>CM057449.1:1174236071-1175572142 GCA_016271365.2 Neoceratodus forsteri | reverse complement strand
TCTATGTTTGTGCATCTATTAGAGTTGAAATCCAAAGAGTAAAAAGTAAGGGAATGAAAAATTAGGCATGGAAGTCTAGACCATGGCAAATTGATGGTGTCATGTACCTCAGGGTGTTCAATCATTTTACAAAGTGGAGTAGGCATTGTCCCCTGAATCCCCCCAGGAATGGTGGACGCTACAACAGTTTAACTTGTTGAGTGCTCATTAGCAAATTTATTTATGGGACAAAGAATATATTTACATCCACATATTTATGATTCCATAATTCAATTTCACACAAATTTTCTTTAAAATCTTCCTGGTTATAGCCTCTATCCTTCTTCTGGTCTTTCCTCCATCTTGGCTTTCAGGGCCCAGACACTGTGAATCCGGCTCCCTCCTCCACACCAGAACCAGGCCAGTTCCACCTACCCTGGCTTTCACCCTCCAGGCATTGACACTTCTGAACCTGGCACCTGGACCTATCCCCCTCCCTGCTTTATCACCACGTCTGGGTTCCTTGTCTCCAGCCCATGTATCCCACCCCCTACCCCTTCCTTACCCCCTGCTCCCCTTTTCTTTCTTTCCACTCCCATGGGCATCCTTGCCTCCTGCCAGGGGACTCTGACCTAGCCCCCTGGCCCAAGGCTGCCTCCTCGCAGCTGGAAAGCACCGGCCCTATGCCCAGGGCCCCTAGAGCACTCAACCTGCCCTCCTGTTCTTTCCTTTGAGCCAAACCAATTGTCCCACAGAGCCTTCCTTAATAAGGATCAGAGGGTGGGAAAATTCCCAGCAAAAGAGGCCATCCTGCCTTAGTTCTGGCCTAATATACCCCTATATTCCAGGGCAGGACCCACCCCCTTTGAGCTCTGCCCCCCAGCCAATCCCTGGGGTTCTGATGTGCCCTTGTCACTTTACTCTTCATCTACCTGGTGATGTCATCATGGCCCCACCCCTTCTGTTCTTTTGCTCCCCCACCCCTCCTTCCATGCCCCTTCCTGGAGGGATCATTGGACAACCTGGCTTACCTTTTAGTGGCAAGCCCCATTGTCCCCTGAATCCCCCCAGGAATGATGGACGCTACAACAGTTTAACTTGTTGGTTGCTAGTTAGCAAATTAATTTATGGCACAAAGAATATATTTACATCCACATGTTTATGATTTCCTAATTTAATTTCACACCAAATTTTCTTTCGAATCTTCCTGGTTCCCGCCTCTGTCCTTCTGGTCTTTCCTCCATCTGGGCTTTCAGGGCACAGACACTGTGAATCTGGCCCCCTCCTCCACACCTTGTTCCCAGCCCATGTATCCTCCCCCCTCCTCCCTTTCTTTCCCCCCAATCACCCTTTTTTCTTTCTTCCACTGCCCTCCTTAAGCTTACAAAGGATGGAGGGGCTTCCCCATTGTGGGCATGTACCTAAGACCCTTGCTGGCTATCTGGTTCACTAGTTCCCTGATAGACCTTAGTAATAGGCACATGCCAATCTCTGACAGGTGGACCCCGTCGGACATGTACATTGCAGGCTAGTTGAAGGAGATGTCCTTGTGCTGCAGGTGCACCCCTCTCATTTCCATTACTGCCCCTGCCACCCTCCTATTTAACCACGTCCTAACTTTTTTGATCAGCCAGATGTCCTGCACCCCCCTCCAAACCTTCCAGGAGGTGATGTCAGACCAACCGATTGTCACTCTTGGCCACCCCCGCTCAGCTTCTCCAAATCTCCCATGATGCTCTGCCCCAATGCCCCCATGGCAGGCCCCCCAAATCATTGCCCCCAGGTGAATAATCAGGCAATCCGGCATGCCCCATTGCAACCTTAATTCTTCCATCAGGGGCATGAGCAGTGCTCACCTCATCCCCCTAATGACTCTCCACAGCACCCTGGTATGCTCGGTGTTATATCTCAACTCTGCTCCTCTGGAGGTGGTGACCACAAACCTTTCAGCTCAATATACAAAGGAATGCCCCACACTGCCATGGGAAACAAAATAAACAGTGTGAGTTGCTGTTGTCAATACCTCAGATACCTCCTGTAGCAGCAGGACTTCCACTGCCCCACCTTCTGCACTTCTGCCACTGCAGTCCCTTTCCCTGCTGACTCCGTGGCCGCCCCAATCAGGAACAAATGAGGAGCTAATTTACTTGGATCTTCTCCAAGGAATGTCAGGACCCTCTTGAGTACTGCCCCGACCTGAAACCCCGTGATGGGGGAATCATCCCTATGTTGGAATAGAACTCCCCCAGCCCTCCCCTGAGCGCTCCCGTATGTCTCCAGTGTGCTCACAGAGCAGCTTGCAGACTGCGGTTACCTCAGTAGGGACACCTGGGTCCCTCTTGGTCCATCTTTGACTTGGCCAGGGTGATGACCACCCTGTCATGTCCCCATAGCACATCCTCATGTTGCAAAGTCTACCTTTCAGCTGTCTTTCGTGGGGCCACCACTTCCCCACCTGGAGTTCCCCTGCTGCCATAACCGCAAACACTGCCCAGAATAGAGCCCCCTCTTGGGCCAATGTGCATACATTCTGGGTTGCACCTTTCAAGCAACTCCCCTCTTATGGGGTGTCTCCTGTCCCCCCTGGCCCCTTGACCCCTCTGCCACCCTGATACCATGTGTTTTATGGTCCTACTGGCCCATATATCAGGCCAGCCCCTGTCCTGGCATACCCAACTGATGTCAGCTAAGTGCATGACCATTGAGGCATGGGCCAGCCCTTCTTCCCACAGTTCCACCACAAACCTCCTTACCTGCTCCTTCCAGACTGGTTCATCCCTGTCCCACCCGTGCTTCTCTCTGAAGACCTGGAACCTTGCCCACCCTGCTACATAGGCCCTCAGTGTGTCTGCTGACCAGGAGCCTTGGTACAGTGCCCTGGCTGTGTCCCTCCAACCTCCCATAACTGGTTCAGGATCCTGGTCCTGTGTGGTGCTGCCTGTGGCTTCAGCTCAGGAAACCTGCTGAGCTGCAAACGGGAAAGACTGTAAGCCACTTCATTCCTCAACCCTTTGATATGCTGCGATTTTGAAAGATAGGTTCAGCCACAGCCCCAACAAGACCATACATCTGATTAGCCTGCCCAATGTCTCCATCCTCCCCCCTTGCCTATTATTGACTTTCACTACCCCCTTGTTGCACCAAAACAAGATGCGCTTCCCCTTCATCCTACCTCCCCATACTGTACTTCAAGGGCCACCCATATCGGGAAGATCTCCAGGAAGGTGATGTCCTTCAGCAGTTCCCCTTCTGCCCAAAATGCCGGCCATGGATCAGATATTCAATCCCCTTGAAAGTATGCCCCCATTCCCAATGCACCCGAAGCATCCGTGAACAGCTCCAGGTCAGTGTTCTGTTCTCACTCGTCCTGCCAGAATGTCACCCCATTATAGCTGTCAAGAAACTCCTCCCTAACCCCGAAATCCTCCCGAACTCCTTTCAATACATCCACTCAATGGTGCAGTCACTTAGCTTTTCCCGTGGCCCTCCCCAGTCTTCTTGTAAATGTTCTGCCTGGAGTGATAGCCTTGCAGGCGAAATTAAGGTGCCCCAGCAGTTGCTGCATTTGTACCAGTGGCACCCTCCTCCCCAAGACCTGGGCCAATAACCCTTTAAGGCACGTTACTTTATTCCTTGGACAATGAAAACAGCCCTCCTTGGTGTCCACCTCTATGCCAAGAATTACAACCTCCAGGCGGGGCCCTCCATCTTGCTCTGTGCTAACGGAATACCTATTCCACTGACACATATTCTCAAAATCCCCTAGCATTTCCCATCCCTCTGCTCTCATTTCCGCGATGAGGAGAAAATCATCCAAGTAATGTACCACCCTCCTGTGCCCATACCTGGCCCCGAAAACCCACTGCACCCAGGTGCTGAACACCTCAAAAGTGGAACAGGCCACCGAACACCCCATGGGCATGGCTTTGTCAAAATAGATGTGCCTTTGGTATTGAAAACCCAGCAGGCCCCAATCTGCAGGCCTGATGGGCAAGAGAAGAAATGTTCACTCAATGACAATCTTTCTTAGCCATGCCCCCTTGATTGCCCTGATCAGTGCTATGGCCTGCTCTAATGAGGCATACGACACTGCCATAAGGTATTCTGGAATGCCATCATTTACTGAGAAGCCCTCTGGGTATGATAAATGATGAGTCAAACGGAACTCCCCTTCTGCATTCTTGGGCACAATACCCAATGGGGAAATTTGGAAATGCATGCATGGGGGGCCTTCAATGGGCCCTCCACCCAGTCTGCTGCAATTTCCTTGTCCATCTTAGTCCCTACAATCCCTTCTGTCCCTCTCACTGACCCGAGGTTCTTGGCCCATGTTCTTTCCTGCCCCCCTTGAAACCCCAGTGGGAAGCCCATCCACAAACCCTTCCGAAGCAGCTCCCCTGCCCCTTTATTTGGGTACTCGGCAGACCACTCCTTCACTGCTGCTAGAGAAATGGGAGTATGCACCAGTACGTATCCCCATTGCCCATCCATAAGAGTCCCACTACCGCCACCCCCAGGGTCGTTATGTTGCCCTCTGTGGTTACCCTCATGGCCCCTGCCCTGTAACCCCCTGGGCACCCCGAAAGGACTACTCATAAAACTGTCCCCCACTCTGCCCTCTTCTGTCACCATTTTGCTGACAGCTGGAGGCCAGGTGTGACTCCCCGCATTTTGAACATACATGCTGGAACTTACAGTTGCCCCATGTGCAGGTGGCCTTGTTGTAACCCCAGCATGTCTTTGCTTCTGCAACAGGAGTGATCCTCCTTGCTTGATCTCCCACTGCCCCGCTCCCTTCCCCGGAGAGGGTCCTCACCCACAGCTCCGAGTGGGTGCAGTCCCATCTCAGGTCCCCTTTTGTTGACATCCGCTTCCAGAAGGCCTCATCATACTTGAGCCACCTGTACCCGACTTTTGCCTTGTACGCATCCCTGATAAAGGACGTGTATATCAGCAAGAGGATGGCGAGTTCTGGCTGCTTCTCCAGCAGCAATGTGCTATATATGATGAAACCATCTTGCCAATTCTCGATGGTCTTCCCCTTATACTTTGCTTCCTCCGTCTTGTGGCCTACCACCGCCAATGTCACCACCATTTCCAATTTTCCTACTGACTCCTGATGCTGGTACTTCGTGGCTGTGTCCTCATCCATGAGCCCGATGATGTCAATACACTCCCATTTCCAGATTTTTTCTTTGATTGAGGCTGGCACGTGGTCCCCAATTGAACAGCTGGGAGGCCCCTTGTACAACTTCTTGTTTGCAGTTGTGCCCCCCCCCTTCCTGCCCCGGCCCCTTTACCTTTTAAGGCCTGTACGGACCATTCCATCTTTTCAAATCCAGCATTCTCCATGTCGCCCCGCAGCCGCCTGAGGTAATCTTTCAGACTGTTCTGATCCGTAAGGTCCACACCATTCTTAGCCCCATCCAGATTCCCCTCATCCAGTTCCGGTGTGGGCAGGGACACTGGTATTGGTGTTGGGCGTGGGACTTCCTGCCTGGGTCTTTTACCACCTCTGCCCCTACCCGGGTGCTCCTCCCATTCCTTGCGCTTTCTCTGCACCTCCTCATCAGCCTCTCTCTTCTTTGCTGCCGCCAATAGCTCCGACATCTGTCCCATCAACACGGATGCCTCCTGCAACATCTTTTCACTAGTCAGCCAGGCTCGTTTTGATGCCATGTCTGCTTCTCTGTCCCTGCAGTCTGAGGGGGAAAAGATTGTAATGTTCAGCCTTGTACATTCAAACCAATCCCCGAGGGTTCTACCGAGGTTGGACGGGTCGGCAGGCTGCCCTGCCCCATGCTCCACCGGACCACTCTTGAGCCCTGCTCTGGGCCTACTATCCCAGTGCCAGCTTGTACCAATGCTGTAGTGAGCCATACTTTTTTTTTTGTCTTTCCATCTTCTTCCGCCCCAGCTTCCTTCCCTTCTGGTAGCAAACAATCCCCCTCCCCAGTGCCATGATGTAGCATGCTCTTCCCCATAGCCCCCTTCTGCCATGCCCTGCCACCATACCCTTCCATTGGTTGCCGAGGCAAGCGACCCCTCCTTAGGAGCCTGTTTTTTTTTCCTACTACCCCCCGATCAAGGTGACTCAAACCATGTGGGCCTGCTTTAGCGGCCTGTGCTCTCCCCCCACCATGACGTGCACCCCTTGCACCCACTGGCCAAGGCCTGCCCCTGATTTAGGCCCCCAGGGTAGCCACAAAACACTGCCCTTACCCCCGTGCACCCTGCAGAGCCACTGTACTTGTGCCACGATGGGCCCTTCTGTAGGCTCGTGCATGTGGCTGTTTCTACCGAACCCAAGCCTCCTCCTTGAGGCTGGTGACCAGCATTGTCCACAAACCTCTCGCCTCTCAAACGTTCGCAGGGCCATGGCCCCTTGCACATCCCAAATACACCACCGCAAAACTAACTTCACTGCCTTCTACTGCCCTGGCCTGCCATGCTGCAGGCCCCTGAGTGCAACCTGGTTAACCTGCACCACTGGTCTTGCCCTGCAGGCATGCACCTTAACTGGCAGGCAGGCCTGGCCACACTTCTTTGTGGCATCCCGTCCATTTGCCTGCCTGTGCAGCATGGAGAAAATTCGGGAAAATGCCCCATTCGCTTTTAGCCTCCCGAAATCCTGGGCTCTTGCACTCTCATGCTGAGCTCATGCTGAGCCAGGTAGACCAAAGCACCCGCGCTAGGCCACATCAGCCCACGCAGCCTCCCAGGCCGAGCCATTCCCCCATGTGCCATGGATGCACCTGTCCTGCAGAAAAGTAGTCATTTTCTCTGGCCCCAGAGTGATAGCTGCAGCAAAACTGCAATGATCCAAGCCAACAAAAGAAAACCCACCATTACTCACTGTAAAAAAAAAAAACTGTCCCCATTCAAACGATCACTGAACATCCATATTGAATTCTGCTGCCCATGCCTCTCCTGCAACAGAAAATGCTGCTACAAGCACTGATACCACATGGAGTCACTTCTGAAGGAAAGAATAGTTGAGTACCTAGAGGTCAGTGGAGCACAGGACCCAAGGCAGCATGGGTTCACAGCGGGAAGGTCATGTCAGATGAATCTAATTGATTTCTTTGACTGGGTGACCAAAGTAGTAGACCAGGGAGGGGCTGTGGACATGGCCTACCTAGACTTTAGCAAGGCATTTGACACAGTCCCACACAAAAGATTGATAGTTAAATTAACCAGCCTGGGAGTGGGTCCCAGGGTGGTAGCCTGGGTAAAACATTGGCTGGACAACAGGACACAGAAGGTAATCGTAAATGGAGTCCACTCTGAAGAAAGGGCGGTTACTAGTGGGGTACCGCAGGGTTCAGTATTGGGTCCAGTCCTTTTTAATGTCTTCATCAGTGACATTGCAGGGGACTGGAAGGAAAAGTATGCCTTTTGCAGATGACACAAAGATCTGCAACAGGGTTGATACACAAGGAGGCGGAAAGGATGAAAAGGGACTTGGCAAGGTTGGAGGAATGGTCAGACGATGGCAGCTAGGATTCAATGCAAAAGTGCAAAATAATGCACCTGGGAAACAAGAACCCAGGGAAGAATACACAATGGGTGGGGAGGTAGTAACAACAAAAAACAGGAAAGGGACCTGGGGTAATCATATCAGATGACCTTAAGGTTAGCAAGCAATGTGAGAAGGCAGTAGGGAGGGCCAGGGGTATACTGGGATGTATAGGAGAGGCATCAGCAGCAGAAAACAGGAAGTTGTTATCCTCTGTACAGACAGTTGGTGAGACCCCATCTGAATACTGGTCCAGTTCTGGAGACCCCATCTCCGCAAGGACATAGACAGGATAGAGGCAGTCCAGAGGAGGCAACTAAAATAGTGCAGGGTCTGTAAGAGAAGCCATATGGAGGCGAGACTAAAGGAGCTTAATATGTATACCCTTGAGGAAAGAAGGGAGAGGGGACATGATAGAAACTTTCAAGTACTTCAAGGGAATCAACAAAGTCCAAGAGGGTAGCATCTTTCAGAAAAGAGACTTGCAAGAACAAGGGGACACAATTTAAAGATAGAAGGAGGGCGGTTCAGGGCAATGGAGGAAGTATTATTTCACAGAGAGGGTAGTGGATGCATGGAACAGCCTTTCTGAGGAAGTTGTGGGGTCTAAAACTGTGGGAGAATTCAAGAATGCATGGGACAGACATAAGGCAATTCTTGAGGGGGGCAGGAAGATAAAGGCTGTTGGTTAACTAGGATCTGCGGCCTATCCTGTAGGTAGGGAAATGGGCAGACTAGATGGGCCTAGCGGTCCTTATCTGCCGTCAAAGTCTATGTTTCTTTGTTTCTATGTCTATTTGCAACAAAACCGAGTGTGTCTCCCACACTTGCCCTCTGGTTTTTCACCGCAGCTACTAACCACTGAATCTATATTGTAACTGCGTGTCACTGCACATCATCCATGCTTCCACCTGCTTCCAACACTGGTAAACAGAGCTCTGAGTGTCTCTCTTCCATGTATGCTGCCCATGCTGCCTCCGATTTCCCAGAACAAACCATGTGGTCAAAACAAAGTTAAAGAAACCATTTTAGAGACTCCACTGCATAGGGCTTGCTGCCCTCTGCTTTCCTGTTCAGGACGCTGTGCAGGGCAATCCCTCTTCCCACCATGCCTCCATACACCCACCAGCATCCAGCTCAAACAAGCGTGCCTTGTCTATGTTTGCAGCCCAAACTGTCTCTGGCAAACGACTAGCAATGAGCGAAGCCCACACATACTCCTGCATGAGTTCTGGGAATCATACCAAAACAAAAACAAAATGCCATAAAGTTGAGCATGCACTCTGGGCCTGCTGCCCATTAAATCGCCATGAGACAAAAAAACAAAATCCCACTGGCCTCTGTGTGCCCAACCACAATAATGTCCCAGACAAGTGACTACTACAAGGGCACATGCTCTCCGCACAAAACCTCTCCTTAATCTTTTTTTTTTTTTTTTAACAGACACTATGTACCACCAACAATATGTTATAAATACATGCTATTGCTGATTCTATCCATAATGAGAGACAATTTAACCAAAAATAATCCAGCCACCTGGGCCCACATGGCCTACAAAGGCCTAGCTGACCCATGTGCCTTACCTAAAGCTTGCCAACTATGTGCTGAGTTCTTCAAGTCTGAAAATTCCCAGCAAAAGAGGTCATGCTGCCCAACTCCTGGCCTAATATACCCCTATATTCCAGGGCAAGACCCCATCTTTGGGCTCTGCCCCCATCCGATCCGTTGGCTCTGGCATGCCCTTGTCACTTTACTCTTCATCTACCTGGTGATGTCACCATGGCCCCACCCCTTCTATTCTTCTGCTCCCCCACCCCTCCCCCATGCCTCTTTCTGGGGGGCTCATTAGACAACCTGGCTTGCCTTTTAATGGCAAGTCCCATTATCCTTATATTGGCATTCTCTATGCAAGTACTGCTGACTCATTTATGTTGTGTAACATGACAGGGCCAATATTAGAATAACCCCAGCCCTGTGTTGCATGACTCTGATAAACTTGAGGATTACCACACCACTAATTTGCCAAGGTTCCAGACACACTGTTCATTTTTGCAATTTATTTTGATACTTTTTCGGAAAAATACTGTATATAACAACAGGCACCTTCTCCTTTCTTTGGACATTTCCCTTCAAACTCTTCCAAAACAGAAGTCCCATCCTTCATGGCATCTGTCCAGTAGCTTAGTTTGTGCTTGGCCCTCCAAGCCCAATGTAAAGCAGCTGGACCAGTACTCACTTTATGCAGTGCCTTAGAGCCACATACAACGCTGGAGACCCATAGGGCATGGCAATGGACTTTTACTTTGCTTCACAGAGGCCCTGTGGGCCCTACACAAAGCTGCAGACCCATTGGGCATGGTGCTACATCTGTAGCTTGCTTTGTACAAGACCAAGCAGGTCCTCTAAAAATAAGGAGACCCATCAGGCGTAGTGTAGGTTGTGTAAGACACTTTACATACTGTAAGGTTCTGCACATCCTGTATGACGTGATCAATCCATTCTGCAGGTCTGAAAGTTACCATTGGGTGGTCATTATGGTTCGTGGTAAGATGCCATTTCTAAAGTTTGGGCTTAACATTTTTAAAAAAATGCTATGAGTGGTAGAAAAACAAAATAGTGAAAAAAGTATATTTGTCAGTGCACGTGCAGTTCTTGTTTTTTGGATGTCAAATATTTTGGGGTGTTTTTTTTATTTAAATCACTCAAAACTTTTTTTTATGTTTTCTTTTTCCAGATTTAAGGGTCTGGTGCATAAATCACACTAGTGACCATGTTAGTGTAGTCTTTGTATTTTGCCATGAAATTCATTTTCAGGCACACCAAATTCAAGTTTTTTTTCGGCTTAAAAAAGTCCCTGTACTGTGCATGCACAATAAGTTTTTTTCAGGCATAGCATTTTTCTTGTAATCTTCTTTTTTGTACTATGTGACCAAGCAGATGATGATATTTGGCCACGGTGGAGGCAGGACTGCTCTGGTTATCTACCATAGGAACATTTAAAACAGGATTACCATGGTGATAGCGGGGGGTGAAAGGGTGACATACAGTAGGTGTTAATGGGTGTCTGAGGGTGCGAAGTTCATTTGAAGGTGGGTGCACAGGAAGGAGGGTGGGTGAGTGCAGGTTTGTTTTATTTTACAATGCTTTTTTATGAGTTCATGACTGGTGCTGGATGACTGACATCCAGAGAGCTGCTGGCACAGGTGGCAAGAAGTCTGCGCCAGTCACCCACCAGGATCTTTCAAAAGAGTATGTACCAGGGTGGCAGTAGATGGGGGTGGACTATGGCATAGCTACCAAATGGTAGGGTCTGTTTGTTTTTTTAATATTTTGTTATAGGTTCTTGAATGGTACTGGATGATGTCCCATGAGATGACAACTGGCCAAGGTGGGGCAAGGGCTGTGTTGGTCACCTACTATGGGATTTTGAACATATAGGTACTTGAGTGGCAGTCAGTAGGATGAGGATGGCATGGGTGCAAGAAGGTGGGTGAGTGTAGGGGACTTGCTTCAAACAAGGGTGTTGAGGGGAGTGGGAGACATTAGTTAGAGGGTATGTGAGGGTGGGGAGTTCGTTTGAAAGCAGGTGCGGTGGAAGAAGGGTGCCATGGATGATAGATGGTGGGTGAATTTTTTTTAATAGAAAAAAGCAATTTTTTTTTTAATTTGTGATTGATTTATTGGTCAATCAAGAATGAAAAACAAAACCATCATGTTCTGGTCAGTTTTCATTTGGCAGATGGTGGGAAATATGACTGTTTTTTTTTCATTAATGATTGACTTTACATTATTATGCCTAATAAAATATAAAAATAAAATAAAAAAGGATATACAATCTCCTTTTTCATATTTTGTATTTATATGACAAGACAATATGATTTGTGTTAATGAATGAGTTGGAGTTAGAACAACTTGTTGACTTCTGTGTTTTTTTTATTTTAGTGTAATGTTATTTTTATTTATGTTTTATTATTATTATGTTGGCGTGCTTGCACAGCCAACATCTTGCGATAGTGCAGATTTGGAGGCGCGGTCACTGTTGGGTGAATGCAGGGCACACATCAGTAGGTGCATCCCTCATTCCCCAATCAGCCTGCATGCTGGCACCACACCATGCATAATAATGTGGCGAGCACATTTAAGGAAAGGTCCACTGCAATGCGAGCAAAGCTTGTCACATGCAGCGGACCCTTCCTATGTGCTCACCAGCTAGTAACATGGCTACACACTGGCCGATAATCTGCCGACTTCGGGGTGCCCAATCCCCTGGTCGAAACTGCCCTACCCTCAAAGTATGTGCCAATGGGAGACCACTCCCCATCAAGCAGAATGTCCCCTCACTTTCGTTGTTTGCTGATGGGGTGCCCAATCCCGTCGGCATCTGTCCCCTTTTCCCACTTTAATGTGCCATCAGGGGAGCATGATGTCCCCCACTTCTTTCTGACAACGGGTGCTCAATACCTCAGCTACTGTACTCCCATAAAAAGAATCCACCCGTGAAAAAGAAAACTGTTGTTTTTTTAGTACCTGTAAACCAAAAAAGGTCCCTCGTAGTCTACCTACCCACCATCCACACCCACCCACTATGCACCCTGCATCCCCACACACCCCCCCCATACTTACCTGTGGAGCTTGGTGCAATGATCTTCAGTGGACCGGGAACACGTCTTCACTCTTCAAATCTGACTGCAAACTGAGGAAATGATGGTAAGCTATATAATGGAATAAATAGTTTTTTTTTCAACTTTGATGCATATCTAGGGCATTTTTTGGAATTTTTGCACCAAATTTTCAACATGGGGTTTTGGGACCCCTCCTCATGAATTCTGTCACAGTTATGACATTGATCAGTGCTGAAAGGTGATTTCGCAGTCACTGCATGGAATCACCTTTCAGGGCAGTGGCAGTGTTCATGAGGTGGGCTCTCAAAAAAGCCTATGTTGCAAATTTGGTGGAAAAAATCAAAAAAATGGCTGTTTTACAAGTGTGCATTGTGCAGTTGCTACGCACGCTCGTAACTTCACAAATTTGCAATATTTTCATGCCAGAGTTTCAACACTGTCATTTTTGTACACCTCCTTGTGAACAGTACAGCTGTCATTTTTCATATCCTGACCGAAATGTGTTTCCGCACTTCAGACGCACAATACCACGGTCGCTGTGGGAAATCAGTGTTCAGGGAGATTACAAAAATAACAGTGACACTGTTCATGAGCAGAGATCCTAAAATGCCTATGTTGAAAATTTGGTGATGATACTCCATAAAATGACTATGTTACGAGTGTACGTTGTGCACTTTGCATACACGCTTGTAATATTGTGCATGTGTAATATTTTCACTCTGGATTTTCACCATTGGTATTTGTCCACACCTCTTGATGAACAGTACAGCTGTCATTTTACATATCTTGCCCAAAATGTATTTTCACATGCCCGGCGCAAAATCGCACGGTTGCTGGAGAAATCACTTTTTGGGGCAGTTTGAAGAAATGACAGTGACACTGTACATGAGCAGAAGTGCTAAAATGCCTGTGTTGAAAATTTGGTGCCGAAACTCCATAAAATGACTGTTATAAGTGTGCGTTACACATTTCCCACCACCCTTGTAACTTCACAAATTTTCAATACTTACATGCCACATTTTCACCACTGCCATTTTTTACACCTCCTTATGAAAAGTACAGCTGTCATTTTTCACATCCTGCCAAAAATGTGTTTCTGCACTGCACTACCAAATCCAATGCCAGCGAGACAACATTCGGCATTGACAAATGCTTGTTTTTTGTTTATACTGTATCCCAAGAAAAATAGTTCAGGGGGTGTGGAGTGGATTAAACTTACAAAATACTTTAAGAAAACAGAACATGATGTGAGCAAACTGCCTATCTGAGGTTTGGTTCAGTTATGTTAGGGATACATGGGATCTTATTCTCTCTGCACTCCCCTTTGGGCTACTGGTGGGCACAAATAAGATCCTTATATATGCCTCCTAATATGGGGGTTAAACATGTCTCCTTCGGTGGATTATTTATTTATTTGTTTGTTTTTGGTAACCAGGGTAAGTACATTAGACATAGGTTATGCCTATTTTCAGGAACGACCCGAATGAGTACAAGTAAAAGAAGCAGCAGACATAATACAGAAGAAAACAAGTAATTGCAATATACACTGTGAAGCAGAGTTTCCAAGGCAGTTAGGTGACCATAATACTTAGTAACTTAAGAGAAATAAGGATAATAAAAACAAAAATAACATAGCCTGAGAAAGGTATAAAGATACTATATACATATAATACAGAGCAACATGTAGAGTCCATTGTAAACAAGAATACAAACTCATGTCACAAGGTAAAATGCAGTGCTACAACTGCATGGAAGCTAGGGAGGAAACAATAAGCAAGCGGGCAGTCTTGGGATACCTTATTGGCAGGAAAATGCAGGAGCAAAGGCAGTGAGGGGTAAAGGCAGTAGTAGGGAGGAGATAGGGGGGAGATAAGAATCAGAGACCAGATTGGACAAAGAGGAGAATAGGGGGCATAAAGGAGGTACCAGCCAGGGTGGGTGAGAAGGTGGAGTCTTTCTTATGTGGCATGATGCATTTTTGGCACCTCAAAAAACAGTCAGGGTATCTGGCATCCTTCTCATACCTCCTACTAGGATTCCTGGGGTAAAGGCAGTGTGGGAAGGGGAGGAAACTGGGACCCCTCTCAACCCTCACAGAGCAGATGTGGCTTTGGGACAAGAATGCAGTCAGAGGGTCCCTTGGGACCTCTATCAATCTCCCTTCTCCTCTGTCTTTCTCCATATCTTTGATACAGGGTCATTTGGACTTGGAGACTTACATCACATATCCACTCCTAGAGCAATCACTCCAAACCCATTGAGGTGGTGAACCCAATGGCCTTCTGGGTAGAGATGGGTGAAGTGGCCCAAATTCACTCTGTGAAGTGATTTCTGGAGTGAAGGCAATTTTGCAGAGTGTTCCGCAATGCAAAGTGGAGTACTTTGCGTTATAATGGGTAACGTGAAGTCCATTGAAAACAATGACTTTGGATTACTCCGCCTTCCCAAACCACTACTCCACCAATTCTTAAGGCGAAGTACATTGAAAACAATGTACTTCTCCTTGTTTTTAAAGGAGAAGACTCCTGTATATGTATGATTTGGATATAGCTGATGTATTTATTATACATTACATCAAGTACTGTACATATGTCAATAAGAGATCAGCCATTTCTTCTGTTGCAACCCATCTAGAGTTTGAGACTCTGACACAAGGTAATAAAATGTCAAGCAAGCGTCCATTTACATGCAAATGAGTCACTTGTAATACAGCCCCTCCCATTACTTGATGTCACTGCAGGAACAGTGCAGAACAAAACATAAGGATATCAGTGCTGTCTAGCCTGATTTTAGTTTAAGTTTCCAATGGCTTAAGGCAGTTCTGGCATGCAACTCACACAGGGAGTGGTACTTGTAGCCTTAATACTGTATGTGTAGAGCAAATAATACATCCAATAGTATTTCATTCACAGGAAACAAAAGCTGTTTCTCTGTACTGCTCATTTCTCTCTGTGAAACAGTTGTAACGTGGAAAGCAGTAGACTGAATCAGTCAGTCAACCAACCAATCAATCAATCAATCAATCGAGCAGTCAATCAGTCACTCTGTGTTGAACCAGGTGAACACCCTTGAGGAGATTCATTACAAGATGAGCCTGGGCAGTTTACCAAAGGATCACACAAGACTGACTTATACACATCCCCTTTTCAGCAGCCTAAAAGTGGAGAGCTAGATCATTTACTTTATAAAGTGTATTGTTTTACATTTCAAATGCTCCTTAAATCTGAGTTTCTGACTGGAAATACCAAGACACAGAATGCATATGACATGGGAGGAGTGAGCTAAGCAAATACAGAGCACTACAAACAGAGACTGATTAGTTTCTTTACCTACAACAGCTGCGGTGTAGCATCTGATTTGTGAGGGACATCCCACTTCAAATGCTGGCATTACAAAGCGGGGGAGCTGCTACCGCTAATCCTTAGAAACTTGAAAGTGAAGTGCTGTAGCTCTCTCATATCACTGCTAATGATTTATAATGGGAATTGGGGCACTTTAAAGTCATGGACCTGAGGGGCCGTCACAGTTTCTAAGGAGGTTAGGGGAACTTCAAAAGGGTTAGAGAGTAAGGAACTCTGGTAGGGTTTGAACCAGAGTCCCTCAGTACTTGTGCCTGTGCTTTCCTGGCAACCTATTCCTTGTCATCGCTGAATTCTTTATTGCCTTACTGCAGCCATCGAATCACTGACTGCCTAATTACAAAGAGAAAGGGGCCTATTTGCAAGATTGTTTCTCACTGCTGGTGTCAATCAAAACAGAGAATGTTCAGAGACACACACACACACACACACACACACACACACACACCATAATACAACAGCTGCATAATACCACTTAAAACTCTTGTACCCAGATTCATTTATTGGGTAAACTGTTTTTGCTAACAGAAACAGTAACACAACACATACAGGCACTTCCTTATATGAATACTGTATATACCTCAAATGAGTGCTGCATCACACTCACATGGTCCTAGTCCCTATTAGACCTGCACTTCAGGATGTGCCCAACACTTAAAGGGTTCCTCCATTACTCAAGTGGGGAACCAAACATTGTGGGTTTGGTCTAGTGGTGGAACTGCATTTAGTGCAGCACTATTATCTGTTGCTCTGACGACATCATCTTCCAGCAACATTGATGGTAAAATGGAGGACAAACACATTGATAACTTTTGGGGGCTGTATATTTTATTTTACAGAGTAATTGCAGCAGTGTGAACCTGCTATCCACCGCACCTGCATGAATTTTTGTACTGCTTTGTGGTATCTTTACTGGTAGTGGATTGTCACTGCCATGCAATAATCTCCCAACTGGCAAAATGTATTCCTTTCCAGATATGGATTTGTGACTTGTGAGCACTGGTTAGGTGTTGTTGTGCCTTTTCGTATGCATCCCTTGAGTCTGCAGCTCAATCTTTTTTTTTTTTCTTTTTTTTTTCTTTTCGTCTTTTATCCTCCTTCCTACCTCCGGTGCCCCCTCCTTCCGTCCGCTCATGTCTCCCGTGACCTACCTTAGGGATCTGCCCCTAGAGTGCCCATCCTCCTCTTCCTCGCACAGTGGGGTCTGCCCTGTAGGTGGTCCAGGTGGACTTAGGGTGGCCTTCATCTAGGGCTGCCGGAGGGGATTTTCCAGTTTTCTCCCCTTACGTCCCCACTCCTCTAGGATGCCTGCGCTTGGGATGTACGTCCCGAGTGGTAGCGTGCTTATGCATGCAGGTCCTCATGCGCCACAACGTCCCCCTTCCCGGCTCCGACAAGCGAAGCCACCTCCATCCCTTCCCAATGCAGGTGCTTCCACTGGCTACAGAAGGGATGCAGAGCGCAATGCGCTCTTGGTAACCCGCCCCTGAGGGAGGAGAGCATCCGTTGGGATGCTCGATCCTCCCTCTCCCTGTCGACCCCCGGCCACCCGAGTCTGTCCCCAAACCCGGGCCGCCGGCGTAGCGCGAGGTGTGGCGACCAGTACCCTGCAGCTCAATCTTAATCTATCTGTGCATTTGCATGGCACCATTAATTCTAGTAGACTGCATTTCTTGTTACGCTCTCATTTCACTTCATCAGCACTGGGGAATTTGCTGTACACAAGACAGTAGCATTTTGGGGATGCATATTAATTCTGGTGACTCTGTGTGTGAGCTGACTACTGCGTGCATGACTGAGTGCACCACTAATTCTGGGAGACTGCATTTTTTGTTACACTCTCACTTCACTTCATCAGCACTGGGGAGTTTTCTGGACACAAGACAGTAGCACTTTGGGGATGCACATTCATTCTGGTGATTGTGTAGGTGGGATGCTGCCAATATTGTTGTCACTCCCCCTTACTTCGCGTTTAAGGTGGAATGACAATACAAAGTAATAATAACAAGGCAAAGTGAGCCTTTCCTATGGGGCACTCAGCGTAGCGAAGTGCCAATGCAAAGTGGCCACTTCACGTTCACTTTGCTGCAGATTTTCAATTTGCTGCATCTCTACTTCAGGGTCATATGGGGTGATAACTGGATACTGAAAACCTGAAGTCTGAAGCTATTGTTACAACCTTAGTTTTCTTGGAGATGATGGATTCCTTTAGTTAGAAAGTATCTGCCCCACAGAGGCATTGCTAGCATGAGATATTGATCGGGGCCCAGGCCCCAAAACAACAGGCTGTGGGGATGCTTAGGCCCTGAAAACTTTTGAAATTTTGGTGTTCTCTTGTGCAAAATAACACAGTTCTGGTACCTTTTCCTTGGTTTTCCCCACCTCTGTAACAGTATAAGCCCACACAGCAGCTTCTGTCCTCTTTCCCTCCCAACAGACATAGCACTATATCCAGTTATAGAGATTCTGCTCTACACAGAGTAGGACTGCCCACCCAGATCCTGGGAAATTTCCAGGCAGAGCCCCCTCTTTTGTGTACCTGACCATCTTCTGAATTGTGCACTTGTCATCTATTTTCTATTTAAATTGGGTTGTCTGGGTACTACAAGTAAATTTAAGATGCAAACATCAAGCTAATGTATTAAATGTAAGTGGAATCATGGTAAGAATGTGTCATCCTGGGCCATCCCTTATTGATTTTTCAGGTGGGCCGCCCCTGCACCAACTTTTCAGGTAGGCCCCCTGTACCCCATTCAAACACTGACTATATAGCATTATCTGAGCACTACTTGGGTGATACTAATAATAAGCAGTTACCATGCTGGTTACTGCTCATTTTTAGATAGCTTCTGCTTTACTTCACGCCGCAGTATAGTCCCACATAGTAGCTGTTGTCCTCATTCACACACACACACACACCACTGCAACCATTTTTGGAGATCCCATAACTTGGCACAAATATTTGATCCCCTCTCTGAGCAGCCTAACTGACTACTTACTGGTCCAGTAGAGTCCAACATGACTTTGAGCCCCTGCCTATTCTTCCAGTGTCTTTGTCACACTTACCTGATAGTGTTCTTTGACTGAGTACTGAGGGAATTAGATGGGGGCCATGCTGTGCCTTTGTCTACTTTGTCTTCAGCAAGGATTTCGACTCTGCATTGACAAATGCTAAAGAAGATGGAGGATCTATGTGTGGCTAGGGACATAGTAAACTGAGTTGGTGACAGGCTAAAGGGAAGGAAACAGAGGGTGGTAGTCAACAGGATTAACCCAGAAGGGACAGAGGTTATGAGCAGGAGTACCACAGGGATCTGTCCTGGGTCCAGTCCTCTTCAACATGTTCATCAGTGACATTGGTGAGGGCATCTGAGGCAGGATGTGTCTCTTTGCTGATGACATTAAGCTCTCTGGGAGGGTGGATAGTGACAAGGGAATACATGTGATGTGAAGACTTGCAAAAGTTAGAGGGGTGGGCAAGGGTTTGGCAGCAGAAAATCAATGCCAAAAAAGTAAGGTTATGCACCTGGGGAACAAGAACCCCAGGACAGAGTACTGGATGGGAGAGGTGAGACTCAATACCACAGTTGAGGAGTGAGACTTTGGGGTTATCATCAGTGACTCCCTATAGCAATCAAGTCAGTGTAGCAAGGCTTACAGCAAGGCAAACAGGATGCTAGGATGTATTGGGAGGGGTGCTGACAGCAAAAAAGGAGGTAACACTATCCATGATGAGGCCTCGCCTGTAGTACTGTACCCAGCTCTGGAGCCCTCACCTCAGGAGAGGTACGGACAGGCTGGAAATGTTGCATCACAGGGTAACAAAAATGTTTCAGGGTCAACAGGGCAAGTCCTATGAGGAGTACCTCATGGCACTGAACCTGTAGTCACATTGACCAGAAGGGAGAGGGGAGATATAATGGAGACCTTCAAATTCCTAAAAGGAATTAACAGGATGAACTGCAGGGAACTGTTTAACTTAAATACCAGCTTGTAGTCAAGTGGCCATGAGTGGAAGCTCACAGAGGGGAGGTTCAGAAAGGACATGCGAAAGTACTATTTTACAGAAAGGGTGGTGGGGTGTAACAGTCTGCCAGCTGAGCTGGTGGGTGTGAAAATCGTTAATGGTTTTAAGCACTGCTGGGACAGAATTAAGGTTATAGTGGTTGTTGGAGGCATCAGGGGACGGGGAGAGACAGAGCTAAGATCCTGGGGGAATATTAGGTCCCAGCGATATATAGGAAACCTGGGCAGACTGGATAGACCTGTCTTCTTCTGATGTCATTCTTCTCTTTCTACCAGTCCCTGCAGCTGTTACAATAAGTGGTTAAGTGATTAAAACATCTTTGGATGGAGAACTAGATTTTAAAACTATTGCCTGGTATGTTTTTGTGATTTAAATCTCTGCTCTACAGTGGCAAAAATGCCAAATCTAGGAAGGACAGGGAACAATTTGTAATGCAAAATCAGGGACAGATTAGAGGTATGCCATGCAGGGTCCTATGTCAGCATGTACCCACTAATCTGGCAGTGCTGTCCTATAGATGGAGTTAACCAATATCGCCTGCATACCTATGGCATCCTAGTTCAATGCCATATCAGCCCCCATCATTGGACTTAATTTATCATATATTGGACCTCAAAGGTTGGGGGGGGGCAATCAAGATTTAAAACTGTGTCTCCCATCCACACAGTGATGCTGCGTGCCACCAGCACCGGGTTGGAGAGGAACACTTTCTTTAATTTATTTGGGGTATTTTGTTAGGAGTGAACATGACTGGTGCACTGCAATTTTCATTCCAAATTCTGTCAAGTAACAATAAAGGTTGCTCAGCACTGGGGATTAAACTGGGCAAGAGCTTGCAGGAGCTCAGTTCCAGCACCGCTGTCATTTTTCACCATCGAGTAATACAGGAGAGTTCACCACCAAAAAAATGACAGTTCCACCACCTAGAAATCCAGACTGGAGAGTTCTTCCACCTAAACATTTCCAATTTAACCACTGCACAGCACACACAATCCCAGAGATGACTTCAATCAAAGTTCTGCATTTATATTTTATTTCAATTAACACTTGTGTGAAATGGTGATTGGGCAGATCAGGCCTTGCATCCGTGCAGCCACCCAACCATGTTTCAAATGGAAGCCAGAGGCAAAATGCCATTGCATAGCTGCAGGAGGTTTCTATGCCCTCTCTCCCCTGAGCAGTGTTTTGCACAAGGTTACTTGAAATAAAAGTATGTGCTGCACTTTCATTAACGCTGACTCCAGAATTTAATCTGCGAGTGCTGATTGACACCTTTTTGTGCCTGGTTGGTTGCATTGTTTCGGGTTTGAGCACTGCAGGTCCAGTGGATGTGTTCTGAATTTCCAAAACAGCTTCATTAGGGCATGGAGTTTCATTTCCTTTATTACATCCACAACCCTCTGGATCTTGTACCTTTGGTGAGATTGTGTAGACCCTGATACAGATTGACATCCCCCTCCCATTACACACTGTCCCAACAGTGAGGGGAACATGGCAGCTTTATCTGCTGGGGGCAGTCATCAGGATGCACTAACTCAGACTGTGATGTCTAATTTACAAAGAAATGAATGACAGGACATGTTTCGAAACAATTGGAAATAGCTGAAAATCTGAATCAGCCCTTTTTAGAGAGGAACCCTTTTAATAATGCAGTGCCTAATAACCAAGCCTGGGGATTTCAAAACTGTTGGGATTGGGGAGAAATGGAAGTTTAAAACAAAATGAAAAGCAGGGTTGTGCAGGACAAGGTTCAGGGCCCCAGTTAAGACATTTGGGGTCTGAGCCCAAGAGGCCTAGCACTAACAATGCCCCTGCTGACCCATTTCAGAGAAACAAGTGGATACAAAACAATGAACACCAGGAAAAGGATGGCTCATTGCTCTCATGGCAGCCCACAGCACAAGTTTGTGCTGCAGCTGCAGAAGTCAAGAAATCCCCGATGTTCTCATACAGAGAACGTGAGGAATGACTCCTCTCACTAAGCTGGGTACAAGGGATGTTAGGTGCCCACAGATGATATTTGTGGCTTGTATTTTCAAAAACAAACAGCAGAATCTAGCTAAACTTGACCCATTTAGTTAGGTTCTGATGTTTGTTTTTCAAAATGGCAGCATTTATATGTACCACACTTGTTTGGACTTTTTTTTTGATCGACGTTTACCTTACCGACAAACCTTTTTTTTATTAATCAATCTGTTTTGTTTTTTGGCCTTACTTGAATGTTATCCCCAAAAATGTTAGAATTCAAAGAACATCCAATATTTTTGAACTAAACCATCCAAAGGCACACCACTGAAAGACCCCATCATCCCTGAAAAATTCATGGAAAAAGTTCACCCTGTCTAGGCTGTGAGCGAGAGCAAAAATCTCCATGTTAAGTAAAGGGGGAAAAGTTTTTTTTTCACTCTTTTGACCCTCTATATCTCAAAAACCTTTCATGATGTAGTTACCTCTGGTGCCAGCTGGCAAGGCAGGGTTCAGGAATCCATTGGATGCCTCTTGCCTTGAAGGGGAGGGTATCTTCTTCAGCTGCACAACTGCCCCCTGGTGATTCAGAGGCTGGGGTTGTTGTGCAGGAAGGAACAAGTGATCCCTTTGGGGAGGTCTTATGTCAGCATGTACCCACTAATCTGGAAGTTGATATGGAGGGGTTACATGCCCAGCATGGGGCTGACAGGGGAGCACTGAAGGTGGAGTGGGGCTTACCTGCCCTTCTGATGGCTCCAATAGGCATCTCACCAAGGCAACTTCTCAGGACCATGCCCTGAGGTGAAGGGAGGAAAAGAGAATAAAGTCCCCAGCAGCTCCAAGCAGATGAAGCCACATCGCCCCCACATCATGGCAGGGTCTTGTCAACTCCTCCCACACCATGTTGGCTCCACCCCATGGGCCCCAGCTTTCGAATGAAATATTTTTCTCCCAGTTTGAGTGGGACAAGCTGTGGGTTGCAGGCTGGGTACCCGAAGGTTGTTGAGCAAAGACTGTTATTGGGCTGGATTATCTGGGACATTATATAGTAGGCTGAGGGCTCTGGCAGGTAGAAGGAGGTCCCAGCAGCTGGTGAGGTGAAAATAGGGCCAAAAACAGAAAGTAAAAAATAACATAAGATGCGGTCATGAAACTTTCCACATCTTGAGATTCTGACCACACATGCCAAATGTTGTGTGTACATATACACTGTATATATATATATATATATATATATATATATATATATATATATATATATATATATATATATATATATATAGCATATATATAGACAACCCTGTGCTGTCTTAATTATTCAGTCCATAGCTGAAATGTTAGCATAGGATGAACAGCCATTTAGTATTGTGGACAAGTCTGGTTTTAGAAGACTGCTTGCAGTTTTGAATACAGCTATTTTTAAACAGAAGTCTCTGGAAGATCTTGTTGCCATGGGACATGCTATTGTTGGCCACTTCAAACATTCATCCAGTGCTACTGAAAAATCAACTGCCCTGCAAACTTCTCTGCAAGTCCCAGTACTCAGATTAACTCAAGATGTTTCCACACACTGGAGCAGTTCCTATTATATGCATGAGAGGTTATTTGAACAAAGCTGACTGCTAACAGTCTATGCCTCAGAAACTGATAACAGAACATTTACATCTGCACTACGGGCATTAGCTAAAAATGTTTGTGCTGTTCTCAAACCATGTGAAGTAGAGACACGGTAACTCAGTTTAGATGATGCCACTGTTTCTAATATTATCCCCACTGTCAAAGTGTTGTACCATGCTGTTGAAAACATTAAATTACCAGAGCTAATTGGAATGCAGAAATCACTATTGGCTGCTATAGACTCACACCTGAATTATTATGAGTCCTGCAAGGAAGTGGTAGCAGCAGCACTGCTTGATTGTCAGTACAAACTACACTTTTTCCAAACAACCAACAAGAAAATGTTTGCAAAAGCAGTGGTGAAGCAGCTGGTGGAGGAACTCAAAGAGCAGCCTCCTACATCTATGGTCAGCCAGGAAGCATGAGTGATGGATCCTGAAAGTGATGCTGATGACCCTTGGGAAACCTTTAGTCAGACTAACCAGCTACCCTAAGTATGCATATATGTTTATCCCAATAATTTATTTACTTGCTCAGTTTGCAATTGCTGCCTAACAGTTTCTTATGGTGGTAGTCTTTCTTTGCAGCTGGTGAATCCGATCCTCATGTTCACAGAAATACTGAGCTAGAAACATATCTGTCGGAGAGCATTATGCCAAAAAAGGCACATCCTGATCTGCTTCAGTACTGGTCTTCATCAACTACACCTACCTTACCTACACCTCCTCCCACACCCAACTCTGTAGTTACCCCTTACACAGCCCTCCTGCCTTTGCCACTAAGCCTACTCTTAGTGTCCACTAGGAGTCACTGTTGTGCACCCCTTTTTGGTCCCAAACATACCCTGCTTTCTGAGCCCAGTGCGTGGGGCACAACACTCACCCAGGCCCCTTTTCCATCTGCCCTGAGTTGGTCTTGAACCTGGTACCCTTCCCACCAGAGTCTGTGTCACTACCACTAATCCAAAGTGGCACCCATACTTGATGAAGGAATTTAAGTCAGCTTCTATCTACTACCCTACTGCTACTGCTGGCAAATATGTTAGCCCATCTCTTTCTAAAATGCCTCCCTCTCATCCTTTCCCTGACACCACTGTCCCCTGTATCTGATACCCCCTCAGGCGCCCTGGCACCCACTCCTGCCCTTGTCCCAGAGCTTATACAATCCCACCCTACTCTCATCTTCTGCCCCAGTGTGCAACACCCTTCTCCTAGCTGTCTCCCAGCTTCTTCCTCAGGCGCTCTCTGGAGGCTTACTGCCTTCACTTTCTCAGCCTGGAAAACTCTGCCCACCCCCTGTGCTCAGAAGCTCCCCTCATCTCCGCGACACACCTGTCGAAAGCTTACCCTATACTGTCCCCTGGCCAGGGCTGTGGTCATTTTACTACTCTACAGGCAATATACATCCGAACCCAGGCCCAGCCCACCGTAGCCCACCAGTAGAGTCACCCGGCTCTGCATAGCCTCTATGAATATATGCAGCCTGTGGAAAAATTTGACTCTTTACAATGCTGGGTCGCCTTACATAGACCAGATGTCATTACACTGGTGGAAACCTGGCTATCAAAATCCACTCCAGACTCCTTTGTCTCCATTCCAGGTTACTCCCTTTACCGGGAGGATCGTGTTGGTAGACGAGGGGTGGCTGTGCGATCTATGCTAGGGACACTCTCACTGGACTGA
This sequence comes from Neoceratodus forsteri, assembly GCA_016271365.2. Classification (NCBI taxonomy): domain Eukaryota; kingdom Metazoa; phylum Chordata; order Ceratodontiformes; family Ceratodontidae; genus Neoceratodus; species Neoceratodus forsteri. The sequence goes on along the minus strand of CM057449.1, from coordinate 1,175,547,369 downwards.
TACTCCCTACCCTTCTCTCCCGTGATGCAGGCCCCAACCCTCAACTGACTCCTGACCTCCAGGGGTCCCCTATATCTCACCACTGCCTATTTTCCCCTTAAAAACCAAACTCTGGCACTGGTTCCATTGACTGATTATCTCTCAACCCTACCTCATTCAGCTGATCAAATCCTCGTGGGTGACCTAAACATTAACTGGCTCAGCCCATCTGCCGCCACCACCCGTGACTCCTTCGCAGCCTTAGACATGTCCCAACTAGTCTCCCAACCCACCAGAGTTAACTCTAAGAAAGGTACCAGCACCTTTCTAGACGTTGTCATCACCAACCGCCCCCAACAAATCCATGTTACCCAGGTCCTTTCTGATTCCCTTAGTGACCACTCCCCTATCCTCTTCCGTTGGGCAACCACCACTCCCAAACCCATGGTCTCCCCCATTCTACGTCGGCGCCTCAGACCGGGTGGACTAAAAGCCCTGAAGCTACATCTTGCCCAAATTAACTGGTCTCCCATTCATTATGCCCCTGATATTGATACTGCCCTTGCCTTCTTTTCACAAACCTTCAACAAAGCCTGTGACATCTTCGCACTCAGACAGCTGTACGAACCAAAGTTCAGTAATGCCCCTTGGTTACCCCGCCCTGCTGCAACTGCTCAGACACAGGGACAACCTCTTGGCACCTGGCCTCTGAATCTGGTCGGTTGGCAGAGAGACAGGCTTACAATGCCGCAAGAAACAAATGCACCTGGGCTATCAGAAAAGCGAAAGCCGGGCACTATCAGGCCGCACTCACCACCTCCTGGAGGAATGCGAGAATTTTCTGGGACAACATTAAACATCTAAATGGGAGTGTGCACTCCCCACCCCCCTCTCAGATCACTATTGAAGGCTCTGTCTCCACTGACCCTGCCCGCATTGCCAACTTCCTCAACTCATCCTTCACGGACCTTAGTTCTGTCCTCCCTAGTGATTTCTTTGATCCCCCTTCATCCTTACCTGCCCTAGACACTCACTATCCTAGTTTCCACTTATGCAGGGTCACTGCCCAGGAAGTCAGGCCATACCTGATTAAAGCGCTACAGAGCAATAGTACTGGCAGTGACTCTCTGGATCCCTGCATCCTCTGCTGGGTTCTGGACCAGGTCCTTGCCCCATTAACTAGCCTGTTCAATAAGTCCCTCTGCCTGGGGCAGTTCCCCTCAGCCTGGAAAATCACCACAGTTACACCTATTCACAAAGGAGATGACAGGTCCTCTGCCGGGAATTATCGGCCCATCTCCATTCTCCCATCCCTCTCCAAAGCACTAGAAAAACTGGTGGCTACTCAAGTCACAGACTACATAACCAAATACAACATCCTCTGCCATGAACAACATGGTTTCCGGGCTGGGCACAGTACCGGCACAGCCCTTATTGAGTTTTCAAACTTTCATTCCTCCCTGGACTCTGCTCCTTGCCGGGCAGTGTTTATCGACCTCTCTAAGGCTTTGACACGGTCTCCACCCTCCTGCTGGATGCCCTCAGCCGCACGGCTTTGCCCCTGGTCCAGTCTCTTGGTGCTCCAGCTATTTGTCTGCCCGCTCCCAACGTGTTAAAATTGATGTGACCTCTCCGATACATGCCCTATCCGCCAGGTGTCCCCAGGGCTCCATCCTTGGTCCTCTTCACACTATATCTCAACACCTCCCCAAAGCTTGTACTGGTAAAATCCTGCTGTATGCAGATGATGCCATCATTTTTGCCTCTCACCGAAACCCCAACTCCTTACAAGACACCTTGCAACAAGCCTTTGTTGATGCTGAAGCCTGGTTCAAAGAGCACAGACTTGTACTCAATCTAAATAAAACCAAAACAATGCTCTTGCCCATCCCCAAAACAAATCCAGATATTTCCTCTCCGCATCCTCCTGGTTCCAGGCATCCTCTTGAGCTAGTCCGCTGTACAAATACCTGGGTCTCCTTTGACTCGGCCCTCACATTCCATGACCACATAGATAATCTAGCCTCAGCTACAAGCATGCGCTAGGAATCCTTTACCGCTACAAGCATTGCCTCCCCCCCAATGCACTCCGACTAGCAGTCACCTCCTCAATACTGTCCCTTATAGACTATGGCTTGCCTGTTTATGGTGCTGCAGACACGACCGCCCTCAACAAAATTCGCCTCACCTTGAATAAGGCCTGTAGGTTAATCACGGGAGCCCCTAGGCTCACACATACCTGCGAACTATATGACATGGCCAGGCTACTTAATCTAGATGAACGGCTCAGATACCAAACCTGCCTCATTACTAAAAAAACCCTCCTTGGACTATCCCCACCTGGTCTGACAGCCTCTATCCACCTTGCACAACCCTTAGTCCAAACTCGTAACACCTCTAAGGCCACCCTGCATGTCCCTAGGTCTAGGACCACTCATGGGCAAAGGTCCTTCTGCTCCAGAGCTCCCTCCTGGTACAATGCTCTCCCACCTCCATCACTGACACCAGCACAATTTCCGCTTCGAATCTCACTGAGTCAGCTCTTCAACATGCATAGCTGCTCCTGCCAATAGGTGATCTAGTCCGACATGCCCTGACAAAGCTCTCTGAGTGGCTCCTCTCCTATACTGACTGACAAAACTCTCTGAGTGGCGTCTCACCAAAACTTTTCACAAATCGTGTCCTTTGCCCCTGAACTCTTCCATCTCTAGCAGTCCCGGCTCAAGACTTTTTTAACTACATTTCCAATGTAGGTTTGTCACTCAACACGTACCCATATAATCAGTAACTACCTGTGATTACCATTCCTGTAGCACGTAAATTGTAACTAAGTTATAACTGCCTGTATCTTCCAAACTGTAACCACTGAGATGTATGCTGTAACCACAATATTGTAACTAAATGTTGTATTGTATTTGTCCTCTTTGTGACGAGGTACCTTTGGAAATGAGCCTCTGGCTCAAAGGTTGTAAACCGATGTATAAATAAATAAATAAATAAATAAATAAATAAAATACAGGAGCACCGATTTCCTGCACTGGCCAAAATTGCAAAAACGTTTCTTATCAGCACCTCCGGTGAGTGTTCCTAGTGAGTGCATATTTAGTATGGCTGGTGACATTATCATGGACAGGTGCTCCAGATTGTCCCCTCACAATGCTAACATGCTACTTTTCTTAAAAATATAATTTATCCCAAAATGAGTTATACAGTAAGTGATTTAAAGAAACATGGAATGTGCTACAAATAATTGAAATTTAGTTGGTTTGGTGCCCCCCCCCCGCATTCAGCACTAACCTAAGTGAAACAAGTACCATATGCATGTAGCTGAGCTATTTGTTTAAACTTTTTAAATGTTGATACATAGAATAAATATGTTCACATTTTGCACCTTGATATCTTGAACGTGTCTTCTTCATACATTTGCAATTAGACCAGGATATATCCGATCCAAGCGGATATCATTTTAAATACTGTATATCTGGATATGCTATCCAGCAAGATTATTATATCGGTGCATCCCTAGTTACAACCCCCTTTGAATATACCACTGAGTGTGGTACACAAGAGGGCAGCATCATTTGTATGGACACAGTGGTGCACTCTGTGCATCAGTGCTCCACTGTGTGTGCAGTGCTAAATGACCATTTGGATATGGCCCCCTCATCCAATTGCAGTAAGTCCATGAAATGCAGTTCTGTGCTGCTACAGTAATGTTGTACTAACCTTCATAAAATGGGGGTCATTGTGTGTATTGTTCTGCCTATCCTTCACAAAAACAAAAGTATCACCGTTAACTTTTAAGTGTTTAGTAGATTATTACACCACAATGTTTTTGTTCATGTGGAACTTATTTACCAGCTTGCAACCTTCCCACAGCACCAACATTTTGAAAGCCATTGTCCACCATGTATAGTTTGAAAACCATGATACAATGGGTAGATTTCAAATACTTTGTGAAGGATTTCTTTGCCAGTGTGTTGTGAAAATGATTGTGCAGCATATACAGTCGATTCTGAAAATCATCATGCAGCACCTAAAGATTAAAAACTGTAATACAGCATGAATATGTTGAAAATCATTGGGGTAGATGTTCAAAATATTTGTGTAGCATGTCAATTTTCAAAATAAAATGTGAGCAATTCCATTTTGGTTTTGAATGTAAGATATCTAGTTACCATATCATGCTGCTTCTATTAAAATTTTTATATTTTTATCTGAGGCTTGTATTCAAGTCTGGCTTGTGTTTGAAGGCAACCTGTATTGCAAAATATTTTTTTAATGATACCAAAATATTACATATCCTGGATTTGATCAAGTTTATTGTTATTGGTTTGATTCATATCAAAAGATGCATAACAAACATCAGCTCATATGTTTTAAAAAATACAAATATAGACATATTTACTATGATGAAACTTAGTCCCATCTACATGTACAGTGTTTTAACTGACATGATTTCAACACTAACTTGAAGCTGTGTCTTCTAGGGTTTGCTTTTATTAAAAGTATTTACTATGCCCTTTGGATTGTATTTGTGGGTGGCTTCTACTCAAGGGCAGCTTCTATTCAATAAAATATAGTACAGTATTTAGCTATTTTTTCAGTGAAGTGAGCATGTGCAAACAGTAAATTATTAACGTCAAAAGAATGAAAATATTTTCATCAAGCCACCAAAAGGACCTATTCCTCCATAAACATATAAGAAAACTGTAAGTTTCATATTTTAACACTTTCTAGTTTTTCCTCTATCCTTTGGCAAACATTTGGGCTTAAAATGAGCAAACACACATACATGCAACACTCTATGGCTCAAACATGGACAAACAGATTTCCACAAAACTTTTCACATTGGCTGACCCAAGGATTGAGAGTATGTTTGCCAGATTGTACAGTTGTGAGGTTGGATTTTAGAAGGTTGAGAGAGGGTTTGCATCAAGTCCTACATCAAGCCCTAGCACTGATGAACCTGCAGAACTGATGATTACTGCAGCTACACCCATTTTTATAATCTTGGGTGCAGTTGTGACAATCAACTCAATTTATGGCAGCTTGTGCAAAACCTGGGATGCAAGCTGCATGTATATGGTCACCACTTTGGATGGAAATTAGACCACAAAAGAATGGTCTAGTGAGCGCCACTTTGACAAAAGGGATAGAAAATCCCATTTTGATTGCGGGAAGCCATGTCTGATACATCAATAGCTCACTCAGGGCTTGTGGCAATTCAAGTTGTAAATTCCTCACCTTGGGGCTGAAGTTGGCCAAGTTATAAGTGTTTGTAAAACAGGGGTTTAAACAGAAAATCCAAACACAACACTTATAAAGGGGTACTGTATTATAATGCCTATATAACATGGATGACCAGGAACAAATTAAAACTACATAAGAATAGCATGCAAGCGTTTCTGGCCACTGTCTGGTCACTATCTGGAGGAAGTCAGTCAGTAATCTGATCTCCCTCTTCTCTGAAGTCAGTTACTGTAGTGGGAAATCTGGGGGTAACTCTTAATGGGGCCCTGTTGGTTGATAATCTGATGTTAGCAGTAGTGGCTTCTACCATCAAAGAAACATCACCAGTTTGCATCCATTTTTTTTCACATACTGATCAAATCATCTTTATCCACACTTTCTTTCCATGATGCTCAGGCTTCTGAAATCCACTCTGTGTTGGCCTGCCAAGCAAGCAAATCCATGGTAAATACTGTAGAATGCAGCAAAAAGGATACTAACAGGAAGCAAATCCTCAGGATTGTGGGAGCAGCTGCACGAGGGAGGGAGCTGGACGTCATTGTCCACCTAGGGACAAATGACCTGGCTAGGAATGGGATCAGAGCAGTGCAAGAGGAGTTTGTAGAGTTGGGAAGGGGCCTTAGACAAGTAGTGCATACAGTAACCTTCTCTGAGGTGCTGCCTGTCTATGGCAAGGGTGATGCTAGGCTACTCCTCACCAGGGAATTCAATGAATGGTTGAAAAACTGGTGTGGAGCTCAGGGTTTTGGCTTCATTGGGGACTGGGGAGTCACCTGGAGGGATGCAGACCTATACTGGTGCGATGGTCTGCATCTGTCTATGGGGGGAACCAGGATCCTAGGTGAGAGGTTTAAATGCTTCATTGGCAAGCAGTTAAAGTAGCCAGGGGAGGCACTGAAAAGAGAAATCCCAGCCTCCCCCCACAAACAACAGTAATTAGTGAGTTAAACACCAAGGGAGAGAAGTCATTTGGGAGCAGAACAGAAGTAAATGTATAAAAAGGCAAAGGCAGTAAGGACAAGAATGGGGCTAAAAGGGGTAAGGCCATCAAAAAGTGGAGGGTGATGAGTACCAATGCCCATAGTCTGTGTAACAAGCTCCCTGAGCTAGTGGCCTTGATGGAAGAGGGTTGTCTGGATATTGTGGCAGTCACAGAAACATGGCACACAGAGAACCATGACTGGAATGTCAACATACCAGGATACACAATCTACAGGAGGGACAGGGAGGGTAAAAGAGGAGGAGGAGTAGCTCTTTATGTAAAGGAAGGGATCAAAGCAGCAGAACTAAAGAGTAAACAGGGAGCAGATGAGACACTGTGGGTCACCCTGGAAAGAGGAAATGGCACCACAATCCTCATGGGGGTTGTATACAGACCCCCATCTCAGGGAGAGGAAATGGACAAGGAAATGATAGAAGGCTTCCTTAGAATTGCAGAAAAAGGGGAGATATTGTTGATGGGGGACCTGAATATGCCAGATGTTAGCTGGAGCACCTTTGCTGCAGGCACATCCAAGAGCAGAGTCATTCTCGATGCCTTACAGGGGGCATGCCTCAGACAGCTAGTATTGCAACCCACTCGGGAGGGTTCAATCTTAGACCTGGTACTCTCAAACGGGGACGGAGAAAGAATCTCAGATTTAGTAGTGGTAGCCATCTGGGAACAAGCGACCACCAAACAGTGTGGTTCATGATAAACACAGCCATAATCAAGCCATACAAAAGCAAGAGTATTGGACTTTAGGAGGGCTGACTTTGGAAATGAGAGAGTGCCTCAGAAAAGCACTAGCAAACAGTCAAGAAGGAGGGGTGGAGGAACAATGGGGAGTAATCAAAACAGCCATCACAGAGGCAACAAACCTTTGTGTAAAGTAAATCAACAAAACACAACGAAGGAAAAAAAACACTATGGTTCTCAAAAGAGGTGGCAGGGAAGGTTAGGGAGAAAAGGATAGCATTCTGGAAATTTAAGGAAACACAGAAGGAGACAGTCAGAGAACTTTATCAGTTAAAGCAGAAAGAGGCTGGGAAGGCAGTCAGAATAGCAAAGGCCCAAACTGAGGAAAGGATAGCCAACTCAGTTAAGAAGGGGATAAGACCTTTTATAGGTACATTAGGGAGCGAAGAAAGACCAATGGAGGGATACTGAGGCTTCATAAAGGGGAGGGAATGTGGGTAGAGGGTGACAATGAAAAAGCAGGGATACTGAATGAATATTTCTGCTCAGTATTCACAAAGGAAGAGGAGGGGGAAGTACCTAAACAAAACAAGAGAAACACTCTGAAGAAGGGGGTCAATACCAGTCTATTTAGAGAAGAAAGTGTTCTGAAAGAACTAATAAAATTGAAGGTGGACAAAGCAATGGGGCTTGATGGGATTCACCCAAGAATTCTAAAAGAACTAAGGGCAGAACTAATGACACCGCTGACTAGTCTCTTTAACAAATCATGGGGAGGATGAGGTGGTACCTGAGGACTGGAGGAGGGCGGATGTGATTCCTCTTCACAAACGTGGGAGCAGGACAGAGGCAGGAAACTACAGACCTGTTAGTTTGACTTCAGTGGTAGGTAAAATGATGGAATCACTTCTGAAGGAAAGAATTGTTGAGTATCTAGAGGCCAGTGGGGCACAGGACCCAAGGCAACATGGATTCACGATGGGAAGGTCATGTCAGACGAATCTAATAGATTTCTTTGACTGGGTGACCAAAGTAGTAGACCAGGGAGGGGCTCTGGACATGGCTTACCTATATTTTAGCAAGGCATTTGATACAGTCCCACACAAAAGATTAATACACAAGTTAGCCAGCCTTGGAGTGGGTCCCAAGTTGGTAGCCTGGATGAAAAATTGGCTAGACAACAGGATGCAAAGGGTAGTAGTAAATGGAGTCCACAGTGAAGAAAGGAGGGTTACTAGCAGAGTACCGCAGGGTTCAGTACTGGGACCGGTCCTTTTTAATGTCTTTATATGTGACATTGCAGAGGAACTGGAAGGAAAAGTATGTCTCTTTGCAGACGACACAAAGATCTGCAACAGGATTGATACACCAGATGGAGTGGAAAGGACGAGAAGGGACTTAGCAAGGTTGGAGGAATGGTCAAATGTATGGCAGCTCAGATTCAATGCAAAGGAGTACAAGGTAATGCACCTGGGAAACAAAAACCCAGAGCAAGCGTACACAATGGGGGGTGAGATACTGACAACAGTAAAAATGGAAAGGGACCTGGGGTTAATTATATCAGATGAACTAAAGGTGGGCAAGTAATGTGAGAAGGCAGTAAGGAAGCTTGGGGGGATACTGGGATGCATAGGGAGAGGCTTCAATAGTAGAAAACAGGAAGTTGTTATCCCCCTGTACAGACAGTTGGTGAGACCCCATCTGGAGTAATGTGTGCAGTTCTGGAGACCCCATCTCCGCAAAGACATAGACAGAGTGGAGGCTGTCCAGAGGAGGGAAAAATGGTGCAGGGTCTGCACCAAAAGACATACGAAGAAAGACTAAAGGAGCTTAACATGTATACCCTTGAGGAAAGGAGGGAGAGAGGGGACATTATAGAAACTTTCAAGTAGCTTGAGGGAATCAACAAAGTCCAAGAGGGTGGCACCTTTCAGAAAAAGAGATGTGCAAGAACAAGGGGGCACAATTTGAAGATAGAGGGAGGACGGCTCAGAGGTAATGTGAGGAAATATTTTTTCACAGAGAGGGTTGTGGATGCATGGAACAGCCTCCCTGAGGAGGTCGTGGAGTCAAGAACAGTGGGGGAATTCAATAATGCATGGGACAGACATAAGGCAGTCCTAGTGGGGGGTAAGAGGAAGTAAGCTGTTGGTTAATTAGGATCTGCAGCTTATCTGTTAGGTAGGAAAATGGGCAGACTATGTGGGCCAAGCGGTCCTTACATGCCGTCAAATTCTATGTTTCTATGTTTTTAACTATGAAGATATTGATTCACACTAAACCTACATTTGGTGAACATCACTGGCTGCCATTTAGGTGGAAGACTGATTTTAAGTGCATGTTATTGACAAATAAGCCCATAAATGAACTTGGCCTCTGCCATCCAGCAAGGTATTATAATGGTCCAGTGCTTCAGTCACACCTTGAGGAAAGATAAAGTAAATGAGAGATAAAGAACCAACAATATGAACTGGCATAGACAAACATCTACTTTTTTCTGTCAATAGGGAAAGAGTCAATTTTGTTCCAACTGTAAACAGCATGAGGTAAAAATCTAACAATGACCAGCATACTAACACACAATCCTCTTCTACCTCCTCTGCACACAGACCTAATAAAGATATAAATGGAGTCATACATGTTTGCTAGGAAAGCCAACCACTATACAGTAGCATAGACCTACTGTAGATATATTATAAGAGTCACCAAAACCTCATCAGTTCATACTGCTTTTTATCAGAAACTTCTGCTAGAACCTGCTAACCACTTAACATATTATTTCAAGGTAGTGAAATATAGACAAAACATTCTATCATACTGCAACCTCCAACGGTCAAGACAAATAATTATATATTTCGTACATAGCAGTATAACCATTAAAAACAACAGAGCAATCCTTCAAACAAGATCACTTGGGGGATATTAAAGTTGCCAAAAATACTGAATTAGCCAGAAGGAAAGACTGATTGGGTTCTTAACAGGATACACTCTTAATAGCACAAATTATATTGTCCATGTGCTACTTGCTTTACTTTGGTAGAATGTAAGGTCACATTTTAGGTGATCTAGCAGTTGTGCTACAAGCCTTTTATTCTTGTTTTGGTAACTGGGAAGATCCACTAGGCACAAGGCCTGTTTTCAGGGGTGAACTGAGAGCAGTGGGGAGGTTAAAGAGAAATGAGATTTTTGCACAGCTCTTCTAGTTCTACTTTAAGCAAGTTCTAAACATAGGAATTGATTTTCAAAGCCCCCTGTGATGTTAGAGATGACTTGTGATGCTGTTGTAGTGCTCTCATGCTTAGGACAGCAGTAGTCTCTCCACCGAAAAACTGGCAGAGCTCTTCTGATCCTACTTTAAGCAAGTTCTAAATATAGGAATGGGTTTCCAAAACACCTTCTGATGTGGTAGATGATTTGTGACACCGTTCTAGTGCACTTGTGCTTGGGCTAGTAGTATCCCCTAGGGATTCTATTAACAAGCTGTGAAGACCCTAGTATATTTAGCAGATCTAAGTTTGAGTCCCACATCTTCCACTTCCATGCCATGTGACCATGAGCAAATCACTTAAATGCCACCATTTAGGACAAAAAAACAGCAAGGTCTGATTCTTAATTGCAAGAAACTGAAACAAAGTTGTTGTGTTACTGATTTTGTGCCAGTCCCTTGCCTGGTACCCCTGAAATATTTGTAACTGAGTCATACTCCCCTTCCATTCCAGCATACAGAGCATCAAAGTGTGCTAGTACACAGAAATTTGTGGGGTCAATATACTAATAGCACGCAGTACTATACGCAAAAGTATAGTGACCTCTGCTCAGCTGGTTGCATTATGGTCCTGCCCAGCTGGATACTGAACTGGCAACAGCAGGCAGTGAAACACTGCTAAGCTGCAGTCAGACCTTCAGTGCTTGGGGGAGGTGACGAGATTAGCAAGGAGCAGAAAGCTTGTGTCAGTTTTTTGGCTAATAGGTCTAGGGAGAGAGGATTGCCTGGACTACCAAAAATTGTTTTCTGGCAGTGTACAGATGGAAGTCATTGAACTACAAAGGAAGATGATGGGGATGAAAAACAACAGAGTGGGTGAAAGGTATGGGTCAGAAGATTGTGGGGGGCAACTGTGTGTATCATGCCTCACATGAATGTCTGTGCATGGCACTTGAGTATCTGGGAAGTGTAGGCTGCAAGGAGGGTACAAGGAGCTCTAATCAGAGGCATAGGTGACAAGGTTGGGGTGTGATAAGATAAGCAAGAAAATGGAAGTGATGGCATTAATTTAATACAGGTGTGGTAGCATACATCTAATGCCAAGATATTCAAAGCAGCATGTTAATGTTGTTCCAGTATTCCTGAATCTCAAAGAGTTGTTTCAAGAACTTCATCTGACAAATTAGTATATGTGTGTACAATTTCTCATCAGAAAATAGAAGTGCATAATGCAATAATTCAACAGAGACAAACAGGAGGCTGGAAGGAAATAATAGAATATGATAGGATAGGAAAAGGCAGACAATAACAAGCAAAAAAAGGAGGGAATGGACAGAAAGGGGGAATGGTTTATAGCTGCTGAGACACTGCCATCCCAGGTGGCTCTGAACATCTGTCACTTGATCAGGGTGTTACAGCAGGTGTGTGGTCAGAAACAGATGGAGAAGTGAAGTAGCACATCGGAGAAGAAAGAGAGAAGTCAGTCTGGGAAACAAGACACGCCAGCATTTAGGAAGTAGCTGCAGGGGATTGTGGCATGTCGGGAGAAGTCTTCCATGAAAATATGCTTGGGCCTGCATCCAAAGGAAACAGGGCCTAGCAACCAACAAAAAAGTGGAAGGAAGCACAACTGGGGAAAATAAAAAAAAAAATAAATAAACAGAAGGCAAAATTAAAGGAAGGCCCAGCATGGTCACCTAATAGGCAAATATATCTAGAGGCAGGTAAGCCATCTATTGATATCAATATTGTTCTGAGCGATATGTTATGCAGACTTGCTGAAGGAGCGGAAGGGCACACCATCCTCATCAAAATCTCTTCCTGGGGGATATTTCCTCAGGCATGATAACGGGAGGTACCTGAGCCAGTATCAGTTTATTGTATATTACAGCAGGCCATGAGGACTACGGGGTTTTAATCAGGGAAATTTAACATAAATTTCATCTATATCAGTACCACCACAAATGCTAGGGTACAGGTACTTACAGATAGCAAAATACAAACACAATGTATTGGTGATCTTAGCCTAACAAATGGTACCTTTAACCACATTTCTTATAATGTAACTGTCCAGTTTTTCTCTATGTCAGCAGAGGCACAAATAAACAGCATGCATGGTTTGGATACAGAGGCTTTCCTACATCCATTGGTGGTGCTCTATGCCAGGAGGGCACCAAATAACTTCAAACTCCATTTCACAGCAAAAGTTGCCAGATAGCATTGATGGGCCAAATGGAGATGCACTGGGTTCAATCTGATTCCTATGATATGAGCAGTAGTAAACAGGTAAGAGCCCTGTATCTAATGATTACCAACTTAGGTGACAATGACATAGGATTAGGGGAGATAAAGGCCTGATAAGTAGCCATCTGGTAATGGTGGCTATCAGTAGGACTGGTGTAACTGCATGTTATTAAGGCAGTGGCTGAATGCCTGAAAAGCAAAATTATTGGAGAAAGTGATATGATGCAGTAATTGAAAGTGGGGGTGTTTATGAACTTGATCAATGGGAGCATTTTAAAGCATGATGAGATTACAAACTCAGCTCATGCACTGAATGGAGAGGATTGAGTGCATCTGTCAGACATGGGGCGATTCTGATTACACTTGCAGGAAGCAGTGGTGGAATGGCTGGTGAGAGCTGCTTGGGGAAAACATATGTCAGGCATCTGTTCTGTAGTGTCAGGAGTGCCTCTAATAAGTGTTGTACACAGCAAAACTGTGGGGGATCTGAAACCCTAACTGGACTGGTCCCCTGTGGTCTACAAGAGGGGTTTGAAGTTGTGGAACTCTCTCCCAAACCAAATGGGTTTGTAGTGCCCCATTCGGTTAGAAACAGGAGATAGCGGGTGCTGTCCAGGTGAGCAACTCCTCCCTCTACTAATAAGTGACCCCCCATGGAGGCTATGGACCTCTGGAGCACAATGGTAGAGGTGTAAACTGCCTGACTCTCCTTCCTGATGGGTACCCATCTTAGTGCCTGTTGGAGTGTTGCAAATTAAAAAATGTTCTAACAAATTGCAGTAAATTTGGCTGCTATACACTATGCATAGCATTTGAGAGTTTTGCACTATGCAATTCACCACAGTTGCAGCTAATTTTACTACATTAATTGCAACAATTCACACTTTGGGGCAAATTTCTTTACATGAAGTGTGGCAATTCAAGCAGTGTGAATCTCAATAAGGTGTGCATTGCATGCCTAGTACATTAATTTGTGATGTAAAATTTATGCAGTTGTACAGATTTCATTATAATAATCTGCACAGTACAGTATGTGCTACACAAATTGCATAGATATTTTTCACTTTGTTCATAGTTAAGCACCAAGCAGGCAGATCTGAGCCCTTTCAGTTTTACATGTCATACCAAAGTGAAATGTAACCTAAGTGGTCTTGTCAGTAAACACATGGCTGTGGCCACTGTAATCCATTTTTTTGTCTGGATTGTTAATGGGGGGCAGGGGAGAAGGAAAGTGGAGCCTGACTAGCTAATGACCAGTGCTGCCTAGGTTTGCAGCAGCAGAAGCACTTGGCTCATACGTCCTTCTCTTCAAATTTCCCCCAACTCTGTAAAGGCAGCCCCTTGATTGGGGGCTGACTGGGCAACTGAACACCTCTTCCTGCCTTGGGGGCAGGGAGGGGTGAGGGACTGGATTGAGGGATGGGGAATGACAGTTACAGTCTGCTTTGTGGTTGGGGGACAGGCTGAGGAGAGAACAGAGAGGAGTGCAACACTGCAAGGAGGCCATGAGTTTCCCTTTCTTCACTCTCCTCCTTGTTTGGATCATTATACCACCCTCACATACTCATAAAAGCAGCACCGGTCATATAGTTTGTGCAGTGTAGGGAGCCCTAGATCTCTGTAGGAGAAAACCCAATAGGGGTTGGGGAAGAATATTACTAGTTTTCTCACAAACATGATACAAAGGGGTTTTCTCAGATGTTTTTGCATCCTCCAGAGGCATATAGGGCTCTCCTCCCTGTTTGGATAGTTATACCACTCATGCAGATTCATAAAAGCAGGGTCAGTCACATGGTTTGTGCAGAGTAGAGCACCTTAGCCCTCTGTAGGAGAATGTCCATTAGGGGTTGGGGAAGAATTTTACTGTTTTTCCCACAGACTGGCTACAAAGGGGTTTTCCTAGATTTTTTTGCTTCCTCCAGAGGGCATTGTGGGAGTAATAAGCATTTGTCACAGCCATGTTAATCTGCAGTTCTGAGGGCCTCTGATCAGTGCAGTAGATTGAAAAGGGTGGGAAGGACCCATCTTTCAGCCTGGATAAGTCCTCTCTGGTCAGCTAGTGTGGTTGGAAGCTATTGCACACACTTCCAGATTTCATGGGCCTGTAGCGTCCCATGCAGATGGAACTGTAAAGGGGAAGGTACTGTCCAGAAGGAGAAACCTTCCTGCTGCCAAAAGGAGAGAATTATGAGGATTCTGAGGTCCTACATAATGGAATGGAATGCAATAGAATGGAATGGGTGGGGTCAGCTAGGTAAGGCTCTCCTGCCCCTCCTTCCTGATGGGTTCCTGTCCTGGTGCTGGGTGAGCAGATCCGAGGTCCTTCAGGTGTGCTTATCATACCTAAATGAGTAGTATCCAAAGTAATCTTGACAATAAACTCATGACTGTGGCCATTTTAAGTCATGGTTTGAATCAAGGTTATTTGGGGAAAGAGAAGAGAGGGATAGTGCCTGCCTAGCCACTGGAGCTGTGCAGAATGTAGAATTTCAGCAATGGAATTAATGCAGAATTGCAATTTTGCTTCTGAAATGCTTTTCAGAATTTCTTTTTTTAATCTATGGAATTCCAAAAAGTATTTGTATGTAAACCTAATAATAATATTCCTTAGATCACATAATCCACAGAATAATATTGTGCAATTTGCAAAAAATAAATCCACAGGTTACGTAAACTATGGAATACGATTCCACAGTTGACATTCTCAGATTTTGAAATTCTGTTTCTGATCAAATTCCACAAACTTAGGTAGTGTATCCAAATTTTCTCTGGATTCTGGTGAAAGTGGAATTTGAAAATTCTGCTCAGCTCTACTAGCCACTGACTAGTCATCACAGAGGACATTGTAATAGGAGTAGTATAAGATCTAGCAACATTTGGGAACCTGGCACTGAACAGAGCTGTGCTTTGAATAGCAAGACCCATATTTCATGCACCACTTTGCATTATTTTTTGTCCCATCTGTTGTCATGTCTGCATCAGAACTGATTTTTTTGCTGTGGGAGCAGTTGACTGATTTCCACCACAGTCAATATCACCCTGCTATCTGGCTGATGTGTTTGCACAGTTTTTTTTTACTGTTCTCCCACCCCAGAGGCTGTAAAACTGCTTGTTCATGTTGTGCTCACCTTCCACTGGTCCATGACATGGAAACTCATCCATATTTCTCATCAATGTTTTCTTTGCCCCCCCAAAAAAAATTTGTTGCCAAGTTACTGACTGACTCCCTAATCATTTTTTTATTATTATTTTGGTGATAGGTGTATTCTATTATGAATTAGTTTAACATGTGCTTATGATTCTAACATCAAACAGTTGTTTTCTATTTTCTTTTACTGTCTTGTGATTACGTCATCTTCAAAGTGTTGAGGAAACAGTACAGTTTTGTAAAAAAAGTTCAAATAAAAGCAGTTACTGTTCACTTACTGCTCCTTGTTATGGCTGCAGGGCAGAGCTCTGCAAGCTGTCTTGCTATCACTTGGGAAAAAAGGGCAAATCAAACTCCCAACAAAACACACATTTTGTTTTTGAATTGAAGCACATTCCCTCCACTAGAAGCACTCTGCTTTGCTTGTTTCCCTTCAGTAGACTACAGCTCTTCTTTTTTCTCTTGCTACCCCTACCTGCACTATTTTTTTCTTGCTCTGCACTGACTTCTTGTTTAGCCAACACCAATAGGACAGAGCTGTAAACACAGCCTGTTTGCAACTTTCTCAGCTCATCCAGCACAGACAACAGTTACCTCTATAATCATGCAATACTATAGCAGTAAAGACTGAGTGAGTGAGAAAGAAAGACAGAGCAATGTGGGGTGGAGAGGGAGAAAGACATAGAGAGAGAGAGAGAGAGAGAGAGACATCAAGAGAGAGAGAGAGATTCCTTATTACACCCTTCTGTCTTTTTAGTTCAATCTGCAAAGGATATATGTCATTGTGATCAATGTGTGTGTGTATGTGTGTGTGTTGTCCATGGGAGAGGGGAGAGTCCCAAGAAAAGATCTATCCCAATGGTGCTGAAGTCATTGTAAGGGAGAGGGGATCAGTCTTCCACCGTTCTGTAGCTTTAGTAGAACATATAATGGAGCTTGCCCTTTAAGGGGAAGACCAAGTTGTCCTGGTGCACCCCTTCCCTTTATCTGAAGACGGTGTGCTCAGAGGTGGAGGGGAAGGGAAGCGAAGAGACAGGGATACAGAACTATAGGCAGGCAACAGGAAGGGGAGGGGCTAAAGGAGGTACATAATGGGCAGCACAGGAGTGGTTCAGCCACTTTTGCTGAAGTTTTGATCTACACTGAAACTACAGCACATCAGATTGGCATACTAATTGGAGCAGAGGTTTGTACACTAGGAAAGAGAAGGTGAGGAAATGAACAGCTATTTGAACCAGAGATGATTAAAAAAAAAGAAGACTTTTGATTGGGGATCATGGTTAATAATAAAACTGTGGATGGTTCAGTGTGTGAGAAATGCTGCTGTAGACAGAGCCTTGTGAAAGAAAATTCTAGCATCTATATTGAAGCAGGATATTGAAATGCATATAAGTGCAAGCGGGTAGCTGTTTTGGTTGTTCCAAGTTTAATTTTATGGTCCGTTCACAAAAAAAAATGTAATAAATAAAGAAATAAGTTATAAAGCAGTGAGACATGCTTAGATTTGATAGGAGAAAGGACTGTGAAGCAGCATGTAGTATTGTTGGCCAGTGGGGCCTAGCAGGCAGAGTGAGAGGAGAGGTTGTGGCCTGGTATTGCAGGGTGGCTGCTCTAGTTTATGAGCTGTAGAGCTGGTGTGTGGCTAAAACCATGTTTTTCCCTGGCATTTGTTGCCATCTGAATTAAGAGGTATCACTTGTTGGTCATGGTTCCTGGTGGTTTTTACCAATGGTGGGTCCAAGAGCGAGCAGGCGACCTGAAGCGACGAGGGACTGCAGCATGCATTTGGGGTTTTTGGGCCTGGGAAGGAGAGTTGGAAGAGTGAGGGGAGTCAAGCGAGTGGGAAGGGAGTTTTCAAAAAAAAAAGCAAGAAAAAATGCTCGGTTGTGGCCAATGGAAGAAGGAAGGGGTGAGAAGCCCAGGCCTTGGAGGGAGGCGGTACCGGTAGAGACTAGGAGAAGGGGCTAGCATGGGACAGGCAGAGCTGACCACATGGCATGATGTCACACACCATCCCGAAGTTTCGAATGGGAAAGCCGGTGAGGCGTGGTAGGGGGCAATCCAGAGTCACCCCCTTGGAATGCGGGGGTAAGGCATGGGTTGTGAAGGCTGGCAGGAAGTGCCTGGCATGGAGGCCACAAGAAGTGGCCTCATGGCGTGCTGGCACACACTGGGGTTCCAGATGAGGAGGGACTGGAAGAGGGGGCAAGGGTGTAAGAAAGTTGAGACCAGGCTGAGCAGCCTTGTAAGAGGGACATGGCGCATTTGTGTGGGAAGGGGCCGTGGTACAGCCTAGTGGGGGAGGGAGAGATGACCATGTGGCATGATGTCACACGCCACAAGTTGTATCCGGAAGGACAAACCAGTAGGGGGGGCCTACCAAGGGCACCAGATAACAAGGGCCTGGCTACAATTTTTGGACTCAGAGGTTTGACCCTAGGCCAGGCCAAAAAGGGCTGGGGCCTACCAAAGGGGCTTTGGTCACAAGGCATGACGTCACATGCGCGGAGGAGTGCACAGGAAGTTGGCGCCTGGGCAAGGGGCATTTTTTCAGATGACAAGAGTGCTTTTTGGGGGTAAGCAAGAAAGAAACAACAGGGCCCTCGAGGAGAAGGGGGGCCAGGGCAAGCAGGCAGGGCATATCCTGTGGAAGGCAGTGGGGAAAAAGATAGGGGGCACCGAGTGCTAGGACGAGAGGCCACAGGGTAGAACTGGGGGTCAGAAGGTGAGAAAGCAAGCCTGTGGGAGGGTGGAGGGGGGAATGGATGAACCAGAGAACCGGAGGTTTGATGGCAAGGGGTCACCATAGGGCCTGGTGGGCCACAGGCTGGGCCAATCGAGAGGCACAAGGCCGAGGCTGTAGTGAGCAGGGAAGTAAAAAAAAATAATAATAATATATCTATATGTGTGTGTATATATATATATATATATATATATATGATACATAAAATGTAAATAATAAACACATAAAGAAAAAGGATAAGAGAGAAGAAGGGGGGGGCTCCTAAAGATACATGGCCTAGTTGGGCAATCAATTCATTAAGCTGTTGTTTTCTTTTGGTGGTCAGTTGTCTCCACAGCTTTTACATGCAAATAAGAGGAAATGGCACCCAGGAAGAACAGGCCATCTAAAGAGGACGCTTACAAGGCCATTGTGGAGCTCGCAGAGAAGGCAAACAGAATATAGCAAATGGTAGAAAGAGAGGAGCTGGTGAGATCCATGGAGAAGCAAAAAGTGAGGAAGGAAAAAGGGATCGGTGGAAAATGGCTGGCAGGGAGGCCATGCAGCCCTACTAGGGCACAGCCACCGCTGGTGGTATCTCCCTGAGCAGCTAGCCCAGTACCACTGCAGCCATATCTCCCAGTCCCATCAGTACCTCTCCAAGACCAGGTGGTGGTTCCCCCAGTGGATCCCAGACCGGATTCCCCAAGCACACTGGTGCTGCCACAGATATCAGTACAACCGGCCACTCCACCACAAGGACATGCCGGGGCAGCCAGAGGACAACAGGGCACAAGGCATGACCAAGGTCTGAGGTAAGGTATCCGGGGTGGTAGGAGAAAGCATAAAAGAGTACATAGGGCAAATTATTTCAGCACTCGGGACTGGGGGTTTGGGGCAAATGGAGTCAGTGCTGGCAGAGATTAGGTCGGATGCAGCATCGACAAAGGAAGGGGAGAAAGGGATGAAGCAGGTAGGAAAAGGAACAAGGGGAGATAGGAGCCCCAAGAATGAGGATAGGGGTGCACGTACCACTGGTCACAAAAGGAAAAATATGGAAAGGGGAGTACGTGGATATTTTTGCATTAGTGAGCTGGGAAGTGGCAGCAAAATATGAGGAAACGGAGAACATCAGGAAGAGTGACATGGCGGCAGCAGTAGTTTTGTTGGGCAAGAAGGAGGATGACAAATTTACCAGAATGACATGGGCACAAGGGGCCCAAGGGTAGGGGGGCAAGGAACTAATCAGCAGTTTTTTCAAGAAGGGCAAGGGTGTAGAGGGCAGACTTGGAACAGAGAGGGGAGAGGCACAGGGTATACAGGTAGGGGTGTCAGACTTAATGACCATCTGGGCCAAGAAAATGGCAGGGTGGGAGAGTATGGCAGAAGGGAAAGGCAAGGGGCAGGGGATCAATTTCAAGAAGCAAGAATGCCCATCAAGATAGATGCGTAGGAGGGCTGGTTAGAAAGATACCCAGATAAAAAGGTGGCAGAAACACTCAAGACAGTTTTACTGACAGGTTTTTCATTACAGTGTGAAGGCCCAAGGCAAGCGAGAGAAGCGAACAACCTGGGGTCTGTAAAAGGGAAGGAAGAAATCTTAAGACAGAAAATAGAGAAGGAAAAGGCAGCTGGTAGAGTGGAAGTGCCATACGATACCCCCCCCATTGCAGAATATGAGAGTTTCTCCATAGGGTTTGGTCCCCAAAAAACAGCATGGAGAATACAGCGTGATTCACCACCTGTCATTTCCGGAAGGGGACTCTGTGAATGATTTTATAAGTGAGGAACATAGTAAAGTGACTTACGCCACATTAGAAGAAGCGGTCCAGATCATCAGAGCAACTTATGATACTTGGATGAAAAAAACAGACATAGAGTCCGCTTTCAGATGGCTTCCAGTAGGAGGGAAGACTGGGACCTGTTGGGATTTAAAATTGGGGTCAGTACTATTTTGACAAAGCAATTGCCATGGGATGTTCCATAGGATGTGCTGCATTTGAAGCATTCAGCACCGCTTACAGTGGATATTTCAAGAAAAAACTGGTTACACGATGGTCATGCATTATCTGGATGATTGCCTTTTAATAGGCAGCAGGAGAAGAGAGACAGAAAGAATGTTGGCCAGTTTCCAACATTTATGCAGAGATTTAGGGGTTCCATTTGCGCTGGGAAAAACAGAAGGTCCCAGTAAGGTTTTAGAATGCCTGGGTATTGAAATAGACGCCCTGGGTGAGGTCTTTAGGTTGCCAGACAAAAAAGTATCGAGACTGAGGGAGCTGATTCAAGTACACACAAGTAGAAGAAGAGTGCAATTAAAACAGGTACAACAGGTCCTGGGACACCTAAACTTTGCATACAGGGCAACTGGACCAGGGAGGGCTTTCACAAGAAGGCTAGGAAGGGCCACAGCGGGAGTAGCCAGACCACACCACTGGGTGGACATGACAAAAGGATTTAAGGAAGATGTCAGGGTGTAGGAGGAGTTCCTCAGCACTTACAACGGCTGTTCTTTTTGGCAGAAGGTTTGGGTTTATAACATGGACCTCGATCTCTACACAGATGCAGCAGGGGGCTTAGGTATGGGGGGCTATTTGAGGGGCAGATGGTTCACGGAACCATGGCCTGCAGATTGAGTGAGGGACAGGAAAGTAAAAGACAGCACACTGATGGAGAGCATGCCCATTTGGGCCTGTACCCTGGTGTGGGGGGAGAGCTGCGGAATCAGAAGGTGACATTTTGGTGCGACAACAAGGCAGTAGTAGAGGTTTTAAAAAACAGAGGAGCCAAGTCAGAATCGGTCATGAGGGTTTGGAGACAGTTGGTGTTAAGGGCCTTGAAACTGAACATGTCATTCAGGGCCAAACACATATCCTGGCTGACAGCCTTTCCTGTCTGCATCTGGATCTTTTCCAGAGGCTGGCACCTACAGCAGAGGAGCAAAAGACACCCATACCAATGAACATCTTGGATGTTGGCAAGAGGGAGCAAAATTGTTGTTTTGCATCTCATGGGCACCACGGACCCTGAGAGCCTACAAGGGGGCCTGGCAGGTGTTTCAAACATTCAGGGCATCACACCACAAGGAGGTAAGTAGGCCACTTACAGAGGACCTGTTAGGAAAATTCACAGTAGAGCAACGGCAGAAAGGAATGGCCCACACCATGATGGGGGTCTATTTAGCAGGGATCAGTTTAGTTTGCAGCCTGAAGGGTTGGAAGGACCGACGAAGTCAATGTTGATTAGAAGAATGATGTAGGGATGGGGTAGGTTAAAACAGAGAGCTACGGATAGTAGAAGACAAATAGAGGAGCAGTGACTTGCAAAATTAAAAGGTGTATTGCTGGCAATCTGCAGATTGAAAGCCAAGGCCCAGCTATTCCACACGATTTATCTGGTAATGTTTGCAGGGGCCATGAGAGTGAGCGAGGCTGTGGGACATGGCAGTAAGGACAAAGAAGGGGAGTTGGAATGGGAAGATATAAGCTGGGGGATGAAAGAGATACAAATCATGATCAAGAGGTCAAAGACGGATCAAATCATGATCAAGAGGTCAAAGACAGATCAAGGTGGGCAGGGTTGTGCAGTAACCCTGAAGGCTCATGTAAACTATACAGTGTGCGCAGTAAAGGCTTTGTGGGCTTACACCGCAGAGCATGGGAGTAGGACAGGGAGATTATTTGTGCATGGAGATGGAAAAAAGGTCACAAGTTATCCAGTCACAGCCATGCTCAAAAAAAAAAAAAAGAAAAGGGCATGCAATTCCTGGGGGAGGATCCATGCAATTACTTATCTCACTCCTTATGGATAGGGGCTGCATCATGGTGGGCAGCAGCAGGTGAGACGGTGGCTAATATGTTGGAGAAGGGACGCTGGTGGTCTGCCAGTTACAAGAGATACATTCTAGCACTGCAGTATGCAGACTAACGTATCAACGGTGTTTTGTTGTACAGATACAGAGCCACGGGGGAAGGGGGCATAGAGGTGGGATAGGAAAAAGGGAGCTAAGAACATATGTAAGACATTTATTTTGCTTAAATCCTATAGGAAGAGGGAGGATCACGGAAGTATGGATCTGCGGTCACTCCTACATTTATTGGGCAGAAAAGAGAGCTGAGAAAAAGGCTGGGGGAAAACAGCTGTACCAAGATATGAGAAAATGTAGATTGGTTTGGTGTGGCATTCGTGGGATGAGATGGGCACAACTGCTTCCTACTCTGAAAGAAAAGAAATAGTGCCGACCCATTCCAGACCTAATTATTGTACATCTAGGGGGTAACAACACTGGGGGAAAGCCATGGGTGGACACATACATGCAGGTGAAAAGAGAATTAGAGAAAATACAGCAGTGGTGGCCAGGGGCATGCCTTGCCTAGTCAGATATGATCCCAAGAAGGGTGTGGAGACACAAACACAGTCATAGAGCGGTAGATAGGGCCAGGAGAAACATGAACAGAAGGGTAGGAACACTGATAAGGAAAATGGGGGGGACGTAATACTGCGGGGTGTGGGGCGTGGAAGAGTGGGTAGAGGCTTTTTAACAGGTCAGATGGCGTGTACCTGTCAGATTTAACTATAGATGTGTTTAATACAGAAACGATGGGTTTTATAGAAGCATGGAGGAGACATGCAGAAAATAGAATTAAAAAAAAAAAACGGAGAAAGAAAAAGGAGGAGGTCCCCTAAGTGGTGGGGGAACAATACCCTAAACGGAGTGGAAAGCCAGCCATTCAATGCAAGCTGGAGACTGGCTAATGGGGAAAAAGAGGGGAAGGGGAAGGGGGAAGAAAAAGCAATAGGATGAAAAGAAGAAGAAGCTGAAGGAGGAAAAGTGGTCTCGGTTCTCACCGTTACTTAACAGGAAAAGAGAAGAAGAAGGCACCCAGGTTTTCACCTAGAGGAGCGACAAGAGGAAGAAAGAGGGATGATCAGAGATTGATATATGGATGCAATTAAATACAGTGGTGAAAGATACAATAACAAAAGATGATGAGATGGAAAATGGAATTATGATATATAATAAACTAATTCCCAATCTGAGCACAACAACATTCAATGGTCGCTGTCTTTTTGTGAGGGAAAAGGGAGGAATCTGGGACAATGTAGTCTGCCCTTTAAGGGGCAGACCAAGTTGTCCTGGTGCACCCCTTCCCTTTACCTGAAGATGGTGTGCTCAGAAGGGAAGGGGGAAGGGAAGGGAAGAGACAGGGAGAGAGAACAATAGGCAGGCAACAGGAAGGGGAGGGGCTAAAGGAGGTACATAATGGGCAGCACAGGAGTGGTTCAGCCACATTTGCTGAGGTTTTGATCCCTCCCACCCACCCTTAAACTACAGAGCATGGGGAAGACAGTCAAAAGGGACTGTATGGAAGGTCTGTCAGAGGTGGATTATAGAATTGTCCAGTAGGTTGGTTAACGGACTGCCAAAGGTGGATGGCAGAGATGAGGGGAAAAGGGGGGGGAGAGAAGGGAAGGAAGGGAGGAAATAAAAAGGAATAGGATGAAAAGAAGAAGAAGCTGAAGGAGGAAAAGCAGTCTCGGCTCTCACTGTTACCTAACAGGAAAAGAGAAGAAGAAAACACTCAAGTTTTCACCTGGGGGAGCGACAAGAGGAAGAAAGAGGGATGATCAGAGATTGATATATAGATGCAATTAAATACAATGGTGAAAGATACAATAATAAAAGATGATGAGATGGAAAATGGAATTATGATATATAATACCTGTAAATTAATTGCCAATCTGAGCACAACAACATTGAATGGTCTCTGTCTTTTTGTGAGGGAAAAGGGGGGAATCCGGGACAATGATGTCTTATGTACCAGATCCACAGTAAAACAAAATAAAATTGCAATCTATCATCTCCCACATGCTGAATTTATATGTTGAATATGAGAACCACTCACTTCAGTGAAGTGATTTGTAGCTTCCTGGGATGACACTACCAGAAAGAAAGCCCCCCCCCCCCAACACACACACAGCACTTTACACCTCTGGAATCAGTCCACCAAGTAGCCCTTTGAACTCTGGAACTTTAACACATGGTTATTACTACAAATAGTATATGTGTACTAGTAACCAAAGTTGTATGTTTCCATATTTTATTTAGTTTTTGTTTACTAGGTAAGTGCACTAGCCATGGCAATGACCATTTTCAGGCACGACCTGGGAGGGTACAGTACATCAATGCATACAGAAACATTCCATTACAGGTAGAGTACATCAAGTGCATACAGAAACATTTCATTACGTATACAGTACATCAAGTGCATACAGAAACATTTCATTACATTTACTGTACAAGTGCATACAGAAACATTTCATTACAGGTACAACATAATAGACAGTAGTACATATTTAATTACTAGTAATACAGAATTTGCAATAGCATACAGAGTACGTAGAGAAAAGGAAAGGTGGATATAGACAAAGGTAGAGGGTAGATTACAGTGTGAGAGGGTAATATGAAAAGAAGTGGCTAACAAAGGATAGATCCAGTAACAGTGTGATGAGAATAATAAGCAGAGACATATTCAATAAATACAGGTTACATTTATTTTGAGGCAAAATAAGATAGACAGTGAAGGCTATAGTATATGATTGGGGCATTAAGGGTAAAGCAAGGGGGTATAAGAGTAAGGGAGATAGAAGTAAAGCAAGAAAAGGATAGGGGACGAGTCTAAATGGGAGGTAAAATGGAACAGATGGGGGGGAAGTGCTATTTATATAGTAGAGTAGAGCAAAAGTAGGGAGAGACTTGGCAGAGAGGAGGTGAGAGCTAAGGGGGTTTGAAGCAGTGGCACATGCAGGAGGACTCAAGATAGGAATGCAATTTTCTCTTAAATGTTGCATGTGACAGCTTGTCGCACAGACCGAGGGAGGGAGTTCCAGTATTGGGGGGCATGACAGGTGAAAGCATTTACACCTTTGGAGGTATAGTGTCTGGGTATGCAGATGGGGGCATTGTCAGTGGATCTTAGTCCATAGGAGAGTGCTCTGATTTGGAAATGGGCTGCAAGGGATTTGGGTATTTGTAGCTGAACAATATTGTCTGTGACAGAGCCATAGGCATAAAGCTGTAGTTCAAGCGGAGGAAGCCATCCTAGCTCTGAGTAAAGGAGACAGCAGTGTTTCAGCTTATGTGAGGAGGACGCATAGTGACAGATGTTGTTGTAAGTTACGTTCCACTTCTGAAGACTTGTTATTATGCACTTGTCAGAGTATGTAGTAAGGCACGAGGCAGATGCAAGTGTGTTAACCTAACAAAGGTGAGTGTCTATCATGTTGATCACACAAAAGTGGCACTAGATTTGTAGAATAACTGCACTCAACATTGTACATAGTGATTGAGCAACAGTATGCAGTAACCTGGGTAGACACTGAGGCACAGTGCAGAGCCTGGTATATTCATGTAAATAAGGTGAGTGTATATCAGAGGCCGATCACATCAAGTGCCTGGGTTTGCAGAATAACTCCACTTACAAATGTACTTGGTGATGTTCACATAACCCAGGTAAGCATATATCAGAGGCTGATCACAAAACGTGAAGAAGGTTTTCAGGATAAGTGCACTGTTAACTGTACATAGTGATAAAGCAATGGCATGCAGTTACCTGGGAAGACACTGAGGCACAAGGCAGAGCCAAATGTGTTCATTTAACACAGGGTAGTGTATATCAAGGGCCAATTACACAAAGTGAGACAAGGTTTGCAGACTAAGTGCAGTCACATTTGTATATAGAGATGGAGCCATGGTATGCTCATTCCTGGGTATGAACTGAGGCACAAGGCAGAGCCAAATGTGCTCATGCAACCTAGTTGAGAGAATATCTCAGGCCATTCACTAAAAGTAAGACAACATTTGCAAAATAAGTGTAGTCACATTTGCATATAGTGATGAAATCATGATATGTTCTTTCCTGGGTGTGCACTGAGGCATGAGGCAGAGCCAAGTGTCTTTGTGTAACTAAGGTGAGCATATAGCATAAGCTGGTCACACAGAAGTGGCAAAGGATTTGCAGAATAACTACACTCACAATTTTACACTGTGGTGGAGCCATGGTATGTACACACCAGTGTATCCAGTGAGGCAAGAGATCTAGCCAAGTGAGTTCATGTAACCCAAGTAGGCATATATCAGAGGCCAATCACAGAAAGTGAGAGAAGATTTTCAGAATAACTGCAAACACAGTTGTACACTGTGATGGAAAAAGGTGCCTTGGTAGACATTGAGCCATGCGGTAGAGCCAAATGTGTTCAATGAACACAGAGTAGTGTATGTCACAGTCTGATCAGACAGAGACACACAGTTTACAAAATAAGTGTAGTCACGTTTGTACATAGTGATGGAGTCATGGTATGCAATTAACTGGGTGTGCACTGGGGCATGAGGTAGGGACAAGTGTACTAATGTAACCTAGGTGATAGTATATCAGAAGCTGATCACAGAAAGTGAGAAAAGATTTGAAAATTAAGTGCAACCAAAGTTGTACATAGTGATGGAACCATGGTATATGCTTTCCTGCATATACACTGAGGCAAGAGGCAGACCCATGTCTGTTCAAGTACACTAGGTGAGCAGAGGCCAATCACAGAAAAGTGACACAAGGTTTACAGAATAACTGTAGTATCAATTGTACCGTGTGATGCAGCCATAGTATGCGCCTACCAGGATATGCAGTGAGGCATGAGGCAGAGCCAAATGTCTTTATGTAACCGAGGTGGGCATATATCAGAGGCTGATCACATAAAGTGACAGAAGATTTTCAAAATAAATACACTCACAATTGTATAGAGTTATCAACCAAAGGGATGCAGTTATGTGGGTAGACAGTGAGGCACAAAGCACGGCTGAGTGTTCATTAACACAGGTTAGCATATATCAGAGGGCAATCACACAAAGTGAGACTCAAGTTTGTAGAATAAGTGCAGTCTCATTTGTACATACTGAACAAGTCATGGTATGCTTTTTCCTCAGTATGTGCTGACGCACGAGGCAGAGCCAAGTGTGTTCATGTAACCAAGGTGGGCATATAACAGAGGCCTATCACATAAACGTGACACAAGGTTTGCAGAATAACTGCACTCACAATTGTGTATGTGAAAGAATCATGCTATGCTTGTTCCAGGGTCTGCGGTGATGTACAAACAGCTCATTTCCAGATGTGTCCTGTGTGAGGTGTATGGAGTATTATACATCAGGAAAAAATCAGTTAAGTGATAACATTCAGTTTTGTGAAGTATATGAATCAATAACCGGCTTCTGTGGATGATTAAATGCTGAGGCGAAGCCGAGGTGTTTAATCTCCACAGAAGCCAGTTATTGCGAGTATACTTCACAAAAGTGAATGTTACTATTATACCAATAGAATTTGTCATAAAAATATATTTTTGGTACAACTTAAATTTAACTCACAGGGCACGTATGTGCTCCTTTCCTGTGTGAGCTGCAGTGCTGCGAGACCAAGTAAGATGCTCGTTTACACTAAATGATGATTTTTGGGCTGTATGTCTGAAAGCAGTAATATCAAACAGTTACTGGCAATAGATTATTTGAAAGTTGGTCTAATTTCAAAATGAGCACTAGAACCCTTTTTATTTTGTGTTGTGAAATAGAATACGTGATTTTGGACATGCGCATTACTGAAACTGGTAATGCGCATGTCGCGAGTCACAGCATCGATTTCAAAACAGAAAATAAAAAGGGTTCTAGTGCTCACTTTTAAATTGGACCAACTTTTAAATAATCTATGTGCCAGTAACTGTTTGATATTGGAACTTTCAGACATACAAGCTAAAAATCATGACTTAGTCTAAACAAGCTTCTTACTCGGTCCCGCAGCACTACAGCTCACAGACATGGAGGGGAATGAAAGTAAATGTGAATAAATGACAGTGGGCATGCTTAGAGGGCCATTAAATGACTGTGGGCATGGTTAGAGGGCCATTAAACGACTGTGGGTGGGGTTTTGTTGAATAACCGATTCTGTAGGTTTGTACCTGTAGTTTGTGAGATCATAAATGACAGTCATTCTGTGTTGTGATTGGCTGAGAAGAGATACCTGTGGTATAATTAATAATAACTGGGGATCATTTTTTTCCCCATAGAGAAACCGAGTTATAATTCACTGTTATAACCTATGGGTTATAATGGTGAACACAAGCCCGGTGTCCCTTGTGCGCATGTGCTAACTGCACTCAGTCCTGCTTCCACACCAGCTGGCCAGCATTCCCTGATGCTTATCACACTGCCACATGGAGTCAGTGGTGAGCTTATTAATTAAACAAATTAATATCTATTCAAAGAGGGAAAACTTTTAAAGGGCAGTTTAAAAAAAAATTAAAAACAAAGGAAAATTGTCCTTTCGCCAATTGCCACTTCCAACCACAGACAGCCGCTGAAAACATAGCGGACAGCAACAGCAGAGAGACATGGTTTTATTTTATATACTTGCTGGTGAGAAAAATGATCCCCAGCAATTATATAAAATAAAACATGGGGTGGTATGTTTAACTTGAGATTTTATGCACACCCCTCAGTGTTGGATGCTTAAATAAACCCCTCGAGCTTTTCTGTCAAGGTTTATGCAGCATCCAACACCTTGGAGTGTGTGTAAAATCTTATTAAACACACCACCCCATGTGTATTCTATATGTAATTAACAGTATTACAAAAATAATAGTCATATACTGCAACACAAGACATCAAAGGAACATAATTATAAATGTTGCAAATATACTTATTTACAGAAATTATGTCTGTGAGATACTTACTGGCAGCAGTTTATTGTTGGAACTGTATTTACTCTAACATCACTATCTTTGGTACTCTGGTGACATCATCCTCCAGCAACTAACTTTAATTGAACAATGGAGGAAAAACACAATGATAACTTCTGGGGGCTGTAATGTTTTATTTACAAGCCAGATCTGGACAAAAATAGGAAGGCATGCAACACTTACACATAAGGAGTTCAGAAAATACTGCTGTGAAAAGATGTGAGAATTCCCCTTGACTATTTTCTGGTTACTGACTTTTTAGTAAGGCAGAGGGGATAACTTTTTGACTTTTCAATAGCTGCATGTAAAATGCAACGTGTAAAATGTTATTATGTACCAAATCCAAAGCAAAGGGAAATAACCGTGAGACACATGCCAACCATAATAAGAGAAGTAATCAGCAGCCTTGCAGTGTGCTGACTGTGGAGTGTTTGAATGTAGGAACCAGGCAACATCAACGGAATATTTAATTGGACTAGGTGTGATTGCTTACATCATAAACCATGGAGTACCATTACAGATGTTGTCCACCAAATGGAAATATTACTTCTTATATGCTTTAGCTACAGTGATCTTTCAGTCACTGTTTCCATGCAGTGCATTATTATGAACATTTGCATGATTTTAGGATCCTGCTTTGAAATCTAGACATTTATATTTGCAGGACATTGCCATGTATTTAGGATCCTGTTATAAGGGTCTCCATAAGATGCAGGATACACAGATACATATCAGGGCATGTTAATGAGCAGGACAGTAAAATGATATAAGTGGTAACAAGAAGTCCAAAAAGAGCCCGTATTAAAATATTGATAAATTTGTGTCCCCAAAAGTCATATTCAATCAGAAAACCCATAAATATGTCCAGGTGCAAAATAGAATTGTAAAGATATGCAAATGCACCATAGTTATAAATATCCAGATTTCAAAGCAGGATCTTAAATTCATGGAACTGTCTATAATAATAGCTTAAATGTCCTAAATACATGCAAATATCCAGCAACTATAAAAAATGAACAAAATGTACAGCAGGATGTAAAATACATTCAAATGTCCATGATAGCAGGTAAGAGTTAATATGTATTACTGTCGGTATGATTATATTTCTTTGCCCTCCCCTGTACCTGCTGCTTTTGTTTTCTCCCCATCACTGAACTGCACTTAATTGAAATTACAGTTTTAAACAATTACGTATTAATAATGGTAGTGCTTACATCATAAACCATGGGGTGCCAATACTGATGTTGTCCACTGGCATACTTTCATTTTACTGAAACAGAAAAGCCCAACACCCAGAAGCCCAATGCCACATTCCCAGTACACGATATCCTGACATCGGAATTATACACATGGTGGAGTTTGTTATATTAAGTCAGGAGGTGCAGGGGGCAAAGCCCCCATGTATTGGGGGTGCTGGCCCCTGAAACATCAAATAAACTCCACCACTGCCTATCAGGATTTTGTGTGTCAGGAAAGTGGCGTTGGGATGCTGGGTGTTAGGGAAGAGCCTGTCAGGCTCTTGTAATAAATCCTATCCTCCAAATGGAAGCATTACTACTTACATGCTTCAGCTACAGTGAGCTCTCAGTCACTGCTGCCATGCAATGCATTATTATGGACATTTGCAGGAATTTAGAAAACATAGAATTTGACAGCAGATAAGGACCGCTTGGCCCACCCAGTCTGCCCATTTCCCTACCTGATGGATAAGCTGCAGATCCTAGTTAACCAGCAGCCTACTTCTTCCTAATTTAGGATCCTACTTTGAACTCTGGACAAAAATAATTGCAGGACACTTCCATATACTTAGGATCCTATTATAAGGATCTCCACAAGATACAATTAAAGTTCAGTAAACCACATCAACCCTTAACAGATTCATCCATCATTCCACTACTACATCTTCTCTACACACCTCTCACCACCATCACTACAATCATGTTTCAGTTGTACAGGTTCTGATCAGATCTTGTTTATCATAGTTATATACCAAAATAAAGTAGAATTATATTTTTAAATGGCAAATCATAACTAGAAAAAGACACTGTAAAGTTATCAATCCTTGCTACTTTCAAACTTGCTAAAAATTCATTCAAATCACAAGAAATGAAGGTTGAACATGCACACTAACACTCATAAACACACATAAGCACCTAACAAGCTGGCCTTATGTCTAACTAAAGAAGGCACAGACTATATAATTAAGCAATAAGGCACAACAGGTGTGGGTTATTGGGGATTTACTAACGCCTTGTGTGGTGTGTCACGAGGCGTAGCCGAGCAACTTATCCACACAAGAAGTGGGTAAATCACCCAATAACCCACACCATGGAGTGTCTTATTGTGATTATACAATGGAACCATATTTAAAATAAATGTAAAATGTGTTTAATTATGTTTTTTATAAATGCCATTCCTCAGCCGTGGGTTATGCAGGATTTAGCCACAGTCATGTGACATGTTTTGACCGATGAGATTACAGGATTTTCATACACCATTGTATAATTAAGCAATATACCACAACAGGGTGTGGGGTAATGCTGGATTTATCCATGCCAAGTGTGATTCGGTCACAAAGCCACAGGCTGAGTGAGTAAGCAACAGAAGAAGTGAATAAATCCTGCCATTACCCCACACCCTGGAGTGTGATAATGTGATTATACAATGTACTTGAAAAACTTGAATTTAGGGCTGGCCTGGTGGTGCTGAGGGCTGAGGCTCTGGACGCCTTACCTTGTTCCACGCCAGTGACCCATGTTCAGGAACGAGCACGGGTCACTGGGGGTTGGCCAGGGAGGAAAATGATAGAGCACCCGATGGCTGCTCTCCTTCTCCGGGGGGGGGGGTTAACTGCAGACTCCCGCTGCAATGCCGCCACCTAGGGGATCCCAGGTGGATGGCGTGATAAGGTGGAGAGCAGTAAGGGCATTGGGTGGATTTTGGCAGAGGGGCAGAGCAGGAGGTATGTCTCATCGTGCCTCCTAGCCTATAGCCCCTCATTGCACGCCAACGTCGGAGGGAAGGAAATCAGAAAAAACACCTTGGTCCTTCCTAGGGGACGACACCTCTCTGGGGACTCTTCCAGTCTCATCGGGCAGACTCCACTGTGCCTGCCAGCTCTACACACACAGACACAGTATGTTGGTTTGGAGAGGTAAGCTTGGGGGATCCCTCTCCACCCCTACCTGGGGGGGGTATACCGGGGAATCTTCAAGTGTGTGTGTGGAACTAGGGGGTACCCTAGGGGCAGACCATGATGGAATGGAAGTCCACAGACATAAGATGTCTGAGATAGTGAAGGGAGGAGGCAGATTAGTAGCATAAATATAAGGTTAAAAAAAAAATTTGAATTTGCATGATATTTATAGATTTTTCTTTAAATATCCTGCCACCGTAGGTTAAATAGTCCATTTAGGATAAGAACAGAGGAAGATATCACTGGTGCATGGGCTGTGAAATGATGAGACTGAGCTACATATTTTTTTCCTCGCTAATATAAGGGAGAGAAAGAAAGACAAAGTGGTAAGAATAGTTTTGCAAGTTAGTGAAAATGGACTGTGAGTGTCATAGAAGAATAATCATAAATATTGAATACGAATCAGTATAACAAATACATGTAGTAGATAAATGTAGTTATGATAGGCAAGAGGAACTACTCATGGGAATGAGGAGAATAAAACGGTGAAAGAAGAAAAGAGTCTTGAACAGCTGCAGGTGGGAGAAGAAAAGTCATGAAGAATAGACTTCAATGTGAAGGCAGAAGAGGCAGCGTAGAATGAGAGTGGAAGAGAGGACCATAGTTTAGTTTAGTTTAGTTTATATCAGTTCAGTTCAGTTTAGTTAAGCTGTTCTTGGCCAATATCAAAATGTATTGTCCCCCAAGTAAATATTGACTGTGGCTTTTCTGTGGTCAGTTTTACCTCATGGATAAATAAATTATTATTGACCTTAACAGAAGTCAATATTTACTTAATAGAAAAGGTTGTTTCAGAAAGGTCAGAGTGATAAAGATTTCTTAAACACACATTTTATGGAGTAAGGGAGAAAAGTACAGTGTTAGATATGTGGTGGAGAAGGAGAAATTCAAAGCCTATGTCTAGATGCAATTTTCTGTTGTTTACAAGTTTGGATATAAGAACAAACTGCATCCGTATGCAGTTTTAAAATTTAGGACATTTCTTCAGTAACATAGAAATATAGAAACATAGAATTTGATGGCAGATAAGGACCGCTTGGCCCACCCAGTCTGCCCATTTCCCTACCTGATGGATAAGCTGCAGATCCTAGTTAACCAGCAGCCTACTTCTTCCTACCCCAACCCCCTAGAATTGCCTTATGACTGTCCCATGCATGCTTGAATTCCACCACTGTTTTTGACTCCACAACCTCCTCTGGAAGGCCGTTCCATACATCCACAACCCTCTCTGTGAAAAATACTTTTAAATTACCTCTGAGCCGCCCTCTTCTATCTTCAAATTGTGCCCCTTGTTCTTGCACACCTCTTTTTTGAAAGATGCTACCCTCTTGGACTTTGTTGATTCCCTTGAGGTATTGAAAGTTTCTATCATGTTCCCTCTCTCCCACCTTTCCTCGAGGCTATACATATTAAGCTCCTTAAGTCTCTCTACATATGTCTTCCGGTGCAGACCCTGCACCATTTTAGTTGCCCTCCTTTGGACAGCTTCCATCCTGTCTATGTCTTTGCAGAGATTGGGTCTCCAGAACTGCATGCCGTACTCCAGATGTGGTCTCACCAGCTGTCTGTACAGAGGGATAATAACTTCTTGTTTTCTACTGGTGATGCCTCTCCCTATGCATCCCAGTATTTCCCCAGCCCTCCTTACTGACCTCTCACGTTGCTTCCCCACCTTTAGGTCATCTGATATGACTACCCCCAGGTCCCTTTCCATTTTTGTTGTTGTTAGTATCTCACCCCCCATTGTGTACTCTTCCCTTGGGTTTTTGTTTCCCAGGTGCATTACCTTGCACTTCTTAGCATTGAATCTAAGCTGCCATACATTTGACCATTCCTCTAACCTTACCAAGTCCCTTCTCATCCTTTCCACCCCACCTTGTGCATCAACTCTGTTGCAGATCTTTGTGTCATCTGCAAAGAGACATACTTTTTCTTCCAGTCCCTCTGCAATGTCGCTTATAAAGACATTGAAGAGGACCTGTCCTAATACTGAACCTCATGGTACCCCTACTAACCCCCTTTTTCAGAGTGGACTCCATTTACTATTACTCTCTGTGTCCTATTCTCTAGCCAATTCTTTACCCAGGCTGTCATCTTGGACCCACCCCAGGCTGGCTAACTTGTATATTAATCTTTGTGTGGGACTGTGTCAAATGCCTTGCTAAAGTCTAGGTAAGCCATGTCCACAGCCCCTCCCTGATCAACTACTTTGGTCACTCAGTCAAAGAAATCTATCAGATTTGTCTGGCATGACCTTCCCACTGTGAATCCATGCTGCCTTGGGTCCTGTGCCCCTCTGGCCTCTAGATACTCAACAATTCTTTCCTTCAGAAGTGGTTCCATCATTTTCCCTACCACTGAGGTTAAACTAACAGGTCTGTAGTTTCCTGCTTCTGCCTTGCTCCCACTTTTGTGAAGGGGAATCACATCTGCCCTCCTACAGTCCTCAGGTAGCACCCCATCCTTCCATGATTTGTTAAAGGTAAGGCTGATTTTCAAAGCCCTGACTTATTTGTATCCAGATTTCAAAGCTGATATATAGTTATGTCTGGACAGAATTGCCAGAACAAGTTTAATATATTCAGTCATTGTATATCCTTTTAACTATTTCGGTTCAAAACAGGATATAAATTACAGTTGTAGCCATGTGGTTGTCTGGGTGTTTCCTGATACTTTATGAAACAGCTTAAGGAAATTTCTCCGGTGGCCCTCCCATGACATTGCAGGCAGGATATTTTCTGCATGCATTTGTCAGTGGCTGCAACAATAAATTGAATGGGTCGTATGGCTGCAAATATGTCCAGCTTTTGAAAATAGCTCTAATCAGATGGGCTGAAATTCAAAAGTAATAACACAAGTGCATTTCCAAAGTTTGGTCCGTGCCTACTTAATATGAATTGCACCAAAACATTTGAGCAGTAGCTTAAAACATGTTGACACATTTGCAATAGTTCCCCCCCTGTATAGCAGCTTGCATCAAACAACGGTGCATGTGCCATTTTATGCACTAAGTTTGCAACAATGGTTACAAAAAGTTATATCACATTATATACATAAATGCCCAACCCAAGGGGTGTTTGGGCCAGCCCCTGAGGGAGGTAAAGGATAGCAACAGGAAGCTATGAGAGAGGCTGAAGCTGGCAGTGACCTCTGTATCATTCTCTGACATATCAGTTTGAGCTAGGAGAGAGGGGATGCTTCTGTTGATCACATTCTTCTGCTGTTGGCTAAAGGAGTGGAGGAGGAAAGCTGGCTTTGAGAACATGGGAGACTGGGGCACTCCTGGAGGGATAACGGCTATACAAATGAGATTGCCTACTGTACATCTCTCAGAGGAGGGGACTAGAATGTTAGGGCACAAGTCTACAGAGCACACTGAAGTGCTTTTAAACTAATAAAGGGGGAGGCAGATCATTTACTGTAAGGTAAAACTACTAAAATTAGAAAAGATGGGTAGGCCTCCCCAATGCTGGTGGATGGGGGCAACAGAGGGGAAATGGAGCATATACATAGTTGCAACACAACAAACTGCAGTACAGGGAATCAAGGAGTAGGCTGGTGGAGGATGTTAGCAGAGGAGCCATACAATGGGGCAGGGGAATGATGGGAGACAAAGAGCTGTTGGCGGGGGGGGGGGCAATTAACATGAAGGTTTATGTGCACTAATGCCGTGAGCCTGGGGAACAAAACCAGTTACCTGCAGGCAGTGGTGGCAGAAGCATTTTGGATCAGGTGATTATCATGGCTACATGGCTCATGCAGTACCATGGTTGGGATATGACCATTCCAGGGCTGTTTTTTGACATTGTCCCATGTATGTCCCCACCTGGAGTATTATGTGCAGCTCTGGAGACCACAGTTGAAGAAAGACAGTTACAGCAAAGAAGCTAGAAAGACAATGGTAATCAAAATTATTCAGCAATAACAGAATCAGACTTACATGGAGAGGTTGTCAAATCTCAATGTGTATATAGGCAAAGCAAGGCAAATTGTATTTCTAGGGTGCCCAATTCCTGAGGCTCTGGGCGTCTTACATAAAAGCAGGTTAGGCAAGAAACAATACAATCCTTTAAACAATATGTAAGCAGGATTATTTAAAAACAGTCATTTAAATTCAAAATACATAATCTGGAAGCAAGAAAGTGGAGGAGAAACAAGACAGATATGTCAAAATACCTCCAAGCAATTAACAAAGCAGACAGAAGAGGTGTACTTATGCTAAGTGTTAATACAAGCACCAGATAGAACTCAATGAAACTGGAGGGGGAGGGGATTAAGAGGAAAATCAGAAAATATTTCTTCATAGAAAGGATGATGAAAGAGTGGATCAGGCAACCAAGGGAGGTAGTCTGTGCAAAATTAGTGGGGAGATTCAAATATGGGTTGTATAGGCAGATGGATCTGGTGAAGACAGCATCTAAAATGGAGTGAGTAAAGGGGAGCAATGTGCCTTTAAAAAAACATACCTAGGTAGGGCATGGCAGACTCAATGGGCACCTTGGCCTTTTTCTGCTGATGATGTCTATGTTTCCAGATAAGCCCAACATTTGAAAATGGCTCCAGAAAGATAGAAAGTGGTCTAGACACATCAGAGCAGTCCCCAACATTGACATCACTAGGAGTTGTATTCATTTTATGACTTTTAAAAATCCTGCCCATAAGAATTTATATGCAGAAAATAAAAAACATGATCTGTGTGGTCTGCCCATATGCCTACCTTACGTGGTTTCACTTTTTAGCACAAGTTGTGCAGTTACAGTAAAACAGTGGTCAAATCCTGGACATCCATTTGGAAATCAAACCCTAAGCCTGGTCTAGATTCATCAGGAATGTTCCTGTCATTGCCATAGACTGTTTAGGAATTATGTAAGAGCTGGGCAAATCCCTGTGTTTAGGGATTATTTGATAGCACATCTCATCAGGGAAGCCCTTGCCTTATGTCATGAAACTGTGCACTTCTCTCCTACTATTTTCACCATGGGTCAAAGCAGAAGGTGCCAGGGTCACCAAGACACATAAGGCAGGGGCACTGCTTTACCGTAAGACTACAAGCAAACAAATGTTCATGCTGTTAGTTGGGAACAAGCAGGCTATATGTTTATTTACCATTAGCTCTCACATGGATTTGAGACACATTCCTCTCACTACTTACATTTCAGTTATTAGGCCAAAGTTTATTAATTCCAGTCAATCACAACTACTGTACACACTGTGCTACATTGTACTTCATTATACTGTGCTCACTCCGCCCCTCACTATGATTGGGCTCCACTGTTGCTTCTGTTGACTTACACTATCCCCTACTCCAAGGATATCCTGGGCTCTTGTACCCCTATGGCCAATTGAACTTTGGCACCCTCCAAGGCAGGGTAAGCACTACTCATGAGGCAGCTGTGGCACTGCATGGCTACTGTGCCAGCAAGTGGTACCACACAGACTAGTAAATCAGAATGTATGATTTATTCCTTAATTATGGAAACTAAATAGTTTGTTCTGGCATGCATGTCTCCCTTCCAGTGGTATGTTCATAGCCCTAATGTCCCAAAGAATAGGGTCCCATGCCTGGCCCAATCTACAAGGGACTTATTGACACCACCTCATGCCAGACACTTCCACTGGTGTTTACCCAAATACATGCTGCTATTCTGCTTGAACTATGGGAAACCCTTACACCGATGAAGCTCCGCCATTTAAGGTTTATCACAAATCACTTCCTCTCTTGAATTTTTCTGAGGGGTGGTAGCGGATCCACGAGTGTCCCAGCAACCTCCCTTAAGGGGTATCCCACTATTATTTAATGGTGTCATTCATGTCTTTTGCTGGTACTCTTTCACATGGGTTAGACTTTTTAATAGTTCCCCTCTAAAGCTAACTGACAAACCCAGTCACCTCTGGAAGGTCAAGGACAGAAAGAGTCCTCTCCTAGTCTTCTCTCTGCTGATGGCTCTAAGAAATTGCTTCCTCTTCCATCCTAGATCTCTAGGGGGAACTGACCTGAGAACTCCCTGGTACTCAGCTGTCCTTCATCTCTTACAGTGGAAAGGGAGAAGGATAGGGTTATGAATATTCATTTCTGGGTTTCCCACCTCTATATGAGGTAAGAAACTAAGAGCACAAACTCCAGATACACAGTGCAGGATTTTAAAAGCATCATGATTGCCACAAGCCCTGGGTGTGCCAAAAATATGGCACAGTTAGCATGCAGCAATCTAAAGGGATTTTCCATCTCTTGTAGTAATTGATACTTGCGAGACCATCTTTTTGTGGTCTAACTTGCATAAACAATGGAGAACATTTAATGGAGCTTGTACCTCACATTTGGTACAAGCTGCCAGAAAGCAGCTAAAATATTGCAGCTGCACCTGAGATTGTAAAATTGGGCATAGTTCTGGCAAACAGGAATACCACAGCTGAGGAAATGCCAGGGTTTAACACAGGGCTTGATGCAAGCCTGGCACCATCCTTTGAAAATCTGCCCTAACTGATGCATGCTATATGGCATCATTTAGGGTCAGGCTTAACCCTTTGAGTGCACTCTAGTAACTTGCCTTGAGCTTGGGATAAGACAGTCTGGTTACAGTTATCATATATCCATTTTATGGGCTTGTAAAGTCCTGCCATATGACTTTATATCCACATGATGCACCTTTGTTATCATTAGGCTCCTTTTACTGCACTTCAAAAAGTTTTACTGAACTGTTGTTCTTTGTTTCACTTTAACATTTGCTTGAGAAAGGCAAATAGAGTATTTACTTATTCAATAAACATTTTAAAGTGCAGATTATTTCATTAAGACTGAAATCTTCAGAAGAAGAAGAACATTCTGTAAGGGGAAAGTAACAGTCGACAAGGTACTAAATGAGATATGCATAAAACTAATATAAGTACAATTAATAAATATAGGATAGTGTACTGTATGACTCATTATACACAACAAGGCTATTCTCAACTGAGTGGTTACTATGCCAACAGGAAGACCTTGAAAACTAAGCTTGGTAGGTCTCTCAGTCAGCATATTAGCCATGAGGTTGAGAATAGACTAGTTGTGTATGGTGAGTCATACACAGTTTTATATAGTGTATGGTAGCTCCCAAAACAAATAAGATCTAGTTTGATCACTTTGTTTTTTTTTTAAATATAAAATTATTGTTTACTGCCATGAGTTAGCCCTTGTTGCTAGGGCTCACTGCATGGCTGCTAGGGACCTGGCATCCCTATTCTTTTATCACATATTTCAGTTGGTTGACATTCAGGTTTGAGAGGGGTTTTGAAGAAAAAGAAATGGTGTCTGTTCCTCTCACTTAGCGAGAGGACATTCATTTTGAGGAATGGTGCTGTAAGTATTTTAAATATCTGGTTTATCCTGCAGCATAAAAGTTATCATATCTGGTTGATCCTGCCTTTTTTTCTGATATCCAGTCCATCTGTATGTTCATTCCATCACTGCTTCCTTCAGCGCTACTGGCAAACAGATTGGCTGATGTCACTACTGCAGCAGAACAAAGTCATTCTGCTGCAGTACAGATGTCACTAGTACAGCAGAACTACTTTTTACACAGCATGGAAATCCCAAGATGAACTATGTTCTACCATACACTATAAGCCAATAAACATACATTTAAATAAACGTTTAAACATTTGTGAATGAATATTTGAGCAATTTTGTGAAACACTTCAAATTGTTACTCATCCTGAAACCAGATGTACAAGAATTCTAGCAATGATGTGCAGCAAAAGAAAAAATAATTAGAGCCATATTATTGGAAGTTCTAACTTTTGAAAGGCAAAAAAATATATAAGTCCAGTTGCATTTTGAGGACAGTGAGTGTCATTTTCTAAAGAGATATGTGGTGATGTGATTATTTGCCACCTAAAAAAATATATTTATGCCAATTAAGTAAATTAAGATTGATATGTTGTTTAAGGAAAACTAATTAAGCCGGGATGACAAATTACAATAGTAAGTAGTGAAATTACACTTTAAAGCAACATGGATTCTTTTATTTTAAAGCATGTTCAAAGGATAAAGAATTGAAGGATGAGCATGTCAGTAAACAATGTCATCGTACTCAGTTATCAGCAAAATAGCCTGAAACACAATCCTAATACAATCCAGGGTAGTGAGACAACAACCCTCTGCTTAGCGAAGCCCCCAAAATCAGAAGAAACCTTCTTCAGAAACCATTAATATAAGGGGTAGAAGAGAATTAACCCATAATGCCACAACACTGTTTTATATACTTTTTTTGATAATGGAGAAATGCAATGACACACCCAGTTTATGGTCTAACAGAGAACTGGAAGTGCATCCTACAATTGCAGTTCAGCTAAAATATTACAGTTTAAGTTACAAAGAAATACAAAATTACTCATGCCCTTAATTCAGTGCATAATAGGCAGCCTAAACTGCTTTAGATATTTATTTTGATTATGGAGAAACACAACATCACACAAAGCTTGTGATCTAACAGCTTAAGAAGCAGCCCTACAATTACAGTTCAGCTAGAGTATTATAGGTATGGATACAAGAAACAAATATTGCATACCCCCCCCCATTGCAAAGCATAATGGGGCCCATATACATATTACCATGAACGATAATTGGCTGGCTAGGCATTAAGCAGGACTGCATGATGCCAAAAGGGATCACAAACATTCTGCAATTGTTGAAAACAGCAAACCACAGGCATGTGGTTTGTCCTTCTTATGACAAATCATTGTGCTGAAGTTGTGCATCATCCTAAAAAGTGGGGGACCTAGCTTCATGGTATCAGTGTTTTGAGTAATGGTGCTATCAATGCTTTAGTTCCCATTACTTCTTTGACCTCCTCCCCCAGCTTCAGTCTCTGCTAATTAGATGGGGCAGACTTGATGGTCCTAACATCACTTTTGGCCTTAATTTACTATGCTCTGCTAGGCTGCTACCTTCTCATGCTAATACAGTACATGGTAACTGGACAGCACTGGGTAACCTGCCAGTAACTATGTACCTGCAACAGAAGATGAGTACAAAATATGGCTATTGTTCATAATCAATTCCCTTTTGAAGTTGTTGAGTTAGGTTGGAAGTGGGATTGCACAGTGGGTTGTACATGAGTGGGAGATATGTTATTTTATTGGAGGGAAGGAGGGACTGGTACTGGTGATCATCTTCCAGTGCCCACCTTATACATAACAAGGGAGTGATCTTATACTGGCAGTGGTGATGGGCCCACTGTACTGGTCTGTGCATAAAAAGGGGAGTTCTTATAGTGATGCTTGAGATAGGTTTCTGTTCCTGGAATATTTGGTTGGAGAAATTTCAAACCAGGATTGTAGATTGGCTCCTGGTACCACACTAAAACTTTAGAGTTAAAAGAAAGAAATCAAATGATTAATTGCACTTCTCCAAAGTCTAATTGATAATTCCTCTTGATTGCTTGTTTTTTTTTTATTCTGCCACAGTATTTGATCCCAACATTTATAGAGAATTTGACTCCACTTTATTAGGGATGTGGCTCAGTACAGCTCAATCCATTTGTGTTAACAGCAGAGACTGACTCAGCTGCTTCTCAGAATCAGTTTTATTTTCACTTTGTGGACTTCATTTCTGCATTCAATTTCAATTTGTCTTGTTATGAAATCTCCTACCATATCCTCAGCATGAGTTGAAAACTTGGACTGAGGATGTGCTCCTGGAGCCACATTAATACTCTATATTTAAAGTGATTGAGGGACTTTCTGGCACATAAAATGGGAGTTCTTGTGGCAGACTATTCATGGGACTTACTTTCCAGCATGAGCGTCAGGTGATAGGCAAGTGTGTGTGTGTTTGTGTGTGTTTTGAAAATGTATACAATACAGTAAGCTAGCACATCAGCAGAGCAGTAGCACTGCTGCTTGCATTGCTGGTGACCCAAGTTCAGGAATGAGCTCAAGTCATTGTGGAAGGAGGAAGGAGGATGGAGCATTCAAGAAGACACACTCCTCCTTTGGAGAGGGAGGGATGTGACCCCACTGTAACAGTAGCACTTTGGTGACCAGAATTGGTAGTGCAGCAGGCAACTGTGGGTTAAAGGGAACATTGGTGGGGCTCTGTGCAACATACTTGCATGCTATCTAGTATTGTGTAAAGCTGAGAAACTTTGGTTTGTGCAGTTTTTCACAAAGTTGCTCAACTTTGCATTGTGCACAGTAATACTTTGAATAGTTCTTCACCCAAAGAAAGTGCATGTGAATTGCCACTATTTGTATTTTTTTTTCTCTCAGGTGAAGTACCACTTCACCAGTGAAAAACTACACAAATTATTTTCTGTTGTGACTATGGCAGCCATTTTAAAACATTTAGTCCACCCCAACCCAGGATGTATTTTACTATTGTTATCATTAGTATGAAAAAATATTTTGTAAATCTGGGGGGAGATGGGAGCTAGAGGGTGGCATGGTGGGGTGAGGAATTATGTTTAAATGGTCTGTGTTGTGTGAGTGGTTGAGTCATAGTTAGACAGTGAGTGGAGGTGGCAGAAATGTTAAAAAAAAGTTTAACAAAACAACTTTGCCATACACAATTGGGGGACGAAGTTGGGAACATCATTACTAACTTTGCACCAGTTTTACCAGCAGAGTTCTAATTCACAGCACCTCTAGTGCTTGTGCTTATAGAGACCCTAGCAAGTCAACATTCTGCAGGAGTGGGACTGAACATAAAAAACATCCTTGAGGGAGCAGAATGTTGGTGAGAATTCTTGGGCTCCATCTCTTCTTATTCTCTCAGAATATTGGTGAGAATTCTTGTGCTCTACCACTTATTATTATCTGTCTTCTCTACCCTAGGTTCTCCTGCCTGAATGCCCTGACAAGGTGGTAGGTTTTAGTTGGCACAGACAGGCCCTACCATGGGGCTGGAAACAGAGGTATAAGTACCAAAGACATTGGAGAGAAGGAGCTGAGCCAGACCCAGGACATGGGGGCTACACCAGAGAAGAAGAATAAAAAATGATTTAAAAAATAAAATGCACATAATAACAAGATTCATGTATGCAGAACATTATCTTCCTTTGTAAGTTTTTTAGTTAGAGTTCTCAAATTACTAAACCTAAATGTGTGTACTTTCAGTAAACAATGCAATAGGGTTTTAGTCTGTTGATTCATAAACAGTTTGCTAAAGCAACCCTACTTGAAGGATTTGTCAGAACAGGTGCTGAGTTATTAATCTGAGATCCCTAACTTTGTATTATATATTTTTTTAACATTTTGTACATGTATCTTAACACTATTATCTTCTGCCACTTTTGCAGTTGTGCCTGTGAAAGTGATGAAGATTTGGTATTGTTGGGGGGAGACTGGAATGTTTGCAACATGATTTTAGGCAAAGATAATGTTTATTGGCATTGCACTGATATGGAAACTAATTAAATTATGGGGACTAATACCAAAATCCAGAAAAAGTGCAAATTTTAAAACATTTTTTTAAACTGTTGTGAAATTTTCCATGTCAGTTTTAAAAAAGGATATCAATATACTTTGTCATTATGGCAAAAGTGTATTGATAACATTAATTTTATTTAAAAAACACTTCTGTTGTTTTTTTATAGTAAGTATTGATACAGCTAGAGAAAACTGCCTGTTTCTATATCAATAACGTAATTACTTCAGTTACATGATATTTGATAATGACTTCATAAGAACAATATTTCTTAACCACTGGACTTCATGTTTTCATTTCTTAAAAATAAGATTCTGGCCCCAACAATACCAGGATTAGAATCTTGCAAAATTTATTTTCTTTTACCTGTGATAACTTTGGAATGTAAAGGCTAGAGTCTTAATTTTTTTAAATGAAAGCTGGGGTCAGCTAAGTGGATATATCATTAAGATGTCACTACTGCAAGCATTTATCAACACAAAAAAAACCAAACTGTTTCATATCATATAGATAAGCATAAAATGATTCACTGAACTTTTATCAGCCTGCAATTTTTAACGTCATATTTTATTGATAGGTATAAGCATATAGCAATACTGGATAACTGTATCATTAGAGTCTATGCATATTGATTAGACTCCAAGGTTTCATTTAACAAGAATACATTTTTACAGTACAATTAACTGATTGAATGTTATAACTTTCAAATTAGTTTCATACATTATAAAAATATCCCATGAGATTATTTTTGGAAATGGTTGGAAGCTACTAGTGATTGTTCTAAGAAAAGACATATTATTTTCAAGCTTGAACTTGTTTCTTTGTAATAATTGTATAAGTAACTGGCTGAAT
Organism: Neoceratodus forsteri; assembly: GCA_016271365.2. NCBI lineage: Eukaryota > Metazoa > Chordata > Ceratodontiformes > Ceratodontidae > Neoceratodus > Neoceratodus forsteri. The sequence goes on along the minus strand of CM057449.1, from coordinate 1,175,502,909 downwards.
ACCAATTCAAGCTTTTTCAATGCCAAGCCCAGCTAGTGCTTACCATGACCATGGTGACTATAGTGATCTGCATCAGTTCAAAAGTGAGTGCCTCTTTTCATAGAAATACATCATCAAGAATTATCTCTCCCAGAAGACACTTACACCAGAAGTTAACCATCTATACAGCTTGTTGAGTCTAATTGTATTTTATTTTATTAAAATGTGTTATCCAGGTAACTCCCAGAGCATACATGCCCATCATCATTTAGGACCTGGACAGATAGCAAAAAAAAATTACAGACAATACAAATAATAGAAGACATTAGCTAATACAAATAACAAATAACAAACATGACTATGACAGGTACATTTAGAGACTGTAATACAATACTGTCTTAGATTTAATTTGAAAGCAGTGTAAGATACACATTGATGCAAGTCAGATGGGAGAGAATTCCAGTCCTTGAAAAACCTGATAAACAAAAGACCATGTGCCACTGGAAACATATATAATGATAATTTTGGACAATGTAAGGATACAGAACAAGCTGAATTTCCAGAATTACCAAAACAAAGTACAGACTTAAAAGTAAGTTTGGCCACTCCCTTCAAAATCACCATAATAAACTCAGTCTATGAAAAAAACAATGATACTCAAATGAAAACCATTATAATGAAGAACATAATATACAGTGGTGAGCCAGTCTGGTGCATGACAAAACAAAATGACAGGCATTATGAGAAGCAACTTTTGCTCTATTTAATGTAGTCCCTGCTGGAGAAGAATATACTGGAAGTCTGTAATCTGTCATTGATAGAATCAAAGATTGCGCCAAAGGTTTCTTTGAATTAAATTAAAGACAGTCCCTGATTCTATAATGTAAACCCAGGCAAGTATTTACTGTTTTTACTAGAAAATCTGCCTGGCTGAATACCAGTTCAAGCTTTTTCAATGCCAAGCCCAGCTAGTGCTTACCACGACCATGGTGACTATCATGATCTGCCTCAGTTCAAAAGTGAGTGCCTCTTTTCATAGGAATACATCACCAAGAGTTATCTCTCCCAGAGGACACTTACACCAGAGGTTAACCATCTATACAGCTTGTGGAGTTTAACTTAATTTAATTTTACTAAAATGTGTTTTCCAAGTAACTCCCAGAGCATACATGCACATTATCATTTAGGACCTGGACAGATAACACACACACAAAAAAAAAATTACAGACAATACAAATAATAGAAAACATTAGATAATACAAATAAATATCAAACATGACTATGACAGGTACATTTAGAGATTGCAATGCAATACTGTCTTACATTGAATTTGAAAGCAGTGTAAGATACAAGTTGACACAAGTCAGATGGGAGAGAATTCCACTCCTTGAAAAACCTGATAAACAAAAGAGCATGTGCCACTGGAGACATATATAATGATAATTTTGGACAATGTAAGGATACAGAACAAGTTGAATTTCCAGAATTATCAAAACAAAGTATGCCTTTAAAAGTAAGTTTGACCACTCCCTTCAAAATCACCATAATGAACTGCCTATGATAAAACAATGATACTCAAATGAAAACCATTAGAATGAAGAACATAATATACAGTGGTGAGTCAGTCTGGTGCATGACAAAACAAAATGACAGGCACTATGAGAAGCAACTTTTGCTCTATTTAACGTAGTCCTTGCTGGAGAAGAATATACTGGAAGTCCGTAATCTGTCACTGATAGAATCAAAGATTGCTCCAAAGATTTCTTTGAATTAAATGAAAGACAGTCCCTGATTCTATAATGTAAACCCAGGCAAGTATTTACTGTTTTTACTAGAAAATCAACCTGAAAATTATATGGCAAGTTATCCAGTTAAAAACCTAAATGATTAACACAATGAATCCTCTCAATTTCAAAATTAAGTTCATCCTCAGGAATGAGTTGACTAGGTATAGCAGATAACCATGTCGTCATTCCAAAATACCTAAATTTAAAAGTAAACCATTATCACTCAGTCACTTAATCACTAAAGGAAACTCTTTCTGTTATCTAAAGTTAAACTGTCATAATCTGACCCACAATTATACAAAACAATATCATCCATATTATGTAAAATCCTAGAAACAGAAGTAACTGAGGGTAAATCATTAACAATAACAGTAAATAATAAAGCCCCACAAAAATCACTCCTTGGGGGACTCCAGTTTCAATCCCTATTACAGGTGACATAACACCATCCATTAATACTCTTTGTTTCCTACAACTCAAATATTGTTTAAACCAAGAAACCACCCCATCCATTAATCCAATACCCCTAATTTTGAAAAGCAGGTGACTGTGATGCACACAGAGTCTTAGATTCAGATTTAGCCTTAGATTCCTATTCAGAGCCATAAACATTTGGTGCAGGTTAGTGCTTGATTTCAGAGTAAGAGTGAGTCAAATACTCTAATTTTTAGTGCCCCACACCCAAGGGGTCTCATAATTAAATTCCCATCACTACAGGCACATAAAGACATGGAATTTGATAGCAGATAAAGACCACTTGGCCCATCCAGTCTGTCTATTTTTACCTAATTTTATTATTACAACAGACTATACTTGATGTACAGCTCTTTCCTCACCCCTTCATTTCCACTGTGATTTCTTTTGTCTATCTCATGCATTCTTGAACCCCACATGTGTTCTCAACCCATAATCTCCACTGGAAGGCTGTTGTAGGAATCCAACACTTTTTCTGGAAGAAGTACTTCCTCACATCTCACCTGAGTCTACCCCCCCCCCAGCCTCCTAGCATGTCCTCTTGTTCTTGAGCACATTTTTCTGGAAAATGCTCCCTTCCTTTACCTTTAGCCTATGAGGTATTTAAAGACCTCTATCATATCACCCCCTCCCTCCTATCTTTCAAGGTGCACATACTAAAGTCCTTTAATCTCCCCTCACAGGGCTTTTGATGCTTACCCTGCACCATTTTATTTGCCCTCCTCTGGTCCACCTCCACTCCGTCTATGTCATTCTGGAGATGTGGACTTGAGAACTGGACAGAATACTCTAGGTGGGATCTTACCAGTGATCTAAACAGAGGTAACACCCTCTCCTTCTTTCTGCTGATGATACCCTCCCTATGCACCCCAGCTTACCGCTAGCCCTCCCAGCTGCACTGTCACACTGCCTGGTCACCTTTAGGTCATCAGATATGATTATCACTATGTCTCTTTCCTGCTTGCTAGTCATTAGTACTACTCCACCCATTTTGTACTGAAACCCTGGGTTTCTGTGCCCTATGTGCATTATTTTGCACGTTTTGGCATTGAAACTCAGCTGCCATATCTTGGACCAATATTCTAATTTCCTCACATCTCTGCTCATCCTCCCCACCTACAGAATTTAGTGTCATCCACCTAGAAGCATACCTTCCCTTCCAGCATCACTGCAATGTCACTTGTAAAGACATTAAAGACCCAGCACTGATCCCTGGGGCACTCTGCTGGTCTCTTTCCCTTCCTCATAGTGAACTCCATTTACCACTGTTCTTTGTCACTTACACCTTAATTCATTTCTTATCCAGTTTATCACCTTTGGACCCACTGCTAAGCTTCCCAGTTTGGTAACTAGTCACCAGTGTGGAACAGTGTTGAAAGTCTTTTTGAAATCAAGGTAGGCCACATCTACTGCTCCACCCTGATCTAATTCTTTCGCAACCCAGTGAAAGAAATCTATCAGATTCATTTGACAAAGCCTTCCCCCCATGAACCCATACTGACTCAGGTCTTGTATCCCACTGTATTCAAGATATTCCATAATCCTTTCCTTCAGCAGTGATTCCATTAACCTTCCCACCACCAATGTCAGGCTAACTGGCCTATAATTGCCAGACTCCTCTCTGCTATCACAGTTGTTGAGCAGGATTACATCAACTCTTGTCCAGTTCTCCAGAACCATTACTGCTTCCAGTGAACTGTCAAATAGGGCTGTCAGAGGTAAAGCCAGGACCTCCCTGAGCTTTCTGAATATCCTTGGATGCAACTGATATGGCCCCACTGCACTGTTCTCCTTTAAATTAGTTTTTTTAGGACTCTCTCCTCCAAAAAAGGATTAGGGTCCACCTCCATCTGTGCAAAGCTTCTGTTATTTTTGTTGTGGCCCTTCCCCTTCTCCTTCCTCTGTGAACACTAAACAAACAGATTTGTTCCAGATGTTTGACTTTTCCTGGTTCCCCTCTGCACAGTCCCCTTCCCTTTTTAACCTTACAATCCCAACCTTGGTCTTCCTATTTTCACTTACAGTACATACCTAAAAAAATTCTCTCATACCAAAAATGAGCTGCACAAGGAAGGTGACGCTTCCACTAAGCTCATAGAACTCACACAAAAAAAATGGGCATTCAGCACTGTATTTTAAAAAGAACCACAAAAACATTTAGTTATGTATCAAAGCATCATTTTATTAAATTAAAATCAACATTACATGTAGCAGGCCCAGTGGTGCTGAGGGTTAAGGTGCTGGACACCACACCTCGCTCCATGCCGGTGACCCGGGTTCGGGACTGAGCATGTGCTGCCTGGGGTCGGCAGGGGTGAAGAAGGATTGAGCATCCAGAGGACAGCCCTCCTTCTCTGGGAAGGGGGATGCCAGTGTTCAGTGCCTGGCTGCCACCTAGTGATGGCTGGGGGGCAGCATGCCGACATTGAAAGACAAAGGGCAGAAATGAGGTAAGACACTCAGAGAAGTGCATGCGGATGTGTGCGTGCTTCCTCCTTTGGAGTCATTGCATGCCTCAGCTCCAGGGAACAAATACAGTGGAGAAAAGCACTGCCATGGAGCATGAATGAGGGCGCTTCACAGGCCTTGCTCATAGCTAGCAACGGCGCCTGCTCACTGGATATGGTCCCCAGGTGGGGGTTGGGGAACCCAGTCTGGCCCCACCAGGGGGGTAAGCCCTGGGGGTGGAGGTTGGCCCTGGCTGGTAGATGCCAGGGGATGGGGCTGGGGGCTCCCTCCTGACATAGACTGTGGCAACAGGGATATAAACAGAGCCTCTTCTGAGAACCATAGTGGTCTCTTCTTCCTCTTGCTTTTTGCTCACTTGTTTGGTGGAGAGATTTGTTGCCTTTACCATGCTCCCTTTTAGCTTCACCCACTATTTCTGTACTACATCCTCGCCATCCCATCCACCAGCTAATCCCTGAGGCATTCAATCATATTTATAAAATCTGCCTTCTTTAAGTCCAAGACATTGCCCTTGTGTGGTTTGATTCTGTAGCTGTCCTCATATTGAACCACACTGTATGATGATCTCTGATCCCCAGGTGGCCTCCCCCATTGATGTCGCAACACTGTCCATGTTACTGAGCACCAGGTCCAGTATTGTCCCATCACAAGTGGGGTTCTCTGACAAGTCGCTTCAGGAGTGCCCGATGCAGAGAATCCAGGATGGCCCTGCTTTTAGATGAAGTCACTACCAGGAGGCTCTAGTCTACACCTAGCAGGCTGACGTCCCCCACCAGTAGCAACCCCCCCTTTTTTGCCATCTTGCCAATGGCTTCCACCACTACCTTATCTAATTCCTCCCCTGTACTGGAGATCTGTAGATCACTCCAGTGTGAATAGTGACTACATTCCCCTTTTCCAAGGTGATCCATTGTACCTCTGCCTCCCCTGTATTCCCTCTGTCTCCATCACTTTATGCTTTTCCTCACATAAAGCACCACATCCCCTCCTTTTCTTCCTCCCAGGTCCTTCCTGAGCAGAGTATAGCCTGGTATGGCCATGTCCAAGTCATGGTTTTCAGTGTACCATGACTTGACAATGGCCAAAATATCCAGACTGACCTCTGTCATGATGACCTCTAGGTCCAGAATCTTATATCCTAGACTTTCAGCATTTGCACACATGGCCTTCCAAATTGTGTGCCCACTCTGCTTGTTGACCCCATTTTTCCTTTTTGCCCTCCCTACTTTCCCCTCTCTTTTTAATGCTCCTGTTCCCTTTCTCTTTTGTCTTTACCACCCTGCTTCCTTTATTAATTTGCACCCTTGGGGATTCCTGTCCAGTCAGGTTCTCCTTATTCGCTACTTCAGCCTATGCAGTGCAATTTCAGCCTCCCCAATTCATTCTGCCACTCCCCTCAGCTAGTTTAAATGTTCATCGGAGTGATCATGCTTTTATAATGCCTCCTCTTGAAGAAAGAGGTCTTCTGCACTGGCACCGAAATAAACCTCACTAAGTGAAATACACATGCGCATACACACACTCACACACACACACACACACACACACACACACACAAACTGCTGCACCTTCAAAATGCACCTAGTTAATTGAATTCAGTTGGTGAGGGGCACCAGACTCTAGAATACTGCAGGCAAGTTACATTCACTAATGTATTTTATTCAGCTCTGTATTTATGCTTTCCAGCAGCAGCATAAGATTACATTTAGAACAAAACTTCTTGCTTATGACATTCTGGAGTATACAAAGACAGTCCTCCCCTGTCATGTTGTATTGTGCAAAGGCAGTTATTTGTGTAGGGGTAGCCAGTTTGCATGTGCTAAAAACTAGGGGAAAGATGATTATTGGTTACCAAAGCCAAATGCTGAATATGCTGCACCATTTGGCAAGTGTTTGTTAAACATCCTTTTTAGAGACATCATCAAGATCAAGTGGCAACCCAGCATAATCCAATTAACATGTTCAACCACCTGGCTGTGCCAGTCACAACTCCTACTGTAGCTTTTCAGTGCAGTAATGTCTGATGCTAGTCACCTACAGTATAGCAGATTGCATAATGAAACACAGAGGTCATCGTTCATACAAAGTACGGACAAAAACATTTGTGAAAACAAATAGAAACATCCTGACATTTAATGTGCTGAAATTTGAAGTTGTACTAAAAACAATACAAGATGTTGAAAATGACATATTCAAGTGAAACTCCTCACCTCGTTTTTCAGCTTGCTTCCTGAAAACCTACAATATATAAAACAGGCATGGTTAAATGTTATGCTCACACTGTATGTCAAGCTCAGAGGCACAACTGTGATATCATGCTTAACTGATAGTAAGGATCTGTTATAAAATGTTTTGCTAATGTCCTGCTCACTAATTGTCTAAATATGTTTTGAGATACATGTGTTTCTCTCCGATGAATGTACAGTTGTATCAGGTTTAGGCAGGGTATGCCCCACATACGGTGACACCAACACAGTGAACTACAACCCTGTCAGCAAAATCAACACTTTGCCGACAGGTCACTGTGTTGGTGTACCCGAGACAGGGGCACATTGTCTCCAGGTCCTGCACCCCCACCCGAATCAACTCCAACTGGAGTTGATAATCCTAAAGACGAGGGGGCAGGGGGTTGAGCCCCCTGCAAGAGGGGTTCAGGGGAGAAACCCCCTGCTAAAAAAAATGGACCAGGAGACACACAGGTATTATGTTAACCATAACTTGTGGTCAACATGGTTCCTGTCGGCAAGATGTCGATCGACAAAAGGGTTGTCGAACCAGCATCGAAGAGCCTTTAGGCAGCAGTATTTGGAATTTGAGCAAACCACAAACATAATTCTTAAGACACTTCATTCTTCCCTGAATGCCATCACAGACATACAAGTCACTTTTCCTTACTTGAAATCTTCTGCTAACATTTAGAGATGTGTGAAGCTGGAAGGCTTTGCTTAGTGAATTAATTAGTTCATGAAGTTTGCAAATTTGCAAAGTGTCAATCTTGTGAAGTTTTTGTTAGGCAAAGTGTCACTTGTTCAGGAGAAGTCATGCAAATTCACTAGTAAAACTGCAACTTTACCATGTCTTTGCTGGAATTTGCTTTCACAAGTGCCGTTTCCCTGTGAAAACTCATTGCAAAGTGGTGAAGTGGGCAATTTGTGAAGTTCTTCACAAAGTAAATTCCACAACTTTGCCAAAACTTTGCCAGCAAAGTAAAACTTCACAGCATCTCTAACAATATGATTAAACAAAAAATGTTCTTTACTCTCATGATCACCTCTTTGGAAACAAAAAACATTGAAATTTTAAATACTACTCTCTGTTTTAACTCCTGGTGTTTCTTTGATAAACATTTCAAATTCCCCTCCTATCCTTATCCACTTGTCAGGGGCATCTCTCCTGCTTACCTTAAGGTAAATATAAGTGAGGATATGTCTTCATATAAGGCCTTTTGTTGTATCTCTCTGTGTGCCTGTGGGGTAATCACCCTGCCAGTGGAACGGAGTAGAATTTTGAAATTTTGTATTCCATGGTAGCTATACATTCTTGGGCAAGTCTACTTATTGAATGTTAGAGGGGTCATTTCCTCTGCGGTGTAATGATACATTTTAAAATCAAAATTACTATAACAAACTGTTTTTAGAACCAAAACTTTTTTTAATTGTTGTTAAATTCAGGCCCACCGCAATAAGATGCTCCAGGGTTTACGTTTTTGTGAGGTAACAGCCCACCTTGAGTCCTGATAGGCATTCAGCAAGGCCTCATGCCTCAAAACCCTCCTTGGCATGTCGATATCCCACAGAAACACAAATCCTGCCATGTATTATTGTTTAATTGTTGCATAACCCTTTTAAAACTATTACCAAAAAGGCAATGTTTCAGTTTTACATGACATGACCACTGAGACTGATGCTTGGTCAACACTGTCTGGATCTCCTGTTTTTAAACTCAAATGCCTATTTTGTATTCAAATTACATTTTTAAAAGGAAAAATAACTACTGCTCATCTACTCTCTGTGTCAAGACTGTAGCACCATAGCCTATAGCACAGGATACTTTGCTACTGCAGAGAAGCAGTGTTGTCCACCGGTCAGAACACAGGCTTGGAAATCAGGTCATTCAGGTTCAAATCTGAACATAACCGCTCATTCACTTTCTGACCATGAGCTTGTCATACATATTTGCTACGCATCTGTCCTCTAAGCTTTACAAATAGATAGAAGCATGGCCTTCATATTAATAAGATTTCACTTTTCAGTTGTATTGTTGGCCATTATCTGGTTATGGTTGCCCCATTAAGTGGTACTGCAGTGCATAATTAAGGAACAAAATGCCTTTAGCATAAATATAATATGTGGGTGGCTACTGCCTACATTAACCTGACTTTGATGATTTACTGTATTTAAGCTCTTCCATGCTAAAAATAGGATGGGTAAGGTGGCTATGTTCAAGTTTAGATTCTGTGCCAGGATCTTTATAAAGGGATCTGAATCTAAGCTTGGCCACATGTGGAAGTCAGGTAGACAGACACACAGACACATATGTTGTCTAAAAAAATGTGTTTCCACTATTGAATGCAAAGTACATGATAAAATCTAAAGTAAAAGTGGGAAAAACAAGAAAACATAAAACATAATTTCAAATATTTATAGACATCATACATTTATCCCAACAAATGGCTAAAGAGATGATTCATGTTCAGCAGTGAATGGCATATGAAAACTGACTTATAAGCCTCAACATATTCACTAGAGGGCAGAAGGGAGAGGGGGATAGGATAGAGCATTTCAAGTTCATGAAATGATTCACTAAAGTGACACAGAGAATTTGCTTAAATTAGGAAACAGTGAATCTGCCAGAGGGCATTTGATCAAGCTAGAGCTTTTGAAGGTTCAAAAAGGACATTAGGTAACATTACTTCATGACAAGGGTGGTGGAGTAGTGGATTGGTAGAACAAACATCCTGACAAAGTGGTAGCAGACTTTTTCTGTCCATCATATTTACTATGTTTCTAAATAAATAAATGACACAAACACCAGCAAATGTACTATAATGAAACTTTTGAAGGGTAATCTAAACAGTGGTATGCATCCAAGTCCTACAATAAATAAATGAATGAAGAAAACAGTTATAGAAGTAATTCAGGCTAACAAGCTAGTCTGAAAATCTTGTTTGAATTTGCTCTTAAAACAGGTATAGGCAATCCTTTGGTGACTTGATATCTCTTCCAATCTGGACCTGATTGGATCTGAAAGAAATGGACTGGGATGATTCAAGTCAATTTGGGGGGAGATGTAAAAATCGGTTAATCCATTTCCAAAATGAAGTTTAAAATCTTACAGAAATCATGAACCATATTGTAGAGTACACTTATGCATGGAGTTTAACAGTTAGTTGCGGCCCCTCTAAGGACACTCAGAGCAAAGTGTTCTCAGATTACAAGTATCTGTGTATAGCAGAGGCTCTGTAGAAGACCTCGTCAGGCTGGCCATTAGTTGTTAGTTGAAGTAAAACCTCAAGGTGTGCAGATGTCTCTAGTTGCTGAACAAACCACTTTCTATATTTATTCTATGCGTCCATCTCAACCATTTATATGGTCCAGAAAGACGTCCACAAGAGCAGTGAGAGATGGGCTTGGCAGACCTGAAGAGCAGGTAAGGGTCCTTGTGGCAGACCAACACCAAAATGCCACACAAGGTGGAGAATGCAGCCTTCTCCTGCCAGACCCTATCTCGCTTGCCTGTTCTGACCCCTGCCACAGTGCATTGCTGGGTACCCCAAGTCATGTACCCTAGTCTGGTGCCAAGAAGATCTGTACCCATTGGCACCTTCACCACACACCTGGTTGCAGAAAATAATAGATGCATCTTGCTTTTACCTGCAGCCCTACTGAAATACTGACACTGGAAGAAAAAAAATGGTGGGACTTTGCTAGGCTAGCTTCAAAATAAATGAACTGTCTTTTACTGCTTTTAAACTTCAACAAACAAGACCTGCCACTTGCCAGAATACTGCTTCTCAAGCTGTTGCAATGCAGAACCACTTGATTCTATGTTCTTCCTTCCCACAGACAATGCCTCTCATCTGGGGCTACACTGCAAACAGTTGAGCTGTCCCTCCGCTCCCCAACTTACTTGCCATGGGATCAGCCACTCAGCTTAATGGCTGCAACAACAGACAACTGATTGCTGTGCACCCTCCTACTCAACTACATGGCTCAGCAAGCCATTGCAAATCACCACTGCAACAAACAAACAAAAAAAAAACATAAGCAACAGTAATTCCATTAAGCATTCTGCACCACTAGAGATGTTGCAAAATGTTATTTTGCCAGTGAAATCCCAGCAAAATTATGAATTTCACCCAGCACATTTCATGAAATCAAAGCCCTTATGGCAAAATTTCACCATCAATTTTGCCAGTAAATTTTGCCATGTGGTAGTATCAGGCAAAATTAGAGAAAAAAAAGGCTAGTCACATCACTTACTCTCTGCAGCAGACTGCAGGTCACATGGGTGACTGTACTTAGGCAGGAAGCTACTGAATCTGCTTTCTTGTCCTAGAGCTTGCAGGCAGAAGTAGTGGTGTGTGAGACTGCAGCAGAGGAAAAGTTTAAAATGTAGTTTGTGTGATTGTTTGTGTGTTGTTCCCAATTTCTTTTTTTTTTTAAAAGTTAATCTTTCTGTGGTAGGGCATTTTCTGTTGTTATATTTTTCTGTCTTTAAGTTTATAGTTAGTTGTGTGTGTAAGTGTGTGTGTGTGTGTGTGTGTGTATGTTTGACTCCCTCTCTCTCTCTTCCTTTCTTTAGTTTTCTATTAAGAATTTTTTTTTTAGCATGGATGGGAAAGCTAGGGCAAGGTGGACTGGGCAGAAGGCAGGAGGAGCAGGAATGAGAGGATATACTGTTCACCTTAACAGGTGGGCATTTCTGTCCAGAAGACAGGCACCCCTAGCAGAAGCATGTGCCCCCCACCTCCCAGCAGCAGGAGCCTGTTGTCCCCCCAACAGCAGAAGGTTCACCCCACCCCCACCAGCAGGAACACCTTGCCCCCCCAGCAGCAGCATGTGTCCCATGCCTGCAAGCAGCAGGAGCCTGTTGCCCCCACCAGCAGCAAGATCATATAGCTACAGCCCATTCCAGCAAGGGCAGGATGTTGTTAAGACCCCTGCTGGGACATTAGCTAGTGCTCCCCCCACAAATTTTCAGTGATGTGGTCCTTTTTTACCTCAAAGGCTGGAGACCACGCTGTTGTCATCTGCAACCTTTGTGGCAGCAGTGTTAAGTGGGGAAAACAAGGGTCCCAATTTGGGACTGGAGGACAAAGGAGCCAACTGCAGCAGCACCACCACCCTGCAGAGTGGCTTGCAAAGCAGCAGGAGTCAGCAGAAGCACAAGACAGTGAGGAGCAAGGGGAGGGGGGCCATGACCAGGAGGAAGGCAGTCATCACCAGCCTAGGGGCACCATATCCAGTCCAGCAGAAGGACACAGCAGCAGCAGGAGGCAGCAGAACCATCAAGCAGTGATGCAGCCTTCATCCACTGGCACCGCGGTGATCATCATGCTGCTGATTCATCACAGCCTGCAGAAGCCCCCCCCCCAGTCTGGTCAGCACGGAAGACCTGGAGGCCATGCGCCATGAGGTGGTGGCAGTTCACATTCAGGTGCAAGGTGTCTAGCAGGACTTGGACCAGTTCAGCCAGGAGGTCAGGGAGGACCTCCAAAAAATAATGGAGAACCAACAAAAAATGTTGGACCTCCTGGCATAGCTGTGTCATGGCGGTAGTGGCACTGGTGGCAGTACGTAATGGGGTGGTGCAAGGCCTGGCGCTGTGTAACTTTTGATGGCCTGGAGGCAGCGCAGCACCTATTTTTTTTTTCTTTTTTTTCTCCTTCGTTATTTTCACTCTTCCTCATCTGTACCTCCCTAAAAATAAGGGAAATAAAAAAAATAAAAAAGTTAAAAATATATATATTTTCTGTCCTCTGCCTCTTCTATATCCTCTTGTTTCTTTTTCTTGTCTAGAGGTTTTGTGTGTAATTTGTTACATAATGTTTATGCTCCTTCCCTTTCTACTCACATATGAATACAGTACCCTTGCCCTGACCCTGCATGCCCCCCTGTGGTAGTGATGTACCCATAAACTCTCTACCTTTTTTCTTGTTTTATGTTACTCCTTCTTTACATATGTTTCTTCCTCCTATCCACAAATGTCAAGTATTGTAATTTGTTCCTAAGATCAACATTTTTTTCCCAAAGCTACTGTATGTGACATTGTGTGGGATTGTGGCAGTTGTTTTGGCTGTGTGCAGCATCAGTCTGAAAACGTACACAACAATCATAGAAACATAAGCACTTTTATTGTAAAGTTAAACATAACTACGTTTTTTGTGCATAACAACACATGTCCCCTGGCCTTGCCGCCCAGCACCCACAAATGCTAACTTTGTGTCCCTCCCCTCCATTCATGATGATGTTTTATAGTGCCCCACCACCATCACCCAGTCCAAAATGTGCACTTGAGCCACAGTTTAACACAGTCTCTCGCTGCCATACTGTGCAGAACAGGCATGCTAAGATGAGGAATATGACAGGAAAAAAAACAGGATGAAATTGAGACATGAATCTGCTCTCAGTCATGCTGTTATATTGTGCCCTGCCACCACCCGGACAATAAAATGCAGTTTTGTCCACTGTTTACAAAGGATTTCAGACTGAGTCTTTTACCACTAGTGCAGAACAGGCCGTACAAGTCCAGAAATGTTACACAAAAAATGTTACATAAAACTTAGACAGAAATCTGGTCTCAGACATGATGTTATATAGTACCCTGCCACCACCTGGACAATAAAATGCTGTTTTGGCCACTGCTGACACATGATTTCAGGCTGAATCTTGTTGCCGCTAGTACAGAACAGGATGTACAAGTCCAGAAATGTTACATGAAAAATGTTACATAAAACTGAGACAGAAATGTGGTCTCAGTCCAGAAGTTTTATAGAGCCTCCCCCTGGACCAATAAATGCTGTTTTGTCCACTGTTTACAAAGGCTTTCAGGCTGAATCTTGTTGTCACTAATGCAGAACAGGCCGTACAAGTCCATAAATGTTACATGAAAAATGTTACATAAAATTAAGACAGAAATCTGTTCTCAGTCATGATGTTATATAGTGCTCTGCCACCACCTGGACAATAAAATGCTGTTTTGGTCACTGTTTACAAATGATTTCAGGCTGAATCTTATTTCCTCTAGCTGCTGTGATGCACAAAACATGCCTTATGCAGTAAGTCAAGAAAAAATACATGGCAAAATTGTGAGAGAAGGGAGATACAATTATTGTGGGAATTATGAAATAGCTAAAAAGGGTGCCATGCTAAGAAAATTAATTCCTCCTGTAAAATGACGCTGCTACTTGCACTTGCTTCCTCCTGCTGCTGGTTTCTCAATTGATTGAGAACACATTTAGAATTATCATTTCCCAATGCTGCTGTCCTGTTTGGATGTGTTGATTCTGTGGTTGTAACTTGTATGGTGTGGAGGGAATGAGATTTTGGGGTGTCTGCAGTTCTGACTAGTTGCCAACTTGCCATGAGAAGTAATGTTTTGGCTGGTTGATGGATCATCATCACAGAGTCCATACTGCTGCTGCTGCACATGTAAGTATCTGTCTGTATTTTTGTTCTGTGCAATAGAAGGGTGTTGTTGGGTTGGTATTGTGGCATCTTGAGTTCTAATAAGTTTGTACTGCTTTTCTATTATTTTTCAGTTTGCTGAGGATTACATCATCATGCCAGGCTGGGATTTGGTTCTGGGATGTTGGAATGCACCACATTTCCCAATGCAGATGGTAAGTATTTATTTTTTCATTACTGGGGTAGGTTACTGCAGTCCAGATGTCTGAGTTTGATAGTAATTGTGATCTTTTTGCTTTTGTCAACATTCAGGAATGTTACCCCCCGCTCCTGTTGCTGCTGCTCAAGATGTGGGTAATTCATTTACTTGTGCAATGGTTCCAGTTTCACAGACAGACCCTGAGGTAAGTATTTCTTCATTTTTTATTGTCTTTGGTGTGGGGAGGGGGGTTTGAGGAAGGTAGGGTGGATGTGGGGCAGGAGAGGTGGAACTTTTAACAATCCTCATTATTTCTTCTTCTTTTTATCTTATTTCCAGGTACACAGTTCTGTTAGAGGAATGCAGAATCCAGATACCTGCTGCTGTGCTTCATGTGCCCCAACCCGCATATTCCATCTGGGGGCAATTTCCACAGTTTAGTTACATTCACGGGGTAATGTAAGTATATATTTTTTTCTCTGCTTCTAATTTGCTTGCTGATACCAGGTATGCAGATGGATGAGTATTCGTCATGCTTCCTGTCATTATTCCTGCTTAAGTCACTTTCCTCTGGTGACTTTTCATCCCATGTCTGTGTGATGACTACATCCAGGCACTGCAAGAGCAGGTGTGTAGAAGAAAGAGTGGGCTGTTTGAACTGCGATGTAGACCACTGGTTTCATTAATGAGTAGACAGCACATCCATGGAGGAAGTATATGTGGAAATGGAAGGTGAAGATGGTGATTAGTAATTAGGTGGAGGGGGCTAATGTCTCGTTTAATCATTTGAGGTGGAAGACCTGCAGTAATTAGGAGAATGTAGAAGCCAAACTGCGGGCAGCAAACACCTCTTCCTGTAGGGACCATCACAGTTTCTGTACAAGTAATATTGTACTACTTATAATTAACCTTTTTGGGGGAATTGGATGTTGTTAAGCCTTTTTTATGATGATTATTTTTTAATTGATAACTGACATCTTTAAAGATGGCCGTCACTGACCATTTTGCAAAATCTGTTCAATTGGTGTTAACGGTTGAATGAGCATGTTACATTCCTACTATGCTTGTAGTAGGAGGGTTCTTCAACATGGCGTGGATAGTAAGCAGCAGAAAATATTCATTTTTCACATGGAGTGCATGGGCGTGTCAGGTGGCAGGAGGGAGGGCTAGGTGTGGTATGTGCCAGCATGGGCACTTTTAAAGACGTCTCAAGACAATATATCTTTTTTTTTTTTTAACTTACTATTTTTCTGCCCCTTCTTCGCTGCTCCAGGAACCTTTCTTCTGGGTTTTCCTAGGTCATGTGCACTCCCGTAGTTCTGTCCTGGGTACCTCTTGTTCCGGGTACCAGCTGCCTACCCCATCCCACCGCGGTTTACTCCCCGGGTGGGGAGGAGAGGGCCACCCCTTACCCTCTCTCTCTCACACACCTCGAGACTGTGTCGGGAGGTCAGCTGGCCCCATCTCCACAGCCCAGTTATGGATTTTCTCGGAATGACCGGAAACCATCTACAGGAACCTGGGGCAGGATATTTTCCATTTTTCTGGTCCCAACCCTCGAGGCATCCGTACACTAGGAAAGCCTAGGGGCCAAGCATGTTATGACGCACTTTGTGCTCTGGCTTCTGACGGGCGCCTCCCCACTCTTGTCTGCAAGCTACCTTCACTGCACCTCCACCTGTGGTCACCCAGGTGGTGGTATAGCAGCTATACTTGCATCCCACCCCACCCGGAGGAGGAGAGCAGCCTTTCCGTGCTCAACCCTCCTCCCCCTGGCCGGCCCTCCAGCTGCCAGAGTCCGCTCCAGAACCCAGGTCGCTGGCGTCGTGAGCGGTAACCCTACCGCTGTGCCGGCGGGCCAGCTCAAGACAATATATCTTGGTTTAAGATGGGGTTAGTTGAAATGAAAAGTAAAATGTGTATCTTGATATTTTTGGCAGCAAAACATTGTACCTGTAATCTTGCAAAATGTTTATGGTTATGGTAATTTGACTGCTGCTTTCAAAGGGGTGGGGACCAAACAACAGTTTAGGGCAAAGGGTAATCAAATGAAACTGATTAACACAACAATCACACATACAATAATAGATAGATAAAAATTATTTATGACACTATACTAAGCTGAAAGTGGTTGGGGGGGGGTCCTTGAATAACTTCAACCTTGTTCCACTTCCACTGTCACATCCTCCAAGAAGCAGCCCTCGCAGTTTTCAAGACCGGAATCATCACCAGGTGGAAAATCTCTCAGCATTGCTGCTTCATCCACCTCACTGCTGGTGGAAGCCTCAGCAGTGCTGACATCTTCATTGTCATCATCATCATCATCATCAAGACACAGTTTGTGTGGCAACACCATTGACATCAACGTGTTATGCGAAATGTGCCTTATGTTCATTTTGATGAATGTTAGCATGGAAACATTCTTGGGTGACAAATTCATCCTACAGTCTCGCACAGTGGCCCCAGCTGTATTAACACTCATCCCACACTGACACAGGATGGTGGGCAGCTCAGGTATTTCACAGCAACTGATGTTAGTGCTGGCCAATCAGTCACTTTGCTGCTCCAGTACTGCAATTGCTAATCAGTAATGGCAAGGTGCTTTGTGTCCCCCATGTAGGCCTGCACCATTCCTTCTGCTGCCCTGAGTCCAGCTACCTCATCTGTCTCCTCCTCCTTTTCTTCCATATCTTCCACTCCCACCTGATACAGAACATCCCACGTGGGATTGCTTGCCATTTTCTGATGTACTTTGCCCATTTTGTCAGAATAGGCTGCCTGCAAGCTGCTGGTGGTCGTAGCAACACCCGTTTTTGTGCAGTGAGTAGCTTATGTGTGTTTTTCATCTGTGTTGCAGATACCCATCTAATGAGGTTCTCTGTCAACTTTTGCATTCACTGATGACCTCCTTCAATTATAGAAAGCAAGCCACATTGGTAGCATGGATCAAAGCATGCAGGCTGCTAACTGAGGCAGACAGACTTACACATACTTGTGACATGTGCACTCAGGCAGGATGGCTTCCTCTCATCAGCCGGATACAGTATCAAACCTGCCTCTTAGCCAAAAAAGTCCTCCTTGGGGTCATGCCCCCGGGCATTGAAAAGCTCCTTATTGACTACCACAGCACCCAGTGAACTAGAAGTTCACAACAACTAACCTTCCTTGTCCCCAGATGCTGGACTACCATGGACCAGAGGGCCTTTTCCCACAGAGCACCACAGTGGTACAATACTCTCAACAAAGAAACTCTTACTGCTGCTGCTCTTGGCCCTTTTAAGAGACAACTCCGACTTCATCTCATTTCAACTAGTCATTGTGACTGCCTCACCTAATCAGGGGCCCACCACTCACTGCTCTCCACTTCAGTCTTGCCAGCAACCTCTCCCCGCCTTGCCCCCTTCTACCTGCCTACCCCCTTGCCCCCTCTCCCTTTCCTCCCCCCGGGCATTTCCTGACTTTAACCCTCCCTCCCTCCCTCCTCTCCTTTAGAGCTCTTACCCTCACCCTCTACCTCCGACAATGGCCTTCCTGCCTGCATACCCCCTTCCCTCTCACTTGCAGTGCTTATTTCTAAGATTGCCCTTGGCTGGTATGTCATACTACCTAACATTTGGCACATTTTGAATTACTGGAATTTCCTAAGCCTCAGTCTCTTACATCATTTTATTGTGTAACTATGTATTATTATGTTGACCTTTGTATGTATTTATACCCCCCATTCTTTCGACGTGGAACCTTTGTAAATGAGCAGTTCTTGCTCAAAGGTATTTGTAATCCTAGATTTCAATAAAATAAATAAATAAATAAATAAATAAATAACCCATGCATGGTAGCGATTGCAAATTCATCACAGTGTGAAATGCTGGATATATGGGTATTCATGTCCAGCATGTTGGGCATGTGATCCATTAGATCACATCTGCTATGATCCCCACTTGCCTCCATCTGGTGTCAGACATTAAACAGTGTCTGCCTCAGCACAAGTATGAGGGGTAGGGATTGACTTATACCATCAGTGTCCCCACTCACTGCCTGTGTAGCATGCTTGAATGGACAGGGAACACGTATTGACTTATCCATTGGGTGCCACTGCTCTGTTAGAATGATGGACACTCCAGCACTGTCACAGGTGGTGTATACCAGCAGGTATCCTGGAACAGCCTTATGCTGTTCATACAGCCTGTCAATCATGTACAGCATGGAGCTGCACCTGGTCACAACATCAAGCTTCATACGGAGCTGAGGCAGATGGTTATTGCGCTATAGCTCACGCAGATGGTCATGGGCCTTTGCAGAATGGAAGAAGTGTACACAGATGCAGCAGGTGACAGTCACAGTTTCCTTGTCTGTATGGTTTAGAAACTGCTGCACAAGATTAAGGCAGTGAGCCAGGCAGGGCACCCTGAAAAAAACACCATTACTAATGCACTTCACTACATTGGAGCCATTATCACTTGAGATGAATCCTGTCCTAAGTGACTGTGTGTGTAGCCACTTATCAGTCTCATCCAGCAGAACATTAAGCATTTTCTCACTCACGTGAGAACCACTAACACTTCGCATACTCAGGGTTGCATGCTGCCGATATCTAGGGGTATTGCTACCACCACAATTTTGCTTAAGGCAGGTTTTGCCATGCCCAAAATCAACTACCACCCCAAGTACCTGTGCACAGTGTGCTGTTATGCATATATACAACCTTGCTGCTGTTTTTCCACTGGTCCACATATCAATGCTGAGATGGATATAATCTGATGCACTATGCTTCACTGCATGTCTTATGGAAGCAGCAACTGTACTGTACAGGTCTGACATGGCAAGCTTTGAGAAATAGGTTCGCAATAGAAACTGTAATTTGGGACAGATATGGGCCATCAATCTGCAGAACCCAGCATTCTCCACAAACGAGAATGGCAACAGATTGAAGACCGGCATTTCAGCAGTGGCAGCATTTAACTTCCGTGCAGCAGCATGATTGAGGGGTACTTTGTGTGCCACTTAAGGATGTTCTTCAGAGCGGGCTGCATCTTCGACCAGAATGCCCTACTTGTCACACCAATGTTGCTCTTTTAGGAGTAACAGTTGACTCTTGGGGCTGTGCAGACTGCATGAAATCAGTTATTTTGGTTGATTCTGAGTGTGGTGTAGTGCTGTGTGGAATTTTTGAATTTCTGTGGAATGACATTCTTCGGAATATTCAAAATTCTGCAGAAATTCTGCTGAATTCTGCTGGAAGTGGAATGGTGGAATTCCACAGCAAAAAATAGTTGTGGAATGATTTTCCAGGAAAAATCACTTTTCTGCAGAATATTATTCCATGGACCTCAACATTTTCAGTGGAAATCGTTGCAGAATAATTTTCTGTGGAAAAAATACTGTTCTGCAGAATATCTTTCTGCAGATTACAGTAGGAGGAATTCTATAGGCAAACAAGTGAAATGCTGGTGGAAATTCCACCAGCAGAATGGTCATTCCACACTAATTCTGCAGGCGGAATTCTTCATTCCGTACAGCACTAGTGTGGTGGTGTACTTTTCTGAGTCAAGGGACTGGAAGTAGTGCCTCCACTGCTATGTCCACTAGAGAACAAAGGATTGCTCATCCTCCTCCTCCACCAACTCACTCTGCCCTCACTCCTGCTGTATTGAACTGCTCTCAGTTACATTTAACTTGCCAAGGGAGATCCCATCAACAGCGTGGGCATCCTTCTGGTTTTGCTGCCATTGCAGCAGGTGCTTGTTTTTCAGGTGGGCATGTTGGCCACCAGTGCCTATGTGGCTTCCCTTTTTTCCCAGACTAATACATGCTTGACACAGCTGAGATATTGCTATGGTATCATCAGCTGGATCAAGCACATAAAAGTCTCAAACTAGGGACCTTTGACCTCTGGACTTAACATGCTGCTGGTGGGGCTGGGAGAGCTGAGAAACAGGTGTGGAAGTTTTTGTTTTTTGGGCTGCTTTCATCATTTCCATAAGACTACTTTTGGGAGGGGGGGTGACTGGACTGCTTAGGGGATTGCTGATAGGCTAGGTGACATCCTGGCCCATGGACTGTGCATGTAAATGGCATTGGCCTACATCGCCCTTGATCTTTTTAA
This sequence comes from Neoceratodus forsteri, assembly GCA_016271365.2. NCBI lineage: Eukaryota > Metazoa > Chordata > Ceratodontiformes > Ceratodontidae > Neoceratodus > Neoceratodus forsteri. The sequence goes on along the minus strand of CM057449.1, from coordinate 1,175,482,269 downwards.
ACTCAGGCTCCCATGAGGGATCATCCCATTCATTGTCATCAGCACTGATGTAGATAGGTTCATAGGTAGGGTCATAGGTATGGTGTTACAATTCCAGTTAGCTACATGAGCCATAAACAGATCTGCCACTAACTAGTGGGCAAATTAAATTTTTTTTCCTGGCCATATGTTGGTCTAACAGTCATTTACATGTTTCTATATTGCTGGCATTCACAATATCTAAGGGTACTGAATTCCATATTACAACTATCCTTTGCACCCTCTTTGGGTGGTTTTGTATAATTTACCCTGTAATTGGCAATTATGGACACTGGTTACCCTATTTGGTATAGCCCTTGCACTCAGACCCACACATTTTCTGAGCAGTTTATTCTTGAAAGTGTTATAGACATAATAGAGATCTTTTCTGATACCCTGATTTTCATAGAATATAAACCCAGGTCCTGTAGTCTGTGTTGGTATTCTTTATTTTTAACTATACCTATTCTTTTTGTAATTCTCCTTTGTACTCTCTCTATTATTTTCAAGCTCCCAGTACTCTGAGGAACACTGAGAGGAGAACCATACTCCAAGATGGGCCTGACAAGGGCTTTATACAGGACAGCCTGTTATTATCACACCAAGATAATAGGAGGATTATATAGGATTGAGGAGGCAGTATAACGCAGTGGTCTAAGGCTCTGAACTGCAAATTTGGTGACATCCAGCAGACCAGACCTGGGGTTTGAATCCCACAACTTCCACTTGCATACTGTGTGACCCTGAGCAAGTCACTTAACCTCCTTGTGCTCCCAGGTTGCTCCTGTAAAAAAGCTTTCAGCTTAGTGTGCTATACCTGGTTAAACAACTAAATAAATAAATAAAATAAATAATAAGATAGTTTTCACTTTCTGTACTATCTATGATGTTAATATTGATTAAGTATTGTACTCTAATGTTGTTGTACCCAAAGTGCATAACTTTGCACCTGGTTTCATTAAACCTCAATTTATGTGACTTTGCTCAGTTTTCCAAATTGCAAAACTGCTCCTTGATGATGTCTTTGTCCTCCTTCTCTTCCTCTTCCTCCCATTTTCTTTCACTACAACCATCTCCTCAGGAGGCTAGCTACCATATCTCCAGATTATCAGATACTGCTGAACACTAGCACCACAACACACTCCAGCAGGAACAGGCCCAACAGACTTATCACCCTTCTCCTGGACCACTGTTCCTGTGCTGGTGTCAGTGTCTCCCTTCTTCTCAATATCATCCATCAGCATGGATGCAACAGTTCTAGCCATAAAAAACTGAGACCAAGGAACGCCAGTATTTCTTTGAACAACTTATTTTCTGGTACCTGCTGCAGCACCACCAGAGCCCACAGAAGACACTGAAGCAGACATATGTGTGCTTTGGGGAACTGGAACTAAAATGTTACTCTCCTCAATAGACTTCTTAGTTGCCTCATCCCCCTGGTATGTTTCCCCCCTGTACTGGACCGTCTCTTAGCAGACATTTTTATATGCTGCTTCAAAGTGTTGCATTCCTCTAGGAGTATATCAAGAAAGGATTTATTACTAACTGTGTGAATAACACCTCACTCCTGCAGTACTGGCTTCCTTCCAAGTCAAAACACAACCAGGACAGATAGCAGCACTCTGTACAACTAGTATCATATATGGTAGCTTATTCTAGTAAAAACTAAAAGGTAGCTTTTTTCTTTCCCCAAACAGGAATTAAAGCAACACAGGTAAAAAGGGCACAGGTAACCTACTTTAAATACAGATCACCTGTGTCTGGACAACTGAAATACGGTAATGCGTTAGTACTTACTACTACAAGTTTTTGTCATATAAGAGCAGAGACAACCATATAATATTGACAAACAAAGGTGCCTACAACAATATGGATGGGCTCAGCAATCTCTTGACAACTACTATATTAATATGTATTTTTTATGTTGGCTCGCACGTGTGTGCCAGCCAACATCTTGCAGTAGTAGCAGATGTGGAGGTGCCGTGACTGTGTGCGAATGCAGGGCACGCATCAATAGGTGCATTCCTCATTCCCCAATAAGCCAGCATGTAGGCGCTGACACCAGCAATATGAAAAGTGGCTACCAGATCTAACGAAAGTGCCACTGCAATGAGAGGCAAGCTTGTCATGCAGCAGCACAATAACATGCCTCCTGACGTGCATTTACTGGAGAAGTTTTCCAGTAAACATGGCGGCATTGAGTGGAGCTGCGCACAATGCTGACTTCAGGGGTGTCCAATCCCCCTGTCATCGTGCCCTGACCCACTTCATTTGCCAATGGGGGAGCCCACTCCCCATCAGAATAATGCCCCCCTCCCATTCCAATTGTGTGCTGAGGGGGTGCCAATCTCCCTCGGCATCATGTGCCCCCCAACAGTCTTTCTTTGCCAATGGGGGCCCAATCCCCATCAGCTTCATTCCCCCCTGCCCAGTTCAATTTGCTGATGGGAAGCCCACTCCCTGTTGGCATAGTGTCCCACCCCCGATTTGTGCTGTGTGCTGAGGGGTGCACAATCCCCTCAGCATCATGCACCCCCTTTCTGTGCTGACAGGGGCCCAATCCCCATTGGCTGTGGTCCCCCTCCCTGTAATGCAGATGGTATACTGGGAGCCCACCCCAGTGTACCAAGCAACACCTGCAAAAAAAGAAAACTGACCCTTGTTGTCTCCCCCCCCCACATAAAACAAGAAAATGGTCCCTTGTGGTCTCTCCTACCCTATCCCATCACCCGTGCCTACTCTCTGCATGCCCTGCCTCCCCACACCCACATCACTCCATACTTACCTCCGCAGCCCCGCGCAACCTTCTTTGGTGGATCGGGAACACATCTGCACTCTTCAAAGTCAACCGAACTGAAGAAATGTCAGTAAGCTGTGTTAAGGCATAAATAGTTTTTTTTTTTTTTCAACTTTGGTGCATATTTCAGCATTTTGGGGAATGTTGGCACCAAATTTTCAACATGGGGTTATTGGGACCCCTCCTCATGAATTCAGTCACTGTCATGGCGTTATTCAGTCCCAAAAGGTGATTTCATGGTTACTGCGTGGAATCACCTTTCAGGACTGATTAACAAGACAACAGTGTTACTGTTCATGAGGTGGGTTCTCAAAAAGCCTATGTTGCAAATTTGGTGAATAAAATCCAAAAAATGACTGTTTTACGCATGTGCGTTGCACAGTTTCCACGCACACTCGTAACTTCATGAATTTGTAATATTTTCACTCCAGATTTTCAACATTGGCATTTTTTCACACCTCCTTATGAATAGTACAGCTGTCATTTTACATATCCTGGCCAAAATGTGTTTTCGCACTTCCGGTCCAGAATAGCACGGTCGCTGTGGGAAATCAGTTTTAGGGACAGATTAAGAAAATGACAGTGACACTGCTCATGAGCAAGGTCCTTAAATGCCTATGTTGAAAATTTGGTGATGAAAGTCCATAAAATGACTGTGTTACAAGCATTCTATACACAGTTTCCATGCACCCTTGTAACTTCGCAAATTTGCAATATTTCCATCCTTATAAATAGTACAGCTGTAATTTTTCACATCCTGCCTGAAATGTGTTTTCACACCTGTGGCACACAATGGAGTGGTTGCTGTGGGAAATCAACTTTTGGGGAAGAGTAACAAAATCCAAGTGCCAATGTTCATGAGAGGAGGTCCCAAAATGCCTATGTTGAAAATGTGGTTAAAAAATCCCCAAAATAATTGGGTTGCAGATGTGTATTGTGCAGTTTCTATGCATGCTCAGGACTTCACCAGTTTTTCATATTTTCACTCCAGACTTTCAATGTTGCCATTTTTTTACACCTCCTCATGAACAATACAGTTGTCATTTTTCACATCCTGCCCAAAATGTGTTCTCATGCCTTTGGTGCCAAATGGCACAGTTGCTGTGCAAAACTACCTTTCGGCTAACAAACTGATAGTGCCAGTCTTCATGAGGTGGTGTCACAAAAAGCTCATCTTGATAATTTGGAGTGAAAATGCCAACAAACGCCAATGGCATTAGGGTTTTCAACTGTAACACCCCACTCTATAGAGACTGACAGGCATCAGGGGTGTGACTTGGTATCATCAGCTGTAATGCTGATGCCATTCCACCCCCACTCCCACCCTGCAGCCAGTGACAGGCATCGAGGTGTGCCTTGGCATTCTTGGCCCCAAAGTTCACCCCATTCTTCTATACTGCACCCACCACATTGTATTTCCTTATGGAATAGGGTAAGTATAAGGCCCTAAGACCCCAAAGCACACCACAATACTTGTCACTGTTTGCAGGGTAGGGTGAGGTAAAATGGCATGAGCATTATAGCTGACAACCCAAAGGCACACCCCAATGCCTCTCAGTCTCTGCAGGGTGGGGGTGGGGTTGGCATCATTTCCATACTTCACTGCCATTCCTATTATGCATCTCTAACTTCTGCACTACCAATGCCAATGCCAGCAAGACAACATTCGGCATTGAAAAATGCTTGTTTATATTGTTCGGGTCAGGTAGTAAACAATGCTGCAACAGGGAAAGGGTATGCAAAATTCAACTGCAACTGGAACACTGCAATGCAAAGGCAAGCTCCAACAATAAAATACAGGGGAGCAAATTAAACCAAAGCAGTGAAACTGTATATGTAAAAGTTCATGTGATCAACTAAAAGTACTTAAGTTTCCATACAAAAAATATAGAACTGTTGCTTTTCACAATTTAAGTAACACAAGATAACAGCAAACAGAACTAACTACAAACAAAAAATAAAATAAGGGATCAGCACTGTGTTCAAAACTTTAGAATTCACAACTAAAAGCAAAAGAATGGTAAATAACACAAGCTAACTAACAGGAGCAGGAACTCTCAGACAGGAATAACTTTTCAGAGAAAGAAAAAAAAATACTTGTCAAGATATAAGGAAATTAATACAAATAAGTAGAACAACAACACAAATATAAAGGCTTGAAAGAAACAACAGTAAATCACTCACAATTTGTGAGAAATCAGTTTGTAAAAGGCTAGAAATAACCAATACTGGTTTTATACACCTACCCTCCACCACTCAACTCCTTCACAGACACAGACAAAATTAAAAACTAATTAAACTAAGTATTATTCAAAAATCCACAAAATTAGAAAATGTTCCCTGTCAAGTGAGATTTAAACCAACTGACTGCATCATGTGACATTCCATTAAATTTGAGTCTGGACAGGAGAATGTCATGGTTGAGTGTAAACAAAGGATAAAAAATAAAAACATTCAGGTAAATATATTTCAAATAAATGGTCAAATGGTTCCAGTGGGCAATGATATTGTAAACACCTTTAATAATTATTTTATTGAGATGAGCCCTGCATCATTATGTACAAAGAACTCCCTCACCTTTGTTGATAATAAGATAATAGATTAGTCTGAAGAGGATTTGCGGGAACTAGCTGTTCATCATGTTTTCAAATTCAACACTATTAGTGCAGCTGAGGTCAGAGGGGAACTATTCAATTTTGATACAACCAAAGTGGCAGGTTTAGATGTAAGTCCTTCAAAATTGTATTGCCTGTCATCTTCCACATATATTTAATATTTCTATTAAGGCTGGTGTATTTCCACAGGTTTGGAAACTGGCAAAGGCGATCCCAGTCTTCAAGGCATGTTCTAGACAAGACATCACAAATTATCTGTCAGTCACATTGCTTCCTCAAATTTCAAACATTTTCAAAAGATTAATTTTAGGTCAATTAAAGGCACACCTGGAGACCAATAATATGTTAAATCAACATCAATCAGGGTTTAAATATCACCATAGTACCCAGTCAGCCCTAATTAAAGTAGTAAGTGACCTACAATTGAGCCTTGACAGGAGAATGCCTGTGGGTGTTTTGTTCCTAGACTTATTGAAAGCATTCAGTACAATAGACCACAAGGTTATCTTGGCCATGCTGAATGAAATTGGTCCAAGTGGTCCTGAACTCAGTTGGTTTCAAACTTATTTATTGGAACATAAACAGTTGGTGGAAATAGGACCTTATAGGTCACCACCAGCCCTGATAAAATCTGGGGTCCCACTGGGCTCAATATTGAGACCACTCTTGTTTAATATTTATGTCAATGAACTTCAATTTGCTGATCCATGTGCCTCCTTTCACTTAAAAAGTTGGATGATGGAGCAGATGACAGCTCCATTACCCTAGTTCTCAGGCAAGATTATATGACCTGAGAGCTTTTGTATCAGGGTGACCATCTGTTAGTTGCAACCAGTAGATTACTGTCTTAATTGCTCTAACACATATTTGTCATTGGTGAGTCACTGGTACTGTTGAAAATTGTAACTAGTGGAGAGCAATCTGCTTGTTAGATTAACTATGTACTATGTGGTAAATACGTTAAATAGTCAATTGTTATATTCCTGTCAAGTGTGCAACTGATTAATCTCAACGTATTGTGTAAACATGACACACTTTATTTATTTATTTATTAGAAGAGTTGGATTTACAACCTTTGAGTCATGGACTTATTTACAAAGGCACCTTGTCATGTGGGGGAGTAGACATAGTTACATAGTGTGGTTACAACAGTTAGAACAGTACAGGTGCAGAACATTAACCATAGAGTACACATAGGTTACATAATAATGTTTCTTATAATAGGTTACAGTCAAATACAAGGTACCCAGTGGTTACATTGAGGGTACAGCCCTGGATATACATAGATAATACCTGAAGAGGGTGTAGATAGGGATAGAGAGGGGTGGGAGGGAGGGGAGAGGATAGGCTATCTGAAGGACGTTGTCAAGTCAGGGAGACCTGACAGGAGAATCCCACAGCGGGATTAATTAGGTGCATCTACAGCAATGAGGGTTGAAGAGACGGTACTGGAGGGCAATTTTGAAGGGATCAATTTTGGCAGTGTCTGTGATACAGGGTGGGAGGGAGATGAACCAAGCAGGGGCTTGGTAATGAAAGGACCTCTGGGCTAGTGAGATCTTGGTTCTGAGCTCCAGAAAGGTGGCCTTGACAGAGCTATGGGTGGCAACAGACGAGGATGCATGCCGTAAGGAAGCAGAGACCCTTGGGGGGAGAGTCCTAGAAGAGATTTTTTGGTGAATAGGCAGGTCTGGTAGTGCAGACACTCCTCAAAGGTGAACAGGTTGGTGATGGAGTAGAGCAGGCAAGTGTGAGTGCGGCTAAGGGCTCTTGACAGGAGCCTGCAGGCCTTATTGATTGACAGCTGGATTTTAGACAAGGCGGTATTGTCTACCACAGCATAAATGGCAAGCCATAATCCACTAGCGACATGACAGTGGTGGCCAGCCAGAGGGCAACTTAGGGGGAGGCAATCTCTATGATGGTATAGTAGGCCTATCTGAGAATTTATGGCAGAGGATAGGGCATTGATATGGGTGTGGAAGGTGAGAGCCAAGTCAAAAGTGATGTCTAGATATTTGTAAGAGGTCACTTGCTCCAGTGGGTGCAGAGTGCTGGGGGAATGAAGAGGGGGGCATTCTTGGCCTTGTTTTGGTGATGGGAGAAGAGCATTGACTTAGTCTTCTTTAGGTTAATGACAAGTTGGTGGTCAGGGAACCACTTTTCAGCTTGGTCGTAGGTGTGCTGGAGGGATACCTGGAGAGAAGAGGGATTGGGGTGGGATGCAAAGAGAACTGCATCGTCGGCATAGAGGAGCATTTTTCCTGTGCAGGAGCTGGGGAGAGTGTTGAGGTAGAGGCTGAAAAGTACAGGGCTCAGAATGGAGCCCTGGGGTTCCCCGGAATGAACAGGTCAGGCATTGGACAGGGAGCTGTTTATTTTCACACGCTGGGATCTAGCAAAGAAGTAGCTGGAGAACCAGTCAAGGTGACCAGCAGAAAAGCAGAGTTGGTAGAGGGAGTCGAGCAGGAGGGGGTGACAAACAGTGTCAAAAGCCTTGGAGAGGTCTATGAACACTGTGCCGGCAAGGTTGCCAGAGTCAAGAGCAGAGTGCAGGTATTGAGAGAACTCCAGGAGAGCAGTAGTGGTACTGTGTGCTGGGCAGAAACCATGTAATTCTGGGCACATTGTCATATTTGTCCAGGTACTCAGAGAGTTGAATAGACACTATTTTTTCTAGGGCTTTAGAGAGCGGGGGAGGATAGAGATTGGCCGGTAGTTGTTAGGTGCAGACCAATCTCCACTCTTATGTATAGGGGTGATTGTGGCTGATTTCCAAGCACTGGGAATCTGACCAAGGCATAGAGACCAGTTTAGTAGGTCTGTAAGGGGGACTAGAACAACATCCAAGATGAGGTAGAGGATTTTGGAGTCTAGAGGGTCACAGTTGGGGTGATTGCTACCAAGTGCTTTTAGCAGGTGCGGCCTGGCTACGTGAGGGGATATAGTGTGCAGGTAGAAAGGAGGGCACTCCAAGGTAGGGGGGGATAGAGGAGGGGATTGGGTCAAAAAAGTTGTTTGGGAGGAAAGAGCTTAGGTCAGAGAAGGTAGTATTGAGGCAATCAGCTATGCGAGTTGGGTCTGCAGTGATGGTGCCATCGATGGAGAGCTGGGACGGTGGGGGGGGGCGGGTCTTCCTATTAAGCTCTTTCATGCTGTCTCAGAAAGTCTGGGCAGAACCTCAGGTGGATGCAAGGGTGATCTGATTGTGCTATGCCTTGGCCCGTCTAATGGCCTAGATGCACTGATTACTTGCTGCTTTGTAGGCTTGTCTGTCAGCCAACTTGCCTGATTTGATAGCAATGTGCCAGAGATTATCCTGTATACTTATGTTTTTGGATTAGGGATGGGGAGATCCATGCAGCATTTTGTTTTTTAGTAGGGATTCTGGTGTGGGGGGCGCAAAAAGGTCACAGGTCTTGCTGAAGGCATTGGTGAAAAGGTCTAGGGCAGAGTCAATATCAGAGGCATGACGGATGGGGACCAGTCCAGCTGTGCTAGATGCAATTTTAGCTTTCTGAGACCCCCGGGGCATAGGCATTGGTGCAAGGTTGCCTGGGACACAGGTTTCAATATGAATAATGAACAGATACAGAGGACAGGTGAGTGATCACTAAGTGAGTTGGGGAGGATGCTGATATCCCAGATTTTATGAGGGCAGTTTGATAGTATTAGGTCTAGGAGGGTGCTGGCGCCACTTGTCTGGTTGAATCTAGTGGGCTGGGTGACTAACTGGGACATGCCCAGGGCAGTGAAGGAGTCCCTGGTATGGGAGGCAGAGGTACCAAGCCAATTGATGTTAAGGTCACCTAGGATGAGTTGCTTGACTTTGTGTGGTAGGGAGGTGAGGTAGTTGATGAGAGACTGGACCACTGGGTTCTGGTACCTCAGGGGTATGTAGGGGTATGTAGAAGACCGTGAGGAAGACTGGGCCCCTGACTGGGTCAGGGGTAATTTTTAGAGAGAAGGCTTGGGTGCCATAGTCAAGCTTGGGGGCAAGGAGTGCATGGCTTATAAGGGTGTCCCGCATATAGATTACACACCCACCACTGCGTTTATCAACTCAGTCTTCCGTGAACAGGGTGTATCCAGGGAGGCAAATAACAGAGTCAGGAGGTTGTACTGGAGAGCCAGGTCTCTACTAATGCAATAATATCAGGTTAGTGTTGTACAAGCCAGCACAGTGATGTAATGTGGAGACCAGCTCCAGAGTGGTGTATGGGAGGGCCAGCTGGCATAGGCCCAGGGTTTGGGTGTATATTCCCAGAGAGCAGTAAGAGCAGAATGATTAATCTAATTAGGGGACGGTGGTGACAAGGACCCTTAGTGTGGTGCCAATGTGAGGTCCTGATAGTAGGGGTGCAGGGGATGGGTAAGGCATGGAGGATAGGTATGGCAAGGAAAAGGTTGGTCCAGGATGGGCCCGGGAGGCCAGAGGGAGCGGGGGTGTTGGTAGGTGGTGGATGCAGAGGAGTGGGGGAGTGTCCAAGTTGGGAGGCAGCTGAGCTGTTTGGGGGTGGCTTGGGGAGAAATACTTTTGGTGGAGGGTGGGGGCACAGGATGGGGGTGATCCGAACCAGAAGGGTAAACATGAGCAGGCCTAGTAGAAGAGCGATGGTGCCTATTGTTATGTAGTAGGTAGCTGGAGGTAAAATTGAGCCAGCAGTGGTGTGCCAGCTGTGAAATTAGCCAAAGCACAGGGCAATTTTGGTGGAACCCCTGGAAAGAGTCACAATAATATTGCTCTACTGCATGGGGGTGGCAATGACACTAGTTCTAATTTAGTGATATAGTTGGAAATTCAGCAAAGGCAAAGGTGCCAGCTACTGGGATGGTTTGACTGTGACTGGGTATGTCACCATAGGAAGTGGAAGTGTAAGAATTGAAAGCATATATAGTCGAATTAGGGTGAGGTCCCTAACAATAGGGCAGGTTACAGCAGTAATTGAGTGAAGTTAGCTGGAGTGACTGGTGAAAAACTTGAGATCAAATGTGCAACCCTGTGGGTGAGATTGCTTTAAAAAGGGACAGTAAGAAAGTGGGTCAAGTCAGATATTGAAGACAGGGAGACCAATAGCCATAAGAATGTGCAACAGTGATGTGACCTATCAGCTGATAGACTGAGGAAAGGGCCGGAGCAAAGGTCTATTTAATACTGTGAGGAGGTGGGGGAAGGGGGTGGAAAGAGATTTCCCCGAGATCAGGAAGTGCCAGGAGTTTGAAAATCAGCTGAGGAGCAGAAACTGCCAATCAGTGCCTAGCTCCTCCACTGGGCATCCAGTCAAAACAGCGGTATTCAAAACCAAGAGTTTTGGAGGTCCAGTGTGTACCTGAATCTGTCCGGGGGTCAGTCGGGTGGTCTGTTAGCTGTGGCCAGCTCGGAGAGTGCTGGGGCCACAGCAGCAGCATGGGAAGCCCGCAGATGTGCGGTCTGTGGAACAAGACAGGAAAGACAGAGGATTAAATACAGCTAGAGTTCAACAGCAAGCTCAGTGGGGGGCAGGCAATGGGGAAAGACAAAGCATGAGGTAAAGAGGTGGCAAATGCAGGGCAATTATTTAGAGATAGAAGAGAAGTTAACAGGGAGGGGGGGTTCGGTACTTTGGCCCCGGGACATCTGAGGAGGACAATAGCAGCAGCAGGAGGGGGTGTAAAAGGAGAGTTTGTAGGTAAGGCAGAGAAGAAATTAAGCTGTTTAGAGAGACAGTATTGCAAGTGGGGAGGAGAAATTAATAATTAGCAGAGTGACCAGTGTGGGACAGGAGACAGGGTTTGGCAGTACAGGCAGAAATGGAAAAATGCAGCAATCTTACTTATAAAATGGCAGGGTAAAATCATGGAATCTGATTGGCTGTTATTTATGTGTAAAATATGGTTTACACATGGCTAAAAAAAAGGACTGTGAAGAGTCTGGAAACCAGATCAATGGGCATTTGGAACACAGGCATTTCAGTTAGCCCCCTACAGCCAGAACTGATCTTCCACCACAAACATGGCTGCTACCTTTACACTGTAAAAACAAAACTTCATCTGGGCCCTAAAAATAAAACTACCTTAAATAAAATATAAAACAAATTAATTTACGGTAGTTTCCTTGATTATCACACTCTCCTTACACACATGAACAAATTAGAAACAATAAGTATTGTTTATAGTTTTCACTACAACTGTTTCTTTGCTTACAGTGAAAAATCTCCTTCTATCTTTACCTGCTCATCAGGTAACTCTTCTTCTTGTCCTGACAGAGAGATAACTGAGGCTCTGGCTGTAACAAAGGCCTTGTTGTCTATGCATACAGAGTGTTAGCAGAAAAACATTCTGCCAATGGAACTGAGCAGAATTTTGAATCCATGTATTCCATGGTAAACATTCTATGATAAACATTCCATATCTTGAATGTGGGGAAAACAGAAAAACAGGAAGAAGAAGGTAGGCAACAATACAATGACATCATCAGTGACATCATTTGTTGTGAGTGGAAGGACTATTTGATCATAAATGCACACAAGTAAATCTATTGTTTTACATATAAACATGCTTTTCCCAAATGTAAAAAGTTTTTAAAACAGGAGCCTATTTTATAAGTGCAATAAGAAACTTAGGTGAGGTAGATGGAACAGATTTTTACTGCACGTCAGGGTTAAAGGCACTGCCAAGGCCTCGTGCCTCATTACGCCCCTAGCTGTGCAGTAAAATCTGTTCCATGCACACCCTGTCGTGTCTTATTGCTTACTCAGTAGCTAGGTCTAAGCAGTCAAACATCAGCTGTTAAACAATACAGTTTGTCCAGCACTAGTCTCACAGTGGCAAGTAACACTGAGAGGCTAGACCAGAGGCTTGTAATAGACTAGCTAAACTGGCAGTTAAAGTAAGACCAATTGATGCATAACATAAGTAATTACATTTACAAAAATTCAGTCCAGAACACAGCACAGAAAGACATTTCCCTGAGATCAGGAAGCCCCAGGAGATGGGAAATCAACCAAGGAGCAGAAACTGCCAATCAGTGCCTGGCTCCTCCACTGGGCATCCAGTCAAAACAGTGGCATTCAAAACCACAAGTTTCAGAGGTCTGATGCATACCTGAATCTGTCCAGGGGTCATTTGGGTGGTTTGTTAGCTGCGGCCAGCTCAGAGTGTGCCAGGGATACAGCAGTAGCTTGGGAAGCCCGCAGATGGTCTGTCTGAATCTATCCGGGGGTCAGTTGGGAGGTCTGTTAGCTGCAGCCAGCTTGGAGAGTTCCAGGGCCACAGCAGCAGCTTGGGAAGCCCGCAGATGGGCTGTCTGAATCTGTTCTGGGGGTCAGTCAGATGGTCTGTTAGCTGCGGCTGGCTCAGAGAGTGCTGGGGCCACAGCAGCAGCTTGGGAAGCCCACAGATGGGCTGTCTGAATGTGTCCGGGGGGGGTCAGTCGGGCAGTCTGTTAGCTGCAGCCAGCTCAGAGAGTGTCAGAACCACAGCAGCAGCTTGGGAAGCCACAGATGGGCTATCTGAATCAGTCCAGGGGTCAGTCAGGTGGTCTATTAGCTGTGGCCGGCTCATCCTTTCTGTATATGTACAGTGTCAGTGCCAGTGGCTCAGCAGGTTGCACACTTGCCTCTGAGGCCGGAAGATCAGAAGGCTGTTGGTTCTATCTCCATACCAGGCACTTGGGTAAAATCCCAATACTGACACTGTAGTTCAGCATGAGGGGGGTGCTGCACTCCTGAGGTGCCATCTTTCAGCTGAGACATTAACCTGAGGTTCCATCTGCCTAGTCTGGTGGTAGTTCAGGTGGATGTTAGAGATCCCATGGCACTTTTCGAAAAGAGTAGAGAAATTTTTATTTATAACACATCAAAAACCAATCAACAAACAATATAGGGTAATGATCCAAACAGAAAAAAGGAAGCGAGACATAAACAATTCATATAGTACAGAAACTCAAAGATCAAAGTGACCCTGGTGGGCTCAATATAACTTTAAACATATTTATACTGTACTAAAAAACACTTTGTTTTTAAACAATCACACTTCTAAATAATTTTCTGGTCCATCAGTTTTCCAACTTCTAATTTATATTTAATAAAACTTGTAACTCCTCTCTACCACTTAAGCACCTTGTTTGAAGAGTGTGAAGCAATGTCTTTCTCATAAACTGAAAACATGGCTTGAGAAACTAAGATACAAAAAGTTTCATATGACATTAATTTTTCCTGTAATACCCACTGGCAGCTAACTTGCCATAAGTCGAATTTTAAACAGCACAGGAACACTGATAAAGTTCCAACATCATATTTACTACCCAGGTGAGGGTGATGACCCAGAACCAGATTATAATAATCTAGCTTTTTAACCAACTCAGATTCCATTTTAGAGCTAAATATTCCCATAAAGGTTTCGCATAAGAACATTTAAATAAAAAATGCTCCATGATTTCTTCTTCTGCCTGGCAGGAGTTGTAAGGACAATTTCTCTCTTTCTTCATTTTATTTTTAAGGTTCCCCCCGTATGTTTAGTCTTCCATAAGCAGAGAGCCATAACATTTCCCACATGTGTCTGGGAATCCTCTCATTGTTTAGTTGTTTTAAGACATTAGTTCTAAGTTGTGGGGGGTAGTTTTTAAAATCTGGCTCTATTGGATATATTTTTTGCATTATCATGGTATATAATTTCAGTCCAGAGTACTGATTGATCTGGGCATTTGTTAAGGCCCATTGATATAAGTTTTGTGCATTGGGTTTAAGATATAAAGGAAGATGTAAGCAGGGTGTCATTTTAGCAGGGGGTTACTTCCCATGACTAAAGAAAGATGGGCAGGTTATTCTGGATCCAGATGTATTGTAAGGTGTTGGTGGGATGAAGACCAGTTCTAATGGTTTGGGAAATAAATAGGGAATGGAGGAAAGTTATGGGGTCCAACATCCCTAAGCCTCCTTGTGCCTTAGGGATGTAGGTATAACATATTTGTATCGGATTTAACCTATTGCCCCAGATCATTTTGAAAAAAAAGATGCACATTCTTATTTCTAGGACTAACAGTAAAGGGAAAATCATGGCTATGTATAGTAGACAAGGTATTATGAATTTCTTTATGATGTGGACTCTTTTGATTTTAGAGAGTTTCCAACCCTTCCACCTCTGAACCTTAGATTCAGCTGTTTGCAATGCAGACTCCCAGTTTTCATATGGTAGGTTGTCGGGCTCAAATTTTATACCAAGAATTTTGGTTAGTTTAGAAGAGATTTTTATACCTTGTCTTTCAGTGAGCAGTGGGGCCTGTGGACTTATGAACAATCCTTTGCATTTCCCTATATTCAATCTTGAGTTGGAGACTTCCGAATATTCTTGTAGCTCTTTTAAGACAGAAGAAATATACATACGGTCAGCTAAAAACACACATACATCATCAGCATATGCGTGTACCACTATGTTGTCCTGATTTAATTCTCCTGACAGGCCTTGATTATGAAGTTTGGTATTAATTTTCCTTATAAGAGGGTCCAAGGTAAAAATATATAACAAGGAGCTTAGAGGGCACCCCTGTTGAACGCCTATACCTAATTTAATACTAGTGCCGACATCGCCCCTCAGGACTGGATGGACTAAGATACAAGAATAAAGCAATTTAATCCAGTTTATAAAGTCTGGGGGAGTGCCATAATGTTCCAAGATCTTAAATAAAAAGGGATGTTAAACCATATCAAAGGCTTTACATTGCTGAAGGGAGATGAGATATCCCTTCTTCTTCTTTTGATTTCAGTATTCAATAACGTCCCTAATAATAATTATCACATGCTGAATTTTCCTGTCTGGTAACCCACAATACTGGGATGGATGATTAGATGGCTTGCAACCTTTCTTAATCTGTTATTTAGAATTTGGGATAACATTTTAAAGTTAGAGTTTAAATTTGTAATGGGTCTCCAGTTAATAATTTCCCTCTTTTCTCCAAATTTAAATAGAAAGACCAGGTACCCTGAGGTGAAAAAGACAAGGATTGTTTCCTTCTGTAGAAATAGGAAAACAGTAGTTCAAGACAGGCTTATAATATACTTGAGAATGTTTTATAGAACTCATAAGGCAGTCCATCAGGTCTGGGGGAGGTTCCTAACTTCTGTCTTTTTATTATTTGTTCAATTTCATTTGCTTGGATTGGCATGGATAAAGCCTAAATATCTTTAATGGGTGGTGGACACTGAATTTCATGTAAATAAGTCTCAATTTTAGAAATAAGTGGAGGAGTTTCCATAATGTGGGTTTTTAGGTGGTTATCCACAATTTTATGTAATCCTTCTTCTGATTCAACTAGATTGCCTTCTTTATCTAATAAACTTTGGAGTACTTAGGCCTCAGTCATTGCCTTACATGCTTCAAAGGGGTCTCCAATAGGTGACTTTTTGTACCAAACTGCAATTCTGTTTTTAGGTTATTTGCCCTATCTTACTGAAATGATTTCATTTCCTGTTTTAATTGCTCAATTTGGGGAGAATAATCATGTCTAGAGGTACAGTCTAAGGTAAATAAATATTGTAACTAGTTCCCTAGTTGTAAGTATTTAAAACATTTGGATCTTTCTTTTAGTCTACCAAAATTTTGAAACCATGATTTTATGTCTGATTTAGAACTGAAACACCATTCTACTAAATCCTCATATAAGTCACACACTGATGCCCTTGCCCATAACAGTCTGGAGATTTCATTCTGTACATAAGGGTTGGTTAGTGTGGATATATTCAATCTCCACCAATTAGTTTTTGATTTGGGATGAGGAATTTCTGAGAAATTAATTTTTAAAAGTAGATGGTCAGAAAATTCAGATGGAGTGGTAGAAAAGGAGGGCGAGGGCAGGTTTTTAGATATATAAAAAAATGATCAATTGATGAAGATAACCTGCCTCTTCTATAAGTATAATGGGGACCTTCAGTTTGAAATTTAGCAAATGATACAAGATTAGCAAAATCTATACATTTTTTCAGTGCATTTGAATCACAGTAGGTCTTTTTACCTTCCTGTGATTTTCCTGGTTTTGAGAGCTCAACATTGAAATCTCCGCCTATCACTACATAAAGAGATGTCAAAGTATAAGGCTATAAGGCTGTAATTAAAGCTACCCTTTCACCCTTTGAGGGCTATAAACAGTCATGAAATGGAAACCTGACTGATTCGATTCCCCATCTATTAGGAGAAGTTTACCTGGAATTAGGTCTACCAATTTCTTAAGTATAAAAATATATAAACAAATCACAATCCCTACTCCATCAGCCCTATCTGGGCCAAAGGACCAGTAGAGGGGCCCCCACACCCATTTGGCCTGAAGTTGTCTAGTTTGGTCTGATGTAAACATCAACATTTCCTGTAAGAAACCGATATCCATTCTAGTCTCATGGATGTATTGAAACATGGCCTGCCTTTTTGTATTATTTAATAAACTACAGCAATTTACTGAGCCAAGAATCAAGTAGGCCATGGACTAGTGTGTGGTGTTTTAAAAACTTTTTTTTTCCTTTTTCTTCTTTTTACCTTTATATCTGGTAGCCTTGAGACTGGTGGGCGAGTTTCCTTGATTTCGGGGTTCAGATTCCACTATCTCTATGTCAGATTCCCCCCCAGGAAGTGGCAAAAGCAGCACAGGGGTTTTCTGATTCCACAGGAGGGGGGGCTTGGGGAGGGGTTGGAGAAGGAAAGGGTTTAGTGTTTCTAGTAGCATGCCTTCTTGGAAGAGAGGCAGGTTTAACTGTAGGAGGAGGGAGTGAAATCTCTTCCTCGTCCCCAAGGGCTTCTGTGAGGTCTTGATAACATACAGGAGGGAAGTCATCTTGATTGAAGAGGTCAGGGATAATCCTCTCAGGAATTTTTGAGGCAACTTTAGAGTTATCAGCCTCCTGATTCTCTTGGGCCTGGTCTGGGGGGTTCAATTGCTGTCTGAACTTGTCTGAGGAGGGATAGATGCAGCATCTTGGGCTTTCTGGATAAGGAGCTCCAGGCTGATGACAGATGCTTTATTTTTTGATGTCCATGGGCAGTCAGAAAATACATGACCATAATCCACATAAATTACACCTCATCTGATTTGCACACTGTAGACTAATGTGTCCAATCTCACCACAGTTGTCACAGCGAGATCTATCACAGATGCAGGACAAGTGGGTGCAGGCTCCACATTTATAACATGCCCATGGATGACCAGACTAAAAGCATACCCCTCTGTCCCTCCCCAACAAAGAGATATTCAGAATGTGTTCAATTTCATTCTCATTTTGTTTTAGTTTAACCTTATATCCCCCCCCCCCAAATCTAAAACAATTCAGAATCTAGAATGGCCTCCGGAGACCTTAGCAACTCACACTTTAGTTATAACCAATAGGTAATGGCTTCTACATGGACCCCCTCATTCCTGAATATTACTGTCACAAATTTTATCAGAGGTTTAGTTAGCAGAATGACAAAGAAAGGAGTCCATAGAGGAAAAAATTTCACCTGATTGTATCTTTCCCAGAACAAGCCAAGAGCATAAGATGACCTAAAGCTTAGGTTGAAATTGTCCTCACCTGAGATATTAATAAAGGCAAATACTTCCATAGGTGAAAACTTTAAAAAGTCTTTCAATAATGTTTTACCAACATATAACCTGTCAGGCCTAGTCTCTAAACCCCCTTTGCACCTGATCCTAACTGCGTTCCTTCTGGAAGCAGCTTCCTTTTCTTTTTTCAAAAAAAGTTCAGATAGTAGTGTTCTTTGGGGGGTCACTTTGTTGATCTGGTTCTCCTAGGTCATTGGGGTGCACCCTTTCTTGATCTTTAAGTGGAGGGGTAAAATATTCTCAACAGCTTCCCGGTTGGGTTTTGTTTGGAACTCGTCTTCATCATTTTTATTTATGTTCTTCTTATCCAAAGTTAATATGCTTGAGGGATCATTTTCAGTATAGCCATGCCTGTATATGGATGCCACTTGGGTGAGGATTGTGAAAAGACATCCTAAGCTTCCCAGTTTGGGTCTGGTAGCCATTTGCCATCAGGTCTTTTTGTCCACCCAGCTTCCAATAATGCCTTCTTGGAAGACCATTGAGAAAAGAGGTCTGGGTTTAAAGGCTGAAAAGAACTGACATTTATTTTAGCAGAAGCTGGAAACTGTTCTTGTTGCTTTGTACTATTTTGTAAACTTTCATCTGCTGAAGCTTCACTAAAAACAGGCAGGTCGGTGGGAATATTTATTTTTGCAATTGCAAGTGCAGTTCTCTTGTTTATTTTATCATTGGTTGCCATTTTGACAAATTGTCACTTTGGAGTAAATGAAAAAAACGCTAGCACCTGCTTGGCTCCATGGGTTTCTTTGATGCACCGTTGTGCTTGCTTGAAAGAAGGGCAGATCCCCTTGCTTTAAGCTGAAGCAGCTGCAGGTATGGGACTACAGTTTGTGCCATCATTATTACTTCTGCTGTCACATATTTATTACAGACAAATGACCGCATTCTGGGGCATGCCTTTGGTGATCAGTGTTTGTTTGATTTATCTTCTTGGTAGCTGAGCATTGTAGGCCCCCTAGAAGCCAGGGTGCACTAGCATTCTCAAGATTATTACAATTTTGCACTTTAGGCGGCTCTCGGCATACGCTGCTCTCAGCGTCAACACTGGAAGCCATTTTTGAGGTACAGTTAACAGGAATGTTTTTTACCTGACGTGCTTCCCTGTCAGTTTCACAGACAGCAGCAGCCTCCTTTGATGCTGGTACATCATCAGTTCTCTTGACAACCAGGCCGTTCCTGCTGACAGAAGTATGTTTCACTTGAAGGTTTCTCAACTCAGCTTCCATTTGATTTTTGGTCTGTCGATGCCGCAATTCTTCATCTGCGATCTTCTGGAGCATCATCTTTTGTGCTAGGTCAGGATTTATAAGAACGTTTTTCACTGCTATTTCCATCATTTCATCAACATTTATCGCTGGAAAACTTAAGTCCTCAGTGGGGATGAATACCTCAGCTGCACTGTCCTCCTCATTCTGCACAAGTGAGCAGGGTAAAGTCTCAACAGTCACTTGAGAGAAAGGGGCAAAGGAGGAAGCTTGCTCCTCTGCTGCAGACACATCCATTCTCTCTGATGTTCTGCACATAGTGGCTATCCTGAGATGGTCAGCAACTCCCCTACTGGTGAGTAGGGGAAGTTTTGTTACAAAAAGAAGAAGTACAAAAATGGAACATAAAGCACTGAGCATCAAATTCATACAAGGTACAGATACATAAAATGAGGAAGAGAGAAAAAAAACACTTTTCTAAGAAATGACAACATACAATCAAAGAACAAGTTGTGTACAACAATGGGTACTGAAAAAATATACAGAATAAGGAAACAAATACAAAAAAACCTCCAGATAGCATTTCCCAATTAACTGAAAAATGTAATATACACCAAGTAATGTACACTAAAACACCCGTGCATTAACAAATAAATCAAAGAAAAAAAATGTGACTGCACCCTGAGCAAACCACCACTTGACAAACCCTCATACCATGCTCTGCAGCGGTACTCCCTTCCACCGCTTTTTCCACTGTTCCCATGACATTTTCTCCTGATCAAAGTTCACCTGGGAAACAATTTCCTTCTCAATCATACGTACCTGGATGCGTAGTAAGATTTCTTTTTGCTGTAAGACATATCTGCAGCGTAACTGCCACATGAGAAATTTAATACAGGAGAACAACAGTCTAACAGTTCCTAAATCCAAAAGAGTGAAAAGCTGTACAGTACCCTTGATCACATTGCCATAAGTGACCTTGAACAAGCCAACATCACCCCATCTGTGACCAATCTCTACCCACATCTCCAATGCAAATGGGCAGAGAAGAAAAAAATGCTCTTGCATTTCAAGCAGGTGCTGACACTGTTCTCTCGGACAAAACCTTTCCTCAAGACCTTTGTGCTTTGCATTACCTTTCACACCAAGATGACCATGGGCACTCAACCACTGCACATCCCACATCTGTGGTGGGGTGCACTTATCAGTAAGACAGGTCTCCATCAAAGGATGAGCACTACTGTTCAGATTCGTATATTCCACAGTAATCTGATAAGACCCATCTTGTATTGCACTATACGGTATCTTCCTATTAAGCACGGAAATCTGTGCTTTCGTCAGTTTCCAGCTACACAATTTTTACAAACCATGAACAACATACAAAGGCCACATTTCTCATCTCTGACCTACCAGAGGACCCTGTGTCCACAATTGCAACAACGGGGTCAACCAGAGAGCCGCCACCCATTTCCATTCTGCCTCACCTGGCAGAAGAAATGCAGAAACTGTGGTAAACAAGAAGAGAATACAAAATCACACATGCCCCCACAATGCAAAGCATCATGGGCTGCATATGCAAATCACCACAGAATGTTATGCTGGTCCAACTTTACAAGAAGGGGCTGTGTAACTAGCTAATGGGTTCAACAATTGCAAACCACCCTCTTTAATGGCTCTATACAGGACCTCCCTCTTAATCGGGTTCAAACGTCTCCCCATATTAGTTGAAAGGTCTGGCTCAAAATGGTGACATCCAGCGAGCACGGGGGTGGAAATATCACACCCACAAATGTCAGCAAGGGTAACTGGAAAGTTTTAACAATAGACACTCACTTTTTCTTAGTCTATTGCCAGCGTTTCCAAATTTGGACCTTCTCATTACTCTGTGCCAAAACTGTCACCCAATTGTCCTTCGCCATGTTGCCAGACCCAAATGTGATGCCCAGGATCTTAATTGCCTTATCCGACATGCAAATGTGCTGGATATCCCACAAGGGTTCTATACTCAGACTCAAGACATATCTACAACATTTCTGAATATTTAAGGCACACCCTGTCAGTTGTGAAAAATGCTGAATCACACCTAAAGCACATTCGGCTGAGTCTTTATTTGCCACCAGGAGACAGACATTGTCTGCATAAGCTAGTGTTTTCTTGATGTCAGGAATCCCAGGAAGGTGGATACCACTAATCCCATCATTCTGCCTAATTAATCTTAACAAGGGAACCAGACCAAATATATATAAAACGGGGCTCATTGGGCATCCTTTTCGGACCCCCAAATCAATATGCAAAGCTTGTCCCAGATGTCCATTTATCAAAGGGCATGAGGAGACAATGGAATACAGTTTCATGATCCAGGTAACAAACTGACTAGGTATACCATATTTTTCCAAAACCATTTTGAGATACAGATGGGGTGTTTTATCATACGCCTGTTCTTGGTCCAGGTTCAGCAAATAGCCACTCAGGGCATCCCCCTGTCCTTGGGATACCACCTACCTAAGTAACAGTAGATTATCCGTAATTTTCCTCCCTTTCACTGTACAAATCTGGCTGGGGTCAATGACAATGGGGGCCACAGTCCCCAGTTGACTGGTCAGAATTTTCATTAAGATCTTCAGATCTGAATTCATGAGACTCAGTGGATGCCAGTTTTGCAAAAGACGTCTGTCCCCCTTTTAACTCATTGAGTCCTGGTGGCCATTTTGGGTCAGGTTCTGTAATGGAGGTTCCGACACCATATGGCATCTACTGGACTCAATGAGTTAATACACAAACAGTTGTACCTAATGTCCAGACTGCGGGCCCACTTCTGGTATGTCCAGAATCATATTGAACACCACCCTCAAAATGTCCGCCAATTCCGCAATAAAGGTTTTGTAAAACTCTGAGGTCAGACAATCCGGCCCCGGGGTGATATTATTATTTAAGATGCTAATTGCCATCTGTACTTCCTGATCGGTGATTGGTTTCACCATTTCAAAAAACACAGTTCACGGACATTCTGGAATAGTGCAAGGCCATAGTAAACCATTAATCATGTCACAGGTCACATCGGAAGCAGCATGCAAACTTTCCATGTGACGTTGTACTTCCTTGAGGATGTCATTATGTGACTGAACCACAAGCCCCCCCCAGCGAGCACAGAGAGGTCATCACCCCTTGTTGCACCCTTTGTTTACAACTTTCATAAATGCACTTGTGGCTGATTTCCCCGGGGTCCTTATACGATGTTCGTACAGGAGGGAGAAGGCCCTTTCATACTGCATGTCCTCCATCTGCTTCTTCAGGTGAGATGCCTGACCAGAATATTCCCCATATCCTTTATTCACTAAGGACATCACTCACACATACTGCCCCCATAAGGTCAAATAATGGAGATATTTAGTCAAATGGGATCTAAAAGCCCACGACTTCATGAAGCTTTGTTTGTCAAATTTTGTATGAACCTACCAGTGGCTCACATTATTCTCCAAATCTATCACTGACATCTGAGCCCGTATAAGGTCCCAGACTCCAGCCACACAAAGTGCCTCCTGAAGTACTGTGTTATTTAATCCCAAGAGTCCACGGCCCCGATTAACACTTTCACCCAGGGATAAACTAACTTTCACCATTAAGTGGACTGAGGTTACCATGGGAACAGTGATAGCCTGCACACAGCAGGAGGCAGCAGCAAACACATAATCAATCCTCGTAGCCAATTGAGCCTTATAAAAAGTATATCCCCCCCCCCAGCATGTACCTCTGATAAGTATCAGCTAATCCCATTTGCTGCAGAATACCATTTAAGGCGTTTGAATCACAATACATTTTTTTTCCACTGAGCACATACCAGCAGTTGGCAAACAACAATTAAAATCACCAGCCCAGATAAGTAGACGAGATGTAAACAGAAATGGTTTCACCAGAGAACAGGTCCACCCTCCCTTTTTGGTTTGGGGTGCATATAGGATGATAAATCTCCACCGTCTATGGCCATGTGTAAAATCTAAGAGCATCGCCCTCCCCAGATTTATGTCCACCACCCTCTTGATCAAATAATCCCATCCAGTAAACAAAACCCCTTCCCCACCACAGAATTCCAAGCTTAAATAAAAAAAGGCCGAGCCTCAACACCACAATTTTTTTGCATTTTCCAAATCATTCAATGTATACGATCGAACATCCTATAAACAAACAATGTCAGTATGATAATCTTTTATTACTGAAAAGGTAACCACTCGTCTACGACCATTTGGGATACTATTCACATTAATTGTGGTGATGTTATCGGCAAATAGTTGAGACATAGTACTATGTCATTGGTAGTAAAAGAAAAACAGGCAATAAGTCACTCTCAAGAAATCAAGTCGCTGCTTGTTTACCCAGTCGCTGGCTATGTCTGGGCTAAGATCCTCCCAGTTTCTGATGTGTCCGCAGTGCCTGTACCACTGCCTCAGTCACATCATCTTCCAACTCCGAGGACACCCCTTTCTGTGAAGAGATCATAGAGAGAGACTCCAAATCTTCCCCAAGGTCCAGATCCAGAGGTTGAAGCACGTCATACGTATTCACGTATTCACCAGAGGGATTGGTGTCACAGATCCCCCCATCCGCTGAACTTTGGCTTTTGACTTTACTGTTTTGAAGGGCCATTTCCTTGAAGCCACAGCAGTCATTTCAGGTGGTGGCATCTCCCTCACATCCTCCTCCAGAATCTCCTTCGATGGAGCAACCACAGAAGGCAGAGCCTCAGTAGAGGCTTCAACTAGCTCCATTTGCATCAGGTCTTTCACTTCTATGTTCAGTACAATCATGGGGTCAGTCTCCAAGGGCTTACTGACCAGGAGAGAGGGGGCCCAGAACAATATCTCTACCAGCCCCATCAGGAGTAGGGATTGATACCTGTAACAGAAATCTGTCCTTTGCATCAGCCCAATTTTTATCCCTAACAGTTTTCTGGGTTGCAGTACTGAGACTCTGTGCCTTATCCATAATTGCCTCCTGGTTTGGGCAGTCCGACCTGTTATGCATGGCCCAATCACAGTTACAAAACACATGTCCAGGGAATGTTGCATAAATTACACTTCTGTGCACTAGTACAGTCATTACTACAGTGCCCATAGTCCATACAGGAAGAACACTTTATCCTGTCACAGGCATTGCTGAGATGGAGATGGGACCAACACCTAAAGCATGTCTTCAGTTGCCCCAGGTAGAAGCAGTGACCCTGTTGACACCCTAAAAAAAGGCACTAGGCAGATGCTTTGGCCCTGAGGCTCAGATCATGGATGAACCTTAAATTTCCAGCCCCCTGTCCATATGTGTTCTCCATCCAAGACTGGGGAATTGCCCCCAGCACCTCACAACACTGTTGCAACTAATATAGCACATCATGTACGGCTACTCCTTCATTCCTGAAGAGCACAATAACTTGTTTAATAGCAGGTTTCATAATAAGGAGGACATGGAAGGGAAGCCATAAGGCCAAATGCTTCTTCTTCTCATAAGAGGCCCAAAACTATCAACGCCAACAGGAGACTTGAAACTTACATCATACATCGTGTCACCCGAAGCGTGAATCAAGGCATAGATTTCATTTGAGAAGAATCTCAATGAATTCTTCAGCAACGTTTTTCCAATATACAGTCGATCAGGAGGAAGAGGCATGCCTCCCAAATACTGTATATGGACAGCATTCTTTTGCTGTGCCAGGATGGTACTAGAGAAAAAAGTCTCTCTGCTGTGGAACTGCTTCCAGAGAAGGGATGGCCATAACCCCCCACCTGAAGAACTGGGTTTACATTTTCCACATGGTCACCCCAAGTATCGGTGTCCCACTGCGGGTTAGACTCCATGGAACAAGCAAGCCTAGGAGCTCCACCAAAAGGAGCAACATTAGGTTCCGAACTCCCCACAAGTAGGGAGTTCTCCTATGTCTCCAGATACTTGTCCCTAGGCCGCAGATCATGAGGAGGACCCAAAGCCTCCATACCTGAAACAGGCTTGTCCAATGGGTCCAGGACCCACCCTCCTACATCTGCCTTCGTCCACCCTGCACTTGCAAGTGCTGAGTCAACAGACCATTCCTTTGGTTTATTCACCTGTGTTACCTCCTGCTGACCACTTCTCAGTCCCAGACCCTCCACTGTAGTGTTCTGTGCTTTCAGGTCCTCCCCAACACAGTGCATAACATCATCAGAAATTTGTTCATCACAAGGAGTTAAATCACTCCATAAAGTAGAATCATCAAGAATAGTACTCACTGTGGCCATGGCCATATCAGGAATCTCAGGGACTTTTGTAGGACCATCCACAACTACTGCTGGCTCCAAAGCCTAACACAGTTCAGTCCATTTGGGAGGAGCTTAGTCCAGATCCTCCCTCCAGAGTGGGCCTACATCAGACTCCCTAGCACTGTTCAGGAGCACATTCTGATCATCAGCGCTCTGTCACGCCTCACTTGGCGAACGTACAGGAGTTCCACTCCTGTGGCTCCCACCACATACCAGGTTCAAAAGTACCGGCAACAAGCATTGCCGCTGTTCCTCACGTAAAGCCTGCACAAAGTCCACCTCTTGTTGTAGGCCTGCTGCTCGTAAATCTGTAAATCCAGCCTCTGAATGATCCATATACTCCATCATGATACCATCCATTTCAGTTGCCATAACTTCATGCATGAACTCCTGTGCTGGACCTACAGGAGGGAGATCTGCTCCCCTGTAGGGCTTCCAGCCGACTGAGCAAGAATTGTTCTGTCATCCATCGCACTCCAGCGCCCCCTACCAGGAAGAGAAGGGGAATTTTGTGGGGGGAAAAGAAAAAATAATTCATAAACATAGCAAAGCCGTACAGTACAGACTGAGCAATACATCCTAACTTCTCAAAAAAGAACTAAACTAAACAAAAAACAGATAAGCAATCGAAGGAAAAATCAATCGCATACTAAGTCCATCACCTACTAAGAACAGACAGAATCAATAGTCTATCAAAGTCCTATAGGTAATAACAGACGTCCACATCCTTTCCATAACTGATGCATATGAGTCTTAGAACAGTGTTTCAAATCTCATTCATAAACTTTCCAAATTTCATCCTGCACAGATTTCAACAAAACATCATGGGGGAACAAAATGTTGCTGTAGGATCCACTTACATCTAGTTTGCCATAAATAATACTTAAAAATGGCAAACAAAATCTGTAAAGTAGGTCCAAACACCTGCCAGACAGGAGACCAATTAACATAAATCAATTCCAGATAAGTAATAGAGCTAAACTGACTCAGTGCCCAACTAAATGCAACATAGTCCCAAAATTGTGCAGCATATTCACACTCCATAAAAAGATGTTCTTGGGTTTCCAAAAGCTGAGTACAAGTGTGCCTCAAGCAACACCTCTCCTGTAATGCTTTGTGCTTGTTATTGCTCTTCATATTCAGTTTGCCATGCATGGTTAACCATAAAACATCCCAAACAAACACTGGCATCATCTCATTCAATAATTGGTGAAACATCCCTAGACTATTCTGGGCAGTACAATAAGGTAAAATAATGGCTTCTGAACATTGTGGAATCACAATCAAATCATAAATATCAGTTCTCTGTAGCATCCTTTCTACCACATATTCCACTTTCCAGTTTATCACCTGCTGAAAGAATTCCCTCAATTCCTGTGAAACCACCTGAAGTTTGGTCAGTAGTCTGACCCTCTTCTGTTCCCAAGCAGTTAGACAAGGCCTAATCCAATCTAACAATAACTGATACCAGTCCCTGTTTAGCTTCTGCCATGGCTCAATTACATTATAATAGAGGAAGATACTGTAATAGAAGGCAACAGGGTGAATCATACCTATAACTCCCTCCCATATACTTCGGTATGTGACATGCCTCTTAATCGGGTTCAATCTGCTCCCCCACAAGGCCCTAAACAATAACCTAAACAATCTAACAATCTAGTATGAAGTAATTTGGGAGGATAAACATAACTGACATAGAGCAAAATCAGGACAAGCAAGGTCTTAATCAAAAGAATATTTTTTCTTTTAGAAAGAGAGCTATGTGCCCAT
Source organism: Neoceratodus forsteri (assembly GCA_016271365.2). Classification (NCBI taxonomy): domain Eukaryota; kingdom Metazoa; phylum Chordata; order Ceratodontiformes; family Ceratodontidae; genus Neoceratodus; species Neoceratodus forsteri. Next base: position 1,175,455,018 of record CM057449.1, on the reverse strand, counting down.
CGTACTAAAGAACCTTCTGCCTTTCCCAATTCCTCAAGGCTGCATCCTCAGTCCCAAACTGAATCCTTAAAATAGTGATGGGTGTACAGGACAGTGAAATACCCACATACATTGGAACAACCAATTGCACCCCCCAACTGATAACCCACACTTTTGTCAGTATTAATACAGGAGCCTGAGGCCCCTGAAAAAGCCTGAAGTCTAGCCTGTATCAAGCTTTCATCTGTCGGGTAATTACATCATCCTCATAGGTGAATACTTTCAATGGAGGGTAGGAGTCAGACGGATGAACTCCTCTAATCTCCTGATCTAACCATATGGTTTGCAATAAAGGATCTATGCCAAACACATAGAACAAAGGGCTCAGAGGACAGCCCTGCCTAACACCCCTACAAACAGACACTCTTGCACTCTGTCACCCATTAACCCTAGGAATCACTGAGGCTTCCTTTTATAGCTTCTGAAGCCAAGAAATATAAAAGTGGTGGGATTCCATACTTTTGTAAAACCAAAAATAAATATTCCTGAGAGAGAGTATCAAAAGCTTTCCTCTGATCAAGACTCAGAACAGAGCTAATGTCTCCCCCTCTAGGATGCCTACCAAACAATTCCCTCAATAAGATCAGATTTCTCTCTGGGGTATAGAACTGGGGGGAGCTGGGAAAAATGAAGTAAGGTGCCTGCCTGGTGCCATGGCTTGGAGGGACAGGAAGCGCATCCTCAGGATCACGAGAACAGCTGCAAGGGATTCCGAGCTGGACGTAATTGTCTGCCTAGGGACAAATGACTTGGCTCATCATGAGATTAGAGTAGTGCAGGAGGACATTGCAGAGTTGGGGAGGGACCTAAGACAAGTAGCACACACAGTATCCTTCTCAGAGGTGCTGCCTGTCAAAAGCATGGGGAGGCGAGGGTAATGGCACCATGCAGCTTAATGAATGGTTGAAAAAGTGGTTGGAGCACAGGGGTTTGGCTTCATTGGGGATCAGGTTCCACCTGGAGGGACACCAGCCTATACTGGCAGGATGGTCTGCATCTATCCAGGAAGGGAACAAGTCTTTTGAGCAAACGGTTTAAATGCTTCATTGGCAAGCTTTTAAACTAGTCAAAGGGGGAGGCACTGACAAGCAGCAGGAAAATCCCAGCCTCTCCCTACAAAACAGGGTACTAAATGAGAAAAAGACTGAGGTAGAATGGTCAGTGGGGATGCTGCAACAGAAGGTAAAGCCATCAAAAAATGGAGAGCAATGAGTACTAATGCCCGTAGTCTGGGTAACAAGCTTCCTGAATTAGTGGCCTTGATGGAAGAGGAACATCTGGATATCGTGGCAGTCACAGAAACATGGTACACACAAACCATGACTGGGACATAAACATACCAGGATACACTGTCTACAGGAGGGACAAGGAGGGTAAAAGAGGAGGAGGAGTAGTTCTTTATATAAGGGAAGGAATAAAAGCAACAGAACAAAAGGGTAAACAGGGAGGAGAAGAAGCACTGTGGGTAAATTTGGAGACAGGCAATGGCACCACAATATGCACAGGGGTTGTATACAGACCCCCTTCTCAGGGGGAGGAAATGGACAGGTAAATGATAGAAAGTATACTTAGAATGGCAGAAAAAGGGGAGATATTGCTGATGGGTGATCTGAATATGCCAGATGTTAACTGGAGTGCAGATGCAGCTGCCACTCGAAGAGTGCAGTTATTCTAGATGCCCTACAGGGGCATGCCTAGACAACTAGTACTGGAGCCCACTGAGAGGAGCAATATTAGACTTGATTCTCTCAAATGGAGATGGAGACAGGATCACAGATGTAGACATGGTAGCCATCTGGGAACTAGCGACCATCGAACAGTATGGTTCACAATAAACACAGCAATAGAGTCAAGCCACACAAAACAAAAGTACTGACTTTAGGAGGGCTGACTTTTCCAAAATGGGTGAGTGCCTAAAATGCGCTCAGCAAATGGACAGGAAGGAGGGGTGGAAGAACAATGGGGAATAATAAAAACTGCCATCACAGAAGTAACGAGCCTTGTGTGAAGCAAATAAACAAAACAAGATGATGGAAGAACCACTATGGTTCTCAAAGGAAGTGGCAGTGAAGGTTCAAGAGAAAAGAAAGCATTCAGGAAATACAAGGAATTGCAGAAGGAGCAGGACAGAGAACTGTATCAGTTAAAGCAAAAGGAGGCTGGGAAGGCAGTCAGAACAGCAAAGGCCCAAACCGAGGGAAAAGATAGCCAACTCAGTTAAGAAGGGGATAAAACCTTTATAGGCACATCAGGGAGCAAAGGAAGACCAAGGAGGGATAATGAGGCTTATAAAGGGAGAGAGGGTGGGCAGAGGAGACTGTGAAAAGGCAGAGATACTAAACAAATATTTGTGCTCAGTATTTACAAATGAAGAGGGGAGGTACATAAAACAAACAATAGTAACACTCTGGATACAGAAGTTGACACCAGCCCATTTACAGAAGAAGGGTTCTGAAAGAACTCTTAAAACTGAAGGTGGACAAAGCAATGGGGCCTGATGGGATTCATCCCAGAATTCTAAAAGAGCTAAGGGTAGAACTATTGACACCACTGACTACCCTTTTAACCAATCATGGGAGGATGGGTGGTACCGAGGACTGGAGGAGGGCAGATGTGATTCCCTTCACAAAAGTGGGAGCAAGGCAGAAGCAGGAAACTACAGACCTGTTAGTTTAACCTCAGTGATAGGAAAATGATGGAATCACTTCTGAAGGAAAGAATTGTCAGTATCTAGAGGCCAGAGGGCACAGGACCTAGGCAGCATGGATTCACAGTGGGAAGGTCATGCCAGACAAATCTGATAGATTTCTTTGACTGGGTGACCAAAGTAGTAGATCAGGGAGGGGCTGTGGACATGGCCTACCTAGACTTTAGCAAGGCATTTGACACAGTCCCACACAAAAGATTAATATACAAGTTAGCCAGCCTGGGAGTGGGTCCCAAGATGACAGCCTGGGTAAAGAATTGGATGGAGAATAGGACACAGAGAGTAATAGTAAATGGAGTCCACTCAGAAGAAAGGAGGGTTACTAGTGGGGTACCGCAGGGTTCAGTATTAGGACCAGTCCTCTTCAAAGTCTTTATAAGCGACATTGCGGAAGGACTGGAAGGAAAAGTATGTCTCTTTGCAGATGACACTAAGATCTGCAACAGAGTTGATGCACAGGGTGGGGTGGAAAGGATGAGAAGGACTTGACAAGGTTAGAGGAATGGTCAGATGTATGGCAGCTTAGATTCAATGCTAAGAAGTGCAAGATAATGCACCTGGGAAACAAAACCCAGGGAAGAGTACACAATGGGGGTGAGATACTAACAACAACCAAAATGGAAAGGGACCTGGGGGTAGTCATATCAGATGACCTAAAGATGGGCAAGCAATGTGAGAGGGCAGCAAGGAGGGTGGGGGTTACTGGGATGCATGGGAGAGCATCACCAGTAGAAAACAGGAAGTTATTATCCCTCTGTACAGACAGCTGGTGAGACCCCATCTGGAGTACTGTGTGCAGTTCTGGAGACCCAATCTCCACAAAGACATAGACAGGATGGAAGCTGTCCAGAGGGGGGCAACTAAAATGGTGCAGGGTCTGCACCGGAAGACATATGAAGAGAGACTTAAGGAGCTTAATATGTATAGCCTTGAGGAAAGGAGGGAGAGGGGGGACATGATAGAAACTTTCAAGTACCTCAAGGGAATCAACAAAGTCCAAGAGGGTAGCATCTTTCAAAAAAAGAGGTGTGCAAGAACAAGAGGGCACAATTTGAAGATGGGGGCAGCTCGAGGTAATTTAAGGAAGTATTTTTTTCACAGAGAGGTTGTGGATGCATGGAACGGCCTTCCGGAGGAGGTTGTGGAGTCAAAATCAGTGGTGGAATTCAAGCATGCATGGGACAGTCATAAGGCAATTCTAGGGTGTAGGGGTATGAAGAAGTAGGCTGTTGGTTAACTAGGATCTGCAGCTTATCCAGTAGGTAGGGAAATGGGCAGACTGGGTGGGCCAAGCAGTCCTTATCTGCCATCAAATTCTATGTTTCTATGTTAATTAAACTATCAGCACATTTAGCCAAATGATTAGACAAGATCTCACTAAAAAAATTCAGATCCGAATTCATCAAATAGGTCTCCAATTATGCAACTGTGACCTATCCCCTGTTTTAAAAAGAAGTGTCAACACAGCCTCTACCAGCAAAGCAGAGATAGGGGGAGAGCCCAACAATTCACTGAACAATGATACCAACTCCTGACATAATGAATCACAAAAAAAATTGTAAAATTCAGCCGGTAGGCCATCCAAACCAGGAGTAGCATTGTTCTTAGCAGCAGTGATAACAGCCCTAACATCTTCTTCAGTTATTAAAGCAACCAACTGTGACTCCTGAACCTTGGAGATCTGTTTCATCTCCAAATCCTGTGTGAAATGAACCATATTGTTAACCTCAGGCTCAGTGCCAAAATTATTCATGACATAATCATTAACTATAAGTAAAATGGAAGGTTTGTTTTTGTGCAACACACCTGTCCTATCTACCAACTCATCAAACAATTTTTTACCCATAAGATGGCGATTATCCCTAAAGAGTTCAAAAGTCTGCTTCTTGCTAACAGTGCCAAACTGTAATTCCTGATTTAAAGTTTTGGCCCTGTCATATTGAAACTGATACATATCCCTTTTAACCTTCTGAATTTGCAATCCAAAATCCTGCCCTGTCATATCAGCCAAAGAAAACAATCTATGCAAATGCTTTCTATGCTGTAAATAAAGAAAATACTCATCCCAATTAAGCCTCCCTGCTACTTTCTGAAAAAAGGACTTCACTCTCCTTTTAGTATCCAACCACCAAGATTGTTGGTCATCACACAAAAATTTCACAGAGAGCTGTGCTTCCCATAAAGACCAAAACTTAGTAACCACTGCTTCTTGATGTAATAAGGAAACATTCAATTTCCATGGAGGTTTCCCAGGAACAAATTCTGCATCCCAATGACAATCAACATATACCTCCGAGTTATCTGAAAATGTCAAATCTGCAACACCAGAGTTATTGACCACTACTGATTGAGAAACTCAAAAAAAATCTATTCTGTTTTTTTGTGAACCTTTACGAAATGTAAACCCCTCCCGAACTATGCACTGAAGATACGTATCTTTCAAATTTGCAGTGGCAGTAATATCCAAGAGAGCATTGGAATCACAAAACAGTTTGTTGATATGCAAACCTCTATCTTCCTGGTGAACACTACAATTAAAATCCCCCCCCCCGATTATCTGTCTAGCTGTACACAAAAAAGTTGCACTTTTTTAAAGAGATCCACCCTCAAAGCCTTCCCCTGAGGGGCGTACACATTTATCAGTCGAAATCTCAACCTTCTATATGATACATAAAGAATCAGTGCCCTACCTGGTTCCAGGTCAACTAGTCTGGAAACCTTCAGGTCGGAATTGGAAAATAAAATCCCCAACCCATCACATCGATCCTGGCCCTGTGACCAGAAAGAGACCCCCTTATGCCATTTAGCAAAACACTGAGCAATTTTCTTGAAATACTTAATTCTGGTATCCTGTAAAAAAAATTATGTCAGAATGTAAGTTCAGTAATTCCTGAAAAACAACATATCTCCGTATACTGTTCTTAGTACCGTTAACATTAAGGGTTAGAATACGGAAGGCGTTCATAAGGAGAAAAACAAGAGCAACAGCAACAAATCAACACTGAGATCTGGTAGCCCATCTCTTCCATCTAGAGCAACCTTCATCCAGTTCCAAAGAAGTCCCCTTGGAAGAAGTCACTGAGGAAGTATCAGACCCAGAATCCCCATCCTCTGACACATCTGGTGGTGGATCGAAAAGTAAGGGGGCAAATTTATTAGATCTTAATTGCATCATCTTTTTAGACATCTTCTTTCTTTCTTTCCTTCCCCTTTGGTTCAGGAGGGACTCCAAACTTTTCTCTCGGCCTCTTTTTATAAGCAACAGTTGTGAAAGGAGTCTCAGAGTGTAATACAGGTTGGGGTGGGGGGCATGGATGGCTGGCCCCCTACTGTAGGTGCTGCAGTTAAGTCATAATGTATGTTCTGAGACATAGATTCCTGCTCTTGGGATGCAGGCTGTACAATATTGCAAGAAACATTCTGCTCTTGGATCAGCTGGACATTCCATACTTTATTCCTCTGCAATTGTGGGAGGGGGGCCTCACTTAGAGGATGGACATCAGGCAAAGTATCAACAGGAAGCAACTGGCCTGCTTCTGCCTCCTGAATGACCCCATGCAAGGCCGAATTAGGGGATATAGCATGCTCTTGAGTTTCAGTCTCCTTCTGTTTGGAAAGCACTTCCATTCATTTAGCCGAGGCCTGTGCACAGCTTTTCTTCTGAGCCTGGGTAATTAAGGCTTCCTGGGTGGGACCATCACCCGAGTTGTGAGAGGCCCAGGGGCATTTAACATCAGAGTGACCTCTTTCCTCACAAAGATTGCAGCGAAAAAGATTTTTACAATTGGAAGAAAAATTACCAGTCTTCAAACAGTGAGTACATTTAGGGGTGTCACACGCATTACTAAGATGTAGGTGAGAACCACATTTACGGCAAGACTTAGGTTGCCCAGGATAAAACAAGTAACCCCTGTCTTTTCCCAGGAAAAAACAACCTGGTAAATGGGCAATCCCACTGTTTGTTGTGAAAAGCTTACATTTTATCTTCCAACCCCCAGTCCAGAACTGTTCAGAGTCAATACCAGGTAATGGATGTTCAAGCACTTCACAACGCTGTTTGAGCCAAAACAAAATATTAGCAATGGCCATGCCTTCATTTTTGAACAATACTGTGATCACTCGGACAGCCGGCTTAGTAATAGGGATGGCTAAAAAAGGGGCCCACAACAGAGAATCTTTCAGAGCATTATATTTAGTCCAAAATCTATCCAAAGCTTCTACAGTTTTGAAGCTGACATCATAGTTAGATTTGTCAGTGTGTATCAGGGCAAAAACTTCCAAGGCATAACATTTCAAGGAATCTTTAAGTAAACGTCTGCCAATATACATTCTGTCCGGGGCATCTTTCAAACCCCCTTTGTACAGCAACCTAATGGCATTATGTCTCGGTGCTGGTTCTCTAGTGGAAGACTTAAACAGGTCAGCCATCCATACCAGGGGGTTAAGCATTTTCTGTTTGGCGGGATCCTGCAAAATTTCCTGCCCTAGACCAATGGATAAGGATGCAGCCGATGGCCACCTTGTAGGCACATCAGGCACCGAAACCCCACTAGTGTTATCTGCAGCTACATGCTGCTATTTGCTAGGGCCAGGGACTGGAGAATTCCCCAGAGCAGTGTCTAACACCCTATCATTTGTAGACTGTTTTATAGCAGAGCTCTGCTCCCCCACAGAATCCATGACAACTGCTGTACCACCAGTACCAGATGTAGGAGCAGAATGTGTCTGAATCACTTCCACTGTATCAGTTATAAGCTTTGTATTATACTCACAGACCTTCACATCAGTAGGATCTGGCGAGCAACCATTCTGCATGCGCACCCATTCCACGGTCTGTAGAGCATCCTCGAGTTGCCGGTCCCACTAACTCAAGTCCAGTATCAAATTAGGTTTTGCATAGGATTGTTTAGCCATCCCAAATGTTTTGCCCTGCAACCCTCTCTGGGGTTTAGGTAATGGGTCCATAATCCCCGAATTTGTATCCGTTTCAATAAGTAAATCCACCGATGCTCCATTCACGGTGGGAGGCTGGCATCCGGCTAATCAGGCATCTACGGTCTCTCCAGAGCCAACTCCGGTAACAGGCAAAACTGGTGCAAAGAGCGGAACCTCCTCACACTGAATATCCATAACTTCCGAATCTCGACCAAGCATTACAACCTCTTTGCCAACATGCGCACAAGGAGCTTCATGGAGAACATTCAGACCAACCAGAATGTCAGATTCTGGAAAAACACAGGTAGAGCTTTCAAGTCCAGTCATAATCAGAGAAAAAGTCACGTATTCAGCTTGGATCTCTAGATGTATTGAGGGTGGGAAGGAGACCTGCTCCCCTACCTCACTAGCATCCTCTCCCATCAACATCTGGGACAAAGTGACCATCCTCACTATGACAGCAACTCCCCCTACCGTCAGAGTAGGGGAATGTTTTATTGCAAAATACATAACATCAGAGAAGAACACTAAAGAAAAAAACAAAAAGAAAACACAATGAACACATATAAAATCACCACAAGTTCACAAAACCCAATCAAGGAAAGAAAGGAAAAAAACACAAAAAGAAACCCATACAATATCAACAAATTTTCATACATAGTTCTGAAAAAAAAAAGAAATCAGTGCTACCAAAAAACATGTTTCCATAATGATTGAAACTTCCCTCTATCAAATATCCTCGACTCCATCATTTTAAGTTGCTTCAAAGCTTCTGAAATTTGATTAATTAATACAGCATTAGGGATATTCACATGCTGTAAATAAAATTGACAATGTGCCTGCCAAAGAAAATATTTAATATAAGCAAACAGCACATATAACATACTGGGATGGTACCTAGAGTAAGTATCCTGATAATCCCCCAGTATCAAACATTCATACTGGATATGCTGAAGAGGAGACCAATGCCACTTAGTGGCTAAATCAAGCCAAAACTGTTTAGTATGAGAACATGAAATAAAAAAATGTTCTTATGATTCTTCCATGCCAATACAAGAAAATCTCAAGCACAACCTGTCATTCACAGGTTTATGCTTACAATTACCCTTAACCCCCAATTTCCCATGACAACACAGCCACTGGACATCCCAGATATGATCAGGGATCCTAACGTCTTTAAGAATATTCAAAGCAAACTGAATTTTGGTAGGAAGGCAATGAGGAAAATCAACCCGTAGGGCATGATGTCTATCCATCACAAGACCACCTTTCGGTTTTCTTTGCATGGTTTACCCTTTCATTCTTTTCAGCATAGAAAGGGCAAAGTCGAGAACCTGTAAAAACGTACCTAACCGAGGAAAAGTCACCTCCCATTTCTGAAAAAAAGGTTGAAACAAATATTGAGTCCATTCCACCCAATTTGAAGAGTGTCCCAGTGCCCTATAGAAAGAAGAAAAAATGCAAAAAGACTGAAAGAACACTACAGGGTTCAACATACCCAACCCTCCCACAGAAACCTTAAGATGTGTAAAATCCTTTTTAACCAGATTCAACCTACTACCCCAGATCATCTGAAAAAAGCAACTAACAATCTAGTTTTGAGGCCAGTGGGTAGAGGAAAAACATGCAATATACAAAAAAACTGGAATGAGAAATTGCTTTATAATACAAACCCATTTCTTTTTCCCCATCCCTCAGGACTTCCAGTATGAAACCTTCACCTCCTCTACTTGCAACCTATCCTCCCAGATAATCCTCACCATATCGTTTTCACCAAACTTAATACCCAGAACCTTAATAAAGTGTTGAGACACCTGCACAGTACCAATCGAATGTACTGGGTCATTATCTCCAAGCTGCAAGGCTGTACTCTTTGGATTGTTAAAGCCTGTCCCAGCAATCCTTAAAAAGGTATTTAATACCTGTAAAGCATAGACTCCAGCTTGAACAAAATCCGTCAACAAACAGATATTGTCCGCATAGGCCATTATCTTCTGAGGAAAAACCTCAGGACTGAGAGACAATCCAACAATGATGGGGTCAGTCAGGATGACTCTAATCATAGGATCTAAACAAAACATATACAGAAGAGGACCAAGGGGACAACCCTGTCTAACCCCCCTCTTCAGGATAACTGGTGCCCCCAGCAAACCAGCTACTGTAGGAATGGCCACAGCATCTTGATACAAAACACAAATTCACGTAATCAAGGATGAAGGAATATCATAAACTTGTAAAACTTTCAATAAAAAGGAATGGGACACGTTATTAAAGGCTTTTTTCTGATCTAAAGTGATCAGAAACCCCTGCGACTTCCTTTGCCTCCCAATCTCACAGACATCTCCCAATAATTTGAGGTTCTGTTGAATGTTTCTCCCAGGAATGGAACAGGTTTGAACCTGATGAATTAAGACAAACGTAGCCTTCTGCAGTCTATGACACAGAATCTGTGAAAAGATTTTATAATCAGAATTTAACAGGTTAATCACCTCCAATCCCTAAATCCTGTCTATCACCAGTCTTTTAAAGGTAAATCACCACAGCAGAGGAAAAACAATGTGGAACAGCAACAGCTGTCAAAAGTTCATTAAAAACTTCCACTAAAAACGGGGCCACAAATTCCTTCAAGGCTTGGTAAAACTTATGTGTAAGCCAATCCTACCCTGGGGAAACCCCTGAACGTAATTTAGAAATAACATCCAAAACTTCAGACAAAGTAACAGAACCAGCAATATCAGTAGCTATAGCAGGTGACAAAAATGGCAATAGGCAAGTGATCAATGCATCCCAAGCAACATGAGAGACAAACTCCTGCCCCAATGAATTCTGAATATGCTCAGTAATAACATCCAACATCTCAGCATTAGATGTACGCAAACGTCCAGACCTATCATAAAGACCAGCCATTTTCTTATTTGCCAGCTTTGCTTTGCATGCCTCAAATGGATCTGAAAAAGGAGACTTGGCAGTACCACATTTAAAATCAGCATATAAAAAAGCAGCACACACTGAAAATGATAATCTCTCATTTTACCCTTCACAATACAAAGCTGTGCCTTAATTCTACAATCTGCTACAGTAGGTAAGGATAGGAGTTTGTAAAATTGATCCCTCAAAGATAAGTACCCCAAATAGTCCTTACTACTGTTATCTCTCCCTATATCAAGAAACAGCTTTTTAACCTCCATTTTAGTATTCCACCACCAGGAGTACCAAGAGTCATAAAAAATAGCCACAGAACTTCGAAATGCAAAGAACAATCCTGCTTTTGTCTTAACATCAGGATTATCTAAGACTGCAGACTTAAGTTTCTACCACCTAGGCATCCCAGGAAATGAGGGAGATTCATGCAAAAACTGAATATCACACTGTAAAATGCTATGGTCAGAAAATTCACAATGCTTCAAACAAAAACCATGAACCAGCAACCTACTAGATATAAAAAAAATAGTCAATGCAAGTACAATATGCATTACGCCAATATGAAAATTCCCCATCATTATGCAAAACCCTATATTCATCTAGTAAATCTGCAGTACGAATGATAATATGCAATGCATGTGAATAGCAGTACACCTTCTGTTGGACACTATCTTGCATCTTTACATCTAGGTGACAATTCATATCACCTCCATAGAATATAATTCTGGAAGAGAATAGAAAAGGTTTAATTAGGGTAAATAAATAAATTCTAACATTTTTACTCTAAGGGGCATAGGTATCGATAACATGCATGAGAAAGCCATCATAAACACAATCCAACACAAAGCCCATCCTGGCAGGATATCAACTACCCTCTGAACCCGAACTCGAGGTGAGTTAAAAAGAATCCCAAGGCCACCCACCACGTCCTCCCCAAAGGACCAAAAAGAAAGACCCCAAGGCCAATGTCTTTTAACCTGAACTATATCCTGTAAGGAAGCGAATCTGGTTTCCTGAATAAGTAAGGCATCAAATGGACAGTGTCTAACTTTTAACTTTAACTTGCCATGGAGGAACTGTAGCTGGGACATATTTGCAGTCAGTTGTGACTAGACCTGTTACTTAGCCTTTGTGAAATAGCTGTCTGAAAGGAAGGAAGGTACTCCCCGGGGTGGAGGGTAAGAGTTGTAGGTGATTGTTCCTGGACAGCATAGGTTTACTCCCACCCACCCTTCCCACACCCCTCGCCCCAAGCGCATAACTTACTTTATAGCAGGGCTCTGACATCACTTCCTCAAAACTGCTAACAACATACACCTGTTCATATCCTTAAAGGCACAGCACACTGAATAGGGGGTGGAGACACTCACAAGCTTGCACACACTAAAACAAGAACAAAAACCAAAAAAGCATCTGTAACTGGAAGGGACACAGACATGTGGGGAGTGGTGCAATGCACTGGCTGTGGAGCAGCAGTCTTCCGGGAGACATTCTGGAAACTGTGTTGCTGCCCTATTTGCAGGCACCTCTCTGGTCTGAGGGAGGAGGTTGTTTGTCTCCATGCTAACCTGGCAAGGATTTGGGAAACCTGCTCCCCCACCCAGGGACCACCCAGGCCACCACCACTACCTCAGAGGTTGCCAAGAAAGAGGAGTGGTTGGACCACGGTGGGCTCAGAGAGTGTGAGAGTGGTGGAACAGAGGCACATCCCTCCAGTTGTGCCTCTCCACAATTCATTCACCACTCTGGCAAAGCATGGTTCCTCTATGGAGGCACCTGGAGTGGAGACCAAGGAGGATGCTGGGAACCTCCACAATGGAGACCCACAGGAGGTTGCCCAGGACCCCACAGGGAAGGAAACAACTGGTGGGGACTCAATTGTAAGGTGGTAGAACTGGGGGGAGGAGGGAGTGGAAAGGGAGCACCAAGGCTTGGAGGGACAGGAAATGAATCCTCAGGATCGTGGGAGCAGCAGCAAGGGGAAGGGAGCTGGATGTCATTATCTGCCTAGGGATGAATAACCTGGGTGAGACTAGGATCAGAGCAGTGCAACAGGAGTTTGTGGAGTTGGGGAGGGGCCTTAGACAAGTAACACACACGGTAACTTTCTTGGAAGTGCAACCTGTCTATGGCATGGATGAGGCTAGGACACTCCGCACCATGGGTTTCAATGACTGGTTGAAAAGCTGGTGCAGAGCTCAGGGATTTGGCTTCATTGGGGACTGGGGCTCCACCTGGAGGGATGTAGGCCTATACAGGCATGATGGTCTGCATCTGTCCTGGAGGGGAACCAGGATCCTGGGTGATAGGTTTAAATGCTTCAGTGGCAAGAATTTAAACTAGCCAAGGGGGGGAGGCACTGAAGAGGAGAAAGGGAAATCCTAGACCCCCCCAAAACTAAGAGTAATTAGTGAGGTAAACACCAAAATAGAGCAGTCGATAGGGAAAAGGGCAGGGGTAAATGGAGAAAAATACAAAGGCAGTAAGGACAGGGATGGGGCAAAAAGAAATAAAGCCATAAAAAAATGGAGGGTAATGAGTACCAATGCCTGTAGTCTAGGTAAAAAGCTCCTGAAATGGTGGCCTTGATGGAAGAGGATGCCTGGATATTGTGGCAGTCACAGAAACATGGTACACAGAGAACCATGTCTGGGATGTCAACATACCAGGGTACACAATCTATAGGAGGGACAGGGAGGAAGAAGAGGAGGAGGAGGAGGAGTAGCTTTCTATGTGAGGAGGGATAAAAGCAACAGAACTAAAGGGTAAACAGGGAGGAGAGGAGGCACTGTGGGTCACCCTGGAGACTGGAAATGGCTCCACAATCCGCATAGGGGTTGTATACAGACCCCCATCTCAGGGGGAGGAAATGGACAAGGAAATGATAGAAGGCATCCTTGGGATGGCAGAGAAAGGGGAAATATTGCTGATGGGGACCTGAATATGCCAGATGTTGACTGAAGCACCTTTGCTGCAGCCACATCCAAAAGCCATTCTTGATGCCCTACAGGGGGCATGCCTCAGACAGTTAGTTTTGGAACCCACTCAGGAGAGAGCAAGTTAAGACCTGGTACTCTCAAATGGAGATGGAGAGAGGATCTCTGATCTTGAAGTGGGTAGCCATCTCGGGACAAGCAACCACCAAACAGTGTGGTTCACGATAAACTTAGCTGTGGAGTCAAGCCACATAAAAGTGAAGGTACTGGACTTCAGGAGGGCTGATTTTGTCAAAATCGGAGAGTGCCTCAGAAAAGCACTAGCAAGCAGGCAAGAAGGTGGGTTGGAGCAACAATGGGGAAACATCAAACCGCCATCACAGAGGCAACAAGTCTTTGTGTGAAGCAAATAAACAAATCAAAATGAAAGAAAAAAACACCATGGTTCTCAAAAGAAGTGGCGGGGAAGGTAAGGGAAAAAAATATAGCATTCAGGAAGTAAAAGGAAACAGAGAAGGAGCAGGACAGAGAACTGTTCCAGTTAAAGCAGAAGGAAGCGGGTAAGGCAGTCAGAATAGCAAAGGCCCAAACTGAGGAAAAGATAGCCAACTCGGATAAGAAGGAGAAAACCTTTTGTAGGTACATTGGGGAGCAAAGAAAGACTAAGGCAGGGATACTGAGGCTGAACAAAGAGGAAGGTGGTTGGGCAGAGAGCGACAGTGAAAAAGCAGGGATACTGAATGAATACTTCTGCTCAGTATTCACAATGGAAAAGCAAGGGGAAATACAAAATCTGGTCAATAGAAGCACTCTGGATAAGGGGGTTGATATTAGTCCTTTCACAGAAGAAAGGGTTCTGAAAGAATTCTTAAAACTGAAGGTGGATAAAGCAATGGGGCATGATGGGATTCACCCCAGGATTTTAAAAGAATTAAGGGAAGAACTAGTAACACCACTGACTACCCTTTTTAATAAATCATGGGAGGATGGGGTGGTACCTGAGGACTGGAGGAGGGTGGATGTGATTCCCCTTCACAAAAGTGGGAGCAAGACAGAGGCAGGAAACTACAGACCTGTCAGTTTGACCTCAGTGGTAGGGAAAATGATGGAATCACTTCTGAAGGAAAAAACTGTTGAGTACCTAGAGGCCAGTAGGGCACAGGACCCAAGGCAGCATGGACTCACAGCGGGAAGGTCATGTCAGACAAATCTAATTGATTTCTTTGACTGGGTGACCAAAGCAGTAGACCAGGGAGGGACTGTGGACATGGCCTACCTAGACTTTAGCAAGGCATTTGACACAGTCCCGCACAAAAGATTAATGAACAAATTAGCCAGCCTGGGAGTGGGTCCTAGGGTGGTAGCCTGAGTAAAACACTGGTTGGACAACAGGACACAGCGGGTAAAAGTAAATGGAGTCCACAGTGAAGAAAGGAGGGTTACTAGTGGGGTACCTCAGGGTTCAGCACTGGGGCTGGTCTTTTTTAATGTCTTTATAAGTGACATTGCAGAGGGACTGGAAAGGAAAGTATGTCTCTTTGCAGATGACACAGAGATCTGCAACAAGGTTGATACACAAGGTGGGGTGGAAAGGATGAAAAGGGACTTGGCAAGGTTGGAGGAATGGTCAAATGTATGGCAGCTTAGATTCAATGCAAAGAAGTGCAAAGTAATGCACCTGGGAAACAAAAACCCAGGGGAAGAGTACACAATGGGGGGTGAGATACTGATAACAAAAATGGAAAGGAACCTGGGGGTAGTCATATCAGATGACCTAAAGGTGGGCCAGCAATGTGAGAGGGCAGTAAGGAGGGCTGGGGGGATACTGGGATGCATAGGGAGAGGCATCAATAGTAGAAAACAAGAAGTTGTTGGCCCTCTGTACAGACAGTTGGTAAGACTACATCTGGAGTACTGTGTATAGTTCTGGAGACCCCATCTCCGCAAAGACATAGACAGGGTGGTGGCTGTGCAGAGGAGGGTAACCAAAATGATGCAGGGTTTGCATCAGAAGACATCTGAAGAAAGACTAAAGGGACTAAAGATGTATAGCCTTGAGAAAAGGAGGAAGAGGGGGGACATGATAAAAACTTTCAAATACCTCAAGGGAATCAACAAAGTCCAAGAGGGTAGCATCTTTCAGAAAAAGAGATGTGCAAAAACAAGGGGGCACAACTTGAAGATAGAGGGGATGGCTCAGAGGTAATGTGAGGAAGTATTTCTTCACAGAGAGGGTTGTGGATACATGGAACAGCCTTCCTGAGGAGGTCGTAGAGTCAAAAACAGTGGGGTAATTCAAGAATGCATGGGACAGACATAAGGCAATTCTAGTGGGGGTAGGAGGAAGTAGGCTGTTGGTTAACTAGGATCTGCAGCTTATCCGTTAGGTAGGGAAATGGGCAGACTAGGTGGGCCAAGCGGTCCTTATCTGCCAATAGATTCTATGTTTCTATGTCTAAAAAACTCCAACAAAGCCATTTGCTTTCGAAAGGACTTAATGCTATACACATTCAAGCAAACCAGACGAGAAAATGCCATCTACAAAGTTACAGAAAATATGAAAAAGGAAAAAACCATCAAACCCCATCCTTGTCTTTCTTTCTCTTCCTCCCTATTTTCTTCTTAGCATTTAGGACACTACGAGAAGTATCCTCGTCACACTCCATTTCTGATACCACTCCAGAGAGAGAGGAAGCATCAGACTCAAAGCCACCCTCCTGGTCTTGAAGCACTTGAAAATAATTTTGTGTGGGAATAAGGCCAACTGCAACTTTAGACTTAAGGGAAGATCTAGTCATCCATTTTTGTGGGAGAAAATCAGCCTCCACCTGGGGGGGGGCATCTGCCCAAAGTCACCCTCTACTCTAGGGACTAGCTCTTGTTCAGGAGCAGCAGAAGCAGTGGGGGCAGCATTAGATGAATCAGCCTGAGTAGGGGCTGAGGACAGAGACCCAGATGCCTCATCAGGAACATCAGGCCTAGGCTCTGGTCTGGAAGGCCTACACCTCTCTTGGGTCTCAGAGACCAAATTCTCCTGATTGAGCCCCCCAGTCTGATTTTGGCCAGCCCAAGGGCACTGATGATAAGTGTGGCCAAGTTCATTACACAGATTACATTTGAAAACATTCCTACAAACAGAGCTAGCATGATCGTATTCCCCACATAAGGCACAAATAACCTTGTCACAAGTGCTACTAAGATGTCTGGGGCTGCCGCATTTGTAGCAAGCCTTAGGCTGGCCTGGATAGAAAACCACCTCTCTATCCTTCCCTAAGGAAAAAACTGTTGGGAATGTGCTGCACATCATTACCAATCAAATGCAATTTCACTTTAAACCTCCAACTACCATTCCAAATACCTTCATTATCAGTGATAGCTTCAGGAGGCCCCATAACCTGACATTTCATTTCCATCCAATAATACATATCCACAACATTCACCCCGTCATTACAAAACATTACAGCCACTGATTTATACAGGGAGTCCATAAGGACAATGTTTTAAACATTTCATATTTTTTCCAAAACAAATCCAGTCCTGCAAAGGTCCTGAAACTAATATCGAAGGAGTCTTCCCCCCGATATTAAGAAAAGCAAAAATGTCAGCTGCTTAAAACCTCATGGAACCTTTCAAAAGGGATTTAGCCACACAAAGCCTGTCTGGATGCTCCTGCAGACACCCTCTGTAATGAAGACAGACCGCATTCCGTCTAGGAGCTTGCTGTACCCTATTATTTTTAAATAAGTCTGAAAATCTGGGCCCAGACCTACTGCCTTCTCGGCGTGGAGAAGGGGGTGGACTAGAAGTATGGTCCCAGTGCCCTGCAGCACCAGAAGAATCAAAATCAGCATTCGTGGCTCCCAACACAGGAGGTACATCCTCTGAGTCAGTGACCCCAATAACAAGGGAAAGTATAGGTCTCACCCGTCCCCACTGCCCGTGGTCACAGAACCTTGCACAGAGACACTCCTGGCCAAAGAAAAGGACTCCCAAGTCGGGATCAGGCACCCAGGCCCCATGCGGTGTTTGAATCCAGCCAGCATCCTGTAAAGAATCTTCCTTTGACCACTCGTCTAAACCAGCCGCTGCATCTGGGCCCGAGATGCGGAAAGACTTCAGCATTCCATCTGATGTCATCATCGGCTCTGTCAAAGGCAGCCGAGCTGCCGGAATCACCCTGACAACAGACGTCAAGTCAGGCTCCACTGAAAAAGGTAGGGACTGTTTCACTTCGGCTCAGTCCAAAATGATACTCACATCCTCCCCACTCATCACAGCAGTCTCCAGCAGTAAAATCAGACCGGCTGCCACAGCAGGAGATAAGGCCACAGAATCCTCCATTTGTCTCGGTGCTTGCTCTACTGCTGTCCGCTTCATAGCAGACAAATCCTCCGGACTCAGCATAACATTGCTCCCAAGACAGGATTCACGATCCCTAGGCAAAGAAGCAGCCAAGGCCATGGATAGATCTCGGACTGCACCATACATCCATCCACCTCACCCTCCATCCCACAACTGACCACCACTCTGCAACAGAACCAGAATCCCCCTGCAGGAAGAGTAGGGGAATCTCCCCGATGTCCTGGCCAAATTTCCCCCAGTCACCAAAAGTACCACCAACTGCTTAAATCTGGTTCAATTTCAGTTGGCATCCATCTGAAACATAGAAACATAGAAGTTGATGGCAGATAAGGACAGCAAGGCCCATCCAGTCTGCCCATTTCTTTTTCTACCTTATAAATGTGCCATCGGCCTTTGCTCTGTCAATGGCCTATCTATTCATACTCATCTGTATTGAACCCTTATGCCTATCCCATGCCTGTTTGAAGCCCTGCTCTGTATTCATAGCCACCACTTCCTGAGGTAGGCCAGTCCATGCATCCACCACCCTTTCGGTGAAAAAGAACTTTCTCACATTACCCCTTAATCAGCCTCCCTCTAATCTCATGCTGTGTCCTCTTGTCCTGCTATTTTTCTTATATTGAAACATGTTAAACTTTTTCACCTTGTTAATGCCCTTAAGGTGTTTGAATGTTTCAATCATATCACCTCTCCCTCCTTTGCTCCAGGGTATACATATTGAGCTTAGTTAATCTGTCCTCATATGTTTTCTGATGCAGTTCCTGCACCATTTTGGCTGCCCTTCTCTGGACTGCCTCAATTTGGTTAATGTCCTTTTGAAGGAGTAGCCTCCAGTACTGCACGCAGTACTCCAGATGGGGCCCAACCAGTGTCTTGCAAAGAGATATTATTACCTCCCTCTTCTGACTTGTGATACCCCTACTAATACACCCCAATATTCCCCTAGCCTTAACTACTGTTTTAGTGGTCTGTTTGGATGATTTCAGGTCATCGGTGATGATGATGCCCAAGTCTCTTTCTTCCCTTGTGACTGCCAGCAACTCCCCTCCCAGCCTATAGGTGGCTTCAGGGTTTCTCTTCCCTATGTGCATGATCTTGCACTTCTTTGCATTAAATCCCAGTTGCCACTCTTCTGACCATTTTGCTAGTTTATCCAGATCTCTTCTCATTCTGCCCACCCCATCTGGATCATATACTCTGTTGCAGATCTTGGTGTCATCTGCAGACAGGCAAACCTTACCCTCCAGTCCATCTGCAATGTCACTGATGAAGATATTGAAGAGGACTGGCCCCAAGACTGATACCTGAGGTACCCCACTTGTGACTTGCGTCTCTTTTGATTGTATACCATTTACCACCACTCTCTGTTTTCTGCCCATCAACCAGTTTGCCACCCAGTTGACCAACTTCTGACCCACCCTGAGCCTGCCCAGCTTATTAATCAATCTTCTATGTGGAACAATGTTGAAAACTTTGCTGAAGTCAAGGTAGGTGACATCAACTGCTCCCCTTTGGTCCACCACTCTAGTTACCCAGTCAAAGAAATCTATGAGATTAGTTTGACAGAACCTTCCTTTTGTAAACCCATGCTGTCTTGGATCCTGTGCCCCTATGGATTCCAGGTGTTGCACTATCCTTTCCTTAAGGAGTGTCTCCATAATCTTGTCCACTACTGAGGTAAGACTGACTGGTCTGTAGTTCCCTGCCTCCTCCCTGCTACCACTCTTGTGGAGAGGGATCACATGAGCCCTTCTCCAGTCTTCTGGGACTTCTCTTGTGCTCAAAGACTCACTAAACAGTATTCCCTTCCCCCAGGATGAGGCTGAAAATAGGCAAAAAATGATCTAGTCCTCCTTCCCGATCAACAAAAATGAAACAAATAAATAAATGTGTTATTAAATTATATGATATATTAGATTTACTTATTCCTTTGAAACATTTTATGTACGTTAAGGTGCCTCTTCATAAATGAGCTATGCTCAGCGGATTTCTTTTTATCCCTGTTCATGATTTTATGACTAAAAATTACTACTACTACTACTACTACACTAGACCTTCAGAGGCAACTTGCAGCTATAGACACAGTCACTGTGCCTCCTCACACAGAGATGGTTTTGATTGCCAGAATTAGAGGTGAACCATTTCTGCAAGGTGTTGTTTGCATTGCCACAGGATCACCCACCCTGAATTTTTTAGGTCTCCTAGGAAACAGTTTATTGGCTGTGCATGACAGTCAAGTACTCCAGAAATGCTGCAATTTTACTGATGAGCCAGTCGTCATCTCCAAGAGTGCCAATATTGGGAAATTTATCTGCTTGTCTACCTGGGACCAGCTCCACTACAGGCAAGAACCTCATCTTGTTTCCTATAATTCTACTCCTACTGTACCAGTACTAACCCAACTACTTCAGCTTCACCAGTGCTATCCCTTAGCAAGTGACTGTCTTCAAAACTTCCAACATCCCCCACAGAGGAAACCCAGCTTCTGAATGTGCCAGTAGCATAGCAAATTCCCAGAGGGCCTGGGTGCAAGGTGATGTTACTGAGCCCCTCTCCAGTTTTGAATAAACATCAAAATTATGATCTGGGCCCGTCAAACCTCATAGGCCCAGGTGCCACTGCACCCCCCGCACCCTTGTAGCTATGCCCCTGGAATGTGCTGGAGGACCACACAGATGTATTTGATGGTACAGATAACCAACTTGGATGTTGTGATATTCTGCAATACACTATTGAGGTACAACCCAGTCAGAAGCTTATCCACGTAAACAGAAACAAGTCCTTAAGGACATGATCAAAGACATGCTCAAACAAGGCATAATTGAAGAATCTACAAGTCCTTGGGGTGCACTGTGTCTGTTGGTGGCAAAGAAAGACAAGGGTATCACTTTGTGGTGGACTGTAGAAATCTCAATGCTTGCAGAGTGCTGGATGTTCATCCTTTACCTACAACAGAGTATGTCTTAGAGCAGGGATATCCAAACTTTTTGGGGTCATGAGCCACATTTAGATTTCTGAGTAAGACATGAGCCACAGAAATGTGCAGCCTATACCATATCCAACATGTGGCACTTACCATACCCATATTTATACATATTTTGCCATATTTAGGAGTTAAAATAATAACATAAGCATAGTCAGTAGTCAATAATTGTATTTTATTAAGTTTCATTAAGTTACAGTATCGGCAAGACTTTGAGGTGTAGTCGACATACAGTATAACCTACAAACCCCTCAAGAGCCATATCAAACTACTTCGAGAGCAACATGTGGCTTGGGAGCTATAGGCTGGCCACCCCTGCCTTAGAGAGCCTTGTCATGCCCAGCCCTTCCTGCTTCTTCACTTCAGATCTTGAAAGTAGGTTTTATCAAGTTTCCATTAATCCAGCTTCTCTTCTCTACACAGCTTGATGCTGTCACTTGGGGCTTTTCCAATTCAAACACCTACCTATGGGACTTTGGGAATAGTTCAGCCAAATTCCAGTGTGTTATGGAAGTCATACTGCATGGGTTGTCTTGGAAATCTTGCCTAGTCTACCTGGAGAATGGTATAGTCTTCAGCAGAACTTGCTCAGAACACTTCCAACATCTTAAAGAAGAATTCATCTGCCTCTGACAAGCTTACCTCAAACTTCGCCCAGAGAAATATTTTTTGCACAGCATCAAATTCATTACCTGGGACATGTGGTTAGTTGTCAAGACATCTCTCCAGATACAGACAAGCTTTCAGCAGTCAAGAACTGCCCAGAATCTGAAAATCTCAAAGACCTCAGAGGTTTCTTAGGCCTGTCTGGATAGTACAGAAAGTTCTTCAGTAACTATGCAAAGATTACAGCTCCACTGTACACCGTCACCAAAAAAAGATGTGATTATACATGGAATTCTGAGTGCAAAGAGGCTTTTCATACAGTAAAATACAAACTGATCTCTTTTTCAAACCTGGTCTACCCAAAGTTTGACCAGCCCTTCAAACTCTACACAGATACCAGTTTCAGTGGGCGCTGTGTTGTGTCAAGTTCAAGATAAATTAGAATGAGGTCTTTCTGCTTCTGGGTGCTCTCTTTCCTTAGCTGAAAATAATTATGGCATCATAGAAAAAGAATGTCTAGCTATGGTATTTACAGTAAATAAATTTGGCTGCTACCATCGCTACTCCCCATTCACAGCTATCG
Source organism: Neoceratodus forsteri (assembly GCA_016271365.2). Lineage (NCBI taxonomy): Eukaryota > Metazoa > Chordata > Ceratodontiformes > Ceratodontidae > Neoceratodus > Neoceratodus forsteri. The sequence continues at coordinate 1,175,432,945 of CM057449.1, read as the reverse complement.
TCAATCACTCTGCCTTCAGATGGTTGTTTGGAATGAAGGAACCCGAAGGAAAGTTTTCCTCATGGATTGCAATGCTCCAATCCTACAACTCTGAAATTTAATACAGACTAGGCTGCATTCATGCCAATGCTGATAGCATGAGTTGAGAACAGTACCTCACTGAATCACACTCAATGGACAAGGAATCTTCTTTAGAAGCTTTTCCTTTTCACACCACAGCTGTACTTCCACTTGATGCTCCTACAGGAGCTCACATTGCTTTGCTGATCCCTAATGCTTCTTCAGAAACCTGCACCAATCCTTAATTGCAGTAATCTCCCAAAAAGGTCCTTACCTCTTCTGTATCTGCTCTCTTTCTCTTCTCTCTCTCTATCTCTCCCTTGCAATTTTTAACATGCAACAAAGACCAGATCCTCAGTTCACTGACAGAATCACCTACCCAGAGCCTGGAAATCTTCTGCTATGAAAGCAACATTGCCAAGACTTCTTTTTACCATCTAAGGAACATCACCAGGGTTAAACACCTGATACCACTGGCTGATCTGCCAGCACTGGTCTATGCCTTTGTGACATCGCTCCTGTATTAGTGCAATGCTCTATACCTGGGGCTAGTGGGGATATATCTGTGCTGCCTGCAGCTAGTGCAGACTGCAGTGGACAGATTGTTGACCAGTCTAATGAGATTGTGTCATATTACACCTGTGCTACGCTCTCAGCACTGGCTACTGGTTAGGTGGTGGATCTTCTTCAAGGTCAGTTTGCTGACCTATAAGGCCCTACATGGTCAGAGGCCCAGTTACCTGCAAGGTTTTCTATGTACCTACCAGCCCACCCACTTTCTTCACTCTATGGATGAGGGTTTTTTGGGAGTTCACAGGATTCATTTAAAAACATTGGGGGCCCCTGTATTTTCTTCTGTGGCCCCAATCCTGTGGAACTCCTTCCCTCATCAGATCTGAGAGAGCCCTACAATTGACATCTTTAACCGGGAACTGAAGAACTTTTTAGTTAATCAGGCTTTTATGAGTAGTTAATATGTTTTTACTGGTAATTAATGCTTTGATTTTTTTGAATGTTTGTTTTTTTCTTTTTTATCCTGGGTTGTATTGTAATTTTCAAATTTTTAGAGCTATTGTGAAGTACATTGAGTTGCAGTGTAGAACTACGCTCTACCAAATCTCGGCGATTATTTTTACTTCTTGTCTATTGTAACTTATGGAGGTCAATCTACAGCAGTTTTATAAATAAATATAATAAATTCAGAATTAGTAGAATTTCTTTAACCAGGAATAACATTTAAAAATAAGTGTTCCATTTTTATAAATGTTTGTTTACTTTTTCAGTGGCTCTGAAAGATACTGTTCTTTGTTCAGCTCATAAGTGAGTACTGTATGAGTAATAAGTATGCCAACTTTCCCTTAGACAAATATCATATATATTCTATAGCACTTGTAACTAGTAAACAAACAGGCTGATAGGGTATGTAATAAATAAGGTAGATTGGAGTATTTTCTAATTATACATTACCTGGTCAAGCCTTTGCCAGAATATACAGAATGGTAGTATGCACTGCTCTCTTTAATGCCTATTCCATAGTAGTGGTACCTGTAAAACATACACAGTAATGTGTTTATTACACGTAATAATAATAATAATAATACTATGAGAGCCAATGACTAAAAAAAAGTATTGATTTCCTTTGCATGGTTTATACGCTTTATAATCATCTTGTTTCATTTCTGAATAATTCACAAATACATCCAAATCCTAAAGGTCCAACATTTGAAAATTGGCCCACCTCTTATGTAATTCCTACTTACAGTAGGCAAGCATTTCCATTTTAATAAAGAACATGTGTCACTGACAGAACAGGTGTTACATAGCAGTAGAGAAACATTTACAGGCAAAAATAGGCTGAAGTAAGTTCACTCTGCTCTGTTCATACCCATTGCCTCATCAGCCTAACTCCAACTGGGCTTAGGCCATGCCGCTAGTAAAAATGAACCGCTGCTGAGTTTGCATTCAGTAAACAGGATCAAATCAGAGGTTCTGGACATCAGCGAAGCAGGTCTTAAGGAATTTGGTTTCCCTTTAGTATCTTGGGTATTTTGGCAGTTCAATGTCAGGGTATTTCACTTTTTTCAGAGAGAACACACTGAGCATGTCCAATTTGTTGGCAAGCCATGTGACCTGCAGCAGCCAATCAGTAATACTAAAGATCAAGAACTCCATGTGCTCCATACAGTGCAATGCCATTCCAATTTCTCTTTCCCAGGAAAATGATGTATGGCAGAGTGGAGCTCCTTTTTTGTTCTGAAATCATGTGACATTTGATCAGAAAATATTAGAAATCATCAGAAAGTCACACATTATCATTCCAGTTAGCTAACTACTGTATACTAGAAGTTAATGAGTGATAAAGGTGACGAAGCCCATGTAAACTCTTATAAATTCTTACAATATATTTAGCTGCAGTTTCAGACAGGAAGGTATGCTATTATAATCATGCTGAAGAGTACAGGCAACAGTACACAGAGTGAGACTACACTTAGAGGCTCAGGGCAGAGCAGAGTTTATTTACCAGGCTGGGAAAAGGTGCATGAGGATGTTTGAAAAATATGCCTGTATTTGATAAATATGTTCCTTTACTGAGTGTTGATGGTATAGAGGGTACATGCATCCATATTTTGTATTTATTTCTCCCATTACAACAGGAGTAGAGCAAACTGAATTAAAAGGTATAGAGGTATTTTTAAGGATTTATCTGACATTTTCTTTTTACTGACAACTGGTGGTAAAGCAGGGTACAAAAATCAATGTGTGCGTATGTGTACATCTGCCAGCCAGTGAGTAAAAAGTAAAATAGACTACTGTGTGAAACACAGGGTCATAAAGTCATTAATTTGGTTGAGGTATAGAAATGTGTGAAGCTGACAAACTTCACATCATGAATTCATTTGCAAAGTTTGGTAAATTTGCAAAGTGTGAAGCACCAACTTTGTAAAGTTTCTGGCAGGAAAAGTGGCACTTTTCAAGTAAAGTCATACAGATTCATTGGTGAAGTTGCAACTATGCCATGACTTTGCCTGACTTCACCTAAAATGGGCTACTTTCCTAGGAGAACCCATTACAAAGTGACAAAGTGGGTAATTTGAAAAGCTTAACGCTACTGGAGTGTTATATGTTCTGCTAGTGATGGGTGGCCTGGTGGTATCACTCTTCCCTATCACCTTCTTAGTCATACAACACTTCAGCTGGTCTGTAAGCCAGGCATGGATGTCACGTGGGCATCTGAGAATTATCAATGACTCTTGTGAGCCATTATTATTATTGCCTAGCAGTGGCTGCCTCTTGTAATCCTCTGGGGGGGTATGTTGTTGATACATGTTTAAAACATGAAGTGAAGAACAGGAGGTGAAAGGGATATAAGGGGGGAGGAAAGAAGCAGACAAATCTTCCACCACGCCAGTTCTACCAAGTACAAGTTATGCAAGAGGTAGTGGTGAAGATTGAAGTGGGTCATGAAGGAACAGGGAGTGTCAGTCTTGTCGTGGGGCTCTGAGGACAAGGGCTGCTAGGTGCATGATAATACACCACAAAAAATGGTTCAGCACTCCCCATAAATCCATTTGTTTTACTCTCACTGCAGTTCAAGCAACCTTCCCAAGTCAAAATGGCAGATCTTCCTAGATTCATCCTAGGATCATCAGATGATTTCATACTGAGCCCATTTTGATGTAATCGTAGAATCATCTTCCATATATGGCTGAAGTAATCCTAGATTATGCCTGGAGGCAAAAATATGTAAATAAGATGAAGCTAGTGATAACTTCTGAAGTAGTCTCCATAACTGTTCTAGGATGACATATAGAAGATTCCAGGATGACATGAGGATGATTCCAGGATGACATAAGGATTGATCCCCAGTGATGCTGTACACATTATGGGCCATATTTGCAACACTGGACAATACTGTAGGTATGCAACCCCTTCAGGTTCTATGACAACTGACCAGCACTGCTGCCCAGGATGGGGAAGGCATGGCTCAGAGTACTCCTGTCTAGGGATATAGATATTATACTCACCACGAGCACTAAAAAGAATAGAATTCAACTCGGTAGGAAAATCTTATTATTTTAAATAAAATAATAATATTATCCTATGAAGTTGAACTCTCTTCTTGTAAGTATTTCAGACTGATGCCATTTCAAGTTCAAGTTCAAGTTTTTTTGTTGGAAAACTCCATTAAGCATGCTCATTTACAAGGAGGTCCTGGTAAGGACAATGTGGTACAACAGGATATAATGCAATAAATGACATATAACACAATTAATAAAATAAAGAAGACAAGTATACAGTTAGAACATAACAGGAATACAGCTCTGCCAAATACATATCAGTGTGAAATTCTATGAGGTACTACAGGCAGGAAGGAAATTAGTTCAGAGTTCAAGATAAGTTTGAAGAGGCAAAATTACATGCACAATTGGGCAGACTAGGTGGGCCAAAGGCCCTTATCTGCCATCAGTATCTATGTATCTATGTGTGGGCACAGGCGCTAGCTGTGGTAACCCTGCCATGGAGAGATATGCTAGCCATTATGATGTTTGCAAGTTTTTTTAAATGTCTTGCTGGTCAGAGATTGAAAGAAGTTTACAGAGATTAAATATAGGATCTTGAGTGATGACTGTATTCTGGTCCAGATGGACAAGATGGCATAACTGATTGCAGCTCTGCCATAATGATTATGGGATTTGAGCATGTCTAAGATAGAGTTTTTCCTGAGAGAATAACAGCTGTGAGAGTGGCAAAATAAGGATGTGATTGAGTTCCTCTTTCAAACTGCATTAGCTCCTCTTGGGGCACGAGTATCCCAAAATCCACCCTTTGTTGGTATGCTCCCTGGAAGCCCATTGCATTCAATGTTTATGGATTCACTTATCCTCCTGTTGGAGATGCTGGACATGGGCACCTTTTGTGGGTGAACAGAACATAAGCACTTGACTCTTTTTCCAAAGGTGCTGGCAAATTCATGAGTAAAATACACTGTTTCAAGACTCTAGGACCTCAGTCATTCTGCTTCAATACAGTTCATTACAGTTCTTCAAAAATCTTGTCCTGAGTAACTCTGCCATGGCTGTAAATGTCCACTGTTGCTCCCTGTGGCTTATACTTAAGCAATAATGACTGAGAAGCTGGTCATTTCCAAGAGATTAATGACCAGTTGGGGGATGGGTAGCCTGCAGTTCAGCTGATGGGCACTTCCCTCCAGCAGGTCATTAATACAAGGAAATGATTGAGTTCTAGCTCATTTTCATGATTATAAGTCTGATTGCAATAATAACTTTCATTTTATCTGGTTTTATTTAGGTTTTAGCTGTGTGGCATGAGCCATGCATACAACACAGTGTCAATCTGCAGCTCGATTGGTCATTTCCAAGATGTTAATGATCGATGCAGAAGCCAATCCGGAGCCTTGCTAGGCTCATGAATAATTAGGCTTATAATTCAAAATAGTTCTTGTGCTTTCCTATCCTTTCACCTTGGGGGGGCAATACAGGGCCTGGGGACTCCCTATCCCCACTTTCACTAGCTGTCGATCAGGTTATTGCATGTAATTCAACAGTGCCATTTTTCACTGGATTTTCAATAGAGGGTTTGCTATTGGTTGGGTTTTATTTTTGTTTCTATTTTGATGGGCTAAAAAAAAGCAAAGAGAGGAAAAAAAGGGTAGTAATAAGAAGTAGTCCAATTTTTTTTTGTTTTTTTAATCTTTGTTTGATTAAAGTTTTCTATATTTGATATTTCTTAAGTGAAGAATATTAAAAAAAAGAAGTAGACATGATGGGAGTGGTGCAGTGCAGTGGCTGTGGGAATGAAGTCTTCAGGGAGATCTTCTGGAGGCTGTGGTGCTGCCCCACCTGCAGACACCTATCCTGGCTGAGGAAAGAGGTTGCCAGACTCAAGACTGAGTTGGCTTGAGTTAGGAGGACCATCCCCCACTCAGGGACTATGCAGTCCACCTCCACTTCCTCACAGTATGTCTGAAAGGAGGAGTGAATGGACAATGGTGGGGTCAGGAAGGGTTAGGGTAGTGGAGCATTAGCACATCCCAAATCCCATACCACTATGGAACTCCTACACCACACTGGCAGGATGGGACAGTCCCACAGAGGTACCTGAAGTAGTGAATGGGACAGATGTGGAGGTCCTCCATGGTGGAGACCTCAAGGATGTAGGCAGAGTACCCCAGAGGAGGAGTAAGCAACTTCAGATGGGGGTCTCTAGAGTCTGAGGAGTGGAGTTGGGGACAGGTAGCGGGGTGGAGAGGGAGGTTAAGTGCCTGCCAGGAGGCACAGCTCAGAGTGATGGAGAGCAGATCCAGAGGATCACTTGGATGGCAGCAAGGAGGAGGAAACCAGGATGTCATTGTCCATCTGGGGACAAATGACTTGGCTAGGGATGAGGCAAGGATAGGAAGAGTGCAGGAGGAGTTAGAAGTTGGGGAGGGGCCTTGTGCAGGTAGCAAGATCTGTGACCTTCTCAGAGGTGCAGCCTGTCCATGGCATAGGAAGGCTAGGAATCTCCACACCAGGTACTTCAACACATGGTTGAGGAACTGGTTCAGAGAGAAAGGTTTCAGCTTCATTGGAGACTGGGGATCCACCTAGAGGGATGTGGACCTGTGCAAGGGCAACAGCCTGCATCCATCCAGGGAGGGGAACGTTTTCCTTCGTGAATAGTTTAAATGTTTAATTGGCATGCATTTAAACTAGTCAAGGGGAGTGGCCAAAGGAAGCAGGGAAATCAAACTGCCCACTCCCACAGGTTAATGTAGTCAGCAGTGAGGACCCCAAGGTTGTGAAATCACCAATGATATCTAAGCTAGAAAAAGGTACAAAGTAGAGAAAGGGCATTAAAGGAAGGGGAGGTAATGAGGGAAGGCATGAGGATAAAAGGGGGGATGACAGGAGGGGAAGTAGCAACATTTGGAAGTTCATATATGTGAATGCTCACAGCCTGGGAAATAAAATCCCAGCCATTGTGGCTTTGATGTAAGCAGCTGACCTGGACATTATCACTATTACCAAGTCATGGTATAACAAGAACCATGACTGGGATGTAGCTATATCTGGGTATACTCTATTCTGGAAAGACAGGGAGGGAAAAAAATGGAAGAGTGGTAGCTCTTTACATCATGGAGGGTATAAAGGAATTGAGGTGCTGTACAGTGACTGCAGGGGGGCAGAGACCTTGTTTGACACCCTAGAGATGGGCAATGGCACTGCTATTCACACAGGCATGATCTACCAACTTCCAGCACAAGGGGAAGAGCTGGACAAGATTCTAGTGGAAGCCATCCATAAGACGGCAATTAAAGGGGAAGAGGTGCTGGAAGGTGACTTCAATCTGATGGGTGTTGATTGGAGCATCTCAGCTGCAGCCTCAGCCAGGAGCAGGGGCATACTGGGCTCCCTGCAAGGGGTATGCCTCAGACAGCTAGTGCTAGAGCCCACCTATGAGGGTGCCATTTTGGATTTGGTACTCACCAATGGGGACAGAATTGCAGATGTCATGGTGAGTGGACATCTGGGGTCCAGTGACCATCACATGTTGTGGTTCAATATGAGTACAGTGGCAGAGTCAAGCTACAAGAAAATGAGAGTCCTGAACTTCAGGAGGGCAGATTTTGCAAAGTTGGGGGTATATCACAGGAAAGCCTTAGCAGGGAGGGAAGACCAGGGGGAGTTGAGGAACAGTGGGCTCACCTAAAAGGAGCCATAGTAGAGGCAACAAACCTTTGTGTTAGGCAAATAAACAAAGACAAGAGAAAAAGAAAACCACTATGTTTCTCAAGGGAAGTGGCCAAGAAGGTAAAAGCAAGAAAGTTGGCGTTCAGGAAGTACAAGGAAACACAGAAGGAGGAGGACAGGGTAATGTATCTGGATAAGCAGAGGGAGCCAGTGAAGGCAGTCAGGAATGCACAGGAGCAAATGGAGGAAAAAATAGCCAAGGCAGTAAAGAAAGGGGACAAGACTTTGTATAAGTACATTAGTGAAAAGAGAAAGACAAGGTGTGGGATTGTAAGGCTTAAGGGGAAAGAAGGGAAGTATGTAGAAGGGGACTTGAAAAAGTAACAATCCTGAACAAAAATTTTTATTTCAGTTTTCACAGAAGAGGGGGAAGGTGAGGGACCACAATTAATTAGCAGGAACAATAAAGGGAGGGAGGTACACAATGGTCCATTTACAGAGAAGAGAGTTCTTAAGGAACTCACAAAACTGAAAGTGGACAGGGCAATGGGACCAGACAGGATACATCCTAGAGTATTAAAGGAGCTTAGTGAGGTGCTGGCAGCACCACTAGCAGACCTATTCAATGAATCACTGGAAACGGAAGTGGTTCCAGAGAACTGGAGGAGAGCAGATATAGTCCCTTTTCACAAAGGTGGGAGCAGGAAGGAGGCAGGAAACTATAGACCAGTCAGGCTGACCTCAGTGATGGGAAAATAATGGAATCGTTACTAAAAGAAAGGACTGTGGAACATCTTGAATACAGCAGAACACAGGATATGAGGCAGCATAACTTCACAGAGGGAAGGTCATGTCAAACAAATCTGATAGATTTCTTTGACTGGTTGACCAGAGAAGTTGCTCTGGGGGGTGAGCGGTGGATGTGGCCTACCTGGATTTCAGCAAGGCTTTCAACACTATTCCACAAAACAGGCTTGTAAACAAGCTAGGCAGCCTGGGAATGGGTCCCAAGGTGGTAAACTGGGTTAGAAATTTGTTGAGGGATAGAACACAGAGGGTGGTGGTAAATGGACCTCAATCTGAGGAAAGGAGAGTGAACAGTAGGGTGCCACAGGGATCAGTTTTGGGGACAGTCCTATTCAATGTCATCATAAGAGACACTGTGGAAGGAACGGAAGGAAAGGTATGACTCTTTGCAGATTACACTAAGATCTGCAACAAGGTAGACACTCCAGGAGGGGTGGACAAAATGAGGAGGGGACCTAGGTAAACTAGAGGAACAGTCAAAAGTGTGTCAGGTAAGATTCATTGCAAAGAAGTGAAAAATCATGCGTTTGGGGCACAGGAACCCAGGGGAGGCTTGCATGATGGAAGGCGATACTGACAGCCACCAAATAGGAAAGGGATCTGGAAGTCATTATATCAGATGACCTAAAAGTGGCCAAACAATGTGCCAAGGCTGTGGGGAGAGCCAGTGAGGTACTGGAGTGCATAAGGAGCAGTATAAATCACCAGCAGAAGAAAGGAGGTGGTGATGGCTCTGTACAAATCTTTAGTGAGACTGCACCTGGAGTACTGTGTCCAGTTCTGGAGGCTGCATCTCTGTAAGGACATAGGCAGGTAGAGGCAGTTCAGAGAAGGACAACAAAACGGGTGCAGGGGCTGCACCAAAAGTCATATGAAGAAAGACTGGAGGACCTCAAGATGTATGTCATGGAGAAGAGGAGAGAGAGAGAGAGAGAGAGAGAGAGAGGGGAATATAATAGAGACCATCAAATATCTCAAGGACATAAATAAAGTACAGGAGGGTAGCATCTTTCAGAAAAAGAGATGTTCTAGAACAACTGGTCATGACATGCGGCTTGAAGGGGGTAGACTAACAGGTAACAAAAGGAAGTATTTCTTCACAGAAAGGGTGGTGGATGCAAGTAACCACCTCCCAGTGAGGTGGTTGGTGTAAATTCAGTAGGGGAATTCAAAAATGCATGGGATAGGCATGGAAAACCCTAGTGCTGGGAAAGAGAACAAAGCTGGAGATCAAGTAAGGTCTATGGTTTTTACAGCAGGTAGAGAATTTGAGCAGACTGGGTGGGCTAAGCGGTCCTTATCTGCAATTAATTTCTATTTTTCTATGTGACTGTTGGCACGCAGGGGTGGCACCCACATTTCACAGAGTACAGTTACCTCTGATGGTACACTGGGATGGCACTCCCTCACCATGCCACATCACCCAACCACTTTGTAAAGTTCCGGCTGTTAGGCTGCATAGGTCTTGAACTATGAATCACAATACAGAAGGTGCCCCCTGATCTTTCCTACCAGAGTAGCATTCCAGCAGACACCCCACTGGCACTGCTTTTACCCTTTAGAGGATTACCCTACCCACATTTTTCCCATCCCCATCTTCCCGACTGATATGTTTTAAAACAATGCCTGCTCCAGCAGTCCCATTGGCATAGTGAAAGGGCTACCACTCACAACACCGGCAACTCAGGTTCGGAAGCAAGACTGTATCTTTGGAGGCCAGCAAGTGGGAGGAGGAATCAGCATCCCAGAGGACACTGTCCTCCTCCCCTGTGGAGTATGGGCAGTTAGCTCCAGTGCTCTGCTGCAACCTAGGTGACCACAGGTGGCACTGTACCCTGATCCTTTTTATGGGAGGGAGGACACCAACTGCAATGCATGTGGCACACTTAGCATGCTTTTAGCTTGTGTGCATCCTCATGTTGGCATCCCACATGAGGAGAAAATCTATACAGATGCATATAAGGGTACAAAGCCTGAGAGTTCCTGCACTGGTGGCATGGCCCACCCCTGAAGATCTAGATCTTGTATCAGCAGTTGGGTCTGATGGGGGTAATCAATTTGAAAAGACATGGGAATGCCCAGGAAGCCCATAGGAAGCCATGAAGTGCAAGTGGCTGGAAAGATCCACATATTCCAGTTCCATTCCACTGAGTCAGCTGGTATACTTACTGTAATTTACCTCCTCCAATTCAAGCCAGCAGGGCTAGTCAAATTAAAACTTTGCAAGCACAATACAAAATCTATTAGCATTTTCCCAACCCTCCTACATTGGAGAGCAGCTCCTGGTGACACAATGGTGGTCTTACCTTAAATGCCATGGATGACCACATGCCACCTTCCGGCACTTTCTAGCATGCCGACACATGTGCTGTCAACATTGATAGGAGTGGAAGGACCAAAACAGTGAACAATGGCACCACGGGCTGTCTGGGGGTGTGCCAGTGGATGTGCCCTCACTCTGCACCATTCACAGAGGTGTGGAGTGATGGGACAGTGTGGGAACTGTTACTTCCAGGTGAATGTGCCATAATCACTATCCCCCTTCCACTATACCCCCCAGTCAGCTCAGGCACCCCCTCAAGGGTCTATCTTTGGCTCAAATCTATTCTCCATTTTACTAAATGGCCTCCACAACACCTACTCTTCTGTGTCCATTCATGTGTATGCAGATAATACGGGTCTCTTTTTCTTTAGCTCCCTTGCCCATGATCTCACAAACCTGCTCCAGTAACAATGTCCAGCTCTGATTCCAAGAAAATCAGCTATCCCATAATGCTAGGAAAACAATCTCCATAACTTCTGGCACCGGGCAGAGGCTTACTTGAGTCTTTCTCCTTCCTTCCATTCATACCCTTAATGATACAATTATTGAAGATGTCTCTTCTTTCAAGTACCTCAGGGTCTGGCTGAATCACTACCTAGGTTTTCCTGTTCAAGTGGATGCTATCTACAAGATGCTCCACCACAACTTGGGGTGCTACACAGAAATAAGAGAAGAATTCTGCTTCCTGCACAGAGATAAATCACCACTAAGTTGATTCTCCCAATTTTCAGCTATGCAGACGTTGTTTACAGTGTTGCTCCAAAGTCCACTTTAGCTAGACAGGACCCTCTCTTTCACTACTTCTGTCACTTTGCCCTTGGCGACCCCCTGCGTACACATCATTTTACTTAGTACTCTTCCCTTTCTCTTCCCTGTCTTGATGCCAGGTGTCTTGCCCACTGTGCTTCCTTTATCTCCAAATATTGGTTTGTCTCTCTCTCTCCTCTGATATCTTGCTTCTCTTTTCTCCTCCCCCCCATTCATCTTTTTACTCCTTTTGCAATGCTTGCCCTCACTGTTTTGCTATCCCTCAAATGAAATTTACTGCTGGCTAAGCTACCTTCTCGTTCTGTTTCCCTAAACTATGGGTCTCTCTTCTCCCTTCCATTTGTTCTTTTTCCTTTCCTGCTCTGAAATCTTTCATCTGTGATTTCTTTATTCATTCCAGCATTTGATTTCCATATTGGGTTGGACTCCTATTCACCTGCAACACACCCAGTACTGTCACCAGCAGCTCCCCTCTCTCCTAGCATCAGTCACTTCCCTCTGTTCCTTATTTTGTTGGGTTCATTACTGTTTAATGTTATTTTGCTTGTTCTTCAATTTACTGAATCAATCAGTCAATCAATCAAAAGGTTATTTAACCAGGCAAAACACCATTGAGCAAGCTCATTTTCAAAGTGGTCCTGGACAAAAGGATAGCAAACAATACCTAGGATGCAAGTACATACAAAAACATGGTACATATAGTATAAAACATAAAGCAAGAAATAATTACAATCATACATAGGCAATAAACTTGAGCTGTAGAAGCTTATTTACAAGCTAGAGTAAAGTAAGATTTGGAAGGCTTCTATTGTGCAACCAAGAATGGGAAGGTAGACAAAGGGGTTAATAGAGGGTGAGTGAGGTAGTAAAAAAGAAGAGGGAGGCAGGAACTATTTGTGGTAAGAATGGAGCTAACTATAGGGGTGGGGGCAGGCTGGAACCTTTGGAGGGCCAGGAGCTATGAAGCCAAACAGGTCACGTGTAGCAGTAGCAGAATTCCTTCAGATGGGATTTACTGCATGGTGATTTACTGTTTGTCAATTTATTTCTTTAAGTGTTCTTGAATTGTAAATTTTGTTATACATAGTTCCTTATGTATTGACTTTTATACATTGTACTTTGTTATCTTTTCCTCTTTTCCCCTCCCCCCACTACAAATCCAGAAATGAGCTGATACCAGCTCTGTATGTCTTGCCTGGTAAAATATTTGAAATAAAATAAATTAAGCAATAATGCACAACAGGGTGTGGGTTCTGCTAGGACAACCTTACGTCTTGGGTGGCTGGGCACAAGGCTGCAGGCTGAGTGCATCTTACACCCCAGAAGGGAGGTTATCCCAGCATAACCCACACCCTGGAGTGCATTATTACTATTACACAATGGCTGTTTGTTATACAAAATAAAAAAAAAACATTTAAAAAATGTTTTAGTAGATTTTTAGTGTGGCAATATATCTTTGTTTCTTAAGAGAAGATGCTAACTATCTAGCTCCAAGTTGAACAAATCAGTACAGCGAAGTTGTGCTCAGATAACCTCACTGTTGCAAAGGGCAGACAGCCAATCAGGTTCCAGTTTTTTTTCTTGCCATTGTATAATAACAAATAACCAGTGTCCTGGAATCCATTTCTTAAGTATGGGGAGCACTAATGGCTCTTGATCTTCTGCCATCTCCATTGTTGAAGACACCATCTTTCTAAAAGTGTTGCACATAGAACCAAGGCACAAATACAACATGCCATCATGCTTCACATTGTCGAGGCATCCCAGGCCTAGGCAATGTACACTGTGGTGTGTTCTGTAACAGCTTATTCTGCTTCTGCCACCAAATGAACAGGTCATAATTGTGCACAAGAAGAAGCCCTTCCAATAGTCTTGTCTATGTTTAGTCCACCTAAACATCACACACTATATTACTTACAATGTTTTTTAGTAACACAATGAAGCATATTATACTATCAAACAACTGTTATTCATGTAAATAAATAAAAAATAAACAAGAATATTCTTAAACCCCCAGAAGTCGACTAGTTCTTCTAAACACAAAGCATTCTTTATCACATCATGCAGATGTGGTACCGCAGGACTGAAGTACGACACATATGATGCCCCTTCATAAGAGCAGTTCCAAGCATGACCTAGGGAATTACAGACCAGTCAGCCTGACATCAGTTGTGTGCAAGATCATGGAGACCATACATAAAGAAAGGGTGGTACTGTATCTAGAGAAAAATGGTCTCCAGGATGAGAGGCAGCATGTGTTTATTAGATAGAGATCATATCAAATAAATCTGATTGACTTCTTTGACTGGGTCACTAAGGCAGGGGTCAGGGGCCATGTAGTAGAAATCCTTTATCTGTACTTCAGCAAGGCCTTTGACTCTGTACACCTTGGTGGATCTTGGGTAAGGTGAAAAGATGACCAGGTGGGTAGAAAGCTGGCTGAGGGACAGGACCCAGGGGATGATGGTGGGGGTGAGTTTTCTACCACCAGGGAAGAAGTCAGTGGGATCGTGCAGGGCTCATTGCTGGGTCTGGTGTTGTTCATTGCCTTCACCAGTGACATTAGGGATGGCATTAAGGGAAAAATGTGCCTTTTCATGGACAACATCAAACTCAGCGGGAAGGTGGACACAGTAGCATGGTTACAAGACCTGCAGGAAGACCTGACAAAACTACAGAGTTGGTCCAGGATTTAGCAGCTTAGCTTCAATGCCAAGAAATGCAAAGTCATGCATATTGGAGCCATGAATCCAAGGACAGAGTACTACCAGCGGAGAGGGGGAGAGTCCCGGTAGCAGCAATAGAGGACAAGAATGATCTAGGAGTGATGTTCACTAGCAATCTGAAGTACTCCACACAGTGCAACAAACAGCAGCAAAGGCAAAGAAGATATGGGGGTGTATAGCCAGAGGAATCTGTAGCAAGTAGAAGGAGGTTATACTGTACTAGTACAGGTTTCTGATGAGGTCACATCTAGAGTATGGAGTAAGAAACTGGTGCCTACACCTTAAGAAAGACATCAACCTTCTGGAGATGGTCCAGAGGAGGACAACTAAGATGAATGTGGGTCAGCAAGGTAAAACATATGAGGAGAGGTTGGGGCCCTGACTATGTACTGTACTCACTGAAGGAGAGGAGGAAGAGAGGGGACTTGACAGAAACCTTCAAGTACTAGAAGTGGATAAATGGGGTAGACAAGGAAGGGCTTTTTAAGCTAAGTGGCAGCTGCACTACAAGTGGACACAATCTGAAGCTGGAGGGGTGAGGTTTAGGAGGGAGGTTAGGAAGCACTTCTTCACAGAGAGGGTGGTGGCCAGTTGGAATGTGCTACTGGAGGAAGTGGTCTCAATGAAGTCAGTGGGCAGCTTCATGAGAAGCTGAGATAGGCATAAGGGGAAAGTATGGGGCATGGGGGGCATATGGAAAGGAAACGAGGGAATGGGGTAGGGTTGTAGTGTATGCTGGGTACCCTGCAATATGAGCAGACTTGATAGACCGAATGGCCTCATTCTGCTGGCTACTTCATGTGTTCTTATGTTCATATGTCCTAATGTCACATTAATAAAAATTACAGAAAAATGTATAAAAACAGATTTTTATATTATACTACTAGCTTCATTTTACTATGTAGTATCTAATGTATAACACATGAAGATAAAAATTATAGAAGAGCTAATATAATGATTATAATATAAGAATATCATGATAAAATCTATGGCATCTCAATGGAGAATTCAATAACCGGTGTGAGGTAAAGCACACAATTGGAGACTACAGGGAGTATATGCGCTTAGTTCCACAATTAATAATAACCATTTTTGTACCTTACACTGGGTTTTGGCAGACTATGTCACAAGACCACAAACAGTAATCCACAGCAGATGCATGCCAACAGCACTAGTTGCAAGTAGAGATGTGTGAAGTTGGGAAACTTGGCTCCTCAATTTAATCTGCTGAGTTTCCTCGTTTTGAGGAGCTAATCTGTTGTGCAAAGTCCAAATTCGCCCCCCAAGAAAACCTCTTCAAATGCGGAGTTTGAATTTCGCTGGCAGATATTGGCAATTCTGCTGGCAGAGTTTGGGACAGAAGGAGAAGTGATGGCCACCAGGCTAGGGAACCGTCTGTCTGTGTAGTGAAACGCCAGCACAGACTTTTCTATTTTGTTCTCCATTCATGAATCTTGGAGAAAAAAATTTATTAGGAGAATCCTAAGCTAGTTAGTTTTGCTTTGTTGTGTTTGTTACCGATGAAGTACATTTTTAGCATATGTTAAACTTTATAAGTAAGTTGAAAGTAGCAGAGTTTAGATATTGCATAGTTAGGGTAATTTAGCGTAGGTAGGATAAAATAGTGCATGTAGAATTAGGAGCTAGCTTATTTGTGTTTTAGTTAGATTAATTCCATTTGACTTGAAGATCAGTGCATCCAGGAGATCCTTGTTGTTGCTGCAAAGGGGACCCTGATTGCTGCCAGGACTACTCCGGTATGGAGTACGGAATACTGTCGTGGAGCAGGCATTGTGAGGGGGGAGAACATTTTCTGCTGAACCATCTTGTTTCGTGTCAGCATCCATTGTAAAGGATTATTGCCGAACATTTCCTAAACTGTTTGAAATGTAAACAACACACTGGGAACGGTTGCGGGGTACTGGACTGTTTTCACCAAGGAGCCTGCCAAAATGCTGGATTTGGCGGGGTCTGAAGCTTCAAGACCGAATATAATATTTCACTTTAGTTGCTTCTTACAGGATTGCTGGTTTTAGGAATGACTGGGCACCATAAGTAACTTCTAACAGCTCTGAGGTTTATTCAACAAACATACATTAGATAGATCAGCAGGCCTCAGCAGAACTACTACTACAATCTGCTCGTGCAGTTTCTAAAACCCAGTTTCCACCCCAGACATACCATTGGCCCAAAACTGCAGGGGGATGTGGACTAAACCATTCTACAATGTTACTAGGGTAATTTACCATATACTACACCGAAGACGGATGGTGGACAGTCAGTCAGTGATAGGTTCTACTGCAAACTGACTGGGGATCTGGTGGTTTTTCTAAGTGCCAGGCCCAGAACTCAGTGATTGTCTTAATACTGTAGCAGACTCTTGGGGATCTCCCAGTTTATCCTCTGGGTTATTGACACTACCAGACAGCCCATTTTCCAAACCAGTGCTGGATTTATCATTTGGAGCCTGGGACTGAATTTGGTCCCCCCCGCCCCTTACTATCAATGAGTACCACCTACAAGAGTTTTTTGTTTAGGGCTTATTCAATGAACTAGTAGTGAGAGAACTGTTTATTTCAACAGAACAGCCTCAGACAGTTGTAAGAGAACTGTTCACCCAAACTTAAAAAAACTGCTTTCTCCCTTCCTAGCAGTGGTGAGAGCACTGTTCAGGGGTTCCCTAGTGACTCTCCTCACCCCCCCCCCATTATTTGTTTTTTGTGAAAGTTATTAATTGTATAAGTTGTGGAATTTGGGTGGCTGTGGGTGGAACTGGGGTTGGATAGAATGTGGCTGGTAGTGTCTGTGTAGGGGACCTTTTAATTGTATTTATTGTGTGAAACATGTATGAGTGATTAGTTTAGGTTATTTATCAGTTCTGGTTATATTGTTATTTTGTTTGGTTGATTTTGATAGTTTCACAATTTCTTTTAGTCTAGCTATTCTAGTTGCACAGACACGTGTAGGAGTCTTGAGCACTTGCAGATTAGCTACCCTGCAGCCCTGCTGCATGACCTCCACCCATTCTATGATTCCCCCCTACCCGCTGCTGCTATAAGACATTGCGGGGAGGTGGGTATTAGCAGGGAGTGTGGGGGCCTGTGGCGGGGCGCAAGAAGTTCAACGGAGGTGAGAGAGATTGGGGTGGTACAGTACAGGAGGTGCCCTACGAGAAAACAGAGCCTTGAGAGAGACCTGATGTGTTTGGACTCTGTTCCTAGGGTTCCCACCAGACCATTTGAACAGGCAACTAGAGGGCCTACATCCTTCACTGATCCCCTCTGGGCAGTGTTATGCAACACCAGATCAATGAGGAACAAGATCACGATCATATCAGAGTTGGTTTCTTTGGTCATCCTGGTGTGCATCACAGAGACCTGGTTGGGGGATGATGCAGGGCCAGTTTTGGAGGCATCAGTCCTGGCCGGGTACTCTGTGGTACACTGCACGAGGAGGAATCACAGTGATGGGGGTGCAGCCATCTGTTTTAGATCTGACTTGAATTTATCTGTACATCAGTTGGGTTCTACCTCATAATTTGAATGTGTGGCAGCATGTGGGGGTCCAGGTGTGGGTTGCAGGATTGTCTTGGTTTCCTGCCCCTGGGGTCTTGTAGAGAATTTCTGCAGGAGGCTGTGGACTTCATCGTCGACAGGGTGTTGGAGTCACCCAGATGGCTAATTCTGGGGGACTTCAATGCCTGGAATGATGATGAATCCTCATAATTTGGTTCTGACATCCTCCAGCTGATGACATCGCTTGGCCTTGCACAGGCAGTTTCCTCTGTGACCCATCACCCTGGCCACACCTTGTACTTGGTATTCTCACTGGGTCTTGACGTCACCAACCTCAAGATTGATTAGATTGTTAGGTCTGATCACTGTATGGTGAAGTTCTCATTCGCGGCTCCCCCCGATGGTCCCTCCACTGTTGAGATGATCAGCCATCGTCCATTAAGGGGATTGTCCGCAGAGGGACCGATGGCAGTAGTTGATTTTTCTGGTGTAAGCGCTGTCAGTGTGGTTGGCCTGGATGAGTTGGTCACAGCCTGTAATAGGGCTATTTCCAAGGTGCTCTATGCCATCGCCCTGGTCTGTATATGACCCAGGTCTTCTCACCTGAGACCCCCATGGTTTGAAGGGGTTTTCAAGGCAATAAAGACCATGGGTCAGATGTTGAAGCATTGATGGCATAGGACCCGGCTACAGGAGGATAGACAGGTTCTGAGGAATCACTATGGTGATTATTAAAGGGCAATCAACCATAAGAAGGCAGAGTTTCTGTCTAGGAAGATTGTGGCAGGGAGGAACAGACCACCTCAGCTCTTTCAGACTGTGGACAGACTTCTTCATCCTGTCAGTCTATAGCTGAAAAGAGCTCTTTCAGGAGAGCGTCGCAAAGAGTTTGCTCTGTTCTTCTCTGACAGGATATCCTCTATTTGGACTGGGATCTCACCAATGGGTTTGGACCAGACCTGCAGAGTGGGGTCCAGGAGGAACAGGGGCACTCCTATTGTCTGGGCAGAGTTTTGGCCAGTGGAGATGGCTGAGGTCTATTAGGTGATTTTGAAGCTGCGGCCCCCTTGTTGTGAACTGGACCATGCCCAACGCATCTGTTACTGGGTTGCATTGAGGATACCAGTCCAGTAATTGCTGGGATAGTCGAGTGTTCACTTTTGGAGGAAGTCTTCCCCGATACCTTCAAGGAGATGCTGGTGAAGCCCCTTCTGAAAAAATTATCTTTCGACCCCGACATCCTGGTGAATTATAGACCAATCTCCAACCTTCTATTTCTTGGGAAGGTTGTTCAGAAGATAGTGACTCTGCAGCACGAGGAACACCTGGAGACACGTGACATCTACAGGCCATTCCTGTCCAGGTTTAGGACAAGGAACAGCACAGAGATGGCACTAGCCCGGGTGCATAATGACTGTTTATGTTCGTCTTTGACTGTATTTGTTTACACTCCACCCTCTGTGACCGATGTGGAGCCTTTGCAAAAGAGTCTGTGACTCAAAGGATTGTAATTCTGATTGTATTCGATAAATAAATAAATAAAAAATAATGGCAAGAGATCAAAAATAATGGTCAAGTCTCATTCTCCTCAAGCTGTCATCAACATTTGATACCGTGGATCACATCATGTTGCTGGATCACCTTAGAGAGTACTGTGGACTTGCCGATGTTGTCATCAGCTGGTTTGAGTCCTTTCTTTCAGGTAGAAGGCAGAGAGTCATGATGGGGAATTTCTCCTCCTCTTCCCCTATGCCTCTGACCTGTGGAGTTCCTCAAGGCTCGATCCTATCACCGATGTTGTTCTCCATGTACATGCTGTCCCTAGGAAGGATAATAAGACAGTACAGTTTGAGTTTTCACTGTTATGCAGATGATACTCAGCTGTGCATGTCTTTTGTACCAGGGCCAAGTGGTGCTGTCAAAGTGTTGAATAAATGCCTTGCCGAGATCTTGGATTGGATGAACTCTAATTGGCTTAGACTCAGGAGTTCAGTTAATTTGTTTTCAGTGGAAGTCCAACACTTACAGGAGTCGAAATCTGGAAGTCATTCACATTTTTTAGAAGTCAAGATACTTCCAGGATCTCACTTTTGGAAGTCAATATTCTAGGACGGACAAATTTTTGGATGTTAACATTAATGAATTAGTCATAAAATACAATTTCTTTCAGAAAAATCCATCATTTCTGACTTTCATGCTTGCAATTTTGGAAGTCATCTAATTTTTGGTTTTATATCTGGAAGTCAATGACTTCCTACCTCTTTATTTTGGAAGTTTTTGCCTTATTTTTGGAAGTTCGATACCCCAAAATGGAGTTAACTGAAGCCCTGCTTAGACATATCCCAGTTAAGATGGAGGTTCTAGGTATTAAGCCTGGCTACGGGTGTGATGGCAACATCTCCAGGACAACAACAGGTTTGTTCATGGGGTTGGTACCAATGATGGCATCCTCTAGGGTGAGAAATCTGGGGATAGTCTTCGATGACAGGCTGACATTTGAAGCTCAGGTGTTGGCCATAACAAAATGTGGCTTTTACCATCTGAGGAACATCACCTGGATTAAACTGCTAATTCCACCTGAAGACCTGCCGTTGTGACATCAAGACTCGACTACTGTGATTCTCTGTACCTCGAGGTCATTGGAGGGAACCTCCACAGGCTGCAGCTGGTAAAGAATGTAGTGGCCAGGCTGCTGACAGGACTATCCAGGTCCTGTCATGTGACCGCGGTCCTGTGGGGTCTGCACTGGCTGCCGGTCAGGTGGCAGTTTCTCTTTAAATTGGGCTTACTCACCTATAAGGCCCTATATGGATCATACTCTAGCTAGCTGTCAGACTTCCTCACACCTGCCATCCTGGCCTACTCACTCCTTTCCTCCACCCAGGGCCTCCTGGCAGTTCCAAGGACCGGGCTGAAAACCTTGGGTGATCACTCATTCGGGGTGGCTGGCCCGGTCCTCTGGAACTCGCTCCCAAGATCTTTGAGAGAGATCCTATGGTGGAGGTGTTCAGGATGGGCCTAAAGACCTACCTTTTCACTTTAGCTTATCCTTTGGATGCCTTTTAAACTGTTTTTAATTTTACAAAATAGTCTATATTTTATTTTTGCTGATCGTTTTAAACTGTAATGTTTATATCCTCTCAATTTGTTCTACTACTGTACGGCGCCCAGAGCCTCTGAGATTGGGTGCCTAACTAAATAAATTGTTACTTACTTACTTACTAACCAACTAAAACCGTCCCTGGTATCTAGTGGCCCCCTCTCTGCCAATTGTCAGCCCCATGCAAAATACAATTTCTGGTGTCTAGTGCCCCCCCAGTTGACTGCCAGCCCATTGTAAAATAAAATTCCTTGGTGTCTAGTGGCCTCTCCTGCCAATTGCAGGCCGAAAGTTAAAGAAATGTATACTTCCTGGGTGTCTAGCAGACCCCCCTTCCATCCCTGACCCCCAGTAACAAAAAAAAGTAGTCCATTCCCTGGTGTCAACAGACCCCCTCCTCCACCCTGGCAGGTTGTGCTGCACCATCCTTCTCCCCCAACCCCACCCCACTCCCTGCTGACCCTAACCCTGAACAAGTGACTAGCACAGCCCTCCACCATGGCTGGCTGCCCACTGAGCTGCCAATGAATGACCGAGTACTTGAACAAGCACGTACTCATTCATTGACAGGCATGCTCACGCTAATTCAATGACAGCTCTGTCAGTAGTGCAGACAAGAGCAGATGGCTGTTCTGGACACTGTCAGTGGGTCAGGATGGGGGCAATGGCATGGTGGGCCCCATCCTGATCCACCGCTGGCAACCAGAGCAGCTCTCTGCTCTTGCCTGGGCCCACCATCAGAGCTGAATGAATGAGCATGAGCTAGCAATAAATGAGCATGTGCTTGTACAAGAACATGCTCATTCATTGATAGCTCAGTGGGCAGCCGGCCATGGTGGAGAGTTGAGGACTGTTCTGGTCACCTGCTCTTGGTAGGAGTGGGGGGGAGTGGGATGGTGAGGCACTACCTGAAGGGGTGGGGGGTCCACTAGACACCAGGGAATAGGGACTACTGCTTTTTTATTACTGGGGATTGGGAATAGGGAGGGGAGTCCGCTAGACACCATGGAATGGACTACCTGTTTTTTATTACAGAGTATCAGAGGTAGGGAGGGGGTCCACTACACACCAGGGAAGTATACATTTCTTTCACATCGGGTCAGTGATTGGCATGGGGGCCACTAAACATTAGGGAATTTTATGTTACATTGGGCTGGCAAACGACGGGGGGGGGGACCACTAGACACCAGGGAATTCTTTTTTACATCAGGCTGGTGATCGGCAAGGAGGGAGTACCAGTAAACACCAGGGAATTTTATTCTGCATCGGGTCAGAGATTGGCAGGGTGGGTACAGAATTCACCAATTGTAACTTCCCCTTGCATTTTTTTTTTCAAGTGCAATTTGCACTTAAAAAAAACATAAGCAAGGCAAAGTTACAAATTGTGAATTTCCTATTAAACAGGAAGACTTTGCAAATTGATTCGCAGAGGTGGATTTGGCAATTTCACAGGAAATTCAATTTATAAACTTTGCTGCATTTCTAGTTGCAAGTAAGCTGCAGTAATTCTTATTCATTGTTGACCCCAAGGCTCTCCCCCCCCATTTGTGGTCATTTTATCCTAAGTCAGTTATTGAATTGGGAGTCAAAGTTCTTTGGCTGAGTTTGAAAAATGGAACTGAATTTTCAGACCCGAGCTTAAAGCCATACCAAAGCAGTCAATGGCTCAATTTTCTCACCCTTACCCTTTAGCAGTAGCTTAGCCCCATGCAAATAAGTATGATATAGTTAAGCTCTTACAAAATGTACAATTCTGCTAGAGTACAGGGGTGCCAGACAAATGTATCTTGCACCAGAATATTCTTTGCACTTGGTCACATTTCTAACTTTTAATTTTCAGCAATGTTTGAACCCAGGCATTAGCAATATGAGTATAAGTCAACTTCCATAAGACAATCAGTCTTGCAATTCCCAGTAACAAATGGCATAGACATTTCTTAAAATTAAATTAGAAATTTGGTACATTACAAAAAAAATAGGTTATTGCTGCTGGGTTTAAAACATCCCCAAGCTAGCCTCTTTCTTCAAGTTTTATTCTTGATTTTTATTTTCTTTAAACAACATGTGTTTCCTGAGTGCGACTTTGTTTTTCCTGATGGCCTAATGAGTGGGGTTTGTAAACATGCTTGTTGCACTTAATACCCAGACACCCAAGTGTCTGCAGGACTATGGTGGATGCCTTTCTGCTTTTGAATCTGACATGTCACAGGCTAATGAAGATGAGTGTCCTTCTATTTGCCCTCAGTCATCCCCTACTTTTTTAGTGAAGTAATTCGTCCTTATATTCCTCTTAACCCTCCCCCTCCAGATTCATTGTATGCCCTCTGAACATGGTGCTCTTTTTCACTTTAAAGAGACTTCCCTCTGGCACTCTGCTTACTCCTGTGAGCTACTTGTAGGTCTCTTTCATGTCCCCCTCTTGCCCTCCCCTCTTTCAGGGTATATACACTGAGATCCCTCAGCATCTTGTCATAGAACTTTTATTGCAATTTGGCACCATTTTAGTTGCCCTCCTTTAGACTGCCTCCACCCTGTCTATGTCCTTTCTGTGGTGTGGCCTGCAGAACCAGACATAATACTCCAGGTAAGGTCTCACAAATGAGAGATACAGTGGCAACACCACCTCCCTCCCTCCCTCCCATTGCTGGACATACATCTCCCTATGCATCCCAGCATCCCACTGGCCCTACCAACTGTTTTTTCATATTATCCTGCCACTTTAAGGTTATCAGATATGATAACTGCAAGATCCCTTCCCATGTTAGTGACTGTCAGTCCCTCATTCCCATGCCATACTGAGCTCCTGGGTTCCTAAGCTCTAGGTGAATTATTTTAAATTTTTTGGCATTGAACCCTAACTGCCATGGCTCTCAACCACCCCTCGAGTTCTCCCCACCCCTGCTGAAATTTCTACCTTGTTACAGATTTTGGTGTCACTTGCAAAAAAGGCATACATTCCCCTCAAGCTCTTCTGCAATGTCACCCAAAGAAGACATTGAAGAAGACCATTCCCAGTAGAAAGCCCTGCGATATTGCATTGTTCACCACCCCTTCATTAGAGTGACTCCCATTAAACATCATCTTCTGTCACCTATCCATAAGCCAGTTCCTTACCCAACTCACTACTTTGTCTCCCACTCCTAGGCTGCTCAATTTCTTTATTAGTCTCCTGTGCTGCACAGTGTCAAAGGCCTTACTAAAGTGCAGATAGACCACATCCACTGCCCTCTCCTGGTCTATTTCCCTGGTCACCCAGTTGAAGAAATCAATCACAGAAACATAGAAACATAGACTGTGTTGACAGACAAGGACTGGTAGGCTCATCTAGTCTGCCCTATGCCAAATCAGATTCATCTGCCATGAGCTGACCTCACAAATACATGCTGCCTTTGAACTTGTAGCCCACTGGATTCAAAATACTCTAACAACCTTTCCTTTAACATGGTTTCCATTAATTTCCCCACAACTAAGGTGATACTGACCAGCCTATAGTTACTAACCTCCTCCCTGCTTCTGCTTTTATGGAGATAGATCATGTCTGCTGTCCCACAGTCCTCTGGAACCATGCCTTCTTTAAGTGAGCTGTTGAATAATGCTGTCAATGAGTCAGCTAGCACCATCCTGAGTTTGTTTAGTACCCTTGGGTGTGTTCCATCTGGTCCCAAAGCCTTGCCCATCAGGAGTTTTTCCTCTAAAAAGGGACCTGAGTCCATCTCCCTTCCCCCTTTGTTCCTGATGATCACTGGTTGTCCATCCCCCCCACTGTGAAGACTGAGCAGAAGCACCATTTAAGGATGTTTGCCTTTTCTCGTTCCTCTTCTGCAAATTCTCCCTCTGCAGCCCTCCTTATCCTCATTATTCCTCCCCTTGCTTTTCTCTTCTCACTTATGCACCTGAAGAAGGTCTTATTCCATTAATTGTCTACCGCTTTGGCTATCCTTTTTACTGTCTGCACCTTTGAATAGATAGAATAGTACAGAATAACTATGTCAACATGTGTTTCATTTATGAATATTCAAAAATATTATCTATGCATTTTTTAACAGTAACAATTATTGTACTAGAGTGATAAAGGAAAATTATTAAATAATTGTAAGTTGCCGTGACTCCAAGCCTTCATTTAAAAAAGTATTAGAAAAAGATTTTCAAATAGATTTGTCTGAACTTTTTTCAAAGTACAGTAGACATCATACAGAGGACAGAAAAAAATGCCTCAGCTGGGACTTGAACCCAGACCAACCAGAATACCGTTTCAGTTATGCTAACCAGCTGCACCACCAAGGCAACAAGAACCTGGGCTGTCCCCGAGCATGCATTACTCTTTTCTATTGCACAACCTGGTGCTGCACAAATAATTACTTCATTTTCAATCACATGGGTATGGTGTGCATATTTACGGAATAAATACAAACAGATGAGAGAAAGAAGTACGTGCCTCAGCTGGGACTTGAACCGATGCTACCTGAGATACCGCATCCATGGGGACCACAGTGAGTATGTGAATATGAAGGAAAACAGTCAGTGTTTGAATAATTTGAGGATCCAGAGACTTTCTTTAGGCAGAGATGTGTCTGATGTAAAAGGCTTCATTGAAGAATTGTTACATGATATTCTTAAACTGTGTATTAGAATCACTAGGCACACCGAGTCTTTGTACAAAAGCCATTGACTAATGCTCCAAATGACAGATAAGTTTAACACTACACAACTATCCTGATAAACAGTAGATTCTGACAGTGTACAGCAGTGGAATCCCTGAAACATGGAGGGAATCATTTTGTGTACCCTTCAGGACTTTTTGAAAATGGTACAGAAAAAGCAGAAAGCATTTGGGTCACTGATGATGGAGCTGTGACAGCTTGGGCACCACTACACTTTCATGGAGGCACCACAGGTTTGTTTTTCTCACATAGAGAAGATCCTGAACAAGTGAGCTGTATTATTTGTCTTAAGCCTCAGATTGTTTGCCCTGGGAACAGTTATTAGTTGGTAGGACATTGTAGCTCTATAAAGCCTCTGCATCCTCATTCCCATCAGGCATTGGGCCAGTGTATGACTGATTGGCTGCAAGTTTGACATCCTAAGTTACCATGACTGGTAGGGATGAGGGTCCTTGATCCTTATTCCAGCACATTATTAGCTACCTCTACCTACTGATAAACCGAGGAATACCCCTGACACAAATAAACTGGTTTACGACATACTTTGAAGTTGAGATTGGACCTTGTTCTCCTTCCAGCACTATGGCTGCCATTGTGATGCTTCCTGGTACATTGCACAAGTTGGGTCTGGAAGCCTCAACAGGAGGTGTGGGAGTTTCAGGTTCTAGTTCACATGTTTTCTGTCTTTGTTGTTCATGCATTGCATCATTTAATAGTGGTCACAGGGTAATGTCTGAAACATGGAAATAGTTGAGGGTGCACATTTTATGCAGTGGCCTCTGAGCTGTGCCATGGTAGGGTGTTTTCCCTCTTCTGAGATGCAGATTGCATTTGTTCTCAAATAAATAGTTTGATAATTAACTCCTATAATGTACAGGTGTCCTTATCCTTAATTAAATGCAAAAAGGTATTGTCAGCACATAAACTGATATAAGTTAGGATAGTCAGATATTAGGATAATCTATATCTGAATCTGACATCCGATCGTAAAATAAAAATGTCATCATAGTTGGATTAGGATGCCCTGAAATCCAACTATTCTATCAGTGATTCCCCCCATTGTGTAATTAATATCCCCCAGCCCCCACTCAAACCACCATGTAACCCATAACCTCCTCCCACCCTCCCAAGCCCACTGATTGAATAAAAAATAATTATTTGACTCCTTATAATAAATTCCTCCTTGCTAAATCATGACCAGCCCTCCACCCTAGCACAATCCACAAGGTCCCCATTCTTCTGATTCAACAAAGAGCCCCCCACCCAATACACCCACCTGCCTCCCTTCCCTTAGCATGAAAAGTGATCTAACATATGAGTCTGTCCTTGGATCAATTATTTGACTCCTTATAATAAAAAAACAGACCCAACCAGCTAAATCATGATGTGTCCCCCCCCACCCTAGCAAATCCACAATGTTACCACCCCCCGATTCAATAAAGGACCCCCACTCACCCACTTGCCTCACCTCTCTCCCCTGTAGCACAAAAAGTATTCAAACAATTTAGTTTGGTGCTTGAATGATTCAGGTCCAACAGAGAAGCAGCTTGTGCCTGTCTTCATTACGGTATTGTAGGAATGAAATGATATCCTACAGTAGTAGGCTCCAGTTATCAAACTGTATCCTGTATCAAACTTGTCTAATGGCTAAGAAAATTATGGTACATCTTGCTACCCCCAGAGTCCAAACTCATTTCCATACAGCACGCAACTCACACCTCACCAGGGCTTCAGAAAATCAAATGCTGCACATTCCTCGGTGCCGCACCACATGGGGCCAAAGATCCTTTGTGCACCGACCTTCTAGCTGGATTAATTGACTCAACAAAGACATCTCATCTCTGCAAAAGCTAGGCCCATTCAAAACCAACCTTTGCCTCCACCTAGCTGCCTCTAGCTCCTGCGACTGTCCGTCATAATCTGATCTCCCTCCTAGCACTTCTATTCCTTCCCCCTCTCTCCCTCATCCTATAGCCTAGCCTCCTGTTTTTGCCCCCTACCCTCAAGCACTTTTTTGAGGCCTGACAAATATCCACAGCTGCACCGTTCTTTTTGTGTCCACTCCAACCCTCAGCTACCTCTGTGTATGATAAGCTCTATATAAATGCTGCTTCTTCTTCTTCTTCTTCTTCTTCTTCTACCTTGCCCCCTCTGGTACCCACTTTCCCTAAATGTGATGTATTTCAGCTGCTTAAAAATCTCTGTACACCATTTCTGCATTGTTACTCAACTCTATATAATGTTTGTATTGTACCTCTACTGCCATGGAACCTTTGTAAAAGAGCCTTGGCTCAAAGGTACTTGTAATCCTAGACTCTAAATAAATAAATAAATAAATAAATACAGTAGTAACACCAGGTTTGTTGACAGTTGGTTGAGGGGAACTTTATTGAATATGGAGATGAGGACCTTATGGCTAGTGCCAGGGTGGAGGGTGGTGGGTCATGATTTTGTGGGGAAAGAGGGCATTTTTTCATAAGGAGTCAAATAATTTATTTTATGTTCTGTCAGTGGGATTGGGAGAGAAAAGAGGCTATGGGTTAAAGGGTGTTTTGGGAAAAAGGTTTTCGAATATATGGGGGATCAAGGGGTTAATATGTGGTGAGGGAGTGTTTTAATTGTTAGGTGAGAAATTGTATCAGATTTTAGTATCTGAATCTGATTTGGTATCCTGAAGTTTAGGATTTTTTCAGGAGCTTTACCCAACAATTTGAACTCCTACATTCTAGCTGATGTACATGATATGTTTCTTTTTTTTTAAATGGATAACTGAGTAACCCTAATTGCAATACTGCAGAGGACCCACTTAACATATGGGAAGCATCGTAAGTTGGTGCAGGAGTGGGTGGGGTAATGCTTCATTGCAGCTCATTGACTTTTCAGTATCAGACTTGGAGAGTGGCAGCTAGGGATGGGTGAAGTTGGGGAAATTCACTTTAAGAAGCACTTTGTGAACTTTGCAAGTCTTTGCTGCATCAGTGGCCAAAATTTTGCATGGTTTTTGCCCAGCGAAGTGCCCAACTTTGAGTGGCAAAACTTAATGAAGTGCCACTTCTTTGAATTCAACAGTGAAGTAGGTTTTCTGCATAGATTTGTACTACACAAGTAGCCACTAGACTTGTAAAATCAACATAAAGCACTCCACTTCCTGTTAAAATCTCCACTCACACCTGCTGTGCATTACATTCCTACTCCCTTCTACCTCTCAGATAGTTTAAAAATCTATATGCCTACCTAGCATGTGCCATTCTCCCTCCTCCTCCTGCCAACTGTGAAGTTTTTATATTAAATTACCCCTCCCGCCATATGCCAATTGATACAGACATCCCTAAACTACTCTGGTATCCCCTGCAGCATTATTATAATTTAGAAAATGGACAATGGGAAAGCTCCATACTCACTGGCTTAAACACCCTGGCGTTGTTATTTCTTAACAACGCCTGGTGAAACACAAGTTCCTCCTGCCCGCACTAATGCCTATCTGGTATCCCTGTGCCCATGCCTTGCCCATGCTCCCTCCACCAGGTAGAAATGCCATTTTTCTGCATGAGCCCACTCGGTAGCCCACTCACCACTGGCAACCAAAATATCAAAAATGAAAGTCAGTTTCCACTTGTTCTGTGAAGACTTCAAAAACATTTTCGGAAACAAAGAGAAACTCTATCCTAAACAACCTCCTGTTAAAAAAGGAAAAATGAAGGAAGTACTGATTTCCTTACTTTAAGCACAGGCAAGATAAACAAACTTGAGGAGGACTGCCAAGAACAAGCAACAAAGCGGCAGACACTGTGGGTGGTACAAGTATTCGAGCAGTGGAAGGTGGCTAAAAACATTCAATTTAACTTTAAAACTGACTCCCCTGACACACTAAACAACCGCCTCAGACACTTCTGCTCCAAAGTACAAACAATCAGGGGGCTTTTTTTTCTGCCACTCAAACAAAAAAGTGCAACTCGGGTTAAATGGCATTTCAGTTTATTTCTTCTCCACATTCTTGAAAAAAGTGACTATTGTTTTTCATTCCCACTTCAAAACAAGTTTAAAGTTCAACAAGTTCACTGCTTCACTTCTTAACACAAACTTTTTGTGTGTCATGGAGCCCAGTTTCAGGACAAATGTTGCAACTCGCTGGTGTATGCAAGTTGTGACATTTGCCGTTATGCCAGGGACCCCACGCCGCATTCCAAGAGTGGCAGGGTCCAGGCACTTACGAAATGTGGGTTGCGCCTTGCGGAGGCTAATGCCACGGGCATGGCATAATAGCCCCATATGTTGCAAGTCACAGCCCACTGCGGACAGCCCCCTGGAGCCCCCCCACCCCATAACACCACAACACACACCAGGGGGCATTGGGGGGGCAGTACAGGTGGCACAGGAGTCCAGGGAGCGCAATGGAGAATGGACCCCTGAGGGTCCTCGACATCCATGGGGGTGGAGGACATTGTTGTGGTTGTCAGGGCATGGAGAGCACATCGGTATCATTGCCATGGCACTGCAGAGTGGGCATCCAATGGATGGCACCATTGGATGCCCCTTAGAGCAGCTCCGAGCTGCCCTAAGTTCGCTCCACCAGTGTGGCACCTGGAATTGCAGTAGTGGGTTATGGCAGCCACCTTCTTGGAATAGGGCACAGTTGCTGCCGTAACCCACCCTTGTGCCATGTCCTTGCAGCTGAGGCATAGTGGGTGGCATAACCCATGGCTGGCATAGCCCACAGCTGACATAGCACAAGGCACCTCTTGGAATTGAGGATGGTGTAACGTATGGCACAAGTCGCGGGTTACGCCAAAGGATTTGGCATATCTCATCTTGTGCCAGCATACGCTGACTTGGAATTGGGCCCATTGTCTTTATTAAAAACATATACCCATTTTCTAAGTGCAATAATACCCTCCAGGGTGGGTGTTATGGGATATAACAGACCTTCCAGGGGCTATAAGGCCCTCCACCTGCAGCATCGGGCCTCATTATGTCTCTGGGCAGACCATTATATCCCAATAATGCCCACCCTGTTGGGTATAATTACTTACACACCCACCCTAGTAACCCCCTCTGGCACCTACCTCCCTCCTTCCTCCTGTGCCTCCAGAATAATCTTTTTCTGTAATAAACAAATAAAGCTATCCCTCACAGGAATGAGAATGGCTTGCTCCTTCTCAGTCAGAAGCTGCTTTCTGAATAAATGAAGGGTGATGTTTACCCTATAGCAACCTGATTAGCTGAGGCACTTGTTTGCAGTTTGCTTTGTTTTGCTAAAGCCTGGTGCAAGTGTTGTCCCTCCTCCTTCTCCACACCCTGTGTACCTAATGTGGAAGGATCTCTGGTCCAGGTGTACCTGAGGGACCCAGTTGGGAGACTTGGCTTGCCATTACAGCCTGTACAAGGACTGTATCTACAACTTTCAGAATGCCAGACAAGTTACCAAAGCCCCCTTCCACAGCCCTCCTTATGGTTCCAATATTCATGCTCACGGCAAGCAGCTCTGTGCACCTACCAACCAAATATGTATGGAGGGATCCTGCTTGGTGGACACAAAGGATAACTCTGTGCATGTGAAACCAACCTGGCTGCCTTTCTGTTGTAGTACAATGTGGCTATTTTTCACATGGTGTATCCTCGGTCATTCCATATTCTGCACCACTGCATAGATGGACTGCAGACCATGCCTCCTGCAACTATTTGTGATGCATGGTGTCATTGTAGCTCAGTTGGTAGCACATCTACCTCTGGGCTAGAAGGTTGTGGGTTCTAGACCCACACCAGGATTGAGCTCATACCTAAACGCTGGCACCCAAGTGCAGTATTGGGGTGCTGTTCTTCTGGGGTGTGCCATCCTTTGGATAGGTCATTAAACTGAGATCCCTTCTACCCATCCTAGTAGGTCTCCAGGTGGAAGCAAAAGAACACAAGGCAAAGAGTAGGGGAATTTTCATTGAAACAAAACCAGACAATTACATTCATACAGCACTCAAGTAATAACATCATACTCATTATCAACATAAGGAATCAAACAGAAAAAAAACTGAATTAGAAGAGTAAACAAGAATTTCTGGATTATCTCATAAAGAATACTCTACATCATATGCCTATACATACTTCTTAGGTATAAAAAAGGGAAACTCATGGTTAGGAGCATACTATTAGTCCACAACACAATACTCATGTTTTCATCTATACAGAATGCTGGTGTTACCTCAACTATATTTTTGAAAGAAAAACCTTTATCTTTTGGATAAAACTGTATATCTTTTACATAAATATCTTTAAAAGCAGTTTCATATATTTTACAGAAAACTATATATGACATTCTTTGCTGTTGTAACACCAACTGACATCTCACTTGCCACAAATAGAATTTCAGGAAGGCGAATACTACAGCTAAAGTACTGTTGCTGTACTTCCTGAAGGAATGTGGAAAATCACCTAGAACCAATTTTTTTTACAGGTGAGTGTTTCTAGCCACAGAAGGTTCCATCAATGTGCTAAATATTTCCATAACTGAATAGCAAAAGTACATTCTAATAAAAAATGTTCCATTGTTTCAGTCTGTCCCCACACTCAAGATAAGGGCACATCCTTTCCTCACGCATTTTATGTTTATTATTCCCTTTGTAACTGGTTAGAACAGTGGTTCCAGAACAGCACCTTCTAAGCCGTGTTGCAGGAACCACGTAAGCCTGAATAGTGGCAGGGGTAGAATAGCAAATGTCAGTTACTGCTACACCTGTAGCTATTCAGGCAAGACAGGAAATGGACAGGCAGGAAAAAATTGTAAAAGTTGGCTGAGCTGCTGCCATGGCAGAAGAGGCTAAAACACAAGCAGCTTGGCCAGTGCAGATCAAGAGAACAGGGTTCTGTTCTTGGTGTCCCAAATTCTACTTTTCCTATCTTCCCCCCAAGTGTGTTTATTTTTCTTTCTGGGAAAAGGAAATGGACCCCCACCCCAAGTTGGTAACCTTCCCAGTAATCCATGGCTGCTTCAGAGATTATTTTAAGAAGGGGATGTGGGGGCAGAGGCATCCATATCAGTGGGTGTGGGGGGTAGTGCACCCCACAAAATCATAATTTAGTATTCTGTGTTCATTTCCCATCATCCCCTCAAGTGTGTTTTTTTCTGTCTGTCAAAAACCAATGACCCCCCACCCAAGTTTCTAACCTTACCCATCATCCATGCTCCCCTTGGCATTTGTTATTTTATGTTCAGGGGTGCAGGGGACAGAGACCCCCATGTCATAGGGTTCAGGGGGTTGAGTACCCTGAAAAAACATAATTTGTATTTTGTGTTTAGTTGAGTCATGGTAGTGGTCATTAGTATGGTTTCTGTCCATTACCATTGGTGCTGTGTTATCTGTCAGTGTTTTTCCTTGGCACTGTTCATGACAGTGCTGTATTTACTGTGCAGTTCTGGATGTCGTGTTTATTGCTGTTGTAATCCTGTGCTAGTGCCTTTTCCGATAACAATTAGCTTCTCGTATGAGCTTAACCACAACACTTTCCACATTTTCTTGGAGATTCTTTTATTTGTCAACTGTTGAATTATCAGTTACACTTTCTCTAGTCTACAGTTCTTAAACTCAGGGTTGGTCAGGCCCACCAAAGTAAGGATTAAATCATAAAGTAATTTCCTTGATTTATGTAGTATGTGTTCTTTCTGCACTTTCCACTTGAAAAGTTGTAGTATCAATGGCCTGAAATAGCAGGGTAGGTCTAATCTCTGTGTATGTTTAATGGGCTAATTTCTCCATTTTCACAAATACTTCCCTAAATTACTACGAATCCACTGTTTAGCAAGTGATGTATATTCTTGTACTGCTATTTTTAAAGTCTTTGACCAAAACAGTGTATGGAATAAGAAGATGATGGGATTTACCATATTTACCCAGCCTTTTTTAATAGGGAGATTTGTAAAGTCTTGTTTTATTCGGTGCAGCCTATTCTCCCAAAACATCTGGAAAAAAGTACTAAAAATCTGTGTCTCTAAATTCAAAGATAAAGGGAATATCACACTTATATATAATAGACAAGGAATTAAAAATTGTTTAATAATTAAGACTCTCCTCTTTAGATAAAATGTCCAAGTTTTCCATCTTGCCACCTTCTTTTCATATATTTTCAGTGAGTCATCCTAGTCCGGCTGGGCCATATCTCCTTCTCCAAACTTAACTCCAAGATTTTTTATAGGTTAATTTCAAAGTTTTATTCCCACCAACTGTGATAAGGAGGTACCATGAGGTCCTAAACATAGCCTCTTGCTTTTTTAATATTCAGCTGTACCCCTGAAACCTTTGAAAAATCTTCAGTTTTGGGAAATATGATGACTGCACTTTGTTCATTTTCAGGAAAATACACGCCGTCAGCATATGCTACTATTCAAACTAAATTACCTCTCTGCATCCCAAAAATTCCCACAATTCTTTAATTCCCAATTATTTTTCTTATGAAAGGGTCAATAGAGAAAAGGTACAATAAGAGGCTCAATGGGCACCCTTGTCTAACCGCAGTTTTAATATTTATCTGTCTCCCTTCCTGTCTTGCAATTAAAGATGTTATTTCCATAACACTATACAATAATTACAACCAAGTCACAGACTTTTCGGGAATACCATACATCTTTAAAACCAGAAATAAAAATGTGTGATTCACTTTATCAAAGTCTTTAGTTTGATCCAAGGACAGTAAATATCTTTCCACTTTTTCCCATCAGCAAAATTTGTAAACTTCCCATATAATAAATAAATTATGCTGTATATTTCTTTTTAGAAGTGTACATGTTTACACAGGATGCATAACATCTTTAGCTACTAGTCTAAGTCTATTTTGTAAAATAAGGGTTAACATTTTGAAATCAGAATTAAGTAGACAGATTAGCCCCAAGTTCTGTAATAGAGACCTGTCCACTGATTTTTAAAAAGAAAAATTGCTAACCCCTTTGCAAAGGTAGCCGGAATCCTGTTATTGGAAAGGAAAAACATAAATACTTTCATTAGAGGTACTGCTAAGTCATCTCCAAGTGCCTTATAAAAATCTTTTGGTAACCCATCTTGGCCTAGTGAGGTTCCTGATTTTAGTGACTTAATTACCTCCAAAACGTCACTCTCAGTAATAGGAATTGCTAAGCTAGAATCTGTCATGTTACCAATGGGATCTAACTGCACATTTTTCAAGTAGTTTTGAACAGTCTGCAGCTCTACCTGAGTGCCTGTACTGAAGGTGTCCAAATAATCTTCTACAATACTTTTTATACCTTCTGTTGTGTTGACTAGTTCACCAGCTGTATTTCTTAAACGAGTGAAACTAGAAGCCTCATTCTGCTCTTTACAAGCCTCACAGGGGTCTGAAAATTGAGTTTTTTGAGTACCATATGTTAACCCCACCTGCAAAGATAAGGATCTATCATACTGGAATTTTTGCATGTCCTTTTTTTATGGCTCAGGGCAGAGCTCTGCAAACTGTCTTGCTATTACTTGGGGAAAAAGGGCACATCACACTCCTAATGACACACACATTTATTTTGGAGTTGAAGCACAATCCCTTCATTAGAAACACTCTGCTTTGCTTGTCTCTCTTCAGTAGACCACAGCTGTTCTTTTGTCTCTTCCCCACCTGCACTAGTTTGGAGTTCAAGTGCCAAAAAAATGAAAGCAAAGTCAACTTGCTACTTTCTCTGCTCATCCAGCACAGGCAACAGTGAGCTATATAATAATGGAATGAGACTGAGCAAGAGTGGGAGGGAGGGAGAAAGAGAGAGAGAGAGAGAGAGATGAATTCCAAAGGTAACACAGCTGTTGTTGTCACTAGGGAGTGGAGAGTTAAAGCACAACTTCCTGAAAATCTCTCCCTGTCCCCCCATACAATGCAATGTGTTTGCCCCCCCCACACACACTATTTTGTTAAGCAGAGGACAATGTGATGCTGTTATTGACCCGTAGGCAGCCAAGAGAATTAGAATGTATAGGAATTCTAGACTGATATATCAGTATGTGGCACAGCAAGGGTTAATATGCAGACAAAAGAAAGTGGGAATGTCCCATGGTCTTGTGTTTATGTAAGTTTCAGGTTTCTGTCAGCTCAACAGTCCAGATCCCAAACACGCTCTCTATCTCTCTCTCTCTCTTTCGCTCGCTACCCCTCTCCCTCTCCTCTAAACAAGCTGTCTCTACTCCATGTCTGAAAAACTCTGGCAATTGCAGGAGGCAGATTTTTTTGTTTGTGTGTTTGTTTTGTTATTACGTACATCTGTTCAGTTGGTAGATTAGTCCAGGCAATACTAACTGATGAGATTATGGGTGAGTGGGTAATGTGGTGCAGATGTTAGCCTCAATGTTTAAGAGGTAGACAGGTCTCACATCAGGGCAGACCAAACAAGAAAATAGAGACATGATTTAAATAGCCCACTTCCCAGAACAGATGATGGTCAATGCCGAAAACTGCTGGATTCTCACTTGGTGTGAAAAAAGCAGGTGCACTGGGGGCTACTGAAGCAACTCTGATCAATTCAGTCATCTCCCTTCTAAAATTCACAAGTGTACTGAGTTTCCTAGCATCTAAAAAATTAGGCTTGCCATTAAAAGGCTGGCCAGCTTGTCCTGGGCCCCAGCCAAAGATAATAGATTAAGGGGGGAGGGGGAAGATAGGGAAGGGGTAGATATTGCAGGGGCAGGGGGAGGTGCCATGACCTCATCGAAGGGTCATATGACCATGCTGTGGAGCTCATTGGCCATTGGCTGTGGGGAGGGGCCAGTGGGGGTCCTAAACAAAGGCCATTGGGGCTATTTAAGGGCATGCAACCCTCGGTTAGACTTCTTTTCTTGCTGTAAAATTTCCATTGAGGATATACAGCACACTCACTGGCATTTCCTAAGGTAAGGCACAACAGGTAGCTGCCCTTGAGTGGCATTAGCATTTTGTTTGAGCTAAGCAGAAAGTGCATGTGGTGAAATGATGTTATGCATTGAAAGTCTGGTGATGATATGTTTGGGATGGCTAGGATAGCCTGTGGTTATAGTTTTGTATGGCATTGCAGCAAGCAGGGTTGTGTTGGGCCCAGATAGGAAGGCTGGGGTTAGGCACATGGTGCCAAGCCTGCAGTGGTTCAGGGCATGGAGCGGAGGTTTTGTGTGTGAATCAAAGCTGTGCTGTGGCCAAGGGCCTGACCATGGGGTAATTTGGAAAAAAGGAAAAAGAACAGAAGAATTGGTGAGCTGCCTGGTGCGGGGAGCTCCCAGGAGAGCGAGGAGGCTTTGGGCCTTAGTTAAAGTATGGGGTCAGGCAGTTTTTTGGTGGAAGAGCTGTCAATCCACTGGTAGAGGCTTGTGGGAAGCACTGTGATGGGGGAAGCACGGTGGTGGGATGAGCTGCTCCCTCCTGGGGCCTTGCAAGGTGGCACAGTTTGGGAGCTCCATTCAAAGGGCATGTGGAGCTAAGAGTGGACAGCAGGTGAGAGGTGCTGGGGCCAGAAGGACTAACAGAGCAAGTGAGGCCAACTGGGCCACTGAGGCCTTCCACGTGGTCACTGATGCCATTTTTGGAGGAGGTAGATATGTGCTGGAGCACTAGCAGGACACGGTAGGCAGGCCCAGGACAGGCAGCGTGCAGGGCAGCACAAAGATCAACAGGGAGGCCTAGAAGGATGAAAGGATCAAAGAGGCCCACCGCATGTCTCGGCCACCACGTGGGGGTGGGGGGTATGCCCAGAGCATGCTTGGAGTGCGTAGGCAGGCCCATGGCAAGCAGAGGCTGTACATGTGGGCTATACTGTGAGTTTTGGTAGGAACCAATGGCCCCAAAAAGAAAGAAAAAAAATAATAAATAACAAAGCACCATGTGGCTGAGGGTAATGATATGGGGGGGCACCTAGGGGCATGTAGCAGCATGGCGGGGGGTACATGGTGGGTACAAAGTGGGAGAGAGTGACCAAGGGGAAGTGATTGCAGTGCTCCGCATCCAGCAGAGGATCAGTCGGGGGACCCAGGGTATGCTTGTGGCTGGCAGCTAGGAGGTGGCCTAGTGAGTTGAGCATGGCAATCAGCAGGGGCAGGGGCAGGGGCAGGTATGACCCAGGGTGGAGAGCCAAGGTTGCGGAGGCAGACTGGAGAGAAGGAAGCAAAGCAAGGGTGGTTGGCCTGCTGCATCAAGGGGCCCAGCCACGTAGCACGGCCACCATTTTGGGGAAGGATGCAACCAGGCCAGAGGAGAGCAGTGTAAAGTGGAGGGATGATTAGGAGGTGCAGAGGAGGCATTTCAGGGAGCCCAACCATGCAGGCATGGGTGGGCGTTGCGAGCGCTTACTGACAAGGGGCAATGGGGCACTGACTTTGGTCATGAGGGCAGGGCCAGGGGTGGAGCCATGGTAGGGCATTTAATCCATAGGCATATGGGGGAACCCACATTAAAAGAATATAATAAATGAAGAGGGGTGGGGAATAGGGCCCAGTTAAAAAAAAAGTTACTTGGGTTTTTCTGTTGGTGTCCTTTGCAAGCAGGGTGAGAGGCCTTGCAGCATCAGGCATATTCTCTCAGAACCTTAGGCAGGGGCACCAGCCCGGGGCAGGCTGCACTGGGTGTGGATTTGCTGTGGTTCCCCGGCCCAGGAGGGTATTACAGGGGAAAGGGGATGAATGGAGGGCCGAATAGCTGTAGTGTGGTGAGATATTCACATGTGTTTTGTTATGCAGCCTAGACAGAGGAAATGGCACCAAAAAGAACCCCAACATCCAGTGCTACCATGCTATAAGGAGGAGGCGGACATGAACAACGAGGCAGATTTACAAGAATATATATAAGGATTGTTGGGAGATATGGGGGAGGGAGGGATGTCAAAGATGGAGAGAGCCTTGCAGGCTATCAAAGAGGGTGGAAAAGGGGGCAAGGTGGTGGTGGGCATAGTAGGGGTGTGTGTGGAAGCTGTACGACGGCCTGCCAGGTTTCATGCTGGGCGACCACGTACTAGCATCAATAAAAGAAAAAAATATGGAAAGGGGAGTACGTTGATATCTTTGGTTTGGTGGATGAGGAGACAGCCAAGAGATATGAGCAGAAGTAATCAGTAGGAAAGTCAGAGATTGCAGTGGTGCTGGCAGTGGTGGGGCACAAGTCAGAAGAGGCCAGGTTCAAAGGGAAAAGCATCAACATGTGGCAGGCAGGTTTTCTGGTCTATAGCGCATTGGTGCTGGAGAAGCTGCCTGGACTGGCAGTCCCGTTACACAGAAACATAGAATTTGACAGCAGATAAGGGCCGCTTGGCCCACCCAGTCTGCCCATTTCCCTACCTACTGGATAAGTTGCAGATCCTAGTTAACCAGCAGCCTACTTCTTCCTACCCCCACCCCTTAGAATGGCCTTATGACTGTCCCATGCATGCTTGAATTCCACCACTGATTTTGACTCCACAACCTCCTCTGGAAGGCCATTCCATGCATTCACAACCCTGTCTGTGAAAAAATACTTCCTTAAATTACCTCTGAGCCGCCCCCCCTCTATCTTCAAATTGTGCCCTCTTGTTCTTGCACACCTCTTTTTTTGAAAGATGCTACCCTCTTGGACTTTGTTGATTCCCTTGAGGTACTTGAACGTTTCTATCATGTCCCCCCTCTCCCTCCTTTCCTCGAGGCTATACATATTAAGCTCCTTTCGTCTTTCTTCATATGTCTTCCAGTGCAGACCCTGCACCATTTTAGTTGCCCTCCTCTGGACAGCTTCCATCCTGTCTATGTCTGTGCAGAGATTGGGTCTCCAGAACTGCACACAGTACTCCAGATGGGGTCTCACCAGCTGTCAGTACAGAGGAATAATAACTTCCTGTTTTCTACTGGTGATGCCTCTCCCTATGCATCCCAGTATCCCCCCAGCCCTCCTTGCTGCCTTCTCACATTGCTTGCCTACCTTTAGGTCATCTGATATGACTACCCCCAGGTCCCTTTCCATTTTTGTTGTTGTTAGTATCTCACCCCCCATTGTGTACTCTTCCCCTGGGTTTTTGTTTCCCAGGTGCATTACCTTGCACTTCTTAGCATTGAATCTAAGCTGCCATACATTTGACCATTCTTCTAACCTTGCCAAGTCCCTTCTCATCCTTTCCACCCCACCCTGTGCATCATCTCTGTTGCAGATCTTTGAGTCATCTGCAAAGAGACATACTTTCCCTTCCAGTCCCTCTGCAATGTCGCTTATAAAGACATTGAAGAGGACCAGCCCTAATACTGAACCCTGCGGTACCCCACTACTAACTCTCCTTTCTTCTGCGTGGACTCCATTTACTATTACTCTCTGGGTCCTATTCTCCAGCCAATTCTTTACCCAGGCTGTCATCTTGGGACCCACTCCCAGGCTGGCTAACTTGTATATTAATCTTTTGTGTGGGACTGTGTCAAATGCCTTGCTAAAGTCTAGGTAGGCCATGTCCACAGCCCCTGCCTGATCTACTACTTTGGTCACCCAGTCAAAGAAATCTATCAGATTCATCTGGCATGACCTTCCCACTGTGAATCCATGCTGCCTAGGGTCCTGTGCCTCTGGCCTCTAGATACTGACAATTCTTTCCTTCAGAAGTGATTCCATCATTTTCCCTATCACTGAGGTTAAACTAACAGGTCTGTAGTTTCTGCTTCTGCCTTGCTCCTCTTTGTGAAGGGGAATCACATCTGCCCTCCTCCAGTCCTTGGGTACCACCCCATCCTCCCATGATTTGTTAAAAAGGGTAGTCAGTGGTGTCACTAGTTCTACCCTTAGTTCTTTTAGAATTCTGGGATGAATCCCATCAGGCCCCATTGCTTTGTCCACCTTCAGTTTTAAGAGTTCTTTCAGAACCCTTTCTTCTGTTGCTGACTTATATGGCAATCATCAGGGATGAATATCGGGTGAAGCTAGGGTTCAGATGCTTTAAGTACGACGAGGCATTTCAGAGGTGGATGGCAGTGAAAGGTGACCTGATGTGGGACTGCACCCATGCTAGTTGTGGATCCGGATGTTGTCAGGACCGGCAGTCAGGCAGGGAGTGGAGCAGGGGAAAAAGGGGACTTAAGCTAAGGGTACCAAGGCCTGCTGGGCCTTCAACAGGGCCTTGTGTAACTGGCCTAGCTGTAAATTTAAGCACATCTGCTCATGGTGCAGGGGGTCACACCCAGCCACAACTTGCAGGGTGGGGGGGGTGACAAAATGGGACAAGCCAGCGGGCAGGCCCAGGAGCAGCCCTTTCAGGGTGGTGGTGGGGAGCCAGCAGGAGCTGTGGGGGACCTGGGAGAGGAGGATACGCATCCAATTATGGATGGAATTAGACTGGAGCAGGGGAAGGGAGGTGGGGATATGCCCTGGTCCACACACCCATCAAACTGGCCTTGGTGGAGGTCTAGACTGAGGGCCTCCCTGACAGGAGAGTGGCAGAGTTGTTGAGAATGTTTTTTTTGGGTGGTTGTATGCTAGGTTTTGAGGGGGCATGGATACAGATTTGGGCTAAGAATTTACGGTCCGTAAAAGGGAGGGAGGACATAGTCTGGGGAAAGATTCAGAAGGAGGTGAAGGTGGGTCGATTGGAGGGTCTGTTGCTCAAACCCCCCCCCACAAGAGTTTCTGGGTGTCACCCTTCGGGGAGGTACCCAAGAAGCAGGTGGGGGAGTTCTGGCTCACACATCACCTGTCGTACCTGAATAAAGGGTCAGTGAACGGAGGGATTCTGGAAGCTCTCAGCATGGTCTCTTACGCATCACTGGACCAGGTGGTGGAGTTTATCTGGGCAGCTGAAGGGGCTTGACTGGTGAAGATGGATATTGAGTCTGTATTCCTGCTGTTTCCAGTACAGCCAGTGGACTGGGACCTGCTGGGTTTTCAGTTTGAAGGTGGGTTGTACTTCAACAAAGCGATGCCCATGGGATGGTCCATGGCCTGTTCAACATTCAAGGCTTTCATCTCTTGGATACAATGGGTGTTAGGGCATGGTACGGACACAAGAGGGTCATCCATTACCTGGACAATTTTCTATTGATAGGGACCAGCCAGGCAAAGACCCAAGAAATGTTGGC
This sequence comes from Neoceratodus forsteri, assembly GCA_016271365.2. Taxonomy (NCBI): domain Eukaryota; kingdom Metazoa; phylum Chordata; order Ceratodontiformes; family Ceratodontidae; genus Neoceratodus; species Neoceratodus forsteri. Next base: position 1,175,391,278 of record CM057449.1, on the reverse strand, counting down.
AGACTTCCAGGATATGTGCAGGGCCATAGGGATCCCTTTGGCAGCCAGGAAAACCAAGGTCCAGGTGTGCAGGTTGGAGTTCATGGTGATCAAGGTGGACATGGAGGAGGAGTGTTTTCACCTCCCAGGGGATAAGGTAGCATGGCTCAAGGGGCTACTCAGACTAGTGGGGGGGAGGAGAAGGGTGCCACTGGTACAAGTACAGCAGCTACTGGGGCACCTTAATTTCACTTGCAAGGCCAGAAGCCCTGGCAGGGCCTTTACTAGGAGGTTGGGGAGGGTCAAGGGCAAAGCCAAACTACCTCATCACTGGGTAGACATCACCAGGGAGGGTGAAGGAGGATTATAGGTGTGGGACTTATTCCTGGAATCCTACAACAGGGTGACGTTCTGGCAGGAGGAGTGGGCCTCTAGTGCAGATCTCAAGTTGTACAAGGATGCAGCTGGGGGCCTGGGGATGGGGGTCTACTTCCTGGGTGAATGGATCTCAGAGGCATGGCCAGTCCTATGGCAGGAATGGAGATGGATGAAGGACATCACATTCCTCGAGATTTTCCCGATATGGGTAGCCTTGGAGGTATGGGGTACATGGATTGCAGGGTGGCACATTGTATTTTGGTGTGACAACAAGGGTGCAGTTGAAGTGATCAATAGGCAGAGTGGCAGGACGAAATCAGTAGGGAGGGTGTTGAGGTACATGACCTTGTTAGGCCTGCAGCTTAACCTGTCTTTTAGGGCAAGGCACATTGAGGGTGCTCAGAACGAGGTAGCTGATTGTCTTTCTCATTTTCAGATGGAGCGGTTCTGAGAGTTGTCACCACAGGCCATGTCTGCCCAGACCAGGATCCCAGATTCACTGTGAGTGGTTGGAGAGAGAAGGCCAGGACATTGTATAAAGGATCATGGTCGGCCGGTACCCTAAGGGCCTATGAAAGGGCATGGGCAGGCTTCCAGACATTTAGGGCCAGAATGGGGTGGGAGATGAATGAACCAGTCCAGGAAGAGAAGGTAATGCAATACATGGTGGAAACATGGGAGGAAGGGTGGGCCCACGCCACCATGTGGGTCCAGCTGGCAGGAATCAGCTGGATTTGCATGGATCGTCATTGGGCTGATGCAACAGGTGGCCAAGCTATCAAAGGGATGGTGGCGGGCTGGCAGAGGGGACAGGGAAGGCAGCAGGATGGGAGATGGCCTTTGATGGGGCCCCTTCTCTCAAAGGTCCTGTGGGCGGTAGGCCACATTTGCTACTCGGCGAATGAGGTCTGTCTTTTCAGGGCCATATTTGCTGTCATGGCAAAAGGGGCTTCCGGGGTCAGTTAAATGGTGGCACCTAGAAAGGGGGCAACTGATGCAGGTCTGCAGGAGAAATGTGTGAGGGTGGGAGACAAGAAAGTAATAATTCTACTGCAGAGGTCAAGGATGGACCAGCAGGGAAAAGGTGCCACTGTGGAACTGAGGAAGGAGGTGGCAGCAGAGGTCTATGCAGTCCAGGCCATGGGGGACTATGTGAGGATTCGGGGGCAAAGAAAGGGGCCCTGGTTTGTGCATGGGGACGAGTCTCCAGTAACAGGATTTTAGGTGAGTGCGGTGCTAAAAAAGGTGGTGGCTTTTGTGGGTGAGAATCCCAGGGAGTTCACCCCACACTCCTTCAAGATTGGTGTGGTTTCAGAGGTGGCCACTTCAGGGGCAGGGGAGAGGGAGGTCAAAAGGGTAGGGAGATGGGCATCAAACTGTTATAAGAGATACATAAGGTGCTGACGGTGGCTAACTGATATCCCCTATTTCTCCCCCACAGCAGGCTCCAAGAGGCAGGTGTGGATCGTGGGGCACTCATTTATCTACTGGGCAGAGAGATTTGCAGGTGCCATAAGAATGGGTACACAGTTGCGCCCAGGAGTTGAGCACACGAAAGTGAGATGGAGGGGCCTGAGGGGCATGAGGTGACCACGGCTACTGACCACACTAGAGGAGCTGCAGGTATGCTGAGCTAGTCCAGACTGTATTATCATCCACCTAGGGGGTAATGACCTGGGGGTCATGCCCTGGGGGTCCTTGATGAGGAACATTATCACAGACCTTGAAAAGGTGAAGAGCTGGTGCCCCAGGGTGGTAATTGGTTGGTCCAATATTACATCGGGGAGGTTTGGAGGGGAGCAAAAAGGCCCCAGGTGGTGGAGGTGGCACAAAAATGCCTGAACAGGAAAGTGGCAAGGGCAGTAATCGAGATGGGGGGTTCACACACAGCATAGGGACAGTTCTTTCAAGCAGGAAGCAGTGTACAGATTGGACGGGGTCCATCTCACTGAGTTTGGCATGAGCCTGTTCCTCCAGCCATTTGGGGAACTGGTGGAGGACATAAATAGGAGGGCTCTAAAAGGCTAGCCCACAAGGGGGGAGCCCCATCTTCCATCGCAGGTGGGAGATGGGTCAGTGAAAGGGATTGTGGGGAGCAAGAGGAAAAGGAGGAAGCAGGTAGAGAGGGGAGGGGTAGGTACCATGGGCTGGGGACAAAGGAACCCAGGCATGGGAGTAAGGGGGAGGGGGAAGAATATAAAACTAGGGGGTGGATCACTGTGTCCACATCTGGTGGGGGGGAGTGTTTTGGGTAACATGGTACCCGATTGTGGTGAGAGGAAAGGGGGGCCAGATCACAGTGTCCGGATCCTGAGAAGCATGATGAAATGAAGAGAGCAGGATGAAGAACCACAAGAAGGAAGACAGGACTGTTATGTTCTGAAAGTGATATGGGACTGTTATGTCCAAAATTGTAAATGCAGAGTGTTGAAGTTATGATAATTGGGATGTAACAATGACTATATAACTGTGCCTTTAGATAGAATAAATGCTGCCAGTGAGCATCCAAAAGTGATAAAGCTTTGGCTTGAGTTATTTCTAGATGTGGGTCCGGGGACAATAACACATTTGATGAACAATATATAAAAGTGCATATCCTAATCATGTTTTTATTTATTTATTTATTGGAGATTCAGAAGTATCTTTGAGTCAAGGACTCCTTTACAAAGGTTCCATGTCACAAGTATTACATACAAGGAGAGAGGTTACATAGCAGTACAGTAGTACATAGTCAGGTATTACATAAACAGTAGTTACAGGGGCATTTGTAGGTCTCTCAGAGGAGACCTAGGTCAAGTTAAGGCAGACAGGCAACACAAACTGGCATAACAGTGCAGGGCAACAAGCAACACAATATGGTATAACAGAGCTGAGCTATACAAGAGGGACTCTGTAAGTGGCAGGGTTATGAGGAGGGGGAGCCGGCCGTAGCCTAGGCTTGTCGTTGGATGAAGTATTAGTCAAGGACAGGCACAAAGGTTTGAGGTCTGTAGGTGGCATCTAAGAGTGGTTTTGAAGGGTCCTAATCTGTTCTCATTTGCAATCAGTGGGGGCAGACTATTCATCCAGGATGGGGCTCTGCAGCTGAAGGACCTCTGGTATAGGGAGGTACCGTAGTGGGGGACAGACAGTAGGTATTTACCATAACTCCAAGTGTGCTTAAGTAATTGGGCTGGTCTTATTATTGGTGCAAGACCTGAAGGGCAGGGACCAAGGGCAAATTTTTTTTGCCAAGAGGCATGTGTGGAACTTGAGCCTATTGTCAAGGCTAAGCTAGTTGGTTGTATTGTACAGTGTGCATGTATGAGTTAGCCGGTCACAGCCTAAAGTGAGGCAGCAAGCTTTATTTAGGGAGACACGTAGTCTGTTGAGTGCTGAGGAGTTAGCTGCCCCATAGATGACTAGGACATAATCTAGTAGGGAGAGGACTGAGGAGGAGACAGCTAGCCTTAAGGCATTAGGGGTAAAGCAGTGCTTGAGGCGATACAGGAGCCTGAGCCACATGTTGAGGGTAGTAGAAAGGAGGTGGATATGCTGGTGGAATGTGAGTGCAGTGTCAAGTGTTAGGCCTAGATATCTGAAGGAGTCCACCTGGTCAAGGGTGGTGTGGTTGGCAGTCTTAAGTTGTGGGCATAGTGCCTTTTTTGAATTAGATGGATGGGAGAAGTTCATAACCTTAGTCTTGGAATAGTTCAGGACAAGGTGATGGGCCACAAGCCATAGCTCTGCGGTGCTGAAGGAGGACTGTAGGGATAGGTGAAGCTGTAGAGGGTCAGTGTTGGATGTATAGAGGACGGCATCATCTGCATAGAGGAAAAGGTTCCCGGAGCAGTTCTTAGGAAGGGAATTTAGAAAGAGGCCGAAAAGTAATGGCCCCAGGACGGACCCTTGTGGGATGCCTGAGAGGACAGTTAGACTACTGGAGACAGTGTCACCTATCTTAACCTGTTGGGAGTGGTTTTACAGGTAGTCAGAGAACCAATCCAGGGCATCTGGGGAGAAACCCATACTAGCCAGACTGGACAGTAGGAGTGGATGACTGATGGTGTTGAACGCCTTGGTAAGATCTATGAAGACAGCTCCTGCGACATGTCTAGGGCAGAGTGGATGTTTGAGGTGAGTTCCAGAAGGGCAGTGGTGGTGCTGTGGCCCTCCCAGAAGCCATGTTGTTGCAGGCTAAGCAGGCTGTATTTGTCTAGGTGGACCGTTAGTTGGTCAGAGACTATCCTCTCAAGGGCCTTGGATAGGGAAGGGAGAATGGAAATGGGTCGGTAGTTGTTAGTAAGGGCTTGGCCCCTACTTTTGAAGATGGGTGTAATATGGGCAGATTTTCAGTGGGAGAGGAATTTCCCTTGGCATAAGGAGCGATTTAGAATATGGGTGAGGGGGTTGAGCACCTCAGTGAGTGAGAGTCGAAGTAATTTCAGGTCTAGGGTGTCACTGCTATATCGGAGTGACTTAGAGCCCTCCTGAGGTAAGGCTCAGCATCCTTGGGAGAGGTGACATGCAGATGAAAGGGTGGGGCAGATGGGTGGGTGGGGGGTGTCAGGGGTAGGGTCAAAGAAGTTAGGAGGGAGAACCCGACTAAGATAGGAGAAAGTGTCGTTAAAGGCATCAGCCATTCAGGCTGGGTCAGAGGTAAGGCACCCATCAACCCTGAGCTGGTTGGGGGTGGAGTTGGTAGCTTAGCCACACAGGTCTTTGATGTTGTTCCAGAACTTTCGTCCTGAGCCCCAGGAGTTGGTGAGTGAGGTCTGGTAATGCTCCGCTTTTGCTTTGCACAAGGACCATGTACATTTATTCCTAGCTTCTCTATATTTCTGCCTGTCAGCTGGCAGGCCAGTCTCGTTGGAGAGGTGCCATAGGGAGTCTCTGTTACACATGAGATCCAGGAGGTGGTCATCGACCCATGGTACTGGGTTACCTTAGGCCACTCCTTTGGTGATTGGGGCGAATTTGTCACAGATGTTGTTAAAGGCAAGGATGAAGTGGTTTAGAACTAGCTCAGTGTCAAAGGTATTCATGACAATGGACCAGTCCATCGACCTGAGATAGGTTTTTAGTTGTGCAAGTTTTCCTGGCCAAGTTTGTGCTGGTAGATTAGTCTTGGGGGGGTTGGTTTTTTCCATCCAATGGCAGAGTACCAGGGAGTGGTCACTAATGGCATTTGGGAGTACAGTTGTACTGATGACTTTTTGGGGATGGTTGGTGAACACTAAGTCCAGTAGTGAGGAGTACCCAATGCACTGGTTTAGTCTGGTGGGGGATGTGACAAGCTGCGTAAGGTCCTGGGCAGTAGCGGCATCTATGAGTGGTGCAGCAGCTTTGTCTATCCAGTTGATATTAAAGTCCCCTAATACGATTTTCTTGGTTAGAGGTGGAAGAGTAGCCAGGTAGGACAGAACAGAGTAGAAGGCCCGCGTCTGCTCCCTTGGGGGGATATAGACTGTAGTGATGAGGAGTGAGGGGGGGGATTTTGTTGTGCCTAGTGTGACTTTTACAGTGATGGTCTGAGGGCCAGGATGGAGTTGGGGGGTGGGGAGTAGTTGTCCACGGAGGACCTCTCTAGTATATACAGCGCAGCCCCCCTGCGTTTACCTTGTCAATCCGCTTGGAAAAGGTTGTACCCTGTGAGGTTTATATACAAGTCAGGGGCCAAGGGGGAGAGCCAGGTTTCAGTGAGGGCACTAATATCCAGTTGGTGTTGGTAGATCCAGTCCTGGAAGATGTCCCATTTTTTTAGGGGGCTGCAGACATTAAGGGCAGCAATACATAGTCCGGTGGTTGGGGGGGTAGGTGCATTCACTGTGGCACGGCCAGGGTTAGGGTGAACATTACCTGATGTGAGCAGGAGGAGGAGCAGGAAGATCCTGTGAATGGGGTGCCATTTGGATGTCTTGCGGGGCTGTAAGCTACCACCCAAGGGCCCTGTAAGGGTGGGGAGTGAAGGGATGGGGAGGTTGGAGAGGAAGGGTGAGGCCAGTAATAGTGGACAAGGCAAGAGAACAGAAGATAGGAGTTGGGGACATGAGGAGGGCTCAAGTGTTGATTTGGGAAGTGACTGTCAGCCAGGCTCCCATAGAGGGGGGTAAAAGAGATATAGGGCCTTGTAGAGTGGTGGGTACAGATGCCTGGCAAGGTATCTGGATGTAGATCAGGAGTAGAGTTAACAAGGTATGCATAGCTAGATTCATTGCCATTTGAAACCTGCTGATGTAGTGGTGAGAGCAGCTTATGTCCCTAGTGGTGGAACAATATAAGCTGCAAATGAAGAAATGGGCTGATTGGTTGCTGAGCCCCTATAAAAGGGAGTGCTCACCAAGGGTATAAAAGGGAGTGCTCACCAAGGGTGGGAGTGCTCACCAAGGGTGGTGGCGGGGGTGGTGGGGAGCTGAAGCTTGCGTCACCGGGGCCTCACAAGCTCTCCTGAGTCCCGTGTGTGAGAAGCTGTGTCGGCATACCTGTAGTCAGCAATGTGGGGTGGGGGGAGGGCAATCCAGGGACCCTCATGACCTCCAGCACTGCTCGTCTGTGCAGATTCTGAACCTGAGGAGAGATGAGAAATGTAGAGGAATTTAAACACTTTGTGGGTATTTGGGGGGCTGGGGTACTGAAAGCGAGTGGCGTTAAGCTACGGCAAATCAATTACAAGTTTAAGCAGATCTCAGGTACAGCACTGTTCTGAACTTTGGGGGTGGGATACTGAGAGCGAGTGGTGTGGCGCTACGGCAAATTAATTACACGTTTTAGCAAATCTCAAATACAGCAATGTGCCGGACTGCAAGGGGAGAGGTCCCAAATTAAGTCTTTAAGCAGATTTCAAGTCCAGCGCTGTTCCGAACTGCGAGGGGAGAGATACTGAATTAAATTCTTTTAGCAAATCTCGAGTACAGCACAGTTCCGAACTGTGAGGGGAGAGGTGCCAAAATTAAGTCTTTAAGCAGATTTCAAGTACAGCACTGTTCCAAACTGTGAGGGGAGAGATACCACATTCAGTAAAGTTTATAGTCTCTCTATCCTCACACTGCAAATTACTTTTCTCACATCATGATATTCTCAAAAAATGTGTTTGCCAAGCATCCTGTGTTATCAGCTAAATTGGAAAGAAAGTACCAGTAATTGTAATCTGATATCAGGATGACATAGTATGATACCGATTGTGCAGGTCATAGCTGGGACTAAACAACATTACTGCATCTCTGTCAAAGTTTGTTAGCACTTCATGCTCATAGCTGGATCCATACCTCTTAACCTCCTGCCTCATAAATAAGGGACAAGGCGTAAAGAGCCACACTGCACTTCACATGTGCTTTCATAAATAAGATGTTTTACCTGTTACAATTTACTAGAGAATGCATGCTTTTCTTTTTCAATGTTCCTTCACAAGATTTATAGGGATATACGATGCTGCCATGACATCTCCCACAGTGAACTCCCCGACAGTGACAAAACCCTGTCAACATCCCCAGCACTGACACGTCACTACAACAACTGGCAACACTGAGCCAACAATGACTACACTCGATTGCTGCACCCTCCCACTTTAGATATCTAACACCACGTCACATGGACAGTGGAGTTAGATTTATGCCCCCCATTGCTGCAAAGTCTGTCACAGTGAAATCCCCATCACTGCAAAGACAGTCGCCGTTGAAGTTTCACTGTGAGGGGTTCACTGTGCGGGTGTCGCTGTCCCATCAGCATACTGATTTAAAGCATATCTTGGTAGTCCATCTAAAAGGTTTGTATAGAAAACAGTTGAAAACATTTGCCTCTACCCTGTTAACCTCACATATGCCTTTCATTATTACATAATAGTGCTCACAATGACAACAGACTGAAATATCACAAACAACAATTGTGTGGTTAGCAGGGAATAGTCAGATACATTATGAAAGATTCAGTGATGCAATTGCTGCAATATCTACAATATTTAGTAGACTAACAGAAGGGGAACAGCAAAATAATTGATTTATCTGGTATAGCCCAACTGTCTTGAAACTGAATAAATTCAGTGGTGATTGTATTCTATCCAATTTTACAGTTGAGATGACAAAAGCACAGACAAGTAACTTGCTCAGTGTCGTGCAATAGGTAGGTGACACCACTGGGAAATGAACCTACTCTCCTGGTTCACAATTCAGCTAAATTGGAAAGAAAGTGCCAATAATTGTAAACCGATATCAGGATGACAGAGTATGATACCCCTTCCCCCTTTTTTTACTCATTGTTCAGATCATAGCCGGGACTAAGCAGCATCACTGAATCTCTGTCAAAGTTGTTAGCACTTCATGCTCATAGTTGGATCCATACCTCTTAACTTCCTGCCTCATAAATCAGGGACAAGGCTTAAAGAATGGCTCTGCACTTCATATGTGCTTTCATAAATAAAATGTTTCAGCTGTTACAATTTATGAGAGAACACATTTTTTTTTATTTTCAATGTTCCTTTCCAAGATTTACAGCATATCTTGGTAGTCCATATAAACAGTATGTATAGGAAACAGTTAAAAACATTTGCCTCTACCCTGTTAACTTCACAGTGCCTTTCTTTATGACATCATAGCGCTCACCATGACAACAGACTATGATATTACAAACAGCAATTGAATGGTTAGCATGGGACAGTCAAATACATTTTGAAAGACTCAGTAAAAAAAACTGCTGCATTATCTACAATATTTGGTAGACTAATAGAAGGGGAATTTCAAAAGAAATAAATAACTAGAAAATAATAAAGTTAAAATATAATTGGTCTATATCTAATGGTTGTAAACTTTTTATTAAACTAGAGAGTTGCTGTCATAGGTTTCATAGGTTGTATGAGTTCGAGGGGAAAGCCCATGATGAATTTGTCATTGTTTAGAACTAACAACGGTAAAGGGATTTCTTTTCACCCATGTGTGGGTCGATTTCGTGTTTAAACCGGTCCATATTTTGATTCATTCAACTTCAGCTGGGAGCAAATTCCATAGTTGTGGTACTCTTTGTGTCACAAAATGTTTCCTCCATAGGGTTTTACATGTTTCAGCGTGCAGTCTTAGTTTATGCGATCTAGTGCATTTGATTGGTGGTTGTTTTATTAAACAGTTTCAAAGAACAGTTCATCCCTGAATGCCTTATAAGCCCAGTAGAGTTCTTCTCTACTAACTCTGTATTCTAGAGGAAAAAGTCCAAGGTTTCTTAGCCTGTCCTCATATCCAGATGTGCTACATTTGTAATAGTTTTAGTCAGCCTATGTTGCACATACTCATATGTTTTTTTTTATCTATAATAGATGTGGGGGAACAGAATGGGGCACAGTACTCCAGATGATTAGTCCTGACCAGACTAGTATACAGAGGCACTATAACCTGAGGCTCCTGACTTTTAATATGTTTTAAGATGCATTTAAGGATACCATGACATTTTTAGGCAGTTTTGTTACTATGTGAACTGAACTTCAAGTTATTGGTAATAGTAACACCATGATCCCTCTCTGTTGTAGTTATTTGTAATTTAGAGTTATTTATGTAATAGCTAACTTTTTTGTTATTACTCCCTTGCTCTTTAAAAAATCAGGAACAATGGACCAAAATCAGGGACACATCTTAAAAATTAATGATATCCACTCAGGAAGCAGGTAGAATAAGGGCCTTAGTGTAAAATGCATTTTGTAAAGAAGAACATGTGTGTAACTTTAATGTCTGACATTATTCTGTGCTTACAATCCCCATTGTTTGGTCACAGAAACATCACTTTTAGGAGGGACAGAGTAAAAATCTAAGGCAAAATCAGGGACATCCCTGAAAATCAAAGACAAATTAGAGGTACAGTATGGTTGGGTCTGCTCCCATACCCAAAAACACACACACACACACACACACACACACACACACACAGCCTTTTGTAATACTGTATGTATCACTTATTCCATTATATAAGCCTGTCCGATTTTATTAGACTGCTTATCCAACATGAGACAAACACCGGAGGACATCAGAGACACTAAGATGATGGTACTCTAAACCATGGGATGAGGGGCTTTTGAGCATGTGCATCCAAATTAAATGGCCAACTGACCAAATCAGCTGCTAATTGAAGAATGTGAGGACTGGTGCCAAAGAACTGTGTTAATGCAAATAAAATTACAAACAGAAGTTTGACTTTTTTGCAATAATTGATTTATTTTTGCATTGTGTTTGTAAAGTATTTGTCATCAATGTGTTGGTGTTTAACAAAAGTGTTGCTGACTACTCCACAGTTCTGTATTAGGAGCTATTGTACTTCACACTGCAGATAGAAGCAGGGTTCCAATGAAAATGAGATGGTGCAACTCATTTGAGCTGTCCTGGGTAAATACATTGTAAATAACATTAAGATACTCTCCATGATGCCAGCTCCTCACCAGTTCTATATTCCCATACTGACATCATAAATCCACATCATCTATTGAAATGACTCATTGTGTAAATAACTACCAGCATTCACCAAAAGCAGGATACCTCTGAAAACAAAATACTGCATCTCAGCTCATCACTATTGTGAAAATACATTGCAAAAATGAGTGCAATCAGGACCCACTGAAAATGAGATATTGCATGTTAGCTGAGCTATCCTGGTTAACTACATTGTAAAAATGAATAAAAGCAGCACACCAGTAAAAATGAGACATTGTATTTTAATCTTTATGGTTTTCATTTTAATTTTCTACTATTGTAGTGTAAATGTGGGACTTTTACATCACAATATTTTAAGTACAACTAACTCAGACAATGATTCTGTATATTTTATCACATTAATGCATTAGCAGCCATTGTGGCTCTGACCAGAATTTGTTATATTAGTTATCTGTTCAGTCAAGTTCTGTTCAGTCTGATATGTAGCTGTCAAATGTTTATGTAATTGGACCATTAATTTCAGGTATTGAAAAAAACTGCTCTGTGATTTAGATTTGCCAAAGATTTGAAACCACTCCTTGATGTTCTGTTCAGTCTCATCTCACCATTGTACTAGGTATTCATACAAAGTACTAAGTACCTTGCCTCTAATAAAGTTTACATACCTGATTTCACCTTCAGGTCCTGTAGAAGTGTTATCTTTCATTTCCATCTAGTTTGAGGCATTCATAGCCCTTTATCTGTAGTCCAAACTGTTTTGATCACAAGATGATCAATAAATTCTCCAGGACTAGTTATAGTATCAATAACCTTAATACATTTGTAGAAAAAAATAAAATAAATTTTAGTAGTCTGGGGGCCCCTAACATAAGTATGGGGAACTCCCATTCCTGAATAGTTAAAGCTGTCTTCCAACCCAGCTATCTCAATACAGTTTTTAAAAGCAATGGAATTGCAGTATACTTTTTTCCACATGCATGTCTAATATCCATTTCTAGAGTACACTTAAAATCTTCCCCTAGTATAAAGTGTTTTTGCAGTGGCTAGATATGGCTGTACTGTGGAAAATAAGTTAACACTTTCAGCTTTTGTTTGGGGTGCATATACATTAATTAACCTATTAGGTTCATTTTTCCATATTCCATCCACAAGAAGTACCCTACCAGGAATTAGAGCCACTAACCTATGAACTTTAAAACCTTCTCCTTTAAATAAGATACTTATGCCGTGAAAACATACTTGCCATCACTACAGCAACAAAAGGTCAGCACTCCATTCTGGATCCAGTATAAACTTTTAATCCACTTTTAGTCAACATACAAATTTGCTTCACCAGCAGTTGTTAAAACATACGAAAACAACTCTAACCATAGGTATACAGGTTCTGTACAGTCCAGCAAATAAGTGGTAAAAGGAATAATTTAAATCCACCACTAATTCAGGGTGCAAACAACTCCAGCCACACTTTTACGTTTCAGCGTCTAACCCAATGCCATCATCAGAACATGTGAGTGTTCTAATCAGTATGCACTTAAATACTTAAACAATTAAATAAAGTGACAATGCAAATAAATCTACTACTATAAAAGAAGTGTATATCTAAAAAAGTGCAAAATGCTTTCAGTCTAAGGAAGTATAGCCCTATCATTAATCAATTATTTATCCAAAGTAAAACATTACACAGAATAAAATGGCACACAAAAAGAGAGTATATAAGAATCTGATATCTCAGAAAATTAGGGAAAGTGGAGGGGGGAAGAAAAATGGAAAAAGAGGGGACAAAAACAACAGAAACAGCTATATCAAAAATGTTATATCACAAAATGTCTATCTGTAATGTACATTATGTAGTGACACAGAATCATTCATTCCCTTAGTTTTTACTGTATCTAAGGTGATAATCCAAAATGCCTCTCAATTCAAAAGTTTCTTTTTAAGGTCAGCCTGGTGGTGCTGAGGGCTGAGGTGCTGGCCACCTTACCTCGTGCTGTGCTGGTGACCCGTGTTCGGGAATGAGCATGGGTCACTGGGGGTTGGTGGGAAGGAGAAGGATAGAGCATCTGTTCGACTGGTCTCCTTCTCCAGGGGGGTTCACCTTCTGATGCCTGATTGCCTCCTGGCAGAGGCTGGGGGTCAGGGAAATGGGTGACAGCATTGGGAGGAGTCTGGGCAGATGCCTGAGGGAGAGGCATGTGGATGCATGTGCCTCTGCCTCCCTTGGTGTCCTTGCATGGCCCATGGCTCTGGTAATAGGGAGGGAAGGAGCAAACCATGAAAAATGTGGCAGCTCTCATGCGGCTTGATGGCCATCTGCGAGTGTTCATCAGAAGCTGGCACCCAAACTGGATCCATGAGGGTGTGGAGTTAGGGGGCACCCTGCCACCCCACTGTGGGGGACAAGCTGCAGGGGTTTCAGGGTACCAGCAGTCACAATCGAGACAGACGATGGCCAGATCCCTGGGTGGGATGTGAGATCTACCGGGGGAGCAGAGAGGTTGCCCAGGAGGATAAATAATCATAAAAAAAAGTTTATCTTTAAAGTTACCACCTTGACAGTCTAGAGACACTTTTTCAATACCAAAGAATTGCATTGCAGCTACTGAGGAGTGTCTCACTTTTCTAAAATGTCTCGCTATATCATAACTTTCATTGTAATTTCTAATTGCTGCTTTATGCTCTGCAATCCTCAGTTTGAGTGCTCTCTTTGTTTTCCCTATGTAAAATATCCTGCAAGGACATGTAAGGGCATAGATCACCCCCTCTGTGCTGCAATTAATGACATCTCTGATAAAAAAAAAATTGTTCTAGGATGAGCATAAGAGTTAATATTTTTAGTGTTGCCACAATGCACGCAATGTCCATATTTAAAATTTCCTCCAGGTAACCTTGGTAGCCATGTACTCAGTTTTTCCACAAGTGGTAGCATTGTGTTAACTAGTCTGTCTCTTAAATTTGTGCCTCTTGTACATGCAATTCTAGGCATAATTACATTAATTTAGTCAAATTTGGATTCTTCTTTTAAGATATTCCAGTGTTTTTTCACAATACTCGAAATCTTATCAGCTTGTGGAAAATATTGTGTTGCAAAAGTTATTCATTGATTAGCTGTATCTATGTCCATCTTTGATTTATTTATTAGTTATGTTAGGTCTGTTTCTTTAGTACTTGTATACACTCTGTCAATGACTGAATCCTTATATTTCCTATTTTTAAAACACTGCTTCATATCAGAACAGCATGCATCAAATTCTGCATTATTTGAACAGGTACGATGTGCTCTGAAGAACTGACCTTTCGGTACATTTTCAAGTAAAGATCTTGGGTGGCAGCTGTCCCCATGAAGTAGAGTATTTTTAGACGAAGGCTTTCTGAATATTTTACATTGCAAACCTTTGTCTGATTTAAAAATATATATGTCCAGGAAATTAATTTCTTGTTGATCCCATTCTGCTGTGAACTTAAGATGTCTACTAGAAGAATTAATATATTCACAAAATCTTCTAAGTTCTTCTTTAGTCCCTCACCAGAGAAGAAAGCAATCACTGAAAAAACACTTCCAATTAATAATATTGCTTAAGAACTCATTCTGTTGGAAAATAAAGGCTTTCTCCCTTTCCCCTACATATAGATTAGCCAGATTAGGGGCAAAAATGGTACCCATACTAGTGCCCTTTATCTGTGTATAACATTTCCTATCAAATACAAAAAAATGTGATTCCAAAACTGTCCTTGCACAGTCCACAAGAAAATCATTGGGTAGGGTTGCCTGATTTGGGCGACCTTCAAAAGCTTTAGAAATAGCTTCCAACCCTCCTTCATGAGGGATATGTGTGTACAAACTTTCAACATCAATGCAGACTAAAAGGTCTTGCTCAATAACTTTGCATGTTTGTAAAAACTGACACATGTGGTTAGTGTCTTTTATATATGAGGGGAGAGGGAATTCATTTTTTAATATACTCATCAACAAATTTAGATAAAGATTCTGTGGCAGCTCCTATGGATGAAACAATAGGTCTACCAGGCACAGGATTTTTATTTTTATGGATTTTTGGAAGTAAGTACAAAGCAGGTTTTATTGGATCAGCTACAATTAAATACTCTAGTTCTTTTTCAGTGATCCATTTATTTTCAAATGCATCTATAATCAGTGAATTAACATGTGCTCATATCTGAGGAGAGATCTCTCCCTCTCTCTCTAAATGATTATAATAAAGCTAATTGCTTAATTGTTTATTAACTTCCATTTGGTAATCATTAATGCCCCAAATTACAATCGTTCCACCTTTATCAGCAGGACGAATCAGTATATCTTCATAGTACTCAATTCTTTTAAAACCTCTCTCTCTTCTTTAGTAATATTTTGTTTAGTGTCATAATACAGTTTTGCTAGCAGACCATCAACTTGTCTTTCAACAGTTTGAATATACGCTTGTAAAACTGTGCTGTTAGAGGGCAAAACATAGACTTTTTTTGCAGACCAGATGGTTCATGTTTTATCATCATCTTTCCTTACATTATTTTCAAGATAATTGACATCTGTTTCAGTTCCATAAAAACATTCTTTCAATTTCAATAATCTGAAGAATTTTTGTAAATCTGTTTTTATTTTGAACACACTTGGAGTATTTGTGGGCTCAAAAGAAAATCCCTTTCTCAGGATATTTTGTTGTAATTCTGTAAAAGGCTTATTTGTTAGATTCATGATCTCCAATTCGGATTCTGGTACCTTGGGGAACGCTACCTCTGGCTGTTCTGATTCCATTGTACTCTCCCTCATTCTCTTTTGTAGTCTCTCACTCGTCTTTCTCCCTCGTCCTCTCCTTATCTTATTTGACCTCTTGCCTTGTCTTGACCTCCCTCTAAAAAGGCCTTGGTACAGAAATATTAGTGAAACCATCACTGTCAGCATCTGATGAAAGATTTCCATTCCTGACTTCTATTTGGGGTTTATTTATTCTAAAACATTTGAGTTTACCATGCCAAATATAAATAATTCCACTTGTATAGTCACCAAGATCCCTTTGATGTTTTTGTTGCTTATATACTCGCAGTCCATTTCTATATTTCTCAAGTTGTGTGTCAATTTTTTCTTTAACTCTGTGAGTTGTTCTCCAGTGTACATGGTGCTTAGTTTAAGTTCAAGATCAGTACTTTTAGTTTGCAAAATATCACATTATTTTTTTGCTTTTTTAATGATCAACAAAATTAAATCTGAACTGCCTTTATTTAATACTTTTTCCCAGTCCATCATAAATTCTTTTTCATCAAGCCCAAACGATGGGAGTTTTTGTATTCTTAAACCCCTTGGAATTCTTTTATCATGCCAGTATTGCAACAAAGAAATAGCATGCATTTGGAACCGAGTAAATCTCTTTCTCAAATCTTCCAATGTGTAAGCTTCTTTATTAGTACTTAAATGACTAGCAACACCATCATTAAACAGTTCTTGAATTTGTGCCAGAGAAAAGGCAAACTCTTCTATTTTTTCATCAGTTAGACTGAGTCCTTCTATATTAACAGCTGTGGCCATGCTTGGAGCTCACAAGAAAACATTCGCCTTAAAAAGCTGAATTAACAATTCACACACTGGTCTTGCGGCTCAGCCAAAAAGTTAGCTACTCTATATTGGCACAACAAGCAGGAAACATAGGGTGCACCTTACTAGAGGCTGAAAATCATGAAAACACACTTGCCATCACTGCAGCAACAAAAAGTCAGCACTCCATTCTGGATCCAGTATAAACTTTTAATCCACTTTTAATCCACATACTAATTTGCTTCACCAACAGCTGTTAAAAAATATGAAAACACCTCAAACCATAGGTATACAGGTTCTGTACAGTCCAGAAAATAAGCAATAAAAGGAATAATTTAAATCTGCAGCCAATTCAGGGTAAAAACAACTCCAGCCACATGTTAAGTATTTAAGTGAGTACTGATTAGAACACCCACATGTTCTGATGATGGCGTCTGTTTAGACACTGAAACATAAATATGTGGCTGGAGTTGTTTGCACCCTGAATCGGTGGTGGATTTAAATTATTCCTGTCTCTATGCCTGCTTTTGCTAGTGTCAACCTCATTTGCCTTGTGCTTCACTGCCTTGCATTTATGACTGTCCATCCTTGTGGAGGTGGCATGCCAGATGGCCCAGCCACTTCCTTATCAGTCTGTTCCATATAGCTCATGGGCTGAAGCAGAGGGTTAATGAGAGTTTCAGTGTCCCCCTAGTAAAGATCTAGCCTTATTATCATTGTCCTTCTGTTCATCCTGTGCTTCTGTATCTGCCAAGGTAATCTCTATACTGGGATATTCTGTGGGAGATTATTTAGAGAGATCAGAAGCCTGCTCCTCTGTGGCCCTTTCCTGAAAGTTTACAGAATTGGAGCAGTCTTATTGCGCCTTCTGTATTAAATCCTCCAGGTGGATAGCATTAGTCTTGATGTGGGAGGCCCAAGGGCAATTTGGAAAAATATGTCCATGCTCATCACACATATTACATTTAGCATGATTAGTACATTGGAAACTCATGTGACCAACCTCCCCATGAAGGCACCACCTAAGTTTGTCACAAATATTAGATAAGTGTGTATGGTCTCTACACTTATAGCAAACTTTTGATTCACCAGAATAAAAGCAAACTCCTCTATCTTGACCCCCATATAATACTATTTGGGAGATGTAGTATTCTTGCTTCATAGTGTCCAAGTTTAACTTTAAAATGCCATGCTCCAGTCCAAATGAATTCAGAGTTGAGAATGGCTTCAGAAGAACTTAAGACTTCACACCTCTGTTATAGCCAAGGTACTATATCTGCCACACGTACCCCTTTGTTTTTAAATATTACTGTAATTTGTTTTGATCATAGGTTTAGTCAGTGGTATAATGATAAAGGGAACCCACTGTGGTGGGAATTTTACATGGTTATATAGAGACCAGAATCTTTCTAGACCTTGAGGAGTTCTAAAGCTGATATTGAAATTGTCCTTATCTGAAATGTGGATTATTGCGCACATTACTGAGGCCATGAATTTCATTGATTCTTTTAACAGACTTTTGACAACAAAAACACGGTCAGGCCTTAGATCTATGTCCCCTTTATTTCGAAGATGCACCACATTTTTCCTAGGGGCAGGTTCACTTCTATGAAAAAGATCTGTAAATCAAGGTCCTTGATGGGGGAAGGGGAGGAACTGAAGTACTCTGACTCTTTTAAATTTGTTCCTCAGGTTGTGAATTTCATTCAGAATCTCCACCTGATTCTGTACCAGCTATATTACAGATATAACTGTTCTTTTCAGAGAGGTTAGAAATGCTAGGAACGCTCTCTTTCCCTTTAATCCTAGAACATGTCCGTGCTTGAGTCAGTTTGATTACACTATCTAGTTGCATCTTTTGTTGCAGACTAATATCACCCTCTGAGGGAATCATCTCATTTTGGGAAGGATTTTCTGTTTGCGCCTGTTTTAACCCTGCAGTCAGAGAAACTTCATGTCCAATAACCAACTCCTCAGAGTCTGCATGTGGTTCATTAGCAGAGGGTACTGCAGAAGTAATCTCGCCTTTCTCCTTAATATTTTGAAATTGCACATGTTTTTCAGTTATTTGAATTTCAGAGAAATTTACCTGTTCTGAAGGTGTACGTGGTATTTTCTTGCTGTTTCTGAGCATTTGTTCTGTTTGAGATTTAATTTCTAATTCCCATGTTGGAGCCTGAATTCATTTTCCCTCCAGAGTCTGAATCCATTCAGCTGCCCTTAATGCCCACTAAAAGCATCCAGGCTTGCTCCTCATCTTAAAAATTACTAACTACAAAAGGGGCTTCCTTTCTGCTGTGAACTGACGTCAATGGCCTTTGATGTTCTGCTTCTGTCAGTTTCACCTCGTATGGCTGTAACATTTCCTGGAGCAGTTTCCTGCTCAAATTTGAGCAGTCCAAGACAATTATTAGTTTTCATCTCTGGGCTCTCCATAGTGGGAGAATTTTGCCCCTGCTGTCTCAAAGCCACTTTTCTTTTACTGTATCTTTCCTCATCCTCCACCAGCATATAAACAGGAGTTTATGTCTCTCTGAAATTTCCCATTCTAGCTGAGCTTCAGCTTCTCCAATTTCATTTTCCATCACTTCTGTATTCATGGCTCTTTCCATCTCTTTGTTGGTTTTAGCTCTTATAGTCCCACATGAAGTAATCATAGTCATCCTCCAAAATTGAACCAGCTTGGGTGGAGGACTGCATCCCAGCCAGCTTCAGAACTCCCTCCACTGCAGCCTCTGGATCCGACGTCTTGAAGTCTGGACCACAGCACCTCCCTCCAAAAGTAGGGGATTTTTTATTGGGGAAAACCAAACATACAAATCATATACTACAAGTATAGAAAAACAATCCAATAGTATGTACAATATTATCCACAGTGAAGAACACAGACAGAAATGGAGAGAAATAAAAGCATGCACAAAAAAAGACTGTTAAAACAGAAATGCATCACAGTTTCTCCAAAGTTGTCTTTGCCTGGGCCCATCATACCTCCTGCACTCCTGCAAATATAGTGTTGAGAGCGCACACCCAAATACTGCAAAAGTTCCTGGAAATAATACATATTTTTATTGCAGCACCCAAGAACAATGAGCCCGACAAATATAATACATCAAAAGCACACTAAGGACTTGCATAGCACTTACATATGTCATATGAGTTCCACTTACTCAAAAATATCCCAAGCGTTAATTCTGGGTAGTAAATGGTACGGAACAAGGGTTCTCACCACTGAGTAATGGCATAAGATCAGAAATTCATCATATACGGACAATGGAAAAACAGATTTCCTGAGTTTCTAGGGATGATTCACAATCCTCTCTGAGACAGTAGCATTCACTAAGCTGCTTATGCTTATGCGTATTTCTAACAACCAGCTTACCGTGCATGCTAAGCTATAAAACATCCAAGAGAGAGACAGGAAGTCTCTGAATTTGTGAATAATACAAAACCAAATCAGTATGTGGTGTGGGATAGTGGGGGAAGAATAAATCACCCTGGCAGTTCAAATCAAAAATAGTATTGTACAGCAAATTCCTATTACTAGAAAGCATCATGCTGTAAGAAAGCTTCTACAGCTTTATCTTTTGAAAGGCCCAGATAATACAGTCAGGAACAGAGGGAGTCAAATGAAAAGTGCAACTGGGAAAGCTTCCAATCAGAAATATACAGAGTCAGCCAAACAGCCACAGCAGAAGTCCATAGGGACTCAGTATTACAGAAATTCAGTCCTACATTACATGTGCAAGATGGCGCCACACTCTACTGCACATGCGCTAGTAGTTGAGCATGTGCAGGGGAGTGTAGCAGACATCTTGCACACGGTGGAGAGTGTGCGGTGACTGCCATTTCTTTCTTTCTTACAAATTACAGTTATTCCCCCACCCAACCCTACCTCTCAGCACCCACCCCCACACAAACATAAGACTGACATTGGAGGTGCTCAATCTGCCAGTGTCATGATCAGAACACCCCAATGTTTTTTTTTTGTTTGTTTAAAGTGCACGTGCAGTTAGTTCTTCTTTTTATATATATACATACATATATATATATATATATAGTGTGTATATATATATATAATATATATACAGTATATATATATATATATATAGATAGATAGATAGATAGATAGCTATCCCCACCCCGCCCTCCCTCTCAGCACACACCCCACCCTCAGAAACATATGAGTGACTCTTGTCATGCCCAATCCTCCAGTGTCCCAATGTGGATTCCTCCCCCACCACTGCATATGGATGTTTATTTCTTCTTTTTTTAAAAAAAACATATTGATATCTCCCCCACCCAACCCTCTCTCTCAGCACCCACCACCCCACCCCTCCCCAGAAACATAAGAGTGGCACTGGGGGTGCCTAATTCTCCCAGTGTCCTGATAAGGAATCCTTTTTTTTTTTTAACCCTGCAAAAAGAAAACTGTTCATTAATGTCTTTTGTGGCCATAACTGCCTCCCACCCAACCTTCCCACTCAGCACCAACCACCCTGTACCACCCAAGCCTTTACTTACCTATCAAGGGTCCAATGTCGTAATCCTTTCTGGACTGCAGACACCTTCTCATTCTTCAAAACTGAACAGCAAACTGCAGAAACAGGTATGGAGTTTGATGTATTTCAATGGCCATTTTTGTATATTTTTGGCCCACATTTTCAACATGCCTTCTTTGGAACCATACCTCATGAACAATTACACTGTCATTAGGTAGCTCTGTCCTAAAAGGTGATTTTGTGGTCCCTGCATGAAATCACCTTTTGGGCAGAAGTTAAACATTTTCTATGCCCTTGTTCATGAGGTGGGGTCATAAGAAGGCTATCTTGAAAATTTGGTGTAAAAATATTAAAAACCAAAAATGTTATTAGCCTATGTTGAATTTTGTGAACGCAGGCTCATAACTTTGGTAATATCCAATATTTTCCACCCAAATTCACAACAGGGCCATATCTTTCCAGCACCTCATGAGTGTGATAGCTGTCATTTTTCAAATCCTGGTCAAAATGTCTTTTTACATTTACTTTTGTTGTAAAAATATTGAAAAAAAAAACTAAGTTATAATGCAATGTTGAATTTTGCAATCACAGCCTCATAACTTTGGTAATATTCAATATCCTCCCCCCCATGTTTACAACATAGCCTTTTCTTTAAAGCACCTCATGAATGCCACAGCTGTCACTTTTCAACTCCTACCCAAAATGTGTTTCTGTGTCCTGAAAGTTGATTTCACAGTCCCTGCACAAAATCACCTATAGGCCAGGAGTCTCTGCCCTTCT
This sequence comes from Neoceratodus forsteri, assembly GCA_016271365.2. NCBI lineage: Eukaryota > Metazoa > Chordata > Ceratodontiformes > Ceratodontidae > Neoceratodus > Neoceratodus forsteri. Next base: position 1,175,369,724 of record CM057449.1, on the reverse strand, counting down.
TCATGAGGCAGGGTCATGAAAAGGCTATGCTGAAAATTTGTAGTGAGGGATCCAGGATTCATGAATGGGGTTGGACCTGACAACTCTTGCTATACATTGTAGGTCACCATTTTTGTAAAGAAGAGACCCCCCTGGTATCATACTCAAGAGGCTTGCTCTGTCACAACTCTTGTACAAGTTGTGAAATTTGGTATACCATTCCCACAGTGATGGGAACACAGCAAAGACCATCACAGCGACAAAATCAACAGTTCGCTGTGATGGGCTGCTGTTTTCACAACAATGATGCTGTCTCTGTGGAGTTCACCCCCTCCCCAGAACCAACTCTGACTCGGAATTGATTAGCCAAAGTACCGGGGTACGGGGGAAAGGGATCATTGTATAGGGGGTGTGGAGGGCAACGCCCCCCACAACAAACACACTTTTGTACAGCAACAGCACATTGCCAGTTGGCGTCATTGTGCCATCTCTGTAGTGATGGTTAGTGAATTTCCTGTTGCTGCGGTGATATGAAACTGTTAAATTCATTGAAATAAGTACGATGTGAATGAAAACAATGAGAAAAAATCTGTAAAAGTGGAAATTTTACCAACTATGATCTAGATTCTAGAATCTTCAATATTGCTCAGATCGGTCTAAAATCTGTACCAGTTATGTACATCGAGGATATTCACATAAAACAAGTCTCATTGTCATCATGTTTTTACAGTATGGAACAGTATACACAATTATTGTAGGAAAATATTTCATGCTATTCAGAGCTCTGTTATATCTATTATCGATTATGGGCTTGTGATATACGGAGCAGCTACTGATACTGCACTTCAGCGCATAGCTATAGCCCTAAACAAGGCTTGTCACCTCCTAACCTCAGCTCCTTGCCTTTCCCAAACCTGTGATATATATGAGAAAGCTAACTGGCTCTAACTAACAGGCAGACTCAGGTAACAGACCTGCATCCTAGCTAAAAAGGTCTTATTGGATCTCCTGCCCCCTGGTGTACAGACTATATTGACATCACTGTGTCTCCTGCTCAACCCGAAGTTTTGAATGTCTAACATTTTCAGTACCCCACTACCACACTACTCAAGGGCAATGTTCCCTCAAATCGAGAGCCTCAAGTTGGTTTAATTCGCCTCCACCAGAAATTACCAACCTCGCCTCCCTAGGTACTTTAAAGTGGAATCTTCACCAGCACTTTATTACCAGGGCATGCTGTGATTGCTTCTTATAATTTAGTACAGTCCTACTACCCCCTTGCCTCTCCTTGTCACCATGTTCCCTCTCACACTTTCCCACCCTTTCTCTGTTTTGCTAATTCCTAGTTTCTACCTGCCTCTTTTTACATTTCCATCTCCTTCCTCATTTTCACATTTACTGCCACTCCCCCACTTCTTACACCCTGCTCTCATTCCGGGCTGATTTTCCCAACTTCACAACCCCCTCCTCAAATTTGCCACCATCCCTTTGGCCCCCTCTTCCTTTCCAACATCCCTACCCTCATGTCCCCCTCTAACAGTGCTCTCTAAGCTGCTCTCCCCCTCCCTCCTCTACCCTACTACCGTTTTGCTCCTGACCAACAGCCTATCTCTTGCCTCTGCTCCTGCTACTCTAGCCTTGACTCCCTGCATTATAGTATATTATACCATGTTATGAAAATGTTAACTACATTATCAGACAAAGTTTTTTGCTGCTTAGTACTGTTCACATTATACCATGTTTTGTTACTTTATGTATCCTGTTTTTGTTTTGTCTTTGATTGTAGCCTGCTTGTCTGTTTCTGATGTGGAACCTTTGTAAAGAGCCTTGGCTCAAAGGTATACTCCAAAATCTTAATAAATAAAAATAAATAAATATATAAATTTGATGATTATTCGGCTAAATTTTTAAACAGACTTCATGGTGTTTCCTCTGACAAAGTAATCATTGTATTTATATTTAATTATACCATATTTCTATCTTCTACAATATTTCTGCTTTCATTTAAAAGAAACTTGACTCAATTATCATGATTTATGACTGAGATGTTCTGTTTTGAGTACCCATACCCCCAAATGGACCTGATCAAAATTTGTAGACATAAGGGTAAATAAAACATTTATTTATGCACAAAGAAACTTTTTTTGTTTCATTGAATTAAGGAAAGAATCAAAACAAGGGTGCATCACACTAAACAGCATTAGCATTGCAAATTTAAAACAAATAGTATAGTTTAGAATTAAGTAAATAATGAGAGGAAAGGGTGATTGTGGGGTGTGGTGATGGGGAGACTTGTGGGAGTGGGGGTGGCATGGGGGAAACAGTTCCAATGCACTCTGTATCTCATGATAATTGTATAATGTAGATTGTTCCCTTGGATCTGTTCTCAATATTGTTAAAATTCAACAAACTTTAAATTGGAAACAATAATTAAGTAAATAATTATGATTAATTAGAATTTATTTAAATGCATATCTAAAACTTATTAGTCAATGATCTAAAGCTGTAGAATTTGTTTATTATTACATTGATAGTGGCTACTTATTCAGTTACATGAGGTCATCTCTATACTAATCATCAAGTTCATGACTTTCACCAGTCTTATACAGATGTGACCTTCAATGTCACTTAATCATTGTCATTGTCTTCTGAAGTCAGATTCATTTGAACTTGGTTACATTTCATGAGCTCAGCATTACACATACACACAATAACACATTTGATATTTGCCCTAACACAAATGCAGCTTCATTTGCATTTGTTTCTTTTGCATTTGCAGTACTTGGTTCACATGGCCACTTTTGGCTTTGGTTCTTTTGTCATCATACGCGGGACTAGCCTGCCTTCTTGAATAGTTTGCCCAAACAAATAAGGATCAGAAAGCACTGGATTTGACTATTGAGCCCTTTTAATGACTGCTATTTAGTGCAGAGCATGCAGCTTGTGAAATCTAAGGGCATCCCCTGTTTGTGGCAGAGTCAGCAGGTCACCCTTTGTTGTCACATGCAGATGAGCTTGGTGTGCGTCCAGGCCACCACTGAACTCTTCTCTTTAATATAATTTCATAAAGAACTCATGCTCTGCTGAAAGGACCTCATCAGTGACATCTAGAATTACTCCAGTTTTTCCATTATATGCTGATGTATGAAGGTTGGCTGCATTTTCAAGGGCAACTTTTAGAGCACACTTCTTCCCTCTTCTGAAGTGATAGCAGTCAGTGTCACAGCCACTTAAGATGTAAGCACTAAGAACAACTGATGTGAGTTATGATGCATGTGTGTTGCACATAGTGCTAAGAGAAACTGCTACTGAATGGCATGGCAGGTACACACTTATCTTCTGAATCCATAGCTCTTCTAGACCAGCCATCTGAGTGCTATAGTAGATGCACATTATGATCACATCAGTGACAGTGGTTGCCACTTATGCTCTCTAATATACAAGTGTATTTACACAATATGCAATATGGGAGATTATTCTTGTATGTGCTTCTTCATGTTTTGTACATGATGATTCAGGAATTACTACCATGTCATTGTTTGAGAGAAGAATGGAATGACCTTGGTCCTTGAACAATCCATCAAGAATCAATCTACATTCCTCTGGTAGCTGAGTATTGTACTTTACCAGGCACTTCCCAAGAAATCAAGGAAACTGGCCTTGTTTTGTGAGTTGGCAATGAAGTCTTTCCAGTAGGGGATGGGCAGGGATTCCTGAGGTTCATAATGCTCTGCAGTTTGCATGATGAAACTTTTTGCATTTTTTTCGCTCCTCACTTTTCAAGCTTGCTGATGGATTAACATCATACCTGTCTCCTACAATGTTGATGCTATTGCAGCTTTCTGGCTTTATTCAAAGAAGTGTGTCTATATATTTCTCCTGCAAGTCACCAAATGTATGACTATCAAGGCTTTTGTATTGTTGAACAAATGCCATTGCATCAACTACTAGTAGAGTAGGTTCATCTGAAGATGGCAAGTTACCTTCCTCTGGCCACAGTTTACCAAGATAACCTTTTAATGCAGCCAGGTAATCAGCTTGTTTGCCTTTCTGCATGGCATAGCCTTGGGGAAGGTCAGCATAGAGCTCAAAAAGAGTTGGGGGATATTTTGTCCATTAGTGGCAGAAGGCTTCTACCTTTTTGTCTTCATCCAGATCTCAGATAAAGTACATGTTCCTGACTATATTGCTCTCCTCTTCATAGACTTCTTTCTTCTTCTGAATGTATGAGGCTGTTTTGGCTTTGCTCATGAATATCTGAAGCTTTACAGTTTTAACTTTTTCACTACCGCTCTGTTGTGCTGCGGTTAAGGCTGCAATGCCCCTTTTCTTGGCTTCAATTAAGTCATTTGATGTAGCCTTTTGACCAGTACAGATGTTCAGAAGATTACTGGTATCACAGATGAATGGATTGATTGTTCTGCCAGTGATCACATTCATCATTATTTTAATTGCTGTACTGTCCTGTCCTTCTGTGCTGTATACTCAGAATCTTGATGATGTTTGCGACCATCAGTGCTATAAAGGTAAGCCATCACCTTCGTTTGTTCAGAGATTGCTGTCAGTGCTGGTAATGAATGCAGGTATTTATCCACAGCAGCAGGCCACTGAGTTATGTCATGGAAAAGCTTGGTCTTGGCATCTTTGGTATACATCTGCTTGAGGGCCATATCTGTCCACACACCATTAAACTAACCAACTGTTAAGTGCACAGTGAATTTTCCAAATCTGAACACATCAGTGATGACTGGTGCTGGTTTGTAGGTCTTTCATAGTGGACAGGGAATGAGGAATTCAGGAAACATATTTGTGATGACTAGCAGCCACAAGATATGGCAGCATTTTCTCATCTTCAGCCAGGTGCTGCTCTCAGTGTCCAGCTTGCTCAGCATAGATATAGTGAGTCAAAATCTGAATCATGTCCATATACATAAGCCAGAGCCTTGTTGTTGGGGATTTGCACTTTGTCTCATGGAACTCGTTCATTACCGTGTCTACTTCCAGTAGCCTAGTTGTTTGGAAGTATGAATCATTTGCATTTTGTGCATCCTTGGCATCCACGGCATCTCCCTCTCTTTGAAAACTTTTTCAGAGCAATGTCTTTGCCATATTCACCAATGAGCCAGCTTTCAAATGCATTCTAGTGTAGCTCATACATGGCAGCATGAACTAGTCTATGGACTCTCAGCGTAGCATAATAGTCTTTGCCTGACATGATTTTTTGGCAGTTCCATGGAGGCAAACCTCAGTTTCAACAAGGAGACCCTCTATTACAGTTTCTTTTATTAAATACCCAATTGGCCCCATGACATTTAGTGCAATGTGGAAGCCACCCATAAGAAGGATGACTTTGCCATACCTCTCCAGCTTACTTTTCTAAAGGCCAAGAGCAATCTCATAGACTGCTTTGTCACAAGCAATTATGCAGAATTTCTGCACAGTTTTCTGAGTGACCTTCATACAACACTGAACTGATGCTTCAACCACATCAGGGTTTACAGGAAGTTCTGGAAAGAAAGGCCCATACCCAATCACAATTACCTGTACCTCCTGTTGAGTAAGTACAGTAGTTCATAAAAGGAGGACCATGTAACAGGTTTTGATTATTCTGTGACATCTAAATAATGTGTGGGACCCATATTCACTAAATGCCAAAACCAGTCTACAGGATGAAGTAGTTCTCTAGTCTGCTGTGGTGCTATTGCAATGCCAGCAAGTGAATGACTCTTTTGGTGGTCTTTGAGGATGAGATTGCTTTTCTCTGCTTGAAATTGTTGAAGATATGTTTGTGAAGGCTGGCATTTTTGTTAACCAGGGGCACCCTAACAGCCATTGACTGTTGATCCTCACCTTCATTAGCATATAGATATATTGCATGCAATGTTCCATGCATAGTTTTACCATCCTTTGTACTCTCATGGAAGTCTAGATTGTCAGTTTCACACTGTGTGAATAGACCTGATTTCAGATTCATTGGTAGGAAAAGCCCATCTTGAGCTTCTTGCTCCTCAGCAGCTGCTGCCATGGTCACAATATAACATTGGGCATCTTGCTAGCTAATGCTATTTCCAAATCTATTTAGCAGGGTTACTGTCTCCTTGCTCCAGTTGGCCTTTAGTAGGTGTAGGGCAGTACCAACATGTTTTGGTGTTGGAACACCAGTAATGGCTGTGCGCATGTCTTGTCCAAGATTCAGTACCCGCTCATGTTCTTTTGGGTTTAGCTGAACTCTCCCATCATTGCTTATTTTTGGAGTAGCATTGGTAAGCATCCAAACCATGAAATTGTAGAGAGTAGTACCCACACATGTTGAAGCTGCTTCATAAGACACATCCAGGTTTGTTTCACGTGTCTTGGTCTTGTAATGTACACTCTTTAGCTAATGTACTCATTTGATGTTCTTCTCTGCCAAACTGTTTCAGTTCAGACCTTATTAATTTTGCTGCATTGTAACTGAACATATCTGCATCCATTTGAGTCTGATTATCATTGTTTTTTTCTTCACTTTCTTCTGTATATTCTGATTCTTCCATAGTTTGCTTTAACTTGGCAACTTCAGAAAGCAACTGACCAACATTCAACTGCACTGAACACAAGAGACTTTATTTACCTTTCTGAGGAACTATGGTTAGCCTATAACCACTGTGATTAGTACAGTATGTCAGTAGGCATCTTTTCAGAGTTGCTGACCTGTAGGATGCTGCATCATCTGCACCATGATTGTCTAACCACTGGTGACATCCATCACAAAGTTAAACGATATAGAAGACACTTCCATTGTCAAACATTGGCCTATCCATTTGAGAAATTTGCCAACAGAACCCTGCATCATAGATATCATCGCCTTCCATGACTGTTCTTCTATTTACTATTACTAGTATATAGTTATTAAAACACGATCTATGGTATTGAAAATCTTGTGCTATCAGATCTAGGCATTCATCCCCAAATCCTGGCAACTTATGTAACATGGTACTGCCATTGAGTTCTTTGTCTTTTTGTCACATGGATTTTGATGATCAACCATTGCAATCATCAGCAGTTTCCCCCTCTTATCCCATGCACTTTGAGACACAAAACATCTACTCTCCTAATAAATAGGCTGTTGATTGAAGATCGCGTAACCACGTGAAACAAATCTGGTTGTTCAATGTCCTGTTATGAAACTCTTCGGCATTTTTGTTCAACATTTTTTTTTGGTAGTGCATGCATTGTGATAACTTGCATGCATTACTGGGGTCTTTGCTAGGAATTCATCTTTACATAACATGTTCTTTTCCAGTCAGAAAGTGACATTATCAGCATAGTTCTGAATTTCATACAAGAAAGCGGGATACCTAAGTTCTGTCAGTCTTTGTAAAGAACCGCGTTTTGCATTTTGCTGACCAATGAGGCAGTGGGAGTAATTTGTGATTGGTCACTACCTTTTATCGCAGACTTGGAATGCTGACTCCATGGTTGATCAGTCATAAATTTGAAATACAAAAATGCACATTATAAATACTTGGCACAGAGCATCAAATTGATTACTTTAAGAGCATTCCCTAAATAGGCAGATTACTAATATCATAAAACTCCTATACAGTATTTCAAACAATACCAGAATTAAACTAGAAATGCATATATGTCCAAAACTGGCGAATGCTGGTTAGGATGATGACTGGGTACATTTCAGGGTATGGGTACATAAAATGGAATATCTCAGTCATAAATCATGATATTTGAGTCAGGTTTCTTTTAAATGAAAGCAGAAACATTGTAGAAGATAGAAATATGATACAGTGTAATATAAATGTAATGACTACTTTGTCAGAAGAAACATCATGAAGTCTATTCAAAAATGTATCCAAAAAATCATCAATTTTGGAAATATTTTCCCACAATAATTGCATATACTGTTCTGTACTGTAAAGACATGATAACAATGAGACTTGTTTTATGTGACTAGCCTCAATGTGCATAACTGATACAAATATTAGATTGATCTGAGTAATACTGAAGATTCTAGATCATATGTGGGAAAATTTCCACTTTTCCAAGTTTTTCTCATATTTTTCATTCATGTCGTACTTATTTCAATGTATTTCACAACTTGAACATGAGTTATGACAGAGCAGGCCTCTTGATTATGGTACTGGGGGCTCTCTTCTTTCATAAAATGGTGGCCTGCAAAGTATAGCAAGAGGTGTCAGGTCCAATTATGTTTTGAGGGCTTTTGTGGCTTGTGATCCCTTACTATTGGTGTAAAAATATTAAAAAAGCAATTTTTATATTTTTACCCCACATTCCTGAGCTGCAACCCTATTGGCTCTGGCCAGAATTTATTCTATGAATGATCGGTAATATCTTTTTTGATGGGGTTCAACTGACTGCCCCACAAGGTATTAAAAAATATACTATACAGTCTAACCTTCAGGGACCGTGAGGGTGGGAAAATATAACTAATACACAAAAATAAAAGGCAATAAAATCATCTTTATCAAAAATACTCATTTCAACTTAGAAATCAATTTGTCTTTCCATTCATTCACTGTCACATCTACACAAGCAATACAGTGAGTCCAATTTAGCTCAGTCATATCAGGGGAACCAAACTTAACACATAAAATCTTAATATTTTGTTGCTCAATATTAATATTTTTTTTTTCAGTTTTGGATTAATACTTTAGAGCTGAGGGCTCATTTACAAAGGTTCCATATCAGACAAAATATGATACAATACATAGGTTACAGGAAAACACTGTCAGATAAGACATCAAATACAGTAAACACATAGGATACAAAAGGTAACACTGTTTCAGTTGCAGAAGTTAAGTGTTAAGTTCCAACAACACTACATGAGTGCATTACAGTGCTTTGGTAAATTCAGAGTACAGACTTACTGTACAGTAGGTCAATACAGTCCCTGGGCTAAGGTAGAAAATGGAGTAGAAACATACACAGCCAGAGGTGGCTTTGTCAGGGGTATAGCAGAAGAATAAGGTATAAAGGGTGGGGTATAAAGGGTGGAGGAAGCAGGGGAATGTGTAAGGTGGGGAGGAAGGTCAGGTACATAGGACACGGTAGTAGACGGGGAGAGGAAGTGAGCTCAGGTAGTACTAGGTTGGACTGAGTTTATATAGGACAGCAGGAGACATTCTCACATTTTAGGTAGAGTAGTAGCCACAGACACTGCCAGCTATTTCCCAAAATTTCTGTGATATTTCCAGAAATATCTGATGCTTTTTGCATTTAAACAGTAGGGGCAGCAGAGAGAAATTCTTCCGAAATTTCATGAAATATCTGGAAATAGCTGGCAATGTCTGTAGCTACCATCGTAGGAGTGGAGCCCTGTTTTGAACTGACTAATCTTCTGCATTCGATAAGGCAGGTGGGGAGGTCATTAAACCACTTTGGTTCCTGGTAAGATAGGGATCGCTGAGCAAGTATTGTGTGCTTAAACAGCATCAGTAATCCCCTCCTCCCCAGCCACACTTCTCAGGTTTCTGGTGAGTTGTGTGTTTTTAAATATATTTGTGGTTGATTCAGATGTAAGCCCTAGCAATTATTTTTTACCCAGCATGTAGGTCTGGTATTGTACTCTGAGTCTGTTTGTATAGTGCACAAGTGTGGGTGAGATAGTCAGCACCAAGGCCCAGCCTACAGGCCTTATTAAGAAGGGGTTTGTCTTTTTTCAGCACAGTATCCAAGCCATCCCTGTAGATCACCAGCCCACAATCAATGGTGGACACTACTGAGCTGCACATGACCAATTTCAATGCACCAGGTATTATTGCATGCCTGTGGTGGTAGAGAACACCTAGCTTAGTATTTGCTGATTTTACAACATGGTCAATGTGAGTGGAGAATGTGAGGGTGTCATCCAGGTGTACTTCCTGGTATTTAAATATGCTTACGTGCTCCAGTGTTTCCCCCTTATGGCTATGTATTAAAAGTGGGCCTTATTTCTTTTTGTTATGAGGCCCCATGAAGAGCATGCCTTTGGATTTTTATAGTTGAACAAGATTTTATTCTGTGCAAACCACATTTCTAGCCTTTGGAAGTTTGTTTGTAGTTCAGTTGTGATTTTTGATAGATCTCTGCTAGGTAATGAGATTATGGCATCATCAGCATACAGCACCATGCGTGCTGGGCAGGTGGATGGTTGGGAATTAATGAAAAGGCTGAACAGCAGTGGGCCAAGTATTGATCCTTGCAGGACTCCAAGGCTCACTTCCTGTGGCTCAGAGAGTTTACCGCTAATTCTCATGCATTGTGTTCTGTGGGAGAGGTAGCTGCCAAACCAGGCTACAGTGTTTGTAGACAGGCCAGTGGATAAAAGACAGTTTGGTAGAAGCTGGTGGTTTACAGTATCAAAAGCTTTTGTGAGGTCTATGAAGATAGAACCCACAGTCATACCTTTATCTAATGCATCATAGAGCTGAGTAGTGTAGTCAATCAGGGCTGTTAGAGTAGAGAGTTTTTTTTTTTTTAAACCATGCTGTTGTATACAAAGGAGATTGTACTTGTCCAGGTACTCTGTAAGTTGGTCAGATACCATTCTTTCCAGGGCTTTGGAGGGGGTGGTTAATACAGAAATAAGCCTATAGTTTGACAGATTTGTTCTGTCTCCACTCTTAAAGATGGGGGTGATGAGTGGTGGCTTCCATTTGTCCAGAAACACTCCCATTCATAATGATGCATTGAAAATTTTAGTGAGTGGAGCAAGCAGCCAGTTGATTTAGGATGAGGGCTACCAGCTTCATATCAAGTAAATCACGCCACATCCTAGTCTTACCTAGGACCCACTTGACATAGTTTATGGTCTCAGTTCTGGATATCTATCTGAAGTAGAATGGTGGTATACTGCTATGAGGTGGAAGGGGTGGGTCTTTCAAGGGAAGCTGACCAGGTGCTGCAGTGGAAAGGTAGTTGCAAGGTAGCCCAGCACTGAGGTCAGTGAAGGCTAGGTTGAAGGCATTTACATTATCACTTGGCTCGCGTAGCATCCCTGGTGTAGTAACAATAAGGTCAGGTGGTGTCTTGGAAACCCTACCCATTACAGATTTCACAGAGTTCCAGAAGTCCCTACTATGACCCCAGTTTCTGCCTAGGAAATCATTATAGTATGAGGCTATGGCCTCCTTAATGAGTTTTGTGCATTTAGGTCTGGCTGACTTGTAAGAAATGAGGTCACCCTGTTTCCCAGTAGCTTTGGCCTTGTGTCATAGGTTGTCTCTATAGTGAATAAGCTTGATGGGGGAGCCTGACCACTAGGGGTTAGCAGTCCCTCTTATTTTTTTTTGGACTTGTAAGGGGCGAAGATGTTGAAGGCATTAGTAAAAATTGTGCAGAAGTAATCTAGGGCTTGGTTTCCATCCTTAGCTCTATCAAGTGGGGACAAGTCAGTCAGTCACAAGTACTATTTGAAAGAATCCAACTGACCATTTCTCAGTGGTTGATTTCTTGTGTGCTGTGGAGTGCAGTTTGTGAACCTATTGGTCCTGGTGCACAACAGAGGGGACTAGTCACTGATGGAGACTGGTAAGACTGATATCTCAGTGATATGTTCCGGGCAGGTGGAGAGAAGCCAGTCAATTAGGGTACTTTTACCTGTCTGGTAGTTTTGTCTAGTGGCTTGTGTTACCATCTGGGTGTAGTAAAGGCCTGTAATTAGGTCTCTAACAGCTGATGAGTCTTGGCATTGCCAGTTAATATTAAAGTCACTGACTACAACCTGCTCCCAATTTTGCCTGAGCTGCCTTTGGTTATTAATAAACTGCTCTATGCCAGAGGCACACTTTCCAGGGTGTATGTATACAATAGAGAGCACTAGCACCTTGTTTTGATGGTCTATGGTGAGTCTGAGGGTTAGTATTTGAGTCTCCCTAGTGTGCAGGCTGCTGGGCAGCACCTGACCTTTGATATTGTTGCAGAGGTAGACCAGGCAGTGGCCACCCTGCTTAGACAGTCTGTCCTGATGGAAAGTGGTATAGTCATTTAGGGCTATAGTGGCATCAGGAATCTTGTGGGAAAGCCAGGTTTCTGTAAGTGTAATGATATCTGGTTTGAGTAGTTCCGCCCATGTCTGGAATTGCAGAAGCTTAGATAATAGGCTACCTATATTCAATGAGACACTTTTGAGGTGTCCAAGCCTCATGGTGGTGTTTACACCTGGAGGTCCAGGGTTAGGGTGCACATTCCTGGAAAGTAGAAGCATGATTAAGATTAATTTCCTTAGGTAATGTGTCCAGAACACCAAAGTTGAGCCAGCTTGCTTGGACTTAGTGAGCCTATGGTGATTGGTGGCATCAGCAAGGGTCTGGCAGTACAGCAAGGTGGATAAGGGTATTTTAGGTGTTGCCTGAGATATGTAATGCTGTGGCGAGAGTTTGGGGGGCATGTGCCAAGTGAACGTTTGTTGACATTCCTCTAGTATTACCACTATTGAGCATTGAGGTGCCTGAGATTGTTGACAGGTGCATTGATGATGCTGCACTACTGTATGCCTGCCATCTTCAACCCCTAGCAGGAGGACAAGGATTATTAGTAGTGCCAGCTTTGGATGTCCCAGTATTTGGGGCAAGATTGTACACTGATGATTGTTCAGGTTAGAAGGGCAGTCAGGGGTGTCCCACTTTTAGTGTGTGTGAGTTCCTGTTTTCCAGCAAGTGGAGTGCTGGCCCAGTGCTAAAAAAGGGGTGCTAGATATGGATTTGTTTGCCCCTTTAACAGATAGAGTGGGCCTGTTCAGCAGGGTCCTGTACCTTTGGTGCTGTGCTGGGGTGAGTGGGCGGTGAATTCAAGACCAGCTGCAAAGCAGGTTCACTGGTCAGGGGTTGCAGGGGGCTGCTGCATACAATGGGGAGAGGAGGGAGAGTATATTGGCAGGTGAGAGAGTCAGACACTGTTGGTCTGTAAGAAGTATAGGTGCTTATTACTAAGGTGTTAGCTCCTTTAAGACAGGGAGTGTGCCTGTCCCAGAATAGGTGTATTAGAGGGAGTGTGGGTGAAGTGCTGTGAAGTGGATTTAAAGAGTGTCAGGGGCTGGGGTGGAAGGGTAGGAGAAAATTCACAGGCAGAGCTTCAAAACCTAGCACAGAAGTAGATAATTGGAGTAAAAGGTAAGTCCAATGGGGTAAAAACTGGTAGCGGAGGAGACCAATGTTGCAAGCCAAAGTCCCTGGTGTTTCTGTGTACCTGGTGAGCAGAGATGGGTGGGCAGAGGAGCAGGCATGACTGGTGGGGTTTCAGGTCATGGTCACTGGACCATGGGGAGCCCATTCAAGGGTTAAGTCTTAGGGAAGAGGAAAGAGGGAGCCAAGATATGCAGACCACAAACAATGCCTGGGTTAAATCATTGGTAGGGTCAGGCTAATACAAAAGGAGAGTGAATAGCGGCTATGAGTGGGGGCAGGCAGAGTAGAACCATGCTAGGGGATGTCTGGGCTTTGAAGCCATAGTGACAGGGTAGGAACAGAACAATTCAGCCTTTGGACCTCAGGAAAAAAACAGAGAGCAAGATAGGGTTAGTGTTTGGCTTGGAGGGAAAGCACAGAATAGAAAAGGAGAAACCGGAAATATTCAGTGGTAGGGAGCGGGTTGGGAGAGGAGTAGGCAGAGAATAACAGTTTAGAGTAGGAACTTAATAAAACAATTGTGCTCTAAAGAAAACATTAAGCACTGTACAGAATTCAGGAAATTCAAAATTCAAACCTTGCAGAGGCACGTAGTTAAAACAAGCTGTGCTCTAATTTGTTCTAATGTACTCTAAAGAAAATATTCCAGCACTGAACAAGATTTAAACAATTAAAAATTCAAACCTAGCAAAGGCAGAACTTCAAAATCTAGCACAGAAGTAGATAGTAGGAGCAAAAGATCAGTCTGATGAGGTGAAAACTGGTAGAGCTACCAATCAAGTACTACGTCCTGGTGAGCAGAAGTGGGCGGGCCAAGGAGCAGGTGCAAATGGTGGGGTTTCAGGCCTGGCAGCTGAACCATGGGAAGCCCAATCAAGGGTTACGTCCTGGTGAGCAGAGATGGGTGGACAGAGAAGCAGGTGCATCTGGTGAGGATTCAGGTTGTGACTACCAGACCGCGGAGAGCCCAATCAAGGGCTATGTCCTGGTGAGCGGAGGTGGGTGGGCAGAGGAACAGGTGTGGCTGGCAGGGTTTCAGACCATGGCTGCCAGACCATGGGAAGCCTGATCAAAGGCTAAGTCCTGGTGAACAGAGGCAGGTGGGCAGAGGAGCAGGTGCAGCCAGCAGCATTTCAGGCTGTGGCTGTCTGACCACGGGAGCACAATCAATGGCTAAGTCTTGGTGAGCAGAGGTGGGTGGGCTGAGGTGCAGATGCAGATGGCAGGGTTTCAGGCTGTGGTCACTGGACCATGGGAAGCCCGATCAAGGGCAAAGTCCTGTTGAGTAATAAAGGATATAGCTGATGAAGCAGCATCTGCAGAAACCCCTAAAGCGTAGTCTCTCCTCTTAGCATCATTAATCTTTGGACCAGAAAAAAGGGAAAAAGTTCTCTAAAGTGCACTGTACCTCAGAACCAGAGGCAGAGTCCAGAACTAACAGGACAATGTCATCCGCATAAGCCATGACCTTTACAGGGGAAGAACCAAGGGACACTGAAAGGTCAGTAATACGTAAATTATCATGAATGTCCTGTAATAAGGGGTCCAGCCCAAAGACAGACAAAATAGGACTAAGGGAGCACCCCTGATGAACATCTCTATACAGTGAATATGGGCCACCAAACCACCCATTAACAAGGGGGAGAATAACCAGCATAGAGTAGAGGCATTGGATCCACTTGACAAAAGGTGAGGGAAAAACATAAGCCAAAAGGACTTGAAATAAATAGGAATGAGAAATCCTATCAAAGGCCTTCTCCTGGTCTGTACTAAGGACACAGCCCACTTTTGAGCGAGCATTTCCATGGACAAACACTTCTTTCTGAAGAAGTAAATTATCCTTGATATGTCTAGATTTGACAGAACAGGTCTGATACAGACTAATAAGGGTATTTGCAATGCTTGCCAGTCTGTGCACCAAAATCTTCGCCAAAATATTATAATCTGTATTAAGTAGACTAAGAGGTCACCAGTTACTTAAATCCACCCTATCCCCCTTTTTATCAATAAAAGTCAACAAGGCTTGGTATAGAGAGTCTGTCAGTACACCAGATTGCAGACACTGATTAAACACAGCCACCAAATAGGGAGCCAGCTGGAGCTTATACATCTGGTAAAATTTAGAACTTAAACCATTAAGGCTAGGGGCAGTGTTCTTTTCAAGGAGTCTATACAACACTCCACTTCCTGTGAGATGATGGGTGCTAAAAGCAAGGTTTAGTCAGCAGCTGTCACTTTAGTGAGACAGAGACCATCCAAAAAGGGAAGGCAGATGTGACACAGGAGTGGTACCAAACACTGTTGAAAGATAAGTCAAAACTTCCCACAGGATACCCACTTTAGAATGAACCTTGTCACACTGCTTGTCATACACAGAGTGAATAATTCGACTATCCACATGTTTTTGACAGTCTGAAAAATGATCAAGGGTTGGTTTGGTGTGCACTGAGTACCACTGCATTTCTCTGTAAAGGGAATGACCTCTGTCATATTGGAGATCCCTCATGTCCTTTTGCAGGTTTGCAATTTGGGAAGAAAAGTCAGCCCCCTCCACTGCAGACCTAGAGATCACCAATTGTAGGTGACCCCAAAGTTGCAAATATTGCAAATACAGAGTAGTCACTTTTTGGCCTGAATAAGTCTGGAAAGAATCCTTAAAATCCTGTTTACAATCCTCCCACCAAGCAGCCAGGTCATCATAAAGGCAAAGGACAGAAAGTCTAGCCTGTTTTACAGTATCCCAATGAGGCTGAAAAGATGAATCTGACAAGATCTGAGTATTCATCCTCCAGGGATCCCTACCTGGGGAGGGAGTTATCTCCCCTACGGAGGACTCCAGATAACATACTGTGATCAGAAATTTTGGTAATCTGATGAGAGGCCTCTGTGACTAAAAATGGTGGAGAAAGTAAAAGAAAATCAATTCTGGTCCGGAAAGCACCCCATCTATATGTGTGTCTACCCATGGTTGCAAGGTCTGGCAGACATCCAAGAAGGAGGCCTGCTGTACAACAGAGAGAAAACAACTGGTATCACAAAACAGTTTATCAGTAGTTAAATCCCTATCAGATCTATCCATCCCACAGTTGAAATCCCCACCCCAAATCACAAAACATGAAGTATTTAGATAGGGCTGGACAATATGAAAACGATCAACCCTAGTGGCCTTGGTCTGAGGCGCATAGAAAACTATAATGTGAAGTCTAAAACCAGGAAAGGTGGCATCAAGTACTTAGACCCTCCCAGGGAGAATATCTACTAATTTAGAGACCAAAAAGTCCAAGCCTTGAAATAAAATTCCCACATCATTACAACTGTCAGTCTTCACAGACCAAATGGCTAGACTTTTAGTTCAGAGGCCAATAGCACAGAGAAGTCAAATCATGTTTTCAGGCAATTATCCTGTAACACAATAATCTGTGCAGAGGAATCCCACAAGTGACAAAGGTAGAAATCCTCTTTGGATAACTTTTTATGCTATTAACAATCAAAGTGAGGACTGACAAGGCATCCATTTATAAGAGGAGGAAAAAAGTAACACAAACAAATTACCTCTTATGAGAACTAGATCTCATAGTCCATTTTTAGCTATTTGTATCAATAGCTGTCATATGAGAGTCCTACAGATCAGAGGAAAAATCTTGCAGCTAGGAAGGAAGAGAGGAAACCTCAGAATCCATATCCTCAACAGCAGTGCAGCTCCCCAATCCCATTCCAAGCCAAGGGTAGAGTACTTATTCTGCAGGGCCAAACCAGGGCTAGAACTAGCAGTAAGAAGGGGGGAGTCAGTCCTGGATTTTTTGTATTTACTCTTAGATTTTATATCCTCAAAAACCTCGGGGGTGGGCATTTGAACTGTAGAGGAGGGAACTGGTAGGGCAAGAACTGGGGGCTCCTGCTCAGTATTCATGACCTCAATCAACACAGCAAGAGAGGTATCAACTGGGGGGTGGCATCAGAGGCAAAAGCAGCAGAGGGCATGTCTCCCACAGTAGGCTCCCATTCCATTGCTTCCATTTGTATAGTCTCCACATGGTGCTCAGAGTCTTTAGCAGCACCAGGCTTCTGAGCTTGTGTCACAAGGTCCTCCTGAGAGAGACTACCCCCTCCATTATGAGAGGACCAGGGACAGAGGGCATAAGAATGATATGTTTCTCACACAAATGGCAACAAAATGCATTCTGACAATTCTGAACTACATGGTCATATTCCAAACAATGAGAACAGCAAGTAATCACAGGAATGACTAATATGAGAGTGAGATCCACATTTAAAACAGGATTTAGGTTGTCCTGCATGGAACAGCATCTCCTGATCTTAACCCAAGTGAAAACTACTCAGCAGATGCCTGACCCCAAATTCAGTGTGCTGCAGCTTCACCTTAATTTTCCATGCCCCCTGTCCAAATCTGCACCCAATCAATGATTGGCTCTGGACAGTACAGAATCTCACAGCAGACACAAAAACAGTATAGAAGGTCAGTGATATTCACCCCTTTTTTATGAAAAAGGACCCTTATAGTCTGGACAGTAGCACGAGTCAGGGGACAGCCAAAAAAGGTGTCCACAAGGGGTTATCTTTCAAAAAGTTATATTGTCTCCAAAACCTGTCTAAAACAATGAGATTATGAAAACTAACATCATAATTAGAGTGCCCAGTATGGATCAAAGCAAACAATTCAGAGGCAAAGACTTTCAAAGAATCATTCACTAGAGATGTGGCAATATACACCCAATCCAGAGGAGATCCTAGTCTGCCTTTATAGATTAAACGTACCGTATGCCTCCTAGGAGCTGTCTCACCAGTAGGGTAAAACAATTCAGCAAATTTTTTAGGTCCTGGGGATCAGCTGGGAGAGCATTAGAGAAGGATGAATTCACCATAGGGGAATCAAAAGACACAGCAGAAGTAGCCCCAACAAAGTAAATGAGTCCACGTATCAAACAGACAAAACACCAGGAATAGAAGAAGCACCAGGCAAAGAAGGGGGATCAGACAGTGCAGTTTGCAGAACCAGTATCATTGGTAAAGGTGTACAGAGCAGTCTAGAAGTTTACCAAGGAGCAAGAGAACCAGGAATTTCAACAGGCGAAGTCAGTGAAAACAAGGCAGTAGATGGTAAACAAGTACTCACATCATACAGTGAGGAGCGGACACCGTCTTGCCAATAATAAAGAACCTGAGGGGTGGAATCATTCAAGATCCAAACACACCCCTTAGTCTGTTCCCAGCCAGCCTCAGCCAGTGCTCATTCCAGAGACCAGGCAGACATCACCAGAGCAGAAGAGAGTCAAGACTGTGGCAAAGGAAGCTTCGGTCCTAAGGTATGGGTCCAAGCACCAGGCACAGGCAGAGCAACCACTGCCAATAATTCAACATCTGATGGCTCACCAGCCAGTACTGCAACAGCATCTGCAGTCTTCTTCAATGAGTACAGGTGGTCTGCTCTTGAATGAAGCATTGGTCTTCAGCCATAAGCAATTGCAAAAGCAGGCTTTTATGATTCCAGACACTAGCCAGCAAGTTCTGTTCAGCCACTTCAAAATCCTCCACAGGCACGCTGGAAGAGTCCAGCATAGGAATGCACCTCTCAGGCACAGGTACTTGCTCCAAAACACTAGAAGTAGCACTAACAGCAGGAACCTCAGTCATAGTACTTGCAGGGGTAGAGGTTTGATCCTTAGCCAGGGCAGCACCACCATCATCCTTGGTCAGAGTACTGACATCTGCCATTTTGGAAGGATGGACAGCAGCTCCCCCACCACAATAGATGGGGATGTTTTTATTGGAAAATAACATTCTGAGGATAACATAAATAGAAATGTCATACAGTAACAATACAAAAAGGAAATAGAAAACGTTTCATAGCTGCAAACGATGGCCATAAGCAGCAAACCAGGAGCATAAAGACTGTAGCGTCAGTGGGGAAGGCAGCAACTAAACTAGTAACATCAAAATAACAACAAAAAATGGGGTAAGATTCAATACTCTCTAGGGTCATGCAAAGAAAAAGGAGAGAAAAGGATACAAAAAACAGAAAACAAAACAGTTATTAACAGCACTGGACAGGATCCCACTTACTACATGATGGATAAAAAGAACAAAAAAAAAAAAGCTAAATACATAAACATAAAGCTGAATCTCCATAAGAAGTAAGTCATGGTATGACCCAGAGTAATACTTGAAAATACAAATATCAAAAAGCAGAAGCAGATACAGGAAACAGTGGGATCCAGTGTCGAAGAAGACGAGGTGGCCTCAAGTTATCTGGATGGGGCTAACATTGTGCCATAAGGAAAGTAAAGCACTATGGCAGAGATGCCGCTGATCACTTCAGTACAAAGTAACTAATTCTGTTTCAATCAAGCAGAGCAGGGCCATCAGTGGGATAGTATTTTGTTGAAATGAGAAGGCACAGCAAGAATGCCATAGACAATATTTTATAACAGTAAATATTAATCAAAGGGTAACAACATCATAGTTTAATACTGAGGGGGAGGTGCCCAAAAATGATGTTAGCATAATCCAGTCAGGCCCAGCACAGATCCCCATGCATGCATCAAGAAGGACCAGAAGACAGTAGTGTAAGGACAATCTTTTAGAAAATGCAGCATGGGCTCCATGTCCGTGGCACAGCCAGGTCTGGTACAAACTCGATCTTCCACACTTTTGTGCTTGGTGTTGGCCTTAACACTAAGTCTGCCATGATAGCTGAGCCACAACACATCCCACATCTTAGGTGGGGTGCATTTGTATAACACAGATGATTGACTAGTAGCCTGTGCTGCCTCAGGTATACTGGGGTACACTGGGACATTGATAAATTTTAAGGACATAATGTTGGCATACAATTGTCTGGAAGGTGAAGCCCCCAAACTGGCTGGATCAATTTTCCACCTTTTCAACTTATCAGTCATCATCTGTATATATGGCAGGGGGTGACACATGAGGGACGTTGGAAACAAGGACATCCTCCAACTCCAGAGCAGGTCATGCAACCAAGGGTCCTTCCACAAGGCCCAGGGTTTCTGTACTGAGTTCAGGAGGGCTGCTATATTCCAAGTAAGGAAGTGGCTAAAAGTGAAGACCAATGGGTTAATCATGTGTAAGCCACCTAGTACAATACAGAGATATAGAATATTCCTTTTAATAGGATTGAACCTGCTGCCCCATACCAGTTGAAAGAAAAGACTAAAAGAACGGGCTTCTAGTGACTTAGGAAGGGGTTAGACCATACCGAGATGGGTTAAGAGTGGCAAAATAAATGTTTTTAACATAGCCACCTTTTTTTTCTTCATCTGATGCCACTGTTTCCATAATTGGATATTCACATGACACATAAAAATTTTGTCATTAGAGTTTTTAAAAGCCGTATCCCTCTCCCCATAAGTGACTCCCAAAAGCTTCAGTGTGGGGGAGGTGACATCAGTCCCCCCAATGGCAGTAACCTTCACGTCAGGGGTACCACCAACCAAACCTTGACACTTATGTAGGTTAAGATATGGAGAAAAGGAATGGAAAAGATCCAAGGCTATATTCCCTGATAGCGCATCTTGGACGAACAGGGTAACATCATCTGCATATGCAGTCACCTTCACCCTCAAGTCTCCAATACTATTGACAATACCATGTATTTAATCATGTAATTGAATCTTCAGGAGTATGGGGTCAATGCAAAAGGTGTATAACAAGGAACTAATAGGGCACCCTTTTCTCACACCATGACACAGTAAAGTCTGTGTCCCAACATGGACATTGATGAGTGGAACAATAGAAGCAGAAGTGTAGATGGATTGAAACCAGATGCAAAATTTTTGGAGAACCCCATAATGGGAGAGGGCCATAAACAAATATGAATGGGAGACCCTGTCAAAGGCCTTTTCCTTGTCCAACAGCCAGATGTAACCCCATGACCCACCTATCCCACTGGCGCCAAGGAAGTCATGCAGTAGGATCAAATTAGCTGCTATGTGTTGACCCCGCGCTGTGTACGTTTGCACCAGCTTAATAACATACGTGAAAAGAAACGCTAGTCATTGAATCAGTATAATCATGAGCAGTTTCAAACTGATATTGAGGAGACATAACAGTCTCCATTTTGTAAGATCAGAATCCTGTCCCTTTTTAAAAAAAAGCATCTGAGTGGCTTCCATGAAAGCCATCGTAGGGTGACCAACTACTAAGACAGCATTAAAAATGACAGTCAAGATATCAACCAGGAGAACTCGGAAGCATTTATAAAATTTAGTTTTGAGGCCATGCAGTCCAGGGGCAGTAAAAAACATAAACATCAGAACTGTGCCCAAGAGAAGAAAGTAATAGGTCAAGAAAATACTGTAATTAATATCTCTAGGACCGAATTAATGGAACATCAATTTAGCTTATTGCAGAAGGGGCTCTTTTTCATCCCCACATGTGACGTAAATCCTTTTGCACTATTTACTAATTTTCATCTATTTACCAGAAATCTGAATTTGAAAGCTTTTTTTTGAGAAGCAGAAAATGTGTAGTGACAGTACTTTAGACACCCCTTTGGAGAACACTAGTACCACTGACACTCCAACACAATCTTACACCACTGCTGAATTTCATGCACCCTCCTCTTTTAACCCTCCATATAATGAGACAGTACAAGTGTTTGAGAGAGCTTGCATGAACAAGTTGGGGAGATAGACTGGAGTATGTTAACATTACTACAGAGGAGGAAAGGGCACTCAAAGATTTGGAACATGACTCCACCATTGTAATAAAGCCAATGGATAAGGGAGAGAGCAGTGGTCATTATGTTCACCAGGAAGTACATTCAAGAGATTAATACACAACTTACTGATAATTTGTTTTATAACAAATTAAGATAGGACCATACCAGTATATTTAAATCTGAGATCAATGTCTTCTTATATGATTCACTACTTGGGGGAAGCATTACTCCAAATGAATTTGAATTTCTGACTGTCCCCCACTCTACCGAGTCTAGCTTGTATATTCTGCCAAAGATTCACAAATATTTTGAAATTCCCCAATGTGCCCAGTCGAGGCAGGGAATGGTCCCCTCACAGAGCCATTATCTTTATTTGTAGATGCCCAGATTAAGGATTTAGTTAAGACTCTTAGGTCCTATGTGAGGGATACCACTGACATGTTCGGTGTCCTTGGGAATGTTGAACTGGAAACAGATTGGCTATTGGTGTCAATGGACATCACACCCCTATATACTAACATCCCCCATGAGGGGGGGACTACAAGCATTGAAATATTGGTTAAGGGCCACTGACATACTCAGTGAGGCTAGCAAACAGTTCCTGATTGCCTGTTTGGAGTTTGTGTTAACTAAAAATATTTTTTTGTTTCGTGACAACCATTATTTGAAGATCAAGGGGACAGCTATGGATGCAACATTTGCACCGAACTATGACAACCTCTGTCTCGGTCACTGGGAAACAATAAATGTCTATAACGCTGGGGTCAGTCCTTTCAACCATAAGATTGACCTCTGGTGATGGTTTATTGACAACATATTCTTGATGTGGCGGGGTACACAGGAGGCACTGGGTGAATTTGTGGATTATGTGGAGGCCAGCATTACTAACTTGAAATTTACGGTACACTATAACAGACTCACCATTAATTTCCTGGACCTTAAGATAACCAAGAGGGAAGATGGAGTTTAAATACTACCCTCTTCCATAAGGAAACTGATAGAAACTCACTCCTCCTGATGTGCAGTTACCACCCAAAACATCTGAAAGAAAATATACTGAAAACCCAGTCACAGAGTGAGAAGTAACTGCAATAATGATGCTGATTTCATGGTCCAAGGGTCAGAAATGTGTTGTAAATTCAAATCTAGGGATTATGCTGATTCCATTATCAAAAGGGCTTTTTTCAAGTTTTGGGCACAAAAAGAGAGACTCCCCTTGTACTCTCAACAGCACAGACAAAAGATTCTGATAGGCTGAATTTTGTATCCACATACTGTAGACAATCTGGGGAAGTTATTAAAATCATTTGATCCAACTGGGAAATCTTACAATTAGACCCGTTGCTAAAACAGAGCACTATTATGCCACCACATTATAGGAGAGGGACGCATTTCAAGGATAAAGTGGTCCACAGCTTACAGAAAAAGGAACAACTCAAACATAATACTGGGTTACCATCATGCCCAGCAGACACGTTCTCTTGTGGGAACTGCAAATTTTGCAGTTCAATCATTAAAAGTTGTACCTTCATAACAATCATAACAATTAATGCACATAAAATGTACAACATGGGGAATTTATTAGCTGTATTACTGATAACGTAGTATACTTGGCCACATGCACCTACAGTGTGTTTTACATTGATAAGACCACCAGACCCTTGAAACAAAGGATCAGTGAACATCTCTGGAGCATAGCAAATGAGGACAGGACTAATGCACTAGCCGCTCACTGCATGAATGCCACCATTAGTAAAGGAGAATTGAATGCTAATGTCAGACAAAGGCATACATTCAAATTTTGTGCCATCGAACAGGTCTCTCTGGGTCCAAGAGGGGGTAATATTGATGCACGACTCCTAGAAAGAGAGGCATACTTGATTTATACCCTGGGTGGTCTCAGAAGGTCAGGTCTTAATGACAAGAATCCATATCATGTCCCTAATTAAGCAAGACAAGAAAAAGAGATAAATTAAACTCTGTATCTATTGTGTTATATACAGTATATGTGATTGATTTTTTTACAACAGTAGCATATCATGACTAGTGTGGTGTTTGTTAGCAATTAGGTATTAGTATTAGGAAATATTGAAATGTACTGTACTTTAGCCCTTCTTTGACTACATCATGAATAACCACAGTTATTGTTTTGCTTTCTACCACAGGTCAATAATTTCTAGTGAAGCACTTTGGGATTTCATCCAATATGGAAATCAAAACTGCATACACTGTGTGTGATCCTCTGCTGCCTTGAGTTACACCAATAAATATGAAAATTACAGCTGTTTTTTAATCTTATGAATCAAATAGAATTCCTATGATAATTATAATTAATATAGGGTAGATATAAAAATGTAAATGTATATGAATTTAGAAATGTAGGACTGATGTTAGAGAATCAATAGAGATTAATTGTTATATGTCTTTTATAACCCCTTTTTTCACATACAGATGTGTCAGCCGTGATGAAGCACAGTAACTTGCAGTAATGACTTGTCACAAAATCCTGCATGACAAAAGGGCTTAATTGCCTTTGATTTACAATGGCCCCTGCAGTAAATTGCAGTATTCTGTGATATTCTGCTGCATTTCTGTGCTTCATCCTGGAGTTACACATCTGTATGTGTTAGTCTATACCTAATCACTTGCACTGTCACTTTATGATCATCTTTTTAAAATGGTTGTGATTTGAATCTCATCAGATCCTCCTGATGATGCTCTACTAGGGCAAAAGTGGTCAAGGCATCTGTTTTGGGTCAAGCTGATATGGTGCACAGAGACTTTGTTTGAATAAAGCCAGTTTTGCACTTTACTTGGTCTGGTGCCAGAATTTGTCCTTTTGCTTGTGTTTCAGTGTTTCCAGGCACAGACCACAATGGTTGGGAGAGTAGATTGTGGATACTCTCACAGTATTCGGGTGCAGTTTGGAGAATGCCTGATGACTTCCAAGGGAGTAACAGGCTTGATCAAGCCAGTGCTGATGTGCTGGAGAACCAAAGGGTCACCTATAGATGAAAAGATGGAGTGTGCCACCCTGGAGGCATCTGAGGTGCCAAACATGTCATGCAGGAATGTCTGGACTAATGACAAGATACCAGACATTTCAGATGTATACTTGCCACCAGGGGTGGTAAGTCTGGAAATATGATCACACATGGGCATTGCAGCTTTCAAATAGATCTCCAGCGCAGTGAATACCATGCATTTCTACCTAGTGTTCCATATACAGGGATTGGCTCTAATCAAACTGGAACTTCCTCATTTGGACTTTGATATTTGTGATCAGTCTACTATAGTCACCCTGTTTCATATTCAACAGAGAGATAGCCTTAATCAAATGCATGCAGAGGGAGAGAGAGAGAGAGGTATTCAAGAAACTATCATTTCTGTTTGTACCAAGATAGGCCAATCAACTTGGTTTTATGGTCCCACCATGGGATCCCACCATTCCCTGATATCGTCCAACATGCTTTCCAATGACTGTCAGGCACTAAGGAGGTCAAGTACTTAACTTTGTATATGTACATCAGGCAACGAGGAGTTGTTCATTCTCCGTGTGCCTCTACCTGTCCGGGGAGCAGGAGAGGCCCCTAAGGAACATCTAAAATGGATGTGGTCTGAGGTTTCTATCAGAATTAGGGACAAAGGGTGTAAGTGTAAGTGCATGGAGATAAACAGATAATCTATCCTTGTAGCCAGGGGTTTCTGTGATATGTTGTTCCCCCCACTGAAGCTTGTGACCAGTACATATCAATTAAGGTAGCATCCTTAATGATTTTAGCCAAGGCATTCAATTCACAGCATGTCTTAGCAGTCTTCTGTCCCTTATCCAGACTACAGTTAAAATTACCACAAAGGATGATTGGGCGGGAGGTATGTAAGTAGCGGTGGATGTTCCTAAACAGGTCTACCTATGACTTCTTACTCTGTGGGGCATAGAAATTGATAAGGTGCAAAGGGGACCCATGGTAGAGAACATCTTGAATAAGTGCTCTACAATGTTTGATGTCAACCAATAGCTGCACTGTAAACATGCAGTCTTGAAACAAAATCCCCACCCCATCATATTTGTCCATGCCAATGGACCAGTAAGAGGATCCCCAACACCATTGCTTGCCAGCTTGAGAGATGTCCAGAGTACTGGCTAGCCTGGTCTCCTGAAGGAAAATAACATCCAAGGCCAAGTCCTTGAGGAGCAGAAATAGAAGGGACTGGCGAGCCATATTATTGATGCTGTTCGAGTTTGTGGTCACCAGATGTAAAGGGTGTTCCATCATGAAGGGAGAGAGAGAGAGAGAGAGATAGAAAAAAAAGGTCCAAAGACTGTATTCAAACCCCAAGTCAGGATTTAGGGAGACTGCTTCTAGAGTTCATTCAAAGTTTCTTTCAGATCTTTATTGTAGGAGTCCAGGCGTTAAGATCTATCTCTTCCTCAATGTCAGTAGAAATGAGAAGAGCTGCTGATGGACACAAGGAGACATCTGAATCAAAGCCCATCTCCATGTCCATGGGTTGGGATGCCAAAGCCTCAAATTTGTTTTCTAGAAGAATGAGAGTGCCAGTGGCAAAGATGGGCAGGGCAATGTTTTACCCTGTTTGTGGGAGCGGAAGGAACATTTCCAGCTTACCACAGTCATTTCAGGAGGTGACATGGTAGGATCAGACACTTGGGTTAGCAGTGAGGGAAGTGAAGAGCAATCATCGGTCTGGGATGAAGGAGCCACCACGCAAGACTCGCCCGGAGGAGTGGGATCCAGAAGGGGTGGAGGTCTGCAGTCACATGAGAGTGGATTATGGGAGGCAGGGAACACTCTGATGCGGTACTTGGTGATGAATCTGGGTCTTCTTGGTGAGCTTTAGCAGCCACTAGGTGCTGCCTATGTCATTACTGAAGAAGCTTCTGTGCCTTTTCCAGCAATATGTCCGCCAAACGGTCTTCTTCCTGGTAATGCATTGCCCACTTATATTGACTGTAAGAATGACCCATCTCCTCGAATAAATTACAACATAAGGCATTGAAACAGTGTGAACTTACATGTCCCAAAGCCAGGCAGAGGTTACACCATAGGGTGTCACAAGCATTGCTGAGGTAGGAGTCAGATCCACAATTGAAACAGGTCTTAGGCTGGCCCAGACTTTTTTTTATTTTATTTTATTTTTTTTTATTATTTAGTTTTTGTTGACTGGGTCAGTGTACTATACAAATCCTGCTTATTCTCAGGCATGACCTGGGGAAGGGGGATACAGATAAATGCCAACTGACCTTGAACCAGATTAAGCTGTTGATAAAAACACTGTGCCTGGTCATGACCCAAGAAAAACACAATAGGGATGTGTTGTAAACCAGATGCAGTCTGTCATAGTTTTATTTTAAACCCCCAATGTCCTATCCAGAAGCCCTCAGTATCAAGGATAGGCTTGGGGTCTCCTAGAATGTTGCATCCTTGAGATAGCCAGAATCATATATCCTGTACCTTCATCCCTTCATTCTTCAGTAAAGTTGTCAGGATTCTGACAATAGACTTTGTCAAGGGAATAGCTTAAAAGGGTAGCCAAAGAGGTGTGGTTTTTCAAAGTGTTATTCATAGTCCAGAATCTGTCCAGGTAAACCAGGGTTTTAAAGCTTAAGTCAAAATATCCATCATTGGGGGAATGTAGGAGGGCATACAGTTCATTAGGTGTAACCAAGAGGGAGTCTTTGAAGAGAAACTGTCCAACATAGGCCTTATCAGGGGGCACTTCCAGCCTCCTTTATATAGGAGCTTCACAGTGTTCCACTGCTGCACTGTGGCCGGGGCAGTGGGGAAAGCATCCTGCAGGCAGAAGTGTGCCCATCGTTGGGCAGAGGTCTGAGCACCTGCAGCACTGATTGGTGGGGGGGTCAAAGAGGTCACCTCTGTCAACTCAGGAGAGAAGAGATGAGTCTAAAGGACCAGCAGAGGTCTAATCACCAGAATGAGATTGCATGGGTACTGACTGAATGGGTTTCCCCTGGGGGATCGGCAGCCTTAACTGCCAGGGTGGGATTGGTGGAGACTGTATCTGGAGAACCAGGAATATGAACAGGCAGCAAGATCTCATTATTGTCCATAGGAGCAGGTAGCAAGACTCTGTGCTGTGTGGAGGAAGGCTGAGAGGCAGGAGTCACATAAGGAAGCATGTTGGAGGCATCAGGGACCTTAGGGACTAGTGCAGTGAAATCAAGGGCCTCTTCTACAGCCATACAACCATCCAGGGGGTCTGGAACAAAGATTTGGGTCAACGGCTCTGTTGGCAAGTCTGAGTGCCATTGACCAATGATGTCATGGGGTCCAACCCATCTCACTGAGTGCCTGAACCAGGAACCAGCTATCCAGAGGGTAACTACTGTGGATAAGTCTAGCATCCAGCAACAAACACTGGTTAGGTATCCAGGGTGGAGTATGAGGACCTGCAAAATGTCCCCCGATGAAGAAAGATGCTTCCCAAAATGTCCATGTGAGAGATCCATATTGGAAGTCTCAGCAGTAGAGTGTGGTGCCACATCTCACCAAAATAGAGGGGCAGTGGTCACAGGAGTGGTTAGTACAATCCTTCTTGGGTCTATCAAGGGAATCAGAGCAGAAGCAGGTTAGGATTGGTATGTCAGGGGGTGCGAGGGGTGTGGTACCTACAAGCTACATTGAGGCAACTCACCCAAGAAAGAACAGCGACATCCAGAATCCAGATAGAAGGCAGCATTTCCAGGTTCCATAAGCAGGTTTTGTAATACACTTGGCTGCTGCTGAGGAGTATCCTGTGCAGCAAAGAGGTGTGCCTTTTCTTGGAGGTAGAATACCTCCTCCTCCTCAGCCAAGGATTCTATCAGGTATGTCTTTTTTGAATGGATAGCATCCTGCAAATGCTGGTCTGCATCTTGGAGTGTTGATTTAGAAACAGCAGCAGTATTCAAATCCTGGTCTCAAGGTCCTACTGTTCAGGCTTAGCAGATCCAAGATCTTCAACCCCAACTGGCAATGCACAGGGAACAGTGTCCAGAGTTCCCTCCCAAGGCTTAGCCACCAGCACGGTGGACTGCAGATCCACCATCTTGGGAAACAGATGGCAGCACCCCCTACCCAAGAGTAGGGGAAGTTTTTATTAAAGTAAATAAACAAATATACAACCATTGGTACAGCATGGTATACATCAAAAGAAAGAACAATAAAGTGAAAAAGAAAAAATCTCATAAAGGCTGACTAATAATAGAGAGGCAGGGAACACAAAAGACATTTTACCAACATCCTTGGCTAGACAAAGAAAAGTAATAAACTCACTAAGCAAATACATTGCATAACAGAAACACAGATCTCATTCAGCTATTGTAATAGAAAAGAAACCTAAACATATTGTCATAGATAATCA
Organism: Neoceratodus forsteri; assembly: GCA_016271365.2. Lineage (NCBI taxonomy): Eukaryota > Metazoa > Chordata > Ceratodontiformes > Ceratodontidae > Neoceratodus > Neoceratodus forsteri. The sequence continues at coordinate 1,175,340,543 of CM057449.1, read as the reverse complement.
AAAGATAAAATAAATATTACAGTGAGAAAATATATTAGAGGATCGTGGAAAAGTGGAACAAAAAAGCGCAAGCTACAGTATGTGCCAAGGCCAGGGGAGAACGTTTTTTTTACTATCGCCCCAATAAATGGTCGTTAGCTCTGTCACTATGATTTGAATGAGGGCCTCAGGGGGAATATTCTTCTGTTGGAAAAAGCATGTGCACTGAGAGTACCACAGGAAATACTTAATCATTGTCAGGACTAATCTAAGGGTTTGTGCATCACAGTGTCAGCGTGAAGGAAAAGTACTGAGTATGATGTTAGTAAATGTAAGAGTAGACCAAGTAGGATCCCTTGCATTGGAGTGCCAAAATCACCCAAAAAGAGGGTGCATAGGGTAGGTCAACAAAAAATGTGTCATGGTCTCCAAGAGTTGGGCACATCCCACTCATGGACACAATCCATCTTCCAGTTTCTTGTGTTTAGAATTTGCCTACACACTAAGGTGGCCATGACAGCTCAGCCAGAGGATGTCCCACATTTTTGCTGGAGGGGACTGCAGAAAATGCAGAGGGAAGAATACCAGGGTACAGAGGATAAAACGAAAAATGGGATGCCATAATAGAGGTATAAAGGCAATGAGGTGTTGCATTTAACAATAGGGTGAAGTCAGTTTTCCAGCATCTGATTTTGTCTACCAGTGCAAGTACATAGGCAGTCACTTGGTGAACAGTGAAAGGAGATAGGGTACCTGACCTCCAACTGAAAATGACAGCGTTCATCCAATGGGCTACCAAAGGACCCCAGACCCTCAGGAATGAAGCTAGGAAGGGTATCAGATTCCATTTAATAAAATGATAAAAAGTGAACACAAGGGTATTAATCATGTGATGACCACCCTTACCAAAGGGGAGGTATAGCACATTCCATTTCAAGGGGTTTAACCTACTACCCCAAATCACCTGGAGGAAGAGGCTGGAAAAGAGATTCTCCAGTGACTTGGGGAAGGGGTAGACCATACTCAAATAAGTGAAGAAAGACAACACAAACTTTTTTAAAACAGCAACTTTTTTTTCATAGTTTTTTTCCAGGTTTTCCAGATCTTCACCTGGAGAGCACAAGAGGTAATCTTGGCTTCCCAATTAGAGAAAGTTATATCGCCTGTGCCAAAGGTGATGCCTAAAATACAAAGTGGTTCAGTGAGCAAAGTGATACCACCAATATCACCAAGGGTACTAGCAGAGGCACCCAGTGCTAGGCAGTAACATTTATGAAGATTGAGACATGCACCAGAAATATCGGTGAAAGAATGGAATAAATCCTAGGCCATACACACCGATGGCACATCTTGTAAAAAGAGTGTGATATCATCTGCATAAGTGGAAATTTTAACTGTATCCAAACTGTGTGGGGAGGAGATACCATTTATCTGTGTATGTGACTGAATTTTATGATTAACAGGATCAATGCAATATGTGTACAATCGAGGACTTATGTGCATCCTCACCAGTCACCAGCCTTAATGGAGAAGGCTCGGCCCCAGTGGCCATTAATAAGAGCATCCAGGGTGGTTACTGCATACAGCTGACTTATCCAAGTACAAACTACATCAGGAATACAAAAATGCATCAGCACAGTAAATAAATGATGGGAACCCCAATCAAATGCTTTCTCCTGGTCAAGCAAGAGCAGGGAACCAATATCCCTGCCAATGCCTCCCAGGGCTACCACTGCATGCAGCAAAATTAAATTATCAATAATATGTCAGTTTGGAACAGAACAAGTTTGCTCTGGGGAAATAACAAATTTAGTAATGGATACCAATCTTTTATTAAGATAGTCATTAGTATTTTCAGATCAGTATTCAAGAGACTTATTTAAATCTGAAGCCTCTCCTTTCTTAAAAAGCAATATCTGTATGGCTGCAGCAAAGTAGTGTGACACTCTATCATTTTGAAGGAACCAGTTAAATACCTCCCTGAAAATGTCTATAAGCACACCGGCTTGGTGGCGCTGAGGGTTGAGGCGCTGGACACCACATCTCGCACCATACCGGCGACCCAGGTTTGGAAGAGAGCTCAGGTTGCCTGGGGTCAGTAGGGGAGGGAAGAGATCGAGCATTCGGAGGACTGCTCTCTCTCTTTACAGGGAGTGCTTGGGAAATCACTCGCTCATGGAGCGACCTCTGGCAGTGGTTGGGGGTCGCCTAACGTAGTGACACAGCATATGCCTGGGGAAGAAGCCATGACACTACGCTGCCTTGCTGGCCAGCTCTGCAGGGGACAGACATCAAGCAAAAAAAAAAAAATCCGGATCAATGAGGATATGGCAAGGGCCCCAGGAAACTCCCTCACATCCCCAACACCGGGCCATGCCACACCGGGAATCCATGGCCGACTTCCTAAGAATGATGGACCCTCTTATCTCAGAAAGATGCCACCAAGAGAGAGTGGGTCCTGCTCCGGAGGGGTGTGATCCAGAGTTCTGGGAAGTCCCTCGAGGGAAGGATGCTCCAGTGTGGTTGGCCACAGTGGGGAGAAGAAGAGGTAGGTTTGTGTGGGCAACTCTGAAGGATGCCTCAGAGAAACTGGTGAAAAAATAAGAGTTTGAAATTGTCTATAGGCAGTGTACTAAAGTGCTTGTAGAATGCCAAGGTGAAGCCATCAGGGTCAGATGCCACCAATGATTGGTGACAAGCAATCGCATGTTGGACTTCAGTAGCTGGAATGGGCAAAGTCAAGTGCCAGACCTTACTCATGGGAATAGGGAGGACAAGTACTGAACCTAAAAAGGTGAAAACAGACACAGGAGGGGTCTGAATACCAAATAAACCAAATAAGTGTGTGTGTACTTGGGCCATAATATCATCCTTGTTCATGATCTCAGTGGCCTCTGGTGTAGTGACCTTTAACTCATTCCTATGGCACACTTAATCCTTACAAGCCATAAAGGGATCTCCAAGGCCCTTAGTGTACTGAGTACCATTCATGTGCTCCAGAAGAAGGGAATGACTCCTGTCATATTGAAGACACTTTATGAGTTCCTTAATGGTTACTATTAGGGGGCCATAATTCCCACTGTCAGAATGAAACAGTGACAGTGCCTTAGCAAGTTTCACCCGGAGGGAGAGATACTCAAGATAAGCAGATGTAGATTTAGTACTGGACAGATGTTTAAACAATGTTGTGAGGGCAAGCTTCGTATCATCCCACTAATCTCCCAAATTATCCTTCATGCAAGCCAAAGTTTGGTGAGCCTGGAGAAGATCCTCAATTCTGTGATATATTTGCATGTCACCCAATAAAGAGTCATTCAAACGGCAGTATCCTCTGCCTGGCAAAAAAGTAGGAGAGTCAGTAAAAGAGCCACAAAGCAAGAGGTGATCCAAGGTTTCAACTGGAATAAACTCAGCTTGTTGCATATGGAAGTGTGCTGAAAGGAATAAATAATCAATTCTCGTTGCCAGATTAGATAGATAATAAGCAAAACCACCAATGGGATGAAGTGTCCTATAGGCATCCACCAAAAAGGCTGTACAGAGAAGGGACTGTAGAAAATGGGCATCACAAAATAACTTGTCAGTATGGGAACCCCTATCAGTTTGTGTAAGATAGCAATTATAATTGCCCCCAAAGCTAACATGTTGGGAAGCGTGCAGGTACAGTAGGATTGGATTTTAGTCAGAAGATCTACCCAGGTCTTTTTCGTCTGTGGAGCATACACGTTAATAAAACGTAAGGGGGATACCTGAAACTGGGTGACTAACAAGAGAGCTCTTCCTGTGTCAGTATCAACCAGATGAGTTAGTGACAGAATGGGGTTTGTAAACAAAATACCCACCCCATCACAGGCATCAGAACTGATTGACCAAAAGGAAGGACCCCAGCACCAATGGTGTTGTGCAAGGGACATTTCTCTGAAAGAGAACATTCAGGTTTCCTGGACAAATATAACATCAAAAGCTAACTCTTTAAGCAATGCAAAAAGCATAGTCCATCATGCTACATTCTTAATGCTGTTTGCATTAAAGGTGTCTAGTCAGAATGGGGTAGCAATATGAGAGAGAAAAGAAAGAAAAGAAACCAATAAATCAAGTTGCATGATCCACAGAATGGTCAGAAACACTTCATGTAACCATTTTTATTTTTTTTTTGTGTTTCAGTTTAGTCCGAACTGGAGAAGGGGCCTCCTCAGTGTCAGGAGAGACTGGCAGAGTAGTGAAAGGGTTGCAGGAGTGGGAACCAATATTAGATTCTAAGCAATCCCCTCCCAAGGTGGCAAACCTGTTCTCCAGCGGAACTGGAGATGCAGAGGAAGAAACCTTCAAAGGTTGAAGTCCAGCTGTATGTGAATAGAGGGATTGTTTGTGGCTCAGGACTGTCATTTCAGGAAGTGGCATAATATCTGCATCTAGCTGTAGCAGAGGAGTGGAAGCTGAAGTGGAAGTCTCCATCTGGGAGAGGGAGCTCAAGAGGGTGGGTTTTGATGGAAGTTGGAGTGGAAGCTAAGCAGAGGAGGAAGGAGTCCCCAGAAGAGACAGAGTATCTGGGAGAGGCAAGTATCCAATCCGGGGGTATGCCATTGAAACACCATCCTGATGGTCTAGTGCCGCTGGCACTTCCTTGTGGCACTTATGTTGCACGGTCATGCGAGCTTTAGTCAACAAAGCATCTTGGGTATCAACATCGTCCTTGTTGTACATGGCCCATTTACAGTTTCTGTAGGAATGTCCAGGTTCTTCACATAAATTGCAGCAAAGTGCATTAGTACAATGAGCACTAACATACCACAAGGTTAGACACAAATGGCAGGGTACTTAGTCGCAAGCTTTGCTGAGGTGAGCATCTGAGCCACAGGGGAAACAAGTTTTTGTTTGCCCAGTGTAGAAACATTTGGCTCTGTCTCAGCCCAGATAAAATACACTTGAAAGGTGTTGCAGGCCTGAATGGGAGTGCTGAAGTTTCATCTGGAAGCGCCAGTGACCCATTCAAAACAGCTCAGTATCCAAAATTGATTCTGGGGAACCAAGCACATCACATCTCTTGAGTCAACCAGTAATGAACATTCTGCTCATTGACCCCTTCATTCTTTACCGTAATTGTGACTGTTCATACTGCAGGTTCAGTTAGCAGAATGGCCTTAAAAGGAAGCCAGAGAAGGGAGTCCTTTAACTTACTGTAGGCAGTCCAGATCCTGTCAAGGTAAACTGGGGTCTGAAAACTAAGGTCAAAGTATCTGTCTGTAGGGGAGTGTAGCAGAGCATATAATTCATTAGGGGTAAATAGGAGAGATTCTTTGAGTAGGTTCCTACCAATATAACCTCTGTCATGAGGCAGATAAAGGCAGGTAGTGTACAAGAGTCAAACTGCATTCCATCTCTAAGCGGGGGCTTGAAACTGAGGGAAAGCAACTTTTTGACAAAACCGGGTCCAAATTTGTGCAGGAGGTGGGGTCGGGGGAGGCAGTGCCAGAAAAAGAAATGTGGTCATGCTCTGTAAACTGCACTTGGTCAGCCCATGTTAGAAGCAAATCAGAGTCCAGTTTTCCTGCCAATAAAGATGGTTTAGAGATGTCAGGATGATCACCCTGTCTGGCAGGTGCAGTCCCAGCAGAGAAGGGAGGGACCAGCAAGGTCAACATACTGTAGCAGACAGAGGATCAGGGAGGCAAACAGGAGAGGCAGTAGGACATGTTAATGAAGGGGTGGTCACCTGTTGCATGGGGGATAAATCCATCAGAGCAGTAGGCAACATCAGGGTCTTGCTTGAAGGTAGGGTGGCTGGAAAAAAAGAAGTCAGTGCAGGTGTAGTGATGACCACTGGATGGGCAGCCAGGTGGTGCTAGTCCATATCAAACAAGCATAAGTCTTGCTGTGAAATCAGGGGGGTAACTTTCAATAAGCAAGAAGGAACAAGAGGCTCCTGTTTTGCCTGGGAATGCATTTGGCCAATGGTATCCTGTGTCCAGCCTGCCACAGCAAGCACCCAAACCAGCAACCAGTCTTTAGGCTGGTAAGAAGTTGAATCCAAGCAGCAGGGTGTAGAAGGAGTTGCAGGAGGTGCCCCTTGATGAAATAAATCTTGTAAGGGCTGATCAAAAAACAGGCACGCTAGAAAGATAGCAGCACCAGCAGCATAGCAGTCCTCAGCACTTGGAACCACAACACTGGGACTCAGAGGTGTGGTCGACAACAATGGTGGGACCACCGGAAATGGCACAGTGAGCACAGCAGTGTTTGGTGAGGCTTTGCTCGGAGCTGGTGTTAGTGGAGCCTAGCCTAAGTCTGCGGTCATCAAGGAAGAAATATGGGTGGGCTCCAGAGGTGACTGACAAGCAGTAACTGATCGTGAAGAAGCAAACCATGAGGTTAGAGTGGCACCACCATCCCCTGAAATGACAGGCACAGAATCCAATGGTCTAACAAATGAGTCCAGCCAGAAAATTGGGGAGGGTCCTTGCTGGGCAAACAGCAGTTCTTTCTGTTTCAGGTAGGTTGCATCCTCATCAGACATCAAACCCAGAAGATAAAATTTTTTGTTGCAATGCATCTTGTTGGTGAAGGTCCGCTTCTCTAATAGTGGTGTACGTAATACCAGCAGCGAACAAGTGCTAAGTCAGGGGCTTAGCAGCCCATGTATGTCAATGTCAAGTTGAGTCCAACATCTTTGATTCCTTCCAATCTTTAGCCCTAGTCATGATGGAAATGGGGAAAAGGGCCAGTTCTTCCTCACCAGGTACACTCACAGCCCCAATCGGCACAGGAGTGGCTATCTCAGAATACAAGGAAGTAGCAACCCTCTGCTAAGAGTAGGGACATTTTTTATTAAGAATACAAAAACAAATCATAGGACATAACGTTATAATCATGTTCAAATAATATACAAATCATAACATAACACAAATAAAAGTATATACAAAACCTTCCTCTCTCTTACCACTTTTGCATAGGAAGACCCTCGCTTGAATAACATTGTACAAAGAACACAAAGGTGAAACTTCTGCAAAATCTCCATTTTTTTAATTAACCAACACTTACTAATGCTTTACGTAAAACGTACTCCTTGTTAGACCTTCAGCACTTCCTTTCCTGAAATCCATACTTATATTTCTGAAAAAAAGAGAAGCCTTTCCACTAGATATTAACCTTTGATTTTGGATGAATTTTTAAATCTGTAGTGAAAACTTCCTCAAGAGCAGTTTCACAAAATTTACATAAAACATCATACGCCATCCTCTGCTGTTGTAAAACAAAGACTCCTTGCTTGCCATAGATAAAATTTTAAGCATGCAAAGAACACTCCCAAAGTGCTGCTGTTATATAAACCAGTTAAATGTGGAAATCTCCTAACACCACTTCTTCATAAGACAAATGTCTCATCCACTTTGATCTCCATTTTCTTGCTGCATAAATCCAGAACTGCTTGACATAATTGCATGCAAATAAAAAATGTTCCATTGTTTCTACTTGAACAATACATTCTGGATATGGGCACATTCTTTCATCAATAACTTTGAGTTCGTTGTTCCCTTTGACCTATAATTTCCCATAAGAACACAGCCATAAAATATTCCACATTTTCAGTGGGATCTTTTTATTTATGAATTGTTTACATACTAGTTGAATTTTTGATGGTCTGCAGTTCTTAAACCCAGGTTGTATGGTCCCCACATATCCTAATACCATTTGGTAAATACATTTTTAGGGCTTTTGAGTGAAGTGTTCTTTTTCAGTTTTCCATTTTGCCAACTTTTGTACCGTTGGCTAAAAATAATCAGGAACTTTTAAATGTTTTGCAAACTTGAGAGGTATATTCTGCCAAACTTGCAAATATTCCGATAAAACTGCACAGCTCCAAGTTTGTGCCTGGGTTTTTCCCTGCTGAAAAGCTAAAATTAGGAACTTTGTCCAGAAAAGTGTATGGAAAAAAATTACAGGGTGGAGCATATTCAGCCCTCCATTTTGTTTAGGAACAAATGTAAACTCTCTTTTTATGGGGCTGAGCCTGCTTCCCTACAGCATTTGGAAGAATATACTCATGAGTCTTGTCTCATACTGTATTGATAATGGAAATACCATAGCTACATAAGGTAAGGTGGGAATTAAAAATAGCTTAATTATGTGAACCCTCTTCAGTTTTGATATTCACCCTCCTTTCCATCTCTGGACCTTAGAGTCACATACCTTCAAACTTTTTAATGCTAGTTTAGTTGGGCCACATCCCCCTGATCAAACTGTAGCCCCACAATTTTTAAAAGTGCCTCAGATAACTGGATTCCAGCTAGTTGTCTACACTGGGGGTTCTAGGGCCCTACACCCAGGTCTTTGTTTTTTTTTCAGTATTTAATTGTGCTCCTGACATCATTGCATATGACTCCATTTCTTTCAACAAATTAACAGCACTGTCTTCATCCTTTAGAAATATTGATCCACATAAGCAATAATTTTTAGTTCCTCATGTGTCTGTGCCTCTTTTCAACCTCTAATGTTGGGATTCATTATCACCTTTCTTACTAAATTGTACAAAGCAAATATATAATGCAAAGGGCTTAAGGGGCAGCCCTGCTGCACCCCAGTCCTGACAGGTATTCTTCTACCCCCATGTTCATGAATCAATGGTGTCACTTCAGCTGTATTATGTAAACATAGAAACATAGAATTTGATGGCAGATAAGGACCACTTGGCCCACCTAGTCTGCCCATTTCCCCTACCTAACAGATAAGCTACAGATCCTAGTTAACCAACAGCCTTCTTCTTCCTACCTTCCACTAGAATTGCCTTATGTCTGTCCCATGCACTGTTGAATTCCCCCACTGTTTTTGACTCTACGACCTCCTCAGAAAGGCCATTCCATGCATCTACAACCCTCTGTATTAAGAAATACTTCCTCACATTGCTCTGAGCTGTCCCCCCTCTATCTTCAAATCGTGCCACCTTGTTTTTACACATCTCTTTTTCTGAAAGATGCTACCTTCTTGGACTTTGTTGATTCCATTGAGGTATTTAAAAGCTTTCAACCATTGTACAACAATCTGGGGTATCCCATAATAACATAAAACCTGGAATAAATATTTATGACTTACTTTGTCAAATGCTTTTCTTTGATCAAGAGCCAAATGAAAACTTGTGACTTCTTGGCCCAGATATTCAAAACATAGTGCAACATGCAAACCAATAGTGTGGCAATAGCACAGGAATAGCTCAGAGCTGCGATATTCAAAGGACCAGTTAGCATGCGCTAACTGCAATAGTGTGGGGCTAAATGATAATGTATGCAAGGGGCAAAGTGAGGGAGCAAGAACCAGCATACACATGCTACAGGATATTCAGAGACATAGCGCCATGCTAGGACACATAGAGAGATATGTAGCGTGGCGCTAGTTACCGCCTATAAAAGGCTAGTCTTATCTCAGGGCAAATCACAGAGGGGGAGGGACAACATGAGGAAGTGGAAATTCCAGCAGTGCCGACTGCAGTGTTATTGCCACTGATGGCAGCAGTACTGGAGGAGGAGAAGGACAGGGAGCAGGGCCAACATGGGCCGCAAAGCAGGCCAAGGAGATGTTATGCTGCACACAGGTGGTACCGGCCCAGGGTCTCCCTCGAGACCCTGCCAGATGAGGACATCACTGGCCAGTACAGGATGAACAGGGATATGTTGAGGGAGCTATCTGAACTCCTGCATGTGCAGCTGCACCACAACACCAGATGCAGCCATACCATGCCAGTTGAGGAGAACGTGACAGCAGCGATGTGCTTTCTAGCCACAGGGATTTTCCAACGACCAACGGGAGACACCATAGGGGTATCACAGTCTGCCACCTCATGTCTTCAGACCCAGTTCCTCGAAGCTTTCATGCCACATGCTGGTAAGTTCATAGTATTCCCCAGCATAGCAGCAGAGTGCAAAGAAACCATGCAGCAATTCCATCGAGTTGCGCACCTACCAGCGGTACTTGGTGCCATTGACTGCAGCCATGACCCATCCATGCACCACCTGGTGATGGCAGTGAGGCATATGTCAACAGGAAGGGGTACCACTCCATCAATTGCCAGGAGGTGTGCGATGCGACTGGGTGCATCAGCAATGTCCATGCACAGTACCCTGTCAGTGTCCACGATGCCTTCATCTGGCACCAGTCCGGGCTGTGCCAGGCCTTTGAGGAGGACAGGATATCCTATGGGCACCTAGTCGGTGAGGAGCAGCAAACAAGGCACACACACACCACAGCAGGAGTAGGGATAGGCAGGGAAAGGCAGAGTAGGGGCCTGGGATAGCAACACAGGTGGTGCACTACAGAAAAGGGCAGACAACGGAACAACACTAACAGGTGCACATCTCTCAACAGGGAACAGTGCCTATCCCCTGTGACCCTGGCTGCTGACACCAATACCCTAGCTGACCACAGTGGCTGATAAGCTGTACAATGAGGCACATGCCACCATCAGAAACACCACAGAAAGGGTGTTTGGCATACTCAAGATGTGCTTCTAATGCCTGGACATGTCAGGCAGTGCCCTACAGTGCCCTACAGTATAGGTCTCAGAAGTTATGCTGTATCTTCCTAGCCTGTTGTATGCTGCACAACATGGCCATGAACCATGGGATACTGGCACCTGAACATGAGGAACAGGCCAACAGTGACCCAGAGCTAGTGGTCAGGCAAGGCTGGGGGGATACTGGGATGCATAGGGAGAGGCATCACCAGTAGAAAACAGGAAGTTGTTATCCCTCTGTACAGACAGCTGGTGAGATCCTGTCTGGAGTACTGTGTGCAGTTCTGGAGACCCAGTCTCCACAAGGACATAGACAAGATGGAAGCTGTCCAGAGGAGGGCAACTAAAATGGTGCAAGGTCTGCACCAGAAGACATATGAAGAGAGACTAAAGGAGCTTAATATGTATAGCCTCGAGGAAAGGAGGGAGAGGGGGGACATGATAGAAACTTTCAAGTACCTCAAGGGTATAAACAAAGTTCAAGAGGGTAGCATCTTTCAAAAAAAGAGGTGTGCAAGAACAAGGGGGCACAATTTGAAGATGGTGGGGGCGGCTCAGAGGTAATGTAAGGAAGTATTTTTTCACAGAGAGGGTTGTAGATGCATGGAACGGCCTTCCAGAGGAGGTTGTAGATTCAAAAACAGTGGTTGAATTCAAGCATGCATGGTACAGCCATAAGACAATTCTAGGGGGTGGGAGAAGAAAGAAGTAGGCTGCTGGTTAACTAGGATCTGCAGCTTATCCATTAGGTAGGGAAATGGGCAGACTGGGTGAGCCAAGCGGTCCTTATCTGCTGTCAAATTATATGTAAATGTTAGCGCGGGGCAATGTGTGGCCCAGCACTGTGCTGTCCTGTTAGCGCCGTGCAGTGTGCCATAGCACAACCTCCACACATGTGCCTGCGCTACCACCTGAGTGTTGCGTACCCCAAGTGCCGTGCTATGCCACTTGGCGCTGCTCTCTGTGCATGCATGACATTGCCGCTCTGAGGTCATGGTGGGGTCATTCATGCGCATCATGCTAACTTCCGGGTAGCACCACACTATGTCATGTGGGAGCACAGCACTACAGCACACTTGGCTGGTGAGCTTTGGGAGTGGCACAGGCTGTGTTCCCACACTTGTGGCAGAGTACCAGACACCATTGACCATGGTAGGGAGGCATAGGCTGTGTGCAGTTGTTCAGAGGGACAGGCACTGGGGGCAGGTTGAGACAGCCAACCTCGTACAACTGGTGCAGCAAAGGCACCAATGCCTCATTGGGGAGGTCAGGGAGGGTGACCACCCACGCCAGCAGGTATGGGCCTCCACCGCCCGGAAACTCAGTGACTGCACGGGCATCATGCATGATGCTGAGAGAAGTGTTAGCATCATTACACCAACATGCACTGCCAGCAGTGCCAGGAGCTTGGGCCCTTCAAGCACATGGTGCATGAGGGCACTGTGTCAGTGCCAAGTAAGTGGCATTGCACATTGTTAACCACTATCACATGCCTCTCGGACTGCAAGTGTGTGCGTGTGCCTGTGTATGTGTGCACAGATGTGCTACCATGCATGGTCTTGGGGAGCGTGTGGCACAGGTTGGGACCACACATGTTGGCATTCTGGTACAGGGTGTGTGGGTGCACGGTTGCCACTGTTCCCTGGTGGCACACATGGTGGTAGTGGATCCAGCATGGTGCATACTGTGTCCGTGGAGGTGACACAGGTGTGGATGGTCAGACTGTGACATTGCTGATGGTGAGATCTGATACAGTACTGTCCTGCAGCCTACTCCACTGTGGTACATGGGTGCTGTCATCTGGGCCACTGACAGCCTACACAGCTGTGTGTGCAGTCAGCCACAGTGCACCTGTGCCTGGCACTGTTGCACCACTGCGCCACCATGCTTACATGTCCTGTGTGTCTGGCGCATGCTCCTTGGGCTTTGCTGCCCTCTGTATGGGTGTATTTTGTGTTCAGCTACTGGCCCTGGGCTGCCCTGTGTGTGCAGTGTTGTGGGGGGTGGCTGTGCATCTTGCTGTGGTGCTAGCAGTACATGCTGTGTGTTGTACTAAAGTTGCTGTTTCCTCTGTCCACTGTAGAGCAGATTGAGAAGCCCAGCATGGCAGGGGTGGGCCAAGAGGTGTCCCAGGACAGGCAGATGAGCAGCCCCAGAGTGCCAACCATGCTACAGCATGTGCAGTAGAGTAGCCCAGAAGCCAGGGGCCTGTTGCGCAAGTACATATCTTGTTCATTTGTGGTGTCTCTCTGTGATGTGTGCTTCCTTCTGTGGTCTGCCATTGACTGTGCTGGTGGCTTGGCTGCCACAGCCATCAAGCCAGTGGAGTTGCAGCACTGTGCTGTGTTGTGCACCATTGTTGCACACTGCTGCTGGCGGATAGCTGTCAGGCCGCTGTGCCCTGTGGCGGGGGGTGGGGTGCTGTGGGCCAGTGTCAGCATGCATGGCTGTGAGGGTGCTGGATGGTGGTAGGGACTGTTTCAGTGGACGATCGGAGGGGCGCTCATGAGGGTACTCAGGGCACTGCTTCCACACTGTCATTTGCCATACACACATCTGCAGTGGGGTGTGATCTGGCCATCCAGCTCCCCCAGTTCCTACGCCTGTGCACGTCTGGCATTGCCATGCTATCCACGGGTTTCACTGGCCTTGTTTGGCTGTTCGCCAACAGTGTGCGTGTTGTGACTGCATTGTGAGGCCCATGTTTGGTGGCATCTGTCAGCCCACTCCTTCTGCTGTCTGCACCCTGTGGGCCTGCATATGCTGTGGGTCTGTTCACCCTGGCATGGGTCGGCCATTGGCCAGCCACCTTGCCTGCACTGTGATGCTCCAGTGCCCCTTTGGGTTGTTGTTGTGCTCTGCTTTCTGGTACACTGACATCTGACTATGGGCAGCCTGTCCCGATATGTGGGCACCCTTGTGCATGTTGTTGTGTGGCCTATGCACACCACCATCCTGGGGACCACTTGTGTGTCTGTACTGTCTCACTGTGTGCAGTGCTGGGGTGGGTGGTGACACCTGTTCCATGGTGCTGTTGGGGCCTGATGTCACCGTGTCTATTGGGTATTGAGCTGGTGCCTGTGTCTACCAGGCTTGCCATGTGGGCACCTTCCATGTGGGCCTACCATTGCATTCCTCAGCACCACTTGGGCATGGCTGTCAGGACATGCTGTCCATCCCTGCATGGCCACCTGTGGCTGCTGTATGCCCCCTGGCCAGTTTCCCATCCTTACAATCTCTCCCTTCCTCTTGTAGGTCCACTCCATTCATCATTGTGGGTGACAAGACCAAAGGAGTCTGAGGGAATGGAGGACCTGCTGTGATGCCTTGTCCAGCAGCAGAGGACATTGATTGAGCAGCAGGCCATCCTAATTTCAAAGACCAGGAGGGTGGCTGCCACATCCGTCCAACGATCAGCCATAATCGTCTTCCCTTTTCTGTATGTATCCCTCCCATCTGGACTGATGTTCATCCTTGCCCTCTGTTACACTCCCCCTGTTTGTGTCCACATCCCCTTCCCCATTCCCCTTGCCATCCTGCATTTATTGTAAATATGTTAATATGTTTCTCATGCCACTGTTTCTGTTGTTACAGTACCATTGTTGTACTCATTCACATGATTTCTTTGACTGGATGACCAAAGTAGTAGACCAGGGAGGGGCTGTGGACATGGCCTACATAGACTTTAGCAAGGCATTTGACACAGTCCCACACAAAAGATTAGTAGTCAAATTAACCAGCATTGGAGTGGGTCCCAGGGTGGTAGCCTGGGTAAAACATTGGCTGAACAACAGGACACAGAAGGCAATTGTAAATGGAGTCCACTCTGAAGAAAGAGGGGTTACTAGTGGGGTACCACAGGTTTCAGTACTGGGTCCAGTCCTTTTTAATGTCTTTCTAAGTGACATTACAGAAGGACTGGAAGGAAAAGTATGCCTCTTTGCAGATGACACAAAGATCTGCAACAGGGTTGATACACAAGGAGGCGTGGAAAGGATGAGAAGGGACTTGGCAAGGTTGGAGGAATGGACAGAAGTATGGCAGCTTGGATTCAATGCAAAGAGTGCAAGTAATGCACCTGGGAAACAAAAGCCAGAGGAAGATTACACAATGGGGGAGGTAGTAACAACAACAAAAATGGAAAAGGACCTGGGGGTAATCATATCAGATGACCTTAAGTTTGGCAAGCAATGTGAGAAGGAGGTAGGGAGGGAGGGCTGGGAGGATACTGGGATGTATAGGGAGAGGCATCACCAGCGGAAAACAGGAAGCTGTTATCCCCCTGTAAAGACAGTTGGTGAGACCCCATCTGGAGTACTGTATCCAGTTCTGGTGGCCCCATCTCCACAAAAACATAGACAGGATGGAGGCAGTTCAGAGGAGAGCAACTAAAATGGTGCAGGGTCTGCAAGAGAAGCCACATGAGGAGAGGCTGAAGGAGCTTAATCTGTATACCCTTGAGGAAAGGAGGGAGAGGGGGGACATGATAGAAATGTTTAAGTACCTCAGTGGAATCAACAAAGTCCAAGAGGGTAGCATCTTTCCAAGAAAAGATGTGCAAGAACAAGGGGACACAATTTGAAGATAGAGGGGGGATGGCTCAGGGGCAATGTGAGGAAGTATTTTTTCACAGAGAGGGTGGCAGATGCATGGAACAGCCTTCCTGAGGAGGTTGTGGGGTCTAAAACTATGGGAGAATTCAAGAATGCATGGGACAGGCAAAAGGCAATTTTTGTTGGGGGCAGGAAGAAATAGGCTATTGGTTAAATAGGATCTGCAGTTTATCCTCTAGGTAGGGAAATGGGCAGACTAGGTGGGTAAAGTGGTCCTTATCAGCCATCAAAGTCTATGTTTCTATGTGGGTCTTCATTGTGGTAGTGTTCTGTGTTGGGGGGGTGCATTTCAGTTTGTTGATTTGGCTTTATTATATTCATGGTGGTTCACCCAGGTGATGTTGTGGTTGTGTTCAGTTCTCATTTTGTTTTTGTTTGTTGGTTTTTTTTTTCCTCTTTTACCTTTTGCAATTGTGTGTGTACTGTTTGATTAACTTTACTATTCATGTTGTTTTGCCATACCTTTGTTTATTATTACATTCCAGTTTATACATTTAACTGTGTCTTGTGTCATTCTTGGTTATTGAGGTTTTCACCTAGTATACACTGTTCCTTGGTTCCCACACATGGGTCCTGGTTGTTGCTTGCCATTCACATGCATGTGTGTCATTTACTGGGTTATGCACTGCGATCTGCACCTGGGATCTTGTTCCATGCTGTATTTCCCTGCTTTGTCCCAGGATCAGGATGGCTCAACTCTGCACTCTGTTCCACTGGGTGTTTGCATTGCCTGCCTGGGTGCTATATTCAGTGCTGTCTTATTTGCTATATTCAGTGCTGTCTTATTCGGGGGCAATGTTTGCCCTGCACTCCTGGCCCTGTTTGCCCGGATTCCTTTGCTTGCTATATTTAGCTGGTTTTGCACCTAATCCTTTTGAATATAGCTTGCTTTCTGCTCCGGGCTAAGTTTGCCCACCTGGCAGTGCTAACTTTGCCCAGAGGCAGGGTTTTGAATATCTGGGCCCATATTTGGAACAGTATTTGGAAGCACCTAAACTTATAGATAAATTGTCCTTTATCTTTCTTTCCAGGATTGTGCTAGTCTGCACTGGGTGTATAAGATTTGCCGCCTTTCATAATCTTTTTTGTAATACAGTGGTTACTTTTTAAAATCTGAATTAAGTAGACTTATTGGTCTCCACTTGTTTATATATCTCATCACCTGATTTAAATAAAAAAATAATTATGCCCCTACAGAACGCTGAAGGAGATTCTTCTGGATTCATTAATAAGGTACTGGATACCTTTAATAAACATAGAAACATAGAAGCATAGAATTTGACGGCAGATAAGGACCGCTTGGCCCACCCAGTCTACCCATTTCCCTACCTACTGGATAAGCTGCAGATCCTAGTTAACCAGCAGCCTACTTCTTCCTACCCCAACCCCCTAGAATGGCCTTATGACTGTCCCATGCATGCTTGAATTCCACCACTGATTTTGACTCCACAACCTCCTCCAGAAGGCCGTTCCATGCATCCACAACCCTCTCTGTGAAAAAATACTTCCTTAAATTACCTCTGAGCACCCCCCCATCTTCAAATTGTGCCCTCTTGTTCTTGCACACTTCTTTTTTTGAAATATGCTACCCTCTTGGACTTTGTTGATTCCCTTGAGGTACTTGAACATTTCTATCATGTCCCCCCTCTCCCTCCTTTCCTCAAGGCGATACATATTAAGCTCCTTTCATCTCTTTTCATATGTCTTCCGGTGCAGACCCTGCACCATTTTAGTTGCCCTCCTCTGGACAGCTTCCATCCTGTCTATGTCTTTGTGGAGATTGGGTCTCCAGAACTGCACACAGTACTCCAGGTGGGGTCTCACCAGCTGTCTGTACAGAGGGATAATAACGTCCTGTTTTCTACTGCTGATGCCTCTCCCTATGCATCCCAGTATCCCCCCAGCCTTCCTTGCTGCCCTCTCACATTGTTTGCCCACCTTTAGGTCATCTGATATGACCACCCCCAGGTCCCTTTCCATTTTTGTTGTTGTTAGTATCTCACCCCCCATTGTGTACTCTTCCCCTGGGTTTTTGTTTCCCAGGTGCATTACCTTGCACTTCTTAGCATTGAATCTAAGCTGCCATACATTTGACCATTCTTCTAACCTTGCCAAGTCCCTTCTCATCCTTTCCACCACCTTTTGCATCAACTCTGTTGCAGATCTTTGTGTCATCTGCAAAGAGACATACTTTTTCTTCCAGTCCCTCTGCAATGTTGCTTATAAAGACATTGAAGAGGACCGGTCCTAATACTGAACCCTACGGTACCCCACTAGTAACCCTCCTTTCTTCTGAGTGGACTCCATTTACTATTACTCTCTGTGTCCTATTCTCCAGCCAATTCTTTACCCAGGCTGTCATCTTGGGACCCACTCCCAGGCTGGCTAATTTGTATATTACCTGGTATTACTTGGTTAAATGAGATACAAGGAGGCATGGTGCCCATCGAGAGTATCTCCCACAAATACTGTGGATCATTATTTACCAATGGTGTTCAACCATAAGTCTAATTTGAGTTTAAAAGTCTCAAAGTTAGTAATGTTAACAAGATCATTGGGTAGTTTATTCCATATTCTGGGGACTCTGGTTGTAAAGAAATGTAGTCTTTTGTTAGTATTTGCTTAGGGACAATTAGTTGTTTATTGTGTAATCTGGGAACTAGTTTTCTTTTGGTGTAATTTAATTCACAGAGTTGCATCATATTAGGTTGTTTCAAAATTTTGTAGAGAAATAAGAGATCTCCCCTTAGTCGTCTGGTTTCTAATGAGTAAAGATTTAATTTTTTAAGTCTAGAAGCATATGATAGGTGTGCCAAATGAGGTATCACCCTTGTTGCTGTTCTTTGGATGCTTTCAATAATGGCAATGTCTTTTTTGAGGTATGGGCACCAGAATGGTGACCCATAGTCAGTATGTGGTCTCACATAGGTCCTATACAGTGGAATAATACAGTTTTCGAGTTTCGATACAAATATACGGTTTATTCTTCTGAGTAGCCCATTTGAGCTTTTTGCTAGTTTGCTAGAGTGATCACTTGAGGATAGTTTGTTATTAATATTAACTCCAAGATCTCTTTCACATTTTGTTGTTTTTAAAGTTATGTTATTTAGTTTATAAGTGTGATGTGGATTGCTATTACCAAAATGAAGTACAGTACATTTGTTATTGTTAAATGCCATACCATTTAGTGTTGGCCATTTTTCAATTAGGTGTAAATCTGTACACAGTTGGTTTATATTATCTGGAGTATCAACCCTACCACCTAGTTTGGTGTCATCAGCAAATTTTGATAGTAGGTATCTGAGCTAACCTGCATATCAGATATAAAGATATTAAACAGGACAGGTCAGAGCACAGAACCCTGCGGCACCCCACTGGTCACCTTACCACTATTAGACAATATTCCGTTAATTCTGACTTGTTGGGTTCTGTCAACCAATTTTTCACCCAATTGGTTAGTTGTGCGGAAATTCCAAGTGATATCAGTTTGTTAATTAGTTTTGTGTGAGATACATGATCAAAAGCTTTGCTGAAATCCAGGAGAATAACATCCATGGGGATTCTTACATCTAATTTGTTGTGAATTTGATTGTAGAAGGCAATTAAATTAGTGATTGTTGAGTATCCTTGTTTGAAACCATATTGTGTGGTATCTTGGAAGTTTAAGTATAGTATTTCATCTTCCATTAGAATTTTAATTATTTTTTCTAATACTTTACATGGCACAGAAGTCAAGCTTATAGGTCTATAATTTTCTGCATCTGATCTATTCCCCTTTTTAAAGATAGGTGTTACGTATGCTGTCGACCAGTCAGTGGGAACTGATGATTCATTTAGAGATTTGTTAAAAATAATAGCCAGTGGTGTAGATATTGTATCAGCGGTTTCTACCAAAAATCTGGGACTAATCATATCTGGTCTCGGACTTCCATTTTTATTTAGAGTTTTCAAAGCCAATTTAATTTGGTTAATAGTTATCAAATGATTATGATTTTTTGGTTGTTTGGTTATTATAGACTGAACTGTATCTGTATGTGAGAAGATGGAACATAAATATTTGTTTAGATGATCAGCAGTAGTTTTATCAGATATTGTTGGTATATTATTGATTATTAATGGTCCAATTTGTCTTGTATTACCTTTATTTTTGCTTAAGTAAGAATATAGTGATTTATGGTCATTTTTTGTGTGTGCTGTTCTGAGTTCTAGATTTCATTTTGATTTTACAATTGCTGATTTAAGCTTTTTTACAGAATCCCTGTATAGTATTAAACTATCTTTATTGTTTGAGGTTTTTTTTTAGTCTAGAGAAACATCTTTCTTTATGTTTAATTAGTTTCCTGATATTATTATTTAACCATTTGGGAATGTATCCTTTTAGGTTATATTTGTTTTTGTTGGTACATATTTAGATTCTAGATTCAAAATAGTATCCTTGAACTTGGTCCAGGCATGCTCAACTGATAAAGACGAAAGAGTATATTCCCAATCTATATCATTTAAGTAATTATTAATTAGTTTAAAGTCTGCTTTGTCGTACTGTTTAAGTGATATAGTATTTCTTACATATTGTTGGTGTTGAGGTATGCTGAAGAGTATGGATTTGTGATCGCTGTTTCCAAGAGGGTCTAGCAGAGATAAGTAAGAAGTATGTATATCAGTTGAGGTAAAAAGCAAGTCCAAGATGTTATTTCCTCTGGTGGATTCTGAGATAAGTTGATCTAAACCCATATTCATTATTCCAGTGAGGAAGGTTTTTTCAGTGTCATTCTTACCATTTAAGTTATCCCAATCAATGTTTGGCATGTTAAAATCACCCATTATTATGACATTATTATTTTTTGCAATGTTTTTTATTTCAGCCACAAGTAAGTTGGTGTAGTCAAGGTTTTCATTCGGTGGTCTGTAGCATGTTCCTAACAATAGCTGTGGTTGTCCCTTAAACTGAATTGTAACCCAAAGACTTTCTGCATTAGTTAAGATGGTATTTTCAAAAGAGGGAATATGATCCCTAATGTACAAGCATACTCTGCCACCCTTTTTATGTGTTCTGTCTTTATGGTAAAGTTTAAACCCAGATATCTGCTTTGTCCAAGCAGAATAGGTATCCCACCAAGTTTCAGTAATTGAAATAATGTAAATAGTAAGATTAATGATTTTGGTCTCTAGTTCAGCCAGTTTAATGGTGTTTAAGGATCTTGCGTTTAATGAAAGAATGTTACATAAAGTATAGTTGTTATTTGTGTTTGTGAGAGATGTGGAAATAAGTCCATTCTCCCCCAAGGTGTTTAGTTTAAAGCTTTATGGATGAATGTTGAGATTTTTTTCCCAAGAATTGTGCTCCCTCTTCTACTTAGGTGTAAACCATCCCAGCAATAGAAGGAGGGTCTGTCAAAAAAGTCTTCCCAGTGTGTTAGATATTTAACATTTTGTTTAAGGCACCACTTCCTGAGCCACTCATTTAGGGCTTTGATCTTGTTTGTGATGCCTAAAGTCGCTCTGGGTACTGGAAGGATTTCAGAAAAGCATACATCACATCCCTTTTCCACTAGTACATTATTTAGAGCTACAAAATCCTTTTTTAGTTCTGTTAGGGTATTGCTGTAGATGTCGTTTGTCCCTGCATGAACCACTACTAGTGTTCTTGGAGGTTGGTATATTAATCTTTTATGTGGGACTGTGTCAAATGCCTTGCTAAAGTCTAGGTAGGCCATGTCCACAGCCCCTCCCTGATCTACTACTTTAGTCACCCAGTCAAAGAAATCTATCAGATTCATCTGGCATGACCTTCCCGTTGTGAATCCATGCTGCCTAGGGTCCTGTGCTCCTCTGGCCTCTAGATACTCAACAATTTTTTCCTTCAGAAGTGATTCCATCATTTTCCCTATCACTGAGGTTAAACTAACAGGTCTGTAGTTTCCTGCTTCAACTTGCTCCCACTTTTGTGAAGGGGAATCACATCTGCCCTCCTCCAGTCCTCGGGTACTACCCATCCTCCCATGATTTGTTAAAAAGGGTAGTCAGTGGTGTCACTAGTTCTACCCTTAGTTCTTTTAGAATTCTGGGATGAATCCCATCAGGCCCCATTGCTTTGTCCACCTTCAGTTTAAGAGTTCTTTCAGAACCCTTTCTTCTGTAAATGGGCTGGTATCAACTTCTGTATCAGAGAGTTTCTACTGTTTGTTTTATGTACCTCCCCCTCTTCATTTGTAAATACTGAGCAAAAATATTTGTTTAGTGTCTCTGCCTTTTCACAGTCTCCCTCTGCCCAACCTCCCTCCCCTTTATTAAGCCTCACTATCCCTCCCTTGGTCTTCCTTCACTCCCTGATGTACCTATAAAAGGTTTTATCCCCCTTCTTAACTGAGTTGGCTATCTTTTCCTCAGTTTGGGCCTTTGCTGTTCTGACTGCCTTCACAGCCTCCTTTTGCTTTAACTGATACAGTTCTCTGTCCTGCTCCTTCTGCAATTCCTTGTACTTCCTGAATGCTTTCTTTTTCTCTTGAACCTTCAATGCCATTTCCTTTGAGAACCATAGTGGTTTCTTACATTGTTTTGTTTTGTTTATTTGCTTCACACAAAGGCTCGTTACCTCTGTGATGGCAGTTTTTATTATTCCCCATTGTTCTTCCACCCCTCCTTCCTGCCCATTTGCTAGTGCATTCCTTAGGCACTCACCCATTTTGGCAAAGTCCTAAAGTCCAGTACTTTTGCCTTTGTATGGCTTGACTCTATTGCTGTGTTTATTGTGAACCATACTGTTTGATGGTCACTAGTTCCCAGATGGCTACCCACTTCTACATCCATGATCCTCTCTTGATGCTATGATGTCTTTATATGATTTATAAAACCATATGAATCACCATATATTTTTTTACGTATGACCTGTCATCCTGTCACATCTTTTGTACAGTTAAAACCTCCCCCTAAGTAGATGTCTTTGGCTGTAACTAAAAAAAGCTGCAGTTGGGAGAACAAACCAACTTTTTCTGCCTTCTATTGTGGTGCATACACTGTACTATATCTGCTTAGCCTACTGTGCCAGATGCCATCTACGATTAGGACTCTGCCTAGATTGAAGTCAACTAAATTCTGTAATTTAAAGTTTTTCCCTGAAAAAAGGATTCCAATTCCATCATCCCTATACCCCAAAGGACCAAAAAGGTGGCCCCCATACCCATACATTTTTTGTAGCTTGCATTTGAAAAAGAGAATCCATCCATGTTTCCTGCAAGAAAACAATATCTAACTTTAAATCATGTAACAATGAAAACATGGCAGTTCTTCTTGCATTTTTTATACTACGTGTGTTTAAAGAAGAGACAGTAACCTTAGCCATCAAATTAGCTTAAGTTCATTTTTTTTCTTTTTCTTCTTTTTTCCTGCTTTATTCCATTCTGTTTGTAGATTTTCCTCTGTGTCTTGTATTTGAGATTGGGATGCCGCTTCTAAAATGTACCCCACTGTGGGTCTACACTAAACAGGTGCATTCAATACCTCATACTGATTTGTAGTTTCAACTTCTTCAGCATGCTGTGTAATTTTAAAGTTACTTGTGCTCCTTCTCCTTACAGGGACTATGGACCATTTTTGGGGGGGTGGCATCTCCAGGCCCCCACCCCTTATTTGTTACCTGTGTGGGAGTCATATCATGTGATGCTGTGGCAGAGCAAATCACTTGTTGAATACGTAATCCTTCTTGTCTCTTCATTTTTCCATTATATAGTAGATTTATGCTATATGAGACTGTTTCATGCTCGAGTGACAAATTCTCATTTTCAGGGGTTAATGGCCTTATGTCAGCCCTCAGTACATCAGTGTCTAGATTTCTTTTTTCCTGCCACTGTGCCTCTTGAATAAGTATTTCTGGATTAACAGAATTCCTCTGGTTGTGGGCAGCCCATGGACAATCCTGGAAAAAATGCCTGTGCTCTTCACACAGATTACATTTTGAATGATTTGCACACTGCATACTTATGTGCTCAAACTCTCCGCAGATTCCACATCTTAATCTGTCACAAACATTCAACAAGTGTGTTCTTGCTCCCCCACTTGTAGCATGTCTTGGGTTTCACTGAGTAGAAACAGAATCCCTTGACTCTATCCAGATAAGAGCTGTTTGGCACATGTAAAATTCCTTCTGGGGTTTGTTCGAGTTTGACTGTGAATTTCCAGCCACCAGTCCATAACTAATCTGTGTTTCTATGATGGCCTGTGGGGCACTTAAAACTTGCATTTCTGCTGCAACCTGTGGTGTATATCCCCCATGTGTACACTCTCATTTCGATACATCACAGTCACTATCTCAATGAAAGGTTTTGTTAACAGAATAGCCACAAATGGTGACCATAAGGGAGAAAACTTAACTGGATTGTAGAGTGACCAAATCTTTCCAAACTATTGGGGTGCCTAAAACTTATATAAATGGTGTCCTCCCCTGAGACGTGTATTAAAGCATAAATTTCTGCTGCTGAGAATCTCATATTTTCTTTTAGCAGTATTCTGCCCACATACAGTAAATCTGATCTGGTCTTGGCTCTAATCCTTTTTATAACATAATCGTACAGCATTACACCTGGGTAATGGTTCTGTTCTTTAAAATAGATCAGCATATTAAGGCCTTTAGGTTTGGGGGTTCATGGGAGATGTTTGACCACTACTTTGAGTGGCTTTCATTTTCTGCCTGTTCATTGTTCACCAAGGCAGTAGTGTTATTTCTGGTATTGTTCTGTAAATTATTTTGCTGAGCATTCACCTCCATATGCCCATCACTTTTGTCCTGTATGCTTTCTGCACTTTCCTCTCTCCCTTCTGTATCCATATCAGTCTTTATTTTCATTAGGAGTAGGGCCTTCCCCCTTACTTTGCCCTAGTCTGTGATTTTGTCTCTTCCTCTACAATAAGTACAGTATCTTGGCATTGCACCTAACTGTCTTTTGCAGTAGTAACTGCTTCTGGTGCATTTGGACCTTGTTTTGTCCCCATCAAGTCCTTCCATATTTCCCCCCCTGTGCCATACTACTGAACCCTGCGGTATTACTGCATGGTCCATGGCAGCTTTATCCTCCTGCAAAGGAATCATTTGCTCATGAATTGTAGATTAGGCCAGCTCCCATTTGGGGTCAGGAATCCACTTTCAGTCTGCTTTCCAGATCCATCCTGCCCCTTGAAGTGCCAATTCTGGTGACCATTCCCCAGGATTTGTCTGTGATTCTTTCATTCACTTCGAAATACTAAAAGCAACATTTAAACAGTCTCTGACTGACTGCAGTGGTGTTTGATGTCCCTCAGCCAGCTGTTTGTCAATGTCAGACTTATTGCCAATTCCTGTACTGTTTTCCTTCATCCTCTGGTCCTCCAGCTGTCTCGTTTTTCCTGAACTGTCCCTTTTCTCTATCTCCATTGTAATGTTCATCCCTTGCTTCGGAGATGTACATTGCAGCCTGTGGTGAAGAGCCATTTTCCATTTTTCATATCATACTTCATCTGCTGCCAGCATTTCTAAGAGTAGTCTATGGTGCTCCTTAATATCCTTCTCCAGCTGTGATGACACAGCTGCCACATCTTCCTTTGCAGTTCCTTCCAACTAATCCATTCCTTCAATCTCCTCCATCTCCTCATTTCCTGACACTCCAAATCAGAATCCTCTGCAAAAACACCCTCAGCCTGGGAACAATCCCTTCATCCTCCTTAATACCACTGGCTGGGTCAGAGAACAGGGCCCCAGCCTGCTGCAGCTCTCCATGCACTACTTCCTCCAGCTACTACATTTCAGAAGTGGCCAACAGTGCCCCCTTACAAGAGTAGGGGAATTTCCCCACAGTGCTGGCCAAAGTTCCCCTTCCCTTAAAGCTGGTTCATGCAATTGTCCAAGGCTTTGTGTGGGTGTTGATATGCAATATGGCTGCCACTACATGTTCAATCACTTCACTACCAGTCTAGCATTGCTCTTAAAGTGCTTTGGGATACAATGTGTATGAAAACAGCTATGCAAATTCTGATTCTTCCTCTTCTTCTACTTGGTGCAGCCATGGCCTTTGCCCTTCAGGGGATCGTTAGCATCCACTATTGATTCTAGGGTGACTGTTGTTGGCCTTGTGGTTAAAACAGACTAAATAGGTTACGACAAAACTATGTACACTAGTTTAAAACTATGGCCAGTAGCATCAATATTAATTTACCATACTGCAGATTTTATAGACATAAAATCAAAACCACAAGTTTTTATTTGACTCCAATGTCCAATTTGCCTTCGGTTTTCAGATTTTGGACTTACAGTAACTGGTGTTTTTCCTAAAAATAGTTTCAATGAAATGTGGACAAAAAATACATTCTGCTGTTAAATCAATGTGTGTTGCCTTACCCTCCTCCTGAATTGACTTAATTAACTTTATTGGAGCTTCACATGATATAATTATCCACTTTCTCTCAAATCTCTGGCTTCTCTATATCATGTGATTTTTTTTTTAACGTCAGAACCCTCTCAGAACTCACGCAACTTGAAAATAAGCCTCCAAGCATATGTTGTTCCAGTATAAGTGGCATACTTCTAAGGCTACTTTCTCCAACTCCTTAAATGCATTGAACAGAGTGCTCAGTGTGCCTGTGTTTTCAGGTGCAGTATTCTGGATGATTTCAACAAGTAAGGGGTTAACTTCCATTCCACTTGCTAGCAGTTTGTTGACATAATCCAAGGGTCAGTAATACCTCAAACTGCAGCTACATTCGGTGTAGCTTTCAAAGACATGCTCTGAACAGCACTGAAGACAAAAATGTTTACCTAATGTGACCAAGATGGTGACGAAGATTTTAAGTCTCTTGAAAAGTAGTATAACCTGTTCTGGCTCTTAAAACAATAGACTGAAATCCAAACAAAAGATCCACATGGAGGAATGGGACATTGATTTAACAGCATAATTAAAAAGTAAAACAGGAACAGCAAGTACTCTTTCCTCAGCACCCAGAGTTCGATATCCTCAACCAAAGTTTCAAAGACTCTAGCCAAGTTACAGCAGAACTTAAACAGACTCATAAAGAAAAGAAAGCTGTCAGAGATAACACACATTACAAGTAAACTCAGGTATGGAAAAGGAACCACCAAGGTCAGCTAGCCAACACCCTTGCCAGCCATGAGGTATTCTCAAGAGGCATCAAAGAGTATCCTTTCACTTTGTAACTGAAGTCAGCAGTGCCAATTGAGAAAGCTGTAATGCTTCTCTCTTTTAAAGATGAGGATCAGCAGGTACAAGAACCACAGACCTTACAGTGTAGCAACCATAACAAACAATGGGGTCTATTCACAAAGGGGTGGACTGCCTTCATGTCACATATCTGAGGCATGTAGGCAATCCTAAGTTGGAATGCAACACAGCAGGGGTTCAGTGGACCCCTGGTGGCATTTACAACTGGTGCTCCATCCACTTGTGCAAACAAACCCCCTGCCTGCTCAAGCGACTTTGCACTGGGGGGCTGGAGGTGTGTCAGGGGGTGCATTCACTATGCAACATTCAAAAAGGTGCAGAATGCCAGGCATTGAAGGTCATGAGATACAGCAGGGAGCACCCTGCCATGTTACGCATCCCTCCCATGTGCATACATAGCACCACAAATGTCAATGCCCCCATGTAAATAAACTACCATTGTACTGCTGTATGGCAGTGATCATCTCCCACATTACAAAGCACCCTATCCTTTGTATGTACCTGCATCAGGGATCAGGACAACCTGTATAGCCCAGTAGCACAATAGTTGTACCCTCTCCACTATAGTCCAGTTCTATGTCGATATAGTGCAATGTCTTACAATGATATAGATGCTGTAGTGCAACTGGTGATATTACTGCAGGTTTGGCTCACTCAGGCTCACATGTCCCAGCAATGGCATTAGCACTGTTGTCACAGATTCTGGTATCCTATGGTCTGGTCTGCCATAGTGACAGGAATGGTATGAGAAAAAGGAACAGGACATCTACTAGGACCTGGGAAACCATGAGTACATTCCTGTACAGGTACATGCATATAGCTACCTCATTATGATGGTTCACGATCAGGGCAGGAGCCTGACCATTCCTAGATTCAGATGGTATAGGGCAGCATAGTTTGATATGGGGTTGCTCACTCGTACCAATTCGACTGGTGGTAGGTGAATGCTCAGCAACCACTATATACCCATATGTCTGGTGTTAGTGCGGTACCACTAGTATGGCATGGCATGTGCTGTGTCACACAAACAGTGTACCAGAGCTGTGGGTTGGATCTGTAAACCTATACAGTATTTAACTACTGTATTACAATACCATTCTATACAAACATATGTATACCACTGCACTTAGCAGGAGTTGACAGTGTCCCATTAAATCCATGGGATGCTGTTCCTTCCCAGAATTCCCTGCATGCAGCAGGGATCAACTCTGGGACCCAGGACAGGCCATCAGATTGGATGCCTGCCTGTGTCCTGTGCTCTATACCTATCCGCACCCTGTGATCTTGCATGCTGGGGGGGGTGGGGCCATGGATGGGTGCCATGTGGGTGCTAGCAGTAGTGAATACCACCCACCCTGTGCCTGTCTGGGACCATGTAACTACATGGGCATTATATGCACATTTTGCATGTGTAACCCACACCATTGTGAATAGGGCCCAATATGAGAGTTTCACTGGAAACTACAGACACAGAAACAGCAAAAGAGGAAAATAAGGTGGGTGACTCCTGGTGGAGGAAACAGCCAGTACAATAACCAAGCACCACAGAACCAGCAATGGGCCACAACAGAAGTCAAATGTAATTCATATATAGTCACACTAAATTACAGCAGTTGAAGAACAAGAGCACACTGAGGGACTCTCCTTTGCCTCCACTACATCACCTAATAGATTCCAAACTCTGATCAATTTATACATTCTTTGCAGAAATCTCACCTTCAAGTCAGTCCTTTACAAAATTAATAAAATGGGCTATTTAAACTGTTAATCAGTGCTGGAAACCCAAAGCACTTATGCAGGAAGATTATGCGCAGAAAGCAAGAGACCTGCTGTCTACAAGAAGTCAATATTAAACCCACCCCCAAGCTCAGCAGTTGCAAATTTCCAAGCTCAACTCTATGTGTGCAAAATCTAAGCACTGTCTTTGACAACTACCAAATCTGAATTTTAACAACCTGACTGCCAAAGAGAGGAAAGTATTGGCCAATTTGTTGAATGACACAGAAGACACAGTGAAGCTAGCTGACAAAGGGGAACGCATTGTCCTAATGAATATTTCTGATTACATATCAGAAATCTTCTGATAGTTTTCTGACTTCATCTAATTAAAAAAAACTGACATATGATCCCTCCAGGGAAATAAAATACGTGATTGATGAATCGTAAATTAGGATTTTGTAAACAAAGTTATTGACCAAAAAAACAAAAGAATTTCTCATTACACCACATCCATTAAAACTCACCATTTATGTGCTACCAAAAGCACATGAATGTCTGGACTCCTCCATCAGACTGATTATTAGTGGCATCAGCTGAAAAACTGAGCTACTCTCTAAATTCATGACCTTCCACCTATGTTCTTTGTCTCTATCTTTAGGTCATATCTAGGGCTGAGCGAAATCAACAAATTTTGATTTTGTAGAATTTTCTGAAATGTTTAAATTGGTCATAACTCAGTCAGTGTTATAGCTGATGATATAAAATTTGGAATATGCATTTCTTGGAAGGGTCCCTAAAAAAGGATACCAAGGTTCATGACATTTGGAGGAGGGATGGGACAGTTATAGGGGCTCAACGACTAGCATTTTTTTCCACATGAAAATTGAAAATATTTCTGTTTATTCCATAGCTACCATTGGATCTAGATAACAGAAACTTCAGAAGCATACATTTTTGAAAGGGTCTTAGAAACTGATAAATAGAGAGGCAATTGGTTGTGCGAATTACAAGTTACAGGTTAAAATTTCACTATTGAATTATTTGTTAAACTGAGTGAAAATATTCAAACTATTTGGGAGTTTATAGCTCCTCTGCTATTGCAGATATACACTCTAGATTTGGTACTAGCACGATGACCCCGTAATACCCCTCCAACACACCTGTAATAGTGATGCCCTGAATAATGCTCCATCATGGCTGCAGATATCCAGATACTTCTGTCACAGTGGCCTAAGTCACAACTAGGTGTAAGGCTTGAGGCTTGGTTTCACTTGGTGCCACTGTTTTCAAATAGTTATCTAAAGGGTTATTCTTAAGTCAGCAGGTGTCATTTTGAAGGGAGAATAGCACATGCAAATGCTTCTACAAGTCATTAAGTCAGTGTGCTCCAGTGATTATCTGGAATATTGCAAGAATTCAAGCTAGTACACTATGATTTCCATGACTATTCTTCACGGTTCATCACTCAGGATAATGACCTGACACTTGGCACCACTATGCTTTTAATATGGAGCCTCCTATGAGTGCTGCCTTCTTGCCACTTTAACCCAGCCTTTACCTTCCTCTACAATAGCAAATCAAGTGCATGACTGGGCCAAATGTATGAATATGACAATGGCAATACAAGTATACGACTGGTTAAAATGTATCGATATGGCTTTGACAAAAGTATTACAACATTCTTCAATTTCACTAAAGCTCATGAAATTCAGCTTTAATAATTGATGTCATTTTGAAATGTTTGACTGGGCACTGGGTCAGAATAGTGCCAACAATAATAATGCAGTCAAGAACCACACAGACAAAATAGCACCTTTTTTGTTTTTGCGGGGGGGGGGGCTCTGTACCCTGCATCACACAGACTGAAGGATTCTCAATCGGGGGGGCGGATCATGGGGACAGTTAAAATTTATGGGGAGTGGAATACTGTTTCCATGGCCCCACATAAAAAATACTAAGTACAGAGTGCAAAACAATTGGAGACCAGGATTAGAACCCTGGTCTCCAATGCCGCTGGCCGAGCTGCTCAATGCCCCATCCCTCCACACCATGGCAGCAGCTTGGCCAGCCTCATGGATCCTGGTGCCCTTGTGTCCCATAAGCATCATGGACAGTGATCAGGGGAGTGCATACTGAAAGCACTGTAAATCCCCTCTCCCTGTCCATGTTACGACTACAGGGACTAGTACTCTCTTGATTGGCGCTGTTCCTGTAGTATTATTCTAACCAGGTACCATTTGGCTGCTTATAACTTGGCCAGCCCTTGAGCAAGAGATTTTGGAGATGACACACACACAACCTCTTTTTGTTTCATATTATTTTTTATCTCCTAATCGGCAGCTTGTCTCTCACAGACATATCATGTTTTTAGGGATATACCCCGATCAGGCTGAACCCAGCCATCATTCAGTTGGCTACTGGGGTATTCTTCAACTTTTTTCCCTCCCATCTCCCCTGGTGTGGGGGGCGCTTCTCTTAGTCTTGCACAACCACAGCTTCTCCTGCAGTAAGAGCAAGCTCCATGGCCTAGCAACAGGGGTCACTGTGTTGGTGAAACCCACCATCAGCCCTCCCTGACTAAGATGAACTATCAAGTGGCAGCTGTCTCAGCCATTGTCTGCCTCCTGATATGTCTTCCCGGGCTTACTTCCAAAGCCAGGTCATCAGCATGGCAGTGCAATGCTGTACTACTGGGCCATGGGGGTGGCCTCAAAACCTAACAGTTAGGGTCAGTTAACCTAATAAAATGTTGATATTCAGTTCTCTACTTTTAAAGTTATAGGAAATTAAAATGCTACCGTTTACATAATCGTAAAATGTAGTTTTAAAATTTTTGAAAGCATGGAAGCTTATAATGTATTTACCTTTAAAGATAGAGATCTGAAATTTGGTACAGTTCTGTTTCTTTGCCTCAGGAGGAACTATAATCAGGATGTAAAATTTGAAATGGATGTTGTAGACTCAAGAGAAAGGTGGTTTGAATGGGGCTACTGAAGATGTGACATCAATAAAGGGAAACAGTATGCCAGACAACAAGACAGGGAAGCATTAATTTGTCAGAACACCAAGAACAGAATAGATTTAATTGTATGAGCACATGTTCTAGACATGCCAGCCACACTGAAAAATTAATCAGAAACACTGGCCTGTGCTAAGAAGTGACAAAGCTTTAAAATATATTAGCCAGTGTCATCATGTATGGCATATTGCACACCCATACAAATCAAATACTGGCTAGTTCACAGAAAACAACAGGTCAGTCATGCACTCACACATGGCTACATAACCTTAGTGATAATAGCCATCAGTGTAAAAAGTGTGGAAAATACACTATGGACTCCTAGGGCACTGAATTAGTAAATATACAAAATGACAAGAACTATTTAACATGAGATAGAATAACCTGTGACATTACTGGAATCATTTATTGTACTTGTGCCTGTTATGTAGGCAAAATATTTTCACAGTTATTGCCAGGGTGGGACCTTTGAGAACATCACAGAGCTATACAAGGAAAAATATTACATATCCATCAGCTCACTACAGCCACACAGCATGTGATTCAGAAAACCACAAATTCATTTTCAGGGCATTGAAAAGATGTGGGGTAATCCAAATGGTGGGGGACTATGTTAATCAGGTTTTAAAGAGAGAATCACTTTGGATTATTACTTTGGGATCAAAGGAATGACTATCACTAAATGTAGGATTTGACCCGGCACCATTCTTGAAGTATAATTCAGTAGCTCACTAATTTTCTCTCTGTGGTTCATTGAAGATTCTTTGCACAAGTAACTCCAAGCAACAAGTTCCACAGGGATCTATGTTGGGCCCTGCTTGTCTTCATCTCTATCAGTGACATCAGCAATGGTATCCAGGGTAAACTAGCCTTGTTTACAGACAACACCATGCTAAGAGGGTGGGTGGACACTCTGGAAGGGGTTAGGGACCTACTGGAAGACTTCCCAAAACTGGAAAGGTGGTCTAAACTGTGGCAACAAAGTTTCAATGCAAAAAAGTGTAAAGTGATGCATCTCAGTAAAGGGACTCCTATGATGGAATATGGCTCAATGTGGTTAAACTGAGTAACTCACAGGAGGGGTCATTATTACTGACACCCTGAAGTAGACAGGCAAATGCAACAAAGCACACAACAGGGGAAACAAAATGGGAAGGTGTTTTTTGCAGGGTGATTGATAGCAGGAGGAGGGAAGTGATTGTCCCCTATACAGATGACTGGTAAGACCACACCTTGAGTACTGTGTTCAGTTTTGGGGGCTGCACAATGCTGTTGGAAGGTGAGTATTGACAGGGGGTCAGTGGGCTTGTGTCAGAGCACTGTGGGTATAGCAGGGATTAGCAGCATTAGCGTGGTCAGGAACAGGAGGTTCCCCGGGGTAAAATGGGGCCAGGAAAGAGGCCAGATGTGTTTAGTACCCATCCCCAAGGTTCCCACCAGACTGAGTGGGCAGGTAGCCAGTGGACCTGCACCGGTCCCTTTCCAACAATGCTATGCAATGCAAGATCAATGAGGAATAAGACTGGAATTATGACAGACTTTATTTCCTCAGTCAGGCTGGCTTGCATTACAGAGACCTGACTGGAGGACGATGCAGGTCCAATTCTGGATGTGTCAAGTCCTGGCCAGGTACTCTGCAGTGCACTGCCCAAGGAAGGAATGCAGGTGTGGGGGTGTGGCCATCTGTTTTACATCCAGCTTGAACTTCTCTGTGCACCCAGTGGGTTCTATGCCATTGTTTGAATGTGTGACTGTGGTTGAGGGTCCAGGTACAGGTTGCAGGATTCTCATTTTTTATGGTCCTCCTGGGTGTGGGGGACATTTCCTGCAGATGATCATGGAGTTTGTCGCCGACAGGGTGTTGGAGTTGCCCCAATGGTTGATTTTGGGTAACTTCAACCCCTGGGTCAATTACAAATCCTCAAATGTTGGACGTGACTTCTTCTAGTTACTGACATCCTTGAGCCTAGAACAAGTGGTTGTTCCTGTGACTCACCACCACGGCCATACCTTGGACTTGGTATCATCATTGGGGCTTAATGTCTCTGACCTCAGGATTGATGAGGTCACTTGGACAGATCATTGCACAGTGGAGTTCTTGTTCGAGGCTCCCCCAATAGTCATTCTACTGTTGAGATGGTCTGCTATTGCTCATTGTGGGGATTGTCCCCAGAGGGACTTCTGGTGGCGGTAGACTTTTCTGGTGTGAGTGCTGCATGTGCAGTTGGCATGGGCGAGACAGTGACAGCCTATAAAAGGGCTGTATCCAAGGCCCCCAATGTAATTGCAACAGTCCATATACAACTCAAATCTTCTTGCTTGAGACCCCCATGGTTTGATGAGGCTCTCAAGGAGATGAAGACCAAGGTTTGGAAGTTGGAATATTGCTGGTGGAGGACCCAGTCTGAGGAAGAGAAACTGGCTTTGAAAGCTCACTACGGTGACTATCAAAGGGCAATCAACTGTAAGAAGGCAGAGTTCCCCTCCAGAGAAATTGCTGCAGGGAGGAATACACCAGCTCAGCTCTTTCATACTGTGGACAGGATACTTAACCTTGCCTGTCTACAGCCGAAAATAGCATTTTTAGTCACTTTATGCAAACAGTTTGCTTCTTCTCCGAGAGGGTGTCCTCTTTTCAGTCTGGGATCTCCCTAGTGGGACAAGATCAGTCCCGCAAAGAAAGACCTTGCATAAACAGAGGCACCACTATTGTCTGGGGGGAGTTTCAGCAAGTGGGGGTGGCTGAGTTCACTGAGGTAATCTCGAAGCTGCAGCCCACCTTTTGTGAACTGGTCCCAGGCCTGACTAGTCACCTGGTGAGATGCGACAAGTGTGTCATTCCAGTGTTCACCAAGATAGTCCAGTGTTTACTCTCAGAGGGGTTCTTTACCAACACCTTGAAGGAGGCACTGGTGAATCCCCTTTCTGAAGAAACCATCATTCAACCCTGACATCTTGGTGAATTATCAACCCATCTCCAAACTCCCATTCCTAGGGAAGGTTGTCGAGAAAGTCATGGCTCTGCAGCTTGAGGCACACCTCACAGCCTTTGACATGTACAAGCCATTTCAGTCTTGATTTAGGGCTAGGCATTGCAGTGAGACAGCATTGGTCAGGGTGCAAAATGACCTACGCAGGGCGAGTGATAAAGGAGACTGGTCCGTTCTCGTTCTACTGGATCTGTCTTCAGCATTTGACACCGTGGACCACATTGTACTTCTGGATCACTTTAGAAAGTATCTGCCTATCATCAACTGGTTTAAGTCCTATCTCTAAGGCAGGACACAATGGGTAGTGATGGGGAATTTCTCCTCCTGTCCAAAGTTCCTGTCTTGTGGAGTTCTTCAAGATTCGATCTTGTCACCAACCTTGTTTGTGGTGCACATGCTGCCCCTTGGTGAGCTCATTAGATGCTACTGTCTGGGTTTTCACTGTTATACAGATGATACGTAGCTGCATATGTCTTTTTTCAGCCAGGACAAATAATGCTGTGGAAGTGCTAAACAACTGTCTGATCTAGATCCAAGACTGGATGGCCTCTTACTGGCTGCGACTGAACCCTGGCAAGATGGAGGTACTGGTGATTGAGCCTGCTCACAAACATGATGTGGATGCCACCAGGGTACTAATAATGTTGTTCCTTGGGCCTACACTGTTGATGGCATCTGCTAGGGTGAGAAATCTGGGCATCACCCTTGATGATGGTTTGACGCTTGATGCTCAGGCATCATCTGTCATCCAAAGTGTTTTTTGCCACATAAAGAATGTCGCCCGGATTAAAACCCTGATTCCATCTGGTGACCTGCCTGCACTGTTACATGCATTTGTCATGTCTTGGCTGGAGTACTGTAATGCTCTATACTTCAGGGTCAGTAGAGGGAACCACCATTGACTACAGCTAGTGCAGAACACACCAGCCAGGTTGATGACGGGCCTGCCCAGGTCCTGCAATGTAACCTGGGTCTTGTGGGATCTGCACTGGCTGCATGTCAGATGAAGATTATCTTCAAGGTGGGCTTGCTCACCTACAAGACCCTATATGGCTCATGCCCTGGCTATCTGAGTGACCTCTTGACCCCTGCCCTTCCGGTGCTCTCCCTTCGCTCCTCCACTGAGGGCCTCCTAGCAGTTCTGAAGGCCAGGATGAAAACCTCAGGGGACCATGCATTTAATGTTCCTGGCCCAGTCCTCTGGAACTAACTCCCCAGATTCCTGAGGGAGGCCCCATTGGTGGAGACTTTTAAGAGGGCTCTGAAAGCCCATCTCATTAAAGGAGCGTTTCCTGACTAATTGCAGCTGATTTTAATGTTATTTATTTACTGTTATTTATTATAGATTTTAAATTATGTACTTGTTTGATGACCCTGTATGTACTGTTTTGTATAATCCTGTCATGTCTTACGCCTACTGTAAGGCACCCAGAGCCCTGGGATTGAGAACTATAAATAAAGTTTGACTTACTTTACTTACTTACTTTGTAAGAATGAAGGCCCAGATATTCAATGGAGCTGCACCCATATTCAAAAGGGAGTGATGTACCACGCAATTCTGGATGTGCCACAGTGCAAGGATAATGTATGTGGTGGATCTGAAGAGGGCGTTCCCTTGCATAGGCAGCAGATCTCCATATTCAGCCAAGATGCGCGGTGCAGCTGCCTGCACATCTTGGAGATATGCCGAGCAAAGTTAGACATGGAAGAACCATGCCTAAGTCATAGCCACCCAGAGGTGGGCTGCTGTATTTATTTATTTATTTATTTTATTTAGTTTTTGTTAACCGGGTTAGGTGCGCTAGCCAAAGTTGACTATTTTCAGGCACGACCCAGGAGAATACATACATAAAATGAGACGAGATTATACAATACATAGTATATAGTACATGTAGGTAAGAATACAGATCAGTTCAGACAGTACTTGAGATAATACATATAGCTGGGCAGAGATGACACAAGGTGACTTTAGTACATGCAAATAACAACTGAAACTGGGCTAAGTGGCAGCTATAAAGACAATTTAAGGCAAAGCTTGTTTAGAAGTGCAGCAGTGTCCTGGGCGAGGTAGGGTGGCTATTTGAGATGTATCAAGTGGTAACAAAGCACGTGCAAGGGTCCCGGGATAGATGGCGATATAGTTCTTTTTTGAAGATTGGGTGCTAGTTTGCCTGCCTCAAGGAAGGAGGGAGAGAGTTCCAGTGGGGTAGTGCAGTGAAAAGCTCCAGAGCCTTTAGAAGTAAGACACCTGGGTACAGTAAGTAGAAATTTGTTTGCCGAGCGTAGTCCGTGGGCAGGTGTCTGTGGAACAAGTAGAGCTGCAAGGGAAGAGGGGGTTTGGTTACGGTGATGGTTCCTAGGGAGTATAGTCGGTAGGCAGAAGGGGAGAACCAGCCCAGGTCGCTATACAGTGTACAGTGTTGCTTGAGGAAATGGGAAGAGGAGGCATACCGACATATGTTGTTATATGCAACATCCCATTTATGGAGAGCAGTCTTATGGGCATTAACAAAGATGGAGACACCATATTTCAGTGCTGAAAGCAGAATACCCTTGGCAATAGCCAGTTTAGTGGAAGGTGTTAGCAGGTGACTAGTCTTGTAGGCAATTCCAAGTTTGGCATTTGTTGCTTTGCAGGTTGACTGGATGTGCAGACTGAAGTCAAGGGATTTATCAAGGAGGACTCCCAGCTATTTGAATGATGTGACACAGTCGATGAGAGACTCCCTAGAGTCATGGACTAGGAGGGGTTCCATACAGGTTCTGAGTTTGGAGGCAGTGCCAAATAGCATGGCTTGGGTCTTTTTAGTGTTGATGATGAGCTTATTTGCATTTAGCCATGTTTGCACATTTCTGAAATCCGAGGAGAGGTTTTTGTTAATGATGTTGACTTTCTCGGCGCTGGAGTAGAGGACACGATCATCAGAGTATAAGATAGCTGAGCAGGAGAGTATGGTAGAATCTATGTTGTTGATGTATAGTGAGAAAAGAAGGGGTCCCAGGATGGAGCCCTGGGGTACTCCGATGTCAGTGCTGGTCACATCCGAGAGAGCGGAGTTGAATTTAACAAGTTGTAATCTGTTTGATAAGTAGTTGTTAAACCAGTCAACTACTGAGGATGAGAAGTGAAGTCTATGCAGGGTCGAAAGAAGCAGGGGATGATCAACAAGATTGAAAACCTTGGTAAGATCGATAAATACTGCTTCAGTGAGTAGGCCTTTGTCCATGTTGCAGAGTACATCGGTAGCGAATTTGAGAAGAGCAGTTGAGGTACTCTGTCCTTTTCTGAAACCATGCTGAGTGTCTGAGAGAAGGTTGTTCTTTGTGAGATAGGCAATGGTTTGGGTTGCAACAAGCTTCTCCAGTAGCTTGCTTAGTACAGAGAGTATGGTTATGGGCCTGTAGTTGTTAATATCCTTTGGGTCTCCTTTTATAAGACTAGGCATAACTCAGGCAATCTTCCAGAGATCTGGGACAACGCTGAGAGAGAGACAGAGTGAAAATCTTGGCCAAAGGCAAGGCAATCAATGGTACCACTAGCTTCAGGAGTCGTGGCTCGAGTGAATCTGAGCCAGGGCTAGTGTTGTCAGATATGTTTCGCAATAGCCTTTGGACCTCAGACCTAGCTATAGCTTTAAAGTAAAAAGGGGGGTAGTAGTTAGTTGGCAGTGGTCAGCACCAGATGCAGATCTCTGGGGTGTGCAGTAAGGCTGAGATGCTGTGGGAGATGAAACGAAGGATGAGGTGTTTACCGAGACAGGTCCATGAATAATCTGTTACAGGCATTCACTAAGCTGTTTGAGTTGTTGCAATGCACACCATTTAGGATCATATCCCCTGGGGTCAATGACTGGGCAGCCCCAAGAAAGGTCTTGATGTGCGTCCAGAATTTTCTAAGGTCACCAGCAAAGTTTGTGAGCAGTTCCTTACAGTAGATGCTCTTTGCAGTTCTGATTTGTTTTTTACAGGCGCTCCAAGAGGTCCTGTAGGTATTGTAATCCACTGGTAGTCTGGACACTTTATGCTTCTTCAAGAGTTTGTCCCATGTGTGCTGGTTAGCCAGCAGGTCCTTGTGTAAGCATCTTGTTTGTTTACCCCTGACCCTTCTGATGACCTTAGGGGTATGTTTATCCTGGAGTGCTGTGAAATTGTTAATGAAGATATCAAGGGCAATTTGAACATCATGGGAGCGTTAGATGTCAGACCAGTTGATGCAGGATGAATCATAGAGGAAGCTTCCGCATCCAGTTTGGCAAAGTTGGCAATAGTGATGTGGCATGGTGGAGGTGGGGGAGCAGTCTCCGGACTCCATACACAGAAAGTGGGGGAGTGGTCTGTGATAGCATCTGCCAAAATGCCTGCAGTCTGCACATAGTCAAGGTGATTCACCAGTACCCAGTCTATGAGGGTGGATGTAGTTAGAGAAGGGGTGGTTCTAGTAGGTTCAGTTTGGGTCTGGTGCAGGTTATAGCTCTGCGTTAGCGTCAGCAGTGTGATGTGAGTTGGTCCCAGCCAGTTTAGGTTAAAATCACCTAAGATTATGACCTCTTTTTGCTTGGCGTTTGTGGCTGTTGGATTAAGTAAGTACTGAAGACCTGTGATACCTTCAGTGGGTGGATTGTAGGCGCAGATAATGTGGAGGTTTTTTGCACCAAGAGCAATGGTTGTGTGTAGAGACTCACAGACTGAAGGGAACCAGTGAGTGGGCAGACCGTAACATCAAGATGGTTTTTATAGAGAAGAGCGACCCCCCTCCACATTTTGGGGAAGGCCTATCTCTCCGTATCAAGGAGTAATTGGTCAAGGAACATAAGGAGTCCGGAATGTGAGGCTTGAGTCATGTTTCAGATAGGCAGAGTAGGTCAGGACTGTACACTTTCATCCATGCCTCAAGATCGACAAAGTACCTGGTAATGCTCCTAATATTCATATGGGCAATAAGAATTCCTTTTCCTGAGACAGCCAATAGGTCAGTGGAAGAAAGGTGGACAGAGGGGTCAGGGTTAAGTTCTATGTCCCCTGACAATAGGATGACGAGGAGTAGGAGAAACCACAGTTTAATAGTGTGGAATGGGAGATGTACCAGTTGTGTCATTTTGTATTTTCTGAGCATGTGAAACGAGTTGTAGGTACAACCCTTCAGAAGGATAACGGTAGCATGGGCATGCACATGTGTTTTGGCAGTTTGTTGTGTTGTGAGGTATTCTCTCCATGGTGGTTGTTAATTGGAACAGAGGTAGATACCCCATGTAAGCAAAATAGCAGTATCAGAAGCAGGATTCATCCTCCCAATCTATGCGTTGCCAGGATCAGCCAGGACAGGGACAGGGGCAGGTTACTGCAATATAGGTTTAATAGGCAGTCCATGGCGTGCAGGGGAGAACTGACAGCACCCTTGTATGCCATCACAAAAGACGGGGTTGGGGGGGTGGCGGCTGTCTGCGTGGTTTGGTGGTGGGCAAGGCAGCCCTGGTACCCCTCGACTCCTTTTTTTTTTTGTATTATCTTTTTTCCCCTCCTTACTCACTGGGACCTGCTCCTCCTTCAGGCCACCTAGTACCACCAGCGATCCCTCCTCACAACTCCCCCCCAGAGCCTCCTACCTCATATTGTAGCCTCCTATGGGTTAGCCCAACGTATCCCTTTGCCGGGTGGGCCCCCCTTCTCTGAGGGGGAGGGCACCAGTTGGGGCAGGCCAGCGCAGTCTTACTTTCATGCCCGGGCACTGCTGAGGCAGACGTTGCTCTGTCGGGAGTGCCTGAGGGCATCGTCAGGGTCGGCCGCCGTCATCCGGACGATCCCAGTGCAGTTTCCGCTTTTCTGGTGCTTCCCACATCAATGTCCCTCTGCAGTGCTCCTGGTCTCCACTGGGGGCCGCTGCAGAGTGACATGCTACCCTAACCCACCCCAGAAGATGAGAGCAGCCCAATGGAAGCTCAATCATCTCCTCCCCCAGCCGACCCCCAACGACCCGAGTCCGTTCCCCAACCCGGGTCACCGGCGTGGTTCGAGGTAAGGTGCCAGTGCCTCAACCCTCTGTGCCACCAGGCTGGCCCCCCTCAACTCCTGAAGCAGTGATAGACTGCTGGATGGGTTGGATATCAGCTGCTAGAACTTAACTGTGTGAGCTGGATATCAGCTAGCTAAAACTTAGCTGTACAGCATAGGGATGTATGAGTGTAGCAGCTGCTAGTGGCTAAAGAAAATAACCTGCAGGTGGGAAAGTCAACTGATTGGTTCTGACAGCCACATGATAATTGCTATAAAGCTCAATGTTGACCAAGGGTGGTGGCAGGGGCGGCGGGGCCAAAACACTCAGCCGTTCCAGGCAAGCGAGCGACCTGCTCCATACTGCGTACCTTGTCTGCTGTTCTGACTGGGTTGTGAGGGAGAGCTGTGTTCTCCTGTCCTCGTGACCCACAGACTTCCCTCGGTGGAACCTAAAAGAGACTGCAGCCCTGTGGAGACAGAGAAAAGGGCCTGAGATAAGTCTGAGGTGTGGCTGGGGGGGTTGCGACAGCACTGTGCAGAGGGGGATGGAAATCCCAGCCTAATCAAGATGGCTCGACAAGCTCTGACTGCAGTTGAAGTCAGAGAAATGCAGATTGTGGCTTACTGTGGGAGTAAAATCAGTTTTATCACTGTTTGGGGAAGGTAATGATTTGCAGCCATTGTTTCAACAGTGCTCCCGATTAGCCCCGAAGCTGGAAATTAAGGGCCAAGATTTTATCTTAAATTTGTGCAGGGCTTTTGTTCAGATCCAGCTGATTTTTCTAGGGGTAACAGACTAAATTAGCAGCGTGCAACAATTAAATTTGGACTGGGGACAAGCTTGAATAGAAAGGCTATGGGCGAGCAGAAAGAACACTCTTCGACACAGTGAAATTACCCTATGCAGTTAAGTTTAAATTCACAAATAATTAAGCTTACTGAAGTTAATTGCCTACTCTCCTTAAGATGCACCTCTTTTTAAAGCAAGGACAATACTGACTGCAGAAAGATGGTAATTTCAGAGACTATCTGGGCTTTGTTAACAACAGAAATTACAGGAGCCTATCTGGGCACTGTTTAATGCAGTATAGCAGCAGTTATACACTGTTTAAAAGCACCAAGCACAAATTAAGGTTTCAGTTTGGATGAACAAAAATTACTATCAGTCCAAGTCTCTTAAGGTGCACAGTGAAACAGGCACAAAACATAGCATTTGGCTGCTCAGATCAGTAGTGCAAAAACTAGCAGCACTCATCTGGTGACACAAAAGGAGAAAGGATTTTCAAAAAAAGGCACCAACTCCAGCACTCAGCCATTCCAGGCAAGCGAGCGACCTGCTCCTTACTGCATACCTTGTCTGCTGCTGCAGCTGGTTTGTGGGGGAGGGCTGTGTTCTTCTGCCCTCGCAACCCACAGACTTCCCTCGGGGAGCCCAAAAGAGACTGCAGCCCTTGTCTGCTGCTTCAACTGGGTTGTGGGGGAGTGCTGTGTTCTTCTGCCCTTGCGACCCGCAGGCTTTCCTCGGGGGAACCCATAAGAGACTGCAGCCCTTGTCTGCTGTTCTGACTGGGTTGAGGGGGAGGGCTGGGTTCTCCTGCCCTCACGACCTGCAGACTTCCCTCGGGGGAGCCCAAAAGAGACTGCAGCCCTGTGATTGCACAGCACAACACAGCAGCCACCAGCCCCTGGGTGGCTACCCCCCCAACCCCAATTGTGTACGAAAGTATAATGAGTCCCTTATCCCTGGTAGTTCAGTGGTACCCCCTCTCATTCCCGATCATGAAGAAATATAAAAATATCCCTAGTAACCTTGGTAGTCCAGTGGTATCCTCTCCCATCCCCGTTCATGAATAAAAATAAAAATATCCCACATATCCCTGGTAGGCTAGTGCCCCCCTTCTGTTCTGAATCCCCGTATAGTTTAAAACAGGTTCCACCATACTCCCTGGTAGTCTAGTGGTAACCCCCTCCTATTCCCGAACATGATCACAGTGCAATATGTTACATCACAGTATCCCTGGTGGTCCAGGGGACCATGAAAAAAAGAATGAAGCAATCAAACTCAAGTCAAAGTGCATAAAATATTTATTTTATTTTACATCTGCAGAGTTCCCCGGCGCTTCAGGGGGACAATCCCTCTTCATTAGGGGGGTGGAATCACCCTTATCCAGCACCACCTTTTAAACTGAACAATATATGGTATCACAATATTCAAACAGTGTATAAGCAATCACAAAACAATATGCAAAAAAGGATCATAACCAAATGTGATACATAGATAAAAACAAGAGAATAGAAACTTGGGGCCCAATTCCAAGTGGCGGTACACCTGGTGCAAGGCAATTTACACCGGACCCTATGGTCACGATTCTGAGAGGTGGCTTGCGCTATGCTGTATGCGAGTTGCACCAAAGGTGGGCTCTGCCACCCACTATGCCTGCAACCTG
The DNA here is from genome assembly GCA_016271365.2 of Neoceratodus forsteri. Lineage (NCBI taxonomy): Eukaryota > Metazoa > Chordata > Ceratodontiformes > Ceratodontidae > Neoceratodus > Neoceratodus forsteri. The sequence continues at coordinate 1,175,298,086 of CM057449.1, read as the reverse complement.
CTGCAGCATGGAGCAAGGGTGGGTTATGAGAGCACCTGTGCCCTATTCCAAAAGGGCAGCTGCCATAACCCACTTACTGTAGGGTTTTCCAAGACAGTACATGGTGCAGTGGGGTTAGACCAGCATGGAGGTGGTCTAAGGGGCATCTGTCCTGGCAAACCAATGGATGCCCCCCCCGCAGCACCACAGTACACACTGTAGCCTGCCCCATGGCCCCCCCCCAAGCACAGTCATGCCCCCATCCCCTGAATTTCATGAACCTCTCCAGTCCGTATTTTAAAGTGCCCCTCCATCACCTGTGCCACTCCCCCATGCCCCCAGGTGGTTGCATGTGCATTTTGGGGTGGGGGTTCTGGGTGGGCAGTAAATCATGGGATGCAACTTGCAGCACCCAGGTCCATTGTGCCATTCCTGTGGTGCATGCCTGCAGCTGCCGCAAGTCACGGGGTGTCTGTGCTGGGGACACTACCTGTCTTAGAAAAGGGCACAGGGTCCCCAGCATAGTGCCACATGGTGCAACTCACATACGCCTGTGAGTTGTGCCATGCATCTTGTAATCAGGCCCTTATACTGATTTGTTTCCCTACTAAGCATTTCCATTGTTATAAGGTGCTAGTTTATTGCACTACTGTATTTAATAAATATATAGGTGTACTGTAAATAGGGAAACAGAGCACATTACACATAAGAAATATTACCCCTAATAAATGGAGATTATTAACCTTTAAGTTCCTCTCTTGTGGGAGCGGAACCAATGGTTCCTCTCCCACAAACTCCTGGTAAATGAAAAAAGACCAAGTCCATGCTGTTTGGCTCTAAACCTTTTCTTGCCAAGGTCGCCAAACACAAATCCACCATACTAGTGCTTACCTCAGCAGGCTCACCCCTTGAGAATGTTCAGTCCTTCAAATATCTAGGAGTTACCCTTGACCCCTCCCTCTCTTTCACTGAACATGTTCACATTACTGTGCAGAGAATTCACCAAAAATTAGGTTATGCTTTCCATCTAAAAAATCTCTTATCTACCAAAACGCACCTTGCCATCACACATGGCAACTTACTGCCCCTCCTGGACTACTGCTCCCCTATCTACTCCCTCATATCCTCTACCTTGTGCTCACGGCTAACTTTGACATATAGTTCTATCTGCTGGTTCGTCCTTCAAGTCCCATACCAGACCCACCATTGCTGTCTCTATCAGTCCCTAAGGTGTCTTCCTCTACAAGGGCGTTTCAACTACGCTACAGGCTGCCTAGTTTACAACTCACTCAGGAACCTAGACCAGTCCCCCTATGCACAACTTCTGATGGAAAGAATGGTTTCAAGGTCGCTTAGGGCATTCTCTGTCCCCGGCCCCCCGCTAGAAGTGCCTCGTACCTCCACCGACATGGGTATGAGAGCTTTCTCCATCTCAGCTCCCTCTCTATGGAACAAGCTTCTACTGTCAGTCCACTTGTCTTCCTTCCACCTGGCTTTCAATCAGAACCTTAAAACCTGGCTCCTGATTAGGGCAAGCTGTCATTGCACCCAAAAATAACCTAGGGCCTTGTAGCCTACTTTCTCCTTCATGGGTTTTATCACTCCTTTCCACTTACCTCTCCAGTTAACTCCTCTGTCACCCTCCCTTTACCTAAAACCCCTCTCACTAGTTTTACAATTTGATTCTTAAGTTAGCCTTGCCATTGTTTATGTAACATGCACTGTATTTATATAAAATTTTGCACTACTTGTCTACTGGAACCCAACCCTAGTGTTATTGTATATCATGACTTATCTGCTATACATTTTCTTTTTTTCCTTACCACCACATGTTTTACAGGTGTGTACTAATGCTCTGTATGTACCAGTGTCATCTTTTCCACGTTGCTGCCACTTCATTGGCCCGGGTCATGCCTGAAAATGGTCCAAAGGACCAGTGATCTTACCCAGTTACCAAATACATACATATAGTACATACATACATACATACATGCATACATACATAAATACATAAATAAATAAATGAATAAGTTCAATTATGTCATAAATAATAAAGTGTCCAGATCTGCAAAAAGTGATTCCACAGAATTATAATTTAATATCAATATATTGGGGTTACTTAGAAAAAAAAACAGAAAGAGAATAGGGCAGTGTGTGAAATCAGTGTGTAGTGAGTGAAAACAGAAACGAAATACTATAGAAGAAAAAAGAGAGAAAAAAATATGTGAAGAACAAAGGGAGGGGAGGGGAGGAGGGGGGTTTTGGGGGAGTGAGAAAGTTGTAACAAGATGAAGAATATAGAAAGAGAAAATGATGAAAAGAAGGTAAAGAGAAGGTACTGTAATATAACCAATTCAGGCAAGAAACAAGATATTTTGCACTAGGGCCAATGCAAGACAATAATATATAGCATGATTTCTAAAGGTGCTCATATGGTGCAAGAAAAAACAATCAAGCATTAAAATACACACTCAGATCCAACTCTCTGTTTAGACCATTAGGTACCATTGTATTCAGGCTAAAAATCCATCTTGACTCTTTTTGCAACAGAATCTGTTTCCTGTTGCCCCTTCTCAGTGGTGGTTTGGCATGCTGAATAATAGTGAACTTTAAACCTTTTGGGGCACTTTGATGGTATTGCATGTACTCCCAAAGCAGAGTCCATTTTTATTCTTGCTTGCCCGCATGCGCAAGAAACATCTTGGGACAGTGCGACTCTTGGAGGTGTGTGCGTGACCTGGCCAATGCAGCGCTTGCTGGAGCGGGCATGTCTGTGTTGCGCCAATGGATGGGCAAGCTGAGGATGACAGCATCTTGACTGCAGTGGCTTTCACTTGAAAGGAAAGAGCCACTGCAATCTGGTTATCCTCAGTTGCTGCTCTGCCTCTGATTCAGCTCGTAGTAAGGAAAGCTGTTTACCGTCAGCTGATGTAGTATGAAGTCAGCCCCCTATCCTCAAGCAATTTGTCAACCCAGCTCTAGTTCCCACTTAGTGAACAAGCAAAAATGTTTCTTTTGGTTTTTTTGTCAGTCTTCCCTTAAGCCGCCCACTGATTCCACACTCGGGCATGTTGCAAACTGCAGACCGTTCTGTGCCGCAATCATGCACGTAGAGAGCAGCAGCCGCAACTACAGACAGGATTGGCACGTAATAATTTACAGGTCGGACTTAATAAGAAAAAGGATGTGTGATGGTGGAAAATCAAGGAACTAATGTTGTATAATGGGACAGCATTCACTGTGGCGGTAAGCGAGGCGGGTGGGTGACAGAAGTGTATAATCCAGTGAGCTGTATGGGGGGGGGGGTTTGCTCCACGCAAATGAGCTGTATATGCAAGTGAAAAAAAAAGTGAGCTAAACAAAAGAATATAAGAGTGCTGTAAAACATAATGGAAGGCATTACTGTCTGATTAAGACAAGTTCTCAGAGTTGCGCTGCAGCTTTTAGAACCCTGCCATTCTGCACAGCACTTTCACTTTTGAACACGAGCCATCTTTCTTTATTTTGAACATATAGGGACAAAGATACAAGAATGATGTATAGGAACAAGGAAAGATAATATCTTTCACAGTAGCCCATGATGTCACTTTTTATCTTGGCATTCATTCTAAGACATACATAGGGGATATGTTACAGGCAGTGTGAAAATAAACAATTTATTTTTTGTGTCAGGGTTTGACTTCTATAGACCTCACGAGTGGCTAAACCATGAGTGAGGTCAATAGGGGTCAACCCTGATACAAAAAAATAAAATTGTTTATTTTCACACTGCCAGTGGCATATTTCATTTATGCAATGGGTAAACTTCTGGATCGGCATACAGCTTCTATCTTATTCACTAAAAATACCACTAACAGCTTAATCTGGTTCAAGGTCAGTTGGCATTCATCTGTATCCCCCAGGTCGTGCCTGAAAATAGGCAGAATTTGTCTAGTGCACTTACCTGGTCAACAAAAATGAAATAAAAAAAAATAAAAATCTTTGACCAGGTTGACTCTAAAAAGAAAAATGAATACATGGCTTCATATGAGGAATTTAAAGAGTGTGTGTGCGTGCATGTGTGTGCAACATTTTGAATCCTTGTATTCTATGCAAGGACAAGAAAGGAAAACAATACTATGTGTGTGTGTGGGGGGGCATACCTAGACTGGCAGAAACAGACACAGTCTACTTTAATACATAGAGTCTTTCAATTCTTAAAACATGTGTTTTTGAACCAAGGACGGGTGCACCACTTCAGAAGAAATTCAAACCCCTCATCTACTGCCTGGCAGGTTTGCCAGTTTTGGAAACATCTGCATTTCCATCAAACTATCTCTGTTGATATATAATACAAATTGTGTAACTGCTGTGATGTGGTACTATGTGAAAAAGTACCACACATGCCACCCAGGGTTTTCACTGTGCCTTATTTTATTTTGTTTTTTCCCTAGCCCTACCCCCAAATTGCCAGCATATGGACTCCTTTTATCTCCAAATTGAAACTGAGTCATATTTTATGAAATGTCAACTTTTATATTTTAAAATAATTTATTTTTAGTTTTATTCATTTTTAATTAAGACACATTTAAAAATCTATTTTAATATTTAGAATCCCACAGGCATGAAATCATACTGAGATAATCACACTTTTCATTTGCATTAAATCGTATTCTGTTGTGCTTCATGGCCAATATTGTATCAGTTTTGTGCTTTTACTTCATAACATGCCCAGTTATTTCTTATTGCAGATATATGATGTACAATTGCCTGATAAAAAATGTGCAATTTATCTTCATTTTTCTGTGGCAAGAACATAATGCTGACTCCTGAGTTATAAGAATCTTGCCCCCTCTTAAGTCATGTTCAGCGACATATTTTTGTCAGTCTTATGCAACTTTGGTTTATATAGCATCTGTGCAAGTGTGTAGCAGGGATTTATTTAATTCTAAAAATTGATTAGCGTTTTGCTCATATAAGTGCTAAATCTTTGAGAAAATGCATAGTTCTTGCCTCACTGTGTTTAACAAACACAGCACTTCTAGAAAAACTATATAAATACTTTCTGTATAGTTAGTATAGTCCCAAGAAAAAAACTGCTAATCAATTATTTAATACCCTGGTGTAGGCATGCACATTCACTGACTCCATTAGTATACAGCTTTCTAAGAACCTGTCACAAACCAAATGCCTTGATTCACCATACTGATTCTAATCTGGACTGGAAGACGATATGCCAATACGGTGTTTGATTTTGCCCCCTGAGAGGTATCTGTTTACAGTTGTGTTGTTTAGAGCATGGGATTACATGTATAACTTGTTTTCAAATTAGATGCCAATTACTGGCAACATTCTGATACATATGCAGCAAGCAAACATTCGGCATTGACAAATGCTTGTATTATTACAGAAGTCTCTTGAGTGCTCCAAAAAGCATTCCTTAGCCATCCAAATAGTCCAGGTGACTGAAAGGACTTCACTGCTGTGAGGTTTAAATTACTTGTAGAAAGATCTGGTAAGTAGGGGGAGTGGCTTAGCTAGAAGGAAACTACATTTAAAGACTGCCTTAGAAAGTTTCTGCTAATAGCTTGGCAGAAGACACCAGGAGAAAGGACTGCTGTGTGACTGAACTTCTCTGCTGGGACTAAAGTAGAAGAACTTTTGTATTTGACCTTTAATTTAGGGGAAAAAAACTAACATACAAAAAAAAAAGTGTGTGTTTGGGTAAACTGAACTGAATAGGTGTCTGAAGAGTTATCTAGGTGTAAATCTCAGATGACTGAAAGGACTTAACTGCTGTGAGGTTTAAATTACTTGTAGAAAGATCTGGTAAGTAGGGGGAGCGGCTTAGCTAGAAGGAAGCTACATTTAAAGACTGCCTTAGAAAGTTTCTGCTAATAGCTTGGCAGAAGACACCAGGAGAAAGGACTGCTGGGTGACTGAACTTCTCTGCTGGGACTATATTGCCCTCCTTCCCTCCACCCCACCCAAAGTTAGTTTTATCTTTATAGGCACAGAATTTGACTGACAACAGGAACTTCCTGTTTAGGGCAGGAAGTGAGTGATCACAGAACCACCAAGGACCCACCATCCTAGAAGGGCAAGAGTAGCTCTCCGCCCCTCTTGCTGCTGGAGGTCTGCCTCTGAGCAAGTAAGTGGTCTACTGAGAAATATAGGATATTCTTGTCTCAGAACAGGACAATCAGGAGCTTAAAGGCACACAGGCAGAAAGTAAGGAGAGAGAGAAAAAAAACAGAGGAAAGAGTAAGGATTGCAAACAGTTAATGGGCCAGAAATAAGACATGATTGGAGTGGTGCAGTGCAGTGGCTGTGGAGCAGCAGTCTTCCGGGAGATGTTCTGGAGGATGTGGTGTTGTCCCATCTGCAGGCACCTCTCTGGGCTGAGGGAGGAGGTTGCTCATCTCCAGGCTGAGTTGGCCAGGATTTGTGGGACCTCCTCTTCCATCCAGGGACCACCAGTGCCACTGCCGTTGCCTCAGAGGTTGCCAAGAAAGAGGAGCGGTTGACAACAGTGGGCTCAGGGAGGGTGAGCGTGGTGGAACAGAGGTGCATCCCTCCCATTGTACCTCTCCACAATTCCTATGCCATTCTGGCAAAGTGTGGTTCCTCTATGGAGGCACCCACAGTGGAGACCAAGGAGGATGCTGGGACACCTCCACAAAGGAGACCCACAGGAGAGTGGCAGGTGACCCTGCAGGGGAAGGAAACAACTCCTGGTGGGGGACTCCATTGATAGGAAGGTAGAACTGAGGGAGGAAGGGGAGAGGGAGGTAAGGTGCCTGCCTGGCGCCATGGCTTGCAGGGACAGGAAGCGAATCCTCAGGATTGCCAGAGCAGCTGCACAGGGGAGGGAGCTGGATGTCATTGTCCACCTAGGGACAAATGACCTGGCTAAGAAAGGGATTAGAGAAGTGCGGGAAGAGTTTGTGGAATTGGGAGGGGCCTTGAGTCAAGTATGCTGGTAACCTTCTTGGAGGTGCTACCATCTATGGTATAGGAGAGGCTAGGGTGTTCCACACCATGAGATTCAATCAGTGGTTGAAAAACTGGTATGGAGCTCAGGATTTGGCTTCATTGGGGACTGGGGTCTACCTGGGTGATGCAAGCCTATACTGGCATGATGGGCTGCATCTGTCCGGGAGGGAACCAGGATCCTAGGTGATAGGTTTAAATGCTTCATGGAAAGCTTTTATACTAGCCAAGGGGTGGCACTGGAAAGGAGCAGGAAAATCCTAGCCCCCAAATAATCATGTAGTAAGTGCTGCAAACACCAACATAGAGGTGTCAATAGGGAGAAGGGCAGGGTAAATGGAGAAAGTGACAAAGGCAAGAAGGACAGGGATGGGGCAAAAGGGAGTAAGGCCATCAGGAAATGGAGGGTAATGAGTACCAATGCCCATAGTCTGGGCAACAAGCTCCCTGAGCTGATGGCCTTAATGGAAGAGGGATGCCTGGATATCATAGCAGTCACAGAAACATGGTACACAGAGAACCATGACTGGGATGTTAACATACCAGGGTACATAACCTACAGGAGAGACAGGCAGGGGAGAAGAGGGGCAGGAGTAGCTCTCTATGTAAAGGAAGAGATAAAAGCAACTGAACAAAAGAGTAAACAGGGAGGAGAGGAGGCACTGTGGATCACCTTGGAGACGAAAGGGCACCACAATCCACACAGGGGTTGTGTACAGACCCCCATGTCAGGGGGAAGGAATGGACAAGGATATGATAGAAGGCATTCTTAGAATGGCAGAGAAAGGGGAGATACTGTTGATGGGAGACCTGAATATGCCAGATGTTAACTGGAGCACATTTGCTGCAGCCACATCCAAGAGCAGGGCCATTCTTGATGCCCTACAGGTGGCAGGCATTAGACAGCTAGTTTCGGAACCTGCTCGTGAGGGAGCAATCTTAGACCTCATACTCTCAAACGGGGGCAGTGAGAGGATCTCAGATCTAGAAGTGGGTTGCCATCTGGGGACAAGTGACCATCAAACAGTGTGGTTCATGTTAAACTCAGCTACAGAGTCAAGCCATACAAAAGTGAGGGTACTGGACTTTAGGAGGGCTGACTTTGGCAAGATGGGAGAGTGCCTCAGAAAAGCACTTGCAAACAGGCTAGAAGGAGGTGTGGAACAACAATGGGGAATTATCAAAACTGCCATCCAAGAGGCAACAAGCCTTTATGTGAAGCAAATGAACAAATCAAAATGAAAGAAAAAGCCACTATGGTTCTCAAAAGAGGTGGCTGTGAAAGTCAGGAAGAAAAATATAGCATTCCTGAAGTATAAGGAAACACAGAAGGAGCAGGACAGAGAGCTGTACCAGTTAAGGCAGAAGGAAGCAGGGAGGGAAGTCAGAATAGCAAAGGCCCAAACTGAGGAAAAAATAGCCAACTCAGTTAAGAAGGGGGATAAAACCTTTTATAGGTACATCAGCGAGCGTAGAAAGACAAAGGGAGGGATAGTGAGGCTGAATAGAATGAACAGTGGGTGGGCAGAGGGGGACAGTGAAAAAGCAGGAATACTGAATGAATATTTCTGCTCAGTATTCACAAAAGAGGAGGGGGAAGTGCCTAATCCAATTAACAGAAGCACTCTTGATAGGGAGGTCGATCCCAGTCCTTTCACAGAAGAAAGGGTTCTGCAAGAACTCCTAAAACTGAAGGTGGACAAAGCAATGGGTCCTGATGGAATTCACCCCAGAATTCTAAAAGAATTAAGGGAGGAACTAGTGAAACCACTGGCTACTCTTTTAATAAATCATGGGAGGATGGTGTGGTACCCGAGGACTGGAGGAAGGCGGATGTGATTCCCCTTCACAAAAGTGGGTCCAAGACAGAGGCAGGAAACTACAGACCTGTCAGTCTGACCTCTGTGGTAGGGAAAGTGATGGAGTCACTTCTGCAGGAAAGAATAGTCGAGTACCTAGAGGCCAGTGGAGCACAGGACCCAAGGCAGCATGGATTCACAGCGGGAAGGTCATGTCAGATGAATCTAATAGATTTCTTTGACTGGGTGACCAAAGTAGTAGACCAGGGAGGGGCTGTGGACATGGCCTACCTAGACTTTAGCAAGGCATTTGACACAGTCCCACACAAAAGATTAATAGTCAAATTAACTAGCCTGGGAGTGGGACCCAGGGTGGTAGCCTGGGTAAAACATTGGCTGGACAACAGGACACAGAAGGTAATTGTAAATGGAGTCCATTCTGAAGAAAGGGGGGTTACTAGTGGGGTACCGCAGGGTTCAGTATTGGGTTCTGTCCTTTTTAATGTCTTCATCAGTGACATTGCAGAGGGACTGGAAGGAAAAGTATGCCTTTTTGCAGATGACACAAAAATCTGCAACATGGTTAATACACAAGGAGGCGTGGAAAGGATGAAAAGGGACTTGGCAAGGTTGGAGGAATGGTCAGAAGTATGGCAGCTAGGATTCAATGCAAAGAAGTGCAAAATAATGCACCTGGGAAACAAGAACCAAGGGGAAGAATACACAATGGGTGGGGAGGTAGTAACAACAACAAAAAAGGAAAGGGACCTGGGAGTAATCATATCAGATGACCTTAAGGTTAGCAAGCAATGTGAGAAGGCAGTAGGGAGGGCTGGGGGTATACTGGGATGCATAGGGAGAGGCATCAGCAGCAGAAAACAGGAAGTTGTTATCCCTCTGTACAGACAGTTGGTGAGACCCCATCTGGAGTATTGTGTCCAGTTCTGGAGACCCCATCTCCGCAAGGACATAGACAGGATAGAGGCAGTCCAGAGGAGGGCAACTAAAATGGTGCAGGGTCTGCAAGAGAAGCCATATGAGGAGAGACTAAAGGAGCTTAATATGTATACCCTTGAGGAAAGAAGGGAGAGGGGGGACATGATAGAAACTTTTAAGTACCTCAGTGGAATCAACAAAGTCCAAGAGGGTAACATTTTTCAGAAAAAGAGACTTGCAAGAACAAGGGGACACAATTTAAAGATAGAAGGAGGGCGGTTCAGGGGCAATGTGAGGAAGTATTATTTCACAGAGAGGGTAGTGGATGCATGAAACAGCCTTCCTGAGGAGGTTGTAGGGTCTAAAACTGTGGGAGAATTCAAGAATGCATGGGACAGACATAAGGCAATTCTTGTGGGGGGGTAGGAAGAAATAGGCTGTTGGTTAACTAGGATCTGCGGCCTATCCTGTAGGTAGGGGAAATGGGCAGACTAGATAGGCCTAGTGGTCCTTATCTGCCGTCAAAGTCTATGTTTCTATGTTTCTATATTGCTTATTACAGTCACATTGAGCTACATAAACAACATAATTTGTAGTGCAATTAACAAATGCGCTTATTTCTACTTTCTCATTACTATGGGGATGGTGAAATTGTTTCGTTTGCACCACATGCTTACAGGCTGTGCTATGTCCACAAGAATAGCAGCCAATTGGTTTTGGTCTTAGCCATGTGATAGGTCCCAGTCTTTCCTTAACATAATGGCTGTGGCAAAGGAAATCACCAATATTCCACGCCTTGCTAAATGTTATTCATGGAGCAGTGGCAAAGGCATCTGGTATATAACTAAGTTCCAAAAGATTCCAGTTACAAAGCAGTATGTTCTTTATTCTTGGAGAAATGCAATTGTATTCTAGGACAAATGTAAAATGTTGTCATTATTTTCTGACTGTCTAATTTTTTGTGTTTATAGGTAATTTCTATTCATTAGTCTTGCTCTTTCCAGAGCGTTATTAAGAACATCATTAGAGTAACCACTGGACCTGAATCTAAGCAGCATTGCTTGTGTTCTAGTCTCAAAGGTAGCATCAGAAGAGCAGTTTCTCTTAATGCAGAGGAACTGGCCATAAGATATTGAATCTATCAGTGCAGGATGTGTGCTATTAGCATGTAATATTGAGTTACAGGCAGTTTCTTTTCTAAAAGATATCACTGTCAATGTTACCATGAGGTATAGCTGTTAGCTTCAGGTCCAGGAAGTCTATTTGTCTCTCATCAACTTTATATGTAAAGGTCAGATTTAGGTTATTAGAATTAAGATTTTCAACAAATTTCTTTGCCGCATCTATTTCATCATCCCATATAATTAGTAAGTCATCAATGTAATGGCTCAAAAAAATTATGCTGTTCAGATTCTGATTACTGTCTGTAAAGATGTGTTCCTCTTCCCACCAGCCCACAGGACTTTGATCTGAGGAAGAGAGTTTTATCTCTCAAAAGCTAGCCTCAGAAATAATTTTGTTAGTCCAATAAAAGGAATGACCCTCAACATATTTGTTGTTGTTTTTTCCTCTACATTGTTGACTGGACTAACACGGCTACTAAACTTATTTTTTTCAACCACCCCAAATGCAAATTGACATAATTGGGGGCTTCTGTTGCCCTATTGCTGTCCTTCTGGTTTGTTGATAAAATTTACCACAGAATAAGAAATAATTGTGACTCAAAATGAATCTAACAGCTTCAACTAGAAGCCCAGTTGGGTGTACATCTGGGTGTATGTTCTTTGTCAGAAAGTAGTCCAGTGCTTTTAATCCTAGTGTATGCAGAATACTGATATGTAGTGGTGGGCAAAGTGGCTGAAATTCGCTCCTCAAAGTGATTTGCGGAGTATCACGGAATCCAAGAAGTATTCCGCAATGAGAAGTGGAGTACTTTGCTTATAATGAGGAACGTGAAGTCCATTGAGAACAATGACTTCATGTTATTCTGCCTTCCCCAAACCACTTCCCCACCAATTTTAATGCACAGTACATTGAAATCAATGTACTTCGCCTCACTTCACCTTGATTTTGATCTCCAAAGGCGAATTTTGCAGTGCTTCATGGGATTGCAGGTCACATGGGATCTAGATTGTTCTGCACAGCCTCAGTTCTGTGTAGTGTATGTGTAGTGGAAGATGGAGACAGTTTCCTTTCAGAGCTCTGCAATTCAAATCCTCTAAAAGCTGTAAAACAAGCTTTTTTGAGCTATTTTTTTGCTCACAATTTAGTACATCAATTGTAGGAAACCCTCCTGTACTCATATCATCAAGTGTTTATTGTTTGTGTGTGGATTTTGAATGTTAATTTAGAACAGTCAGTCTGTGTACTGTGAAGCGTGCTTTGGGGGAAGGGCGGATCTGTGGTGTAGTAGATTGACTGGGAGAAAAAGGCAGTCTTTCTGTTTTGGTTATATTTTTCTTGTGTAACAGTGTTAATGTACACACAGTAATATTTTCCAGTGATTCTTGAAATTTTTTTGATGATTGTTGTGGTGCAGCAGTGTATAATTTGTTTGTTTAAAACATTTGGTTATATTACTGAAGGTTTTCAATTTGCTATGCAATACTTGTAGTGTGTGAGTGTGTGTGTGTGTGTGTGTGTGTGTGTGTGTGTGTGTGTGTGATGTGTGCCATTAAACCAGACACCTTTTATTGTGCCACAGAGTAATTGCAGCAGTGCGAACCTGCTATCCACAGCACCGGTATGAATTTTTTATACTGCTTTGTGGTATCTTTACTGGTAGTGGACTGTTACTGCCGTGCACTGCCCCCCCCCAAAACTGGCAAAAGGTATTCTTTTCCAGATTTGCATTTGTGACTTGTGAGCATTGGCTAGGTGTTGTTGTGCCTTTGCATCTGCATCTCTTGAGTGTGCAGCACAATCTTAATCTGTTTGTGCATTTGCAGTACACCATTAATTCTGGGAGACTTTGCATTTCTTGTTACACTCTTGTTTCACTTTGTCAGCACTGGGGAATTTTCTGGATGCAAGACAGTAGCATTTTGGGGATGCACATTAATTCTGGTGACTGTGTGTGACCACTGCACTCATGATGGAGTGCACCGTTAATTCTGGGAGACTTTGCATTTTTTGTTACCCTCTCATTTCACTTTGCAAGCACTAGGAATTTTCTGGACACAAGACAGTAGCATTTTGGGGATGTCAATTAATTTTGGTGACTGTGTGTGACCACTGTGCACATGACTGAGTGCGCCATTAATTCCGGGAGACTTTGCATTTCTTGTTACACTCTCATTTCACTTCGTCAGCACTGGGGAATTTTATGGACACAGGACAGTAGCATTTTGGGGATGCACATTAATTCTGGTGACAGTGTGTGACTACTGCACACATGACGTCTGAGTGCGCCATTAATTCTGGAAGACTTTGCATTTCTTGTGCTCTCTTTTCACTTCATCACCGTCAGCACTGGGGAGTTTTTCTGGACAGAAGACATGAGCATTTTGGGGATGCATATTAATTCTGGTGACTGTGTGAGTGAAGGGCTGCCAATATTATTGTCACTTCACCTTACTTCGCGTTAAGGGGGAATGACAACATGAAGTAATAATTACAAGGTGAAGTGAGCCTTTTGCATTGGCCACTCCGTGTAGTGGAGTGACAATGAGAGGTGCCCACTTCACGGTCACTTCACCAGTGAAATTTAAATTTGTTGCATCTCTACTGGTCTATAGGAAACAGACATCAATATTTATCCAGATGTAAGTGGATTTTCAGTTGATTGTATTGACCTTTTCTAAAACATAGTGAGTCCCTAGTATACGAGGGCAGATCTTTGCTCAGTGGTTGCAGAAAGTAGTCCCAAAACCTGGATGGATTTTCTGTAAGGGCACCCCATGCCCAAAATGATAGGACTACCAGGGGGAGATTGTAAGTGTTTGTGTAGTTTAGGTAAGTAATAAAACATTGGAATTACAGGGTATTCTATTTTTAGGAATTTACTCTCCTTTTCTTTTATAGATCCTCTCCTATAAGTTTCGCCTATTAAATAAAGCAATTCCGTTTGAAATTCCAGCATTGGATCTTTGCGTTACATAACTGTTTGTGTCAGAGAATAACCTCAGAGCTTCATTTTCATAATCACACTGGTTCAGAGCAAAAATATTCACTCATTTGTCTGCTTCCTTGAAAATTATAGACTTAAGATTTTTCACGCTTTCAAGGGCTTGTTGCTTTGCAGCAGTTAGATTACTGGTTTTGGTATACCACTTTTTAGAAAATAATGCAACCACTTGCTGCAGTACTTTTTGCTGGTAGGTTAGGACTGCAGAATCAAATACTTTTAATGTAAATAGTGATTTAGGCTTAAATTTTGATTCCCTGTTCAGATAGATGTCCTCATTACATGTCTCACTTTCCAACACATTTAGTACATCCTCACTGCTAACAAATGCCCCCCTCCCATGTATCAAACTCAACCAAACCAAGTCCTTGTATCAAGTCAGTGGTGGGACTCGAAACATGTTCCACAGAATTATGTTCCAAGAATTATATAATGTCCTCAAGTTGTTCCTTATTATTCTGCAATTTGGTGGTGTTTAATGAGGAACCCCCCATCATTCTTGATGCAAAGAAATGTCTCAAGTTGATTTTTCTAAAGATTTTAAACAATTCCACTTGCACATTAAATCTATTCACTTTTGGCGAGGTGGATGCTTGGGAACTAAGTCCTGGCAACTGTGGACCCTCCCTTGGCAGGCAGTCAGTCTGAATGTATTGGGTCTTTGGGAAGGTGGGTAGGAAGGTACTCTCAGGGCAACTATGCAGAGTCATATGCCCCATTATTCTCTCAGGTGACCTAGCTGTAGGTATGTTTAAAGTGCTGAAGAATCCATCTTGTTTAGCTCTACCTCATGATGGGTCCAAAAAAAAACAACTATTGGGTGCTTAAAAGCTGCTGCTAACAGAAATCAATGTACCCCTAAGTTGTATGCAGTCCCTAAATTATCTGCACATTACTGTCTGTGGGCCATCACCCCAAAGAATCCACTATCTGTGGAATATATATTTTAATTTCTTGGATCCATTGTAGTATGTTTAGCATGTTTTGTTAATAATATGCTCAGCAGATTTTCATTTAATAAATGGAGTGATTGGGCTTTACACTTTTTTAAGATATTGGGTTATTGATTACAAATTGAGTGCCTGATAACCCCAAAATTTGTAGCCAGCAGCCACTGTGAGGACATCTGAGCACCCAGGAGGTCATCCCAATCCTGCAAGATTAAAGAAATGGTTCCATGTGTGCACCCCCTCCCTGAGAATGAATAATGCCTTCTCATTCTTTGACCAGGGAAGGGGTTGCACAAGCAATAATTTTAACTGTTTTACAACTACTGCACAAATTGATGAATAAGATGCTGCAAAACATTAGCATGCTCAATTCTTGCTTATTCACATACCTTATATGGCTTTCTATATTTGATGGGTGCTTGTGCACCAAACGTTTTGCTACACTAAAAGGGGATAAGCGAGGTGTGTCACTGCTGAGCCCATTGCAGCTGGAAATAGCAGAGGCTCAGCAGTGTAGGCCAATGATCTCCTACTCTCCTGTTGACATCACTCCCTGCTTGCTGGGCGTAAACTTTGTGTATTTCAAAAGACTGAGCCACTCCAATCAGAAGGCTTCAGTCCTTTGATTTACATGAAGCCAGTCAGCCAAATCAGCTGATCAGCTGTCAACATCAGCAGCCTTGTCTTTAAACACAGCAGCATGTCTTTGTTCCTGGCACCAGCATGGAGTCAGACCACTGTTCCCGAGTCCAGCTAAATATGTTTTTAGGTAGTAGAAAGAAAGCTGAACTCGGGAATTTACTTTGTGTTTTTTTGAAATGAGGGCTAATATGTACTTTAATTGTGATCGAACATGGAGCTGTGATACTGGGTATGTGCATATATGAATATCCATATGCACATGCCCAGTGTCATGGCTCCACTTTCGGAGAACGCTTACAGTACTTTCAAGCCCTTACTTCAAAAAAGTAACTAGTTTCCTGAGTTCAGCTTCTTTTCTTGTACTAACAAATGTACGTAGCTGAACTTGAGCATTACAAAATCATTTTTGTAATATAAGCGGAGTGGGGGGCCACCCCTGCTACCGCCTCTTTCTCATCATCCCTCCGAGTGCCTGTCCCACCCACCCACTGTTCTAATGTACATTATTTTTAATTTTAGTGGAGCGGGGTGCTAACCCCCACTAACACTTGTCTTGACACCCCCCATTTCCCTCCATGTCACCCACTACTGTTCTATAAGGTGCCGACACTGGGGTGCCCAATGCCAGTGTCAGAAAGCAGTCTGTCCCTCCATGTTTTTTTATTCTTGTTTGTTTGTTTTAAGCCCATAAAAAGAACACCATCCATCGATGTCTTTTGCACCATAAGGCACCCCACTCCTGAACCTCCCACTCAGTGCCACCACATCACACCCCCAAGCCCTTACTTACCCACCAGGGGTCCGATGCCTATATCTTCTTAGGACTACAGGCACATCTTCACACTTCAATGCTGGACCGTGAACTGTGGAAATCAGGTAGGTACTGTATGTAGTTCAATGTATTACAACGGGGTTTTGAACTTAGTAGCATAACTTGGGCATTTTTCAATATTTTTGCCTGAACTTTTCAATATGCCTTCTTTGGGACATCACCTCATGAACAATGTAAGTGACATTAGGTAAATCTGTCCTGATAGGTGATTTCAAAGTCACTGCATGAAATCACCTTTCAGACAGGAGCTGATCATTTTCTCCACCATTGTTCGTGAGGTGGGGTAATATGAAGGCTATGCTGAAAATGTGCCATAACAATATTTAAAAATAACAAACTTAAGGGGGGGGTGAAGCTAGCCAGCCAAGATGGAATGAGTGTAATTGACTAGGTGCACAGCCAGGAACACTTATCTCAACACATCTGACAGAACAATACTTTATTTCTAAAAGAAACCAGTGGAATCTACTGCACAAGCCTGTTACCTACTGACCGATACCAATATTGCCATAACATGGCCTCCAGGCATGAAGGAAAAGGGTTTCTTAGCCGCTGCTGCAGTGAAGAACTCATTTGGCCTGTAAGATACAGGCAGACCACCAGGGTAGCAGTTTGGAGAATCCACACAGACAGCACCCAGTGGTGAAACTCCACAAGCAGGACCCAAAAATGGCCCATCCTGCAGTTTTGGATATGGACTGTCAACTGGCCAGTATAACAGCCAGGCTTAATAAGGTGCTGATGGACACAGCAGAGCTACAGGAAACTACTGTTAGCACAAAAGGTGAACTGTCTCAGCTAACTTCCAGGGTTTCCACCTCTGAGAAAACTATAAAAAGACAGGATGGCATCCTTCATGATTTTTATTTATTTATTTGAAAAGTATTGGAATTACAAACCTTTGAGTCATAGACTCATTTACAAAGGCTCCACGTCAGTAACATTATACAATACAATACAATACATTAAGTGGCATAGTACATTGCATTAAATGACATAATACAGTACCGTACATTTATCACAGGAAATTTATTACATCAGTTACGGTGTCAATTATTGTAGTACATTTGATACAGTGGTGTAATTTTCTATCAAGCATGGTTAATGCATAGCATAAAGTGAATTACATAATGTAGACAATGGCCTATAGACAGTTGTAGCTGAGCAGGTCCTTGTGCTACACAGGCATGTTGTTATTCTTTTAACTGAGAGTGCAGTCCGGTGGACAGACTTTGTCACTGAGTAGCCACAGCTAATGTATCACAGTTAGTGCAGTTGTACCACTGTGGGCAGGTGCAGGAGTGGGTAGTGAGGAGGTGGTTCCTGAGGGCCACTTTGAATGCACCAAGTTTGGAGTGACAAGTGATCAATGTGGGTAGGGAGCTGAACCAGGTTGGGGCTCTTACGGGGAGAGATCTCTGGGCTAGGGTAGCCCTAACTCTAGGGATGATTAAGGATGATTTATCTGCACTACAAGTGTGGACCTTGGGGGTAGAAGTGGCTAAAGCAGCTCAGACTCCTGTGGGTGTTAGTTCTTGGAGGGACTTTTTTGTCATGAGGCAGGTCTGGTACAGGAGCCTTTCCTCAAAATTGAGAATCTGTGTGAGGGAGTACAGGATGCAGGTGTGTGTCATTCGGTCTGGTCCAGCTAGGAGCCTGCAGGCTTTGTTAATTACCACTTTTATATTGTTGATAGCTGTGGCATCTGCAGCAGCATTAACCAGCAGTCCATAGTCAATTAGGGACATGACAGATGAGGTGATGACTAGACAGAGGGCTTCCAGTGGTAGACAGTCTTTGTGGAGGTATAGGAGGCTGATATGCACGCTGATAGCATGCCAATAGCATGATCACCAATGCCAGCTCCGGGACCATAATAACTAAATACAATACCTACTAGCCAAGGTATATGACCTTGAAAATTGTGCCTGGTGTAAGAACATTAGAATTATTGGGGTACCAGAGGGGGCTGAGGGAAAGGACATGACAGCATTTTTGCAAAATGCCCTCCCTGCAATGCTAACACTCAACAACTGCCCCCCCCCCCGGAACTGAAACGGGCCCACCACTCCTTGGCACCCCGTCCTGGACAGGGTGAACATCTGTTCCTGATTTTTTTGTAAATTTACAAGGTATCCCACAAAAGAAATGCACCTCAGTGCTGCCAGGGACCAGAAACAGCTCACTTGGGAAGGCTATCAAATCCAATTATACCAAGACTTTTCTTATGATCTTTCAAAAAAAAAGGAAGAACCTATGGTCCAGTCAAACAAAGGCTCTACAGGCTGAACATCCAAGCTTCATTGCGCTACCCTGACTTACTTTGAGTCTTGTACCACGGGGAGTATATTACCTTTAACTCCCCACAGGAAGTGGAACAATTTCTGGAGGACATCAATAGGGAAAGCAGGCCTCCTAGACTCTCACTGCATCTCCCATGTGGCGAGACTTTCCAGGCAATGGACACGTCTGAGGACCCCAACGAGAAAGAGCAGCAGCTTCCTTTTCCTAACTCTACACTGAGGCATGCAGGCGAGTAGCAGCAGGTCCAACGCGGATGTTTAAAGAAAAAGAACACCATCCAGCCATCAGGGAAGCAACCATCTCCTTGCAGAGCCAGATCTCACAGAGGCAGATCACGCAGCCGACAGAGAAAGGCCCACCTTTCCAAAGGAAGCACCTTGTCTTTGGCCAGCACTCTGGTGAAGACATCAAACAGGTACGAACCTCTGCAGGACCTCCAGCCCTCCACCCTGGTCTTCCCGGAGATGCCATCTGGCTCTGTTGATGGGTTCCGGGATCAGCACGTTGACCAGTGGAGTAGTAATTTTACTACTCCACTGGTCAATATGCTGATCATGGAACCCATTGATGGAGCCTGGACACCTCTCTACCAGGACTGGGCTGAGAGCATCGAGGTGTCCCAAGAATGTCAACCCCATGCCACACCGCCACTGCAGGCTGAGTCTTCAGACGGCTGAAGGTATGCTATCTCACATGAGGTACTTTGTTAATGGCTGCTAATCCCCTAGATCCACACTACTCTGAGAATGTGTGTTAAAATCACTTTGTGATTGGTATTGGGCTGGTGGGTACTGTTCCCTGTGAGCTGAGGGATGGGGTCTCCTGCAATAATGTGGATCTGTGGCTACTGACTTTCTGATGCTGCTTCCATACCCTGCCCCATTATGGAAAAGCAGCTAAAGTTGGGACTAAGGTTAAAAATGTTCTTAAAGTTTCATGTTTTGTGTCAGGTTGGGCATTTAGCCCTTTTTAGTTATATACATGTGGTGGGATAATGTCTGAGTAAAGGGCTACACACTGTTGCACGTTCATGCTGTCAGGAGGGGTTCCACTTTTCTATGACAAATGAACACCGCACTCATGTAAAGGAGGTGATTCACCCCTCCATGACAAAGTCAGGAGGGGGCTACCTTGAATACCCCTCTTGAGGTAAGGTTTTTGTTACTAGGGAGCTACACCCTCATACAAGGACAGATCTATGGAGCCCTTAATGTTCCACTCACATGATGGTGCGCACAAAGGTTGATTCCTTGCTCCAGTAAAGCACACCTTGCAACAGGGCTACCTCCCCTGACCACTGCAGCATGTGTGGGGAAGCAGAAGCACACAAAAGGGAGCTCCCCAATGGAACAGCAATGCTAATCCTAGGAGCCAATCTTCAATATGCTCAGTATAGACTGGGATATCCTTGCACAGTACCATCTACAATAGCACTTGTCCGTATGAAATTAATACCCTCAAATGTTATGAGTTTGTGCTGTGGGTGTCTCCCCTCCCTCCTACTCTTCCTCGTACAAGTCAGGGCTCTATATAGCCACCCCACTGGAAAAATCTCAGCTCCCCAGCAGGGAGCACTGGACAGCTTGCTGGATAGGTATAGATATTCATTAGTAGTTGTTGTTCCTAGGTTCTCATGACCCCTGCTAAAGTTGTCAATATGATAAGGTCCCCCAAGATAGTGACCTGCAAAATACCTGGTACTGATGCACCATACCTCCAGAGGGGTGCTATCTGACTGTTGAAGGGTGGTTGGGAATGCCAGCCTCCCGACACATACAGGGAGCCAATCCTCACAGTTTTTTTTTTACACCAGAAAGCATGTTTTTGTACTTTTTTGTCTTGTACTATGTGTTATCCTCTGGTACTTTCTTTAAAATTGTTATACTGTTGAGAAAAGTGACACCCCTGACCATGACTATACAGTGGGTTCACAAAATGTTGGAAATCTGTAAAGGGTGTCTCATATACCCTTTTGGGTTTTTGTGGTTAAAAAGGAAAAAAGAGTACCTAGGTGTGTATACGGACAGAACAGATGGATATATGCTAAGAACAATAGAACTATAGGCATAATAGGGAAAGTAATGCTAGCAAACAAGGGAGCCCTAAAAGTAAGGATCTGCTGCCTACAGGGTCAAATGGTGTGGTGGATTGTATTGATCATAAATAAATGCACCTGAGACACCTTGATTATGGTTAACTTACAGGAGGTGACAGCTACATCCTGGAATGTGAAGGGCTTAAACTCACCAGTAAAGAGGAAAAAAGATTCTGATAAGGCTAAAGAAAATTTGGACTCAGGTTGCTTTTTTGCAAGAGACTAAACTGTGTACGAAGGAAGTTAAAAAAACTGGTGAAAGATTGGGTGGGGTGGGAGGCAGACAGAGCTTCATTGTCTGCCAAAAAGGGAATATTGATCTTGTTACATTGAAAATTGCAATAGCACCCAATGCAGGTGCATACAGATAATGAGGGCAGGTGGATAATAACAAAAGTGGCCACACCTATGGGGCCAGTGGTCTTAGCAAACATATATGCACCCAATGATGATGCCCCAGAAATTTTTAATTGTATATTTCCAAACATTCTGGAACAGTTTTAGCACATCTAAAAGTAACATTACAGAAAAAAAATAGCACATTATTTATTTTTCTTCCTGTTGGTTTTACACCCTGAGGGTATTGGTACCCCCATGTCTTACTGACAAAATTGAGCTTATGGCATGCATCAGGAAGAAAAAGAAATCATGTGCTGTGTTCTTTCTCTGTAATGTTACTTTTAGATGTGCTACAACTGTTGTTTGTTCCAGACAATACTGCTCTGGACTGCCTGTACTGTAAAATGGATGGGAAACCTTACACCCACAAATCATGCCCCCCCCATTCTAAATACCCCTCTTTAGATTTGATAGTGCTGCAATGTTTAGTTGTTAACAGCACTCTGCAAATTAATAACTGCTTATAAATAGAAGTTTCATGTTTTATATTCTCTTTTGCAGGTAGTGAAAGATTGTGTAATAATACTTGCAAACACATGGATTGTTTACAGAGAGTGGAACACATAGAATACTTTGAGAACTGACATACTCTGCTCATGGGTTTGCCATTTTCTCTTTCTATTTAGTAATTACATGTATTTTTACTATAGTTATTTTTTCTTATTGTACATATCTATTTAACATGGATTGGTGGACATTTAACCCTAATGTTGCTTTACCCTACTTTTTACACTTTGTGCTTCAACCCTAACATATGTTTTAACATTGTTCTTTGCAATGAACATGAAAGAAAATAAGAACGGTCATGCCCAAATAAAGCCAGTCTTACAATGAAGTTTTTTATAGCAAGAGTTTGATTTGCTAATTTTGTAGTTTTAGATGGTGGGGACACTCAGGGCTCCACTTGTGGAATCAAGCACAGCAATCTTATTAGTATGAGAGAAACATACAGATTTACTTTGCAGGTCAGTCACCAGTGCTCTCCATTTGATGGTAGGACCAAATTATCTCAGCAATGGCCAGGATGATCCCATTCACCCCCCACACACACACACCATTGGGTCTGACTGCCATTCAGCTCAAAGTTATAAAGAGGGTATCCAGCCCAAAATACGTTACATCAATAAATTCATAATTAGGGCCAGATATCCCCAATAAGCATCATACCAAAAATTAGACCTCAGTCACTTTGTTTAAAATCTGCAAGCCATTTTGATATCCTGGCTTCACTGCCTGTCCAAAAAAAATATAGATTTAGTGAAGAGCTACTGACGATATCTTAACAAGAACTCATAGCCTTGTCCTCCAAGCCAACAATCCTATATGACTTATGTTTCCTATGTTACATAAAACTGGAGTTCTAGTAAACATTTAAAGAAAGAAAACTGACACTGGGTGGGTGTGTTGTATTCAGTCATAATTTTAATGGTGAGAGGTGGTTGCGGAACACAACACCAAACAAGGCGCAAGAAGGTCAAGGTTGCGCACATTTTCCAAATCCTGCAGGGATGAGATTGCAGGATGCCACATGGTTGTAATGTTATAATGCAGAAATTTCACAATCACAGAAAGTAGCCTTTGGAATGTGGCAAGGATTATAAAATTAATACTACAGCAGTATAACTAAATTTAGAATGTTGCATAGATGCCCAGTTTCAGAAGGTAGGGTACAAATGGTTGCAGAATATGGCAGGGATGTGCAATTTCATATTATGCCCAAAATGCTTAATATTGGCATCTGGGTGTGATTACCAATTTAGAATGTGGTAGTGATGCTCAATTTTAAATTGTGGTGAAACATGCAATTTCACAATGTGGCATAGACACAGAATTTCAGAATGTGGCTAGGATGCATGGTTTTTGAATGTGATGATGACATACATTTTTGGAATGTGGAAGGGTTGTACATTTCCAGAATGTGGTATGATGTTTAATTTAGGAGTGTGCCAGGGAAACGTATTTTCAGAATAGCAAAGGCATAACATTTTGGATGTGGTGGGGATGCACAAGTTCAGAAAGCAGCAGAGACAGGCAATTTTGAAATGTGTCAGGGACTCATAATGCCAGCATGTGACTGGGATACAGAATTCCAGAATGTGGAGGAGAAACACAACATTGGAATGTGACAGGGATGGGCAATGTTGGAATGTGACTGAGTTGCACAGTGTCTGAATGTAGCAAGGATCCATTACATTGGAATGTGGTGGGATACGCAATTTCAGATTGAAATGGGGATATGCAATTTTGGAATCTCATGGGGACTCACGGTGTCAGAATGTGGTAGGGACACCCAATGTTGAAATGCAGTGGGACTCACAATGTCCAAATGTGGTGGGGATGTGCAGTGTTTGAATGAGATGGGAAGGAACAATGTCAAAATGTGTCAGAAACATGCAGTATCAGAAAGTGGTGGTGAAGTCTGATGATGGAATCTAATAGTGATTTTTTTGGTATGTGCTGTGGATGCACAATTTCTGACTATGGCAGTGACACAATTTTGTAACATGGTATTGACAGATAATTTTGGGAAGCTACAATTGCAGAATTTCATTTCACTTTTATTTATTGTACTGGAGAGCAAGATGAGCAATAAAGCCCATTTTCACAGGCAATCAGTAATACAGAGTATAACATACAGTGTGCAGATGGTACAACACAGCATAAGGCAGATCACACAAATTGTAGGCAAAGTGCACATAACACAGATTACAGGTAGTTAACACAATGCAGGGAAGTAACAGAAAAGTTAGATGTAGGTACAGTGCATGTTGTCCATAAGATGCTGGTGGAGCCAGGCACTGAAGGAGGGAATGGTGATGGTAGAGGTTATTGGGAGAAAGAAGAGGTTTCAGGGGCTGGTGGCCCTTTAGGATAGAGCTCTTTTCCAAGCTATGTTTCTAAGAGGGAATTTGTAGGTAAATATGGACTGTGAGCAAGTCCCCAGTTTGTTGGTGGAGAGGGGAAACAGTGAGGTGATGCATGAAGGAACTTTATCAAGTGCTACCTTACATAGAAATACTGCCATTCTATGTGTGAAGTGGTCTTCCAAAAATTGGCAAGCAGCACATTTATACAGCTGGCAGTGACGGGTTCAATAGGGCAGGCCAGTCAGGAAGAAGCAAATGCTCTTGTGGGTGGTACACACCTTAGCAATGGCCCCAGAATGAGCAGTAGCACACATGAAAAAGCTAGAGGCAACAACAGGGAACTTAAAGCTATGGGCAAAAAAAGTCTTGGTTTCTGAGATCAGGAACCTTTTGACCCTGGGCAGGGCTCCAAGCCTCTGATGAACAGTTTTAGTGATGGTGTTGGTATAGGTGTCAAAGGAGAGGGTGCTGTCAAGGATGACTCCTAGGTATTTAAAATGGGGGACAAGCTCAACTACAGTGCCTTCCAGATCATTGATGGAGAAGGGAGAGCAAGCAACTTTTTTGTCTATTCCCGAGAAGACCATGGATTTTTTTTCCCATGATAAGCGTCATCTTATCACTTTTCATTTCTTACGTAATATCTACTTTACATCTCCCAGATTGGTCAAGATGGGGAGATTAAATTCCTGCCTTTGTAGTTGATGTGGGTTAGCAGAAGGAACCCTGCTCCACATCTTTTGGGAGTGTCCTAAAGTTGTTCCCCTATGGGATCAAATTAAATCTAGATCAGATCCTCTTTCTTGCTTAGAGTGGTTGTTTATTCCTGAAGTGTGTCTTGTAGGGGACTACAGTGGGATAGCCATGCGTGAATGGTGTCATCACATTGCTTTGATTACCCTATCAGTTAAGTGGGTAGATCTTCATCACTGGCTTGACCAATCTTTGGTTACATATCAAGAGTGGTTGCAGGAACTCTAATTCAACCTCCACTCTGAAAAAATGATAGCAAGTATATATGAAAGAATTTCATCACATGAAGTGGGCCAAATTACACACCTTATACACTCTTTATCTTTCTATGGAGCAACACCATTCTGGCTAGGGCATGTATCTAATTTTGTGTATATACATGGTGTGTTTGGTTTTTTTAAGCAGTTTGCGATCCAATGAGTTTTAGATAGTATTTCAGTATGGTATGATTTAAGATAATAATCACTCCACCTCAGTGTGTTGGTGGTGGGGTGGGGTTCTTATATGGTGTTTGTTGTATGTTATTTGCTTTGTTATGTTGTCTTAAACAAGCAATAAAGTATATTTGATTAAAAAAAATAGAAGACCATGGATTTTTTCTTTTTGGGTGTTGAGGACCATTTGTCAAAAAATCACGTTTGGAGTAGGTCAAAGTCATGTAAGGTTTTGTTGATGGCTGCCAGGTCCTTGCCTGAGCTGAAGATGATGGCATAATCCACATGTAATAAGGTTTCAGTGGAAGGGCAAGCAAGCAGGAATGTGTTACACAAAAGTGAAAACAGTAGGGGGCCAAGAATAGAGCCTTAGGGAACTATGCAGTTATTGGGATGAAAATCCAGGAGGATGTTGCTGACAGTGGTCCTGTGCATCTGGCCAGACAGATAATTATTGAATCGGGCTGTGGTATCAGAAGAAAAGTTAA
The DNA here is from genome assembly GCA_016271365.2 of Neoceratodus forsteri. Classification (NCBI taxonomy): domain Eukaryota; kingdom Metazoa; phylum Chordata; order Ceratodontiformes; family Ceratodontidae; genus Neoceratodus; species Neoceratodus forsteri. The sequence goes on along the minus strand of CM057449.1, from coordinate 1,175,272,510 downwards.
GGTAGATAAGGGTGATAAGCAGCAGCACATGGTCCACAAGGTTGAAGACATTGGTGAGATCTACAAATATCATGGAGAGCAGATTCCCAGAGTCTATAGCTTTGTGCACATAGTCCACGAATCTCACCAGAGCAGTCTCAGCCAGAAACCATACTAGATAGTAGTCAGTAGATTGTACTGCTGGATATAGTCTTTTCAATGGTTGAAGACAATTTTTTCAAAGACTTTTGGGGAGATGGCAAGATAGAAATGGGGCGGTAGTTTGAGGTGAGGTGTATAGGCCCCGATTTGTGGATAAGGATGATGGTGGCCATCTTCCACAACTTAGGGTAAGCGCCTGTGCAATGTGAGAAGTTAAAGATATGGGAGAAGGGGAATGCCAGTGCCTCATAGGCCTCTATAATAATGTGGTAGTTAATCCCATTAAGGCCAGTTACAGGTTTAGGACTGGAGTGTCTCAGGCGTTCGGCAACCTATCCCATCAAGAGGTGTTTGAGATAAAATGTGGGAGTGGAGGTCCCCCATGACATGACAAGACAGGAGATTTCTGTGCATGGTGGAGAGCTATGGGAATGATTTTTGTATTTGTCTGGGTCTCTGATGAAATTGTTCAACAGTGAGGTAATGACTTTTGAGTCACAGGTGACCCCATCCTTATTCTCAATGGCCCAGGATTAGGAACCCTTAGATCTACCCAAGAGTTTGCTGATGTTGTTCCATTATTTTTTAGGGTTACCAAGGTGGGAGATCAGTCCTTGTTTGATGTGGTTGATTTTAGGTTTGTGGACCATGGATTTGCAGCTGCTACACAGAGATTTGTATTCTTGGAGGCAGACCAGTTCCCTTGTTTTTTTTAAAAAAGGCCCATAGTTTGTCTCTAGTTTTGAAAAGCCTGAGAAGAACCCTGGAGACCCATTCCTGCTTGTTGCACAGATTTTGAGTCTCTTTGTGTGACAGAAGCTATCACAAATTCTGGTGAAGGTCTCACAGAAGATCTTGTAGGCCGAGTCAATGTCCACTATATTATTGAGGAAGGACCAGTCAGTGGAGGACATAGCTGAGGTAAAGGCTTCGATATCTACCTCCTTGAGTCACTTCAAAAATATCTAAATAGGGGGACACAGGCGAGTGTGGTGGAGTAGTCATAAAAGACAGGGCTGTGATCACTTACTGAATCTAAGAGTACTCCAGGGTTGCAGATGTTGGTGGGTTAGAGACCATGATCCATTCTAGTGTGGAACAGTACCCAGATATGTAGTTTACCCTAGTGGGGTTAGTGATCAAGTGATTTAAACTAAGGTTCACAAAAGGTCTTTAGTTTTATCGGCTTGGGTCTAGGCCAGTTTAAATTGAAGTGACTGAAGAGTACCCATTCCCTGTTTTTGGGTAATGAATGGACATTGTTACAGATGGCAGTCAGGACCTTGTCAGCGTGGTTGGGAGGGATGTAAATAGTGGAACAGTGAGGTTTTGTGCAGGTCAAACAAAATATCAATGAAGAGGAACTTGCAAGAGCCTGGGGAGGGTTGAGTGGAAGTCTCAGTGGTCTGAGGCGATCAGATATGTACTGTGCAGGATGCAATCATCTCACCTTTCATTGATCTTATCTCTTCTGAAAATAGAAATGCCATTTAATTTTATTTCTTCATAAGGGATTTTGCTGGAAAGCCCTGTATCAGAGACAGCAATAATGTCATACTTAGAGGCTGAAACCCACACTTCAAATTAATCAGATTTGGCATAGAGGTTCTGGATGTTCAAGTGCATAGGTCTCATGGAAGATTGTGGGAACTAACTGCTGACAGGGTACCAAGGTCTTAGGTGAGGGTGGACAGAACCTGGGATGAGCAGCAGAAGAAGTACGAGGCATCTGTGCCAGTGGAGGCACCAGGATCTCTTGCTGTGGTGCCACTGGGGGGTATTAGTCCTGACACAGGTAGAAGTGGAATTTATCAGGTTGTAGCAAACATTCCAAGTCACTAAAAGATTATAGAATAGTGCCTGCTGAATAGGGTCAGGAGTGAGTGACAGGATGTCAGTACACCCCAAAAGATGGGGGGAGGGGTAAAATCAGTTCTCCAGCCCCAGGAGAAAAAAAGGTGGGGAAGGGCTATCACTGCATAGGATCACCTGTGGAGAGGTGTTATGGTGTTCACTGGTGAGGCAAAGAAAAATCATGTGCAACAGCACAGAAGCAGGCATTGTGCAGTCCAGTGGTGCTCAAGAGAACACCTTATATCCACGGGAATGGTTAGAGAATTGGGCTATTCAAACAATGGGATGACCATTTAGCAGTTTCAGAATGTGGGGGATGCACAGTGTTAGAATTTTGTGGAACTGTGCCCTTTAAAAATATATCAGTTGTGTACAATTTTGGAATGTGGCAGCTACCATCAGCTTCATTATTAAATTTTCTGACCAGCCACATTCAGACAGTTTGCATCCCCACTATACTTCAAGATTATCCACTCCAGGAAATTCCTAGATGAGTGTCCATGCCACATTCCGAGATTGTGCTTCGCTGATACAATCCAAGATTGCACGTCCCTGCACATTCTGAAAATGAGCATTCCTACCATATTTTGAGATTGCACACCCCAACCGCATTTCAAGATTGCGTGTATCCATTCCAAAATTGTGTCCCTGACATATTCTGTGATTGAGAATCCCTGCCACATTCTGAGATTGCATGATCCTCATTCTAAAATGTTCTCCCATTCAGAGATTGCATGACCCCACCACATTTTGAAACTGTGTTTCCATAACACATTCACAGATTGTACAGCTCCTGCACAGTCTGAGACTCTGTGTCCTTACAATGTTTCATTACTGCATGTCGCTCATTCCAAAATTGTGTTTACCCACATTCTGAAACAGTTCCTGACACATTACAAAATTGCACGTCCCCCACTGCATTCTGACATTGAGTCCTGGTTGCACTGTAGAATTTTGACATGCCAAAATCTCATCACTGCAGTATTCTTTAATTGTGCACCACCTTGGCATTCCAAAACCATGTCCACTGCTGCATTCCTAAACCACCTTCATGCCACATTCTGAAGAACAGTGCCCTGCATCTGAATATTCTAGAAATGTATGCATTGCACTCAACTCAGGGTCAGTTTTGATTTTTTATCAAATAATCGCCACAACTATGGTTTCTTAAACTTTAGAGAAACAAGTCCTATACAGTTGCTGACAGGGAGGACTAGCCTGTGACGTTTGGTTGTGACATCATCAGCAGTCCTTCAATGAAACCAGCTCTCTGAACAGGCAGAGAAATCAGAGTTACAAAATGGATTGTTACCTTTAAACAAAGCTACTTAGAGATTTCATTTTTGGTATGAGGCTTATTTGAGACATGCTGATTCTAATTCTGTAAATTAGTACTTTTGGCTGGGCTCCCTTGTTAATAGTTCAGTGACCAGCTCAGCTACTTGTAGTAGTCTTACAAATAATTAAATAATTCATAAACCACATTTTAGAAGACAAAGCAAAAATGGAAGTCCAGATACATGGAGGCAGATGTCCACTGAAAATATCTCACAACTCACAGGCAAATAAAGAGTTAAACAACAGTATGAAAAACACCATAAATCTGGAGAATGTACCTGCAGCTATAACTCAAGTTATACAACTGGAAAAAAAAATACAATTTGGAGACAGCTGGATTTGCAGTCTGAGACTGTAACATGTGAAGAAGTACCCGTTGCAGTGTTAGCAGTCTGCACGCAAGCATGCACTCTCACTAGGTATGATGTTTAACATCATGCCCATGCTGGAAAGGGTTGCTGCTTATTCACGACTTACTCATAGACACTCAACCTGACAGCAGACAGATGTTAATTAGAACAGGATCACTAACAAATAAACATGCAGCACAAATTTTGTTGAGCAATTAGCCTGACACAAAATAGATGCAAATCTCACTCTCAGTGCATTCTTTATGGGAAAAGGAGAATGCCTACTCTGGCATTAGATACTGTAACAACAGGAATTTTTCTAATCCTGAAAAAGGAATTACCATAAATAAAAATGTAATGACAGTAAATGTAACAGGCTTGAGGGTAGAACTACAGGTAACCAGTGCATTAAGCAACCATGGACTGAGTGCTTTCAAAAAGGGCTACTCAATCACGGTGCTTTTACATGGGGCTACCGGGAAGGGAGGGTGACTGGAAGGGGGTTGGCAAGTATAGCGACGGGATGTCGCTATATAAGCTCTGCGTGGAAGACCATGCGTGCAATGGGCAGAGGGGAGGAGGGTTTGTGGGGTGTAGTGTGGCAGCGGTTGCCAAGCTGGCTGTGTGGCATGGTGGGTTGCAAGCTGGAGCTGGAAGGGTGGTGGGTATGGTTCTGGGCACCCGCTTGTTTTTTTGCACTGGTCGGGGATTTTTTCTTCTTGTCGTTTTGCACCCTCCCAACATGCACCCTCCTGGAGTTAAGAATCCGTTAGTAGGGGGTGCAGGGGGAGCAGCCCCCACATAAAACCAAAAATGCAAGTGTCCGGCACCATTTTGCTTTGTGCCACGAGTGTACGTTGCCAAACTTCATTTTCAGTGATGTAGACTCGTTCAAATGGTGATCGCCATTACACAGTCGCCGTTATCACATGGAACTGAACTACAATACACCTGGAATGGTTGTACCTTAGTTTGTATAAGTGAATTAGCAGTCAAAAGGAAAACTGGCACCAACCACAACCACAGGACAATGGTCTTTGAGAAAGCACATTTTGCAGAACATGCATAAGGCATCATGGTGGACAGGGGATCTGCTGCATCATAGATAGGGGTGGGCACAGTGACCACAATTCACTCCATGAAGTGATTCGCGGAGTAACGCGGAATCCGTGAAGCAATACGCAATGGCAAGAGGATTTCTCCGCATCATAATGAGGACCACGAAGACCATTGAAAACAATGACTTTGTGTCACTTTGTGTTCCCCTCAAGGTGAAGTGCATTGAGAATCAATGTACTTCACATCACTTCACCTTGTTATTGAGTTCCAAGATAATTTTTGCAGTGGTTCATGGGATTGTAGGTCACATGGGCTCTAGACTGTTCTGCACAGCCTCAGTTCTGGTCTGGGGGTAGTGTGTGTAGGTAGCTGGAGGAGACAGTTTGCTTTCAGAGCTCTTTGTGATTCAAACCCTCTAAAAGCTGTTAAAAAAGCCTTTTTGAGTCTTTTTTTGGCTCAAGATTTAGTGCATCGATTGTAGGAAACCCTCCTGTGCTCATATCATCGAGTTTTTATTGTTTGTGTGTGAATTTTGAATGTTAATTTAGAACATTCAGACTGTGTACTGAAGTGTGCGTTGGGGGAGGGGTGTATCAGTGGTGTAGTTACATTAACTGGGAGAAAAAGGCAGTCTTTCTGTTTTGGTTATATTTTTCTTGTTTAACTGTGTTAATGTACACACAGTAATATTTTAATTAATTTTTTTAACTTTTTTGCGGATTGTTGTGGTGCAGCAGTGCATATTTTCAGTGTGTTTAAAATATTTGGTTATATTAAGAAAGTGTTCAATTTGCTGCGTGATACTTGTAGTGTGTGTGTGTGTGTGTGCATGTGAGAGTGTGTGTGTGATGTGTGCCATCAAATCAGACACATTTTATTGTGCCACATAGTAATTGCAGCAGTGTGAACCTACCATATCCACTGCACCTGCATGATTTTTTTGTATTGCTTTGTTGTGGTGTCTTTACTGGTAGTGTACTGTTACTGCAGTGCATTGCCCCAGTCACGATTCACGAATCACGATTCACATCATTATATCACATCATCAATCATAAATCTAAGTTTTTTTCTATTTAGTTGCATGTAAGTCTGTTTTGTAGCATCTCTCGAGGCTTCACCACTGTAGTCAAGTCATTGATACAAGTTTTTAAATTGGGTAGTTTTGTGATACAGCTCATTGGGGAAGTACAGCCATAGGCATTCGCTTTCCCATACAGTTTAATATAATTGGTTATCTCATGCCAGACACTCATCACAACTCCAACTCCGAGAAAAATAAATTCACATTCTTCCTCATCAGGGTCATGATCTAACGTGGTCACAATTCATGATCATTCACATCACAAATCACAAAATTAATTTTTTTACTAGTTAGTTACATGTAAGCCTGTTTTGTAGTATCATCTTGAGGCTTCACCAATGTAGTCATTGATGCAAGTTTTTAAATTGGGTAGTTTTGTGATACAGGTCATCGGGGAAGTACAGTCATAGGCATTCAGATTCCCATACAGTTTAATATAATTGGTTATGCCATGTCAGACACTCATCACAACCCCAACTCCGAGAAAAATAAATTCACGTTCTTCATCATCACGGTCATGAATGCAGTCACAAATCACAAAATTAATTTTTTTACTAGTTAGTTGCATGTAAGCCTGTTTTGTAGTGTCTCTTGAGGCTTCACCACTGTAGTCATTGATATGAGTTTTTAAATAGGGTAGTTTTATGATACAGCTCATCGGGGAAGTACAGCCATAGGCATTCGCGTTTCTGTACAGCATGTGACTTACAGTACTGTAAGCCATGATGTGTGGGGGCCTGGGGGATGCCAATATTGTTGTCACTCCACCTTAATTCGTGTTAAGGTGGAACAACAAGGTGAAGTGATAATTACAAGGTGAAGTGAGCCTTTCATGTTGACCACTCCATGTAGAGGAATGGCAACACGAAGTGCCCACCAGCGGAATTTAAATTCGCTGCATGTCTAATTATAGACGTGGCTTCCATTTGTTTGCAAAGTAGAACCTGTTAATCACCTGCACTAAGCACTTTGAATAAGGATAAACTGTTGTTGTTTCTCCTTTATAGAGGAATTGGTCCTGAGTGAGCTAAAGAAGCTAAGGGTAGAGATGGCGATGGATCCAGATTGAGTGCACCCCAAGGTGCTGAAGGAACTCTGGGAAGAGCTGGCTGCACCCCTCATGGAGCTGTTTAACCTGTTGCTAGAGACAGAGGAGGCACTGGCCAGGTGACTGCAAAACAACGGATGTAATCCCACTCCACAAAGGTGGCGATAGGGATGAGGTTGGAAATTACAGGCCTGTCAGCCTGACATCAGTAGTGGGTAAGATAGTGGAATCCCTGCTGAAGGAAAGGTTAGTTGAATACCTTGACATGAATGGCCTGATAGACCAGGAACAATATGGATTCACCAGAGGGAGGTTCAGCCAGACACATCTAATAGAGGTTTTAGACCGGGTGACTAGGGTGGTAGACCAGAATGGGGCACTGGACGTAACCTGTCTGGACTTCAGAAAGATCTTCAACACTCTTCCTCACAGAAGACTGATAAACAAACTATGCAACCTATAGGTGGACCCTAAAATAGTACTGTGGTAAGAGAACTGACTTGCTGGCAGAAGTCAAAGGGTGGTGATAAACGGCAACACTTTGTTGAGGGGAAAGGTAATGGGCAGGTGCCACAGGGATCAGCATCAGGGCCAGTCTTCATCAATGTCTTTATTGGGGACTTTGCAGAGGGGCTGGAGGGAAAGGTATGCCTATCCGTGGATGACATGTAGGTGTGCAATAGGGGTGGACATGCGGGGGTTGAAAAGATGAGGGAGGACCTTAACTAACTGGAGGAATGGTCTGGAGCACAGCAGCTGGGATTCAGTGCAAAAAAGTGCAGGATCATGCACATGAGCACCAGAACCCAAGGGTAACTTACAAACTACTGATCCAAACAGCTGCACAGTCATGCGGAAAACAGAATCACTTTGCTTCTTCCCTTAGGCTGTTTATCTTTGCTAGTTCACTGTCCCAGTGACCAAGGAATTAATACGGCATTAGCACAGGTTTACCGCATGTAAAATAACTTATTGCAAAATAATAACAAAAGGAACAAAAGAAGCAAATTGGAAAATGGCCAGTTACTAGCCATACTCAGTCCCCAATGCTTCAGGGCAAGAGACTCTTCCTCAGGGTGTGTGTATTAATTGCTTGGTCACTGGGATGGTGAACTAACAGAGATAAACAGCCTAAGGGAAGAAGCTAAGAAGCAAAGTGATTACGTTTTCCACAGGAGTGTGCTGTTGTTTGGAGCAGTGGTAATTTAGTGGGTTGCCCCCCCCCCCCTTTAATCTGTACACCCACCAGCTGGTGATTTTATGGTTCATCTGGGTGGAACTTTCAACTTACAAACTAGGAGGGGAGGGGAGGTGCTAACAGTCACAAAGTGGGAAAGAGACCTGGGAGTTATCATCTTGGATGACCTAAAATAAGCTGGGCAGTGTGACAAGGCAGTAGTGAAGGCTAGCCGGATGGTTGTATGCATAGGGAGGGGTATCACAACAAGAAGGAGGGAGGTCATTTTAACCCTGTATAATACACTGGTGAGATTGCACCTCGAGTACTGTATCCAATTCTAGATGTGCCATCTAAGAAAGGACATAGACAGGGTGGAGGTGGTACAGAGGAGGGCAACAAAAATGGTGCAGGGTCTGCAGGAGAAGACCTATGAGGAAAGACTAAAAGAGTTACTTGCGTATTCCATGGAGACAAGGAAGGAGGGGTGAAATAATAATAATAATAAGTTTATTTTTAAGGCACCTTTCAAAAATGTCAAGGCGCCTAAAAAATTTTAAAACACATCAGTTATCAGATCATAAAATACTAAAATAAATAAAACAGAATAAACCTTTACAAAATCAACCTTCACTGAAGGCCTGAGCCCACAGATATGTTTTTAAGGATTGTTTAAATCCCTCCATGGTTGTGCTCTCCCGTAACCATTGGGGTAGAGAATTCCAGAGGGTCGGGGCCACGTGTATAAGTGCACGAGCCCCAGAAGATTTCAAACAAACCCTTGGGATCTCTAGCAACCCCTTCCTGGCTGAGCGAAGCAATCATCCCGGGCAGTAGAAGACCAGAAGCTCTTTCAGATAATCTGGGCCAAGTCCGTGTAGGGCTTTAAAAGTCAAAAAAACAACTTTAAAGGTGATCCGCCACTGTATTGGCAGCCAGTGCAGTCTGCACAGCACCGGTGTAATATGACAGGATGTAGAAGTTCACGCCAAAAGCTGGGAAGCAGCATTCAGCATTAGCTGCAAGCGGCAGATTTCCACCCCAGGTAGCCCTAGGTAAAGGGAGTTGCAGTAATCCAGGTGCAAGAACACAAAGGCATGAACCAGCACAGGAAGATCATTGGACAGAACAAGGTGTTTAAATGGAGATAGTCCTCAGATGGTAAAAAGAGGATTTGACAATGGCTGACACCTGCGAATGCAGTGTCAGCCCCTTGTCAACTATAACCCACAGGTTTTGCACCTGTGCAGAGGACAAGAGAGAGATGCCCCCAAGAAAAAGCCCAGACGGCGAACCCACTCCCGGACTCCCTATCCGGCACGCCGGATATACAACCAACATCTCGGTCTTATTAGAGTTCAACTTTAGCCAGCTAGAATCCATCCACTCCTGGATTTCTGGGAGATAGCCCTTAAAAGCTGAGAAAGCTCTATTTCGGTCAGGTGCAAAAGATAGGTAGAGCTGGGTGTCATCGGCATAGCAATGAAACCTCAGCCCATACCTTCTTACAATGTCTCCTAGGGGCAACATGTACACTGCAAACAACATGGGGGACAACACTGAACCCTGAGGAACCCCACAAGACAGAGAAACTGTGTCCGAAGAATAAACCCCAGATACCACTCTCTGAGTTATTCCAGTGAGGAAAGATGAAAACCACCTGAGGACTGTCCCTGACACTCTGCAGATGAACCTCAGGCGAACAAGTAGCACCCCAAGGTCCACAGTGTCAAATGCTGATGAGAGATCCAGAAGAACCAAGATGGAACATTTTTTCCAGTCTCTAGCCATCAGGAGATCATTGAGCACCTGAACCAATGCTGTCTCAGTACTATGTCTCTTACAAAATCTGGACTGGAGGGGTTCATAGATGTAATGGATGGTCAAATGGTTCTCCAGCTGCACAGCCATTACTTATTCAATCACCTTCCCTAGAAAGGGAAGGTTAGAGATTGGTCTGTAATTTGCATGGCATTCTGGGTCTGAAGAAGCTTTCTTTAAGAGTGGTGTTACCACCGCCTCCTTCAGGGAGCCAGGAAACTCACCTGTTTCCAAGGAGCACCAGAGTATCCATGCTAGGTCTGGACCAATAGAATCAAGACAACCCAAAAGCAGGGAAGTTGGTCCAGGGTCCAAACTACAGCATATAGGGTGAGCACCTTGGACAATCCGCATGACATCTAAGAACTCTGGTCAGTCAAAGGTACTCCAGGAAAGCCGAGTGATAGTGGCCTCGGCCCGATCCACAGCACCACCCATAGAGTGTGCCGACTGGAGTACCACCCTAATGTTGGCCACCTTAGACACAAAGAATCGAGCAAGATCATAGCACTCTATTTGCAAAAAAGCTTTCTGAACCTGTAGACAAGCTGGGTTGCACATTCTATCTACCATTCAGAGAAGCTGAGCTGGTCGCAATCTCCCCGGACAGGAACTCTGCCTTCTTATGGGTGATTGCAGATTGATAGACTTCATAATAATCCATCAATCTAAGGTGGTTGGCACCAAGGGTGGATTTCCACCAGCAACGCTCAATCCTTTGTCCTAGTCGCCACATCTCCCTCAAAGTCCCATCAAACCATGGGGACCGAGGGCGAAGGGAGAGAGGGCAAACTTAGACTGGAGCAACGACATCCAGAGCTGCCAAGATAGCTGAATTATAGGCCACTACGAGAGTCTCTGGGTTACTGCTTGCCGCTGGGAGGGTCAATAGGTCAAGCACCACCACAAGGCCATCAGAGCTCACATCTAATAAAGGGCGATACCTGACCATCTCCACAGGGGTAGGCCTATGGAGGGGGGTGCTAAAATTAAACCCCACAGTGTAATGATCGGACCATCCAACTGGTTCCATCCCCAAATCAGAGGCCTCAATCCCCAGGAGGAAGACTAAGTCAAGAGAGTGATTGTGTTTGTGAGTAGCAGTAGAAACTATCTGTGTAAGACCCAGAGAAGTCAGCAACTGGAGGAAGAGTTGTCCAAACTGTTAGAGTTCGTCATCAACCCAGGCACTGAAGTCACCCAGGACCATCAGCCTGGGCGACTCAAATGCCATGTCGATGACAAAGTCCACAGCTTCCTGAAGGAACCACTTCTCATCACCAGGTGGGCGGTAGATGAGGGCGATCCTACAACCTACACCTGCTACCACGGTACACTCAAATGACTCAGCCTCCTCAACTGGTACATTTGTGAGGTTAAGTTCAGTCTTGAAACAGACTGCAACCCCAGCCCCCCACGATCCAATCTCAGGCAGTGAATCACCGAGTATCCAGCTGGAACTAAGGCCTCCAAAATGGGGCCAGAGTTCTCAATCAGCCAGGTCTCGGTGATGCAAGCCAGGTCCACCATTCGAACAAACTCTGCAATAATTGCAATCTTATTTTTAGTGGACCTGGCATTGCATAACACCGCCTGAGTTGAATGAGCCTCCCGGGCCGCCCGAACCACCTGCCCACCAAAATCGGTGGTGCCCTTGGGTATGGAAACCAGACATGGAGGACCATGATCCTGGTTCCATTTCACCCCAGGGCATCTTCTGGATCCCACAACCCCGATGCGGTGGCTCTGCTCATTCATCCTCCATTGTTCACAAACCCCCGCCCTCCTCCTCCCACTGCGAGCAATACCCAGCACCCTACAGTGCTGGTAAATTATAAACTGCAAAGGAGGGGAGAAAAATGGAGGGAGGGAGTGGAGAGCAGAGGGTGAATAGCGCACAACCATGGGGCAGGGCTCCAACACATCCAGGTGACTAAAATGTCAGCCAGCACTCCCTCAGCAAGTCTATTATCAACCTAAGACAGCATACACAATCAAATAGAATTACACAACTTACTTGCTAAAGAATAAAAATCCCTCTAGAATCCAACCCCCATGAAAATAAAATTAACCATTCATAAACAACCAAATTAAAATAAAACAAACTTCAAAATAGATCAACAAAATCTTCACCTCCCCCGGCCCTCCCACAGCCCCAGGATATAAACAACAATATTAAACTTTAAATCATGAAATCCAAAATGACACTTAAAAGCAATATCAATCAAAATCAACAAATAAATGACACTGTACTTTCAAAGTATTTGGGGAAAAATTTGGTTGGCCAGGCCCCACTGAGTCTCTCACCACCAGTGGAGACTGAGAAAAGCTTCAGGAGCTCCCACCTCCTAAACAGACAGATGAAAATATCTTGAAGATTTCACCCAAACCTCAGATGCTCTCACCGACTGTAATCTGGAAATGAACATATGACACTCTCACTGCCAATTGAGTAGATGGAATTGACAGTCAAACCGTAATCCAGAAGTCAGGGAAGAAAATCCAGCAAAGGCCTCTTCTAAGGATGGATTGCTCTGAGCTAGGAGTAAACCCCAAAAAATCTGTGAGCAGCTGGTGCTAATCCACAGCACCTAACATGGGTCCCCAAACAAACCCACCAAGTAGATCCCCTGCGGATCCCTAGAGGCCGACAACCCCAACCACCAGCTCCCTAACAGATAGGGCGCAGACCCCTGCACCACTGTAAACCCACACCCAGTCCACCCAACAAATTGAGCTTACAACACCCGGTTCCAAATCAAGCCAGTCATTGGAGGCAGACAGCAGTTCCCAGCAGATTAAAGAGCTTCCTGGTGGTCAGTCTGCTCATCTTCTGAGTAAATATCCAACTCTCGACATGATAGAGACATACAAATATCTAATTGGTATAAACAGTACAGGAAGGGAGCATCTTCCAAAGTAAGAGATGCTCCAAGACGGGGGGGGAGGCATAGTACGAAGTTGGAGGGGGGGGGTGGCTTAGGAGTAACAAGAGAAAATACTTTTTCATGGAGAGGGTGGTGGACGCTTGGAATGATCTGCCAGAGGAGGTGGTAGGGACTAAAATGGTCACAGGAGTTAAGAATGAGTGGGAGAAACACAAGGGTAACCTGGGAGTAAGGAGGGGGGCTTGGAGTTCAGTTTGGGCGTCATGCCTCATACTAGGTAGGGATAAATACGGCAGACTGAATGGGCTGAGAGGTCCTTATCTGCCGTCAACTTCAATGCATCTATGTACAGTATCTATGGATTACAGGTATTGTACATCTTTTTCAAGCTGGTTTAAGGACCATAGTCCTGTGGTTTTAGTCGGTGCGGGTTTTCCTTTTGACTGCTAAAGATAGTAAATGCAAATATCATTACTAAGTACATTTTATAGCAATAACAAGAACAAACAATGACACAGCTACAAATATGGAAATTGCCTATATAGAAGTCCAACAAGATAAGATCTTTATATGTACCACTCAGTCTTATCTGATTGAGGGTTTAGGGCCTCAAGAGATAAGCTATATTTGAATTGTGCTGCGCTTACTAAATTACACAGTATGGTTGGGAATTAGCAAGATTAGAAAGTGATATTGCAAAATAAGTTATTATCTGTAACCTTTACGGCCTGCCTTGGTCCAGAAATGTCATTAATTAAGAGTGCAGTGCTAATTTATTGTAACAATGTTTTTCTTTTACTTTTTTTTTTGTAACATTATCAATGAATATAAAAAAATAAACTTTTAGGGCCCTCTTTTGGAAAATAGTAAGATTAGAAAGTGATATTGCAAAATAAGTTATCTGTAATCATTTCAGGCCTACCTTTGTCCTGAAATGTCATTAATTTAGGAGCAGAATGCTTATTGATTACAACCATCTTTTTCTTTAACTTTTTTCTGTAACATTACCAATGTATATAAACGAAAAATGAAGCCTTTGGGCCCTATTCATTAAGCCTACTAGCTGTGTATGTGCAGTGCATGGAACTAGTTACAATTGTGTTGTGTTACCTGGGCCAGGAAGGCTACTGTGGCATTCTTGTACTGCCAGCAAGTCTGGGCTCTATCTCCCAAACTAATCCTGGCCATTCTGTGAAGCTACATCTGAGACTGGGTGTAAGGAAGTATGGCAGAGTGGGTCAATGGTGTAGAAAGGATTTGTTTCTGACATAAAGCCACTTGTGCATTGCTATAGCTTGCTGGAGAGCTACTGTACCTCGGTCATAAGTCTCTACAGACCCACTACTGCAACATGTATTGAGGACATTAGGGCACTAAGCAAAAACTTACCAGTATGCTGCCCTCTACCTTGCCATGTAGACCTTGAGGCACAGAACTGACAATCTAGTCTTCTTTTTTATTTTTTTTATAGTAGCCACTTTTGCAGGGGATGCAATAAACCCCTTCTCAGATTGCCATTTGCCATTATCCCATATATGAGCATTACAGGGGATCCATTGGATGTCTGGACAGGCTTTCCCATTGGAAACTTAATATCTGCTATGGCTTAACCTCCCTGGCCTCCCTAGCTCCTTTCAAAGAGCTCTACAGAGGCATGAGGTGCATCAATGCATGTAGCATCCTGCCAATGTAAACAGTATGCTACACAGCATCACTGGTACAAAGCTGTGCATGGTTCATGCATATGCTTGTCTGCATAGTGCGTAAAGCCCCAAAGACACTTTCTTAATAGAGTGAAAGTCTGCAATGTCTAGGGTCAGTACTGTATAGTTAAGATTGCACCCTGTACAAAAAAGGGTGCAGTCTGAACTAATCGAGGACATTGTCCATTTTCTAAACTGTTTTTCTTGTTACATAAACTCTTCGATGTGTTAATAAATGCATGAAGCATTTTTTAGTTAAACAAAAAGGAAGTCTAAATCCAAGAGTCCAAATGGAAAGAGTAAACTTTTATTCTTTACCAGTGGGGAACAATCATAAATAAATGCCCCACACCTACAGTGAGTGTGGGGCTAGTTTCAGTTTTCAGTGAGTAAATGAAAGGTTGTCATTCATAAAATGAGTACATTGGGATCAGCGCCATAATTATATTTATGACTTTTCCCCTTTGAGTATGTAATTTAGTGGACCAGTTTTAAAGATGTCTAAAATGTGCTGTTTTGAGTAATTTTTTTTTTGTAAAGACTCTGGGCAGGTGCCAGCTGATGGCCCACTGGATGCACTATGACACTTTCCATTCCCGTGCCCAGGAGCAGACTCAGGGAGCCAAAATCGTGGCAGCCAGGGAAGGAGAATGCTGCTGATAGTAGTATAAGCCTGCTAGAGGTGGTAGACAGTTGGAACTTAGCAAATCAGAGGCAACTGGTAGTGATCCAGGAAACCTACTCAAACACAAAGGGAGGTGAATGCTTCCTGAATGTGCTGCATCATCTGAGGCTACTGGGTGGCTGGTCTGCATCATGAGGTGAAGTGAGACCAGGAAAAACATGGGTGGAAAACCCCAAACCCACTGACAATATTTTAGTTATGGGTGTTGAACCAATTTCATGTGTAAGTACAGTATGATGAGTTTGTAATATGTACTGTATTATGTGAAATTTGATATTTTTGTAGTTGTTATGGGATTTTTTTTCCTTTCCTTTGTCTTTAATTTTATCTTATTGTATATGAAATATGAAGTGTAAAACCATCAAAATGTAGTTTTTAAAATAAACGTGGTATTGAAACCCTGGGAATCACCTAGGTTCCTATATTCAGTGAATATGTTGACTGGCACCTCAGTGATTATGGTTTAAGAACTCCAACTGCCATGTGTTTTGGTGTATATGCAGGGGAGAGGCCTGTTGTTCTTTACATCGGCTGTTCATGGGAGCATCAGTCAGATCTTTTGATTTAGTGAGAGTTTGGAGGAGAGCTGCCTGGGTACAGCTGCAAGAGAGGGCCTCTCCTCTCATTCCACTGCTGTGGCCCATTAGCTACCATGCCCTTTAGTGAGGTGGCAGCCATTATTTGTTTAGTTATTGAGTATCTGTGCTGTATGACTTGAACCACCAGCTGCACCTGCAGCTAGCTTAGACTTTATCTCTCTGGGAGTCTGCACTGCCAACTGCCACCATGAACAGCATGTTAGACTAAGACTGATATTTACTATTTACTTCTGTCATTGTCTATCACCAAAAATGTAGAGTAGCACTGTTATTGATGCTCACATAATACTAAATAGTGTCCTAAGTTTGCTGCTGCAAGAACTGGGGAACATCTACTGCATTGCTGCTTTGGAACAGTGCTAGAACAGTTCTGCTAGACCAGGAACCATATTTGCTTATTGACTTTGATGCTACTGGACACTTTCATTGCGCTATCCTCATGAAGAACGTAATGTATGTGTTTTACTATTATCCTGCTGCCTCATTTAGTTTTATATAGGTTATGATGAATGGGTATAAGGTACTCCTGTGAAGATCCTTGTGCACCACCATGCATGGTGTCAGCAGTGTTGACTCATTGCTGAGTAGGGTCTAATGCTCACTCTCCAGTTGGAGCTGCAGATGCTTAACACCAGAGGACTGTTTTCTTTATTACAGGGTCACAGAAGCAGATTTTTTTCCTAGGTCCTGGGGAAGGTTTAGTGGCGGTCTGAATGGGGCTGAGTGGGGTTCTTCTTGCAAAATAGAATGTGATTGGTGGGGGGGGGGGTCTGTTTGTTGTGTGGGTGGGGAAAGGGTATATAAAGAACGTGCTGTCTTCTGGACTCGTAGGCCTTGACATTTACAGAAAATTCACCAAGGCAGAAGGAAGGAGGAGGGTGTTAGCAGGGGGATGGAAGGGGTTATGAGATTTAAAAGTGTTTCGGAGGTGCGAAGGGGATGGAATTACACTAGTGTGTATGGAGAGGGATTTTATGTAATTTTAAAGGTGTTTTAGATATAAATATAAATATAAAAATTCACCAGAAAAGTTATTGCACTCTATGGGAAATTCCCAAAACTTTCTGAATTTAGAATTTCCTAAATTCACAGCAATTTCTCTGGCAAATCAAAACTTTACATCTCTACTCAAGAGCCAAATATCCACACTCAAAACTTACCTAGACTGGACATGGGGGCTTACATTCAGATGCTGCCAGACTATCTAATAAGTTGTTTAACAACATCAGAACTTTAGACACTGCTGTATCTAAACAACCAGAGTTTATAGCAATAAATTAATTCATGTCTTATTTATTCAAGTGCCTGAGCCAAGCCTTAGTAAGCAAGAGGAAGAGGAGACAGCTATGGTTCTCAAAAGAGGTGATAGAAAAGGTAAAGGCTAAATGGGTTGCATTTAGAATGTGAGAAGGATAGGAAAATGTATTAGGGGAAGCAGAGGAAAACAGGGAAAGCAGTAAGAAGTGTAAGGGTGCAAACTGAAGAAAGAATAGCTCAGGCAGTATCAAAAGGGGACAAGACAATTTTTAGGTATGCAAGCGAAAAAATTAAGACAAAAGGAGGGATTGTAAGGCTAAGGGGGGGGGACTGTACAGAGGGGAGCCAGGAAAAAGCAGACATCTTGAACAAATGCTTCTTTTCAGGGTTCACAGTGGATGGAGAAGCAGAGGGACCACAAAAAGCAACAGGGGCTTTGATGGGAGGGAAGTGGAAACCAGTCATTTTTCTGAGGAGAGAGTCCTGAAAGTATTTGCTAACCTGAAAGTGAACAAAGCTATGGTGTCAGATGGGGTGCATTCAACAGTGTTGATGGAGCTCAGGAAGATACTGACTGCACCTGTGACAGTCCTCTTTAACAGATCATTGGACACTGGAGAGGTCCTGGAGGACTTGAGGAGGGCAGATGTAGTCCCACTTCACAAAAGTGGTAGCAGTGAAGAGACTAATAATAATAGGACTGTCAGTCTTACATTGATTGTGGGAAAAGTGATAGAAACACTACTAAAGGAAAGGTCTGTAGCCTATCGTGAATCCAACGGGCTACAAGATCTGAGGCAGCATAAATCCAGAGGGGGAGTTCATGCCAAACAAATCTGACAGATTTATTTCCCTGGGTGCTAAGGAATTGGATGAGGGAGGAGTGGTGGTCATGGACTACCTAAACTTCAGTAAGGCTTTCAACAGCATCCCACATAGGAAACTGGTAAGCAAGCTGGGTAGCTTGATAGTGGATAACAAAGTGGTAACCTTGGTAAGAAATTGGTTAGGGAATAGGAGGCAGAGGATAGAGGTAAATGGAATTCACTCCAAGGAAGGGAGGGTGACCAGTGGGATACCTCAAGGTTCAGTGCTGGGACCAGGCTTCTTAAATGTCTTTATAAGTGATATAGCAGAGGAGCTAGAAGGGAAAGTCTGCCTCATTGTGGATGACACCAAGATCTTCAACAGGGTGGACACTCTGGGGGGAGTAGAATAAATGAGCAGAGATCCGAGAAAATTGGAGGTGTGATCAAGGGTATGGCAGTTTCGTTTCAATGGAAAAAAGTGCAAAATAATAGAAACAGTGAAAAGGCAGCTCAGAAGTCCATTGTGGTACGTCAGTCAAACATTAAATGGTCAAATGAGAAAACCTCATGCACACACACCACAGGTGTAAAAAGAAGTGAGGTTTCTGTGATAAAAACATCTTTTTAATTAATACAGCAAAGTCCTGACACCAAAGAGCAAGCACAAGAAAAGTCTCAGTGTTTTGCACTTGCTCACCTTTTCAAGATCCCTAACACCCACTGGTGTATGACCAACTTTATATAAAAAGGCCAACAAACACCATGTGTAGTTAATGCAAATATAATGAAATCAAGCTCAGAAAAAAGCACATGATTAAGCATGACATGTTGGCAGCAAAGGGGTTCCATGTCATTTGAGTGAGGATTAATGGGCAACTTCAATTTGAGCGAATAATAATGAGTGATTGCAATTACAGCGGCTGTTCAGTAGTGCAAATGCAATTTGAGCCACAGGTGCACCCTTGTTATGCAGGGAGGCTTCAACTCCCTGCACTCACCTATCTCTAGGATTACAACACCATGGCGCACATGGACACCAGGGTAGGCTATGTATTTGTTCACCCAAATGTCAGTGCGCTGTATTTGTGTAGTCGCCCGATTGTGTATCACTTATTCTTAATTGCTCAAATGAATTTGCCCAAATTACTGCACTCAGTTGATGTGATACCCAACAAAGGGTGCCAGTTTTAACTAATATGTTTTTAAAATAAAACATTTTCTCTTCACTCAAGCTGTGCTGGAAGTTTGTAATGTCCTATTCATTTAGCCTAGCTTTATTGGAATGAATGAATTGTTGCAATGATTGCAAAAAGATATTTGGAACTCTGGGGTTAAAATTGATATGAAATATGACCTCCATGAACTCTTTTGCAGAGTTTTTAACAAGAGATTAGGTCTGGGACATCATTGTTCTATTTTGTTGCACCTGCAGGGAAATTGACAAATGCCTAATACATACATTTTATGAGAAACAGGATGCCTCTTAAATGAGATGAGGTTGCAAAAGTTAATTGCCAGGCAAAGACTTATTATAAAAAGAGCAGCAATCTTTTGTGAGAGAGGGAGAGAGAGAAAGTGAGAGAGAGAGAGACAGAGAGAGAGAGAGATAGAGAGACACTGAAACTTCGAATTAGAGATACCCTTAGATGAAGGACTTTGTTTTTTATTTGTACTATCTTTGCAAATAGTTATACAGAACAATTTTATTTTTTAATTTTACTACTACAGGTATTGATAATAATAAAATGCTACTTGTGAATTTTATAACTACTCCTGGTTTTTCTGTGCTTCCTGACCTATGTGTTGACAACAGGGAATCATAGAGGTAATGGGGAGAGGAGAAGAGCTGGAGATCAGGTAGGGTCTGCAGCATAAATGAAGGTAGAAAAAAATGGCAGACCTAGTGGACTAAGCGGCCCATATCTGCCATCAGATTCTATGTTTTCACCTTGTCTTACAGGTCAGAGAAAATCATACCAAACACAAACAACAGTAGGATGTTACACAGCACATCGTTAAGTCAGAAAGACCAAACCCAATGCCATCCAAGGGCTCTGTCTCTTCAATAAAAATGTACAGTTTGTACACATACTGTAGCAATTGTTTCTTACAAAACATGAACATGAAATACATTTCCATCAAAACACATCAAGGCAAATGTATTCTAAATTACAAAAGGACTGACCAAACCTCAGAAGTTGGGCTGTGCAAGTACAATCATACAACCAGTCTCAGTGTCAGGACCCCAAAATACTTAGTAATCCTCATTTTAATACTCAGATTGTTGAGCTAGCAGGGCACTGAGATGTCCATATTTAACTGTAACTTCATGAAATATAGTATCTAATTGATGTACCTTTAAGATATTCATCTAGACTGGCTTCAAATGTTTTGAAAGTTGTTATATTATTAATATTTACAAAGTCTGTTGGTAAGAAGATCCATATGCCCACAATTCGGTGTGTAAAATAAATCTCCCTTTTATTGATTTTTGAGTTAGCTGTTTAGAATTGTTTGTTATGCTTACCATTACTGAAAAATGGTTGTTTGAGTGTAGTCCCATTTCTGCTATTTATTTACTGACAGTATGTATATTAAATATGAGCGGGGGGGTCACCCCTCTATCTTCTCTTTTCAAGGCTGTCAATGTTTTAAATCTGCTCATAATCCATTTACTCTAGGCCGTGCATTAGTCTTGTTGCTGTGAGTTGAATTTTCTTAATGTTTGATGTGTTGGTAACCCTTCCCCCCAGGAATTGGGGGTAATTGTCTGTCAAGGGTCTGATTTATGTGTTGTATAAGTGAAGTAATATTCTTTTGGAGCTGTGATTATTAAGAAATTGGTTTTATTATAAATGACCTTGCAATGCCACCTACTCTTAAAGTCAGAGGCCCAGATATTCAAACTGCGCCAGGCTGTGATGCCAGCCTGGGTGCAGCGCAACATGGCTGTGCAGAGGCGTTGACTGGGTGATATTCAATGGAGCTGCGTCATGGCACAGCATCATTGAATATCGCACCCTGGCCACCCGCAGTGTGCGTGGTGCAGTGGCACTGCATCAGCGCAAGTGGCCAGAGTGGAGCAGGGGGATGCACTAGAGCAAGTTCCATTGCGCTATACGCACAACCGTGATATTCAAAAGTGCACATGCAAATGGGGCCATAATCTATGCAAAGCACAAATGGGGCCATCTGCATGTCATTATGGCCCCATTTGCATGCAGGAGCGCCGACCCCGGTGGCTTGCTCCTGGCGCCCTGCCAGGCAGAAGCCTTTGGGAACCGATGCCCCCTGCAGCGTGGCAATGTGCCCCACAGCCTGATCGTGGGTTGAAGTAAAATATTAAACAATGTAACATCTCTGGTGGTACAGTGGACCACTGTCAGCCCAATCGCGGGCTTCAGTAAAATAAAATCCTATCCAATATCCCCGGTGGTCCAGTGGACCGCTGTCAGCCCGATCGCGGGCTTCAGTGAAATAATAGAACTCCAATGTCCCTGGTGGTCCAGTGGACCGCTCTCAGCCCAATCACGGGCATTTGTATAAAAAACAGTATGGCCACTATCCCTGGTGGTCCAGTGGGCCACTCTCAGCCGATTGCGGGCATTTGTATAAAAACAGTACAGCCCCTCCCCACCCACCCTGATCCCCACTGCCCTGCTCCCCTGTCAGCGGCAAGCGGCAGCACCCTACCTGCTTGCTGCCCATCATCCGCCAACTGACGCTTGCCGTCAGTAGGGCTGTATGCCCATTGGTCCGCGTAAGCCATTGGGCATGCAGCGCTCCTGTACTATATATTCTAGATATGTGAATGGATCCATTCACATATCTGGAATGTGTAGTACGGTATAGTTGCATGCCCATTGGCTCACACTGTGGACCAATGGGCGTATAGCCCTACCGATGGTGTCATCTGGTGGGCGGCAGGGGCGGCAGGAGGGTGGGGTGTTGCCGCCCACTGCTGACCGGGGTGGAGCAGGGTGGTGGGGATCAGTCGGCGGGTGGGGAGGGGGTTCCGCTGGACCACCAGGGATAGTGGCCATACTGTTTTTTATATAAATGGCTGAGATCAGGCTGAGAGCGGTCCACTGGACCACCAGGGATAGTGGCCGTACTTTTTTTTATACAAATGCCCACGATCGGGCTGAGAGCAGTCCACTGGACCACCAGGGATATTGGAGTTCTATTATTTCACTGAAGCCCGCGATTGGGCTGGCAGTGGTCCACTGGACCACCAGGGATATTAGAGTTCTATTATTTTATGGAAGCCCGCAATCCGACTGACAGCAGTGTGCTGGACCACCAGGGAGTTAGGAGGGTCATTTCTGTTGGTATGCCTATGATCAGGCATGGGGGGGCACCACTGGGTGCAGCCAGAGCTCGGGTGGCCACCCACAGGTGGCAGAAGCCGTGTTGTGCCCTGCAATATGGTAGCTCACCTGTGAGTGGCCATCCATTGTTCCTTTTTTTTGGATCAACTTTGTGCGGCGCAAGTAAGGGTTGCGCATGCATGGACTCAGCACATCCTGGGCTGAATATCGGATGTGCAGAGTATGCATGGGCACGCCCCCCCCACCTGCGATGCGTATACATTACTGATGCACTCCGACGCATCGGGATTTGTGCCAGGCACAATTCCCATTTGAATATCGCGCCGGGGCTCCTCAGTTGGTTGTGCATGGTGCAACACTGTTGCACCATGCACAACCATTTTGAATATCTGGGCCAGAATTTATTATAACACTGAGATCATGTTCAGTGTCTGATACCATGAGTGATTGTCCCTGTAGGGTGTGTCCAAGTGTAATTCCATGCTCTTATTTGTGTTGAACAACATCCCCATTTGTTAGCTCAATAATCAAGTGAGTCTAGATCTGACTGTAATTTATTAATATCCTCTATGATTTGACTTTACTGTCATTCTCAGGCCCTGTCCACACTCACCTATCGGGGCTGGTAATGGACGTAAACCATTACGGCTGGGAAGCACTGCAGTGCGTCCACACTGCGGCAGTGTCCGTTACAGGACCAGCACCGCCGGTCCACACTTCAGGAGCCGGGCGACCATTAAGGCGGTGCCCTATCTCACAATGCAGCTCGCACTGCACTAGGGGACTGGTACCACACGTCCACAAAATGCCCAGTAACATTACTGAGGTGTAACCGTTTCCATAACCGTTGTTGAAACCACCTCATATGTGGTTTCAACAACGGTTACGAACATGCCTGCTGTAACGTTATAGGTGTAAACGCAAACCATTGTGGTAATGGTTTGGGCACTCTGTAACGTTACAGAGGCATAGTGTGAACAGGGCCTTAGTGTCAACAGCAAACTTCACACATGTATTTGTTGTGCCAATACTTACATCACAAATAAAGATATTAAACTGCACTCATCCCAAGGCCAAGCCCTGTGGCTCTCCACTAACATCTCTGCTTACAGTGGATCTGAAACTGTTTATCCCAATGTGTGGGGAGTACTTTTCTTGCCTGTCTGCTTTCAATTACATTAGACGGGGTCAATATTTAGTGATTCTGAGTTTTAGAAGTTGTTTATCAACTAAGTCAAATGCCTTTTGGAAGTCTAAGAATAGCACATCTGTAGGAACACCTTGGTTAAAAGTTTTACTGATAGGCTCCTAGAAGATGATGAGATTGGTGGTGCAAGATCTACCCCATTTGAACCAATGCTGTGTATGATCAAATATAGTTTTTGCTTCAAAGTCCTCCTCTTATAGTTGTTTGACCCTTTCTTTCCATGCCAGGTGTAAAGGTGATACTGATTGATCTATAGTTTGAAATTTCACTTGTTTTGCCTTTTTTACGTTCACTTGCGCGCATGCACAAGGAACATTTTGGGAGAGTAGCACACTTGGAGGTGTGCCTCTCCCACCCAATGCACTGCTCCCTTGAGCAGGCGTGGCGGTCCTGCACCAATGGGTGCAGGAGCTCAGTATGACAGCAGTGTTCCTCTGCTTCAAAGGAAAACACCGCTGCCATACTGAGCCGCCGCCATCCCTCCGCCACGCCGCCCCCACGCAAGGCCACGCCAGCCTCCCCAACAAAGCTTTCTGCCATGCTGGGAGCCACCCAGCATGGCAAATGTTGTTTGTTTTGCCGACGGGTGCCCAACTCTGTTGGCCTCACAGCCCCCACACATCTTCTGCCACGCTGGGAGCCCACCCAGTGTGGCAAATGTCCTCCTCGCCTCATTTTTTTTTTCCTGTAAAACAAAATGGTCCTGGCCTCCCAACCCCTCCCACAACCCGCACCAACCCACTGCGCACCCAGCCTCCCCACACCCACCACCCATACTTACCTCCGGACTCTGGCGCCGACGATGTTCGGTCGACCGAACATGTCTGCACTCTTCAAAGTCGACCGCGAACTGAGGAAATGCCGGTAAGCTGTATAATGGGCTACATAGGGGGGTTTCAACTTTATTGCATATCTCAGTCATTTTTGGGAATTTTTGCACCAAATTTTCAACATAGGGTTTTTGGAACCCCTTCTCATGAATGATGTCACTGTCATGGCGTTAATCTGGCCAGAAGGGTGATTTCGCAGGCACTGCACAGTCACTGCGCGAAATCACCCTTCGGCCTTGAATAACACCAGGACAGTGACATCATTCATGAGAAGGGGTCCCAAAAACTCCATGTTGAGAATTTGGTGCAAATATTCCAAAAAATGACTGTTTTGTGAGCGTGCATTGCGCCGTTCCTATGCAGGCTCGTAAGTTCGCGAATTTTCAATATTTTCACTCCAGATTTTCAACATTGCCATTTTATCACACCTTCTTATGAGTTGTACAGCTGTCATTTTTCACATCTCACCCAAAATGTGTTTCGGCCCATGTAGCGCACAATGGCGCAGTCGGTGTGCGAAATCAATGTATGGAACACATTAAGAAAATCACAGTGACACTGTTCATGAGCAGAGGTCTAAAATGGCTATGTTGAAAATTTGGTGAAAATTCCTAAAATGACTGTTTTACTAGCGTATGCTATGCAGGTTCCTACGCACGCTACACGCTTTGAATTTTCAATATTTGCACTCCAGATTTTCAACATTGCCATTTTACCACACCTCCTCATGAGCAGTACAGCTGTCATTTTTCACATCCTGCCCAAAATGTGTTTCTGCCCATGTAGTGCACAATGGAGCAGTCGGTGTGTGAACTCAATGTATGGGACACATTAAGAAAATCACAGTGACACTGTTCATGAGTAGAGGTTTTAAAATGACTGTGCTGAAAATTTGGTGAAAAAATTCCTAAAAATGACTGTTTTATGAGTCTGCATTGCGCAGTTCCTATGCACACTCGTAAGTTTGCGAATTTCCAATATTTTCACTCCAGATTTTCAACATTGCCATTTTACTACACCTCCTTATGAGCAGTATAGCTGTCATTTTTCACATCCTGCCCAAAATGTCTTTCCCCATGTAGTGCTGTGGGCGCAGTCGGTGTCTGAAATCAATCTATGGGACACAGTAAGAAAATTACAGTGACGCATTTCATTAGCACAGGTTTTAAAATGGCAATGTTGAAAATTTGGTGAAAAATTCCTAAAATGACTGTTTTACGAGCGTGTTGCACAGTTCCCACGCATCACTGTAGGTTTCGCGGACTTTCAATATTTCCACTCCAGATTTTCACATTGGCATTTTACCACACCTCCTCGCGAGTAGTACAGCTGTCATTTTCACATCCTGCCCAAAACGTGTTTCCACCTATGTAGCGCACAATGGGGGTAACAAAAAGATCATACTGACAATTTATTGTGCAAATACCAGCAATCGCACAGGGCATTAGGGTAAAGCACCATACATGCCAAACACCACTGCAAATACCTGCAAGCGTACGTTCGGCATTGACAAATGCTTGTTAGGAACTGGCATTACCTCTGCAGTTCTCTAGTCCAGGGAGACAATACCTGTGTTTAGTCATAGTTTAAAGATATGGGTTGTTTGCTGGTCTCTTTTTCTGCTTCCTTTAGCACATGTGGTGTGATACGGTTGAGACCCACTGCTTTTCTGCCATCTAGATTTCTTAGCTCCTTTAGAGTTTCTTCATCATTCTTAAGCATTTTTTTACCCACAATAGAATCTGTTGATATGGTACATGGATTTTTATGGAATACTGAATACAAATATAGTATACATTTTTCAGCAATGTCTTGTTCAATTGCTACATGCTCATTGTTTATAATGAGGGTAGCTATGATATTTTTATTTCTTTTTCTTGAGTTGATGTATGCATAAAATGCTTTGGGATTCTCTTAGGCCATGGTAAATTTTGTTGTTAATCTTCTTTTGCCTGGCAGTATTGATTTTTTTGCATTTCCTTTCTACTTTTAGATGCCCGTTTTGTTGAATCCAGCAGGTATTTTTCCAAATATTATAATGGCCCCTTTTTTTGGAAACAAATTGCATGATTTTTTCTATTGGACCATTTCAGTTTCTTCACTGTTTTGTTATAAATGCAATTTTTGGAATGTGCTTGTATTTTAAATTAGAGATGCAGAAAAGTTTTCTTTCACGGTGAAGTTGTCTTGACTTTATGTAAATTCACACTTTACAAATTTTGGGCACCATGCACAAAGGGGCAGAGTGGCTATGTGCCACATACCTTGAATGCATTGCCACCCCACACCCATTGTTCACCCCATGCAGGACACACAAAAGGGGGGCTCGCAGACCTAATGCACCCAATCCCCCATGTTCGCAAACCACACAATGCTGGGGGCATTCTGGGGGCATGCTAGCACTATGTGGTATTCATTAAACTGCATAGTGCTGGCCGCATGGGTGAGGAGGGTGGTACAGGGTTGACCCTGCCATAACCGTCTGCATGCCCCCATGGAGGCCTACCACCAGGTGTGGTGGAATATAGGCATGACCCCTCCCCATGCTACCATGGCCCACTGGGCAGTGAGGGGGGGCTGGGACTGCTGGTCAGGCAAGTGCCCAGCACCAACCAGCATGTACAGGAGGTGAGGAGAGGTGGTGGCTGTGCTGGAGGGAAGGGGGACACACAGCCCACCTCTGAGTGTGTGGATCTGGGGTGCCTGCTATAGGCATGCACTACCCTGGACCCGTGCCTCAGTACATGAGGGATCCACTGAGGCACCTGAGAGGGGCATCCCACTGGATGTCCACCGGGGTCTACAACTCTGCCCTCAGCCACCCTGCAGAGTCCTGCTCACTGGGGGAGAGGAGCTACAGACAGGTGGCTGGTGTCCGCAACTACCGGTATGGGTGCACCTATCTGCAGGTGCGAAGTGCCATGGGTGGGGTACATGACTTTTTCACATACACCCACCTTGTGCTTAGCGCAGTGTGTTCATTTCTCGGCAGCCACACAAATTTCCCCTCGTGAATTTCTTTCTTTAAGAAAAAAAAATTAAACTGTAAAAAAAAACTCCCCCATTCTATATGCTATAAGTGCCATCATCCTCACGTCTTCCAAAAACTTCCTAGTCATATAACCCCCTCCCACTGGTACATTCCTCTTTTTCCTGCCCTAGAAAATTTCAAAGTAAAGTAGATTAGAGACAAGAGTGACATATAAAGCTTCAATACCTTTACCCCCACCCACACCAAACACATTCCCCCACCTGAGTTCCACTACTAGTTTAAGTAAGTCATAAGACCCCCCAAAATCCCTCCTCTGATGCCCACCACCATCCTGCCCTAACTAGCACCAAGAAAAAATGTGAACTGTAATAAAAAAAACTGCCCTCACTCCCTGGCGTAGAGTGTCTGCTCTGTTCAGTGTCTATCTAAGTAATGGCTCTAGGGTAGAAATGAATGGTGATGTCTTTGCTCCTGGTAAAACCTGATTAGCTGAATTTTTTGGTGATATATATTCAGCAGCCCATCACAGTACACTTGCTCCTTGGGTTTATGTACATAGAAACATGTTGTTTGCCAGCAGAAAAAGGTCACTTTAACCATTGTGTCTGCCCAGGCCTACTTGTCAAATCATATCAAATGTGGAATTTAAGGGCCCTATTGGCTCCTCACACCTCCTCTCCATCTCCATATTTGATACCATATTTTCCAAGCTGGTGTATCTGTCCTACCCATGTTTGACTCCCCCACTGTTTTTGCAATGACCACCTCATTCAACAGACTATTCAATCCTTTTACCACCCTTTCCATAAAAAACCTGCTCATTGCTCGTTGTAGTTATTTTATACTGCTTATTTCACTTGGGCTACAGTTCTGCTTATCTTGTGTATTTTTTTAACTACTAATGTTAGCATGCAGGAACTGTTTTTTTTGTCTATCCCTGTAGCTTGGAGGAAGGATGCTAATTGTTTGGTTTGGGGCCTTGGCAGAGCTACTGCTTATCTGGAGATGGGGCCAAGTCAGAGTGTTGCAACTGGCTACCTTTGGATTCTTATAAAGGGCTGGAAGGGAATGGAATTAGTCTCATTTCAGGGACGTAACTGTGATTTTTGTTGATTTTATCACTGTTGTTATTGTTTCTTTTCTAGCTTAGTGTAGATTTCAATTAGTACCAGGTTGCTTCTCTGGTTTCTTTTGGAAAGGTACCTGTTTGGGGATTTTGTGGTGCAGCTGAGTGTTTCTAGGGGGGGTTTGATGGTGTAGCTGATTGTCTCTGGAGATCAGGAGGGATATTACAGTACTGCTTGATAGCCAGGGGTACAAGGAAGATGTGCATGAAAGAGTGAACCAATCTTAAACGGTCTGTGAACACCAAATTTGTCTGGACTCCCTCTGGGATCAAGGTACTGTATCTTTTGAACTGTGTAGGAAAATACTGGATCTTTGTGGTGAAATCAAAGTACTGTGGCTCTGTGATATGGGGGTTGGTCAAATGAATTCAAGGTAATGTGATTCTAGAACTATTACTGGGGTGTGATGTCCATAACTCTGGGAATCTAAGGCAGATTAATGTGGGATCAAGGAACTATGACCCTGGGGCAGAGTAAGTAGCATCAAGGTACGGGAATCTAGTACTGTGAGAAGGAAAATCTGGGAATTTGAAGCTGATTGGGCAGTAACTGTGACTCTTATACCACTGTAATTATAAAGAGGGCTAGGGCAGCATCACAGAAGGAAAATGGAGCAGGACAGGGAAGGACATATTAGAGGAGCACATGACAACTTGTGGGGTGGTTGGGGACAGCAGAAATGTAGGTGGGCCAGGGGGCAGCACAACACCTGGAGGGTCAACACGGGTAGAATAGCTGTGGGCAGGGAGCAGGAGGGGCACAGAGGAGAGAATGGATAGGAGTAAATGACTGGGGAAGTCAGTGGAAAGGACAGGGAAGGATGATGCACCGGGGGGAGGGACAGTGGCAGCATAAGGGGAAGAGAGATCAGTGGCAGGAGGGGAGTAGTGGATATGGAAGAGGGAGGATCATGGGGTGCAATAACTGTGGAACAGTCATATTCATGGGCACCCTGTGGAGGTTGGGGGAGTGCCCAGTTTGTCGAAGGCTGGGGAGGCTGTAGGATGAATTTTTACTGTTAAAGAGGGAAATGCCTTGGACAGAAAGAGAAGAGGAAATGGGATATACAGACTGTAACTGGGTAAACAGAAGAAGGGACAGGGGTAGGGAGAGGAGATGAAGATGGAGAGAACAATACACACTGGGAGACAAGGGGGGGGGAGATATAAGTACGGGAGATGGGGGCCAAAAGGAAAAGGTGCCAGAGTTACTGCACATAGGCATACAATAGGCTCAAACAAGAAGTGGCCATCGATGGGAATGATGGATGGGGGAGAAGGTGCTGTGGAAGAACAGCCCAAGGTAATAGAAAGAAATAGGATAGGGAGGTGAGAAGGGAAAATAACCTAAAGTGTGTCAAGGTAGAATGAGCACAGGAGGGAGTACTGATGAAGGTAGTATAACAGGGCAAAAGGGGGGAATAGTGTGCAGGAGGAAGAAGGAGTTAGGACAGGGAGGGATCCAAAAAATAGGACATTACGGCTGTGGGGTGATGTACAAGCCTCCCTCTCAATAGGCAGAGATAGATAAGGTATTGGCAGAACAGATCCAGAGGAACTGTAGGAAGGGTAGGGTGGTGGTAGCAGGTGACTTCAACCTGCCAGGAGTAGAATGGGGACACCTGCCACCAAGTGTAGAAGGGCACAGATAATGCTAGACACCTTCCAGGATAACTTCCTGATGTAGTTGGTCAGTGAACCAACTAAAGAAGGGAATACCCTTGACCTCATACTGTCTAACAGGGAGTGGGTGAGGGATCTGAGGGTGCAGGAACCACTGGCGTGGAGTGACCACCGAACAGTATGGTTCCAGTTGCAACTGGGCAGGGACAGGAGGGCATCTGGCACAAAGGTGCTAGACTTTAGAAAGGCTGACTTCAAAAAGATGGGTGGAAGTGGTGCAAGGGTTCCTTGACAGAATTCAGCCTAATATGGATACGAATCAGAGGTGGGAACTAATTAAGCTTAGGATAGTGGAAGCAACACATTCCTGCAGCAAGGCCCAAAGTAAAAAGGTTAGGGCAATAAAACCTAGCTGGAGGAGCAAGGGTGTCAATGACAGGGTGAGGAGGAAAATAGTTGCCTATAGGAGATACAGGAGAACTGGGAGGGGACAGGACAGGGAGGAGTACCTGAAGGAAGCAAAGGAGGTGACCAGGAAAGTAAGGGCAGTAAAGGCTTCAAGGGAGCTCAGGCTGGAGAAGGGAATTAAGGAGGGGGGAAAAGACTTGTTCAGGTACATCAGGGAGAAAAGAGGTTGTAAGGACCAAATAGTAAGGATTAAGAAGGAGGGGCAATGTGTGGAAAAAGGGGGTGAAAAGGCAGAAGTGCTTAATGACTATTTCTGCTTGGTTTTTACTAAAGAGAAAGGGGGGAAATACTTAAGGTTGAGGGGAGGATAGTATCAGAGGGGGAGGGATGACAGATAGGGAAATCACAGAAGGTAGAGTGCTAGAGGGGTTAAGGGCTCTGAGGGTGGACAAGACACCAGACCGGATGGCATACACCCTAGAGTACTGAAAGAGTTGGTAGAGGTCCTGGCAGGCCTATTTAATGCCTTTCTGGACTTAGGTTGTGTACCTCAGGACTGGAGGATGGCTTATGTGGTTCCACTCCATAAAAGCAGTCCCAAAGATGAACCAGGGAACTATAGACCAGTGAGTCTCACATCAGTAGTGGGGAAACAGATGGAAACAATCCTGAAGGAGAGCCTTGTGACCCTGCTGGAGGTCAGTGGGGTGCATGACAGTCGGCAGCATGGCTTTGTCAAGGGCAGATCCTGCCAGACCAACCTAGTGGACTACTATGACTGGGTGACTAGGGAAATGAAAAAAGGGCATGCGGTGGATGAACTGTACCTGGACTTCAGTGAGGCATTTGACTTGGTGCCACATGGAAGACTAGCACGTAAGCTAAGGTGCACAGGGACAGGGCAAAATTGGTGGGATGAGTGGAGAACTGGCTGCAGGGATGGCAGTAAAGGGTGGTGGTGGAAGGAGAATTATCATCCTCAAGGTCAGTGATGAGTGGGGTCCCACAGGGATCAGTGCTATGGCCACTGTTATTTGGGGTATTTATTGCAGATATCTCAGTAGGCATAAATAGCAAGATAAATCTATTTGCAGATGACACCAAGAATGGTACAGTGGTGGATGCCTAAGGTAGTGGCAGAGACTGCAGGAAGCTCTAACAAGGCTGGAGACATGGTCTGACACCTGGCAACTTGGTTTCAACGCCAACAAAATGCGAGGTGCTGCATTTCAGGGCAAAGAATCTAATGAGAAGCTACCATCTGGGGGTGGTGCAGCTATCTGTGACTGAGAAGGAGAAAGATCTGGGGGCGGCACAGTGTAGGAAAGCTGCAACAGTGGCCAACAAGATGCTGGGTTGTATTGCAAGAGGTAGAATCTCTAGGAGGAGGGAGGTGATTCTGCTGTTATACACATCACTGGTCAGACCCCACCTGGAGTATTGCATTCAGTTTTGGCGCCCTTACCTAAAGAGGGACATTAGATTACTGAAAGGGGTGTATTGCAGAGCAACAAAGATGATCCAGGGTCTGGGGGAGTTACCACATGAGGTTAGACTGAGGGAGTTGAACTTTTACTCAGTGAAGGAGAGGAGGGATGGGGGGGATATGACTGAGACCTTTAAGTACATGAGAGGAATAAACAGGACAGGCATCAAGGGACTGTTCAAGGGGAGGGTGGAGAGAGACACTCGGGGTCATGACATGAGACTGAAGGATGGAAGGTTTAGGATGGAAATGAAGAGGCATTTATTTATGGAAAGGGCAGTAGCAGAGTGGAACACACTACTGGAAGAGGTGGTGGCCTGTAAAACAGTGGGATGCTTCAAGAAGGTCTAGCCAGCTAGTTAGCTAGCTGATTTAACTTTTTTCTTAAAAAGCTGCTGTAATAAGTCTGCTTAGCATACATTGGTGAGTGGAGTACAGAACTGGTTTGTTTCAACCACAAATAAAATCACCAGCAGAAAAAAAAGGATGTGGTTATGCCGCTGTACAGTTCACTAGTAAAACCTCATCTGGAGTACTATGTCCAGTTATTGAGGCCACATCTCCGAAAGGACATAGACAAAATAGAGGTAGTCCAGAGAAGGCCAAAAAATTGATGCAAGGACTGTGCCAAAAGACATATGAGGAATGTCTAGAGGACCCCAATATGTATTTAGTGGAGAAGATGAGAGAGAGAGGGGGGGAATATGGTAAAGATATACAAGTACATCAGGGTATAAACAAAATACAGGAGGGTAGCATCTTTCAGAAAAGGAGGTGCACAAAAACAAGGGGGCATGATATGAGGCTAGAAGGCAGTAGGCTCAGGGGCAGCATGAAGAAGTACTTTTTCACAGAAAGAGTAGTGGATGCATGGAACAGCCTCCTGAGGATGTGGTGGGGCCAAAAATGGTAGGGGAATTCAAGAATGGATCAGCTAGACATGAGTACTTTCGCAATAGGGAAGAAAGGTTAAGCCACAGATGAACTAGGGTCTGTGGTAATGCATTAGGTAGGGAAAAAGGGCTGACTAGGTGGGCCACACAGTTCTTATCTGCCATCACCTTCTGTGTATCTATACATCTATGTACATCATCTGTGATTAGCGTTTTGATCCAGTGGTCAAGCTGAACATTGACAAGAAGTGAGTGACAGCATACAATCTTGTTTTATTTATTTATTTATTTGTTTGTTTGTTTTTGTTAACCAGGTAAGCACACTAGACAATGAGTGCCTATTTTCAGGTGCGACCCGGGAGGTTACAGTACAGAGAAACAATGGTACATTCATTAATGTTTAATGAAATTTAAAGTGTCATCCTTTGCTGTTTCTAGTGGAGTACCTACTGTCAGTATGTATTTCTATACAGTGTATGTAGTTTTATGCTAAGTCTAAGTCAAGTTGTACAAATTCAGTTAAAACAATATTGTTAGCTTTCTCACCTAGTGCTGCTTTCAGACAAGTGGCAGAATCAGCAGTTGCTCTCCCGTTTAAATTACAGAATCAGCAGTTGCTCTCCTCTGTTTAAATTACAGAATCGGCAGTTGCTCACCACTGTTTAAATTACAGAATTCGCAGTTGCTCTCCCATGTTTAAATTACAGAATTGGCAGTTGCTTGCCTCTGTTAAAATTACAGAATCGGCAGTTGCTCTTCCCTGTTGAAATTACAGAATCGGCAGTTGCTCTCCTCTGTTAAAATCACAGAATCGGTAGTTGCTCTCCCCTGTTTAAATCACAGAATCGGCAGTTGCTCTCCCCTGTTTAAATCACAGAATCGGCAGTTGCTCTCCCCTGTTTAAATCACAGAATCGGCAGTTGCTCACCACTGTTTAAATTACAGAATCGGTAGTTGCTCTCCCCTGTTTAAATTACAGAATCGGTAGTTGCTCTCCCCTGTTTAAATTACAGAATTGGCAGTTGCTCTCCCCTGTTGAAATTACAGAATTGGCAGTTGCTCTCCCCTGTTGAAATTACAGAATCGGTAGTTGCTCTCCCCTGTTGAAATTACGATTCAGCAATAGCAATATTTAACCTTAATGCCAACAGAAGAAATCTTGTACAGTATACCATAATCAAATGCTTTGCTTCTTTTTTTATTCACTTATGACTTGCCAACAGTGATGGGAGCCCCCACATTTAGGTATGTATTCTGGCACAAAATGTGGACATGTTAGCCTCAGTGTGGGCATGATGGGAGCCCCTGCATTTGGGTATGTATTCTGGCACACAGCACATGGATATTTTAGCCTCAAAGTGGTCATTTTGGCACAAAAGGTGTGCATTCTGTCTCTGGGTGGGCACTGTTCCACCCTCCTGTCCAAGGGTGGGCATTCTATCCTTCAAGAGCAGCCAGTGCTATTCTGATCCTAGAGTGAGAGGGCATTCTGGTCTTTGGTGGGGTTCCACCATCGGAATGTGCCCTCGATCTGGCACCAGGCAATTAGGGCACCAATCAGCAATGTTGCCAATCATGTTTCTTGTTGGGGGACTGTGCCCCCCCTGCACCCCCATTGTGGGGGACTGTGCCCCACACACCACCTACTGATAGATTCCTACTCCTGGAGTGGGCAGACCTCGGGGGGGGGTGCATCCCACATTTTGGCGCCTTGATTGCCCGGTGCCTTAATGCCGATGCTCTGAGCACCATAAGGGCTTTGGTAGCCAATGAATTTCAGCATGTGGGAGTCATTCTACTGGATTGGTAATTCCAGAAGCCAAGGCAGCCATTCCAGTGAACTAGGCCCTCACTGCTGGGGGGAAGTGCTTTCTACCTCAGCGTAGCAGTTTCACTTTAGTTCTGGATTTTACCTACACCACACAAGATCTAAAATGCAGAACTGCCAACATGTCCAGGATTTCAATTATTCCACCACTTGCATGGTTCCAGGTGCTCCAAGGATTGCCTGACTCCAACATCTAGATGTTCCTGTGAGACAGATAAGATGCAAGGAAAGCTACATTGCGCCAAAGGCATAGCCATATTACATGCCAGAAGCATGGCAGCTGATACAGATTCTCCATTACAGTAACAGCAGCATGTGCTGTTACCTCATTCTAAATGAATTCAGTTTCAGATCCCAAGCATTTACGAGATGTTTGGCACTCTTGATAAAGACACTAAATGCGGGTGCACAGATGTACTGCTTCATGGTGGAGGAGGATGAGACTATTATTACTATTTTTTTATAAAATACATGGAGAATAAATAAAAAATAAATAAAGTACTGTACAGAAGCTTTGAGGATGTAGATTTTGTGACCCAAATCATAACTATTCCTCCCTGGGAAAGGCTTTTTAAGTGGACATAAATAGTTGTCCCAGAAAATATGCAGTAAGCACAGAATTACAGATTGTCTTAGTATAACTTTTTTTTTTATTTCTCTGCAAGTCGGGATGAGTAACAATTTGTTGAAATTATTACCCCTGTATCCAGAAGACCTGGGCAAATAACGATTTTCATTGATCACCATTCAACAGAATTTAAACTCTTCTGCATGTGGGACAACCCAACTCTTTTCGCTTTCACTTTCCAATCCTCATTCAAAAGCATGCAGAAGGTTATCTCCAAACCTGACAACTGAGAAGACTCGAAACTGCTAATAACACCATTTTTCAACTTTAAATATCTTTAAAAATGCAAAACCCCCAAGCATCAAACTCCCATAGGAAATCCTTCCCCACCAGCCTACACAACCATACAAAACGTCATAATTTAAAGACTTTAGTTTTTTATCTAAAGGAAAGCAAAAATTCAGAAAAAAACAGAAAAAAAAGTCAATGAGAAAACTATTTTTTTCCCACTTCAATACCTCTAAAACAATTGAACCAATTTACATAAGCATTCATGGGTTTTAGAGTCTTTTATAGACAACAAATCCCGAAAGTTTCATGTAAATCTGTAAAACCATCTTTCTGCAAGCAGCAAACAAAAAATTGAATTTAACATAGAACTCACCAGCCACTCTAACTAAAGTGGCACCATTGTGCCACTATTATATAGACAACTAACTTTAAATGACCAAACAAGGCATACAAGTCAAGCCACTATTTTGAAGAGCAAAGCCCATGGTCTTCTCAGCAGCCTGTTTTTTTGAAATAAGGAACCTTCTGATCCTAAGATATTTTGCTCAGAGAGAACTGTCTTAAAGCAAAAGGTCTATTGCCAATATTATGATAGGGATGGATTAAAGCCCACAAGACACTGCATTCAAAAGCTATCAATCTGCTCCTTGCAAAGTTACCATCCTGAGCATAAATTAATGCATTGTCCTAAAACTGCTACACTTAAACATGTTTTGAGCAAAGTATAAGTAATTTAAACATGTATGCATATAGCCCCTAGATCAAATCCCAGATGAAGGAAACAAATTGTGTGCTGAGTACTAAGCAAAACTCTCTACTGGCCACAGAGAGGTATGTACCTATGCTAATGATAGGCCTTGTAAGGAGGAATCTGAGTTAAGGTGCCCTAAACCTGTCAGTGTTCTTGCACAAACTTGCTGTATTTGAACAGTCCCATGCAAATGATCTATTTGCCCATGCAGAGTGTTCGGAGGTCATGTGCAACTCATTATAGCCTCATTATAATGTCAGGAGCATTCTTGTCCCCATTGGATTGTGTGATGGTTGTAAACTCTACACTTTCACTTGTGGCCAGCAGTAGAAGTGTATCTAAAAAGCAAAACAGCATAGAGTCCCCCCTCACCTGATTCTTCTAGTTACTTAACCAATAGCCCTGATGTTCAGTGGTACCCCCTTCCTCACCCAGGCCCTGTTAACATAAGAGAGGCCTAATTCCTCATTGTCCAGTGTTCCCTCCCACTCCTGACTGCCTCCAGTAACAATGCTAACCCCCACCCCCATGGCCCAGAGTCAGCGTTCAGTACTTACCCTCCTCTTACCTATCTGGTGGGCCACATCTGCCACACGTAAGTCCTTTATCCCTATTTATTGTTCCCTAGTGATACAGAGCTTGTGGTAGGAAAAGAACAATGTACACTGAAGTCCATACTGGGCATGCATGCAGACTTAGTTTTCTTTTATCAAAAGATTATTTTATTTAAAACTCTGTCATGTTTCAAGATATCAGAACCAAACTTGAGTTATTGCTTATGAACCACCTCTGTTCATGACCAAATTAGTGGTAACTTGGACCATCAATGGGTGTTTGATGGGCAAGTTCTAAATACAGACACAGCATTTAGCTGCACTGGTGAAGGGGATGCAATGGTGAAAAGTTGTGCTACTGACAGTGGGGAAAAGTTTTTTTTTTTTTTTAAGAAAACATTTTTTTTCCCCACCCCCACCTGCTGTGAATAACTGTTCTACCCACCTTCTACCACCCAGAACTTTTTTCTCTACCTTGAATTTCTCTCCTTGTTCAGCCTTACTGGCCACCATTTAGACCAGTCCCAACACCCAGCACCCCTTAAACATACCTTTACTCAGGTCTGTCCTTGCCACAGCACCTGTCTGTAGAAGCCCAGCCATCAGTGCATAGCCTGCAGGGGCCTGGACTGTCACACAACTTGTGACAGAGGAGACTTTCCTCCATGTTCTCATTGGGCCACAAGCTTGCAATGATATGAAGCGCATGCTCTTCCTCATCCAAGACACCCACAATGACACTATGTGGGATCCCTTCCCCTGCATTTCTGGTCCTGCTGACTGTCACCCAGGTTCCTCCAGGTGATACCTGAGAAGTGGGGTGTGCATTCCTCCATCTCTAAGGGAGGAGAATGTCCAAGGCATGTTCAATCCTCCCTCTCCAAGACAACCGCTCACTAACCCAAGTCTGTTCCCAAACCCAGGCTGCCAGCATAAGTGGGAGTAGCTCTGCCACCATGCTACTGGGCCCACATCTCTCCAACCATTTTAAATTCAGTACCCCAGCTTAGAATCTATTACCCATCTCCTTCCTCCCCAGTCCTGGTGAATTGTAATTTTTTTTTTTACACTTTTTGGTAATTGGGTAAGGCCCACTGGGCACAAGACTCATTTACAGGGGTGACCCAGGATAACTGGGATGGTTAATTGACTTGCTCAGAGTCACACAGTATGCAAGTGGAGGTTATGGAAATCAAACCCAAGTCTGTTGGTGCATCAAGCTCATTACCAGCTTGTTGTTCTAACCTCTAGGCTAAACTGAAAGCTATAATATAATAATATGAATATATCTTTTCTCCCACCCACCAACATCAGTAATGGACATCTCCCACCTCTTCTGCACACTACCTTTGCTTCCCCTTGAGTCTTACAAATTGTTGAAAATCCCTACCACCACGCTCTAGCACTCAACCTTCCACTTCCCCAAGCACCAAATAACAAGGGTGCAAGATGTCTGAGTCTGATCCTGGCCTTTAAAAAGGAAAAATGTACATCACTGAAGCAACCAAGCAAAATGTCTTCGCTCTTCAGTGTCCTGCTGTAAAATGATTGAACAATCATGCCCTCACCTATAGTAACACCTGGGTTGCTGACAAGTGGCCAGTCGGGTGTTACTAATGGTGTTCTCTTTCATTCATTCTACAATAGGACACTAAAGAGGGAATGCCTCTTGCTTGGTGGCTCCAGCTTTGAACATTTTTTCTAATTTAGTGGTCAGGACTGGACATGGACTTCTTGTTTCTTCATAATTTGAGGTTGGGGGAAGGAGGTAGGTTGGGTGCTAAAGGGTAGTAGGGTAGGGAGATCTCAGCAGCTTATATGCCTCAGGGGGAATTGGCATGATATGGTGGGAGATGGGTTGTGGTTTCTACTGAACTGTTGTGATGAGGAAGGGGTATCTTTCCATTATTATATTACTTCACCAAAATTGTGGGGGGATATTAGGTGTTGCAGATGGTGGTAGTGGTACTGCATTTAAAAAGGTCTGGGTAGTGAGAGAGGATGGAACAGTTTGTCATGGATAGTGGGTGGACTAAAGATTAAAAACAAGTCTTATAAGGTATAATAAAACATTTTGCATACTTTTCTCTTGCAAAATGCCACTTTGACCAGCTAAAACTGTGCATAGTGACACCTTGCTGGCACTTTTGATGGAAAAATGCCACTACATTTAGTCGTCATCAGGTGAAGGTGAGCAGCTTGCCAGGTGAAAACTACATGGAGTAGGGCAACAGGTGTAGGGAAGTCAGGGACACTTCTGGAAGTTGTTCTTATATTGAAGTTTCTTGACTTTGCAAATCTCTAGTGCTGCATGCACATTTTAGTTGGATATTATCAGACATCACAAATATAGTCATAAGCGTAGGAGGTTTATAACCTATCACCCATGTCTGGTGCAGAAATTTCAAATAAAATGAGAAAGTTCTGAATGCAAGAAAATTTAGTTGGAAAATAAACCTAAGTCCGTCTTCATGCATTGTGCAACTTTCAGTGGACTTAGTTGTTTTCCCTGTTACAAGCCCTGTATTGCTACAGATCAATGCACAGTGATGAAGGACATGTGTGTGCCAGGTGGTGGCTGGCAAGGGAGGTGAGAGGAGGGTAAGTGCTGTCCACACCTCTTGGTCATGTGGGGTGGCATTGCTATAAAAGGTTTACAGGAGGTAGAGGGATTACTAGACTTCCATGGATGTGAGCTTTTTTGGTTTATAGAGATTGAGTGAGGTTGGTACCACTAGACACCAGGGCTATTTATTCAATAATCATGAATATTTGGCAATAAAGAAGACATTTTTCAAACACATGACACTAGTGCAGCCAGGTAGGTTCGTGCACCAGTGTGTGTGTGTGTGTGTGTGTGTGTGTGTTGCTAACAGCAATGTTTGAAAGTGGTAAATAGCACTGCCCAAGTAGCATTTTAGCATATCCAAAACTCTTTCAGTATTTCAGTGTTCCTTGTTTGCATGCACTTTTTGGCATCTGCATACATGCCTGGTGCAGATTAGTGCCGTTCTAATCCTGTCTTTTAACATAGTTGCAGCAACAATAACAGGCTGTCAGCTATGCTACTGCATTTTGACTAGAGATGGGTGAAGTGGATAAAATGTGCTTCAAATTAATTCATGAAGTTGACGAAATTCGCGAAGTATGAAGAGCCGACTTTGCAAAGTTTTTACAAGGCAAAGTTGTCCTTTTTCTAGGTGAATTGACTTAAATTTGACTAACAATACAGGACAGTTTTTCTGGGTCACAGAATAAGGGTGCTCATAATACATATAGTGCACCAACCTCAGAGCATGCAGCAATATTCAAGTGAAAAATTACACAAGCAGCTTAACTGCTGGAGTATCGAGGTCAGCACCTTATAAAAAAACTAGAACATCATAAGGATTCATAGTCATTCAATAATCCCAAAGTTAATTCATTTATTTCAAAGATGTGTAGACCATAATGGACAAAGTTCACCAACATGTAGACTGAAATGGCTTGTGACAGGCTGTCCTATTGGAAAAACATGCCACTTCATTGTGATGTTGAATGCTGTATAATGGGCTACTGCTGTGACTCCTACTGTATTACAGAAACCAAGCTACTGCAAAGAGTAGTCAGTAAGCACTCAGAGGCAGAGTCATAGAGTCATGCCTCTTTTGTCTAATAATCCAAAGAAAAGGCAGAGCCTGAAAGTCATGCCAGATCCCATTAATATTAGTAATGTCTCGATTTTCAATTAAAACATATTTTGTCAGAAGCACAATATAGGGATGGAGGTGGGGGGGCATCTTTTAAATGACGTAACTATACAATGGAATGTCCTCATTCAGCACATGAGGCACCAGCATATTTAGTGTGAATATCCAGTACGCCTCTCTCCGAAGCAATTTAGAGTATGAAATTGCTAGACATTATGTAGAGGCCAGTCATGGGTCACCAGCATCTTTAAATGCAAAACAGTACAGGTAGCTAAAGCAAATAAATGGAGCCAAATGAAAGGGTGTACTCACTCAGAGCAGATGGCAGCATGGTTTCACCATCACTGTTGGGCTCTTATACAGAATGCCACAATGCGAAAGCTCAGTGTTAGCACAAAAACATTTGGCTGTTCTCAGGGAGAGCACATATTAGGGTGTTGACGTCCATAATAAAGTTTTTCTGGACTTTTATTCTGCTTGCATCATGGTATTTTGTATTAGAGCCCAACAGTGATGGTGAAGCCATACTGCCGTCTACTCTGAGTCAGCATCTTTAAAGTTTGTAGGGATTGAAAAGGTAGACCCTGATCCGGGGGGGGCACTAAACTGCTTCAGGGAGAGGCATACTGAATATTCACATTAAATATGTCAGTACTGCATGGGCTAAATGAGGACATTCTATTGTATAGTTACCTCATGATGAAATATGTTCTAATTGAGAATCGAGACATAACTAATATCAATGGGACCTGGTATGACTTTCAGGCTCTGCCTTTTCCTTGGATTCTTAAACAAAAGAGGCATGATTCTACGGCTCTGCCTCTAAGCACTTACTGACTACCCAAAGGCATGACTAGAGATGGGCAAAGCTGGCAAACTCCACTCCACTAAATATTTCATGAATTTTGTGCATTTCGCGAAACACTTTGTGGATGCGAAGTGTGGCATTCCGACCATGAAATGTGGAATTTTGCCTGCGAAGTGCAGAACTTCACCAGTGAATGGCGGAATTTTGCCTGCAAATGGTGGGATTTCAACAGCCCTGGGCAAAATCCCTCCATTCATGGGCAAAATTGTGCACTTCATGTGTGAAATTCCACATTTCCCAGGCAGACTTCTGCAAATTCGCACCTGCAAAATATTTCATGGAATGCTCAAAATTCGTGAAATATTTTGTGCGGTGAAATTGTCGACTTTGCCAGAACTTAGCAAGTAAAATTAAACTTTGGTACATCTCTAGGCATGACTTGCTGGCTCTGCCTATTTGAAATATTATCTACAATTAAACTGAAGAGTGTCCTTTTTTTCTTGCTTCTTTGCATTATTACATTAAGAGTATAAGCACTGTGTTTTTGATATTATCTGTCAATGGGAGAATGTTTTTCTGTGTGATACGTTTATAGGTGAGA
Source organism: Neoceratodus forsteri (assembly GCA_016271365.2). Lineage (NCBI taxonomy): Eukaryota > Metazoa > Chordata > Ceratodontiformes > Ceratodontidae > Neoceratodus > Neoceratodus forsteri. Next base: position 1,175,230,714 of record CM057449.1, on the reverse strand, counting down.
CACTGTGTCTTTAAATGCATGACTATTATTGAGCACTGTTTAGTGATGTTGCACACCCTGATGATGACCAGTCAGGACAATATGTAAGCATGCAACTGTGTGATGGCATGTTGAAGGGATGCCCGGGTCACTAGTTTGTTGTTTTTTGCTGTTTTGATGTTTGAGATAACACACGGTATAAGTTGCAAGTTTTGGCTTTAGAAAAAGCCACTTTGCAGTTGGTTCATTTTTGTACTGCATTAGGGGTCACAGCAGTAACCCGTTATACAGCATTCAACTTCCCAATGAAGTGGAAAGTTTTTCCAGTGGGACGCTACATCACAAGCCATTTTAGTCTTCATGTTGGTGAGCTTTGTCCGTTATGGTCTACATGTTCTTTGAAATAAATGAATTAACTTTGGCATTATTGAATGACTACTAGTCCTTATGCTGTTCTAGTTTTTTCATAAGGTTCTGACCTTGATACTCCAGCAGTTAGCTGCAAATTCACCTAACTTTGCCTTAACTTTGCCACTTTTCTAGGTGAAGTTAGTTGAAATTAGGCAAAGTTGTGAAGTGGGAACTTTGCGAAGTATTTTGCAAAAGCGTATTTCTCAACTTTGCCAGAACTTCTCAGGTGAAGTAAAACGTTGCAGCATCTCTGATTCAGACAAAGCACAGTGCTAATCCTGTTAGCAAAGTGTGAACTATTTCAATACCTGGGTTACAGACTTGAATTGGTATTCAGAAGATGAAGACCCTATATAGTAAACCTATATAGCAACATAAGTATTATCCTTATGTTTGCATGTAAAAAAAACTGATTTTTTAGTAGATAATGTTTGTAGTCATATTCATTTTTGGAAAACAATTATCCATTGGCATAAATTATGGGGTTATACTAAAAGAAATAAATAAATCTGTAAAATGATTACAGTATATTGGTGTATACTGTACATTTGTATACCATTTCTTTGCAAAATCTATGTAATAAACTATACCCAAGGGTAAATGATAAGGCTGTAATTAAATTGAAGAGCTCAGATGACATTTATAAACTTTGGCTTGACAGAGATAATATTATTGCTTTACTGTCCACACATTGGGTAAATAGTACTTCAAAGTGCATGAACTGAGTTGAAAAAAAAATATTCCTATAATGCATTGATTTTATATTGCCCTTTCCACATGTCATTTCCTCAACTAACCCTCCTGCTTCTACAGATTGCATAATTAGAAACAAACCATTTTCCCACCCTACCTTCCAGCTGTAGAACATTTCTCCTCCATACCTTAAAACTCAGCATAGTAATGGGTAATTATATAATCATATTGGGCCCTATGCATGAATTGGTGGGAATTACACACCAGAGCATGTATCCTGCCCATGGAGGTCCGCACCTGCAGACAGGTACGTACTGGCCATCATTCGCTAACGACCACCACCTTCTATGGCACCCCCCCAGTGCACAGGGTCACACAGAAGTGGAGTTGTGGACCCAGTCTTGCCCAGTATGAGTCCTGGAATGGATCCCTTGTGCCCAATGGTATGGGTCTGGCTGCATGGATAGCAAACACAGGCACCTGGACCCGAGCGGTATGGCACTCTTGGCTGTAGGATCCACTGTCCGAGCCCTTGTGGCATCATGGGCCCCCTCTGCACACCCACACTTCCACCAGCAGGACCCCGCCCAGAGCCCTGTATGATGGCCCCTGACACGTGTGTGCCCTGACACCATAGGGGCAAAACAGACCCCCTGGAACAAGAGAGCCCAGGCCCTGTATCGGCAATCCATAACCCCCCCTACACATGGCTGCCATGTCTCCATAGGGTGAATGCATACCCCCCCACACACACACATGCAGCCCCCCAAGCACTGGTAGTCCCTGCCCTGGTATATCACAGGTGATCTCACCCACACACACACATGGAGGTGCACCCCATGGCATGGCTGGAGATGGGATGATGTAGCCGGTGTGCCATAACTGGTACAACAGAGCCCTTTGTCCATGAGACCTACGCATGCCCAGTTTCTAACTTGAACCCCAGTGTGTGCTCATTTGTGGCCAGTGGCCCCTATATCCCCATGGCACTAATGACTCTCCCCATCACCCATACTTGTCAGTCGGTGCCTCGGGAATACATGGCCAGTGGCACTGCTCTCCTCACACCACTGTGGCCACCAGCTGTACAACAGATGCTGGGCTTGCACTGCTATGTATAGGCAGCATGTTCCCAGAATCTACTGGATAGCTGTTGCCCAAGAAGGTGTGAGATGGGCTATGCCACTGGCAGTCCAGTGCTGCGGCATTGATGTATGGGTATGGATGAGAGGGGTGTCGGTGCCGTGGGAGGGCAACAAACCTGCTGACTGGGGATGGGGCTCCACTGGGGGGGCACAATGATACCATGTCTTGTGGGGGAGCCCATGTGTTGGGGTGGGGTGGACATTTGGCATGTTCCGGGACTGGGGATGGGGACACCACCAAGGTGTGGGTCCATGATGGGGGTTCACATGTGCTGAGATTTGCAGGCACTCACCCAGTCAGCAGCCCCAGCCCTCCTCAGCTGCCTAGTGGGCTGGAGTTGCATGGAAAGTCACATCCTGGTCATATTGTGTCCAGCGGGGGAGTCCATGGAAGCATGCAGTGGGTTACGCCAGGGTCCTGGCTGCTATAACCTGCGCCCATCTCCGCACCCATGTGGTCAGCACTATGTGGTTTGGTGCATACCACATAGTGATGGCATGCCCCTGGAGCATTGCAGTCTGCACGGCCAGGGAGCAGCTGCGAACCTGCCTTGTGCCCTGTTCATGAATGCTGCCTGGGGTCCGCGGGACCCCGCTCCATGGCATTCGGGTATATCAATGCCAGCACACCCATTTACACAGCACATTGGTATTATACATAGTGCCCATTATCAGCGTCTTGGCTTGGTTAGACTCTTCCAGATACTGTTATGGCGCAGGTTTGGAGCCGTGAGTACATAAACATCAGTGAATGATGCATATCTGAGAACTGGCAAAGTGTCACTTTCAGTTCTAGACTGGCATTTTTACAATATTTTATCCACAGAAGTTCAATCAAGCTAAAATGCTAAAGATAAAAAATGAAACATGGGAAAAAAGACTCAACAGCTAGAAGTTGGGATGGGGAATGGAGGGTATTTAGAGTTATCAGTACAAGTGGAAGTCTCGATAGAGCAGCAGAAGTGCATTGGTTTGTGACAAAGTAAGGTGACAGAGCATAGTTATCAGGAAGTACTTGAAGGGGTTTATGAGGTAATAACCATATCGGGGTGAATAAATATCAAGGCAGTAGGTTGAAATGTTTATTAACACCCTTGTCCAGTTTTCACCTACCAAAACCTTAATCATTACATCATTATAGCTTCATAGGGTTCAGAAATGGTCATAGTGCCACTACCGCCCTTCTGGAGTTCACAGGCTTTATTCACCACTCCTTAGATCAAGGACACCTGGTCGGTGCTGCTTTCATTGATTTAACCAAAGCTTTCGACACAGTGAATCATGCCCTCTTGGTCGAACAGCTTACCACAATTGGCCTAGCTTGTGACAGCATAGAGTGGTTTGAAAGTTACCTGCGCAACCATACACAGCAGGTGAAGATTGGTAACACCCTCTCGAATAGCAGACCTGTCCTATCTGGAGTTCCTCAAGGGTCTATCTTGGGCCCTCTTTTATTTAGCATTTTCCTCAACAACCTTCCTTACTCCTGTTAGGATCACATCCTTTTAAATGCTAACAATGCTGTGTTGTTTACCAGTGATCCAGACCCTAAGGTTCTTGAATCTAGGCTACAGAGTAATTTCGTAGTCATAGAAAGATGGTTCCACAAGCACAAGTTAGTTATGAATTACAACAAGACTAAAACTATGCTGTTCTCCAGCTCCCAAAATAGGCACAGAACTTACCCTCTTTCTATCACCAATGAAGAGGGCTCTCCCCCTGGAGCTAGTTAAGCTCTTTAAATATCTAGGGATTACTATTGACAGTATGAAGACCTATGCCTATCACATTGATAACATTGCTAAGGCTGTTAACACCCGCATTGAGCTACGTTATAGGCAGAAGCAATGTTTGACCCCAGAGGCTCTTAACCTGGCCATTCAAAGCTCTCTTTTCTCGCTTATTGATTACAGCTTACCAATCTATGGATCAGCTAATGAAACAACTCTTTGCTGCATCATAGTTGCATTCAACAAAGCATGCCAGCTCCTTAATGGCTCAGCCAGTCTGTCCCATACCTGTGACATGTATGCTCAGGCTAACTGGCTCCAATTCAAAGGAAGACTCATGTACCAAACATGTTTACTGTCCAAAAAAGTAAGGTTAGGCAAAATGCCCCCCGGAGTGCAAAAGCTTATTACCCCCACTATCAACCATCGTTGCACAAGAAGCTCTACTAGCTAGATTTTTAATATACCCTGCTGTTGCACTTCTCCGGGACAAAGGTGCTTTGCCTACCGTGACCCGCTATGGATAAACTCGCTGCACCATGACATCACTTCAGCATCCACCTTGGGCTCCTTCAAGATTAAACTTAAGCAACAGCTAGTTGTTGATGCCTGTTAAGACTGATTCCAATAACCTTCCTTCTTGTGACCAGCACTTATTCTAACCTTATGCTATCCTGACCTTATGCATAACTGTTCTTAGCATGTAAATAACTGTTCTAAATTGCTAATCATTCTCCTTCACATTTTTTCTTGATCCCTTCCACTCTTTCCCCTCACCCCTCTATGTCTTTCCCCTTCCCCTTCCCCCCTGTTATATCTCCTGAGCGCCCTTGCTCACTTTAACATGCTTTGTCCCATACCTTCTCACCTCTGACGAGGCCCTGGGCTGATGCCATTCCTTACCTTGTTGATTATTAGATATTAGGCAGAGTCTGTTCTCATTATCCTGTAAAGGGTCATTTCATAAGACCCCACCCCCTCTAATATGACCCTTTGAATTCCAGGTTTTAATCAAATATGCACCATGGCATACATTGTACAATGCCACATGTATTGGAACTTCTCTAGTTATACACTCTTATAATGTCTTGTATAATTCCTTGTTTTGTTTGTTCTCTGTCTCATACTTTCCCAATATGTATTGTTCATCTGACGTGGAACCTATGAAATTGACTTGTTCTCAAATGTGTTATATCAAATTTCAATAAATAAAAAAATAGCTATTATAATGAAAAATAAAGCAGAAAAAAAGTTTTTAAATAGAGTGCCAAAATCACTCTCTTTGTAGCACTACAGCACATTGGTGAGAAAACTGTATCTATTTGGTGGTTTCTCACAGATGATCTGTAGTGTTAGTGTTAATCAGAGCACTGGGAATACCTTGCAGTCTAATTATTGCATCAATTGTTTAGTTATCGCAGGAAAACATTATAGTAGCTTTGTGTCCTGAATGGCTAAGCTGGATCTTCTTCAGTGTAATACAATCAGTGAGTTCTGACATCAGTACATCCAGAATGGTTATTTCAGTTATAAAATGGATTGAATTATGAATTGTGGTTGTGATGAATCAGAATATTTAAAGGGCACATGAACATTTTCTGTTTGATAATATCACTCTGCCTCTGTTTGAGACAAGCCTTCAAGGCAGCAATGGTGACATAGCATGTTAAGTGTTTTTTTTTATCTTTCTGTTTTTTAATTTTGATTGTTTTGCAATGTTTTCTGTTTATATTGGGGTAAGGTCTATATGGTTTACAGTAATTAAATAGCTAGTGCAATATCTAAAATTAATATTATCTTTCAAATATAGTGACCTAATACTTTTTTATATCGGAAGCAGTTTTTCAGTTTCCCTTTTGCAAATTAAAAATGTTCTGACTGACAATACTTGGTACAATGTATGAAGCAGTACTTAACCTGAAGGCTGATATATGTAGCTCGGTTGCTCCTCTTTGATCAGCAGCATTATGTTCTTATTGACTGTGACACCGCAACTGACCAAAAAGAGCCAAATCACCTGCTGCTAGATGGGCCACTTGTGATGTCACAATACGTAAAGTCATAATGCTGATGAAGTATGAAGAGGAATAGAAAGAACTACTTGCAGACAAGTCCTTCTGCAGGTAAAGTACTGCTCTTCACATCACACCTAGCACTGTCAGATAGAAGGCATACAAACATAGAATTTGCTGGCAGATAAGGACCGCTTGGCCCACCAAACCTGTTCATTTTTCCCTGCCTATAGTATCACTGTAGATTCTATTTGATAGCTGGCCCATTTACCCACCACACCTTCCCTTTCCCTAAGATTCCCTTATGCCTATCCCATGCATTCTAGAACCCCAGCACTGTTTTCGCTCCCACCACCTTCACCGGAAGACTATTCAGGGAAACCACCACTCTTTCTGTGAAAAAGTACTTCCTTACATCTCTCCTAAATCTACCCAGCCTCCAGCTTCTTATCATGTTTCCTTGTCCTTCATTGCCTTTTTTCCAAAAAAAAATATTAACCCCCTGCATCTTATTTCCCTCCTAGAGTTATTTATGGGTCTCTATGTTATCTCCCTTTCCCTCCTCTCCTTCAAGGTGTACATACTGAGGTCCTTCAGTCTCTCCTTGTAGGGCTTCTGATGCAGACCCTGCACCATTTTACTTGCCCTCCACTGGACAGCCTCTACCATCTCTATGTACTTCCTGAGATGTGGTATTCAGAGTTGGACACAATACTACCTCCATCCTTCTTCTACTGACACCCCTCCCTATGCACTCCAACATTCCACTACCCCTACCAGCTACCTTGTTCCACTGCCTTGTCACCTTGCAGTTTTCAGATATTACTATTCCTAGGTCCCTTTCCAGTTTGGTAACTGACAATACTTATTTTTTCATTCTGTACTTTGTTTCTGGTTTTCTGTGCCTTAAGTGCATGATTTTGCCCTTTTTCGCATTGAAACCCAACTATTACACCCTTAACTGCTCCTTGAGTTTTCTCAGGCTCTGCACTTTCTTTCCACCCCTCTGGAGTGCCGGCCCTATTAAAGATTGTGGTGTAATCTGCAAAGGGAAGACTTTTGCTTCCAGCTTATTTGCAATGTCACTTCTAAAGACATTTAAGAGGGTTTATCCCAGTACTGAGCCCTGAGGCACCCTGCTGGCCACCCTCATTTCCTCAGAGTGAACCCCATTTACCAACACCCTCTGTCCCCCATCTCCTAACAAATTTCTAACCCAATTTACCACCTTAGCACCCACCCTTAAGCTGCCCAGTTTCCTTGTGAGTCTCCTGTGTGGAAGGATGTTGAAAGGCTTACTGAAATCTAACTTGACCACAAGCACCAACCCACACTAATCTATTTCCCTGTCCACCCAGTCAAATAAATCTATCAGATTTGTCTAACATTACCACCCCCTCCAAAAAAAAATCCATGTTGCCTTGGGTCTTGCAACCCATTGGATTCAAGATACTCCTGTCTCCATTAGCTTCATCAGACTGCTCCCTGTTACCACTTTTGTGAAGCTGGACTACATCTGCCATCCTCCAGTCCTCTAGAACCACTCACGGTTCCATGAAGTTGTTTTGTCAGAAGTGTAGCCAGTACCTCCCTGTTACCTCAGTACCCTTGGGTGTACCCTGTCTGGCCCTATAGCTTTATTCACTTTCAGATTTGCAAGTCCTTTCAGGGTTTTGTCCACTTTAGATTTGCAAGTCCTTTCAGGACTCTCCTCTGTAAAATGTCTTATGTCTATCTCCAGCCTCCAGTACCCCTGTTGCTTTTATGTGGTCCATCCCTTTCCCCTTCCTCTGTGATGATTGAACAAAAGCATTTGCTCAGGATATCTGCTTTTTTCTGATCACCTCTGCATTTTCCCTACCCACCCTTTCTAAACTCACAATCCCTCCACTAGTCGTCCTCATTTTACTTAAGTGCTCAAGAAAAAGTCTTGTCCCCTTTCATTCCCCCATGAGCAATTTTTTCATCAGTTTGCATCTTTGCACTACTCACTGCTTTTCATGTCTCCCTCCTCTTCTCCTGCTACACCTCCCTGTCCTTTTCTCTCTGTTTCTTTATACCTCCTAAATGCTACCCTTTTAGCCTTTACCTTTTCATTCACTTCCTTTGAGAACCATAGTGGTTTCTTTTTCTCTTGTTTTTACTCAGTTCTTTTACACAGAGGCTTGTTGCCTTTACTGTGCCTTCCCTAAGATTAGCTCACTGTTCCTTCACCCCACCCAGGTCCTCCACCCCCACTAGGTTATCTCTAAGGGGTCTATGTGATAACAGCAAATGCCTAAAGGAGATCTTCGTCACGCACAGTCAGAGTGCCGAAAAGCTTTTCGGCACTCTGACAACCATAGTGCACAGGACACCGGCACCAGGAGATATTTTAACAAGTCTTTCTACTGGGGTGGAGCTGTGCCCCCATGCCCCCTACTTAAGGATTCTCAACTCCAGGTGGTACATGCTGGGAGTGAAAGCATTAAAAATAAAGATTCAGGCCGGGTGCACTAAAATCGCACCAGCACCTGGACCTGAACCCGGTACCTCAGCCATCCCAGCCAGTAGCTAACCTCCGATGCCATGACGCAGCTCTGCCAACCTCTGCAGCGCCACCCCCTACAGCCTTTTCCCACCCTCCAAGCCTGCGCTCACCATGCTCACTCCCACCCCCCTGCAAACGTATGCATAGTGACATCCTGTCGACCAGTTCACCCACCCCATTATCCGGTCACCCTACCCTCCCATTGCCGTGAGGGATTGTGCCGGGAAGGTGTCACCATTATGAATGGTGCCCTTCCTCATGCACCCATCTCATGGGTTACTGTCTCTAAGGCAATCACAGATTTTTTTTTTTTACAAAATCTGCCCTCCTGATGTCCAAGTCCCTCATCCTTGTGTGGTTCACTTCCAACACCATCCATATGTTGAACCACACTGTATGGTGATCACAGGTACTCAGGTGGCCTCCCACCTTGACGTTCATAATACTATCCTTGTTAGTGAGCACCAGGTCCAGTATTGCCTCATCCTGAAAGGGTTCCCTGACTAGCTGCCTGAGAAATGCCCCCTGCAGGGGAGTCCACATGTCCCTGCTTCTAGCTGAAGCTGCAGATTGAAGGCCCTAATCTACATCTGGCAGATTAAAATCTCCCACCAGCAGCACTCCCCTTTTTCTGCCATAGTGCCAATGGCTTCTACTAGTGCCTTACCTAATTTTCCCCAGTGTTGGAAGTCTGTAGATCACATTTGCGCAAATTATGGTTCCATTTCCCATCTCCAGATTGACCCAGAGTACTTCTAACCCCTTCATACTCCCCTGGTTTACTTGCATCTCCATTGTTTGATACCCTCTTTTACATACAGCACCACCCCCTCCTCCCTTTCCACCCTATCTTTCCCAAACTAAGTATAGCCTGTTATGGCTATGTCCAAGTTATGGTCTTCAGTGCACCACAACTCAGTAATGGTAATGATTTTCAGTTCTGCCAATGCTGTGATGGCCTCTAGGTCCTGAATTTTATTTCCTAGACTTCTTGTGTTTGCGCACATGGCCTCCCACTTTTTGTTACCACTCTGCTTGCTACACCCCATTTTTTTCCTTTTTGCTGTGCCTCCTTATCCCCTCTTTTTTCCAGCTCATGCTCCCATCCCATTCAATTTCTACCACTCTGTTTTTTTTTTCTTTACTTGCATTCTGGGGGGTTTAGCCCCCTCCCCCCTCGATTCCTCTCTTCTTTCTGCTTCAGTCTGTGTGGGTGTGGGGGGCAATTTATGCCTTCCTTATTTCTTTTGCCGTCAACCTTGGCTAGGTTAAATGTTCATCTAAGTTACATTTAAACCATCCACTGAGGCCTGTAGTTCCCTTCTCAGATGGATGGATGGAGGCCATCACTACTGTATAAGCCCTTTTTCCTCCAGGTTGGTGCCCTGTCCCCAGTGTAGCCAAACCCCTCATCTCTATATCATTCCTTTAAACATGAGTTGAACCTTCTGGTACAAAGAAACTTATCCTCCCACCACTGTAAGTTTTCACCCAGGTTTTTCTTTTGCTCTGAGGTACTTTACATGCATGCAGTGAAGGTGCTTCTGTAGTAACTTGTCAATGTCACAAGTTTGTATTTGATTTGCATAAATATATTTTTGTTAGTATTAATAGATTATTTTCTTTGGTATTTCAGTTGTATCTTTTAGTGTGTTTCTGTGTTGTTTTATTTTGGGAGTGATTTTGTCTTTCTATAGGATGGGGGAGCTTCAGGTACGTTTTTCATTTTAAGTTTGTCCGGTCTCTTTTTCTAAAAGTTTCAGTCATTTCAGTCATGAATTAAGGTTTCCTTTTTTTTTTTTTTTTTTTTTAGGAACAGCTTTGTTTGTTTTTACAAGTTGCCTTTGTCATTCTGTGTTATGTACTGTAGTTGGGATGAGATGGTTTCCTATGGGTTTGCCACATGGCTGCATCTTATTTGCATGATGTCATTTGTACTTCAACAGACAATAACCAACCACTAGTAGCAGGCAGTTCACTGACCTACGCAGCCAGTATAGTGTTATGCTTATGTAACTGTGTTAGTTTTGGTTGTGGCAGTTCGCACTCTCTATTCCAGAGGAATTACTACCCTGTAGGGGTACAAAAGCAAGGAACTCTCAGAGAGGGTTCCTCCCCTAAAGGTGCCACAGGACAGTCCTGTGGCTAAAGGTACCTTAGGAAGCCCCTAAGAAGAGAGTGCTGCCACTGGAAGAGGAGGAGGGGAGGATGGTGGGGCAAAGACAAAATGCTTCACAGTGAGGCTGAGAGGAACTGCTTATATAGCTCAGGAAGTGGGAGTGGCTGGTTGCTTGGTCACCAAACTACAGGCAAAGCCTTTCAGTTCACTGACCTATGCAGCCAGTATAGTGTTATGCTTATGTAACTGTGTTAGTTTTGGTTGTGGCTGTTCACACTCTTTATTCCAGAGGAATTACCACTTTGTAGGGGTACAAAAGCAAGCAACTCTCTGAGAGGGTTCCACCCCTAGAGGTGCCACGGGATGGTTCCCATGGCTAAAGGTACCTTAGGAATTCCCAAAATAAATGTAGTATCATCCCCAACAGGAGGCAACATGAAGCGTATGAGCAAGCAGTAACAGTGATGTAGAAGCAGTAACTGCAACATAGTAGTAGAGAAGAATAGTGATGGCTTGCATTGACAGAAGGGAACCCCCTAAGGTGAGAGGGAATGGCAGGACATCCTCCACCTCCATCCAACAACAGAACCTACCTAAGAAAACTAGGGGAAACAACTATGCTAATTACATGTTATGACCTGAGGCAGTGGAGGAGAGAAAAAAAACCCTTTGAGGAGGAAATCTCTGGGAATCCAAGGCCTAGGTCACCTTCCCTCCAGGCTTGGGAAAAATGTATTCAGTGACGGCTCTGCAGCTGCAATTTGGAAAACCCAATTAAAGAGGGGTGGAAAATATTCCAATTTGGAGGAAGGCTCTCACTCAAACCCTCTAGCGGGAACGTCATGGAAGGTTGCGAGAAAACTTTGCAACAATACGAGCATCCAAGACACAGGAGGAGAGCAACAACTGCTGAGGCACCCACCTGGCCCACCAACCCTAAATCAAACCAGGTGAACCAGAGGCAGTCATAGGGAGAATGTGGTGAAGGTGCCTTGCTAGGGAAACCACTAAAGTCAATGGCCAACCGTTATAGTGGAACCCTAGAGCCAAAGGAGATCACCATAACCACCCTTCACCACTAGTCCTAAATTCTACACCAGGAGCTGCTGTCATGCAGCAGGCAGATAAAACCAAGCCCGGGGTGAGGACATTCCCAGCTATGGGCCAGGTGAGAAGGATCCCGCCCCAAGTTGGACATGCTCAATGATGAGGACTAAATGCAGCGCAAGACAGTCGGTGGCAGGAACCTGCACCAGATTAGAATGGCTGGCATGCCCCAGAATTGATTGAGAGCTGTAAAGCTGGTGAGCTGAATGAGCACGGTGTGCTGAGATCGTAATGAGCATTGAGTGCTGAGACCTTGTAAGGTCAAATGCAGATTGAGAGCAGTAGAATCCCAGGCCGAAGCCATGGGGATGGTACTAGGCATGATGCAATGGTTTGTGTAAGCAAGGAGCAATGGTTGCATAAGCAAGTGTGGACCTGATAGGTCAGTAAGCAGTAGTAGTAATAGGTGGACCTGTATAATAACTGCATAGCAAGTAAACAGCACTGAGTTAGGGGCAAGTCATCCAGACATGAATGGACAAATCAGGGTGGCAAACTCTGAGGATTTTCGATGATGAAGACAGGATGTAGAATAGAATTAATTAACCACATAGGCCACGACCCCCCAAACACCTCCCAGTCCCCGACATAGGACAAGCAAGGAAGCGATGAAAGGCTGAGAACCACATGCAGATATAAAAGCTAATTTAATAGCCTCAGCAGGAGCTTCAGCTAACCTCAGAGTAAACAAGGTACAATAGGAATGGGTGTAAACAATGCAGCAGAAGGAAGCAAGCAGGCCTGTACAGCAGTAGTAAATAAATGAGTACACTGAGTTGTAAGTGCAATTAAAGGAGGCATAATGCTCTTAAGCATTGTCAAACAGGCAGTGCAATGAGATTGCAGCAATGAGGTAAGCAGAACAAGCATGAGTAAGCTGTATAGCTTGGTTCAAGTAATCCGAGTCAGGTGAGAGCAATAAAATATGCCACATGGACCAGCTATAGTTGAGTAACTGAAGCTAGCAGTATGAGCTCTGCATAGCAGTATGCTAGGAGCCTAGAAAAGCCCCCCCAAAAAGGAAGGAAGTATACACAACCAAAGGCAAATTACAAACCAAAGCAGGAAAACAAACACAGAAGCCCTGCAGAGACAAGCAAGGGGGGGGGTCCAACCAGGGAGGCCCGACCAGCTCAAGGAACAAACCGGCAGAGCCTTCGGCTGGAAAGAGGAACTGCTTATATAGTTCAGGAAGTGGGAGTGGCTGGCTGCTTGGTCACTGAACTACAGGCAAAGCCTTTCAGTTATACTCATCTAGCAGACAGTTACATACTGTTCAGGAGCTGATATTCCCTGTAACCTGTTGTTAACCAATGAGCAAACAAATGTAGCTAAACACTTTTTTACACACATCATGAATATCTGAAAGTGAGCCAAAATGTATTAAATCATAATAAATTTGTTTTATTTAGTTTTTTTGTACTTTCTTCTGATTAGTATTTAGATGGATATTATATTGACTTATAAAAAGGGAAGATAATGTTCTGCTCCCTACATAAAAACATACAATATGACCTATATAAAAACACAGAATATGATGGCTGAAAAAGTCCCATTTGCCATGTAGTCTGCCCAACCCTGCCTTATACAGTACAGGTGTGATGGCCCTACTGGCCATCCACCCCCATGCGTTCCCTCTCTCTACCATTCCCTGTTCTGATTCTACCCTTGTGCCTGTCCCACTCTTATTTGAATCCCCCCCCAATGGTTTAGTATATACCACCTCATGGCAAAATTGTCCACCTATCCATCACTCTTTCAATAAAAGAGTAGTTTTGGATGTCCTTCCTGAACTTTCCCTCGGCCAGCTTAATTTGATTATCCCTTTCACTTGTATTTGCACTTAGGGTGAAATACTCATCCCAGTTTACCATACGTATCTCATGGAAATAATTAAACATTTCTACCATGCCCCTCTCTCCCTCTTCATCTCTAGGGTATACTACACATGATGAGGTCTCTTAACCTTTCCTCACATACTTTTTCTGCTGCCACTGGATCATTTTGGTCACCTTCCTCTGCACTGCCTTCACCCTGTCACATTACTTCCACAGGTGTTAGGTCCAGAACCCTGCATCTCAGCTCAGTAAGCTCTTTCTGGAGATTTTTTTTTTAAATACACAAATAATAAGGAATCATCTGGAATGGAGTAGCATTTTATGTTTAATAATAAAACACCTGGAAAGATGTAGCTTTTGATGTTCAGTGTACCTCACCTGGCCAAATATTTTAGTACATCTAAACTAATTCAGGTTTGCAATATTACCAATAAATCTGATGGCCTGTTCCAACTGCCTAGTGAAAATGAATGTGATGGCTTTTACCCACACAGACATGTTTAATCTTAGAAACATGAAACACTTCCTGGACTTTGTGAGATTGTATATGCTAAAGAACCTGACTAGCAATGCACTCAGAATTTTCATATTCCCTACTGAACAGAGGCTGAAAAGAAAAGCTACTGATTTATGGTATGGAAAATCCAGCACTGGGGATCCGAGATGTTACTGCTACCTATTCAGATTAGAAGTATATACTATAATCAAATGGCTCTTAAACAATCCAACCTGTAGGCTGCATAACAAACTAGCAATGCACCTTTTTAACATACCCATTTAATTCTAAATTGAGGTAAGAAAGTAATGGAAATATACCAGCCCCATATGGTTATGCCTAACTTGCATTGAAAGGGATACTTTAGTACATTTCATGTGCTATGTTATGCACAGCTAAACATTCTGTAAAATGCAAAAAGACGTGTGGGGTGTTGAGGGGGTGCAGGGTGGTGGGTGCTGAGTGGAAGGTTGGGCTAGGGGGTCAGATCAGTGAGGGACCATTTTCTTTTTTACAGTTAAAAAAAGATATTGAGGGACTGTTTTATTTATTTCAGAGAGGACAGTGATTGGAGGGTGAGGGATGCCTCTAGACACCAGGAAAATATAAAATTAGTACAGAGAGGGTGATCAGAGGATGGGGGTGCCACTAGAGACAAGGGAAATATTTTATCATTACGGGGACAGCAGTCAGAGGGTGGAGGACTCCACTATACACCAAGGAAACATTACAGAAATATGGGGATGGTGATTCATTTAAAAATTTCCATATGGATGTCAAAGAAAAGAAGTGGAAGTGAGTCATGGATTTAAAATGTTTTAATAAATGCATTTTGGGGTAAGTTCTCCAATAGTAAACTGCAGAATCCACCTAATGGAATCCCCATGAGGAAGATAGATGTGTTAGTCTCTATACCAAGATGTCATTTTTGTGAGGTTTGAAATTTTGTTTTTGAAAAGAAATTCAAAGAAGATGATGGCAAATGAAAAATGATTTTCCCCATATGAAAAATTATTATTTTTTCATTTCATTCAGCCAAGTTGAAGTGTTTACTGAGCATGCTCAGAACCCAAAATTAAAAAATGTAATAACTTTTGAATGGACTAATATTTTTCACCAAACCACAAAAGGTTTACCTGTGGGCCAGACCCTTTCTATTCTAACAATGTCAGACCAAATTCAAAACCATCTGGGCTGTAGAGCTGTTCAAAGAAAACAGCAACACAAAAATCACTTTTTGCTTTATCCAGATCTCAGAATCTGCACATTCAACCTGAAGGAAACGTGGCACATCCAGAGACCTACTCTACAAGACTGCACATTAAAAGTTTCATGCAAATCCATTGAATGGTAGTGAAGTTATTAAAGTGCACAAATTGCAGTTTCACATTAAAGTGCCTACTCAACTCTACCTATAGGGGTGCCACTGTACCCCTATTATGTGGGTGCAGTAGCACCCCTATATTTAGGGTTGAGCAGGGTTTTCTATGTTAAACCTCCAATTTGAACTTTAATGTCTTCATAACCATTCAACATATTTGCATGAAATTTTGCATACTGTATGTGGTCTCATGGGGGCAGAGTGCTTGATGTGGCAAGTTTCATTTCAGTCAGATGTGAGGATTCCAAGATGCAGATAGCAAAAAAGTTTAAACCTTTGTTGGTTTTTGCTGTGTTTTTTTTTTTTGTCATCACCTTCTGCCCAGTCAGTTTGGAATTTTGGTCTGATCTGTTCAGGGTAGAAAAGGTTTGGCCCACAGATGCGCTTTTTGTTTGTTTGGTAAAAAAATATGAATCCATTCCAAAGTCATTACATTTTAAAATGTCAGTTTCTGAGTATGCTGAGTACATTTTTTTGGATAGCTTCTTGGAATGAACAAATAATTTGATCTGAATGAAAAGGGGTCCCTTTTCATTTCTGGCCAATCCTTATTCATAAGGTAAAAATCCTTTTTTGTTTGCTGCAATTTTGTTTTTGATTTTTCTGTCAAAAAAAAAAAAGAAAACACAAAAATAGCATCTTGCAGAGAGACCAAGACATGTACCTTGTTCATTAGGACTTCACTAGGTGAATTCTGCAATTAACTGTTGGAAAACTGATCCCAGAATATGTTTTTTTTTAACTTTATAAATCCTTTTTTGTTAGTCCCTTCAGCTTTTTTTTTTTGGGGGGGGGGGCTATTTTGTCAAAACACAAAAGGATCCCTTGATATGGAAAAATATTATGGACTTAGTTTCTTTCTGGCTTTTTCTGCATGATATTTTTCAATCAAATGAAAAAGGATCCCTTCATACAGAAAAGGATGTTGGGCTTTTTGTTGTTTTCTCATTTGTCCTTTTCAATTTGAATGAAAAAGGATCCCTTCATATTCTGTTCATATGAAAAAAAGACTTTGAACTTAAATTTGTTTGGTCTTTTTCATTTGTCCTTTTCCATTTTAATGAAAAAAGATGCCTTCATGTTTCTTTCAGATAGAAAAAGAGTTTGGACTCTGTTTTTCAGCTATTTTTTTGTTTGTTTGTTTGAAGGAGTCCTTTTCCATTTCCTTTTTTTTCATTTGATATGGAAACAGATTCCTGCAAATGAAAAAAAAAAAGGATCTTGCACATTGTCTCCACAATTTTCCCAATATTATGTAATTCATCCTTGGTGTCTAGTGGCACTCCCACCCTCCAGTTGCTATGCCCTTAATTTTGTTTATTTTTCCCTTATGTCTGGTGGCACCCCCCACCCTATGATCTCTGTCCTCATAAAGACTGAATGTATCCTTGGTGCCTAGTGCTACCCCCTCACCCTCCAGTCACAGCTGTTGTTTCACGTAACTTCTTTGCTATCAAAGTTTCAATGAAGTGGAGTTGCTCCTTCACCAACAGCAAACATTAAGTAGTTTTTCACACAAACTTGGCACTCACTAAAGGGCAAACAAACAATTTTTACTTTACCCTAAATACTATGTAAAACATGGTTTGCAGATTTTACCCATCCCTGGTGCTCAGTTAAGAATAAGATACAGTGTGTAAATTTCATTTGATCTCTTATCCTACTATTATATAGTATGGGGAGACTAAAGCACTGGGCTAACAGTACTTTTTGAAGTCCAAGGATTCCATTGCTTATCTGGAACACAAAATGGCCACCTCAGAATGACTGGGTTAATTGACTAGCTCAGTGCTACACAGGGAATATGTCATATTGTGAGATTGAGCTTGGATCTCTAGGTTTATGTTTCTGTTCTCAGACTATTAAGCTACTGTATATTGCCTTCATTATGCCTGTAGTTAAACTGTTGATGGTTCACTGTGTGTATGCGTGGGGGTGCTACATTACTACCTTAGTTAGGTGAGTTAACCTGTTCAGTGTTATCCTTTATTTGGGATTGTGCAGATAGTGTACTATTGGGTTCAATAGTATATTCATAGGCTCAGACTGTGCACTTCTCAAATATTATCAGTTTATCCAGTGTAATGATTTGAACAATGTATAACTTTCCATTTTAATGAACAAGGATGCCTTTTTTCTTTAAAGTGATTTTCCAGTTCATGGCAAACTAATTATTGTTGGCATTGACAAGACACAAATCTCACAGCATCACAAAATAAAAATTGAAATTCAAGACATTACGGTCAGGATATTTGAAAAGGTTTAACAATTGCTAAACAGGTTTGTGACTCACTAACACCACTCTGAGGGCCCAAAGCAGGTAGGAACCACAAAATGCCATAATTGATGGAATAAATAGTGGGTAAATAACCCATTAGCAACTGTCCCTAAAATATGTTGGTGCGACTATAAAAAAGAAGTTGATAGTGCCTTGCATATAGGCACACTAGCACAGGTTCAGGGAATAAGAAAGAAGCCATCAGTGTCACATGAATTACCATCTCCCAAAACTAGTCTTTTTGGCCTGCTCCCTTAGCAGCTGAACAGTCCTGATGGTAATATTTACAATATCACTGGTGTCCAGTGGTCCTTTCTGACCCCCCATAACTCCTGACTGTAATATTGTCATTATCCTGGTGATTAGTGGTCCCCTGCCCCCAAACACCACTGACTGTAGTATTTACATTATCCCTGGTGTCTAGTGGTTAACCTGGCACCAAATACCCTGACTATAATATTGTCATTATGCATGGTATCTATGGTTCCCCACCCCAGACACTCCCAACTGTAATATTATCATTATCATTATCCCTGGTATCTGAGGATCCCACACTCCCAGATACCCCTGACTGTAATATTATCCTTACCCCTAGTGTCCAGTGGTCCCTCACATCACACAGACACCCTCAGCTGTAATACTTTTATTATCCCTAGTGTCCAGTGGTCCTTACCATCCCTCAGCTTCTAATTCCCCCCAACTGCACCTGGCAACTCAGAGGTCAGAGTTCCTCCAAGGTGACCAAAACAGACCCAGTGCTTACCTCTATGGCCAGCTGCTAGCTATCAGCTCCATATTACATGGCTTCTGTAATCAGCTGTGATTACAGTAGGTAATTGATTGGCGACTTTCTGTCCATGGCCGGTCATGGAGGCAAGGGGATTTACTGAGCCTGTTATGGAGGGACTCTGATCAGGGTGGTGCAAGGTTTGGGTAGAGGGATCCAAAGCCAAGGAGTGGGAGGGCCACTGGACACCAGTGATAATAACAACATTACAGTCAGGGTGTTCAGAGGGACCCCTGGACACCTGTGATAATGTACATCTTACAGTCAGTGGTGTTTGGAGGTGGGAGGACCACTAGACACCAGGGATATTGACAATGTTACAGTAGATATGTTTGGGGCCGGGGGGCAGTAAACACAAGGGAATTGTTATTACAGACTGGCAGGGCTGTTTGATAAGCAAGGGGGAGCACTGGAGCACCAGTGAGACAGTCCTGACACATGCCGGGGGGGGAGTCACAAACACTGTTCATGGCCTGTTATAAGGCCCTAATGAAATATAAATGGCCCCATAGTATCTTACTAGTGCTATGAGATACTTTATATCTCAAGGAATGTATGGTAGTTTTCTGGAGTGGAGCAATTGCCATTAGTGTGCCATAACAACACAGTCATAATCTCAGTACCATAGTACTTTATTGGACAAATACCTCCTGTGGCCAGTAGGGGGCCAGAGTTTGAAATTACAATCTGGTTAATGCATGAATGATATAATGGAATATGTGTTTAACAATCATAAAATGCAATAGCATGTTTCAATATACCATTGGTTTGCTCCAGGCACTAATTAGTACCTGGAGCAAATATTTAGTGCTCTCTAATCTAGATCAATGAATATCCTAGCCTATATTCTTTATTACCAAAGACATATATATGCAAAGTATGCTCTTTGACTTATTTACTTCATCTGTTTCTACTGTTTCACCTGAACTGTAGGTATAATCACCTACTTGTAACATCAGTATAACTTCTGTGGTAACAGGTTGTACTGTCATAAAATCAGGATCATGACTTAATTGCTGACATAAGCAATCTGAGTAGAAGTCTAAGAAGGACTAGGTTTGCTGGCCAAGGCACCTAGCTTCACCTGAGCTCTTTTCTTCTAGGTTGCTTGAAAGGACAGAGCAAAGAACCTTACCAGAGCAAGGATAAGGATTAAGACTTCTTTTGGCTAGGCAGATTTACTGTGTGTTGTTATTTTTATTTTGTACTCACAGGGATTGTTACTGTTTGTTGCTAACATTGTATGGCTTTATTTTCTCTGATTCAAATTGTTGTTGCTGGGTATACCTTCTGCTGCATTATTACAGGGTGTGCCTACAGGAGTGTGCTTATGGATTACTGCTGTAATCTTCTGATTCAAATTGTCTTTTCAAAGTATATCTTCTGTTAGTGCTTTATTTCTCTCTGTAGCAAAGTTTTTCTTACAGGGCATGTCTTCCGTGAAATAATTACAGGTGGCACTTTACAGGTTTTACAGTTTTATCTATCATTAGGATAAGCTTTCAGGGCTACTGCATTTGTTGCTGGCTGATTGTTTCTGCTCTTACTTCCTTGTTTCTTTCATCTGTGGTTCTTCTTTTTCGCCAGGGGGAAGGGCCCAGCCACCCACCCCCATCCCCAACCACCCCACACTACACTCCTTTTATAGGGTAGCATAGTCATGACATTTCCTGTAACAAAGCAGGAAGGGTTAGATCAGAGGGGTATCCACACAGTGACCTCATTTACAGGGGCAGTAGTACTTTAACTTGTTATAACAAGTTATGAAAAGAAAAACAAACAAGACACAAAATCAAACTTTTGCTTTAATTTTCTTCATTATAATTACTCTGACCAGGTTATAAAC
This sequence comes from Neoceratodus forsteri, assembly GCA_016271365.2. Lineage (NCBI taxonomy): Eukaryota > Metazoa > Chordata > Ceratodontiformes > Ceratodontidae > Neoceratodus > Neoceratodus forsteri. Next base: position 1,175,210,362 of record CM057449.1, on the reverse strand, counting down.
CCAGCAACCTATCTGGAATGGATATCATTAACTGCAGGTACTGTGGAACACTTTTCAGAAGGGCAGTTTTATAGGATTTAGGACACTGTCCTACATGCTGGGCCATTGGAGATATAAGGGCTCAGCTCCAGTCAGCATGGGCAGAGACTGTGTACCTCAAATTACATATTCAAGAAGAAATATATTATAAGAACCGCCCGCCATTTCCCCAACATCCAGCAGAAGCACCTCGACTGCAGAGGGTAGTTGGTCTAGGAAGAAGGCAGGTGGTTAGGAGGGTAAATTGGGTGCCCCATCACTCGGTGCTCTCCAACATATCACCTCCACAAACCATATAAAAACTACAAACAGGTATCTGCCTCTATCTCTGAAATCAAAGTGGCAGAAGACACTGCAGAGCAGGACACTGCAGCACAGGAGCTAACACAACAAAACTCACCCAAAACAGGAACCAAAACAAAAAAAGCAAAAAGGAAATCCCAAAAACTTCTGATCATAGGAGACTCCATGATTCGGGGAGTTGATACGTATCTCCAGTCAGGGGTAATGGTCAGATGTCTCCAAGGTACATCAGTGTGGAGAGACACTGAGCGCATTGCTAAAATTGTTCAGGAAGCAGGAAAAAACATTGACATCCTGGTACACATAGGGACTAACGATCTTGCCAACCGGTCAGTTGTCGAGACCAAGGAACACCTGATCAGACTGGGTGACAAACTATCATCCATTTCATCCAGCATCTCCTTTTCTGAGATCCTGCCAGTCTGGGAGAGGAGAACAGATGGATGGAAGGTCAGTGAAGGGGAGATAGGGGAGCTAAATGTGTGGCTCAAGGGCTGGTGCAAGGAAAAAACACAAATTTGTAGGGAACTGGCAACAGTTTTGGGAGTGAAAGTTCTTTAAATTTGATGGACTGCATCTGACTAAGGAGGGAGTCAGTGCATTGGGGCAGAAGTTGGATGTCTTTGCAGAATATTTAAACTAGCAAATGGGGAGAGGGGTGCAGCACCCCATATGTCAAATGGGAAGAACACCCTTCCCCCTTCAGCAAGTGGTAAAACTGGAGTTCAGCATATTTGTAGTTCATTTGCATCACCAGGTAAGGAAAAAGGTCCAGCTCCCCAATGCACAGGGGGAAACGCTGGACCTTGCCCAACAACTAACACACTGAAATCTGGCCAATGGAAAATCATGTACACAAATGCTCACAGTCTGGGAAACAAGATCCCAGACCTGCAGGGAATAATGATAGAGGCTAAACTAGACATAGTAGCCATTAGCGAGACATGGTTTACCAGTAACCACACTTGGGAGACTTTAATGCCTGGCTATGTACTGTTCAGAAGAGACCGAGGTTCAAAAAAGGGGGGGGGGAGGTGGCCCTTAATGTTAATGAAAATATCAAAGCTACAAAAATTCAGAATAAACATAAGGAGCCAGAAGAACTGTGGGTCACCCTGGAAACAGAAAATGGGACAGCCACACAAACTGGGCTTGTGTACAGGCCTCCAGACCAGGGGGAGGACATAGACACGTTACTGTTAGAAGATATACAAAACATGACAGCTAAAGGGGAGGTTCTGATAATGGGAGACATCAACATGCCAGATACAGATTGGTCAATACCACCAGAGACATCTACCAGAACTAGATACATGGTGGATTACCTACAGGGGGAGGGCCTCAAACAACTTGTACAACAACCCACAAGAGACAGGGCTAGCCTAGATCTACTACTGACTAACAGGGAAAAGATCACAGATCTCCAGGTAGAAGGTCTGCTGAGTGCCAGTGACCATCACATGGTATGGTTCAATTTGGCCACTAGAACAAAATCAACCCATTCCAATGCAAAAATATGGGGCTTCAGAGGAGCTGACTTTGATAAGATGGCCAACAGAGTTGAGCTAGCCCTGGCAAAAAGAAATACAGGTGAGGGGGTACAGGCAAAGTGGGAAAGCATTAAAGATACAATACTAGAAGCAACATCCAATTGTGTTAGTGAGAAAATGAAGTGCAAAAGAAGAAGGAAACCACTTTGGTTCTCAAACACAGTAGCAGAAAAGGTCATAGCCAAAAGGCTGGCCTTCAGGAAATATAAGGGAATGCTGCAGGATGAGGATGAGGATAGGGAGGCATACCAAACTTCCCAAAGGGAAGCAGGGAAGGCAGTAAGGCAGGCAAAGGCCCAAACCAAGGAAACACTAGCATGAACAGTAAAAGAAGGTGACAAGACTTTCTAGAGATACATTAGTGAAAGGAGAAAGTCCAGAGAGGGTATTGCTAAGATCAAAGGGGATAAGGGGGCATGTGAGGAGGAGGACCATGTAAAAGCATCTATCCTAGATAGATACTTCTGCTCAGTATTTACTGAAGAGAAGGTAGGGTAGGGCCCACAGCTCAGCACCATGGACACGGGGGGGGAGGTGTGCACTAGTCCCTTCACAAAAGAAAGGGTCCTACAAGAGCTCGATAAGCTCAGGGTGGACAAGGCAATGGGACCTGATGGCATACATCCCAGGGTACTAAAGGAGCTAAGGGTGGAACTAGCAGAGCCATTATCAGAACTGTTTAGTGAGTCTCTGAGCACAGGAGAGGTCACAGGAGACTGGAAAAGGGCTCATGTGATCCCATGCCACAAGAGTGGTAGCAGGGAGGAGGCAGGGAACTACAGACCAGTTAGTCTTACCTCAGTAGCAGGCAAGCTTATGGAGACAATCCTTAAGGATAGGATAGTGCATCGCCTGGAATCCATGGGAGCACAGGATCCAAGCAGCATGGGTTTACAAAAAGAAGGTCCTGTCAAACTAATCTCATAGATTTCTTTGGCTAGGTAACCAGAGTGGTGGACCAAGGGGGAGCAGTTGATGTTGCCTACCTTGACTTCAGAAAAGCTTTTGATACTGTCCCACATAAAAGATTGATTAATAAGCTGGGTAGGCTCAGGGTGGGTCAGACGTTGGTCAACTGGGTGGCAAACTGGTTGACGGGCAAAAAACAGAGAGTGGTTGTAAATGGTATACAGTCAGAAGAGATGCAAGTCACAAGTGGGGTACCTCTGGGATCAGTCCTGGGGCCAGTCCTCTTCAATATCTTCATCAGTGACATTGTAGGTGGACTGGAGGGTAAGGCTTGTCTGTTTGCAGATGACACCAAGATCTGCAACAGAGTAGATTATCCAGATGGGGTGGGCAGAAAGAGAAGAGATCTGGATAAACTAGCAAAACGGTTGGAAGAGTGGCAACTGGGGTTTAACACAAAGAAGTGTAAGATCATGCACATAGGGAAGAAACCCTCAAACCACCTATAGGCTGGGAGGGATTGGTGGCAGTCACAAGGGAGAAAGAGACTTGGGCGTCATCATCATGATGACCTGAAATCATCCAAGCAGACCACTAAAGCAGTAGGTAAGCAGAGGGATGTTAGGTGTATTATCAGGGGTATCACAAGTCGGAAGAGGGAGGTAATAATCCCTCTTTACAAGACACTGATTAGGCCCCATCTGGAGTACTGCATGCAGTACTGGAGGCCACACCTTCACAAGGACATTAACCAAATTGAGGCAGTCCAGAGAAGGGCAACCAGAATGATGCAGGGACTGCACCAAAGAACATATGAGGACAGAATAACTGAGCTCAATATGTATACCCTAGAGCAAAGTAGGGAGAGAGGTGATATGATTGAAACATTCAAACATCTTAAGGGCATTAACAAGGTGAAAGAGTCTAACATACTTCAATATAAGAAAAATAGCAGAACAAAAGGACACAGCATGAGATTAGAGGGAGGTCTATTAAAGGGTAATGTGAGGAAGTTCTTTTTCACAGAAAGGGTGGTGGATGCATGGAACAGCCTACAGCTGGAAGTGGTGGATATGAATACAGTGCAGGGCTTCAAACAGGCATCGCATAGGCATAAGGGAGCAATACAGATGAGAATGAATAGATGGGCCATTGACAGAGCAAAGGCCAATGGCACATTCATAAGGTAGAAAAAGAAATGGGCAGAGTGGATGGGCCTTGCAGTCCTTATCTGCCGTCAACTTCTATGTTTCTATGTTTCTAAGAAGAAGAATAGATCCTGGTTTATTGAAATGTCTGCAATGATAACCAAAGAAGGTCTGTATGAAGTAATTATGTGGTCAGAAAGAAGGCTAACTGGCTTCCTCTGGCAATAAAAAGGGAAATGGCTAAGGGGCTGGTGGCTGAGAAACATCATCAATAAATTGTAGTGAGAAATAAAAAAGTTCCACTCTGGGGATGCAACTCAGACCCCCTAACCTCTACTGCTAGGTAGTCTGTAGATCTATGACTGTACTAAGCTCTGTAGAGAGGAAATGTATGCTATGGCAAAGGATATCCAGCACTGAGTAAAGACCCCTCTCACACACACACACACACACACACACACACACACACACACACACACACACACACACACACACACACACACACACGGACAGCTGCAGTGAATTTTCAGAATGAAAGTCCGTCTATTAGAAGCAGTTTCCCAAGCTGCATTTAAAACTCAGAGTCTAAACAGAAACTTTTCCAGTTATCAGCAGTATAAAATGTCAAACCTTGCTGAAAGTCTATCATTAAAATAGAAACACGGAAACATAGAAAGTGATGACAGAAGGAGACCATACAATCCATCTTGTCTGCCCACAGGCCTACCCCCCCCTCCCTTAACTGCTAATCAGTTTGGTGGTGCCTTTGTACCTGTCCCAAGCATCGTTGAAACCTACCACTGTTTTTGCCCCCACCACTAACTGAGGAAGGTTGTTCCATGCATCTACTACCATCTCAGTAAAGAAAAACTTACATGTGTTACCTCGGAATTTACCCCCCTCCAGCTTCAGATTGTGCCCCCTAGTTCTTGTGCGCTTTCTGACTTGGAACAGTTCTTTAATTTGTACCTTGTTTATTCTATTTAGAACTTGTAGGTCTCAGTCATGTCTCCCCTCTTCCTCTGCTACTCAAATAAAAAATGACATCTAACAGTTTTGCACAAATGACATATATTCTCTCATACTACATGCATTGTACTAAGCTTGCTATACAGGAAATGCGTACTGTGATAAAGGACATAAACAGTGAAAGCAGACCCACTTACACAGCTGTGGAGGACATTCATAATTAACAGTCTGTCATTTAAAGTAATATTTCCCAAGCTGCATTGAAACCTCAAAATCTGAACTAACACTTTTTAAGTTCTCAGCAATATACAGTAGAACTTCAAACGTTGCTGAATGTCTATCACTTTCATAAGAAATGACATCTAACAATTTTTCTTATACCACATAATTTGCAGTTAGAAAGAAAATAAATTTTCCACTCTAAGGGCTGAATACAGCCCCTACCTTCTCCTACTTAGTAGCATGTAACTCTACCACTGTATCAAGCTTCCTATACAGGAGATCCATGATATGGCAAAGGGAATCAAGCAGTGACTGTAACCATCCACATATATAGCTGAAGTGGATATTCACAATTAACAGTCTCTCCATTTGAAGTAGTGTTTTCCAGGTTACATTTAAACATCAACATCTAAGCTGGAACTTTTCAAGTTAACTGAAATATAAAACTTCAAACCTTGCTTAAAGTCTATCACTGTCATCGGTAGCCTGTGATGTGGGTGCACACACAAGGCCGACATCCAAAACTGTGATGCTTTATGGGCAAAAGCCTGAATGACAATGGGGAGGGTAGGGCGACTGGATGTGGGGATGGGCGAATCCAGAGACAGGATGTCACTATACATACACATGTGCGTGGTGGGGAAGTGAGCACGGTGAGCGTGGGCTGGAGGGGACAGAGGTGATGTAGGGGGTGGTGCTGTGGTGGGTGTCGAGCTGCGCCATGGCATCAGGGGTTGGCCTGCAGTTGGGGTGGGTGAGGCACCTGGTTTAGGTCCAGCCGCTGGTGCAATTTTATTGCACCTGGCCTGAAGCTTTATTTTTCATGCTTTCGCCAGCCCCCCGAAATGCACCACCCTGGAGTTAAGAATCCTTTAGTAGGGGGCTGTTGGTGTGTGTGAGTATGTGGGGGGGTGCAGCCCCTCAAACAGAAAGCATGAAATTGTAAGTGCCTGGCACCATTGTTCCGTGTGCTGAGGATGTCAGAGCACCGGAAATGTTTTCGGTGCTCTGATGTCACAATAATGTGGCTCGCCTTTAGGCAGTTTTTGTTATCACATAGAACCCTATCATCAGCAATGACACCTAGAAATTCCCCTCATACTACATAAATTAGAGTGAGAAAGAAAAAATGTTCCACTCTAGGAACTGAACACAGGCCCCTTCTCTCTACTGCTTGGCAGCCTGTTTCACCACTGTAATAAGATTCCTGTACAGGAGATGCATGCTGGGGCAAAAGACATCCAGCCATGAGTGCAGAACCCCCTACACAGCTGTAGTGGATGTTTCTAATAAACAGTCTGTCCATGTGAAGTAACATTTCCCAAGCTGCATTTAATCCTCAAAGTCTGAGTTGAAACTTTCCAAGTTATCAGCAATATAGAGCTTCAAATCATGCTGAAAAAATATCACTATCATTAGCAATGGCATCTAACAATTTCTCTCATATTACATAAATTAGAGTGAGAAAGAAATAATGTTCCACTTTGGGGATCAAACCCAGAACCCTGCCCTCTATTGCCAGGTAGTTTATATCTGTACCACTGTACTAAGCTTTCTATACAGGAGATCCATGCTGTGGCAAAGGACATCAAGCAGTGAGTGCAGACCTCCCCAACTCAGCTTCAGTGAGTGTTCATAATTAACAGTCTGTCTATTTGAAGTAGTGTTTCCCAAGTAGTATTCAAACCTCAAAGTCTGAGCTGGAATTTTTTAAGTTATCAGCAGTATAGAATTTCAATGCTGAAAGTACACCACTAACATCAGCAATAAAATCTAGCAATTTTGCTCATACTTCTTAAATTGTAGCAAGAAAGAAAAACTAATGTTCCATAGTGGGGACTGAATCCAGGATTTTGTTAGTTTGGAACCATGCATCAATACCTAAAAGTCCTATCACTGATATCATCAGTGATATCATGCATCTGAATCACTCACATTGATTGTACCTTTGAATTTGACAGAAAGTAAAAAAAAGGGTATGCATGACCACAACAGATGCTCATAGCTATGAAGAAATATAGGAATGAATGTTCTAAAATTCAAATTGTTAGAGAATTTTGTGGAACTAAGTTCTGCTGATACCAACTTTGATTTTTTTTCTAGAAACTGAACATCTCTAAGTAACTTGTAGTTGTATCCCACATCAACACCATGCACAACAAACTCTGCTCCAAGAAAAGTGTACCAGACTGCAACAAATCTGCAATTCACTACTTGTCAAATGCGTTATATGGAGATTGAGGATGGAGCAGCAAGATGCTGCTGGGCTGCTCTGTTCCTTGTTTGCAGCTCCCAAACTTTTTCTAATACTATTGGGTGTATGAGCTATAGTCTAAATTTTGTCTTTAAAATGAAATTTATAAAGTATTGACAAAGCGGACAGATAACTTTAGCTTTTGTCTATATTTAGACTAGTTTGATATATTAACTTGAATGATAGTGAAAACACTGGACTCCTCATGTTCATGAGACTGGTCTGGAGAATGATCGGGGTAGTATTTTCACGTTGCTTGGGAGCTAGTTGTCAATTTTGGGCTGGCATTCTTTCTATTTTCAACAGCAGTGTGCTGTGATTCTAGTTTAGAAGGAGCGTGATCTGCTTGTTCGACTGTTTGGTCTGCTGTGTTTGTAACCACAGTAAAATTGTATTTTGAGAGTAACCAGGATATGGTAGACTGGAGGACAAGAGCTGGCTGGTGTAAGCCTTGGTCGAAGAGCTCTGGACATAATACTTTTCAGCTATGGATGAACGCTTTACCTGGAAAAGGTGCTCTACCCAGATACAGTGCCAACATTAAACATGGGGGTATTATGAAAACCTGTGAGAAGGATGAATTTGGAAGAATATTAAGAGTGCTGCATCATGGCCAAAGGACAGACCGTGGCAGCTTTTTCATTTTTTATATTTCATATTAAAACCTTTTTGGACCTACTTTAATTCTGCTTCCATGTAGAGATGGATGAAGTCCACAAACTTCACTCTGCAAAATATTTTGTGAATTTCCTGTAATTCACAAAATATTCTGCGGGTCAGAAGTGCAAAATTTCACTGTGAAATGCAAACATTTGCCTGCAAAGTGTGGAATTTCACCTGCGAATGGGTGAGTGACTCAATGTGATTAAGACTGAGAAGGCAAGCAGCAGGACCTGTTTGACCTATTTTGATTAAGGGTAGCATTTCATGCAGCAGAGGGTTCTGGGAAGTGAGTGAAGCCTAGCTGTGCTTAAAAAAAAGGAAGAAATGCAGTGAGGTGGTGACAGAAGCAAGTGACACCAGTGTGGTAGATATGGACTTGGGGGCATTCAATGAACAAAGATCAGTAGTTGAGCTGCAGTGCGGCATTTTGATGAACTCTTGGGGGGGGGGGAGGCAAGTGTGGAGCTGGGCACAATGAGCAGTGATTGCAACTCGATACCTAACATAGGATAGCTCTGGTGTTGAGAGCTGGCATATGAGTAGAAATCTGATGGAGCTTTAGACAGGTTATTTGATGAGAAGTTGAAAATTGAGTGCAAGGCAGTGGAATGAGGAGCATGCATCCTGCCCCTAGCTGCCTGAATGCACAGATGTGGAGGGCCACACAGTTTAGAAGTGTCAGGCTGGTAGCCATGGCAACCATTTGGAATCATTGCAAAGGGGAAATGACAAGTCAAGTTTAACAGGGTGGGGTTATTTTAAGAGTGGGTCTGGCTGCAAGTCATGAGTAACTCCCAGTCCTGTGAGAAAATGTGCATTTGTGAACATTACCCTCCAGCCCTAATAATAAAAAAAAAGAATGATGAGTCAGATGGTTACCAAGCTGGCCAAGAAAGGACTTGATTTACACACTAGGTGGGCTTTGGATACGAGAGTCAGGCAGAAAATGATGAGCTAGCAGCCAGCTGAGTTGACCTAAACAGTGAGGAGTTGGTACTGTGGGCACATACGCCATTGATTAGGTCAGGCAGGAATGACCATTGCCATAGCAATGGTGGGGGACACAGTCTGTCCATTTGGAACGTGGAATGTTGAAGCATGGCCTGGGAAGTAAGGAGGGCTTGGAGTTGCAACAGGAGTGCAAGGTCTAGCCCAAAAAGTAAGGTGCGCTTGTGGGTGCAGCAGGGGTATGACACACAGCAGGTGCGAGAAAGCAGGACTGTGTCCAGCTGCCATCTTTGGCAGGCGCTCATTGCCAGGGCAATGGCAATATGGCAATATGCTGGTGGCCATCTTAGGTTGGGTGGCCGTTGCCATGGGAGTGTCATTCTGGCAAAGGCTGCCTCCATGTATAAATTGTTTACCACAGCCCTGAGCAGCCCAACTGCATAAACAGCTCAGCAGTAGGCTCAGCTTGCTGCAGGGGGAGACACTCCGAAAGAAACACTCTGATCACTCAAGGGCAAAATTCTGCACTTCGCACCTGCAGAATATTTTGTAAATTGCATGAAATTCACAAAATATTTTGTGGACGAGATTCCCAACTTTGCCAGTGAAATTAAACTTCACTGCATCTTTATTCCCATGTTTAAAAATGTACACATTTATATTTGGCAAACTTCATCTGCATTTGAGCTTTTGGACCCTTGAAGTGATAAATAAGAACCAACAATCTGAAAACTCATTTTCTTTTCCCTGATGCTCAGAACTGATTGCAGCAGAGTAGAACTCTACCGGGAGTCTATTCATAGAATTTAATAAGCTTGCCTCATGTTGTAACTGATGAACTAGTTGCTTTATCATTAGTCTACCATAAACTGCCAGTAGCTGCAAAAATATCTGGGAACTTTTGAGAACTTGGGCTCTATTTGACCAGCCCTATTTAATACAGAAGCTATTATTAAGAGTTCAGTATATTATATTTGACCTGTGTTGTATATGTGATTTTATTTTTCATTCATAATTGCATTTATTATAGGTTTATCTACTTCAATAACTTGATGGTAATTATATCCTTTGGAATCCTACTATATTAGTATTTATTCAAAATGCACTGTATACAATTTGAGATACAGGAATATTTTCTTGTTAGTATAGAACTATTATGGTTGATTGTGGCAAAAGTGATAGGTTAATATAAGTGAGGATCCATGTAAATGGCGAGATGCAATAGGTTCCAGGGATGGAGGGGGTGGACTGGAGTGATAACCCAGTGGGGTTCACTGCCAGATGGAAGTTATTATACCTTTGCTGATGGACTGTGGGGACTCTAATGAGAGTTCAGACAAGTAGTAGTCACGCAGGCAGTGTGCTGGATAATAGATTCATTTGTGTGGGATAAAATGACTTGTCAATTTGGTGCTAGGAAAGCTCATAGGACCCTACATTAAATACCACAGGGGTTGGTTGATAGGATATACCCACCAGGTAGGTTGTCTAATAAGGCAGAGAGCAGCATAGCTTGCATGGTACCCTTGGGAGATTATCCCAGTTGGTGGGTTCCTTCGTACCACAAAGGATGAGTTTTTTGGGTTTAACAGCCACAGTCCTGCTATTTTTGTTCAGTACAGAGTACTCCATGTATTAACCATAAATCTGACATATGGCTCTAAAGTAGCTATCCTCTTCCACCTCCAAGTAAGCTACTGATGTCTTGTGTTTTAGGTACTGTACTGTACATCTTATTTGGGTGCAGGTCACATAGGAAATCTTCAACCGTCATCCCCCGAATGACAGCAATTTGGGCTATTTCATCATCAGATTTGTTTATTCTATTTAAAGTGAGCTACTATCTCACCTTGGCAATTTCTGGAGATTACTATGATCTGTCAAATTTATTGTACTAATGCTTTAGCTGCATTATGATGATTGGGAGGTACAGGAAATGGAAACTCATGATGGGGATAATGTGTGAAAAATTACTGTACTAAGATTTATAAATTTAAACTAGCAATGCAGGACTAAATAGATCTTAAAATTCTAACTTATGTGTTCTTAGGGCATGATAACATGATATATTCCTTTTTAATTCATCATTCTACTTACCTACCGCCCTAAATCTCACCTCTCTCACCCACCTATTCCTTGTATACCCACAGCATCTCATTCCTTCACTCCTAGTATTATCCCAGTTCAGACCCCCCCCCCCACTGGCTGCCCACTTCTCCTGACACATGTCTCCCCTTTGATACACCTGGGTCTTTTAAACTGACTATGTATGTCTCTTCACTTGTAGGATCCACTTCAACTAATCTCTTTGCTGGACTATAATGCCTTTACCTTACAGGAATACTAAACCATGTATGTTGTTGTATCTGGTATAAATTTTTATTGACTTGCTACCCTATTGTTATGTATACCCTTACCGACTGTCTTTTACCTGAACCCAAATGTATTTTTACTTATCCTGTCTATTGCAGGCCTACCTGTACTGTTGTACTCTTGCATCTACTGTCTATTTGTCTGTATATAAATGCATTGTTACTTGACTTGTGTAATGCAGGTCCACCTTGTAAATGAGCTTGCTCAATGGTGTTTGCCTGGATAAATAAAGAATTTGATTGATTGATTGATTGATTGATTGATTGATCGATTGATTCTTTTTTGTCTGTCTTCTATATGCTCATATTTTAATTTGTAAATGTCTGTATTGGTTTTAAAAAACAATCAGGCAACAAGCAACTACTGCTACACTCCCTGTTCTCCAACAGATTAGCTTTAAGATGATCCTACCAGTGTTGATGACGTGGATTTTATTTACAGTGCTGCTTTGCCAAGCTGCCCTAACAAGACTAGACCCCCTTTGAACTTCCACTGTAGCTTCATCCTTAATCCTCCACTCCTTACCCATCCTTGCTCCCTTTAGTTACACCTCTGTCTCCCCCTCCTTGAGGCCTGTTGATTTTCCTGCAACTCCTTTGTCCTGGCTAATTTGTGATTTTCTACCATTCCTTCCTATCACTTTCTTCTCTCCTCACCCCCTCCACCCTGTCCACCTACTCCCTTCAAACTTGATCACTCCACATCCCCTATTACAAAACTGCTTCTGATCAGTTTTCCATTTCTGTCTGCTGTCTAACCCCTCAAAATCACTTCCCTCTCTCTAAGACATCCATTGTCTTCTGTCTGTCATCTTAAACCCTGATTTTGGCACATACCGTCTGTCATCTCAAACCTTGTTTTTGGCACATGCTGTATCTCACAACAATGTTCTTGAAGCTTTCATAAATTCAAACTTGAAAATTACCTAGCTGACCTTAGGAGTACAAACGTGCAAAACATTTATTTGGCCACGTCAGTGGACGAGGCTGTCGACATCCTCAATACAACCCTTACAAATTTAGCAAACAAACATGCCCCGCTCATAAAATGCAGAGTGAAAAAAACCTCATACACTTGGTTCACTGCTGAATTGAAAACAGCCCTAACCCAATGGGACAAACTTTGGGCAACAGCAAGATGTATCACGGCCCCCATAGATTGGATGACATTCAGAACAGTTAGAAATGCTTGCACAAAGCTTATTAGAATTTCCAAAACTAACTACTATGTGAAGGCCTTAGAATGTGCCAAGGGCTATTCAGCTAAAATCTGGTGAATGATCAAAACCATTGAAGGTCACAGAATCCCATCTTCTAGCCCCATCAAAATTATCACTAGAAGTACAACGATTGCTGATCAGGGTACTATCCTTGAAAAATTAAATGCACATTTCATGACAGCAGGACTAGCATTTGACTCTTCTCCAGCTGCTAATCTTGCAGACAGCCCCATACCTAAGGATGTTCTTGTGGAACTGCATATTCAGGACTCCTTCTATTTCTCCCCTGTCACCTACTAAAAAAACTTGACACAAAAAAGAGTGCTGGCACAGATGGAATAGAACCCACATTCCTAAAACTAGGGTGCTACTTCCTAACCCCCCCCCAATGCACATCTTCAATCTGTCAGTTACTTCTGGAATGGTTCCCTCTTGCTGAAAAACAGCATTCCTACAGCTTTTATTTAAATCTGGTGACCCGAGCTACCAAAACAACTATAGACAGATTTCCATCCTACCAGTTCTGTCTATGCTCCCGGAAAAGATAGTTAATATTCAGCTAATGGAACACCTTGAAAGCTCAAACTTATTTAACCCACTGCAATCAGGTTTCAGACAAAACCATAGTATGATATCAGCACTGGCCATGACTGGTTTACTGTCCTGGATAATAAACACCCCACAGGAGCTGTCTTCCTAGATCTGAGAAAAGCCTTTAACATACACCATTGATCCCAGTCTCCTGTTAATTAAACCTAATGAACATGGCTTGAACGATCACTCGGTGAACTGGATTTCTAGCTATCTATCCAGTAGACTCCAGCACATTAAAGCTGAAGGGCTCTTATCCCCCCCGTACCCCAAGGCTCCATCTTCGAACCTCTGCTGTTTTCTATCTACATCGGTTCCCTAAGCAATAACATCCACAATTCGAAAATTAACATTTTTGTGGATGACACTGTACTATATACCTCAAAACCCTCTCTGTCAGATATCAGCACTAAATTATAGTCTGATTTTAAACAACTACAACACAACCTTTTAATCTCCAACTTGTTGTCAAATGCCAAAAAAAAAAGCAATGTTCTTCCTTCCACCTCATCCCTCATTATCTCTATGCAAACAGGCCTCGCTTGCATCTATCACAACCCAATTAAGGGATTCACTGGAGGGAGTCAAACAATTTAAATATCTAGGAATCTGGTTAGACAGCAACCTCTCTTTTACTCCTCATATCAATTATCTTTCCAATTAATTAAGAATTAGACTTTTTGTTTCTACAGGAATAAATCCCTATTTCCAAGACATCAGGAAAAAGTTAGGTCAAGCAACCTTCCTTCCTCTTCTCGATTACATGGACTTCATATACCTGTATAATAGCAGTTTAGTGTCCAACCCACACAAGTTAGATATCCTCTTTCACCGTGCTATATGTTTCACACCATAGAGAACATATCATTGTGCCCAATATTCTACAGTGATCTGGACATCACTTGCAACAAGAAGGAAGCATTGTTGAACAAATTACCCTGTATATCACATGCTTATTTCACCATTCCCACAGCTACTATTCCCTTAGGGAAAACTCATAAATCTTGTTAGACATGCCAAAATTCTGTACTCACTTTGGCAGAGCAGCCATTAGCTATGCCATCCTGACAATCTGGAATAAAAAGCACTCCTCTCTCAAGCTCCCCGAATTAGTCTCTGTGTACTTTAAATCTCTGACCAGCAAAGCACTTAAAGAAACTTGCCAATGTCAGAATAACTAGCACATCTGAGCCATGGAAAATCTTTCCCAACAAGCACTTTTATCCCCTCAACAACTTTTTTTTCCTCTGCCTGTAATACTGGATACAATATTATACCGAAATGTTTTTTCATAGACTCCTCAATTCTTAAACTGTATGCTTGTCTCCTTTATTTCAGTAACTGTGCTGCATGCCAGTTTATTATATTATATCATGTATATCTTGTTGTACAGCATTGTTCTAACAGGACATCCTTGTAAATCAGCATGCTCAATAGAGTTTTCTTGCAAATAAACTTGAACTCTTGAAGCTGACCACATGCACACTGATTATGGCTGGATTATATTTAATCTCTGGATATTTAGGCACTCATCATCCTGTTATTAAATTTCTTATGCCCTGTCACCATTGTAATTTTTTGTATGCTTTGAATTTGGTGAAGGTTGCTTTTAGCACCTTGCTGAAATCTTGTTTTTTGCATTGTATTTGTCATTTGCTGTTAACTTTACTATTCCTGAGTTGCACCTGGAATTTCTGACTCTGTGCCTCTCCTGGTAAACAAATAAAAAAAAAAAAGTAATGCAGAGATCAGAAGCAGGCTTCTTACTCAATATAACCATCATGCACAGTCTATTAAGAGTGAATTAACTGGGATATATTTTAACTGGCAGTTGAGATAATACAATGTTAAATTGTGAAGACTAAAGAGATAACATTTTTAAAACAAAAAGTGTGTAGCCTGCTTTTTTAAACTTAAGTATGAAAGTTATTCTGCGTCCATTTAATAGCACTCATTTTTAGCATGTACTAGAAATGTCACCTGATAATCAAGTGACAGGATAAGCAGACTTTAGGCCTGTTTTTTTTCTATCAGCCTAGGTCATAGGGTCCAGTTAGTGAATCAGGGCTGGGGGTTACTGGGTGATATCCGCGCAGAGAAACCCACACACAACACAACGGCACTGTGATTAGTGCATATGCCTTTCGAGCATCAAGGGAATTAGAGTGATACAAAAGTATTGCTACCCCCTGACGCTCACCATGATGGAGGAAGTGGTTAGGAACACTGCCGGTTGGGTGCTCGGTTGAGCCACTCACATGGTGGAGTGGATAGAGCACACGACCCTACAGTGAATGGGGTTAGGGAACGAGGTTTCATTCCCGACTCCGGAATCTTTAATTTTTTTTGTTGCTGTTTCCTTGCCCCTAAGTCCACACCCCATCAGAGCTGATTACAATAAGTCTAAGGGGTGTGGTAGGCATGGGGGGGCAAAGCCTCCCACATAACAAATGGAAAGCTACCAAGCATGTTTTCACCCTGACTGCTGCTGTGCGGTTGTGGTGTGCAGGTTGGCATCCATGACATTATGATCCTGTGCCACTGGGGGGGGCTTAGTTAGTGCCACATGGTTGTAGGGGGCCTGATAGAACACAGGGAGTGACTTGCAGTGCAATTTTTGAAGGGGCACTACCGTACAAGTTGAACCCCCAGTTGTATTACTGCTCATGCCTCAATAGCTGGCAGAATTTCCATGTCTTGGTAGTCCTCTATGACTGCAGCTGCACAATTGGCAGTGGACAAGGTGTTATGGTGGATCAGAGAACTGTGAGCCAGAGCACAATATACAGTTTGGCAGTGCCACTATCTCTCGCTGGTCAGGGGGGTAGGTTAGACATGCCAGGACATCTGTTATTAACATCCATCTAATTCTTCTTGCCAATGTCCATGCAGCTTATGTCAGGACTGCTGCTCACCATGTCCTTGAGCTACTGAGTGCTAGGCAGGTCCCCTCTGGCTGGTCATGTTCCTGTCTTGCACTTAATTTTTTTTTTTGTAATTTCTTTTTATGCCCTCTCACTCCATCACTGTCACCGACACCCAACCGGACACCTGTGACCCCACTGAGGAGCCCCCATAGAGCCTTGGCTTACCCTCCAGGCAGGGACAAAAAGGGGCTGGGCCCTGAGCCCTTCGCACCTTAAGATCTCAATGGGGTCCTCCTCATGGGTCACAGCGCTGGTGAGTGAGGGCCATATCAGACCCTTTCATCGGTGTTTCACTGGGGCCAAGCATTTTGTTTTACACCCCCTGGAGGTGTGACATGCACTGATATCATCGCTTACACTAACGTCTGTCACACCTCCTCCCTGGAACAGACTTGGGTGAGCATTACCTCCTACCACCGCCAGAGGCCAGGCACACACCAAGTCAGTGTAACACACACCTCCCGGAATAAGATGAGCAGTCTGTCAGATGCTCAATCCTCCTTCCCCAGCCAGCCCTCTGACAACCCAGGCTCATTTCTGAACCCAGGTCACCATCATCATGAGCAGTAGCACTACCACTGTGCTGGTGGGCAGATGACTCATTCCTGAACCCTGGTCGCTGGCATCATGAGTGGTAGTGCTACCAATGCACCAGAGGGCCAAGCTATCTGGCACTTATGATACAGAGAAGAACACGGTTAGTGGAGGAGAGTTACTGTCTATCATAGGCTGAGTAGGCTATAAGTTGATAATTTCAGTATGTTAAAGGTCGTGCCATCAGATCCAGCAAAACCACAGGCTCCCTACATATGGTTTGCACCCCACCATAGCTCCAAGCACTTAAAGTTCAAAAAGCTAGATTCCACTTTGGCAGAACTGCCACATGGGTGAATTACAGTCTTTCTCCCCACAGACCCATACTCAAGCACTGTCTTCCAGCAGTTCACCTTAGGATCATTGGCACAAGGAGATGCAGCAAAGTTTTGCTTTGCTGGCAAATTTTCAGTGAAGTCGCCAAATTCTCCTCCACGAATCGGTTCGCGAAGTTGCCCAGTTTAATGAGAATTCACAATTTGTAATTTCACCTTGCTAATGGGGTTTTTTAAGTACAAATTGCACTTAAAAAAAATACAAAGCAAGAAGCTACATGTTGAATCCCCCAAATCCCTGGAGTGCACTGGTCCTCCCCTCCCCTGCCGATCACCAGCCCCAATGTAAAAACAGTATATATTTTAATTAAATCCCTGGTGTCTACTGGTCCCCCTCCCCCTGCCGATCACTGGACACAATGTAAGAATTAAATCTGTGGTGTCTAGTGGCCCCCCCACCCCCTGCCAATCGCTGTCCAGAATGTAAAAAAATCTATGTATTTTAATTAAATCCCTGATGTCTAGTGCCCACCCCATTGATCGCTGGCCAAAGTGTAATAATTAAAAGCCTGGTGTCTAGTGGTGACACCCCTCTCACCCCACTGATTGTCAGCCACAGTGCTAAAAAAATATAGATTTATTTAAATTCCTATTGCCTATTATGCTCACCCCCACACTAATCGCTGGCCAGTCAGCCACAATGTAATATATATATATATATATATATGTATTAAATTAAATCCCTGATGTCTAGTGGACCCTAATCCTGAGTGGGCCACTGGCACAGCCCTAACCTCCACTCACCTCCATGGCTGGCAGCTCGACTGAGCTTTCTCAATGACTGAGTATGTGTCCACAAGCACTCTGGGCACTGAAAAAGCTGCTAGGCTGGATCAGAGACCAGTGGGACAGAGCATAGTATAGCATATGATCTGGCAGTGCCACTATCTCTTGCTGGTCAGGGGGTAGGTTAGACATGCCAGGACATCTATTATTAACATTCATCTAACTCCTCTTACAATGTCCATGCAGCTTATGTCAGGACTGCTGCTCACCATGTCCTTGAGCTACTGAGTGCTAGGCAGGTCCACTCCAGCCGGTCATGTTCCTATCTGGTACTTATGATGCAGAGAAGATCATGGGTAGTGGAGATGTGTCACTGGTAATCATAGGCAGAGCAGGCTATTGTTTAATAGTTCTGGTATGGTAAAAGTTGTGCCAGTGGATCCAGCATCATCATAGGCTCCATACATATGGTGACCCCACCACCACCACCATAGCTATCAAGCACTTAAAGTTCAAGGACTAAATTGAGCTTTAGGCAGCACTGCCACATGGGTGGATTATGGTCTTTCTCCACACACCCCCATGCTCAAGTATTGTCCTCCAGCAGTCCCCCTTAGTGTCACTGGCACATACCTAACCATTGTAGGATCACAGGTGTGGAGCCTTCCACAGCAACTGGGCACTGAGGCATAGTTAAGAAAGGCACCACCACAGAGGAATAGATAAGTGCAGCCATTTATCCTCACATCCTTCTTTATTCGTTTTTTCAAGTGAATGAATTATTTTCCAAGTACCCTATTTGTGTGAGATTGATAAAATAGGATTGAAGTAATAAGTTTATTTATGTGAACTGTTATTCAGTACTGCATAGGTCTCCTTGTACTGTATGTAGTAATACGTTAAATTTGTTATTTGAATTTTAGGTCATTTTTTACAAAGCTGGTTGTTTTTTTTCTAATTGTATGGAGCTTCTGCCACTACTCTCTTATGAGGTTGTTTGGCTTCAATGTGTTGTTGAAAAAACTAAACTAAACTAAACCAAGCTAAACTAAACCAAAACTAGCTTTTGCTCACACTTCCAAGTACCTGAGCTGCACAGTAACAGTTTTCATCCAGGATCACATCCAGCCACAGCTACTGACTCATGGAGGCTCCAGACATAGTGACCTGCCAGAGACTTGAGCAAGCTAACATATGCAGATGGACTTGTAGCCCATCACAGCCACTTAATCTGGAAGTCAGCTACAACTACCCCACAGGACCCAGGTGGCAATGGACAGGCTTAGCACACGCTGGGCAAAGACAATATCGCATGCCACTCACTCTCCGCACCTGTCAGGGACTTGCACTGGCAGTAGTGCAGCCACGACACATATTGAATAAACTAAATAAATTAAAAAAAATACTGAAAGTAGAACCACTTCTACATGGCCCCAAAGGAAGGGTATGCCTCTCTGTAGAAACTCCAGAACATGGCAGTCCATCAGCAGATAGTGGCATGAGTCAAGGCCTGCTTGTAGATTCTAGCCCAAACAAACACCACCGCCCCCTCACAAGTGGACCAGCAAAGTGTGGCTCCATAGGTCAGTACCCCCAGATGTCTGACCTGACAGGCTCTACTCCTCTACCAGCAGACCTGCCTGAGGCAGATTCTAAAGATGGTGGCCCTGTAGACCAGGTCATTAGTGGGGTGGGGCTGGTGCTGCAGGATAGGGGGTCCATCACTGCTGTCACTAAGGCTGTCTGAGTAACAGATGGGCAGACCAGAGGTCAGCAGACAGTAGACAAAGCAGCACTCCACTCTGTACTGGATTGTTGAAGGCAATGGAAAAGGCGTAGAAGGTATCTATGCCAGGTAAGCAGCACAGAGATGGACAAATGTTATTGGATACTAATATGTAGGCCCTAGTGCAGCATTTAGTGTTGGGAAAAGCCATGGTAGCTGAAGCTACACCCCCTTAAATCTGGGGAAGCCATGAAAAGTCACCCTCAGGCTTCCAGAGGACACTCCACCAGAAACTACTGGGACAATTCTGGAAAGCGGTATGCTCACCAGAGGTTAGCATCCTTAGTGCACAAACAGTAGGGGGTTTGCTGGCCCCTAGTTTTAGGTTCCCATTCAAGCAGCAGTTCAACTGACTGGTGACAGTTATGGAGGAGCATGTCTGCACTGCTGGCAAGCCTTGTGAGGTTTCCTGCCTCATGGGGTGACATCTCTCTGGCAAGAGTTAAAGGGGGGAAAGACTCCCCAAAAGCATATATACACCATTGTGGTGGCCTCCTTGGATGTCCACTTGACAGATAAAGTGTGGAAGCAGGTTCAGACCAGATAATTTGTCAATATGTTCTCCCTGCTTTACAGGGGAGCCGGACAAGGTAGATGGGGACAAGAAAAATGACAAAGGAGAAGTGAAGAAGCAGATCAAGGTTAAGCAGTCCTTTCTAAATTGGACCTTAGCCTTCATGATATTTGCAAGTGTGATCATTGATCACAATGAAAAGCAGTATAGGGGCCAGTTTCAGTGCTGGAGTACAGAACTGATGGCCTACCTTAGGGTGGGGGACAACTGTTTCAGTACAATGAAGCCTTCCATAAGTATTGACAGTCTGAGCCTGATAGGGAATAGGGAGAGCTTGACGTGCCATTGTGGATGGAGACATACATGCAGAAGCCTTATGAGCAAAACACTAACAGTGGGCTACCAATTGTGATGGCAAGTCAAGCTGGAAGTCAAGCAGAGCCAGGAGTGGGAGAAACAGAACTGGCTATGCTATAAGCACAACAAGGGTTCCTGCACAATGGTCGGTTATCAGTACAAGAACAAGTGCCTATGTGGCATGGACCACCTTCTGTTTAACTGTATTGGGGAGGGGGACCTACTTATAATAGGAGAAATGAGGGGGTAAAGACAAGGAAGAGTCCCACCACCAATAAAGACTATTAAAATGGCCCCTTCAGTGTGGCAGTACTGGGGACAATGGACAGCCGGGATAATGTGGGAGGGGTTTTATTTGGTGTTTAAGAATAACATATCAGGGCCCCAAAGGGGTGGGGATGGAGGTGGATGACCCAAGGCTGGTCATAGCTTCACCGGAACTGGTGCAACTTGAGTCTTCAGGAGGAGGTTGCCGCCAGGACAATGGTGGTTTCATTTCTGACCTGGCCCCCTGTCTCAGCTGCAGATGTCCTCCATTAGCCTAATGCCAATGTCGTCACACCTGAGCTTTCCTCAGCCTGACACCCAAGTTCAATGGCACCATCACAGTAGTGTGTAGCAAAGAAGGAAAGGCAAGAGTCACACTGACTTTAAAGTGTCTGTTGGAAGCTCAAACTTACTGCAAAGAACAAACTGCAACTCCATTTAGGACCTGGAAACCTGATTAAGGCATAATACTGCAGAGCACTGGGTAAGAAGGGAGATACACTTTCTACAAAAAGTTTTATTTGTATTTTTCCTTATTGGCATTAAGCAGAAAATTGCAGGATTCCTTTAAAAGGGTAGTAATTTTATAACCAGAGTGAGATACAACTGAATTTGCTTGAGTGCGGGGGTTGAGACCTAGCATTTTGAAGGATATTTCTGTAACATTTTAAGTGTCCTGCTGGCTGAGGAGTGAGTTCATTTTTATCCCTGGACTCAGTAGAGTGGTTTGGTTTGTGTTGGAGCCTGTGGTCTAGTAAATTGTGGTGTTAGTTGTATTACTATAAAGGACAGTACTCACCAGGGTGGTGGAGCAGTTGTGTATCTGATTGTTTCTAACAGTCACCAGTGGCTGTGCACTACCCACCACCCTTCCCCACCCCCACCCCCCTAGGCGTGGCATTTCCTTTATAGCCACAGTTCCACATCACTTCCTCAATAGGTCTTGGGGCAGAACTGTCATATTCCTAATAACCCTGCAACGTGTGTAAAGACTAGTTACACCAAACAAATAATAATACATATATAATTACATATTGTATAGAATAAGGGAGAGGGACATGTGGGGAGTAGTGCAATGCACTGGCTGTGGGGCAGCAGTTTTCCGGGAAACATTCTGGAAACTGTGTTGCTGTCCTATTTGTAGGCAACTGTCAGCTCTGAGAGAGGAGGTTGCCCACCTCCAGGCTGAACTAGCAAGGACTATGGAGGCCTCCCTCCAAAGAGCACCACTGCCACAACCACTGAGTCAGAGGTTTGGAGTATGAAGAGCAGTAGGACCACAGTGGGTTCTGGGAGGGTGCGGGTGGGGACCAGAGGCGGCTCCCCAGTTGTACCTCTACACAAATCAGATGCCACTCTGGCAGAGCAAGGTTCCTCTATGATGGCACCCTCAGTGGAGACCCATAAGAATGCTGAGGACATCCACAAGGAGACCCACAAAGTGTGTGGCAGGACACCACAGGAAGGAAACAGCTACTGATAGGGGACTCAATTGTTAGGGGGGTAGAACTGGGGAAGGGAGAGAAGGAAGTAAGCTGCCTGCCTGGTGCCATGGCTTGGAGGGAAAAGAAGTGAATCCTCACAACTGTAGAAGCAGCATCACAGGAGAGAGAACTAGATATCATTGTCCACCTTGGGACAAATGACCTAGCTAAGCATGGGATCAGTGCAGTGCAGAATGAATTTGTGGAGTTGGAGGGCCTTAGACGGTAGGCACACAGTAACCTTCTGAGGTGCTACCAGTCCATGGCAGGAATGAGGCTAGGGTACTGCACACCATGCAGTTTAATGAATGGTTGCAAAACTGGTGCAGAGCACAAGGCTTTGGCTTCATTGGGGACTGGGGGTCCACCTGGAGAGATAAAGGTCTATACTGGTATGATGGTCTGCATTTGTCCACAAGGGGACCAAGCTCCTAGTTGACAGGTTTAAATGCTTCCTTGGCAAGCATTTAAACTAGATAAGGGGGAGGTACTGATAAAAGGCAGGAAAAGTCAAGCCTCCCCACAAAACAGGGCAGGTAGTAGGGTAAACACTGAGGTACAGAGCTCAACACAGGGAAGGATAGGGGTAAATGGTAAAATAGATAAGAGCAATAAGAGCAGGGATGGGGGAAAAAAGGATCAAGCCAACATTAAATGGAGGGCAATGACTACTAATGCCCGTAGTCTGGGAAACAAGCTTTCTGAGCTAGTAGCTTTGATGGAAGATGAACAATTGGATATTGTGGCAGTCACAGAAACATGGTACACCAAGAACCACGGATGGGATGTCAACATACCAGGGTACACAATCTACAGAAGGGACAGGGAAGGCAAAAGAGGAGGTGGAGTAGCTCTATACATAAGGGAAGGGATCAAAGCTACAGAACTAAAAAGTAAAAGGGAGGACAAGAGGCACTCTGGAATACCTTGGAGATGGGGAATGGCATTGCAATCTGCACAGGGGTTGTATACAGACCCCCATCTCAAGGGGAGGAAATGGACAAGAAAATGATAGAGGACATTCTCAAAATGGCTGAAAAAGGGGAGATACTGTTGATGGGGGACCTGAATATGCCAGATGTTAATTGGAGGACATGTACTGCAGCCACATCCAAGAGCAGGGTCATTCTCGATGCCCTGCAGTGGGCAGACCTTAGACAGCTAGTGCTGGAACCCACTCAGGAGGGAGCAATACTAAACCTGGTACTCTCAAATGGAGAGAAGATCACAAATTTAGAAGTCAGAAGACATCTGGGAACAAGCGACCACTGCACAGTGTGCTTCACAATGAGCACAACCATGGAGCTAAGCCATACAAAAACAAGGATACTGGACTTTAGAAGGGCTGACTTTGGCAAAATGGGTGAACACCTGAAGAATGCACTAGCAAATGGCCAAATAGGAGGGGTGGAAGAACAATGGAGAAAAATCAAAACTGCCATCATAGAGGCAACAAGTCTTTGTGTAAAACAAAGAAAACAAAGCGGAGTAAAAAACCACTATGGTTCTCAAAAGAGGTGGCAGGGAAGGTTAAGGAGAAAAAGGCTGCATTCAAAAAGTATAAGGAATCACAGAGGGAGCACGACAGGGAACTGTATCAATTAAAGCGGAAAGAAGTAGGAAAGGCAGTCAGAATGGCAAAGGCACAAACAGAGGAAAAAATAGCCAACTCAGTCAAAAAGGGGGATAAAACCTTTTATAGGTACATTAGGGAGCATAGAAAGGTTAAGGGAGGGATAGTGAAGATTAATAAAGGAGAGGGGAGGTGGGCAGAGGGAGACAGTGAAAAGGCAGAGATACTGAATGAATACTTTTGCTCAGTATTCACAAAAGAAGATGAGGAGCAGTTACCTAAACCAGACAATAGAAGCACCCTGGGTAGGGAGTTGATACCAGTCCATTCACAGAAGAAAGAGTCCTGAAAGAACTCTAAAACCAAGGTGGACAAAGCAATGGGGCCTGACGGATTCACCCCAGAATCCTAAAAAGAACTAAGGGGGACCTAGTGACACCACTGACCACACTTTTTAACAAATCATGGCAGGATGGGGTGGTACCTGAGGACTGGAGGAGGGCAGATGTGATTCCCCTTTACAAAAGTGGGAGCAAGGCAGAAGCAGGAAACTACAGACCTGTAAGTTTGACCTCAGTGGTAGGGAAAATGATGGAATCACTTCTGAAAGAAAGAATTGTTGAGCACCTAGAGGCCAGCCGGGCACAGGACCCAAAGCAACATGGATTTACAGCAGGAAGGTCATGTCAGACTAATCTAATTGATTTCTTTGACTGGGTGACCAAAGTAATAGACCAGGGAGGGGGCTGTGGATATGGCCTACCTAGACTTTATAAGGCATTTGACTGATCCGCACAAAGATTAATAATCAAGTTAGCCAGCCTTGGAGTGGGTCCCAGGGTGGTAGCCTGGGTAGCAAACTGGCTGCACAACAGGACACAGAAGGTAATAGTGAATGGAACACATTCCGAAGAAAGGGGGGTTACTAGTGGAGTACCTCAGGGCTCAGTACTGGGTCCAATCCTCTTTAACATCTTTATAAGTGACATTGCAGAGGGTCTGAAGGGAAAGGTATGCCTCTTTGCAGATGACACAAAGATCTGTAACAGAGTTGATACACAAGAGGGGGTAGAAAAGATGAGAAGGGACTTGGCAAGGTTGGAGGAATGGTCAGACATATGGCAACTTAGATTCAATGCAAAGAAGTGCAAAGTAATGCACCTGGGAAACAAAAACCAGGAGAAAAGTACACAATAATAGGGGAGGTACTAACAACAACAAAAATGGAAAGGGACCTGGGAGTAGTCATATCAGATGACCTAAAGGTGGGTAAGCAATGTGAGAAGTCAGTAAGGAGAGCCAGGGGGATACTGGGATGCATAGGAAGGGGCATCACAAGTAGAAAAAGGAAGTGATTATCCCTCTATACAGACAGTTGGTGAGACCCCATCTGGAGTACTGTGTGCAGTTTTGGAGACCTCATCTACGCAAGGACATAGACAGGATGGAAGCAGTCCAGAGGAGGGCAACTAAAATGGTGCAGGGGTCTACATCAAGACCATATGAAGAGAGACTGAGAGAGCTTAATATGTATACCCTTGATGAAAGGAGGGACAGGGGGGACATGATAGAAATGTTCAAGTACCTCAAGGGGATCAACAATGTCCAGGAGGGTAGCATCTTTCAGAAAAAGAGATGTGTAAGAACAAGGGGGCACAGTTTAAAGATAGAGGGGGGATGGCTCAGGGGTAATGTGAGGAAATTCTTTTTCATGGAAAGAGTGGTGGATACATGGAACAGCCTTCCTGAGGAGGTCGTTGGGTCTAAAACAGTGGGGGAATTCAAACATGCTTGGGACAGACACAAAGCAATTATAGTGTGGGGTTGCAGGAAGCAGGCTGTTGGTTAACTAGAATCTGCAGCTTATCCAGTAGGTAGGGAAATGGGCAGACTGGGTGGGCCAAGTGGTCCTTTTCTGCCGTCAAAGTCTATGTTTCTATGTTTCTAACTCAGGGAACTAGGGGATCTTGGCCACATTCCTGGTCCCTTCAGGACAATAGCAGCCACCCTCATTTATTGTGACTCACTGCTTCTCTCTCTTTCTCTCTCTCTCTCTCTCTCTCTCTCTGTCCTGAGCAGGCTCTGCAACCGGTGTGGCATGTGCGGAGACATGTGACCATCCAGACATCCTTAAATCAGTGGTCAGGTCTCGCTAATAAACCAAGGATGGGGGTTCAGAAGTGGGATGCCAATGTCACACTTGTCCTGGTCCCTCGTGTTGCCATGCCAACATTGGGAGAGCACTTGGAGCAATGGAGTGATTGAAAACACACACAAGAAGGTAAATAATGGAATGGTTATGTTTGGCAGGATAAATTAGGGGCAGCAAGGCAGGTGGACACGGACGGCACAGGGGGGCAGGACACTAGATGCCAAATGGGCTTTTTATTCTCAGTCAGAACACACCTAGCAAGTGGGATGGTGAGCCTACCTGTATAGTATCTTCCTGAAGGCAGGGAGAGTGACTAGTTTGTTGTGTTGGGGGGACAGGCCCAACAAAGAGGCCAGTCCTGTGGTCTATGGGGAGTCTGGGTTGTGGGGGTGTTGCACATGGGGTGGGACAGCCTGAGCTGGTACCAGAAGCGGAGGGGCATTGCCCATCATGGCATGCTCCAGAACCAGTGTAGTAGTAGTAGTAGTAATCAGTTTATTTCTGATATCAGAAACAGGATAACTCCAATTTAGCAGCAACTAATTTACAATAGGGTCCTACTGTACAAAAATATCAGTTTCAGTCTTAAAAATGCTATAACATGCATGCAAATGAATTCATACATTAACAAAACAACAATTATTACAGTAAGTGCAAATCTCTCAAGTACAAAAACTTTTTGGAGACAGTGCAACCCTTTCAAGCCAAGATCTTAATACATTCCAAGATGTTTTGTTAGTACATGACCTCAAGTGCCTTGGAAATGAGTTCCACAGTTTTGAGCCCTCATATACATAGCAATATTGGCACCTCGTTGTTCTCATAAGTAGTGCCCTAAAATTTATTTCCCTTGCAGATCACAATCTCTTCTTGACATTCCACTCCTCCAAAAACTCTATTAGATATCCTGGTACTTTTTTAAAGTAACAGCAATGGGTCAAATACTGCACATGCAGATTTTGCCGTTCCATCAGAGATATCCAATTAAAGGCCTTATAAAGAGTGCAATGATAAGTATTTCAGGGTGCATCTTAGACAAAATGCGCATATCTATTGTAAATAAAATCAAGCCTTCCCATGATGCCTTTAGCAACCCCATTGTATGCAACATCACCATAATTCATATGAGGAATTATCATCAAATTCACAATTTTTAACCTGGCTTCAGATGAAAAGCAATCTCTGTGTTTATACAATACCCCCAACTTCTTGTTCAATTTTTTTCCACGGTGGAGGAGGAAGGAGACATCACTATGCTGCCCCTGGCATGGTGGGCCTTGACTCCTCCCTATTCCCAGAGATTTCTGGGGTGGCTCTTGGCTCTGCTTTCCTTACTGGTGGTGGACAGAGTAATTGGGGGACCCCATTTGGGAGGGGTTGTCCCCATTTTAATGCCCCACATATGGTGAGGGCTCCTGCCACAGACTCCCTGCTGCATATGTAGAATGCATGTGTATTGCTCTTATGTCTTCAATAAACATATGACTAGGACCATTTAACCCATTTCTTGGTGTAGTCATTGTCTCTGGGAAAATGGAAATGGATTCTTATTCAAAAAATGGGTCTTCCAAGGGATTTCGAACTGGAAGGGACGTTGGTTGTTGTAGGCTTAACTTCCACCAGTGGGGCAGGAAGCACCTTCCCCGCTCCCTTCCACATTCCTGGGGGAAGGGGGGCTAAGGTAAGAGAGGCTAGTGATATATGAAGCAAGGGAGGCAATCAGGAATAGGTAACAAGGCAGGCTTCAGGGTAGAGGTGGCGTGTGCAAGGGGTAGAAAAACCTTAGCATCTCAGGAACTCAGTCTTTCTGCCTGTGAACCCAAGGAGCCTGAGACCCCCCCCCCCAAGAAAGGGGGAAGTAGGGAGTGTGGTTCAGAAGGAGTAAGGGATTGGGGGTGGGGGAAGGGGGAAGAAGGAGAACAAAGTGGACGGAGCTGTGCTCATGAGGATCACTGCTGGGATCATGAAGGAATTTTTCCTAGTTTTTCCCCTTTAACATGTTTTCTTCTGTGTTGTTGCCCTCATCAGGTCTGGATCCAGGGAGTTCAGAATAGTGGGGTGGAAATGAGGAACCAGTCATTGTCACTGTAAGTAAATGGGAAGTCTGGGTTTTGGGGGTGTCATGCATGGAGTGGGGCAGTCTGAGCTGGTGCCAGAAAGAAAGAGGCATTGCCTGGCATGGCATGCTCCAGATCCATGGCAGAGGAATGAGGGGACATCTTTACACTGTATCTGTGATGGTGGACTGTGATTCCTCCCTGCTGTCAGAATCCTCAGGTGCAGTTCTTGGCTCCACTTTCCCTACTGCTGGTAGGGGGAGCAACAGAGTGGCTGCTCCCTTGGGATGGCATCCCTTGTTAGAATGCCCCACCTATAGTGCGAGTTCCTTTTCCAGACTCCCTGTTGTGCATGAGGCATGCATGTGTACTGCTTTCATGACTTTAATAAACCTATGGCTACAGCCCTTTAACCCATTTAATGGTGTGATCATTGTCTATGGGGTAACATGAATGGGTTTTTAACTAGCTAAATGATATCTGATAAAGAAGTGATAGGAGAAAGTTTTTGGCCCCATAGGGAATTACAATAACCTTTTATCATAAAACCATATGCCTCTGACTTCCAAACGCTCAAAGACTGGTTTATTCAAAAACAGCTTGTACTCAATACTAAAAAAACAAAGTGTATGGTGTTTTCCAAGCCGACAAAGTACCACCTCCAGCCTCTGGTTGTCCTCTCATGAACTGGAGCAGTTCTCGAAACTGTTAACTCCTTCAAATACTTGGAATCACCCTTGATTCATCACTTTTCCTGCATGTTCATGTCTCCGCCCTCACCAAAACTGTAAACCAAAAGCTTGGTGTCCTATATCGAATCTGTCCCTTCCTCACACTGACCTCCTGCAGAAGATAGCATCCTCCACCCTTCTCCTTCTCTTAACTTATTCTGCACCCTGCTTCTCGCTACCTCTGCAACACTCCTGGCTCATCTGACTCAGGTCTATCATAGAGTGGGTAGGTTTGCTCTGTGGGTCAATGCTTGACACCACCACTGCGATGTACTATCTTCCTTCGGATGGCTACCTTACAAATCAAAGTTAAGGTAAGTTACACTATGCTTCACCCAAAGCTGGTTCACCACTTTACTCCTTGTCTTGCTGTTTTAGTGCAACATAAACAACCACAGCGCCCACTCAGCTCTGCCTCATTGCCCCTTCTCCTAGTATCTAATACTTGGCTAGCCATGACCCGGAGGTCGTTTTCCTTCTCGACTGTGTCTTATTGGAATTTGCTCCTCCCATCCATACTGGTCATCTCCTCACTCCCTCTTTTCAAGTCATTTCTGCAATCTCACCTTGCTGCTGCACAGTGTACCTGCTTTCACTGACTCCTACTGTTAGGCAATCCTTCCTGCCAGCATGTGTCTCCCCTGGTAAACTATGCACATCTCTAACAAATCCCTAGTTACTCCTCCTGCATATTCTATCTGTTAACTATAATTAGTGTCTGATATTTAGTGTACACTCGTCCTCTCATATCTGGCACAAACTGATTTTCTTGCATAAGTAGCTGTGTTCTCTAATTGCTGCCTGTCTATAAATTACTATTCATGTATTGATTGATGAAAATTACTGTATTGTTTGATCTAAATTGTACTTTTCCATCAGTTTTTGTTAGTTTAGGACCGCATTGTTATTATCTTTTGTCTGCTTGACCCCTGTCTTGAATTTTTTAATGCATTGAATGTTCTCTGTTGTCCTAGTGAAAGTATTGTCTTCCATGAATTGTACTGTCAATGTACTGCACTTCCTGGGTCGCCACTAAAAAAGGGACTATCTTGTCTAAGTGGTCTCACCTGTTTACCAAAATTCAATAAATAAAAATATCAGTTTTATTAACAAAACAAATCAGTGCTGATAAATCAAATGATAGCTCCTATCAATCATTCACGAAAATGAGGATTTTAAACGATTCCATGCCTACCCAGGAATTAAAATGTAACTAAAGATCAACTACAACTTAGGAAAAAGACAATGCATCATAAGGGGGAAAAAACTGTGTTGTCTTACTTTGAGTGGCCCCTTGTGCCAAGTCTTCTAGTGGTGAGGAGAGGGAACTTTTGGCGAATTGTCTGAAAAAGAGGAAGCTAGATAAATTATTGCTATTTAATAAATTACAGCCATGCTAAAGCAGCATCATAGAGTATCACAATAAGACCAACAAATAGAGAATCAATGTGTTCAAAATGGTATTAATGTACTTCTTATCACTTAGTGAGGCTGTTGCAAAACATTTAATTTAAAAATTAGAACCTACTTGCATGTGAATTCAAAGTGTGTTTTCTTTGGGAAAATGTTTTAAAATATAGAAAGACATACTTCAGCTAATATGTCATTGCTGTTCTGTATTTATCTCCTCCCACCCTTCATTGTGAGAATGTTTTATTTTATAGAGAGAGTGGCTGAGACATGGAACAGCCTACCAGAAGAGCTGATGGGTGCAAGAACCAATAATAGTTCCAAACACAGCTGGAACAGAATAGATGTAGTTATACAGGCAAAAAAAGCAGTAGCAGTGGGCAAGGGAGAGGGAAGTGAGGGCAATAACCCTGATATACATTAGGTTCCTAGGTGGGCTAGGATAAAACTGACTGGATGAGCCAAATGGCTCTTATCTGCCATCAGTTTCTATGTTTCTATGTTAGTGCAGACTGGATGGGCCAGTGGTCTTTTTCTGCCAACATTTTTTGTTTCTATGCTATGGACACTTGTGTGAAGCAAGAATGTTGTGCTCCAGACTTCATTTGATTTTCCAGCTTTTCCTCAGCTAAAATCGTATTTTTGTCTATCAGCATAAAGTCATTTCTACAGCAGCAAACTATGATTTCACAGATATAGACTTATAGCTTTAGTGGAGGGAAAAGCAGGAGAATAAGATAAATCTGGGTGTCAAAGATTCTGTTTCCATGTAAATGTCTTCAGTAATTATGAATCAAAGAAGATAAACATTGACTATTACTGAAATGCAAGCTAACTTGTGTCTGATAGTTATTATTTAAGATGTTTTCTTAAATACTGAACAAAATATTTAATACGAACATTTTGCTACAACTGACCAAAAGAGAATTTTTTTTGTTTGGAATTACAGAAGTTGCCCAAGGATTGCAGCAGCTGGCCTTTTGTCAAGGGGGCCCCTCCCCCCCAATGGCCAAGCAGAGGTTGCAGGATGCCTGACCATGGGTGTGGTCAGCAACCTCAGGACATGGCCCGTGATAGGGCACTGCCAAGCCCCTCCGGGGGGGTCAGAGGGGGAGGAGATGAGAGATAACTGGACAGCTGCCCTGAGTCCAGTCCTCTATCTCCTCTACTTATCAGATCACCAAGAGCTCCTTGACACAAAACAAGGTAAGGTAGCTGGGGCCTGGGGAGAGAGTAGGCCTCCTGGTCTTGGATTGGGGCAGGCCTCAGTGAAGCACTTTAGTCAGGAGAGTTCCTCTCCCTTCTCTCAGCACAAATGATATCACGTGTCTTCCAGTGTTTGCTGTAAGGACGAGGCTGTTACTGGCTTGGGACAGTGGTTCCTGTGGGCCCTCTGGGTCTCGCCATTCAGTGATGCAGTCCCTGGAAGCATTCTGGGATTCCTGGTTGAGCAGTCAGCAAGTGGTTTGC
Organism: Neoceratodus forsteri; assembly: GCA_016271365.2. Classification (NCBI taxonomy): domain Eukaryota; kingdom Metazoa; phylum Chordata; order Ceratodontiformes; family Ceratodontidae; genus Neoceratodus; species Neoceratodus forsteri. Next base: position 1,175,178,791 of record CM057449.1, on the reverse strand, counting down.
CCCATGCTGCCATGCCCCAAGTGTGCAGGTGACCTTGTTCAGCCTGCAGTGGTCCCCTATAGGTGTGGATCTCCTGGACTAGCTCATACCACTCCCTTCCCTCTGGTCACTTGCAGCTCCTTGTGCAGCCAGAGGCTAGGCTTATATGGTCCATGGCACAGCAACTTGTCCGTTCACCCACCTGGTGGTCCCTCTGTCGCTTGGGCCCCTATTCCTGCCACTTCACTCCACAGCATTGGGCTGTGCAGTGGCTCTAGCTGGACGAGCACTTCCTTGGGCGGGCCCGATCCTGCAGCGTTTGCCATCTGGCAGCCCCCTCTTCTCACTCCAAGGACCATGCACTCAGGCCAGGCACATCAGGTTTCATATCTTTGGGCCAATTGGGTCAAGGGCCAGGCAGTCCAGGACTCATGGGGAATGGCCAGTAGGGCTGGCTGGTCACTTCGTGGAGCTGCTCACACTGGGTGAGTTCTCATACGAGCTGCAATCTAGCTGCAATTTTGTTGCTCAGGACTACATGTTCCAGGATTGCTCAGGCTCCAGTCCTCAGGGTAACGAGGTAGCATGCACCTCAGTCAGGCAGGGGGCTTCTTTGGCGGCAGTGTTGCTAGGCAACATCTAGTGAGGAGTTAGTGAGAACTACCTGCTAAAAAGGCTTGTTCAAAAAAAAAAACATTTTTAAGGGAAAGTAAATACCTGCATATCAAATGGACATAAGCAAGAAACATTCTCAGCTGGCTTTGGTTTTTCCCAGGACTAGTCAGGCCCAGCGGCAGGCCCCCGGCTCTGTGATCCTAGACTGGCAGCAGGTCTGGCAGTCTCCTTGGGCCTCAATTTTAGTCAGCATGCCTGTTAGCATAGTGCCTATCACAGGTGGCCGGCAGCATGGTGTGGACCTTGGTATCTGGTGGCCTCCTGAGCTCAGCCAGGCTCAGGGGGGACCAGCCTTCCTCCCACCTCCCCTGGGAAGTGCTCAGCAGATGTGATGGTTTTGGGGAATGTATGGTTGGAATACTTGTTGGCTACAAACCAGGAAACTGCTGGGGAGGGGGCCCCAACAATGGTCGGAGGGGCATCCATGACAACTACTAACAATGTTTGTTGGGGGGGGGCATTAAGCTGCCATTACAGAAGATGTCTTACAGTAAATGTGCCCCATCATCCAAGGCACTGCCAGCAGTGGAGGACAAGCTAGGCACCTTATACAAGAGGAATGGAGCGGCCTTGCTGGAGTCATGCCTGGAAGGGCCGGAGGAATCAGTAACACCCTTCAGAAAGAAGAGGGTAGGAGGTCGGAAGTTAATGCTGCCAGCTAAGCTATCCCACCCAGCAGGAAGGAGGTCTCTGACTGCCCATATATAGGGGCCAGTGAGGTAAGGCAAGTGTTGAGGGCAGTTAGGGTAGAGTCCTCTGACAATGAATCAGAAGGACCTCTAGATGCTGGAGGGCACGAGTTCACTGGGGGCGAGTCCCCAGGGACCCCTGATGAATCAGATGAGGACGCACCAGGCAGTGAGCAGCCCAAGCCAGAAGCCAGCCTGCAGGCAGTGACCGAGAAATGTCTAAAGCAGCTGGTCGGAATGGTGGCAGACCTAGTGACAGAAATGAAGAATAGATCTTTGCCATCTCTATCAGGGAGGCTGGTACAGGGACAGAGTGGCAGGCACCCATCAAGCCTGTATTGCCACTGACGGGGAACCCATACGCTGGGCTGGATTCCCCTGGGGGGACTCACTGGACAGACAAGGTCAGGCAACAGATCAAAAATAGGGAATATATCGACATCTTCTCCCTTCTTAATCGGCCTGTGGAACACATGAACAGTAAGAGGGAGAAGGACAAAGGGAACCACCAAGAGCACAAGAAAGTCAAGGTCCTTTGCACTTATGACAACTGGGTGATAGCTTTCTTAATTTATGCCACTGTCGTGCTGCAGGTGGAGAAAAAACAAAGGGTAGAAGTCCTCAACTATATGTATTGCATCACGCTGATGCATCATAAGAAAGGGGGCACGGCTTGGCTAGACTATGATGAGGAGTTTCATCATAGACAGCACATGGACACTGCCCTGAGCTGGGGCAAGCTAGATATGCCATTGATGGTGGATGTGATGCAGGGTGGTGGTGGTGTGCAGCACACAGACAGTGGGCTCACTATTCGGGCTCCAGCACCATGATCAGTGGACAGCCCGACCCATCAACTGTGCTATGCATACAGTCAGATGGCCTGCATGCACACCAGCTGCTGGTTCAAGCACACATGCTTAGCCTGCAGCAGGCAGCACTCCTTTCTGCAGTGCTCCTCGATGTGCAGGGGGAGAGGAACAGGGAAGGGAGGCAGAGGCAGGTTTGGAAAGCCTCAGGGTGGTAAGCCTTCCCACTCTGGTTCAGACAAGAAAGATTAAACCGTGGCTGGACCAGTAGCCAGACAGAGCAGCTGAAAACTTGTTGGAAAGGGGTTTTTCAGTGGGCTTCAGGATCACTTACTCCAGTCCTCATATGCAGTATGAGGTAGAGAACCTGAGGTCCACTACAGACCGGACACGAGTTGTCTGGGAAAAACTGGAAAAAGAAATGCAGCTGGGGCGAATGGGTGGCCCCTTCCCCAGGCCACCACTGCCAAACCTAAGGGCCTCACCTATTGGCTTAGTGCCCAAGAAAACCCTGGGGGAATTTCAGATGATCAATCACTTGTCGCATCCAGAGGGGGACTCACGGAATGATAATACTGATAATCAGCACACTTTGGTACACCACCAGTCCTTTAACCAGGCATTGGAAGTTGTGCAAGCAGTAGGACCCAAAGCTCTGATGGTGAACGTGGACATCGAGTCGGCATTCAGGCTACTGCCAGTGTATCAGGAGGATAGGGTGCTGCTGGGCATGAAGTTCGAGAACGAGTATTATGTGGACAACTGCATGCCTATGGGCTGCTTGGTGGCCTGTGTGGTGTTTGAGAAATTCAGCATTTTCTTACATTGGGTCACGGCTCAAGTAGCAGGCAGTGACAGCATAGTACACTGTCTCAATGATTTCTTGTTTGTGGATCCAACAAGTTCTTCATCTTGTGTGGATTTAGTTATGGCGTTCAACCAAGTGTGCAGGGTGCTCAGAGTTCCTTTAGCAAAAGAGAAATCAAAACCTCTGGGGACTGCCCTCACCTCCTTGGGCATAAAAATTGATTCCGAGAACAAGCTCTGTCACTTGCCCTTCAACAAGTTGACCACCCTCCAGACTGTCTTGCTTAGGGTGCTAGGGAGTAAGAAAATTACCCTGCAGGAGTTGTAGCAGTTGGTGGGTCACCTCAGTTCTGCATGCCGGATCATACCGGTGGGACGGACATTCATGCGGCAGGTTGTACAAGACCTCATCACAGAATACAGGTCACAAAACAGTTCCAGGAGGATCTACTGGTTTGGCAGTTGTTCCTAGATCACTTCAATGGGGTGGCCTTGTGGCAGATGCCATGGGGTGGGACACCTTTGGAGTTGTATACCAATGCAGCAGGTGGTCTGGAGTTCAGAGCTTATTTTCAGGGGCAATGGTGTGCAGGACAATGGCCAACCAGCTGGCTGGAGGCCAGAGTAGGAAAGTAGATCATGCTGCTGGAGTTCTTCCCTGTGGTATTGGCCCTGTGCATCTGGGGTCCTAGCTTAAGAAACAAAACAGTGCACTTCCGGTCAGAGAACATGGGCATGGTACATATGCTTAATAGACAGTTAGGTCACTTGGGACCACTGGGAGACTTGATGCGGGTATTCATTTTAAAATGTATGCTGCTTAACATTAGATTCAGGGCAGTGCATGTCCCAGGAGTTGATAATGGAATTGCCTATGCTTTATCTCATTCACAGTGGGACGGATTCTTCAGGTTGGTACCAGCAACACACAAGAAGCCATGATGGGTGCCTCCCCTCTTGTGGGAGGAGGTGACCAACAGACTTGTAGATGCATAGGTAACTCCATTGCACTTAGCACAAAAGAAGCTAATTGCCGGGGGGTGGAACACTACATAGACACGCAGGAGACCATGGGGTGGCCGGATGTGTGGCCCATTCCAGCAGATCAGCTCTGTAGATATGTTATGGCAGGGAGAGCAGCGGGACACTAACCAGGAGTGATGATCTGACACCTAGGGGGCTGTCGTGGGTGATCAAAGCCATGGGGATAGCACACACCATGGGAACCTTCAAGGTGCGGAAGTTACTAGAGAGCTGACAGAGAGAAGTGATCCCCACCCCAGATGCCAGACGGCCCATCACTCCACTCAGGTTGGAGGCCATTTTGGGGGGTCTTGCCCAAGGTTTGCAGGGATGAGACTGAATCCTGGCTGTTTAGCACTATGTTCCTGGTAGCTTTCTGTGGGGCTTTCAGGGTGTCAGAGCTGACGAAATCCCCCAAGGTTCATGGCACCCCAAGCTTGCTGGTGCAGGATGTGGTGTCGACAAGAAACAGGGTATTCCTGCATCTCTGCAGGTCTAAGACAGAACAGAGAGGAGCAGAACACTGGCACAAAGTCAAGGCACCAGCTGGGATACAGCGGCAGGTGGCTTGCATCATAACTGACTATCGGGCACACTGTTCTGTGTGAGGGGAGGCCTTTTTCTAGCATCAAGATGGCAGCCCAGTGACAGCTTACCAGTTTAGGTTTATCCTATGGAAGGCTGTCCAGGAACTGGGTCTACACATGGGGGACTACGGGACCCATTCGTTCCACACTGGGACAGAGACAAATGCCAGCAGTGGTGGCCTATAAGACTCAGAGATTCAGGCCTTGGGATGGTGGAAGTCTCAGACATTCCTGTGCTATGTGAGACCATACTTGCAGTAATTGTTTCTTGTCTCTTGCAAGCCCTGGGAAGGACCTTATGGGCATCTAGATAAGCGGACATTCATTCATCTGGTGGGCAGCCAAGAGGGCAGCCGGTCAGCCGGGGGAGAAGCAACCTATCCCTGCCACAACGTGCCACCCATATTGAGTGGCTAGGGACCAAGGGTATGCTTTTGGAGAGGTTGCTTCTGAGATTACAAGGTGAGGCTGACCGGGGGAACACACCACAGACATTTTGTTGATTCACTTGGGTGGAGAAGACCTGGGCTGCAGGAAGACAGTGAATCTGCCGCTGGCAATGAAGGATGATTTACAATCCATCAAGAGGTGGTAGCCCAGCATTACTCTCATTTGGTCACACTTGTTGATGAGGGAGCAATGGGCTCATGCACACAAGGTGTCCGCATTAAACAGGGTTTGTATGTGGATCAACAAGGAGTTGAGAGCTTTTATGGAGCCCCTGGGAGGCGCCGTATTGAGGTACGATAGCATTTACCATATGCACTGGAGCCTAGGAGGGGGTTCAGAAGGTCAGATGCAAGTTGAAGTTTTAGGTAGCTTACTGCATGATTTTCAATTGATCTTGGAGGATAGGGTTCAGCAGGTGGCTTTGGGGGGGGGGGGTTGGACCTGATCCGACCTGTGGCACTGCAGGAGGAGCACATGAGAGAAGTAGCTGAAAAGTAAGGAACATGTCAGTTCTCCCAAAGGTGTCAGGGCCCCTGGTCAGCATGAGGATGGGGGATCACAAGACCTGTACCCACATGGAGGGTCTTGGTCCAGCCTCAGCAGCACAGACTGCAAGGTCGGTGCTGCCAGACGGGGGGAGGGGGAGCACCGCCAGAACCTTGGCCATTTGACCTGTCCTGCTACTGCTGAGGGATACCTCAGCCAGCATGGAAGGGATTTCCCAGACTGTGGGTGGTGCAGGGGCCTGAGGTATGCGCTTCCTCCCGGCAGTGCCTGCTGCTCAGTATTACAAAGGTGAACAGGTATTAATCTGGAATATTAATATGATAAAGTAATTAAGATATTCAATAAAGATGAATATCAAGAACTGGAAATTAAATAAAGCATGGCTATGTCCATTTTCTCCAAGATCTGTGTGGTGTCTTTCTTGGCGGGGGACTAGGGCCTACCGGATGAAAGTTTTCAATAAAATTAATCTGAGAAAACCATTAGGCCAATTCTCCATCACAAGGCACTATTGCTGAATCATTGCTGCTCAGTTTAGTGGTTGTCCCTTTCCTGCACCCCCATCAACCTATGCTCAGAAGAGACAGCCACTCTTTTTATTCCAGTACACAACAAAGTGTACTGGTGCATGGAAGGGTGGATGTGGTACATGAAATGGCACATTTTGCTATTCATGTAGCCACCTATTGCTGGCACAGTGGGCTCAGCACTTTTGTGATGCCACCTTTTGCCTAAGAACGTTTCTTATGGGCAGTAGGCGCATTTGATGGCTGCACCTGCTGTGCAGGGGCATTAAGGGACTATGATCACCATTAGACTAACTTTTGCAGGGAATGGGATTGGGGCTGGGGGGGCATCAAATGAACTCCAGGGAATATATTTTGTTGCAAGTTAATCTCACTGGACTACAAGGGAGACTTTGAGGAACAAAGAAATGGATTTAGGAGCCAGACTCATTAGCAGTCTGAAGATATGGTTGGGTGGTTGGGGGCACATGCTTCACTGGCAGAAAGGCTTATGCATGTGTGTGCATGGCATTACACCATAGGCAGACATGCATAAGCTGGAGATATAAGCATTTAGTGTGTGTGGAAATTCAGTTTGTGCAAAGTAACAGCTGGAGTGCCCAATTTGCAATCCAAGATTTGTGCTAGAAGATCTGCACCCAAGGAGTAAATCTATTTCTTTCACTATAGCAATGTCAGGGGTCAGTGTAATGAGTGCTGTTTTGTGTCCAGTTTTGTATCCTATGTAACTGTGAGTAAGAATTGAACCCAAGGGTTTTAAATCCTATTCCCTTCTTAAGAAAGGTTTTGGAATGAGTAAAAGGGGCAATATGGGACTGTGTACATATGAGATCTATTATCAGCTAGTTCTATCTGAAGGACTGATAAATATAGGGACCCAAGAGTTAACATGGGCTTCAGGCAGAGGAGAAGCCATTGGGAGAAGAGCTAGCTTCAGGATCTGTGGAGCTTCACTCCTCTGTGGTACACTGTGGAGGCCTGGGGTTTGCCCAGTCTGCTAGTGGCTTGCTGCTCTCCACTCTGACATGGCTTATGTGTAAACCATAATATGGCAGCTGCAGAGCAGGTTGGAGTGTAGATAGGGATGTCCTTCCTGCTCTCTCCCTTAGTGCCTCCTAGGATTCACAACAGTGGATGGAGGGGGGTGGACAAGGATGGAAGCCAGAGGATCACTGCATCAGGAGAGGGAGGGGCTCTAGTCCAACAGCTAGCAATTGTTTTTTCCCCTAAAGAAAGCAGTGCATGCTAATACCCCAGTTAAGAGAGAGAGCACCCTGATGCCCCCCAAGCATCTCTATGGCAGCCATGTCTGCTTGGGGGGGGGGTCTAGTCGAAAACAGTCAGCGGGAAAGAAGGTGCTCATAGTGAAATTTACAGTTGTTGGGGGCACTGTGACAGTGGTCTGTAATACAGACCAGTTGGAAAGTGTAGCGTCCTGTGTTCCAGAATTACAGCAGACAGGGTACTCCCTAGAATAGACAGGTTAGTTAGGGAAGTGGTTGGGAAGCCAAACATTATTGTCTATATTGCGATAAATGATATGGTCAGGAAGTCACAAGAGTTAGTTAAGGACACTTTCAGGGCACAGGGCACAGGCCCAGCTAGCAATGTGATGTTCACTGAGGTTTTCACAGTACAATGGAAGGTGGCTGTAGAGAAGTTTAAAATCTTCCAATTCAGTTGATGGTAGAAAGGATAGTATGATGAAGATGGTGTTTATATTCGGCTGGACTGGGGTGCCATGTGGTGTGACAAAGGCCTGTTTAAAGCAGGTGGCATACATCACACAGAGGAGGAAGCTGAGGTACTGGGACAGATATCTGAGGCCTTCATCTTGTAGCCATTAAACTAGTAAAGGAAGAGGCTGGGGCTAGAGTTATACACAGGGTACACCTGTTCAAAGGAGACCTAGAAAGCACTTTCCCATCATGAAGGGGCAGTCAGGAAGCTGAGGTATCATAGAAGGGGTAAAGTGCTGGGCCACACACTTGAGTGAGTACCAAAACTGATAGGACTGAAGGTTCAGTTAAATGTTTGTCAGAGGGAATTAGAGAAGCAAAGCAGGACTGGTTGATGAACATATAAAGGATGGCAGGCAAGCTTTGTGGAGGGTGAGCTGCTTAAATACCAGCTGCCTTGGAAATAAAATCAATGAGCTTCAGGCAATGTCAGCAGATGGCAATCCTGATATAACAGCAGTGACAGAAACATGGGTATCACCCAACAATTACTGGGAACTCACTGTATCAGGCTATGTAGTATACAGGGGGGCATGGAAAAGGGGAGAGGATGTGGGTTGCCCTGTACATCAGGGAAGGTATCTGAGTGATGGAGGATAAGGAGTCAGGGGTTGGATATGGTAGAATCATGATGGGCACAGCTTACTATGGATGATGGGGTGTTGTCTGCTTGGGAACAATTCACAGGCCCCTGTGCACGTGGGGTTGTCCAATAAAGTCCAGAGAGCAGTCAGGATCTGATATTTCAAAATTTATTAGAAGCAGAAAAAAATAAAATGGACTTAAAGCAGAACTTGTACATAACTTTCAAAAGAAAGCATAAGGCACAGGAAATCATATCTTTAACCAGAAAGAAAATTCCTGCCAAAAAGGCACCTAGAATCTGGCTAGGCATCTGGTAGGTTTGCCTCCCTACCACACACTGACTCAACATTTCACATTCACCTCCTTTTATACCAGTGGAGGAGCACATGACTTTGTTAGCTCCTCCCCCAACTTGCATCATAAAAGTGGGTCAACCAGGGTCGCTCAGTCCTATAAGTAGTTGGACTGAGAGGGAGCTGGAAGCACTTTACAAGAGAGTTGTAAGTCTAAGGCATTTCTGCATCACATTAGGAGACTTTAGTCCTTTTAAGTTAAACAGTTTTATCTCTCTCCTTCTAACAGTGGCATGCTTTGCCTTTTCTCTTTTAAAAGTACTAGTTTAACCTTTTAATTTAAGCAAACAATTAAACACCACTTTTTAAATGATTCTTGGTTGTAATTCTGAGGTATAACATAACTCTGAACTTCTCACACTAAAACTAGCACAAAGGCTGTTAAGTTGTTCAGAGCTTCACCAAATAATACAAGCATATAACAAACTCTTTTTAGCGTCTTATACGTTATACGTCGCATGATAACACAACAGTCAGACAGTTGCACGATCGCACAGTCGAACATGCTCACATTCGCAGTAAAAATTAATCAAACAGCTTGTACTGCAAGCATACAGAATATTCTAAACATTGGGGCTTTATTATTTAGAGAAAATGAGCTGGAAATAAGGAAAGGGACAGAAAGACTGCTCAAAGCTGGCCAAGCTTGAGTAGGGGAATGACAGAGAAGGAGCAATAGTAAAAGGAAGAGATTAGAAGAGCAGGAGACTGTTGCAACAGATTTTTTTAATATTTTAGCCCAGAATGTTCTCAGATTACCTCCAAAACATAGGCAGGTAATTACACATGCTCTGCATCCAAGAGAGCATATCCAAGTTCGGGGGTCACTGTTTTGCCCAGCCCCCAACCACAGAAGAGGAGGACAGGGCTTCTATACAGAGAGATCAGAGAGACAGTGACTGGGGGAAGTAGTCCTTTAGGAGAACTCAACATATTGTACCAAATGCTGACTACAATATCCCAATGACTTGAAACACCAGAAATCATGCATTGATAGGTACTTTCCAGGACTGGTTCCTGACTCATCTAGTGGTGGAATAAACTTGGGATGGAACTATTCTCTGTCTAGTTCTGACCAAGCAAGACAGCATCGGGGAGTTAATGGTGGAACAGCAGCTTGGGTCTAGTAACCACAACACAGTGAGATTTGACATAGCCCTGAAGTCACAGAGGCAGTTTAACTGGACAATTGTCATGAACGCTAGGAGAAATGTCTTCAGGTGGATGGAGCAGGAGCTAAGGGACAGGCTTGTGTGGTAAAAGCAGTTGATGAGGCAGAGAGCAAGTGGGAGCATATCAAATAAGGGATTCTAGCTGTAACTAAAGTTTTCCTTAGACAAGTAGGCAAGGGGAAGTAGCATAACAGACCTATGTGGTTTTCCAAGTAGTTTGGGGTAACAGTGAGGGGAAAAAAACATCCTTCAGAGTGCACAAGGCTGAACAGATGGGGATTAGCCGGGAGCTCTAGCTTGTCAAGACAAAGGAAGCTAGTAAGACGGTGAGGAAGGCCAAATCAGATGTAAAAGTAGATGCTGCAGAAGAGATGAGGCAAAATGGCAGGGCCTTCTTTAAGGATGTCAGGGAAAGGAGATGAACATATGTTGAAAAGAGAGATTTAGAAATGATGAAGCACTGGTAGAGAGGGATGGGCACTGAGTGAATATTCTAAATAAATACTTCTGCTCAGTCTTCACAGTCAAATAAAGGGGTACTCTGCCAGTGAGGAGCATCCAGCTAGGGTGAGGAAAAAATATGGAAATGAGTAATATCACCAATGAAAGGGTGCTTAAAGGGCTGCAGTGATTGCAAGGAGCTAAGTCCCTGGGATTGGACGATTTGCACCCATTGGTAGTCAGGGAGCAGGTTCTGACAACACCACTGTCAGACCATGACAGCAGAAGTCAGAAGTCCATAATAGCTGCCACCCCACTAACAGTGGTACAGTAATATGCCAATAAGTTACTGCAGACAATATACTTAATCCAGTCTAACCTTGAATATGTTGCTAGTTTCACTTAGAACCACCATTTCCGAGCAAGGCATTCCAGATTACTATCATGCGCTGTGTACAGAACCTCTCCCTTTTTGTGGTTTTGACATGATTTGAGCAAAGTGGTCAGTTGTGATCTGTAGTTCCCCAAGTATGCACTTTTCCTGATGCAGTAAGTTCTGCCATTGAATCACTGCTTTTCATAATGTTAAGCAGCAAACAGAGATCCCGTCTTAACTTCCTCCCATGTAAACTATACAAATTCACTTGTTCATGTCTGCCTTCATAATGTAGCTCCTCCATTCCCTTCATCACTTGGTGACTCTTATCTGCATCTTTTCCACACTGTTCTTATCTGGTTCACCAAGACCTGGTGAAACTGAGAACAATAGTCATCATATGGTCTCTCATAGGATTTATACAATGGTACTAGTACCTTTTGTAATTAGTTAACAAAATGCCTCTTTATCAAATTGAGCAATCCATTGGCTTCCTTAAATGTGTGCATTGTTTAGTATTTTTAAAATCTTCTGACATTATGGTGCCCAAGTCTTTTCAATAGAAGAGTCTGGTAAATCACAGCCTTTTAGAATATAACTAAATCTAGGATTGTTTTTTACCAAAATGCAGCACCATACAGTATATTTTTCTGTGCTGAAAGACATACCCCAGTCAGAAGCCCATTCTCCAATGCCCATAAATCCAGCTGTAAACCAGTGTAATCTTCAATACCATTTACTCATCTTCCAATCTTAGCATCATCTACAAACAACACACACTCACCAGACCATCTCCCATATCAGCTATATGCAAAGAAAACAGTCCTGTTACCAACCCCTTTGGAGCATACCTCTCAACTGCTATGAATTTTGCATAGCGCTATGATTTTGACACTTAAATTTGCCCTTGCTCTGGAAAGGTTTACTGATGTTCCTCATTATGTTAGAGCTATTTCTGAAAATGCAAACTAGTAAATCATTGAACTAACTTGACAGAAACATTCCTTAACACTAACTATATTGGGCCCACTATCTGTAGATATATTATTCTTTAAAATAAGAAAGTGCTACACATTTTGGCCATTTGCTATGAATTTTAAAGATCAGTGCTATGATTTTTTAATGCTGAGAGATTGAGAGGTATGCTGTGGAGAACCACAAGTCAAGAAACAACTTTTAGATTTGAAACCATTTAACCTAACTCTCTGTAAAAATCCTTGTAGTCATGCCTGTATTCATTTAATAATACCTGTGCATACACCATAGTGAAAAGTTTCCTGACCATCTTGGCACGTGTGACACAGTCAAAAACCTCACTAAAATCTAACAAAATTACATCTGCAGATCCCCCACTATCCAGCACCTTACTAATAGGCTCCTAAAAAAACAGTTGACAGGAGAGTTGGAGTAAATAGGTAGGGGTAGAAAAAGCAGAAGTAATGGATAATCAAGGCCACTGTTTTTTGGTTTTTACCAGAAAATCCGGTAAAATTCCGGAATTAGGGCTGCCTGAAGACCGATAAAAACAAAGATTTCATGGAATCTGCCATTTTATATCAAATCAGTAAATCTACAAAACTTGTGTTTTTCTTTTAATTCCTTCCTGTACTATTTTCAATATGCTTTATTTATTGCTCTGTATATTAAGCCTTCTTTAATTCTGATTATTTATGCACATACTAAAAGAATGATAGCAGAATCCCGGTAAAATCCGGAAATTAGAGTAACAATCACCGGTGCAATTCCGGAATCTGAGGTCTTGAAAACAGAATGTCATTGTTTTAATCACCGTAAATCAGTGGCCTTGTGGATAATTAATGCACTAGAAAACTATCTAGTGCTAGACTGGTGAGGACCAAGGTAAATAAACTCTAGTCAGAGACAATACGGCTGTGCCGAGCTCTTACCTGTCTGGGTATCACAGTGGTGGCAGCATGGCTCTCACAGTGGTGTAGCACCAGTAATAGAGTGGCGGTGACATCGGAGCACCGGTTTCAAAGCGGTGATGGTTGCCATTCAAAAGATGGCGGCAGCAGTGACACTGCACATGTGCAACACTCATGCATGCACAATGACAATGGAAGTGCATCTATGAAGAAGTGCACCATGGGGAGGGGTAAATTGGGCTGTGGAGGGGAGCTGCATCATGGAGGACAGCTGCTATGGAGTAAGCGCTCTCATGATGTTGCCGCAGCACTGTAGTAGAACACAGGGTCACGTTCTGGAGCTGACCTCCTGTTCTCCTACAGTGATGGTGTAATGTCTGCAGAGCTCCACCCATGCAGCCATAAAATCAAGCAGACTAGATAGACCAAGAGCCTTTTTCTGTCCATAAACATTAGTATATCAATGTATCTGCAGTATGTATCAATGTTTTGATAAAAAAGGGAAGTGTGTTGGCATGGCATACCTTGCATTGCAGTGAGCCTATGTCACTATGATTTCATTGTAAAAATAGTATGCAAAGATCTGGTTTTCACAAGCAACACTAAAATGGGCTGTCAAGATTGACATGACTGGGTAAAATAATGATGAATTTCATTATGGTACACATGCCAGACAAAGATAAAATATTAAACTCCATGGCATAAATATAAACTGACTGCTTTGGCTGAATTATGACTGCATAAAAATTGGATATGTAAACTATAATTTTTGTGTTGTACATTCTTAATATTGCAGATATGTGGTAATTGGTTATTGTTCACCACTTGAGTAATTATTTATTAATTGATAACTGGGTAATGTAGATTGAGAAATATGTCTTTTTTTCAGCCATGACCCAGAGAAAACAGGGATAATAGTATGCTGCAATTAAATTCAATTGTTATGGTATATTCAAGGCATAAATCCAGATAGGTAAAATGCAGCAGGGCAATCATGCAGACAGCTTAAACATTCAGATATGTACTTTATAAACAGTTATTTTTAAGGGGCTGCCAAGTGGCTAAGTGAGAGCTTCCATGCTGGTAACCTGGCTTCAGAAGTAAGCCTGTGGAGATTGGATTGGTGTAGACAGGGCTGGGGAAAGCTCCAAAGGGGCATGAGATGGCCTGGAGAGGCAGACATACCATTTTCAGTGTAGCAGTGCCCCCCTTGGTGAGCCAGGGAGCTTGCTTCCTTGCAAGGGAGGTGGCACCAGCTCAGTGTGTAAAGCTACAGCCAAGGATGCCAGAAGCATTGCCCAAGGTCAGGTAGGAGGGATGACTCAAGGGATAGGTTGGCAGTGTAAAAAGCAAAATGCACCTTGATCCATCCAAATGATGGCCTTCAGTTCTACAGGCTCCTCACCTTGTGGATCCCCATTGGGCTTGACAGTGAGTGGAGTGACAGACAGAGCTCAGGACCTGCAGGGGCTTGACAGACAGGAGCAGGTGAAGGCCTGAAGGGCCAAACAGCTTGATAGAAATAAAAAACAGTTACATATTGAAAAACATGTACAAAATTATCTAGTAAGTCATCTTTTGATTTCAACCCCCAAGAATAGCTTATTCAATAGCATTCCACATCTCTGAAGTATATTATTATTATTATACAAACTGGCTTACATTAGGAAAAGAAATAGAATAAAAAAATTTAAGTTCTGAACCATAGGTCCACTGTGGGTTATACCACTTTCAGAAGATCAGATTCTAAAAAATTCCTACACAGGTCTTTTCAACCAGCTTATAATGAAACAGCATAGGGATAACCGACAAAAGGTTTTTACTGTGACTTAAGCAATTGTAAGTCCCATAGCAATGCAACTGAAATGATATCTAGCAGTTACCTTTCCAAAAGTCGCAGCACATGCAGGCTCCAGCTTCTCTTTTCTACAGAAATCTAAGTAATGTGCGTAGAGGATGCATCTTGGCAAACAAACTCCTTCACAGACTATATAGTTCTCTTCGAGCCTAATAGAGCAAAATAAATAGTTAAGCTAGAACAAGATACAGCCTTGTCATGTTTAGATTGCATTTTTAGAAGAATAAGGACAGCAAACACATTATTCATAAATAAGTAAAAACTGCACCTGCCTTCATGGTGACCATGGGCACATTTCTGCTTACCAAGGGAATTGCAGTGTACATTGGGTGGCAGAGTGGTCAGGGAATCCGTATAAATTAGTACATGTTTGCACAGCATACTATTTCATCCCTGCTTTGGGGGAGAGGGTGACAGGATAGACCTGGCGTCCCTTCCAGTCTTAAAGCAGCAGTGTATGATAGCACTGAAAATTTTAACCTACACAATTTATTCTAGTTTAGATTGCCCCATATCTCTTCACTTGTATGATACCCTTTTTCCAAATTTTGAGTCTTCTTTACCACTTTATTTTACAGTTGAAATAATAAAAGGAGTAGTTCTTTTAATATGGCTCAGACCAGGTTTCAACAGTATCCTCTGTTGTTTTTTGAGCAACAGTCATTTAAGATTACTTTTCTTATGACTATAATGATCTATCATGCATTAGACACTGCTCCCTCTGGCCATGATATTCTAATTGGTGGGTTACCTACACAAAATGTGCATAACCTGCCTACGCAGCTCCACACCAGTGGATGGGTGCATGGTGGTGGGCAATCACAATCACCAGCCACCATACACTTCCCATCCACTGACCCTCCCCTTGGCATGCTAGTGCAAAGGGGTGGATCAGCAGACATTGGCACAGCTGCCAATGGGAAGCCCCTACCCAGTCCATGAGTGGATCCCCATCCCCATGTTGTGGAGGGGGTGTCAGGGACCATCAATCTGTGTCCATGCAGGGACACTGGGCTAGTGCCTGGGCAGCCCTCCCAGACCCTCTATGGTCCATGCTGCTGGTGTGGCATGGTGTTGGGGCCAGCAATGCAGTACCATAGCCAGTGGTGGCACTATGTGGGGGAGCACAATGGCTATGCTGTGTTCCCCTCCAATAATACAGCATGCAGCCCTGGAATGGCATGCAGTGCCACTGTGGGTGGGTGCCATGCAGGTCCCACCCCCCTGGAATGCCCCCATTCCACCCCTGGTGCAGAGCTGCTCAGGCAGCCTTGGGATCTAGTGCACAGCATGCTAGTGCACCAGTTTTGACTGCCATGGGGGGGAGGTCTGATACATGACAGTCCCATGTAGGGTTGCCTATGCACCATGGTTCCACAGCACATAGGCAGTCAGCACATTTGAGAATCATGGCCTCTGACCTTATGGGGCAATAGGTGTGCAAAAATAACTGAGAGTACTGATGAAAACCTAGTCTAAGGCACGTTAAAAGAAGTTCTCATTTTATTATTTCAAATGTGAAAAATATGTGAAAGCAGATGAAAAACAGGGAGAAAAAAGAGTATTCAAAAAGTCAGGAGATAATGGGCAATTTTAAATAGAAAAGTATAGGTTAAACTTTTCACCATTATCATACACTGTTGCTTGGAATTACTACTGTATGTTACAATGCATGTGCAATACAGTATCTGTATTTACCTTTCTGCTCCAGCAAAATCTGTTTTTTGGTCATGACATTCACTTTTATTATATGATTCATTTCTGGCAACACAATTGAGTCTGTTAGCATGGACAAAATTAGGAGATGATGTCAAATGACTGCATGGAACAAAAAAAAATGAAGCTTTCATCTCTGTTCATGAACAATGGCGCTGTTCCATGGGTTAAACATTATAGGGAATGATTTTTAACATGGTTAACATCCCTCTCATTTTTCTCTCCATTCCAGTTATGATTCTGATATGTTTTGACCAATTTTTATACATATGTAATCTAGCTGTGTTGTGCCCTCAGATGTACATAGGGTTCCATCTCCTTAGCAGATGCTGCTCCTTCTTGTCATGTTTCTAAGACATTCCATGACATCTGTTGCACTGTTCCATGCTATTGTTCTTAATGGCTTGAAATCGTTTTATTGATTGATGTCTTAGAATTTTCAATCAGTATGAAAAGAGAGAGCTGCAACTTCAGACAAGAAAAGAATTAAGGGTAATTTCAAATGTGGAACAACAGATTGTTAATTTAACAAAAAAAGGCCAAAACATATCAGAATATTGGACAGACAAAAGGAAGATAGGAGGGCATGTGTAGGTGTACAAAACTGTTCCTACCATCTTTAAGTCAATTATATATTGAATAAACTTAGAGGGAATAAACGTTACATGAGCTTGACAAGACAGGATCCAGTTTTGCTTAACATTTCAATGTGTTCTTCTTAAATAGGTTTTTCTAATTAGTGATGTCTGAACATATTCTGTTATTTATAGAGGTTTTCATTTGAACCTCAAATGGTTCTTGTGCAAAAAACTTTGGCCAGCCCTAATAATGTATATACATTTGTATACCATTAACAATCCCAGCCTATAGGATACTTCTTTTTGCAATGTGGCAGGGACCAGCAAAATCCATTAAATTTCTGCACAGTACTATTAAACAATAATCTTGCAAACATTAGGAACTGTTGTTTGGATATATTTTTTCTTCTGCCAGTATTATCCAAGCTAGAAGATCCTTGCTGTCTGTCTCAGACTACTTCACAACCCTGTCATCCACTTATCTCCAAAAGTCCTCAATGACATACTGTGTCTCCATTACAGGGCTGGTAGGAAGGCATCCATCTCAACAAGGACACAATCTGGTGAGGTAAGTGGGTAATAGATTCAGGACATGAGTATGCTGTAGCCACTAATCTGGCAGCTATTAATTTCCTTCTGAGACTTTCTTCCCTGAGTAACATTCCCTTCTGCCATCAGTGGTGTACTGACTCATTGTTGGCTTCTGGGATTGCAGCAATCTGCCTTCCAATAGAGGAGCAAGCTCACTGTCCTACCTCACATACAGCAGTGCTGCAGAGTTTGAATGAGCAGCCAGTCCTCCCCAGGCTACAGCCTGCTACCATGGGTATGTAGCTGTCTCTCCCAGCGTGCTGCCCAGTCACCAGCTTTCCATGTCTGTTATCAAAACAAGGTTATGGAAACATTGCTGCTGGGCTATGAGATGATCCATTGTTTGTATATTATTAAGGATAATGGGATGAAACACCAGTAGTGACTGACGTTGCCATGTTGCAGAATGATGTTATTGAACTTGCTGGCAGTTGCAACTATCATACATATATGCTTTACTTATACTTCTTTTAAGTGGCATGAACTCTAGATGTAGCTAGGGTTTTTTGGATTTTTCTTGGCCCAGTTCTATCCCTTATATTAACAAAAATCACATAATCAAAAGGAATACATCCAGTTAAACAGTTTACATTATATGCCATGCAGTGGATTGAAAGTTAAAACATGCATTCTTCTAAATTTTTTAATTTGAGGAAATGAGGAGAATCAACCTATAGACTTCATTTTCTGTGATAATTTGTAAAAGCAATATATGCTGCAAGATAGAAATGTAGGTTCCAACTCAGTGCAAGCAACTGTTTCCAAAAAATATAAAATAACTGATGAGAGCCCATGAACAAAAAGGATCCATTCCCATTTAGAAAATCTGATAACATTTTGAAATATAGCAACAATGCAACAAATATAAAAAATGAAAGAGCCATCAGATCACAAGAATGAAACAGCCTTGTTGTTCATAGTTTTCTTTTTATTATTTACATAGTATTTGTTTTTTTATATAAAATTCACAAAAAAAGACCCTACACTAACATAAACTACCCAACCACATGTATTTATTTGTATGAATCCCTCCTCTAAATGCTGAAGGGTTGTTTAGCAACTGGGTGAAAAAATAGAGCTTTTTGTTTAAAACAAATCAATTGTATAGTTATTCTTGGTGAGGGAACTAAGAACAAACACCAGCAGGTGAACTGCATTATGAACAGCTGGGTGTAGGCCTCTTTTATGGGGGAAGCAGTTTAATTTGTTTAAGCTATAGGACTCACTTACTACTGCACCATCACTGACACTTCAGAAGAATGGTACTACAGCATCCTGATGTCAGAACGATGATACAACAGCATGTTATATTGTATAGAAGTCAATATACAACAGACCTTGACCACTTGCTTTACAGATAGAATAATGTATAGACAATTATACACAACAAAGCTTTGTTTCAGTGGTTGGGTGAGATGACATCATAGACCTCAAGAGAATACTGGCATGCAATATTATTTTTTAATGCCAGTATTGCCCGTACCAATCCCTACAGTATGTTTTAACAAATCAATGTATCTAATATGTGGTTGTACTGTAGTTTGCAAAAGAAGACAGATTTTTGCAAAATGAGGTTTACCAATAATATAAATGAACTTTTTTTTTCAATATAGATGTTTCTTCCCATTGGTGCACTGGAAACTTTCTGCTCTGGTCCTCTCCTTGAGAGGGCTCATTCCATCCCCGAACTCAGGGCAAAATCCTCCCTCCTTAGTGATCCCTTTTTCTGTTTCTCTTTCCATTAACACAAGGCCCCAAAGCTTGGATACACATGCATGTTGAGACATGCATGCACTCTGAGGCTCCAGTGACAGCATCTTCCTCCTACCTTGCCTAGTGTCAGGTCACCCTCTTGGCTTGGTGCTGCCATCAAGCCTCCACCTGGTGGCAGCCAAGAACCAGGGAAACCCTATATCACTTCCTGGGAGAGGAGAGCTACCAAGCAGCAGCTCAGTCCAAATCCTTGCCCTCCACCCTGGCTAACCCCTGATAACCCATGCTCGTTCCTATACATGGGTCACTGGCATGGGAAGAAATAAAGTATCAGCACCTTAGCCCTCTTCGCCACTGGGCTGGCTAATATAAATAAGCTTTGATCTGCTTTCAGAATGTAGCAATGATGATATAATTGTTCTAGAATGACAAGGGATGCAAAGCCCAATTTCAGAAGAATTAATTAATCATACAGGTTTTGCAAATGTTCCCCAGCCAATGAATGTATAATCAAATCTTGCAGAATCTGTATGTATTTTTATTCATCACTATTGTAAAGCAACTATAGGGGTTTGAACCACAACAACCTCTGGCAACCAATGTCGTTACTGTATATTAACACAAAAAAAGAGTTCTGTGTCATAGTCTGCAACTACAGCAGAGTGTTATCATACATGCCAAAATACCTGTGAAATTACATTTTCATCATTAGGACATCTTAAGACACTATTTATAATATCTGATTCTATAAGTGACAATTGCCCAGTCTACTGTTAGTGGAATGTGAAAAAAACAAAACAAAACAAAAAAAAAAACAGAAAGGTCTTGAACAGTGATTGACATTCACTGTTTAATAGTGATGTCTTTAGGGGTAGGATTAATAAGATATAATGGTTCTTTATGGAATGTATTACATAAGTTAATTTGGCATTGGGCTTCTTGTAAACAGAGCTTACTTTAATCTGCAGAAAAACAGTACTCAAAAGAAAGATAAGAAGTAAGGAAAATAATCAAGAATGGGTCACTTTAAAAGTCTGAGAACACATGGCTAAAGGGATAAACTCTAGAAAAGATATTTACACATAAGGGATGTCAATGATTTTAGACTATACTGGGAAATGTGCAATATGTGCAAAGCAGTAATCAGGAAAACCAAATCATTTTTTTTTCTTGAGTTGATAAAAAGTAAATTTTTCAAATGTAAGAAATTCTTGGACTACTATAAATAGTTTACTTCATAAGCAAATGGTTGATACTATTAATATGACTGATATACCACAACAAACATTGCAAGATCATGCTTGCATTAATTTATCTACAGCAATTCCTTGTTGCTGTTTTTAACTGCTGAAGCAGGGTTAGATTTATTCCCAGTTGGATCAATTATGTATCATTTTTAATGAATTGAATAAACAGACATACAGTAACCACACTGTCCTAATCAGGCATACACTTTGTTTCCATGACTTCTAAGGTAAATTAAGTATGCATGTAAAGGTCAGTGAAGATGCCCCAGACAGGGGTTAGGTTCCCATTGAACTGTACTTGTGGACCAAATCATAGAAGCTTAACTGGGCAATTTGTCTGGTAGTGCATGGAGAAGTGGGTGTTATGGAGTGCTGGTAGGAACAGACTCAGACATTGAACTGCACTGTGCTAGTAGGTAATGTATTCTTTTGGGCAGCTTTTCTCAACTGTTGGGTTTTTGGAACCCAGCAGTGGCATTGTTGGAAAGTTATTCCCAGTTATGGGAAATCCTAGTACTCGAGCCCAGTTCATTTCAATATTACCCAATGAAGTGGAGTGCCTACTGGATGGATGTCTTTCAGGCACATACAGTAGCAGATTACCCAATCTGGTCATTTTCCAGTCTGGCATAGAACAACTTCATTGCATTGTGTGAATTCTATGTCCTAATAAGGTATTGTAGTCCAGGGATAGTCAGGTACTGTTTCAGAGTTCTCTTTCATCGATTTCTGGATGTCATCACTCTTGTCCTTGTAGTAGTAGAAAATAATTGCCTTGTTATAGAAATAGTGTAGCTCTCTGTATATATGCATTTGGAATTATTAAATATGTTTATGTATACTGCTATGATGGAATGCTTTGTGAAATTTAAAGGGAATAGATAGAAATGTTTCTTTTTATAATAATTCTCTATTTATTATCATTGGATCTGGATTCCAAAGCTTATTGTTGTATTTTCATTGTATTTTTTAATGCATTGTATGTATGGAAAATCTAATGATTTTGTAACCAAACAACAAAACCTGAACTTATTTACTAGGTAGATCATTTTACTAGCGCTCACCTGTTTCACACTTTTTTGTGATGTGGTGAGTTATCTGGTAGGCATTATTGATATTAGTGTGGAAAAAAAGCTAGTAAGGTAAATGAGGATTCGATGAATTTATTTGGATAAGAATTGTGTTTCTAGAGTGATAGTATATGAAATAAAATAGAATATCTAAAAAAAAGGTAATAAAATCAAGAGAAGGGCTGGATGTGTATGATATGAAACATTTCATGAGGTTTCATGATATTTTTGCTGGCCTAATGAGTTATGACAAAGCAGTGGATAGGGCCAGTGGGATTCTGAGATGCATAGGGAGCAGTATCTCTAGCAGGAAGAGGGAGGTGGTGTTGCCACTGAATTGCTTGTTTGTGAGACCCAGAGTGGAATACTGTGCCCAGTTCTGAAAGCCACACCTCAGAAAGAACATAGACAAGGTGGAGGTCCAGAGGAAGGCAACTAAAATGGTGCAGGGGTTGCATCAAAAGACTCAAGTGGAGAGACTGAGATCGCAACATGTAAACCCCTGAAGAGTGAGAGCCAGATGGGACATGCTAGAGACCTACAAGTATTTCTTGTGATGAACAGGTTGCAGGAGCGGAGTTTCTTTCAAATGAGAAACAGTACAAAGACCAAAAGTCATATAGTGAAGCTGGTGGTGGTGGTGGTGGGGGTTAAGAAGGATATGAGTAAGTACAACTTCATTGAAAGAGTGGTGGACACCTGGAACAGACTGACAGTGCAAATGGTGGAAGTGAAAACAGCATGGGGCTTTAAGAATGGGTGGGATAGACAGTGAAAACATTAGTAAATAGATGGAGAGGAGGGAGGGTCACCAGAGACCAGTTAGGTCTGCAGAGACAAACTAGCCAAGGACCATCTATGCAGTCTGGGTGGGCCAAGCAATCCTTTTCTACAAACAAATGTTATGTTTCTATGTTTCTAAGCATTTAATTTATCTTTGGTTTCATAAAGATTTCTACAGCTGTGAAAACAGGTGACCCTGTTCCCTGTATGGGAGCGTGAAATCTCCACATTAGTTGATAATTACCACCCTAACACCCCCCCCACACACACACACACACACAGATCCTTGAAAGGGTTATATATATAATCGTGGAGTATTTGTGTGGTGCTAATCTGAGTATTTGTGTGGTGCAGGTCTCATATCTGAGGCCCAGCATGTTTTTTTTGGAGGTCTCAGAACCCAAACTTCCTCCAGTACTAAGGGAATATTTGATAGGGACCTTGGATTTGGGGGACAGGGTGCTAGTATGTTTCTTTTGTTCTGTCAAAGACTGCTGACTAAGTTGGTAACCTTTTGATTTTCTAAAACTGTTCAGGACTGGTTCTTTTACTTATGTAACAGTCCATAACAGGAAAAACTCAGTTCAGCCTTATGTAATTCTCTACCAATATATATATGGTGTTCTGCAAGGATTTTCTTTTTGTCCTTTACTTTTTAGATTGTATTATCAGGATATATGTTCATAAGTGTAATTGTTTTCCTATTTATTTGCATCATTGTTTATAATGTATGTTACTATTTTTATATTTTTCGGCTCACCCAAGAAAATTGGCATTAATAGTCTCTGATTGTACCTTGTTAACAAAATAAAACAAAGAAATATGTATCCGAAACGATTTACTTTGTTTTTAGGGATCTTTCCTAAAGATGACCAAATGGCTGGAACTTTGATTCTAACTTCAATTTACATTTCCCATCTACAGTATATGAAAACAGTCTATTCCACAATATAAGACATGTTTCAGACTAAATATTTTTGGGGGTGTTGGATTTTTTTTTTTTTTTTTTGTCCTTTGCAAAATAGCTCCTGACAGTAAAAACGCTTTGGTTTCTGTCTGCTACATTATGCAGTACCGAAGGAATATTGCTAGTTGTTGTAAAGTTACAGTACACGCATTACACTAAACGGTATTTTCATTATACTTCCTCTACTTCTGACCGGGATTCTGCAGCACACCTGATACAAATTATCTGCTCAGTCGTGGTTTGCAAACCAAACCAGTGAAAAGCACTCATGTGAAGAAATATGTACAGTAACGCCTTACCACTGCAGAGTAAGTTGCGCCTGTTTCTTCTTATCTTTGACGATCTGAGCAATACTTTTCTTTTGCGATGGCTGCTGGTCAAGTGCAATCTTTTTAGCGTCATAAATATCCATACCATCTTCTTCAGATGAAGTTTCATTGCCCTTCTGTATTTCTGATAAAAAAGGAATAAGTAACAGCACAGAAAGTTAATAAAAGTTCAGGATTCTGTAGATATTATTTTTGCTTTTGTTTAAAATACAAAAATGGCATTAGGGTCAAAGCTCTGTGATCTTCGGTATGTGGTGAACAAATAAACATCTCATGCATGATACAAGTAAACACAGTAACACTTTTACAGCGCATGGCTGTGGAACTGTAATCCATGATATGAAATTAATTAAAGTAAAACTCATAATAATCTGTCACACACCAACTGGTTTATAGTGTTATTGACCAAAAAATGTATTATTTTCAGGTGTACATCTACTTTCTTAGAATCAAAATCCAGTAGTATTTCTACAATTCGACAAATACAGACTAATTCTAATGTTTTTTTTTTCTACTTTACTTATTTATTGTTACTTTAAAATGTTTTCAAAGGGCAAGGTAAAGCCATGTAAAGGGCACTGTTGGGCATCAGCTCACCTGATTTAAACCCCATTTTAAGTCCTGTATCTTCTTCTCCGGTCCTGGACAATGGGTCCTCTTCAATCTCACTACTACCTAGGCTCTCGCTAGAATAAGAAACCAATTTTTTACCAATCAAGGTCATGTAAGATTCCTCCCGGACTCTTGACAATTCCTTCTGAGAAGGTTGTAAGTGATGCAAAGAATCTTCATTTTCGGATGATTCAGAAATTCTTTTCATTGGCATTTTCATGCCAGGGTTCAAACAAAACGATAAAGTATTTGTCGTCCTTGTAACTGGACTTTTGCCAGATGAATTCTTAATCCCTGAATTTACCGTGTAATGAATGTGTTGTCATTCCACCTCTGAAACATAAAAGTTTCAACCAGCAGTCTTACTCTAGAACTCTATAAAAATGTTAAATCCAGCTTGTGATCTCGTCCAACTTAAGTGCTTGAGTAAAGTTCTAGGTATATTTAAAATTATCTTATTCTTGAGGTGCATATCCCTCTGTGTCCATAAAATCCACTGAGTTCGATAATTCCAGCTATTAGATTGCTTTTCTAGGCCAACCTAGTCATTGCCTTAGCTTATTGGTCCCCTAGAACACACACGCACACAGTTGAAAGCAGAGCTGCTATCAAAAGAAGAGTAGTGGGTAAACATCAGGGTTTGCGGTTGTGGTCCCAGGTACTTTTACTGTGAAAAAACACGAGGGCCCAGTGTTAATTAAAGACCGCATGACGTCATGGTGATGAACTGGGTTTATTTATCATCTCAGCAAAACACGGAGAGAGCAGAGATCATGTATTAATGATTAACTAACTGGAACAATCATTTCTAATTCTGTCTCTCACGCTGCTGTTTATTGTGGCCTTTTATATCTGAACATGGAAGGCTGAACTCATGGTACAGCGTCAAGTGGGTGTTAGATGAATCAACACACTGTTGACCATACTTCTATTTCATTTAAACTAACACTGAACCATATATATTTCCTTTCAACTACAATGAACAGGCATTCGATTTTCTGAATTTACAGCATAACTCTGCCGATCACGTGCTTAAAAATATCTGTGAGTTAATACGTAAAATGTCTATATTCCAAAAGATATAGAATAGAAAAACAATGTCACGATTTAAATAAGTATCAAATAAGTACTAAGTGCACTGTTCATACTCCAGTCAGTATACAATCATCAATAGTAATTATATTGTTATTGTTATTGTTGCTGTTGTGTCATATGTATGTATTTTGTATGTATTTTAATTGTTTTATCTGTACAGCGCTTTGATATTGAAAAGCGCTTAAAAATAAATGTTTACTTACTTACTTACTTACTAATAGGTACCATGTCCGCAATAATTCAGTGTGAGCACCTAATAATGATACACGATGTCCCTACTATAACAATAAGTACAATGTCCTTCTCCAACAAAAAAAACTACACTATCTGTTCTCCAGTGAGTATACAATTATTATAAAGCGCAATGTCCACACTTCCAATAAATATATTTAATAGGTATCATGTTCATATTCCAAAAGCATATACTGCTTACAAACTGCACTATTTGCACTTCAGTAATAATAATAGGAGTGTAAGTTGTAAATACATTTAGTCTAATACATATATAAGCACAATATCTAATAAGTGTATCACTGAGTATATAAATATTACTGGTATAATGCCCCTGCTCTAGTAAGATGGGGTACTTGCCCTGTAAAGCAAATTCTAGGCTAGCAACTAAACTGTATTTTATGTTCTGTGTTTTTCTCATTGTGTTCCACCTGAAAACGAACCTAGGCTCAGTGCTCCTCTCTCGGTTACCAGCATATTACACAAATACTTTAAAATAATTAATAAAATGCGCATGCTCCAAAATTCAAACGGCTATCATGTATGGCATGCTTAGCATTTTTAACAAGCTCTATCTATACCTGTGAGCGCTGCACCCAGACTGTCTTACCCAATCCCTAGCGTTTACACTTCTTGATCGGGTAGGTGCACTAGACAAATCCTGCCTATTTTCAGGCACGACCCGGGGAAGGGGGAAACAGATCAATGCCAACTGACCTTGAACCAGATTAAGCTGTTGGTGGTATTTTTAGTGAATGAGGGAAATTTGGCCAGGACACCGGGGAAATTCCCCTACACTTTTAGATAAGCGCCATGGGATCTTTAACATCCACCTGAACTACCACCGATCCAGGTAGATGGGACCTCGGTTTCACGTCTCATCCGAAAGACTGCACCTCAGAAGTGCAGCACTCTTCTCTTTCTGCACTACAGTGTCAGTACTGGGATATTAACCCAAGTGCCAGATGTGGGAACTGAACCCACAGCCCTCTGATCATCCGGACTCAGAGGCGAGTGTGCTACCTACTGAGCCACTGACACTATGACTTGGAAATTAAGAACACTGCTCTTCGCAGGACAGAACATGTAAAGGGTGGGTATGCTGCAAGCAAAAAATTCAGCTGTCCTGATTTGATCGCATAGAAGCATTGGCGGCAAAAACATTGCTGTTTCCTTACGCAACAAAGAGTTTTCGTTTATACCAAAAAGTAGTTTTAGAAGAACAACATATTATTTTGCTATTTTTTTTTCTTTTAACATGGTTCTTTTTATTTTACCCACCCCCACTGTTTAAATAAAGGAATGATGTATCCGTGACGTTCTGCATTTGTTTAGTCAGTGATGTAATACGATGGGCTATATGGTCACACTAGGTGCTGAATGGGGCTGAATTAATCCCATGCACTGTATATTTACTGTAACTAATTTTCCTTTAAGGCACTAGGTTCAAATAAATGTACAGAAAAGCATAAAAGTAATAAAAACGTGATTGGAGCCATCTGAAGATATAAACTAAAAAAAATTGTGTGGCAGCTCAGAAAAAATGATACTCTTAAACGGACGTAAACAATTGTTCTATTGTATTTTAGTACTATGGCTAGAACCTCAACAAGCTTTCTCTAATTTAGTAAACCACTTCATTATGGAATGAAAGTAGCATCTGTATCACCTCTCATCAAAAGGGATGTTTCCAGACTCACATGAAGAGACAGCACTGCAAACGAGACCCAGACGGCCAGGTGTGCTGAAAAGAAATATACGTAGCCAAACCAAGCACTCAAGCACCTCCCTCCACCAAATCGCCACTGCAGGACATCAGTTGAATATCAAATAAAGATTGAATTTACTCACCATGTGTGCAGAGGCTTCTTATCAGAACCAGAGGATACCAGCAGGACCCCAAAAAACTCTGATCGTGGTTTTGCTCACATAGGCATCGGGGTGCTTAAGTGCTTGGTTTGGTCACCTGAAGAAGCCCTACTTGTGTAAATGTTTAATGCTTTCGAAACCAATTATATGCCTTCTGCTGTATGTAGAATCTCAAAAACGTACAAAGGTGTGGCTATGTAGAGAAATGAGTAATATCTTGACGGGCTTCTCACACTTATCCGTTGCACTTGGAATTCAATTTGATTTGCAAGAAATTATTGCATTCTCATTGGATATTTGTTTGTTCCATTTGTTTAATTATTTTTTATCTTGGTAACTAGATTCCCACTTTTGATTCTTTCAACAGCATATATATATATATATATATATATATATATATATATATATATATATATATATATATATATATATATATATATATATATATATATATATATATATATATATATATATATATATATATATATATATATATATTTTTCAACAAATTGGAAATGAATATCATGTATAGTAGTCTGCACTGAAAAACAAATTCTTGTCAGATCCACCAGGGCTGCATAATGAAGTTTGTGAAGAAAATGGGCAGAATAGGATGGCCCCTGTGGTCCTTACCTAGTGTCAAATTGTATGTTTATCAGGGTAATGTAGTCAGTTGCTTGAAAAATCAATACAGAAGGATCTAAAGGAGGATGTCTAATGTTACCCAAATTATTGAAGTTAAGAGCATTTTTATGAACAAAAATAAGGGCTCAGCACTAACTGTAGTAAAGTTCAGTTTGCCTTTTATGAACAACGTTTTCAATTTACTGCCCCTTTGCAGGAGTAGGGCAATCATGTTCCATATGTAGAACATTTATCAGCAAGATCAGGATTGAAAAATCTGGCCACAAGTGTGGAGGGTAAATAAATATGGGTTAAACACAGATGAATCAGATTTCATAGAAACAAAGAAAATGCACACGAGAAGGCCAACTGGTCTATCCAGTCTGCTCTACCTAACCACCGAGACTGAGACCCCTAGCAGTCACTTGTCACCCCATCCCTTCAGGTCCCCCTTTTAAACCTTTGTGCCCCCATCCCATGGCTTCTTGAATTCAACCACTCTTTTTGCAGACTAACTTGCTGGGCAGTCTCTTCCACTTTTCCTTAAGTACATCCTCGCTTGCTTTCTGAATCTGCCCCCTACCATTTTCTATTCACTACCCTTAGTGTGCAGATTTGCATTGGAGATTTATTTTGCCACTTTTTAAATACTCTTCAAGATACTGAAACCGCACAATGAAAATGCTAAAAAAATCTCCAAAAATTTGTACTTCAAACAGCACAGGTCTGTCACTGAATGTTCCCCTTCACAGAAGAGCAGAGGAAAGCCGCAACAAAAAATAAGTAAATGGTGACCAATCAGAGGCCTTTTGAAAAACAACACAGACCTAACTACAGATGAAAGCAGTTTTCTGAATGGCTGGCTGCTGAAGGGAGCCAGCCTAAAGTGGGCAGTGTGGCAATGCTCACAACTCCTCCTACTCTGAAAACAAATGTTTATCTCTCAATAAATTGAACAGCCTTAACACTATTTTGCTTGAATTTCAGAGTTGATGCACCCCTTCTTCTCCTCCTCTAGAAGCAGATTTCCTACTCAGATCCTAATAAAAAAAGGTAATGGTTGCAATGCTTTAGTAAAAACGTCTGCCTTTTAATTTAATTTAAACAAAACAAAATATAAACAAATAAAATATAAACTTACCAAACCTGCATAGCTTCTGTCATGTTTATTGCCTTCCCAATCCAACCTTTTGGGGAGCAGCTAAATAATAAAAAAAAAATGTTTCAATTCAGAGTTTGGTGTTTCTGCCTTTTATCCCTTTATTTATGTATGAAATGGTATAAAGTGTATAAAATGATGTCAAATGAATGGGTTCGGTGACCTAAGTCAGCCAACAAAAGGGATATGAGAAGTGTGTGGAGTAAAGGCTTGTATGTACTGTATATACTGCATGCAGTTGCTAGTAATAGCAGAACTGAAGAGAGAGGGCATGCGATCACACACACAGACCTGGTATTCTTCCAGCTCCTGCACAAGCACCTGTGTAATAGCAGAACTGAAGAGAGAGGGCATGCGATCACACACACAGACCTGGTATTCTTCCAGCTCCTGCACAAGCATCTGTGTAATAGCAGAACTGAAGAGAGAGGACCCGCGATCGCACACACAGACCTAGTATTCTTCCAGTTCCTGCACAAGCATCTGTGGCAAGACAAGAAACAGCCAGGATTAAATATCGTCGCATAATATGGGACATGGCAGTATTCAAAATAAAGCATCACATTTTGGGCCTATGGGGCAAACAAGCTGATTCATACTCACCTCGGCTGATTTTCAACATGGGCCTGTTGATACATAATGAGCAATCAGGAAGTAAAGCTCTGAGGGCCGAGAACACACAGAATTATAAAGTGTGGGACACTAGACAGAGAGAGTAAAGGACGCGAATTTTTATAAATTTTGGATTTTTGCATAGTTTTAATATACTTTTTAACCCTCTTACCTGCTTCCAGGGGAGATACCGGATGATTAAGGACCCCTACTGTGTACAGACATAATTATGGCAGTTGCTTACTCGCCTCACTGTGTCACCGCCCACTGCTGTACGGTTGTCCGATCATTACTTTGAGTTTACTTTGTGCAAGATTATGTGGAGGAGACACCTCCAGAGAGAAGCATATGTTTTATATGGTTCTGTTCTGTTTGCTCCCCGTGGATACCGCATTTAATACTGTGAGGACTGCAGCAGTTATTTTTTCTCTTTCCAGTGACTGCATTTTTCCACGGATGTACTGCAGTTGGAGATTTCCTAAATGGTTCCTAGTTGACTAGATATGTTGGACATGTGGGGACTCTTCTGGATCCATCATTTTCCCACTCCTCCAGTGCAGGAGTCTGAGTTTAACAGACTGAAAGACAAGTGCAATAATTTGTAGATAGATTTTTTGTTACTTAGTAATTTAAGAGACACTGCAGTCTATGTTAGAAAAGTACTTTTCAGTTAAACTTTGCTGAAGTTGTTAGTATTGGTGATTTATTTATTTGTTTTGTCTTTTCTCACTTTGGCTAGAGGGGGCGCTATGCTATGTCATATTTTGGGAAGCGGTAGCATACTTATTTATGAGGGTTAGGGCACTGCCAATGGTGTGATGCAGTACGTCCTTTTCATTTTTGCTTTCAGTGGTTTTATTTTGTTAAGAACCCCTCCTGCACACAGGCATAATTACGGCAGTTGCTTGCTCACCTTGCTGTGTCACTGCCCACTGCCGTACGGTTAGTAAAAAAAAAAAAAAACAGACGACGGGATGAAAATAGGGATGAAATAGGGCATGTTGAGGGCAAAACATCGGCCATTCCTTTTATTATGGGTTTGCTGCTTTACATTTTTATTAATATTTCCCCCACTCAAACACTCGCATTCCCACTTTTCAGTGGCTCCAATATTCTCCAGCTATTTCCCCGAAACCCTTTTCAGTCGCCTTTTCCGACATTTATTCTAAGGGAAGGGGACAGAAATGCCCATAAAAAAAATGCCCACTGTGATATAGTGCAGTGCTGCAGTCCATAGGGACAACATGGGTGGATTGCTTCTTGGGGGAGGGTCAGGTGGAGGAAAAACAGTTCCACGGACAGAAAACATGACGTCAGCCCTTTTCTACATGCAAACCATCTGCAGGGCTCCGCCCCTGCAACCGTAAAAAAAGAGCAATATCAGTTCATGAAGCCTTTACAGTAAGTGATTTAGTAATAAAAGTATTTTTGGATGGAGAACTAGACTGTAAAACTATTGGTGTGATTTTATATTTCAAATATCTGCTTGTGTTTTATGGGGGCACTCAATTAAAATAAAAAGCATTGAGGGATCTGAAACAGGAGAGCAATGTTTCAAGAAATGCATCCCCTTCCTGCAGTGACCTTATAAAACTCCACAGTCCTGCTCTTTAAATTCTCCTCTCCATAATCACAAGCCACATCTCATGTTGCAGTTACCTGATGCCCTGAGATAAGGGAGGCTGGCCTCATGAGAATCACAGCAGTTGGGCGAAGAATAAAAATAAAATAAATTTCAGGCATGTGAAAGTTTTTATTGAACAGCAGCTACATATCCAAACTGATATAGAGAGATTGCTGCCTCTAGTATCCAACCTGCAGTGGTTAAGGGCAAACGGTTATTGCATGGGGGAGCTCGTCCCAGACAATGTTTACCTTTGTCATTTATTAGGTAGGAAGTGTAAAGCATTCTACTTACCACCTGACGAGTTCCCATCACTTTTCACCAGGTTGTTTCTTGCTTTCCATAGCGGTCCTGCCTCCCTGAGCTCTGTGAGTCTCTCTTCTTGCTGTTGTTACTGCTGCTGTTGGGGGATGGATTAAGGACATTGCAACAAGCCAAGGATGCTGAGCTGCTGTGAAGTCCAGTCGCCAGCCCTCTCCTCCTGCAGGACCTGCAGAGCCTAGTGCTGCTTTGTAGTGGCTGACTGCAGTGCTGTGTGAGAGGGGGAAAACTGCTGAGGTCCGTACTTAACAGACGCACAAGCAAGCCGAAGCGGGTTACTTCAATCAATCAATCAATCAATCAATCAATCAAAATCTTTATTTAATCAGGTGAACATCATTGAGCATAGCTCATTTACAAGATGGACCTGAGTGGTCAAGAAGTGCAAGTGTTATTACATTGACAAGGGTAGCATAAACAGTAATACAATGACAGGGGTAACATAAACAGTAATACAATGACGTAAGTGCTAATACATAACAATATACATATGTACAAGGCACATTAAAACTTTTAATCTGTGAGACAGAAGGTAATGGGCACATCAGGAGTAATATGTAGATTATAGGACCTAGCAGGCATTTTGAGGGTGAATCTTGGGACTGAAACGGAGTTTTATCAGCATATAGGAACACGGGGGTAGGTAGGGCCGGGTTTAGGCCTTGTGGAAGCAGTTGCAGAGTTCTGGGAATAGGGTGGTGAATAGTCTTTTGAAGGATATTAGGGTAGGAGGCTATTTAGCTTCATGGTTTTTGGAGTGAATTCAAACAATTGCTAGTGAGTAGCTGATAGCAGCCCTCCCAAACTGGGTGCAGGCATTGGGGACCTTAAGAATGATAATTTTGCTGATCCTTAGGTTGTATGGCCTAGAAGTAATTTGAGTAAAACAGTCTGAGATATAGGTAGGTAGCTTGCCTGATAAGGCTTTGAATATCAAATTGCAGCATTCCTATTTCTTCTGTGTTGTAATGATGTCCAGTTAACTGCCTTATAAAGGAGCAATGATGGGTGCTGAAGGAAGGTCAGTAATGAATCTGATGGACCTGTGGTATAGGGTGTCCAGTTTATTTAAGAGGGGTGAACAATGTCCATACAGAAAGTCAGCATAGTCAATGAGGGATAGGAATGAAGCCTAGATTAATCTTTTTTGGAGTCTCTGTTGAGGTAGTGCTTTATTCTAAAAATAAAACCAAGCCTTTGTCTCAGTTTCTTTAGTAGCTCCTCAATATGGACAGAATAGTCAAGCTTGTTATCAATCCAGACTCCAAGGTATTTGAAGTTATCAACAATTCAGCTTCTCTCCAAGTAAGGTGGTTAGTTGTAGGGTGGTGGATGGTGGGGTAGTGGCAGAGCAATTCTTTGAGGTAAAGAACATAGCTTTTTTTTTTAGCATTTAGAAGTAGTTTTTTATCCAGTAGGTTGTGTTGTAGGATGGAAAATTCAGATTGTAGCAGTTCACAGGCTTTAGATAATGAAGGATTGCTAACATATAATACAGTATCATCAGCAAACAGATGGATGTTGGATTGAGTGAGGTTAGCATCAATATTATTAATATAGATGGCAAAGAGGATGGGGCCAAGAATAGAGCCTTGCAGTACACCTCTTAACAGTGGTTTTAAGGTGGATAGGTAGATTCCATTTTTTACCAGTTGTGATCTATCTGATAGATATCACTTGAACCAATTGAGTGAAGGGGAATCCAACCCTAGTGAGCCAAGGGAGGTGATTAATGATTCATGATCCACTGTATCAAATGCTTTGCTCAAATCCAAGAACACAGCACAGGTACTGTTCTTCTTATCCATAGCAATCTGCCAGTCGTGGGTTACTTTGGCTAGGGCCGAAATGGTGCTATGCCTTGATCTAAATCCTGATTGTGCTGTATTTAGGAGGTTAATGTTATCCAGGTAGTCCCTTAATTGTGAGTTTACTAACTTTTCGAGCATCTTGGATAGAACTGATAGGATGGAAATGGGCCTGTAATTATTGAGGTCCATGGGATCACCAGATTTGAGTAAAGGAACTACTGAGCTGTTTTCCAAGTGGAGGAATGGATCCAGTGGTGAGGAAAGATTGAAGAGATGAGTGAGGGGCAGATAAGACTTGAGATGCAATCTTGAGGAAGTAGGGTCCAGGAGTCTGTACCTGCACTTTTGAAGTATCTAAATTGGAGAGGAGATCTTCCACTTCTTTCAAGGATATTGGGTTGAAGGAGAAGGTTGATGTAGCCTTTGACCACGGTGGATTGAAGGTTCAAGGAAGATCTCAGGAGATTTCGGTGAAGAGTCAAATGCTAGTCCAGCTGTGGTGAAGTGGTCATTGAAGGTATTTAGGATTTCTTGTTTGTCCGTAATTTCTGTGTTATTTAGTAGCAGTTTGCAGGTTAAGGCAGGGTGGAGTTTCGGCCCAAGATACCCTTTATAGTTCCCAGAGCTTGGTTGGGTTATTATAGGAGGCATCCAATTCAGCTCTATAATAGGCAGCTTTGGCAGATCTTATTTGTGTTGTACATGAGTTTCTTGCTTTTCTGAAATTTAGCCAGTCTCTGGAATCCTTAGTTTTTCTTGCCTTTTTCCACAGTTTGTCTCTGGCTAGCAAGGCTGTTTTAAGATCAGTGGTGAACCAGGGGCAGGACCTTGTAGTTCTGATATTGGTGAATGGTGCATGAATATTGAGAGCATTAGTGATAATGTCCTTTAGGATCTGGAGAGCTGTTTCCACTGAGGTTGTAAGGTAGAAATCTTGCCAATATATTGTGTTACTCAGGTCATGGAGGTATCCTGGTATGTTGAACTTCTTTTGACCTTTGAGGACAAATTCAGCAGGGTTGGGTGGTTTGAGTGAAGATCTTATGCCAGCTATGGGACAATGGTCACTTATATCATTCGGTAGTACTCCTGCATGCGTATATAAGTGAGGCTTGTTTACCAACATAATATCCAGGAGTGTGCTGTTGCTAGAATTTTTTAGGTTAACCCTGGTTGGGTATTTAATTAGCTGTGTAAAGCCATAGGTGTCACAAAAGGTTACCAATGGAGCAGATGCATTAGATAGCCAGTTTAAATTCA
This sequence comes from Neoceratodus forsteri, assembly GCA_016271365.2. Taxonomy (NCBI): domain Eukaryota; kingdom Metazoa; phylum Chordata; order Ceratodontiformes; family Ceratodontidae; genus Neoceratodus; species Neoceratodus forsteri. The sequence continues at coordinate 1,175,144,116 of CM057449.1, read as the reverse complement.
AATCACCAAGGATGATGGTATCTTCAGGGCCTAGATTGGTTATTGACGCCAGGTGAGATAGTAATTTGAGGCCTGCTGAGGGGGGCCTATAGCAGCCAATCAATTTAAATGAAGACAAGTTAGGAAGGGATATTTTGATTGACAAACATTCAAATTCCTTTGGTTCGGATGTGTTGATGAGGCAGGTAGCAGAGATGGTGTCCTTAATGTATATGGCCACCCACCACCCCTGGAAGGGCGATCTGCTCTGAAGAGCTGATAGTTGGTAAGGTTTACAACACTGTCTTTGGTCGAAGGTCTGAGCCAAGATTCAGAGATGACCAGAAAGTCAGGCAGGGTATGTGCCACCCAGGCCTGTATTACGGAGAATTTTTAAGAGGCTGCAGGCATTGAAGTGTAGGAAGCTTAGGCCATTTATAGAGGATAGATCAGCAGGGAAAATAAACTTTCAATGGGGCCAGGATTTATTTCAATGGTACCAAAACAGATCAGAAGGTAGAAGATTAATTTGAGAGGGCACCAAGGACAGGGATAGTGAGTGGTCAGAGCGTTTCCTCCTAATCCTGGGTGCCTGCTGTGAGATGAGTGATGGTCCTGGTACATAGGTGCGAATTTTATCATAGCATAATAATCTAATGGACAGGCATAGTGGGTTAATAAAAGCCATGATACAAGTAGGTGCCAGGGCTGTGCTGAATTGTTAGGGTGGCCTTATGGGATATCCCAGAGGTTGCATTGTAAGCGTGGTTCGGGGTGAATAAGGAATCCGTGGTTGGCCATTGTGGATGGCAGAAGTGGGCAGGAGGTATAACTGAGTTATTTATCTTGACACTGGGCATAACATTAATAACATAAGGGATTGGGTGAGATGCGAGGCTCAGGAGCAAAGGAAGCAAAGTAGCATTGTGGAGGTTAGGTATGGGTTAAGGAGGAAGGAAAGGGATGTGGGTGTGGATTAAGAAATGGCGGGAGAAAGTGTATAAAAGGAATCAACCAAGAGGGGGGGCGGGCAAAAATTTTGCGGCTTTGCCCGTACCTTTCTGCCTGCTTCTCCCGGCCTCCTGGAACCCTTGGTCGGCTGCACAGGTGCCGCCGACCCGCTGGCGGCTCGGAGCCCCTCCGCTCCCTGGACCTCGAGGGCTGCACCTTCTACAAGGTGGGGGACAGAGGAGAAGGCAATCAGCAAGGTACCTTTATTGCAGTAATCTGCAATAAGGTGCTAAAACTTAAGATTTGTACAACAATAGACTGGGAGGGTATGGAGGGGTAGGCGCCTAAGCGTCTAGCCCACACAACATTTCAAAAGACTGTAACTTCAGGGTTGGGAGTAAGTTTTGTTGTACAAGTCCTTCCTGACTGCTGTTACAGATTGCCGAAGTGTCTGACCCTCCTGACTATAATGAATTTGAAAACTGCCAGTTCTTCTTGACTGCTCTTGTTTTCGAGAACTGAATGTCTTTTGCCGGCACTAAGTGCTGAAACTACTTAGGGAAAGCAGAATGTAAAGGGTAGCCATAACTAATGCATCCCATATCACATCAAGTCTGTGTCCGGCTGATGCTTTCAGACTATCATACAGTGGAGGTGAGCAGTGACTAAGGCGTTTTCTTCCCAGAGTAGAACATTGGACTGTCTGCTGCATAGTGCTATAGTCCAAGGCAGAATCTTGTATATACAAACCTGCTACTCGAATAATCGGGGTTGCCTTCGTTATTCTTACTTTCTGTAAAACAGGTTTTATAGTACACAGTAGGCGGAGAAGATTAAAATTATATCAGGCTACAAATTACTTCATTTGAAGTGTGAAATGCTGCACTTATACCAGTTATGTGTTACAATGTATGAGTGTGTGTGTGTGTTGCGCTGTCTGTATAGTGACTATGGTTAACCAGCTGGTAGTATGAGGGACTGTGACTGCAATGCATTTTCATTGCAAAAATCAAGTGCAGTAGCGAGTATGTAATTAAAAAAAAAGTGCTCAACGTGTTGTTACATGATTGGTTGTAGCTATGATAGACTTCCTATACAAACACACTCCTTATCTATACAGTAACTGCAGCATCAGAACCCTTTCACTTTGAAATGTCTGTGAGAACTGGCCCGAAGCAGGGGTGTAGCCAGACAATATAAACATGCACACCAGGATCGTGTTTGTTGCCCTGTTTGGCAATATAAATACAACTTTTGTACCTCATGACACTGGTTGCTGCCCCCCCAATGCATGGGTAAATAAAGATGCCATACATTGCTCCTTAAGACACCAGCATACCAGCCCAGAGCCTGTAAAGCTGTATAGTCCTTGGGATGCAAAGATGGTATCAGTGACCAATTCTTCTAGTTTTGACTAATATGAATAAAATTATAAGAAGGTTCTGCTGGATCTGTGTTTTGTTTTCATGGACAAAGGAGGCTATTCAGAACCTATTTGCTGCCCCCTTAAATAAAATTGTACACCGTGGAGTACATGGAGTATGCCTGCCTACACTCATGGCCTGAAGAATCAGGAAAGAAGAACAGTGAGCAGACCTGTAGCTACAGTTGGGCGTAGGGGGGCACTGCCTAGCTATGGGCCTGATAGTGAGGGCTTATATGCAAAATGCAAACCTTGAAACACTGTAATTGTTCATTTTGCTAATAATCAAGCTCTGACTCCCCATTCTTAGACTCGCAGGCCCTCTCAAGGGGATTCTTAGATTACATAGCTGTTCGACTCATATTGATTATTCTCAGCTTGTCAACCTAAGAAAAGTATTATAGTTTCCATAGCCTTACAGGTTCCAAAGTTACCATTTTTGCTAACCGTTTGTTTACAACTGGCTAACTTTGGAAACATAAATCCAAAACCCTGAATGACTTCAGTACCCTGCATAATCAATCGCAACAGTAGGAGTCCATGTGTTCCGAGGCAGAATTAGTCAACTTTATTTTGTTGTAATCTTATTCTGCATGGATCTACAGAACAGAAACTCACAGTCATTTTTAAATTGTTGGGGGATCCAGCTTCAAGAAATCTTTACGCTACTTATTTTGAAGAGCTCTTCATGTGTGTGTGTTTCCTGTGCTGGATATGTGTCTTGCTACGGTGTTGCATGCAGTAGGTTTTCATGTTTAAAAGCGAATCTGGCAGACCTAGACAGCAGCCTTTTCAGCAGCTCCAATATTCTCCAGCTGTTTCGCCGAAACCCTTTTCAGTCACCATTTGTGATGCTTATACTAAGGGGAGGGGACAGAAACACCCATAAAAAAAAAACTCCCACTGTGATGTAGTGCAGTGCTGCAGTCCATAGGGACAACATGGGTAGATTGCTTCTTGGGGGGAGGGTCAGGCGTAGGAAAACTTCCACGGTTGGAAAATATGATGTCAGCCCTTTTCTACATGCAAATCGTCTGCAGGGCTCCACCCCTGCAGCTGTAAAAATGAAGGTGCAAATGCATCCCTGTGTCTTGTGTGTGTGTGTGTGTGTGTGTGTACAGTATATGTGTGTGTGTGTGTGTGTGTGTGTGTGTCTGTCTGTCTGTCTGTCTATCTGTGTTGTGTCGGGCGCTGCAGGACCTTCTACAACCATGTATATAAAAAAAAATGACAGTTTTAAAAACCAGAAAATTCAGTGGGGATCTGATTATGTAGGGCAGTTATTTGCTTGCTTTCTTTTTCTCTTGTTAATATTTAGTTTTTTCCCATATGTGATTTGTTTAGTGCTTGTGAAAAGGTACTATATTGACAGCACTGGAACCAGAAGTCCTCTCTTTATCCACATGACAGGTACAACACCAGCCATCACAGTGCAAGCTTCCCCACACTGCCCCACCATCACAGTGCAAGCTCCTGCCACACTCCCTCACTAATGTGCCTCAACTCTGCCATGGAGGGCTCACCACCTAGGTGAGAGGGTAGTTCAGACTTCATACCAGTTCAGTCCTTGGCCTCTCATGTGAGACTGCCAATTAGTGGCAATTGTGTTGGTGGTTTTGTAATGTGGACACCTGCCCACTGGAAAATGGACTGAGACCACCACAACTCATTTCACATAGGCCACTGGACAGCCCTCAGGTGGTAATGGATTTTGACCACTGCTGACTTGTGCTGGATTTGAACCAATGACCTAGAAGTGAAAGGCTCCTTTATCCACTACTAATCCACTGAGCCATCCAGTTCCCCATTTTTGCTCTTTTTGCTGGGGCAAAAAGTGAAACCTACAGCTGTAATTTCTTCATAACAAATCTTCACACATGCTGACAACAGCATCTCAAGCTAATGGAGTGGATTATCAAAACTCCAATGTTGCAGACTGGAGTCTAACGGGGAAGCGACTATCATGTCAGCCTTTGCCAGTTATACAGTTTTGTATTGCTGCATACTTAAAAATGAATTTCAATTCAGATAAACTATAAAATAAAAACACTTTTGTTATCTGTGTCTGTTTCTGGTGTGATTTATGTGCAGAAGCCAGCAGACTGCATCCAAACCTTCACATTTATTTTTTTTCTGCTAACTACTGCTTTAGACAGACACCTGCTGGGACTCTAGAACTTGTGTACAGTATGTCAGTCCCTGACAGTCAATATACTGTGCTCTGGGACAAATACTGTAGCAGATGTCCACTTGAATTGTGCCAGGAGGATCATAAGATGTGATTCGCTTATCTTAGTATTGCTTGAAGAAAACTGTTTCCAAACTGATGAAGAGAATGATGAGTCATGCTCATCTCTGCAGCCATAAAGAAATCAAAACTTAATATGCTGTACATGTATAGAGATCAATCCCAAGTGTTGGTAGGGCTTTTACTGGAATTTCTTACAGAATCACCTGGCTGAGAAAGAATATCATTAATATTGCTGTGCACCAGTGCATGAAGTACCTACTGTACAGTATGTCAATTTGTTTATGGCAGTATTAAATCCTATTATGGGTGTCATTTATTTCACTGAATTTTCTAGACACATACATTTATACTGTGCAAACTATGGAAATTGTGCCTTAGAAATATTCTTTTTTTTTTTCATGGATATTTTTTCTTGTTGAAGATTTTATTATTTTCAAAAACGACACATACATATGTATGTAATATTGTAACAGTATTCTGAACCATACTGCAACATTTGGTAAGGACAGAAGGAATGAAGGGGTAATTTGAACAGAGAGAGAGAATACTGTCAAGTAAAGCAAATATGTTCCTGAACCGTACAGTATACATAACACAGGATAGTACCAGGTTACAGAGATTATCAGGGCCAAACTAGGCCTCCTCACCCACATGGGGGGGGGGAGGCAGGAGTTATTAGCTAGTGATACAACAATATCAAGGGCATATGAGGCCTAAGTTGACCTATGATGAACAAAGTTGTGTCCTAAGCCAGGCCTGAACTAGTGATAACTATATACGAGAAAGAACTAACATAAGGCAAACTGATTCTAAGATTTAAGTATGACCCTGACGGGTGACAGTATCGGGGTAACCTATACCCTCCAAGGAGGGAAGAGGAGAAAGCAAAACCAGGGAACTCCAAGAGGTTATCAACCAACCTGGGGTTGGGCATCATGACAGTACTTAGACACTAAATAAGGCTGCCAGCGTTTCTCAAATTGAACCAAAGTACCCCCAGCAAAACTAGAAAGCCTCTCAAATATAGCCCAATGGGCTAGTGCAATGAGAAACTCATGGAAGGTTGGGACTTCTGGAGACCTCCATCTCATTAGGATAAATCTTTTGGCTATAGCCCCCACTGCTGTGACCCATTGAGCCCCTGGACAGTACTTTGGTGTGTTGGGGCAGACACAGCCTAAGAGAAGGGGGGGGGTCAGAGACTACTTGGGGGAATATCTGGTCACACATTTCTTGAATTGATGCCCAGAAGTGTTGAAGATTGGGGCAGTCCCAGAGAATGTGAAGTAGATGGGTCCCTTGGCTGCCACATCTCCAACAGGTGTCATGCTGGAGGAGCCCCATCTTTTTAAGTTTAACCAGGTCTCTGTACCATCTATGGAGGGTCTTATTCATAATGAGGCAGGTACGCCCACCTTGGCAAGACAGATGCATTCTTACCCATGCATGGTCCCATTGGTGCTCGGAAATGGGGGACTGGAGATCCTTCTCACATTAGATTCTAGCTGATTGGGTGGGATCTGCAGAGGCCTCCCTAAGAGCATTATAAATCTTGCTGGCTCTATTCCTGGAGTGATGTAGCCATATACTTATGGGGTGCGGGCTTTGTTGTGCCCCCCTATTTTTAGGGGAGTTAGGTAGATGGGTTATGGCATCCCTCATCTGGAGATCTCTCCAGAAATGTGAAGCCGGGAGATGATATCTGGATTTTAGTGCCTCAAAAGTGTCAATTGTGCTAGAGTCTGAGAGTAATAAATTTTGTATTAGAGAGATACCTTGTGCCTCCCATATTTTCCAGTGAATTGTACTGTTATCCACTACCAGAACTTGATTATTCCAGAGGGGGCATATATTTCCAGGATGTCAGATCATGACCCAAGTTAGCTAGAACTCATTGCCAGCATTGAATTGACAACAAGATGGGGGGGAGGGGGAGGCTAGGAGGCAGATTTTTTCTACTGTACAGAGCCACCGCAGGAGAAGGGGTCTGGAGTATTGAAGCTTCCAATGGGAGTCAGGTGGGGGAAGTGAGTCCAATTGTGGAAAACCATGACGTAGTATGGGCTGAGATGAAGGCCATGTGGTATCCTTGTAACCAAGGAAGCCCCCCCCCCCCAGTATTGACGGAGTTTAAGTTTGCTGTAGTGCAGTCGGGATCCCTCCCACAGGAAGTTGCCCATCAGAGCTTCCGATTTCTGGCACCATTTCTGAGGGATAGACACAGGGACATGGGCTAACAGGTGTAAATTCCTGGGGGCCACCATCATCTTGATGGAGTCTATCTTCCCTGCTAGTAAGAGCCTCAGGTCCTTCCATCATTCCATATCTTGTTTGAGAGACTCCACCAGGGTAGAGAAATTCACTGTGAGCATTTTTGTTAGGTTTGGATGCAGGGTGATACCTAAATATTTTATGCCATTAGGAGACCATTTAAGACCATAGGCAGCAAAGTCTATACCAGAGGGTACTGAATTCAAGGGGGAGAACTTCTGTTTTAGATTGGTTTATCTTAAGGTCTGATACTCTAGTAGAATCAGTCAGGATATTAAGAATAGATTGAATCACTTGCGGGGTGCATTCAGTAGTGACAAGGAGATCATCTGCATGTAGAAATGTTTTAAAATTGGTGGCACCCATCGGTAATCCCGGGATGGAGCGCGATTCCCTAAGCGCAATTGCCAGGGACTCAATTGCCAGAATAAACAAAAGGGGAGAGAGGGGTCAACCATGTCTTGTACCTTTCTGCAGTTTGAATGGCGGAGACAAAGTACCGTTCATCATTACCCTAGTTAAGTGGGAGGCGTACAATAATTTTATCCAGGAGAGGGAACCTGGTCCTCCACCCATTGAAGAGAGGAAATAAACAGATAGGGCCATTCAACCAAATCGAAAGCCTTTTCAAAAGCAATGGCTATGGCTACAGAGGGTTTTTTGGACATTTTAGAGTAATGCATTAACAAGAGGAGTGTTCTGTGATGGTCAGACCCTAGATGTGCTTTATCGAAGCCCGCTTGGGAGGGATGAACCAGCCCTTGAAGGAGAGGTTCAAGCCTACCAGCGAGAAGTTTGGCCAAAATATTGGCGTCTGTGTTAATAAGGGAGATGGGACAATAACTGCTGGGGGAAAGCAAATCTTTCCCCTTTTTGGGGAGTACAGTGATGGTTGCTTCCCTCATAGAGGGGGGTAGATGCCCCATATACAGAGAATGACTGAACGTCAGGACTAAATATGGGGCAAGGTTAACACACTGGACTCTGTAGAAGTCAATAGGGAGTCCATCTGTCCCCAGGGCTTTACGGAGGATCATTGATTTGATAGCCCTATCCACTTCCTCCACTGAAATAGAGGCTTCTAACAATTTAGTATCAGATGGGGGTTTGGGTATGGGTAGCGAGTCCAGGAAGCCTTGAATATGAAGCTGATCTGGGGGTATGGGGAAGCATATAACTGCTCATAAAACTGAGCCATAATGTCATTGACCTCCTTACTGGAATAGCAGTGGGCCCCATTACTGTCCATTAGGGTGTGTATCCTCCTGGACATTTGTTGATGTTTAAGGCAATATGCCAGGAGTTTGCTGGCCTTCTCGCCTCCCTCCCAATAATCATGCCTTAGACGCCTGAGATTCAATTCAGCCGGGCGGGATAAGTGTGCATTCAAGGAAATTCTGGTACTAGCCAATTGCGCAAGTAGAGACTCAGGTGGGGCCTTGTCTTGGAGGGATTTATACTGGGTTTCTAAGAGGTATAATTGTTTTTCTAAGGCCTTCTGGTCGGCCTCTCGGCAACATGTCCTGGCTGATGCGAATGCAATTATATTGCCTCTTATTGTCTGTCACCTTAAAGGCTTCCCAGAGGGTCGTATCAGAGACCACCCCATTGTTGTTATTACAGTATTCCATTATTGCAGGGCCCAACCACTTCTGGAATTCCCCATTCTCATAGAGGAGGGAGTCCAAATGCCAGGAGGAGGATTGAGGGTGGTCCTGCCCTAGTTTAACCTGTAACTCCAGAGGTGCATGGTTGGAAACATAGATCGGGTGCATACAAGAGACAACAACCTTGTCATAGGATTCAGAAGAAATCAACCAAAAATCTATTCTGCTGGTTGAACCATGTGATTGTGAGAAGCATGAATAATCGTGCATCCCTGGATGCAAGGCTCTCCATGCATCCAGCAATCCATGTTCCTCCATTAGTCTCAGGAGAGCTTTCTTGGCCTGCCTATGTGGTTCTGGAGCTTTATTGCTTCTGTCTATAGAATGGTCGAGTACCAGATTGAAATCACCTCCTATGAGGACTGGGATCTTATTTTTGTCAAAATCCATAAGGGCCTGATTAACCGTGTGGAAGAACTGGGGACAGTCCTGGTTGGGAGCATAGAGATTGACTAGGACCAGAGGACACCCCGGTGTCTCCATTTCAGCCATGATCATTCTCCCATCTTTATCGTGAAGATGCCTTTTAAACTTCCACCCCAAGTTTTTGTGTAGTAGTATAGAGACCCCCCTTTTATGGGAATCAGTCATGTTATGGAGCTCTTCAACCACCCACCCCTGTCACAGCTTCCTTTCTTCACCAGAAGAGAGTTTTGTCTCCTGAAGGACTACTATGGCTCTTAACTTTTTCAGGTGAAGCAAGACTTTTTTTCGTTTAATGGGTGAATTGAGTCCCCTGCCATTCCAGGAAATAAGCCTAGACTCCATTTGGCCTAAGTCGAATCATGGCTGAAAGGATAAAGAACAGGAAGTACCAGGACAGGGGACTAAATCCCACAAGATAGGTATGCTCTCCCCTACTTATACCTTTAAAGAGACGGGTCAACTTCTCAGAGATCAGAATGCCAAAACTTCTAACATTATACAACCATACACATTTCTTACCATGGCTTTTTTGTGCCTGAACCCTAAACTAGGAACATTGTATTGAATCAAAGACTGCCTCTTCTTCCCTGTTCACTGCAAGTTTGTGACAAAAATGATCTTCCCTGTGTTTGTCTACATGGATATAGTCTGTAGCACCACTCCTGCCTTGTCTCTTGCAGACTGGACACCCTCTTAAGTGCCTTGTGTCATTTTGTCACCAACTCCCCTTTTCTCACACATCACTGCTCTCTTTACTCCTCTCTATTACACCTCTACCCCACCATCGACAGAACTATTACTTAGCTTTTATCTCTAAGTACTGGTTTGGGACCCTTTCATCATACCTCTCTTCTTTCCTATCCCCTGCCATCCATAACTTCTACTCATTCCACTCCTGGGAATCCTGCTCGTTCTTCCTTCCCCATCACCATTCAACCGCCTGTCAGTCTGCCTTCTCCAACTGTCTTCCTTCCCTCCCTCTGGAATCAAATCTCCACTACCATCCATCTAACCTCCATGCTCCCTGCCTTTGAGCACCTGCTCAAACTCACACCTGTTGCTCCCTGCTGCAGTCCCTCTACCTTCTGAGCCTTCTTGCCTTTTAATGGTCTTGTACAACTGCATTAAAGCTGATATTGCCCATGTGTAATCTTTGTTTTGCCTCTATACTGTGCTTGATTTTTGTCATTATGTAATTTTCACTTTGTATGTTTTTGTTTTCCTTTTCCCTGGGTCACACCTGGAAATGAGCCTTGACTGTGTCCCTTTCCCAGTTACCAAAATTTTAAATAAATGAAATAAAAATGGTGGCAGACTTGGTGGTCCCTTGCTTAGGAAAGAGGTCCCTTGAACAGTAGCTAACTTGGCCTGGAGTCTGGTGACTTCCTCTCTCAACCCAAAGAAGTGTGTGCCGATGGGACAGCATTGCAGTGCCCAGAAGGTCTCTCTGAAAACTGCTGCCTCACAGCCACTGCACTGCAACGCTTCCAGCATTCACAACTTATGTACTCCCTATGTTATCTGGAAATACTTACTGTATGTACCCTTGCCCTGATAGGGTATTTCTAGCATTTCCTTCTTTTGTTTGTTGCTACTTGTTTTCCCTTATATCTGGTGCAAATCCCCTTATATTGTTATCCTAGACAGGACGTTGCTCCTATTTCTAGTTAGCACCTACCTTTTACCTTCCACCATTCCTAGCTTTATCTTCTCCTTCTTTTTGTGTTGCTACTTGTGTTCCCCTATACCCGGTCAACAGTAAATCCCCTTATACTGCTTGCTTGCCCTCTGACCAGGGCTGCTATAGCTCCCAGTGGTCGGCAGGCTCCTCTCCAACTGCTGACCCAGACCAGGACCCCAGACAAAATCAGGCTCAAGCTGCTTGCCCTCTGACCAGGGGTGCTACAGCTCCCAGTGGTCGGCAGGCTCCTCTCCAGCCACCGACTGAGACCAGGACCCCGGACAAAATCAAGCTCAAGCTGCTTGCTCTCTGACCAGGGCTGCTACAGCTCCCAGTGATTGGGCTGCTACAGCTCCCAGTGGTCGGCAGGCTCCTCTCCAGCCACCGACTGAGACCAGGACCCCGGACAAAATCAGGCTCAAGCTGCTTGCCCTCTGGCCAGGGCTGCTACAGCTCCCAGCAGTCGAGCTGCTACAGCTCCCAGCGGTTGGTAGGCTCCTTTCCAGTCACTGACTGAGACCAGGACTCCGGACAAAATCAGGCTCAAGGTACGGTGAAAGAGCACCCTATCGGATTGCAGGCACTGCCTGGCATTCGCAGCTGATTGGTTCCCCTATCTCTCTCTGCTGACAGGGCTCCGACTGTGAAATTACATTGATTTTTACTGTTTAAACTGAAACCTGCCTGTGTAAAGTAAGGAAAAAATATAAATCTGTGTTTGAAGTTAGAGTGCTAAGTGTTTGCAGCTCCTTTCTGAATCTCTGAAACCCTACACCTCCCCCCCTCACTGAGCAAGCTGACAAGGCACTGACTGTGAAATTACATTGATTTTTACTGTTAAAACTGAAACCTACCTGTGTAAAGTAAGGAAAAAAACATAAATCTGTGTTTGAAGTTAGAGTGCTAAGTATCTGCAGCTCCTTTCTGAATCTGTGAAACCCCATGCCCCCCCCCCACTGAGCCAGATATCTTTGGTGCCCAGTTTTTCCAGGGTTATTGTTCTGCTGAATCTCCCAAACCCCATGCCTCTTACTGTCTTCTAAATTTTGGCCCACCACCCTCCCCTCCACTGCTTAAATACTCTCTCTGCCCACCCTCTACTCCCCAGCCCCACCAGCCTCCGCAGCCTTCCATTGGCTCCCCTTTACTCTAGAATTCCCATTCTCTGTTTCACCTCCTAGGCCAATTGGCCGTTTGCCCTCCTGGGGCCAACCAACACATTCGTCCCAGCCAATCTCAGGATCCTTTCTCCTCATAATTACCTCCTTGTCTAAGAAGCTGCTACAAAATCCCAGCACCATGTCCACTGTGGCTAGCGGTTTACCTCTACTCAGTTGTCTATTATCCTGCCTCCCACCCCTCCTCTCCACCATGCTGCCTACCTTTCCCATGCCCCCCTCCCCCTACTTGGCACATATTGTAACTCCTCCTTGCCCCTCCAACCCTGTGCTCTCTCTCCTACCCACTCCTGCCTGGGCACACTCCACTATATATACCCACCCTTCCTAATCAGGCCGTCCCCCTCCTGGATTCTCCTGCACCTACTTGCTTCTTGCCCCACCCCTGTTATCCACACAAATGTCCATGCTTGCCCCCACTCATGGCGGGGCTCTTCCGTTCCAAGCTACCTCTGTATACTAGCTCAACACCTATCCTTCACCCTCCTCCTTCTCGCAGCGGGAGACATACACCCAAATGTGGGACCCTCAACCACCACATCCTCACCAACCTCAGGCAGCACCCTCACCCCACATCCCATCTCCTCCCAACTGCCAGATTACCCCCTCCACAAAGGCATCCATCTCCTTCACCTAAATATTCATAGCCTAATGCTTAAAATCGATCAGCTACAAGTTCTCGCTGCCCTACATGCCCCTGATGTCCTCATCCTCTCTGAAACTTGGCTTAATAAAAACATTCCCGACCCCTCAGTCGCAATCCCTGGTTACACGATGGCCCGCCAGGACAGGGCCATGAGAGTTGGCGGCATAGCCATCTTCATAAGTTAGGACATATGCTACAAAATAATCTTATCTAAAACTGAATTTAAAGAGTACGAACTCTTGCTGCTCCAGCTCACACTAGCTTTCTCGTTGCCCATATTTGTTGCCGGAATCTACTACCGGCCAGGCAACCTGCCACAACTGTTACTGACCTTCTTACACAAATCAGTTCATGAGCACCCACCCAGGAATTGTATGCTATGGGTGACCTTAACCTAAATTGGTTAGCCCCGGCCCTCAACAAAACCTGGATGGATGTCGCTGCCCTCAATTTAACCCAACTTATCACTGAGCCCACCTGTTCTAGAAGCCCTGCTTTTTGCTTAGTCAGACCTGGCTGGAGGAGCATAGGCTGTCCATCAACCTAAAAAAGACCCAAGCCATGCTCTTTGGCACCTTGCTCAAGAGAAAAACCTGCCCTGCTCCTCTAATGATCTATGGGGCTGATGGTTCCCTCCTGTAGACTGTGGATTCCATCAAGTATCTGGATGTCACCCTTGACCTGCTACTGGATCGGGACACTGCTTATAACAATATTTGCCTCTTCGTGCTCTTGGCCCCTCCCCTCATGCACCGCTGCGATCTCTACATGCGTCAGGAGTGGCTCCGCCCCAAAAAGTATTGCACCTTTGTCCTCGGCAACTTCATCGACAGCATCGTCAGTACTGCCACCCCCTAGGACCTCGCCCTGCCCCTCAAACACGGATCCTCAACCTACCACTTAAGATCTAGTGACTCACAGGACTGCCTGGTGCCAAAAACCCACACCCTTGTGGGTGATCGTGCTTTCACCGTATATGCGCTGAAAGGGTGGAACTCTCTTCCTGCCTTAATTCGCTCCTCCTCCTCCCATCGCTGTTTTAAATCCCCCTGTGGGGCTTCCTAAAATCTGCCTCTGCCTGTCTCTGTGCCTCATAGACCCCCTGCTGTGGCACACTTTTTCCCCTGTTTCAGATTGATGGGGGCGTGGGTCCAGCTTATCATGCACTTCTACTCCTGTATCCAGCTTGGTAATTACAAACCAGATGTCTATTTTTGCACTGGGCCCACTCCCAGCCCACCTGTCCCAGAGAATTAACTTGCCTAGCCCATCCCTATCTTTCCCCAGCCTCTCTCCTGCACTTTTGTACGGCCTCTTGCCCCCAGGGTTAGGCACCCTTATATTGTCTGCTGTGCTGTTAATGGCTGTACTATTTTGTTTTTTGCTGTTATCTAACTAATTTATCTTTTGCGTGTCTCAAAGTGGAATTCTAACATTTAACCAGTTTTGCCTGAAGTCGTTCTCTAGTTAGCTGCTTATTAGTCTTTGTTCTGCCAAATGTTCTTGCATGACAACTTTGATTCTTCCTGATGTTCTTGTATGTATGTACCTTGTAATCCTCCCGGGTCGCACCTGAAAATAGGCACTTGGCTGTCTAGTGTGCTTACCCCGGTAAACAAAAGCAATTAAATAAACATTAAGCCCGTCAAATGGGAATTCCCCAGATGGACTAGACCCTAAACTTCTGTTCCTCTCTACCTCTGCCATAGCCACCCCTATTGCCTTCCTCCTAAATCTATCCTTCGCCACTGCATCTATCCCTCTGTCCTGGAAGCACGCTATTGTCATCCCTCTCCACAAAGGGATTGCCTCCTCCTCCACCTCAAACTATCAGCCAATCTCCCTCCTCCCTGCTCTGGCAAATCTGCAAGAACACTTAGTGCTTACCCAGCTAACCTCCTATCTCACTGACTCAAATTTCTTCACACACTACCAGTCCAGATTCAGGAAAGATCACTCCACTGCCTCCTCTTTACTAAGGCTCACTGACACCATCCAGTCTGGAATGGATAGAGGTCTCGTCACCTCTGTCATTTTCATTGATCTGGCCAAGGCCTTCGATACAGTCTCCCACACTATCTAGCCTCTCTGAATCTGGACTCTCCACATCTGCTACTGCCTAGTTCAGTGCCTATTTTACAGACCGCACTCAATCTGTCAGGATTGCGGATGCCATATCCCTTCCCCTCCCCAAGTCTATCGGTGTCCCCCAAGGATCAGTGCTTGGGCCTATCCTATTCTCTATTTTTCTAAACAGTCTGCCCCAAACTTGTTCTGCCTCCTCGATCCACATGTATGTTGATGATTCTGTCCTATTTTCTTCTGGCTCTTCCCCAGCCTCTGTTGCCTCTACCCTCCAGGTGGATTTTAACAAAGTCCAGCTCTGGTTCAACTCTCACCAGCTCTCTCTAAATGCAAAAAAAAAACTGTAACTATGACTTTCAGTACATCCCAACAACTAGCCAGGCTCCCCTCCCTCCCACTTTTCCACAACCTTGATGGGTCAGTGCTGGAGGATGTCACCTCCTTCCGGTATCTTGGAGTTTGGCTTGACTGCCACCTCATCTTCTCAGTCCATGCTGACTCTATATTAACAAAACTCCACCCAAGCTCAGAACTTTATATCAGAACCCTTCTTGCCTCCCCTATCCAGTCCATCGTGAGCTTATCCAGAAGATGATACTTCTCTCCTTTGATTATTGTAATATTGTTTACAGTGCCACCCACAAGTCAGTTTTATCCAAACTGGATATCCTTTTTAATGCTTTCTGCTGGCTTGCTCTTGACACTTCTACTCGTACCCACCGCTGCGAGCTATACTGATCCCTTGCTCTCCCCTCCCTTGAGAACCACTGCCAAATACACTGTGCCAAGTTTATCTCAAAGAACTGGTTTGGTACCCTCCCAGTCTACCTGACCACCATACTATCGCCCCCTCTGGCACCCACCTATGCTCTGAGGTCCCTAGACTCCCAGCTCCTGTTAGTCCCCAGATGTCGGACTCAAGCCGGACAGGCTGCCTTCTCTCATTACTTCCCTCAACCCTGGAACTCTTTCCCCTCTGAAATTCACCACTCTTCCTCTGTCTGCTCACTGTTCTATGCCCTTGTCAACCACTGCTCAGTAAACTGCTCCTGCAGCTAACTCTCCAATCTATTCTACCTCAGACACTCCTATAGTTCTACTCCCAGTAGGCACAATGGTGCTACTTCGCTAACCACACTCAACTACTGCACTTGATCCCAACTTTTGAGCTAGCTAGCTTGCACTTACCCCTATCTTATTATATACCACAACCCACTACCTTAGCAGGATTTCCTCATAGTAACTGTTACTCTCGACTATTAGGGTATATGTATTAATTCACACTCACCTATTCCTGTCAAACATATACTGCTGTATTATCTAATTACATGTTTTCAAGGTATAAAGCATGACTTCCCCATGTAATTTCTACTATACTATAAGTAAGGGTAAATTGTCATCTACGCCCAACTATTTCTCTCAAATGTTTTCAACTGTATTGTAATTGTATGTATATATGTCAGGAACTGCACTACCCTTGTCCTCTTCCCCACTGTACCTCTCCCCCCAGGTCGCACCGGGAGATGAGCAGTTCTTGCTCATTGTGCTTTTCCTGGTGAAACAATTTCAATAAATAAATAAATTAATTCGGATACCCTAGATAGGGTGAGCTGCTAGTCCCACATTAGGCTTACCTTTTACCTTCTGCCCTTTCCAGCAGTGAATGCAACAACAAGAGTGAACAGTTGCCTGCAAGAGAAGCCATACGAGGAGAGACTAAAGGAGCTTAATATGTATACCCTTGAGGAAAGGAGGGAGAGGGGGGACATGATAGAAACTTTTAAGTACCTCAGTAGAATCAGCAAAGTCCAAGAGAGTAGCACTTTCAGAAAAAGAGAAGTGCAAGAACAAGGGGACTCAATTTAAAGATAGAGGGGGGCGGTTCAGGGGCAATGCGAGGAAGTATTTTTTCACAGAGAGGGTAGTGGATGCATGGAACAGCCTTCCTATGGAGTTTGTGGGGTCTAAAACTGTGGGAGAATTCAATAATGCATGGGACAGACATAAGGCAATTCTTGTGGGGGGTAGGAAGAAATAGGCTGTTGGTTAAGTAGGATCTGTGGCTTATCCTGTAGGTAGGGAAATGGGCAGACTAGGTGGGCCAAGCAGTCCTTATCTGCTGTCAAAGTCTATGTTTCTATGACCAGCAGAGTTCCCCACTTCCTGCTTCCTCCTGCCTTCCGGTGCCTGAGACATCAGTCTTACCTCCGTTCTATACCTATGCTCTTTAACTGATGTACTGGGACACAAACGTGTGTGTGGACATTTTAGGAGTGTTTCCTTTTAAGCTCCATTGGGAACTTCTCAAGGAAGGTTAAAATGCTGGCTTGTTGCCACATGCTGGATTTTGGCAACATTAAGTGCCCTGTTGTGACCACTTCTAGTCTGTCCACACACAGGAGCCATGTAGTGGTGCAGAAGCTGTGGAAGTGTTGCAGACAGCCTGCCTCCACCTAACCCTTATGTTTTATTTATTTCCCTTTACTAGCTTCCAACGCTGCAAACGCACCACTACAGATGATGTGAAGCATTTACATGGTGTCTTAAAACTCTTGAACTATTTCAGCTCCCCAGCAATGCAGTGTTTCACAGGAGCTGAAATGCACCAGCTTACAACACTCCCAAATGTGTTTACACTTATCCTCTGGCAGCAGACCAGCAAGTCTGCATCTTTCACACCAATGCAAGAATTTTGAGCTCAATTAAATACAATCACATAATTAAAAGCACATTTCTAATTAAATTGACCTGAGTAGTTTGCACATATGGCAAAATTGATTTCTGAGCATTTTCTGAAATACATAATGGAGGCAACATTTCTGTCATATATAGAATAAAGTATGAGCAGCCATATACAACATGACTGTGTTTCCTTCAAGGGGAGGTGACATCACAGACCTTTAGAGCAAAGCCTGATCATTCTGTGTTATGTCATCTCAACCTGAGATTGATTCAGATTTGCTGTGTTCAGTTGCCTATACATTATTTTGTATTGAATGTTTGTTTGAATTAACCTCCTTTCAAACACTGTCTTTAGTTGTGCTCAAATAAGTAGGAAACAACAAACAACAGGATGAGATTAAAAACATTTAATGTTGTTTAAGTAATACTGTAGCTACAGTACATATACCGACAACAATTTCTTGTAGTTCTTTTGCAAACAGTTCACATGCTGCATTTTCAGTCCTACTGATACCCTCATTATGAGGAATCTGCAGGTGCACATAAGCATGAAAAAGCTTAATATATATATGGGATTCTGTGCTGTTGTACCACAGTAGTGACATACAGTGGCACCAGCCAGAACGCAATAAAGAAATGCTGCCATATATAAAAAAATAATGCAGTATACTGCAGGGAGCAATGTAATTCAAAGGCAAGTAAGCCCTTTTGTCATGCAGTATTTTGTGACAATATTTACTGCAAGTTATTGCATTGCATTGTAGCTGGCTCTGCTGTAACTACTGTGGTACAACAGCATTTTTACATCCCTACTGTGGTCCAACAGTGTTTGGAAGTATATGGATGTCCATTCACAACAGTAAGGAGTCACATTTTATAATGATGATTACACTGACATGACCAGTGGTCATCGTAATATTGACAGCATTGCTCCTCTCCATGCCATGCATACACATTACCAACACATGACCAGTCTTGGCACAAGTCAGCTCTTGTTTTATTATTCTTCAACCAGAATACACTTTATTTGCTTAAGATGAAAGCTTCCACAACAGAACTTGTGCTGTTTGATTGTGGGATAGATACAAGATGTCCACTGAAATCTAAAATGATGTCCCTCCTTTCTCACATTTACTAATAATATCACACCTCTTGCTTAAGAACTGTGAACACTGGCTGACAAGATGTAAAATAACTTCCTTTGGCCAGTTATCTCATTGCAGGTCTTCAAGGCGCAAACCAGAATAAATGTATTTTTGACGTTTTGGTGAGTTGTTTCCTAGTACTATAAAGTTTATTACTTCTAGCTTCTGCAACAGAATACTAAAACTACATGCCTAACATAAAAATACACTCATATCCCTGCTGATCAATCCCAATTACCCTCAACAATTTCCTTTTGTGTTGATTTCAGAAAATATAAAATACCAAATAAAACAAGGCATTCCAACATGTTTTGGTTTGAAAACCAATATAACTATAGAGTTACTATCCCTCTAGTTCTATAACAGCCTCATGTTTACATAAATTGTTTCTTTTTACTGTGGTTTATCAGTGTTCCATGATACAGTACATCTTAAATGCTACTGCGCACATCAATAGCTACTGTGCACATGACATGGGCATGATGTGTCATATGTCAAATTATTTACCAGTGTAGATTCGGTTATGCAATATTAGTTCCAGGATTTGGAATTGGAAAGGACAAATACTAATTTAGAGATCTGTTTCATTTTAATGAATTGGCTGTCACAGCCAGCACCCTTTGTTTTGTGCATCCCTTCTCTTTATTTACATGTTATTTTTCATCAATAATCCCCAGTTTCATAATAATTGCTTGCTTTCATTATTAAAGTAGTAGTTGCAGCTGGGTCTCAGCTGCTGGAAGTGCCTTATCAAGGTGTTCAAATTAATCACTGGATTCATTTTAAATCCATGGGTTCAAAGACTTCTGACATGACTTTTTCACTCTCCACATGACTATTCTTTTCTCTAAATATCTTTCATCTTTCTTCTGGTTGAATGAATCTGTTTCTCTTTACATGACCTGTTTTTTCCTTCCTCTTGTAGTCAGATACCCTGATACTCATGCTACAAGCTGATTGAATAAAATACACCATATCTCAAGATGCAATGGCACACATTTCCCATGAAGTCTTCAGTTAGACTAAGTCTGGCTTTCAACACGATAACCTGTCACTTAAAGTGGAGTGGGACATTATCCTATTTGTAAGGCTACGCCTATAGTTCAATGAAAGGAGCAATTAACCATGTCCCCAATCAGGCCTTAAAAGTCTGCTCCTCCTGGGTGCTCTAGGGTCATTTTCTTGTTGCAGCTGGAGGCTTTGTCAGCCGCTCCCTTGCCTGCTTTCCCCTATTTCTCCCAGCCTCCAGACACCCTCAACACATTTCTTCCCCCACTGTCTCTGCTGTCCTTTGCAACCCTCCACCTTTCCAGACTCCCCCCAATTGTTGTTTTCTCCCAGTCTGTTCCCCTCCCTGCTCCTTTCTTCCTTCCTGCTGGCATTCTCCGGTGCCTCCCTTGTCCGTTTTCCATGCCTCCCTTGTCTCCTCTCATTTTCATTCATTGCGGGCCTTCCTGCCTTACCAACTGCCACACCGTTCTCTACCTATAACTCACTGGCCTATCTCCTCTGCTTCTCCATTGCTCTTTTCTTCCTTGTCATTCTTTGATGGTGGTGGCTGCACCATTGCTAGGCTGGTGCTTCTGGGTGTGCCGTCACCTGGCATCCATCTCTGCATCAGTGCTTCTGTGGCTCTGACTAGCCACATGGCCACACATGCTGTCCATTGGGTCTACTCTGGGGCATGCGACCCCTGTCCCCCCCCCAGGTGGTGGTTCCGTACTAACCCTCCCATCTTTTCTTTCACTCCTTCTTGCTACTTTACCAGGCACTGCGTGAAAAAGATCAAGCAGCAGTGCCATCCCTATGATTGCTGAGCTGTTGCTCTTTGTTTGTTTCTGGCAGCTCTTATGCACCTCTGCTTCTTACTCCCCTGCATCTCTGTTCTGGGTGCATGTTCCCCATCCCTTGCCCATTTCATCCCTTCCTTATCCTGCCATCATCATACTTCACCACACTCCCCATATTCTGACTGCTTTTTCTCAGGTCCTCCCCCCCGGCTTGTCTGTGCTTGTCATCTCCTCTGCTTCTTTGTTTTGTCCCCATGGTGCTGTCTCTGTTTTCCATGCTTTTTGGGGGAATTTTCCTGCCCTACTAACACCTATCTCACTTCCCTGGCTCCCTATCATTCTTATTTCCTTGGGCTGTCCTTTGTCTGCCCACCACCCTTTCACTGCAGTCCTCTGATTGTCTGTTCATTCAGTTCTTCTAGCAACTCCTACCTGCCATTATGCTTAGTTTTACTCCTGGTATTTCATACCTATACCTCACCTGTCGGCTGTAGGTTTCATTTGGCAGTTCTTGTTTCATCCACTCATGCAATTCAGTCCTCACCTAATTTGGCTTTTTAACGGACCCAGTTGGCATGTGCTCCTGTGGTTACTAATTGCTTTCTACTTCCTCCAGACCTACTTCGGGGTCTCCTTCACTCCATCTGAACTCTATGTAGGTCTACTCATTCACAACGACTATTCGAGAATACTCCTCATATGGGTCTCATGCCATCTCGACTCAACCTGCTCTCCACTCAGAGATGTGCCTTCCATGTCCATTGCTACATGGCTCAGGGCTAGCCTGTAGCTGATGGTCTCACTTTACACCAACAAAGTCTGCATCTAGAGCACGTGAAAGTTTGGAGCAAGGTCCTTCTTCCTGACCAATAGTGAGAATGTCTTCAATCCGGCTGGACCTTCAGTCATCACCTATTCTGGCGACACCTCTGGATATAGAATTTATGACTTCAGCCATGAGGGGTGGGGCTCTCATTGGCATGCCCCTTTATCTGCCCGAGCAAGTTCGGAGGTGCCCTTTACGCTATTCCCTCTCTGATCACCTCTGGTTCACCTGGTCTGTTTCATAGGCTCATGTAGGCCAGCTGAGTACCTCACTGGCTCTCATCAGCAGGGCTCCTTTAGCTGCCAGAGTGGGATCAGAGGCACCCTTTATGCTATTTTCCCTCTGATTGCTTCTTGTTCACCTGGTCTGTTTTGTGGGCTTGTGTAGGCCAGCTCAGTGCCTCACCAGTCAGTTCTCTCCTCCTTTGCTCTTGGGTGTCTAGTTGCAGAGACTTCGCTCACAACCCTCAAAAGCATTCCTGTTAGAAGGACAGAGCGAGAGCTTCCATCAAATTGGAATTTTTTTCTATTTCATCAGTCTTGACTTTAAATTGCAGTAGCTGAGCTAACCAAAACATCCTTCATCCTGGGAAGGTGACCTAGGCCATGGATCCCCAGAGGTTTCCTCTTCAAAGGGGGGTTTTTGCTCTCCTCCATGCCGATGGTCATAATACTTAGATTGGGTTAGTACTTTCATAGGTTCCATAGTCAGTTTCTGCTGTTGGATAGAGTTGGATGGTAGCCCCTTGGCTGTTCCCTCTCTCCTTAGGAAGTTCTGACCTACTCCCTCATATCAGCCTCCAACCAGTAGTTATCCTCCATTATCTCATGTTCCTCTCGGTCCTTACCTCTTCACCTATAAACCTCCATCCACATCCTAAATATTGCTCTGAATCCCTTACCTCCTTCACGATGCTAGACACCGTTTTTAGGTATTGTTTTGGGGCTCTTTCCTAAGCTACTCTTAGCCAAGGGAATCATTCTTGCTGCACCTCTAGGGGTGGAACCCTCGTCTAGGATTTCTTGCTATTGTACCCCTACAGGGTGGTAATTCACATGGGTAGCGAGGCAAACAGCAACAATGTATCTAAGTCACACAAGCATAACATCATACCAAGTTGTATAAGCACGTTGAATTGTAAGGCTATGCCTGTTTTTCAATGGGTGGAATAACTAGCCATGCCCCAGATCAGGCCTTAAAAGACTGCTCCTCCTGGTTGCTCCAGGATCATTTTCTCATTGCCCTACCATCCACCCCTTCTTCTCCTCCAGTGGCTCAACTGTCTTCCATGGGTTCCTTCCTAAGCTACCTTTAGCCAAGGAAATCATTCCCATAGCACCTCCAGGGTGGAACCCTCCTCCAGGGTTCATTGCCATCGTACC
This sequence comes from Neoceratodus forsteri, assembly GCA_016271365.2. Classification (NCBI taxonomy): domain Eukaryota; kingdom Metazoa; phylum Chordata; order Ceratodontiformes; family Ceratodontidae; genus Neoceratodus; species Neoceratodus forsteri. The sequence continues at coordinate 1,175,121,733 of CM057449.1, read as the reverse complement.
CCTACAGGGAGGTATATCCCATGAATAGAGAGGCAAACAGTCACAATGTATCTAAGTTGCACAAGCATAACATCATACCAGGTTGTGTAAGCATATTGAACTGCACTACGATCCATTTTTATCTTCTATTACTGTACAAGACACACAGGGACACCTTTCTGTTTCAGTCATTAATCTTACACCCAAATATTCTCCTGCATACTCCCTGCCCTTTACAGCAATGTTGGGGCCACTACTGCTGCATCATTCCTCAAACACGGGCAGTACCAGTGGAGCTTCTTGATAAGCCACTGGTGAGGTCGGGAATGCTGGACTTCTTACTCCTTCTTTTATGTAATTGTTTATAAATTTTTAAATGGAATGGCTGACTGAGCTGTGACAGGTGCATATTGGGAGAGGGTTATATACACCTGTATTAGTAATGTAGGAATGTTGGCCTAGACACTAAGAAATGGCCCCCTACTCTTATGACAAGTGCCATGAAATCTTTAACTTAAAACTGGACTGCTATCAGAGTTGGAGAAAAAGGACCTCGGATTAATGTCACAGGAACTTAGGAGTAAAGAAGAAAGAAAGTCTATTAGCTCATCAAGACCACTTCTCAGCAATTAGAGTCCTGACAGGTGAGCTCACTGTCATACTTGTTCCAGTGACCATTAAATGTCAGCTTTGTGGTGCAATCTACCACTACCGATACAAAATCTGTTGTATCATTTATATCTTCATTTGTAGAATTTTCAAAAGTCATAAAATTAATGCAACTCTTAGGGTATGAGTTTCAAAAGTCATAAAATGGATGATACTCCTAGTTTCATTAATATCAGAGACTTCCCTGGCATGTCTAGACCACAGTCTATCATGTTGGAGCATTTTCTAAAGTTGGACTTGTCTGCAGCATTTCTAGCTGTTTCATAGTACTTTACATTTAGTTTTAGATTCAAAATGCTAGAAACAGCTGTAAATATAGATGTTGTGATGTTTAATTTCACTAGTGAATTTCAGGCAAAGTCACTGATTTTTCTTTCATATACATTTCATAAAGTTTTGGTAAACAGGTGAAATTCTGCCCTTGGCACTTCACCTCATAACTTTGCCTATAAGTGTCACCATTGCTAGGCTGGTCCAGTGGTGCTGAGGGTAAAGGCACTGGATGCTGCTCTTCATTCCACACTGGCGACCCGGGCTTGGGGTGGACTCGTATCATCAAGGATTGGCAGGGAAGGGGAGGATTGAGCATCTGAAGGACTACTCTCCTCTCCTGGTGTAGGTATCTGGGGATGCACCACTCTGCAGAAGCCCCCAGTGGAGACTGGAGGTACCATAGTAGCAGGCCACTTACAGGGGTGAGGTAGTGGCAGACATCAGCTAAGAGTATGCCTTTGACGCAGATGTCATTGCACATCCATGCCTCATTGGGGATGTAATGAAGGTGGAAAACCCCGGTTTCCTGGAAGGTGACAGTAAGGCTCGAGTGGCAGACCCAACACACCCAATGCTGCACACGATACTGACTCAAATCTCCATGGACCCCACCTCTCTCATTCAGGGCCATGGGAGGGGGAGACCCAGCACCCAATTCCTTAGTCAGGGGAAGGCACAGTTGGCAGTAGAGGCAACGCTGATTGAGTCCCCACCAGAGAGATGCCCAGGATGCTGGTGACCTGAGTGAAAATGAATTAACAAAAAAAAAATTTCACCATTGCTGTGCAATGGAAACATTTAATGGAGAAAATAAGCTTGCTCATAGGGAGACCTTTCTGCAGGTCACATGGTTATTTTCCAGGCCAGGAAGTGCTGTTTCTTAGTCGCAGACAGTGTTTTGAGGTGTGTGGAGAAGTATAACAAGAAGCAACAGACTTTTAATGTATTTCACTTAAAAGTATAAAATCTCTTATTGTTTGTTTGTCAGTTCCTATCTTTATCTCTTAATTAGTTTGATTTTGTTTGTAATTCTGTTTGGATCTGCTTTCTGTGTTGCTGTCTGGTTGTCTCTGTCTGTAGCTGCTTCATTTTTATTTTCAATTTTTACTGCCCCAGGACTCATGAAGCAGCTTCAGGAGGGGATGTCACTCTGTGCAGCTAGATATCAGGGTGACCGAACCCATGGTGGGTCCAGGGTCATCCTTCTAAATAGGGAGTAGTTTGTTGAAAAGTTGCCCAGGAACCACTGAACCAGAACCAGTAGCTCCTGCGGAGTGCCAGGTAGAGGAGGAGGAAGAGGAGGAGGAGGGGGGGGAGCAGCAGCAGCAGCAGCAAGGTCAGGAACAGCAGCAGCAGTAGGGGCAGCAGAAGCAGCCTAAGCCTCCCCCCATGGTTCCAGGATCACAGTCACCACCATCTCCTTCCCCCACATGAAGAGGCAGGTCCATCAGGTGGCCACCACCAATATCACAAGACCTCCCCTGTGTAGTCATTTTTTAGAAGTGACCCTATTGACCACAGCATGGCCATTTTTAATCTGTGTAAGAATCTGGTCCTCAGGGGGAAAAGTGGAGCCATGTTGTCACTGGGGGTGGAGAAGACACATCTCGGACTACACCACCAGGAAGAGTGGGAAGAGGTGGTTAAAGAAGCAGAAAGTGGGAGCATGAAGGACGGTGGCCTAGCCATGCCTGTAACTGGGTGGAGTCAAATGGAATGTCACCATCACCACTGACCCCATGCAACGGCCCGTGACACAGGGCAGAGACAAAGCAGGAGTTGTGCCCCCTGTCAGTTAAGGTCCTCCTCCTGTAGAAGCAGCAGTTATAGCAGCTGAGCTGGCCTCATTGCACCAGGAAGTGGGGGACTGGTAAGTGGGAATACACAGCACAGATACTGCAATGACAGGAGTACCATACCAACAGTGACAGAACCCTTTTGTTTTGCTACACACCACAGGGATTACAATGACAGGGTCCCAAAAGTGACAGACCCTTATGTTCTAATGCACAGCATAGGGATTGCAATGACAGGGGGTACCATACCAACAGTGACAGAACCCTTTCGTTTTGTTACAAAGCACAGGGATTGCAATGACAGGGGTACCAACAGTGACAGAACACTTTTTTGCTGACAAGCAGAACATGGATTACAGTGGCAAGTGCCCCAACAGTGTCAGAACACTGTTTTGCTAATTAACAGCACAGGGATTACAATGACAGTTTTTTATTTTATTTTATTCTTTGTTAACCGGGTAAAGACACTAGACTAAAGGTCCCTTTTAAGGCCCAACCCAGACAGATAACAATAAACAATTAACAACATAACAACATAATAACAGAAATAACACAAGTTCATATTATAAACTGCAGTTACAACCAGATTTTTGTAGTAAATGATCCTTAAGCCTCAATTTAAAATTAGGGCCAGACAAAGCTTGTCAGATATTAATAGGGAGGGCATTCCAATACATAGGGGCAGCAATACAAAAAGCTTGGGAACTAGCCTTTAATCAAAACTGGGGTACAACAAGCTGAGGGCCAATTGCTGATCTCAGCCCGGGCAGTAATTCTCTTTGAAGAACCAAATTATTAAGAGGGAAAAAGAGATGTGTAATGTGTACATTTAAATAATAAGCATCCCACTGAAAACTCTATCCTACAGCTGGGGGACAACCATCCCAGCTGTGAACAGAGAGAGCAGTGATGCATTTGGGGAGGGGCTCCCAAGGAAAATCTGCAGATATTATTATATGCCACAGTTAAGGCCTTCAAAACCTTAGCCCCAATATTAGAATAAAGGCAGGAGGCATAATCAAAATGTGGAAGCAAAGACCAATAGCAATAGCAGGCCTAAACTCAAGGGAAAAGTAGGACTTAAATTTGTAGAGTAGGCCGAGCTTTTGGTTTATCTTCCTGATAGTTGACTGAACCTGAAGAGAAAAAGTTAGGGAAGGATCCAGAGCTGCACCAAGATATTTAAATTGAGATACTTGCTCAAGCAAAACACTATGAGAATCGTGCACATCTAATTTTGGACTATTCACTAACATTGAAGGCATTCCAAATAACATGACCTTAGCTTTAGATGAATTTTAACATCATATAATTAATAGTCAACCATGAACAAACCTCACTAAAATCAAGAACCAGAGCAGAAGAAATTTCAGCCAGAGAGTTAGACTGGGCACAAATTATAAAATCATCATCATACATTAAGGGGTCACTGAGTTGCTTGGGGCAACTGGTTTACGAAAATGGAAAACAACAGTGGGTCCAAAATAGACCCCTGGGGCACCCCACAACAAATGGGAAGCATATTAGAAGTAACCTAACCCACCTCAACATATCGGTGCCGATTCCTTAGATAGTCACCAACCCAGAAAATTACATCTGCTAAAAACCCAAGATAGTTTAACTTTGAGGAAATTAGGTCATGATCAATCAAGTCAAATGCCTTGGTTAGGTCCACGAACTCTGCCCCATCATACAGCCTTTATTAAAGCCAAGTAGGACGGTATTCATGAACCCAACCAAGGCAGTGCCAGTACCATGTAACCTACAAAATCCATGTTGCTGTGGTGCTAACAATCTATTAGTCTCAAGATACTCATTGATCTGCCCAGCCACCAATTTCTCAAGCAATTTACTTAATGGGTTTAAGAGAGAAATAGGACAAAAATCATCTAATGAGACTGCATTATTTTTTTTTTTGGAACTGGAACCACTTTTGCAGTCTTCCACAAAGAAGGAAATGCTCAAGTGGTAAGAGATAAACTGAAAATATTGCACAAAGGTCTAGTGATGTAAGGGATGGCTAGCTTTACAAAGCGACCATCCAACTGACCCTCACAGTCAGTAGCTCTGTCCAGAATACCCTGCAAAAGTTTTAACATCTCATTTTGATCAATTTCAGTAAACAAAAATCTAGTTTTATCACCTGGGAATTGATTCAAAGTTACTTTACCATCTGCAGGACAAGAAGAAAGATTTCTATAGCCAGACAGATCAGTGTATTTGCTATTGAGTAAATTCACAATAGTAGGCAACGCAACAACTTCCACGTTGTCAACAATTACTTTCTGAATATCTACTATGGGCCTGTGAGATACAAGTAAACTAACATTATCCCAAAACTTTTTTGGGTTAGTCCAGCTGGACTTGTGGTCCCAACAGTGACATAACAGTAACACTTTTTTGCTAATAAACACCACAAGGATTATAACGACAAGGGTTACAACAGTGACAGAACCCTTTTTTTGCTAATAAACAGCACATGGATTACAACAACAGGGATCCCAACAGTGACAGAACCCCTTTCTGGTAATAAAAAGCCCAGGGATAACAATGATTGGGATCCCAACAAAGACATTTTGCTAATACACAGCTCAGGAATTAGAAAAAAAAGGGGTTACAACAGTGACAGAACCTTTTTCTATGAATAAACAGCACAGGAATTACAATGACAGGGGTCTTAACAGTGACTTGTTTGTTAATAAACAGCACAGGGATTGCAACGACAGGGGTTCCAATAGTGACAGAACCTTTTTTTACTGATAAACAGCACCGCGAATACAATGACAGGGATCCAAACAGTGACTTATTTGTTAATAAGCAGCACAGGGGTTACAATGACAGGGGTTCCAACAGTAACAGAACCCCTTTCTGCAAATAAACAGCATTGGGATTATAAGGACAGGGGTCCCAACAGTGACAGACTCCTTATGTTATAATAAACAGCACAGGGACTGCAACAACTGGGGTACTGTACCAAATGTAACTGAAACCTTTGTTGCTTTTACATGCACAGGGATTACAACAGGGATCACAAGGATTATTAGCATTTAGTAATTTAGTATGACACACAGAAAAGGAATACTGTCACTTTAAGAAAACTATAACTGGAAACCCACTAAGATTACTGTGACAAAATGGCTTAAACACAAACTCAAAATGAAAAAGGAAAAAAGAGAAATTGCAGATAAAAAAAATTAACAAGAAAGACAGAGGAAACAAAAATCTAACAGAAATTCCTCCTTAAAAAGAATATCTGTGGATCTATTTGGGCTGCCATGCTACCGTGCTGCTACCCTCCCCCACCACTGGTTCAGACGGCCAAAACTGAAACCATTACTTTAAAGTAGATAATCTCAGATTACCTAAACAAATGAAACACACATCTGGGAGCACAAGGCCCTCCACAACAATTTGGGAGCAATTTTGAATACAAAATACTTGGTTTTAAAATGAATCTAAAGGTTTTTCTTGCTCTGAAAAAGCAGACACTCCTCTCTACTCTCTCTTCACAGCACTGCAGAGAGACAGCCTTCTCTGCATCCTACATGTTGTTCAGAAAGATGTGACCTCCCTATACAATGTCGAGCAACATGTGACCTCCAAATTCCATACTACAGTGCAATCTTGGCTGGCAAAGTAGCAACTTTGCGGATCTGTGAGACTTCGCCTCTGTGCCTAACTCTGCCAGTGAAACTGCAACTTCACATTTCTGTGAAGTCATCACTTTACCATGAAGTTCTGACTTTGCATGGCAGAGTATTTCGCGAAATGAGGAGAATTAGCGAAATATTCTGCAAAGTGAATTTTTACAACTTTGCACACTTCTAGCTGTAAATGATATACCAGGTTGCACTCAGTCTGAAAATTGAGTCTAGTACTTTTATATATGAACTTTACAACCTGGACATAACTAAGCCAGAGTTTTGAAAACTGGGCTTAGTTATGTCCCATCTTTGAAAATTGGGCATATGGGCAATCTGACTTACAGTACGGCTCTGTGAGAAGGAGATCACACTGCCTGACATTACCCAGCATGCCAGTGTCATCCTGAGCCAGCTGGTGGAAAGGTGGTTATCTAGCTGAGCCAGTCCTAGGCCAGGGAGAGGGCTAATGAGCTGCTGCAGGAGTGTGAGTTTGAGGGAGTGCTGTGGGTCATCAGCAAGCTGTAGATGTGATGAGGGGAATCAGAACTTGGTACTGAAAGATTGTGGGAACAGCCCAAGAAGTGACACCCACTGGAAGAGATTCTGTTGGTGGTGGTGGTATCTCATTCATTTAGTATAGTTAGCCTTCCTGTTTTATTGCATGCATACATTTCAGAGACTCCCGAGGTAAACCTGAGCCCCTAGTTAGGTTTCTAACCTTTTGTTAGGTCACTGGAATTGGGAAACTTTTATGATAACCTCAAGTTCATTTTATTGCATGGCTTTTCGTATGTTTGTATCTGTGACATATTTATTATTGATTCTGAAAACAGAACAGTATTGATTGTTTAACATGGGTACAGCAAGTATGACAGATAGACTCTGATTGTGTGCTGACATATGTCATCAGACGCCAGCATCTGATTGTGATCTGCAGCCAGCAGGTTCAGCCTTAGCCATTTGTGAACATTTAACAAGGTATTCTAACTTCAACAAACATTTAATGAGTTTGCAGCTTTTCGTGGCTAAAGTCTTATTCTTTTGCTACCTATAAAAAGCATTTTGGATACTTTATTTATTTTATTGAAGGAAACCTGAGCAGTTCCTTAATCTTCCTATATCCTCAGCACATTGAATGGAGACTTTATGCTACATCACTAAGCCTACAAAAATGTTTGTCTCTTAAGTGGCGTAAGTAACAAAGTCTTTGCTACCAGTTGTTTTCAGTTTAGTATATTTTTGAAGGATATTACCTCACTATTTACTGCACATTTCCTTGATATTTACTGCTCACCCTCATACCACAATATGGACACTTATACTATGAATTTCACTTATTCATACTGTTGTGTGGGAATTACTTTCTGTAACCTATGTTTTCTGTAAATTGACCAATGGAATTCTGAACTGCTGAATCAGTGAACAAAGAATCTTTTTGTATACTCCTATGTTACAAATTCCATTATACAAACTTTTTGAAATATATAGCCTGTCTGTTTCTGGAATCACAGACTGTATTTATCTAATTCCAGTCATTGGGATCTGAAGGCTTAAATTCAAAGTGGGTGATTTATATTTGGCTCATAAAACATTGGATATTAAAGAATTTGTGATTATTGTTTGGCTACCCCTAAACTGTAATAGTTTTTACCACTTGTTTTATAGGTTTTGATCTTTGTTTTTTGGTATTAGTCCTTCTGTGTTTATGATAGGATAGGTTAGCAAGTAAAACCTATGTGAGAAGCTATTACAAACAAATGCCATGAGCCAGCCCAGTGGCACTGAGAGCTGAGGTGCTGGTCCCCTGCACCTCGCGCTACGCTGGCAACTGGTGTTTGGGAGTGAGCATGGGTAGCCGGGGGTTGGCAGGGGAGGAGAAGGATTGAGTGTCTGATGGACTGATCTCTCTCTCCAGGGTGGGGGGGTTCAAGCCAGTCGGCACCCGACTGACCCCTATCAGTGGCTGGGGGACAGGGATGCATGCTGTACATCTGGGAGGAGTTGGGGCAGACGCCAGGAAGGGGGCACATGCAGAAGCGCGAGTGCTCCCGGCCGCTGGCATCATTGCATACCCACTGACTCGGGAAGAAAAGAAAGAAATAGGGCTTCCTGGTCAGGCGGCTTGATGGCCATCCCATGGTGCACTGGCTCGGGACTTGTCAATCTGGATCCAGATGGTGGGTGAGTTTGGGGGCTCCCCACCACCCCACCAAGGGGGACAAGCCACAGGGGATAAATGGGAGGGTTCTAGGGGTGAGTTGCACACAGATGGCAGATGGAGTCCCCAGAGGTTGCCTGAAAGGGGAGCAGACCAGGTAAGCCAGTAGAAGAAATCAGAAGCAAAAAAAAAAAATGTCACAGGAGTCTGCTAGTAATGAAATGCAACATGTTTTTACAAGATAATTTGAACAAAGACCACCTCTCCTCTTTCAGTGATTTGAACAAAGACTATCTCCCTCTTTCAAATAAATTAATTATTGTCTCTGTTAGAATTCCACAGGGCTATCCACATTGGAAATAGAAAGTTCAGGTCTGATGGCTGAGGTCAGAAGACTGGAAGAACCTCAAATTGTTAAGCAAAATGTTCACTCATACTGCACCTTTGTGATTTTTGCAGATTTTGGCCTCAGATTTTCACCATAACCCTTGTATTATCCACAGTTCATCAACACAAAGGGTGTCATGTTTCAAATTCCCTCTGAAACATGTTTTCACAGTTGCTCTGCGACATTACCTGTCAAACTGGATTTAAAAAAATGTTACCTTTCTTGACCATAAGGTAGGGTCATAAAAAGACATTGTTGAAAATCTGGGGGAAAATCTAAAGAAACAACACAGTTATGAGGAACATTGACTTTTTTCAGTGTTTACTCACAACTAGGTTATTTTTGCAGATGTTAGCCCCAAACTAAACATAGCCCTTTTCTTACCCCACCTGATTAACATAACAGGTGTCATTTTTCAAACCCCTTCAAAATATGTTCACGCTGTAAAATCCCCTTTCAGATGGCATTTAAAAAATCTACCTGTCCTTGTCATAACATCGAGTCATTAAAACACTATGTGATCTATGCATCAGAGGATGTAAAATGCATGTCAAAGGCATATACCCCTGCCATACAGCTATACACCTGTGGACAGGTATACACTGGTGATATTTACTATTATCAGCCACCTGTCCACAGCCCCACCTCCCCAGCGTACAGATGCATGGGGGCAGATGGGTGTGGAGCAGTGCACTTAGGCAAACATCCAATCGGATGCGCATCCTGGGTCATGGAGTGGATCCCTTGTGCCACAGGGCCAGAGGATCATGGGAAGCTGTGGGTCCAGACCTGTACAAAAGTAGGGGCAATCAACAAACTATTACCCCCAGCCCTCTTCATCTGTCCAGTGGGTCTGAGCAACATGTGGGGTTGACTCCCAGTCCTGTGTCATCAGTGGGTCATGCACTGGGTTACAGCAGGGTCCCGGCAGGGTCCCCACTGCTGTATTCTGTGCCCCCTTGTACCTGGCACTACACCCCTTTGTGAATGGCACATAGAGCAGGCATGCCTCCAACACACTCCCAGGCCTGGGTGTGACATGCTGCTGCCTGTGGGGCCAGGAGATCCAATGCACATCTGGCTGGTGCAATGTCACTGAATGCTGCCAGGGAATCTGCAAGACCACCACTGGGTGACATTCACGTGTATGGATGCCTATGTGCTGCATAAACATGGTGCATATGCTTCATGCATAGAACCCTTTGAGAAAATGTGGGGGTCAAAATGTTAGAAGCCATGAAGAAACAGTGATCTTATAAAATTTTGCTTAATTCTGTTCACTGTGTTGTTCAGCTTTAGAGATCCATATTCAAACGGTTAGCACGTCACTAACCAAGTGAGTGCTATGCTTACTGAAAAGAGCTGACCAATGGACCACTGGGGCAGAGGCCATATACAAAGGCCCTCAATACACTGCACTGACCCAACAGCATGACCGTAGCGAATATACTGCTGTGCCCATGAAAATAAGGGATTTCCCATGCATACTGGCAGCAACAGTATATTCAATGGTTTTAACAAAGCTAAACAGCCTCTGTCACAACTCTGTTTAACACTATTAAAACCCTTCCCTTATTGCCATGCACAGTGGACCCCATCTCCTGTTGTGTAGCTGCTGTGCATGTTCCTGATTGTCTAGTGGTCCCCCACCCCATCGCCCATCCTATACCTAGCTTGAATATTCCTGGTGGTCTACTGGTCCCTCCTCTCATAAGGGTATCCAACCCTCTCTTGATATGCCAGCTCAGGACTCTCCTCCCCTCACTCCCTCTCACCCCAGTCACTTAAGCCAAATTATGACAATAGTGATAGAGACTGGCACCACCCTCCCCTCATTACCTCGGCTGGCCGCTGTCTGACTGGCACTGAGCAATCGCAAGTATGGTAGAAACTGCTGATTGTGCACTGACAGACAGTAGCTGGTCGAGGTGGTAAGTAGGCTGCTGTGCCACTCCCCATTAGTATAACCATTGGTATAACCTAGTTTGGCTTAGCTGACTAGGAGGAGGGGTGGGTGCAGGAAGGAAAGTCCTGAACACTCAGGACTGGAGGGGTTTGGATACCCTTACCTAGAGAGGCTGTATATCATCAGAAATATTCAAGACAGCTACAGGTGTGACAATCATGGTCGGAGGTACCAATACATCACCAGACATATTCAAGACAGCTACAGCATGACTGACTGGGGGTACCAGTAGACCAGCTCACAGTGCAAAAAGACAAAACAATCTCACCTCTACCCTGGTATGCTGAATAAAGTGCAATTTATTGTGCAAAAAGCAAAATTAAGTAGCATAATATGCTCTCACAGACTGCCATTGTTTTGCACTTAAACGTGCACTTTATCACGGAGCCTTGATAAAGCAAAGGTATTAAGTACAAAACATCAGCAGCCTAAGGAAGCACTTCAGGGTACTCAGTTTTACTGTTTGCAGTGTTTGCACAGTAAATTAAGTAAAGTATCCAGCACACTGGAGTGGTGGTGAGACTTTCTGTTTCTTCAAGTTGTGAGCCAAACTGTTCTGTGACTGTCTGTACTCTTATTACTTTACAGCTCCAACTCTTTCCCTTGAGCTACCTCATTTGTTTACAAGAGACCTGTAAACCACCAGGAATATTCAAGATGGCTATAGGATCTGTCCCACTGGCATGTAAGGCTGACCTCCTATCATGCTGGCAACCCAGGTTCTGGAGGGAACTGAGGTCATCAGGGGTCAATTCGGGGGAGAGGATCGAGCATCCAACAAACAGCTCTTCACTCTTAGGGTGGGCAAGCATGGCAATTCACCCCTTGGCTGTCACTGGGTAGAGGCCTGGTGGTAAAACCAGTGCACAAGCAACCCAGATAAGAGGGGCCATGGTTCTGTAGTATATGTGTGCCTCCACATACACGCTTATGAGTAACAGTGGTAGGGGAATCTGGAGAGAAAATAGAAAGGTTTGACATAGGTTATGTAAATCCCTTCCTACCTTTCCACAGCACACACCACTGCCTGGATCACAGATCCTTCACTGCATGACATTCATCGGTTAGAACTGGACATATTGTCTGTGCTCGAGGCTTGCAGTGACAGTCCGGGGAGTGCTGTGACAGCCTGTTATGGGGCTGTCGTAGAGGCCCTGGACCACCTAGCACTGATCCGTGTACTCCCCCCTGGTATCACTCCTCTGCTTGCCATGGTTTGATGGCAAGCTGAGAACACCAAAAGCTTGGGGGTGGAGGTTGGAGAGGTGTTGGAGGAAGACCAGGTCTCCGGAGGACAGGCTGGTTCTAATTACTCATTATAATGAGTACCAAAATGCAATCATCCAAAAAAGGCAGTTTTTATGTCTAGGACGATTGTAGCCGGAAAGAATTGACCAGCTCAGCTTTTTCAGATTGTAGACAGGCTACTACATCTGGCCTGTCTGTAACCAGTCAGAGCTTTTTCAACCCATGAGTGTGAGGAGTTCATTTGATTCTTCTCAAACAGAGTGTCCTCTGTGAGGGCTGGCATCTCTCCAAGTGGAATACTATCCTCCAACAGTGACAACCTTCAAGGGGCCAAATGCACACAGTCTCCCGGGGGGGGGGGATTCCAGCTGGTGACATTGGTGGAGATCAGTGGGGTGATCTCCAAGCCTAAACCAATGTTCTGCAACCTTGACCCGGGCCCAATGTGATTATTAGTTGGCTGTGTCGAGGTCCTCGGTCCTTTGTCTGCAGAGATTGTCAAGAGTTCTTTGTCAAGGAGGGTTTTCCCAGAGTCCCTTAAACAGGCTGTGGTTAAGCACCTGCTGAAAAAAAACATCTTTAGACCCTGATGTCTTGGAAAATTACCACCCAATCTTGAACCTCCCAATTTTTAGGAAGATTCTTGAGAAGGTGGTCATGGAGCAGCTCGAGGGTCACCTCACGGACTTCCAAATTGATGACCCTTTGCAGTCTAGATTTAGGGCCTTGCATGGCACAGAGACTGCGCTGGTTAAGGTGTTGAATGACCTGCTCAGAATGAGCAATAGAGGGGAGCCAACTATTCTCATTCTCCTCAGTCTCTCCTTGGCATTTGACACTGGGACCATGGGGTGTTACTGGGCAGACTTAGGGAATATGTAAGACTTACTGACAAGGTCATCAGCTGGTTTGAGTCCTTTCTCTGGGGCAGGTCTCAATGGGTGATATTAGGGAATTATTCCTCAGACCCAATGGACCTGCTCTGTGGAATCCCCCAGGGCTCTGTCTTGCCCCCATGTTGTTTGCAGTACACATGCTGCCCTTGGGTGAAGTTATAAGGTGGTATGAGCTGAGTTTTCATTGCTATGCTGATGACACTCAGCTCTACCTGTCCTTTGTACCCAGAAGATCTGATGCAGTCAACGTACTAAATGAGTGCTTGGCTGAGATCCGGGCTTGAACAGTGTCAAACTGTCTTGGACTGAACGGGGGGAAGACTGAGGTGCTGGTGGTTGAGCCAGATAGAGGGATCAGAGTGAGGGCCTCTGGGAATAGGCTGGGGCTGTTTATTGGCCCAACCAAACTGGAGGCCTCCCAAAAGGTGAAGAATCTGGGTGTTGTTTTGGACAGTGAGCTGACACTTGATGCTCAGATGTTGGCCGTTGTTTAGACTGGGTTTTACCATCTCCAGAACATCACATGAATTAAGCCTCTTATCCCACCAATGACCTGGCCATGCTGCTACATGCTTTCATCACATCGAGGCTGGACTACTGTAACAATCTACCTCAGTGTCAGAGGTGGTGCGATGTGGCACCTTCAGCTTTTGCAGAATGCAATGGCCCAGTTGCTGTCTGGACACTTGTGGTTCAGTCATATTACACCAGTACTGTGCAAACTGCATTGGTTGCCAGTATGCAGGCCCATCACCTTCAAAGTAGTCTTTTGACCTACGAGACCCTACACAGGTTGGGTTCGGGTTACCTGAAGGAGCTTCGGCATCCCTAAACCCCATCTCACTCCTTCTGATTGGCAGCCACGGTCCTCTGAAATTCATTGCCAAGGTACCTCCAGGAGGTGCCATCTGTAAAGCTCTTTAAAAAAAACCTGAAAACATACTTATTTGAGCAGGCCTTTGGGACAGAAGGTCAAGTTTGAGCATATCTGTAAGTGTATTTAGAAATCTGTATTTTTTTATTATTTGTTGTCAGGGTGCCCTGAGCCTTTGGGGAAGGGTACCCAAAATAAATGAAATCTACTACTACTACTACTACTAGAAGGAGGAATGTCCTCTCCTTTCCAGCCCTGCCATGAGTGGGCAATCCATAGGGATCTTTGGGTCCAGTGAGTTCCAAGGGATGTAGGTGCCTGATGGTGGAGCCCAGGAAAAGGGCTGAGAGGCCCTCTGCACTGACCATAAGGCAAAAAGCGTTATGGAAAAAAGATGTTTACAGGTTGGGCACTCAAGAAATGTGATACCACACCATGCACTGGACAGACACAGGTCCAGATTGAATATGCACCACAGGTGCCCAATGTAGACAGTGCAGCACAAATAGAAATGGACCATGGCTGCTGTGCACCAACTCTATCCCTAACATGATAGTGAGTCCATAGGGCATGTAAGGCACTGTGGGCCATTTGTATGCCCACCACGCTCTTATTAGCAAGTGTGGAAGACCCCAACATTGATTTGCCAATACTCCAAAGACCCCAAACCCTAATGTTTTTACTTTTGCTGCTTGGGGTGGGCTGAGGGTGGCAGTTAGAGTTAAAAACCCTAACGCCACATTTCCTTCCTTTTGTGGCATTAACTTGAACCCTAACTGGAGCATTAATAAAACTGTATATATATATATATATATATATATATGTTTTTCATGGTAATCATGTCAGAAAATGGTGGTGGGTGCTGCCAAATGCAGAAAACTGGAAAAAGAAAGAGAGTGTATGAGGTTGTGGTCTGACATGCTGTTCCTGTTCCCAAAGAAGGGCATATGCGTGGCAGGGTAGGATGTCCACATGGAAACTGCATGCTGTGCAGGGGAACATAATTTATATTCCAGGCCTTCAACCCCATTCACAACAGTTCCATGTCATAACAGTGATTGCAAAATAAGATCCATGTTATGGTAAGTGTATGTCTCCAAAAAGCAAATTGGAGATATACACATGCCAGCAAAAAGATATCCAGCAAGTAAACAGTGTTTATGGGGGGGCTGCATTCCCCTACGCATACCCCTGATTTAGGATTACCAACTCCAGGGGGTGCATGTCATGGAGGGGGCGACAGTGCAAAATAAATAAAATACACAGCAGTGGTAAGTAGCAGCAACATTTTCTCCCCCAGTCCCCAGCCACAAACCCAGTACCTGCTGCATTGCAGCTAGCAACCCTCACCACCACACCACATGGCTGGCTCAACTGCATGAGGCACACTACCCCAGACAAACCTTCCTCCCTATCCTTCCACTTCCCATCCCTATCGCTCCCCCCTTCTGGTCACCCACCCCTACAGTCGCATTCACATAGGGTCACTACCTTTACAGGGTAGCCCAACAGGACAACACTGTAAATGAGTCACTCATTTATAGTCATTATTATCACTGAATACCCTCACAACTGTTCAAGAGGAACAGTGAGTAATGTACTAGGTACGAGTATATACTATGCAGCAGCCATGCCATTTGCCAAAAAATGAGCAGAGTATTTCCGCATTTTTGATTCCCCATTTACCACATTATTATTCATGTCATGGTTGGGACAGTAACAGCTTAGAGTGTCCTTACAGCAAATATATGTTTACTGGGTATTTTTAGTGTAGCCTTTTATTTAAATATGTATTATTTGTAGCACAATGATTCATATAGGACATGATGTGTGCCTTCTGTAATTTTTTTTTTAATTATCAATGTGGATATAACACAGACATGCCATGAAAAACTTGTAACAAAGCACATCAGCAGGAAGGTATTGTGGGGTTGGAGAAGCAACTTGGGAGGAGGTAATGTGTGTGACATTGATACCATGAGAAGCCATGCACAGTGGTCTGCTGTTCACAGTTACCTTGCAGTAACCCAAGGAAGACAAGAGAGAGCACAATGATGTGGTCTACCTATCCTAGGTGTTCCAGTGGTTCAGCCCCCCAAATGTAAATGTACATCACTCTACCAAATTCCAGGGCTTTTTGTTGCTGCCAAGATAGAGCACTTCTTCAGTTTATATAACATTTACTGCATTAGCATGTTTTTTTTGCTCCACACAAAGAACAGAATTTATGCTGGTTCTGTCGATGGCAGTTAGTAGCATGGAGTGGCAATTGATTTGGCTGCTGGGTGTGGGTGGAACTGAGTGTAGGTCATGGGGCAAACATGGCGCAGGGCCACTGGATTCAGATCCCGAGTGCCTCCAACCCACTCTTCATCTGCAAAACCCCAGTCTCAGTGTTGGACAAAATCTATTATACTGTACATGCTTGGTTCACAGAATAAACCAATACACAGTTATGACATGCAGTTATTGTCTCCCTGTTCTTTGGTGACCTATTACCATGTGGAAAAACACGGCAAATGTGATGTTGGACCTGATGGAATAATAATACAAATGGATATTTTGGTGAGGGAAAGAGGAGAAACTACCTGAGCAAGACCCTAGGTATTTTTGATAAGTGCAACTTGTCCCAAGCTTCATTTGTTCTTGAAGCAACCAATTGTGCTGAGGCTCAAGGGAATGTCAAGAATGTTTCAAGTGTCAAAAGGGGCTTTGTTCACTTCAGCATGCTTCTCAAGCATATAATTATGTTTTTATCAATTGAGTTTTAGTATTTCTTTAAACTTCTTGGCATCTAGTGCCCCCACTACTATTTATATCCACCATCTGATTTAACCACCCAACCTGGGCACTCATATCCACTCACTTGGTTTGCCAGCTACCAACAGTACACGACAATCATCAGCACTGCTAACTAGTATCTGAATCAGGATTGTTTTAATGCATATAGTGCAAACCTAGCCTGCACTCTCCTGGTGTTTCAGTGGGTCCAGCATCCTACCCCCAAACAAACACACACACACACACACACACACACACACACACACACTCCACAAACTTGAAATGAACATGCAGGCAAAGATGTGGTGCAGGACTGGAGTAGCAGGATCAGTGGGTGTGGGGTGCCACTAGACACCAGGGAAACTTTTAAATTCTTATGGGGCCAGTGATCAGAGGGTGGGGGCTGCCCCTAGAAACCCAGAAACTTTCAAATGTTATGGGGCCAGCAGTCAGAGGGTGGATGGTATGGGGGCCACTAGACACCATTGATTCCCTGGTGTCTAGTAGCACACCCCACCATCCAATCACCAGTCCCATAAGAATTAAAAATCTTCCCTGGTATCTAATGTCACCCACCACCCTCTGATTTCTGGCCCCATAAAATTTTAAAGTTTCCCAGATGTCTAGATTGACCCCGACCCTCAGATCACTAGCCTCATAAAATTGAACATTTCTCTGGTATCTAATGGTACCCTCCAATCTCTGGTCCTGTATTTGCTGATGTGCCCGCAGTGCTTCTCTAGTAACTCCAGTGCCTGTCACAAGTTTACAACTGTGCATTCGCTCCTTCTTAGTCTTTACATGGTGCAGTAGTCATGGAGTCAGTCTCCATGACTGCCACACAGTGTAAAGACTAAGAAGGAGCAAGAATGCAGTTGGAAAACTTGTGACAGGCACTTGAGTTACTTGAGGAGCAGGCACATCAGCAAATATGGGGTCAGTGATCAGAGAATGAGGGGGAGGTGACTCTAAACACCAGGAAAATGTTACATTTTATGGTTCTGGTGATCAGAGGGCCAGGTGGGCTGTCACTAGACACCAGGGAAGCAGCACATTTTATGGGGTTGGGGATTGCAGAGTGGGGATGCCACTAGACACCAGGGAAATTTTAAAGCTTTCTGGGGCCAGTGATCAGAGGGTGGGGGTGCCACTAGATACCAAGAAACTTTAAAAAGTTTTATGGAGCTGGCTATCAGACGGTGGGGGTGCAGGTGACACTAGACATCAGTGATTCTCTGATGTCTAGTGGCACCCCACACCCTCTGATCACTGGTTCCATAAAAGTTTAAAGTTTCCCCTGATGTCTAGTGGCACTCCCTACCCTCCAAACACTGGCCTCTTATTTGCTGATGTGCCTGCAGTGGACCTCAATTAACTCAAGTGCCTGTCACAAGTTTAAAACTGTGTGCTAGATCCTTCTTAGTCTTTACATCGCGTGGTAGTTTTGGATACTATCTCTGTGACTACCACACGATGTAAAGACTAAAAAAGAGTGAGCATACAGTTGCAAACTTGTGACAGGCATTTGAGTTTCGAGGGGTAGGTACGTGTTGCAATATAAGTACATGGCATCAGAGTGTGGGGGAATCTCTAGACACAAGGAAATGTTAAATTTTATGGGGATGGTTATCGGAGGGTGGGGGTGCCATTAGACACCAGGGAAACATTACATTTTACAGGGCCAGTAATTGGAGTGCAGGGGGTACCACTAGATACCAGGGAAACTTTAAACTTTTATTTAGCCAGGATTGTAGGGTTGGGGTGCCATTACACACCAGGAAAACTTTAAATATGGGGCTGGTGTTTGAGGAAGGTACCATTAGACAGCAGGGAACATTTTGATCCCTATGAGGCTGGTGAGCAGATGTTCAGGGGTTCCAGTAGGCACCTGGGAAACTTTTAATTCTTATGGGGCTGGTGTAGAGCAGGTGGGGGGTGCCACTGGACACCAGAAAAACTTTACACATTTATGGGGCTGGTGATCAGAGTGTGGGAGATCCACTTTTAGACACCAGGGAGACGGAACTGTTGAACAGCTAAAGGAAATGCTGCAGAACTGACCTCTGATATTGATCAGTTCTGTGGAATTTTTCCCTGCAGTTTAATATATTAATCTGCAGCCGATACATTTATTCTGCCCTTCTAAGGTGGAATTTCTGCAAAAGTTGCCAAAATGATTTCCAGACTTTCATAGAAGTGAGTCTGACTTTTGCACAAATTCAGCTGGTGGAATTTGTTTCTTGCACAGATTTAAAAAATACAGAAAGCAAGGCAGAGACAGAGGGAACAAGGGATCACCAGGTTGCTTCTTGACCTGAACCAGCAGTATGACTCCAGCTGCAGCTTCAGCATTCAAGAAATTCCTCCAGTTCTCATACAGAGAACATGCATGAATAGCTCATCTTGCTAAGCTGGGTACCCTGGATTTTGGGGGTGCCCAGACAAGGTATTTCCAGTGCAATGTTTGAAAAACAGAAACCAGAATCTAGCTAAATGGGCCTGGTTTACCTAGATTCTGGTGGTATTTTTTTGAAAATATATCATTTTTATGTATTTTCAATGGCTATGAGTTAAAAAAACAAGATGGCAGCAGTCATGATCGGTATTGATTTCAGCACATTTGGTATTTTTTCTACACAAAACTTATTTTGTCCCACATGACAAGTAAATCATGAAAATAAACACACACAGTGTTTTTCTTTACCATTTGCATTTGTCGGCTATCAAAAAAGTCCTCATAACTCTGGAACCATATAATATTTTTTCACAAAACCTAAGGCACACCCTTGGCACAGGCCCCTTCAACTCTGAAAATTTAATGAAAGAATTCTACACCGTCTAGGTTGTAGGTGACAGACAAAAAAAATGCAGTGTTAATTATAGGGAAACCAAAAGTTATTTTTTTCTGTTTTTTGGTGCTCCATATCTCCAAAACTGAACAAGATGCTGTCACAAAACCTTTTACACCTTGAGACTGTACCAGCCTGACCACACATACAAAATCTTGTGCTTTTTTGTCAGACAACACCAAAGTGATTAAGGTATAAATTGGGTTTAAACATTAAACAACCTACTCAACCCTAACTATAGGGTACTACTGCACATAAATAAATAAATATATATATATCTATATCTATATATATATATATATATATATATATATAGATATATAGATATATATATATATATAGATACAGAAATATATATATATATATATATATATATATATATGGATACCTACTGTAGATACATATCTATATACAGTACTGTAAAAGTATATAGTGTGTGTGTATAGATGATAGATAGATAGATAGATAGAGATAGATATTGATAGATAGATACAGTAGATACAGTAGTGTGTGTGTGTGTGTGTGTGTGTGTGTGTGTGTGTATCTATATCAGTCTACTTAATCATAAAATGGGGAGAGCATTAGGGTTGACAACCCCAAGGCACACCTCATGCCTGATGCTGCCTGCAGGGTTGGGATGGGGTGTTAGGGTTGGAAGCCATAATGCCATATTTCACTACTTTTGTCGTTTTAATCCTAACTAGTGCATTAACAAAATTTTTTTGCAGTAAATGTCCTTACTTTCTGAGATTGTAATTTTTCTTTAGTTTTATAAAAGCATGAGTGTTTTCTATAATTAGTTTTTATAAATGCATGAGTTACTATAAAAAAACAACTGTTGACCATATTCAGTGGGGACAGTGGGATTCAGACCCAGGTGTTCAGGTTCATAGCCCAGAGCTTTAGCCACTACACTATATTGCCTCCTTTGATATTACTGAGTCAATGCTCTGTTATCCAAAGTCAAGACAATTCCAGACTTATACAGAATAATATTTTTCTGTTTCATTATATTGCCAAAAGTCTTTTTTTGAAAATTTGCATATTTCCAAGCCATTGAATTATCTGAAATTTTTTAAATTCACATAAACACAACATCAATACTCTAGTTCAACATACATTAAACAAGACTTCTTTCCTTCTATAGCCCTAATATTTAAAATACTGACTAGTAGCCCATGTTTCAAAACAATTCACTTTTTCAATTGGTTAGTATCCATTGTATCATAGTAGTAGCATAGGATCCCTCCTCAGGTCTAAGTCCCCTCTCCTACTCATAGTCTGGCCCCTACGCACCTTTCCCCCCTCCCTTGCCACCCCCACCAGCTCCTTCCCTCCTCTCCCCTCTTCCTATGGCCCTTCTGTTTTCTCTCTCCTCCTTCCTGCCCTAGCCCTCCCATGTACTACTCGACAAAGCCTGTTTTAAGGCCCTGCTCCACTTTCTTATCTGTTCCAACACCCCCATCCCCATCCTGAGCTATTTCCCACTACTTAGCTCTGCTCTGGATCAAGGTATCACTAGGGGTTGGGTGTCTTCCCTCTCTGCACACCCCTCTGCACCTCACTTTTATCATTGTCGAATACTTCTTTCTACTCCATCAGTCATGGGGTCATTGCTAAATGTTGGGTCCACTGTTTATTATAATGATCTAGCATTGTACACTGTTTACAGATGTATCCTCCTTTTGACCAATATTGTTTTATTTGTATGTGTCATTGTTTTTAGATGTGGAACCTTTGCAAAAGAGCCTTGGCTCAAAGGTCCTTCCAAATAACAAATAAAAAACACACAAAAAAAGTATCCAGAAAGTAAACCAAAACAAAATTGTTGTAAACAGTGGTTTTGAACAGACCAAACTTCCCATAGAGGGGATAGATTATATTTTTCACATGATTTTTCTCATTCTCTCAATTTTAAAAAACAGGTATGCAAATCAGCTCATGATTTTTCATAAGCTACAGTTACAGTGCCATTTAAAAAATATGGGGCACATAAGGAACTGTTCTTCTTGCAATGTGAACTGGTAAAACCAAAAATAAATTGTTGTAAACAGTGACATTGAACAGACAAAGCTTCCCAATGAGTGATAGCTTGTAGTTTTCACCTGATTTTTCTAATTCCCTCAATTTTAAAAAATAGGTATGCAAATAAGCTCTTGATTATTCATGAGCTACGAGGTGATTCTAGGTGCCCAAGCCATGCCCCTTCATACAGCTATTTTTAAGTGCTCAGAACCTGACTTTTCAAATTCACTAACTTTGAAACAGGTTAATATTTTTTCATCAGAATAGTGAAAAGCACATCTGTGAGCCAAGCCCTTTCTACTCTGAAAGTTTTAGACCACAATTCTAAGCAGTCCAAGTGCTAGATGATGACGAACAAACATCAATACATTTTGATTTTTCTCTTTACTTTTTTTGCTATCCAGTTTTTGGAATCCACACATCTGACTGAAACTAAACTTGGCAAGTCAAGAGAATGACCCTCCGATACCACACATGTAAAGGTTTATGCAAAGCCATTGAAAAGTTGTGAAGGTTTAACCCAGAAACCTCTGCACAACCCTAACTAATTAGGTACTACCACACCATTATAATATAGACTGTATATAGCTATACACTGTATATCAATATATTAATAGCTTCACTCCCATTCAATGTAATTGCACTAAATTTTGTATAAACAGTCTTGGGGGGTGTGGAGAGTGTCTTGATTTGCCAAGTTTCATTCCAGTCAGATTTGAGGATGCCAAGATCTGGATAGTGTGTTTTTATGAAAAACTTGTTTTTGTTTTTGTCATCACCTACAGCTTAGACAGTTTGGAATTTTGATCTGAAATTTTCAGAGTGTAAGGGATATGCCACAAAATGAGGCCTTTAATTGGTTTGGTAAAAAAAATATGAATATATTCTTAAGTTATAAGCATTTGAATAGCATGCTCAGTAGGTTATCAAGTGTCTATCCAAAAGACTCTACCAAGCATGCTCAGAACTGAAATTTCAAATCCTTATAACTGGACAGTGGATTAATATTTCTTCACCAAACCAGCGAAAGGCACATCTGTGGGTCAAGCTCTTTCTACCCTGAAAATTTCAGACCAAATTCCTAACCATCTGGGCAATAGATGATGACAAAAAAACAGCAAAAAATGGCAATTTGTCTTAACTTTTGTACTATCAGGATTTCAAAATCTGCACATGTGGCCAGAAGGAAATGTAGCAAGTCAAGAGATTTACCTTCATAATTGTGCATGCAACATTTCATGGAAATCTGTTGAATGGTTGTGAAGATATTAAAGTGCAAAGATGGTGTCTGACAAAAAGCATTTTTTTCTCCCAAAAAAAGGATTGGCCTCTCATAATAAAGAATCCTTTTTCAAGAGATCAAGTTATTTTTGCCATTCCAAGAAGCTATCCAAAAGACAGAACTGAACATGCTCAGAACTCAAAACATTAAAATTAAATAACTTTGGAACATATTAATATTTTTTCACCAAGCTAGTAAAAGGCATTCCTGTGAGGCAACCTCTTTCTTCCCTGAAAATGTCAGTCCAAAATTCCAAACCATCTGGGTGCAGCAAGATAAAAAAAAGTGCAAAAAAAACAGCAATTTTTAATGTTTTATTGCTATGCACAGCTTGGAATCCACATATTCTGATGAAAACAAAACTTGGCAAGTCAAGAGATCTACCAAATAAGACTGTACATGCAAACATTTGTGTATATCCATTAAATGGTTGCAAAGTTATTAAAGTGCAAAGTTTGAGGTTTAACATAGAAACCCCTGCTCAAACCTAACTAGTGTATAGTGGTGCTACCACATCACCATAATATATTTATATATCTATATCTTTGCGTGTGTGTGTGTGTGTGTTTGTGTGTACATATATATATATATTATATATATAAACAGTAGATGTATAGGTGTGTGGACAGTATGCGAGAGACTTGGGTATACACTTAAAATAAGGTTTGTATTTTACTCAGAATTTGTTAAAAATACAGAATTTGTGCTCTGTGTTGTTGCCAATATGATCAAGAGATGGTGGGGCTGATTCCAAGATGAATGGCGTAACTTGCAGATGGCTGCGAGTTACATAATTTGCCGCTATGCCAGGGACCCTATGCCACATTTGAAGAGTGGCAGGGTCCTGACAGTTGTGACATGCTGGATATGCTATGTGTAGGCTAACACCATGCACATGGCATATATGCCCCACATGTCACAAATTGCGTCCGATGACAGGCAGGTCCCCTCGAAGCCTCCCCTGCCCTGGACCACCATGGCACACACCAGGGGGCATGGGGAAAGAACTGATGGCACAGGCATCTAGGGGGACACACCATGGATTGGATCCCAGGGGTTCCCCAATGATAGGGTGGTTGGAGGGCTGGGGTGTGCTTGTGGTGGATTGGGGAGCACTATGGTGCTGTTGTTGCAGTGTTGCGTGGTGGTATCCAATGGTGCCAGCTGTCAGATTCCACTTAGGACAGCTCTGTGGTGCCATAACAAAGCTATGCCAGTGTGTCTTTTAGAATTGCACTGGTGGGTTATGACAGCCACCCTCCTGGAATTGGGCAATGTTGCTGTCATAACCCACACTTGTGCTATGGCGTTATGGTCTGTGGCATAACCCACGGTTGTCACAGCCCACATCCATCATGGCGCAAGTCACCACTTGGAATTCCAAGGGGTGCAATGCGTAGTATAAGTCATGGGATATGCCAAGAGGTTTGGCGTATCTCGCCTTATGCCGGCATAGCCCGTCTTGGAATCAGACCCTGTGTACATAAATAAAAGGGTGTATGTATTTTTATTTTATTGTGGCAACATTTTAATGATGAAAATAGCCTTAAAAAAAAGCAGCCATGTTGTGACATGGCTGTGCTACACATCTTGGTGACCATTACATTTACTATATTTAAAGCACAATAGTAAAGTTTTTTTTTTTAATGGATAGAGTAGATGTATAACTGTCCCCCAGTAATTACTGATTTTATGTGGATGTAATTACATTTACATAATACCACATGTTTCAAGTTTAACTTAGTTGATCAGCTTTAAGCTATTACAATAATCATATAGAAAGAAGTAAAAAAAAACATAATTTAAGACAGTTCAAACATAAATATAGATGGCATTAGCCTCTCTTATCATATAGATTCACATTGCACTTCCCATTCTAAAAAACAACTATTTCAGGACAGTTGGGTGGCAAACAGATAAGTTACATAGTCAATATTAGCAGTACCCTCCAGACTTTCCCATAAACTGTTACTTCATCCGGGGTACCCTATCTACTAACATCAGCATTTGCAGAATCTTGATAATGTATCATGTATCTTTTTCTTATTTTAGTGATTTCAGTTAGATAAAGTGCAAGATTATTTAGGATATTAAGGTTTTCTGAGTTAAAAAGTAGATCCAATAGAAATCTGAATGGAATATTGGAGGAGTTAATTAGCTCATTCATGTCCTTTATTCTGGTGCTATGATACTAAAGACATCTAAATATACCAGCCCAGATATTCAAAAGGGTTGTGCATGCCACTGATGTGCCCCAGCGTGATATTCAAAAGGGAAAAGTGCGCCGCACAAATCCCGATGCGCTGGAGTGCATCAGTAATGTATGCAGGCACAGGTGGGGGGGGCGTGCCCATGCATAACCTGCACAGCCCGATATTCAGCCCGGGATGTGCAGAGCCATGCATGCGCAACCCCTACTTGCACCTGCACAAAGTTAGCTAAAGGAAAAGGAACAAATGATGGCCACTCCCACAGGTGAGCTGCCACATTGCAGGGTGCAACACAGCAGCAGCTGCCACCTGTGGGTGGCCACCCCACAATTCCTACCGCACCTGGCGGCACCCCCATGCCCCATCGCGGGCATCTGTTTAAATAAACCCCCCCATGTCCCTGGTGGTCCAGTGGACTGCTATGTGCCTGATTGCGGGCATCAGTATAATAAACCCCCCTGTCCAATATCCTGGTGGTCCAGTGGACCAATCGCTGTCCAATCGTAGGCATCTGTTTAAATCCACACACCCCGGCCAATATCCCTGGTGGTCCAGTGGACTACACTCTGCCTGATTGTGGGCATCTGTAAAACATAAAAATGTCCTATTACCCTGGTGGTCTAGGTACCCCCCTCCCACCACCCACTGGGCCCTAAGCCCCACTCCCCCTGGTCAGCGGTGAGGCGGCAGCACCCCACCCGACTGCCGCCGCCCACCAACTGACATCTCAGTAGGGCTGCCGCATGATGGTTCCAGCATGAGCCAATGGGTGTGCAATCCATACCATACTACACATTCCAGATATGTGAATGAATCATTCACATATCTGGAATGTGGAGACGGTAGAGCTGCACACCCATTGGTTCACGCTGAACCATGGGCGGCAGCCCTACCGAGCTGTCAGTCGGTGGGGCAGTGGGCAGCAGGTGGTGGGTGCTGCCACCTGCTGGCTGACCAGGGAGGAGCGGGTGGTGGGACTCAGTGGGTGGGTGGGGAGGGGGTACCCTAGACCACCAGGGTAATAGGATGTTTTTTATGTTTTACAGATGCCCGCGATCAGGCAGAGTGCGGTCCACTGGACCACCAGGGATATTGGCTAGGGGGGGGGGGGTGTGATTTAAACAGATGCCCACGATCGGTCCACTGGACCACCAGGGATATTGGACCAGGGGAGTTTATTATACCGATGCCCGCGATCGGGCACATAGCAGTCCACTGGACCACCAGGGATATTAGATGAGGATTTCTTTTTTTAGATAGATGCCCGTGATCGGGCTGCAGGGGGTGTCGGTCCCTGACGGATGCTGCCTGACAGGGCGCCAGGCACAAGTCGTCGGGGATTGGCGCACTTGCATGCTAATGGGATGCAAATGGGGCCATAATGACATGCAAATGGCCCCATGTGCGCCTTGCATAAATTATGGCCCCATTTGCATGTCCCCTTTTGAATATCGCAGGTGCTGTGAATGGCGCAATGGCACTTGCACTAGCACATCTCCATGCTCCACTCTGGCCACTTGCGCTGGCTCAGTGCCACTGTGCCATGCACAGTGGGGGGTGGCCAGGGTGCAATATTCAAAGCTGCTGAGCCATAGCACAGCTCCATTGAATATCGTCCAGGCCACACCCCTGCACAGCCAAGTTGAGCTGCACCCAGGCTTGCACCACAGCCTGGCGCTGTTTGAATATCCGGGCCACCATGTTCTAGATCCTCAATTTTGACCATAGTACAGAAACAAAGAGTTGACTAATTTAAGTTCTACCATACCTTACAGCCAACATGTTGCTAGGAAATACTTTGAATCTGTATTGTTCAAGTATGTATCTGTGTTGTGGTTCCCTTACAGCTTCTAGAAAGTATTTTAGAAAATGCTCAACAGTATTCTTGTCTAGCCATCTAGACACCCTGACAGGTTTTATTTTGTCAAGATCATCTTTTCTGGCATAATTTTGTATTTTTTTCATGTATTTAGTATAGAAGGTAGAAATCCCAATATGTAGTTATTTCCATTTTTTTAGATAGTAAAGGTCAGACTTTATAAGTAAGGTGTTTAATAAGCCAATCCAGCCACCCTGCTTATAAGAGAGTAAACCGTTTTTTTTCCCCCTTAATGCACTAGGAAGCAATGAGTCTTTTGCTTTAGATTGTAATTTAATCCAGTAGGAAATTACGTGTTCTTGTGCTAAAAAAAATAAAACTGGTTTGGCTTAATTGTGATCTAAACAGTACATTTCATACAACAGCTGGGATTCTTAGTAACTGTTTATATGTTTTATTTAATACAGAATCAATTTTATTTAAATGTTGCGAGCCCCATATCTCTACTGCATATGTAGCTTGTCAGATAAGTTTTGCATTAATAGCTTTAATCATAGGTACAACAGTTTTACCTCCATAGAGTGAAAAGTCTTTTTAGAAGTTTAACTGAATTCTCTTTTTAACTGTCCATGCTATATGTTTGTTCCATTTGGTGTTACTTGCAAATACCACCCCAAAGTATGTAAATTCAGT
Source organism: Neoceratodus forsteri (assembly GCA_016271365.2). Classification (NCBI taxonomy): domain Eukaryota; kingdom Metazoa; phylum Chordata; order Ceratodontiformes; family Ceratodontidae; genus Neoceratodus; species Neoceratodus forsteri. The sequence goes on along the minus strand of CM057449.1, from coordinate 1,175,094,183 downwards.
AACAAATTCCAGTTTATTTCCCTCTAGCCTTAATGATCTATATTTAAGTTTACTTCCAAATACCATGATTTTTGTTTTATTAGGGTTATGTCTGAGATTATGGGGTTTGCGTAGTACCTCTAGTTTCTTTAACAATCTCTGAAGTCCTACCCTACTAATATATATAATGGCCAGGTCATCAGCATATGCTAGTACAGGGATATGTCTATTTTCAATTCTCACCAAATGAAAAGAAGGATCATTTAATGCAATAATTGTATCATTTATGTATATGTTGAATAAAGTAGGGGCAAGAACACATCCCTGTCTGACTCCCAGATTAGTATTATTTTTTTCAGTCAGTAGTCCTGATTTGGTATATATAATTTGGGACCTTGTATTTATGTGCATTTTTTTAAATAATTGTGCTAAGATCCTGATCAATTCCCAAACTGTACATTTTGTCCCATAAAAGTGAGCATAAAACAGTATCGAAGGCTGACACTACATGTAATTTATTACTTTCGTGCATTACGTGTGGTGTCTTATATAGCTGCATTATTTCTTTTTTTTTATTCTGCCTTTATGCTTTGCATTTTTTTCAGTGTCAGTTCACATTGTTTAATGTGTTTCCCCCACACAAGTCTGTAATCTTAATGCAGCGGTACACAGAGCATTCTAGAAACAACAACATCAAAAGCTGTGGCTCTTGCTAACGTGTCTGACTGTTACCCACATGGCCAATGATTATAGTATTGGTCCAAACAGCCAGGAACCAGAAGTGACACCCAGAGTTCGGTTTCTAAGTAAAACGGTTTTCTTCCTGTGGCTCGTCCCATTTTCTGTTCTTAAAAAAAAACAGTGAGAAAGGAGTGTTGTCCATTTTATATTTGGTGTGCTGCATGGGAGTTCGGACAGGTCCCATAGGTTCCAGTCACTAGAAAACACGATCCTCAGCATTCTGCTACAAAACAGTACGTTAACATTCTGGGAGGCATATTAAATAGTGAGTGGCTAAAGTGCAGCCATTGTTCTGTGTCATTTTGGGGACAGAAAATGTAAAGTTTTCACCTCAGGACCTCCTGGTCCTGCTGTTTGTGAAGGGTCCCTCTTCAAAATGGAGGATAATTGGATCAGTGGGCTGTGCAGCATAATGAGTGTATTTTAAAGTTTTATTTGGGATGCATTTCAGCAGAACTTTACTCTGGTTCTGGTACTATTTAAATGGGGCATATTAAATAGTATATTTTAAAGTTTTGTTTGGAAAGTATATCAGCAGAACTTTCTTCTGGTGCTGGTACTAATTAAATGGGGTATATTAAAAAGTGTATTTTAAAGTTTTGTTTGAGAAGTACAGTATATCAGCAGAACGTTCCACTGGTGCTGGCACTGTTTAAATGGGGCATATTAAATACTATCTGGTTATAGTGCGGCAGTTGTGCTGTGTCATTTTTTGGGCAGGAAAGTTAAATTTGTCTGTTCCCTCATGGTCCAGCTGTTTGTAAAGGGCCCTTCTTCAAAATGGGGCTGTGCATCGACTGTGTGTGACCAGTCTAATCAAATAGAGTTTTGTTTGTGATTTATAGTATTTTGTTTACTATTCATCCAGTGGGTTTTCCTTATATACAGTAATGAGATTTTTTCTGAATATTGTTAATATTCGCAAACTTTCCTCTGGTGATGGCTTTAATCATGTTTAAAGGGGGAAAAACAGTGCCTGTGGGGTTCCTACTGGTAAATTTTGAGAATGTGTGTTTGTCGAATGAATGCTGCACCTGTGGATGTGATGATGGCTTTATTTTAGATGTGTGTATGGCGGATTGAATATAAAAGCTGCACTCTTAACATGTTTTAAATAAAAAAAAAACACTTTGTGTGAGATGCTTGTAATTTTTGGAAAGAAGGGGGTGTTACTGGCTCTGGTTAAGGTGTGCTTGTGTGTGTGTGTGTGTGTGTGTGTGTCTGTGTGTGTGTTATTTTAAAATAAAACAGTTGCATTTCTTGATGTAAGATTATAAAGGGGGCATCATTGTATTGGCATACTGAACTAGGGGATCAGTGGTTGCATAACATGTTGGAACTGTTTGAAAATAAAAAATACAGCACTTTGGTCTACCTCAAAATGGCTGCTCATGGCATTGGGGGTACCATGTGTAGTAATCTGGTCATTGCCTGGGTATACTAGTGCCTGTAGGACAACATTGTTTTGGAATCATCTGGCAAAAACATTTTGCAGATTTATTTATAATGAGACTGCTTCTAAATTAGACATCAAGTGGTGGCATAATATGTTGGAACTGTTTGAAAATAAAGAAAATACAACACTTGGGCCTACCTCAAAATGGCTGTTCAGGGCTTGGGGGAGTGGGGGGGGAGGTACCATGTGTAGTAATCTGGTCATTGCCTGGTTGTACTAATGCCTGTAGGGCAACATCAGAGGTTTGGACTCATCTGGCAAAAACATTTTCCTGATTTCTTTGTAATGAGACCGCTTCTAAATTAAAAGTCAATTGATAGCACAATATGTTAGAACTTTTTGAAAATGAAAAATACAGCACTTGGGCCTACCTCAAAAAGGCTGCTCATGGCATTGCTTAGTACATTTGGGCGTATGGGAGGAATACCATGTGTAGTCATCTGGTCATTGCCTGGGTGTATTAGTGCCTGTTGAGCAACATCAGTGGTTTGGATTCATCTGGCAAAAACATTTTGTAGATTTATTTATAATGAGACTGCCTATAAATTAGACTGTAAGTGTTGGCATAATATCTTCAAACTGTTTGAAAATAAAAAAAATATATCACTTGGGCCTAACTCAACCAGTTTGGATGTAGCATTCCATGTGCCGTACAAGAACTGCGCAGCAGAGGCATCCCTGTGATGCATGTGGTTGTGAGCCTGGGGTGGGCTGGTGTGATAGTTTGGCATAATTTTCCCCACACAGGCTGGCATGGGTTTGCCAGGGGGCATCATGTGGTACCTGCATCTATAGCTATCAGTGCCAAACCGCTTGCCCGGGTTCTTTCTGGTTGTTAACTGTGGTTGGGCCTGCCCTCAGTCTGGCTCTGCGATGGTACAGTGATGTCAAAATGACCCCTGATGTGGCTCAGGCCCACCGTGTAACATTCAGCTGTCTCTGGCCTTGCCTTTGCTTGTTCGTGAGGCATGTTGGTGTATTGTTTGAACTTGTAGAGCAGTTTGGATGTGGCATTCCATGTGCAGTACAAGAACCCCGCAGCAGCAGTGTCCCTGTGATGTAGATGGTGGTGAGCCCAGGGTAGGCATGTGTGATATTTTGGCATAATTTTCCCCACAAAGGTCAACTCAGGTTGCCAGGGGGCATCATGTGGCACCCACATTAACAGTTATCAGTGCCAAACAGCTTGCCTGGGTGCTTTCTGGTTGTTAATTGTGGTTGAGCCTGCCCTCAGTCTGGCTCTGTGGAGGTACAGTGATGTCAAAATGACCCAATGTTGCATGGTACTTATCAATGTGTTTTGGCTATTTGGTCGTTAATAAGCCACTGATAAAAGTTGCACCTTGTATTTCACATGATGCAGTGCTAAGTCAGTGTCCATGTTACCCACAGTAGAGATGGTCACATAATAAATCAAGTGCAACCAAGTGATTTGTTCATGTTTATCTTTCTTCTTAATGCCCAGCTTAACTGTGAAAGGCATGCAGACTGGGAATAAACAGTATAAGCATGAAGTAACAAAACTTTGGTAACCTCTTTTTTGTATTTTTAGTATTGTCTACATTGGAGCATATATATTATACAATGGCAGGAAAAATTCTATGAACCTGATTGGCTGCTGACCTGTATATACAGTGATGTTATTAGACAGTAACATCACTGTATCTAGGGCAGGTGCAAAGTTGACCGCACTACATTAAATTATATCCTTTCCTACTGGACAGCACTGAATCCACATGGCTCTACTGTACAAAAGCCTCTCCCTGATTCCTGCCTGTCACAATAAAGTCACCACCTCTACACAAATCTATCCAACATAGGGAAAAAACAGTATTTTTTTAGTTAAACACAGCACTGCCTGCTACTGTGTAAAACTGCAGCTTTTTAGTACCTGCAACTGCCGCTCCGTGCAGCTCAATCATTCACATAACAGACTTGAGACAGGGACGTTAGTGATCAGTCACCCGGTTGCCCGAAGATCATTTACCAGTTAAAACAATACAAACTAAAACAAAACCAACCTTTTTTTTTTTTTAAATGATGGTTCTCCCTTCTCCCATGCTGCACTGAGATGGTTTCAGCACATGTATGTATTTTAGAGCCACGTTGTATACTTGCCACAAGACGCCGGTAGCCACTTAAACACACTGACTTAATTTCAAAACAAAACAAAACAAAATGTGAAGCACTGCCCCCTCAAGAACCATCCACTAATATGTAGAAGGCAACTGCTAAGAAGGGGAGAGGGGAGACTTGTGGCACCAAAAACAAGACAAAGCTTGGGGACTCAGCAGATATGATCATGTTGGGAACAGCGCCACCTGCTGGTGAAAGATATATTCCGGACTTTTGTTTTTAAAAGATACACCTACACCCAGAAAAATAAAAGAAAATATGCATGTAAATGTATTTTTTCTTTGTTCTTTTGAAAAATAAACAAACAAGTCATTGTATAATAGCATTAAGGCACTCCAGGGATGTGTGTTATTGTCTAATAACATCACTCCTTGGGTGGTGGAAGCACTCGGCTTAGCTTCATGCTTCAACCCACCACAGGAGTGACATTATTACACAATAACACACACCCTGTCATACCTTATTGCTTAAGCGATACATAAGTATGGAAGAACATTAAATTATTAAATGTTGTAAACTAATACACCTTAATAGAAAATAGAGACACTGCATCTGAAAATGTAATTTATTAGTAGAAATGGGACATAATGTATAATGGACACCGAACTATCCAGGAAAGTAGTTTCCATGTCATAACTAATTGAGCCATTTTTCCAGACTTAGAAATACAGAACTATCTTTATATTCTGTATACTGCAACTACCACATATAGACATTAAAATTAAGGTTGAGTCATGCTAAATTATAAAACATTTTTTTGAGTGTATGAATGTTACACGTTGTCTCTTGAATACTGTCCACACAGATACATATATATACTGTATATACATACATACATACATACAGTATATATATATTCTGTTCACTGCACCTGCAAGCCAAAATTCACCCATCCACTTCCCCACCCATCCCAACCCCAAGGAAGTCTTTTCTGATCCCCATCTACCCCACTCTGGCTCCCACTTCCATCCTCTTCTAAGCACCTCTCAGAGATGTACAAACAGGCATGGGATAGGTATAAGGAAGCAATACAGATGAGTATGAATAGATAGACCATTGACAGAGTACAGGCCTATGGCACATTTATAAGGTAGAAAAAATGGGCAAACTGGATGGGCCTTGTAGTCCTTACCTGCCATCAGCTTCTGTGTTTCTATGTACTCTTTCTTCACACATAAATATCAAAATGCCTGAATGAGTGACATTTCTGCAAATAGGGAATCTGATTGGCTACGGTATCCCCTGTTAAAATCACTGACTAAAGCTATTAATTGTCTGAAACTAGACATAATGTAATTTGATCTGCCAATATATTTTGTTACTTGCCCAGATTCTCAACACTGAATAAAGACTGTTTTTTTTTACATGAACATGTTCCAAGTATTATGATCTGGTCAGTGCAGTCCCTTGACCATCATATGCAGATCTTATGGAACTTAAAACTTTACTGTCAGATTCATAGATTGGTGCCCTGCCACATGTGAAAAAATTAACTATTGGATCTAACTTCTTTGTTACTCTCATGATCATTTAATAATAAGCAGTTTAACAATTTCAGTGTGGATATCTAGTATGATATCCATACACTATAATCAATGGCAAAAGGTATAAGCAATCTTATGTTTTTACTCCTCAATCTATGGTTATAAAGTGAGTAAGTAGAGATAGCTGAGTTCATACCTGTATCTCAAAAATCATATTTATGTGCTCTATTTAATAGGCGAAAATGGTCCGCTCATAAACTCACGATATTGCACACAATCAAAAATCAGCATGATCCATTGTAAAGACATACAAATCATTATGCTGCTAGCCACTGCAGCTGCATGATTTTTGTACTTCTTTGTGGTATCATTACTGGTACTCCAGAGATGACATCAGCCCAGCAGTTTCCAGATGTGTCCTCCTGTTGTTCCCGGAAGATGTCTGTCCAGCTGTATTGGAAGAATGCTGCCAGGGAGAGTCTTCGGCTAAGGACCAGGTTGTTGCCGTTGTCATTCTACAAGGGACTGGTAAGTCCAAACTTTTCTATTCTTATGACATTGCAGTACACACCCTACACTAGCAGACTCCAGATGTTTGAACTGTCCTCAAAGACTCTCCCCTTCAGGACTTTGGCTTACTAGAACTGTGATTCACCGGGCTCCGGCCCAGGAGAGACTCTTTAATGGACTTGCCTTCGGGCACTGTGGCCACTAGATGTGACTTTTAGGGCACTCCATCCCCCAAATGGTGTATTGTAAATAATGTCATTATTTTCTACTGTTTTTCTAATGTTTATACTGTTTTTCTACTTTTCTAAAAAAATCTTTTTGGGATTCTCCAGTGTTTAGATGGTAGGGGCTTAGATAGACTGTGTATGCAGATTAGGAGTGTGTGTTGTCTTTCTTTTTCTTGCGGTGTTCCTGAAGAAGATAGAAGAGAAGACAAGAAGAGGAGGAGGGACTCATCATAGTTCCTCACTAGTACTTTAGTGTGTAGTGTTTAAAGTACTATTGTTGTTGTTGTTACTGTGCGTTACTTTTTCCTTCCACAGGTATGGTTGTGGGGGACTGTGGGAGTAACGCATAGGTTATGGTATTAGCTCCTGGTGTATGGCTGCATGGTGTCTAGGGTCGGGGAGGTCCCCTGTTTGTTTTGTTTTGTTTTGTTTTGGGATTTGAGTTAGAGGCAGATGGATTTTCCCTAGAGGTCAAGGGAGGATAGACAGGCTGTGGTCCTGAATGGCCATAGGGACTGCAGTGCTGATCTATTAGGGCTATGCTCTGGACAGTTCTTCCAGAGCCACTGGGTACTCATATTCAGAGGATAGAGTAGAGGCTGATGCATCAGCCAATGGCCTCTGGGCCCTTAGTGTTGCCTGCCTGTGCCTAGAACATGGTAGGATGGGGCCTGATCACCCCTTTCCATAGGTAGCACATAGGGTACAATGGCCTAGATCAGGTAACTAATGACTGCGGAGAGTCATTTTCCTGGTCAAGGGTGAGTGTAACCCCCCTGTTACCTGGGGTTACTAGAATCCCAGTAAGACCTAGTGGTAGGCAGGGGAGGCAGCTTGTGAAAATCCAGTTAAATGGATTTCACACCGTCTCACTCTGTTCTCAGTCTCAGCTGAGACTAAGGGATGACATCATTATAGAACTGTCGCAGCTGCATAAGCCACAATGGGCAGTTGGAGGTTAGAGTAGAATGTTGGGGAATTTTAAGCCATTCTGTTTTTAGTCTATGTGCAGTCAGAGAGAGAGGCTGTAGTGCAGCAGAGTGTATGCAGGCTCTCAGAACTTTAAGCTCTGTTTCAGAGCTACTTTTGGAAGTTGTGTGTTTCCACCTGAAGAGGAACACAGGAACTGATAATTGAAGTGGTGGAGACCGCTTTCAATGTTCAAGATCTCCATCCCTGAGGGGATAGGGGAAGGGTTTTGCCTGTTTTCCAGGGGCAACCCTCCTGGGTCCAGCTAAGGGAAAGAAGCTGCCTGTTCAAGTTGTGCTGAGGCACCAGAAGCTCTGAGATGAAGATGCCTTGTGGAGGAAATGCCTGTGGGGCACCTGCAACTAAAGGATGAGTTCACTCTGAAAAAGGGCCAAGTGTTTTCACCTGAACAGAAGGAAACTAAAGGGACTGTTACTGTGGGGTCAGAAAAAGACAGCCAAGTACAGTTGTAAAGCGGGGATTGGACTGCTTAATCTGTGGGAGGTCTAGAGTAATGGACAATGCCACTCAATTCAAGTATGTTCAAGTCCAGCCTAAAGAGTGAAGAAAATTGGGGATTGGACTGCTTAAGCTGTGGGAGGTCTAGAGTAACGGACTATGCCCCTTAAAAGTATGTTCAAGTCCAGCACAAATGGGAAGCAAGACAAGTAGATGGAATGTGAAATACATTTAGCAAGAATCTACATTGCAAAGCTTTCAGGATGAAGTGTTTACTGTCCAGAGAAATGGCCGGGTATGAACTGTGGGAGCAAGAGGTGGGAGACCCCCCCCATCAGTAGTAACCAAATTCACCTCTACAGATTTGCTCTGAGACACCTTTTGCTTTCCCTCAGGTACTTGGCCAGTGCCTGAGGAAAGTACCCAGACATGGGATTTAGAGGAAGATTCCCTGATGGAGCCATGGTGCTCTTAGGTGGTTTAGGGAGCCACCAGAAAATGTTTCCATGAAGTATGGAAGGTGTCCAAGTGGCTGGCAAGGGGCAGGCAGGAAAACCCAGAACAGTGTACAAGTTCAGGCTGTTAACCCAAGCAGCGTGCAAGTCAAGCTGTGTGCCCAGTGGGTTCAGAGCCTGAGGGCTAAAGTGTTATGGAAGTGTTCTAGTCTCTTTTAATCTGCATTACCAGGAGTGTAGCCCCATGGGGGTCCATCTATGCTTTGTTTATTCTGTTTGGATGTGAATAAAAAAATACACTTTAGATCCCACTTCTGGTATTGGACATTACAGTTATTGCTTCCTGTGTTAGAAGTTATTTGGGTGCCTCTGTGCAGAGTAGCCAAACCTAGCCTTTGTGCCGAGTGACCTATTCCTCCCCAAACCCAGCCCACCTGGTTTTGCTGTCAGATGCAAACGGTAGACCGGGTAGGGGTTACACTTAAAATGAACTTTGTTGACCTGTTTTTAACCCTTTACCTTGCTCACCATTTGTAATAAAAAAGAAAGGTAGTGTCTCTATGACATGAAAACAAAAACTGTTTTACCAGATCTGCCATCCAGATGCAAGCCCTCAAGATTCAATGTAGAATTAAAAAAAGCTTTAAGAACAAGGGATAGACTGGACTATTGTAAAGAGTATTAAATCTGAACCTGCATGGAATGCATTTGTACAAATGAGAAACGCATGCACCAATCTAATAAGTTATGCCAAAGCTAACTTTTATCTGAATGTATTGGATTACTTGAAAAATAACCCAGTCATATTCTGGAAAGTGATAAAACAATATTGAAGGCCAGAAGTCAAACCCCTCCCTTCCAAACAAAAGAGTTGCAAGGCAAAGTTACAATAGATTAACAGCTAATTCTGGAAGAGTTATATGCCCACTTTGCCACTGCTGGACTGCCCTTGATAACTCCTCAGTAGCACAATATCCCACCCCTGAAATGAAAACTGTACTACACATACTCCCTCAACAAACATATCACATTCCAGCCTATCACATATAAGCAGGTGGAAGAGACACTAATAAGACTAGATACTAACAAAAGTGCAAGAGCTGATGGGTTAGACCCCTTATTTTTAAAAACTGGTTAACGTCTCTTTGCGGCACAAATAACACAACCCTTTAATCTCTTAATTTCCAGCAGAGAACTCCCTACAATCCGGAAGATGGCATATATCATTCCTTTGTTTAAATTGGATGATACATGCAACCGTCGTAACTATATAGAGAATAATACATATGTAGGGAGTTGATATGGAGTTGTTTTACACACCCAAGTTGTGTGATAATATATATATAAATGACTCGAGAGGTTTTTATCACACAATGAAGTAATAAACTCCATTTCTACTATGTTTTATTTTATATAATAACTGGTACAAAAAAATTTCTTACAATTTCCACTACGAAGAGACCCAAGGCCAAGACGCTCCTACTTCCTTACTAGTAGGCACGCCCCCACGCTGACATCACATAACGTGCTAGTGTAGTGGCATGCCTACCAGTAAGGAAGTAGAAGCGCTTTGGCCACGGGTCTCCACGGTGCTTTTTACGAGTGCTTTGAATCTGTTTACTGTGGAATGCGAGTGCTGCAGGCTTCTTGGCGCGAGGCTGTAAAAGTCGTATCAACCCGCGGGTTGATACGACTTACGACTTTTTATAGTACTTGAAAACTGGTTGATAACAAGGATCACCAGTTATTATAGACCAATATCTACTGCCCTCATTGGCTAGAACTTACTAACCATGTAAATCCCTTACAATCAGGTTTTAGACCAAAACGTAGCACTACAACAGCTTTAGCTAAAGTCACCAATGACTGGTTAAGAGCCCTGGATCAAAGATAGATCACAGAAGCTGTATTCCTTGATCTTAGTAAAGCCTTTGACACATTGGACCACAATATAATGATACACAAGTTAAAGGATATAGGCATTGACTCAGCTGCACTACTATGGTTCACAAACTACCTAACAGGCAGAAAACAACAAATTACTGTGGGAGAGGTGCTATCCTTTTATACTACCCAGAGTGCCCCACAAGGCTCAATCCTGGGCCCACCATTGTTCATGACATACATTAACGACTTAGATAGAAACATCTCTATGGCTAATCTCAATTTTTATGGTGATGATATGGTCCGATATATAACTAGACCCTCCCTATCCAGTGTACGCAATAATCTTCAAAGTGAATTCAGTCAGCTACAGTTAAATCTATTCCAGGCAAAACAACTGCTAAACAGAACAAAGATAAATGTAAGGTTCTTCTCAGCTACAAATATGGCTCTCTCCACTCTTCCTGACCACACTATAACCACAATATTAAGACGCCACTTGAAGTGGTAGATAATATAACATATCTGGGATTATGGCTGGATAGATGCTTATCATTCAATACACACACTGAAGACCTCAGCAAAAAATCAAGAATCAGACTAGGCTTCTTTTATAGAAACAAAAACTGTTTCCCAATTGAAGTTATGAAGAAGCTAATGGAGGACACCTTCCCCCCTACTAGTCTATGTAGATATGATTTATAGCCGTTGTACAAATGCATTGCTAAACAAACTAGACTTGATTTATCACCAGGCGCTCCAATTCATTATGAATGCAACACCAAGAACTCACCACTGCCTATTTTATGCTATGGTAGAGTGGTCATCTCTAACAACAAGGAGACTTAAAAATCTACACCTCTGGGTCTCCAAAATAATCAAAAATGTCCCACAATACATTTCAGATCTTGTCATGCTGTCTCATAGTAGCTATGCATTAAAGGGACCCTGTCAACCCCCGGAGGCCTCACATTTTCCCTAAGTTATAAAACATATGTTATAATTGCCCACATTCCTTATTCAGAACCAACAGGCCTTCCAGAGGAGGAGGAGGAGTTGGCATCTATGTCAAGGATAAAAGTTATGCCTCTGTCATAGAGTCAGCCTCAATCCCCAAAGAATTTGAAAGCCTGATCCTCAAAGTCAAGATCTCCTCTTCTATCTCATTCTGCATCCTAGGATGCTATAGGCCCCCCTCTGTGGGTTAACAGTTGTTAGCTCATCTAACTAATTTGCTGGGGTGCAGTCAGAGATTATTATGAGACCTTAATTTGGGCTGGTCGTCCAATGTCTCCTTACCTTGCAAAACTCTTTGTGACTCATTTGGACTTTCACAACTCATTTCAGAGGCAACGCCCAAACAAAAGCTCCCTACTAGATCTTATTTTAGTAAATAAACCACATGTTTTCCCATGTTGGAGTGTTTTTCTCTGATCTTAGTGACCACTGCTTCATAGCATGTGTAAGATCTGCCCCCAAAGTACGGTCCTCTTCCACATTCTCTCTCAGGAGGAAACAGCATAACCTGGATATTGGTGCATTTCTCTCTGACTTGCATGACTCCTTAAGGTGGGAGGACTTCTACCTGACAAACTCAATGCTTACAGCTTACGATATCTTTCAGGAGATTGTGCTAGGGGCACTGGATAGGCATGCGCCCCGGTCAAAATATGCTCTAAGAAAAAATCATGCCCATGGTTTATGGTGCAGTTAAAGGCCTATCTACTGCACTGAGACTGGCTTTGGAAAAAAGCCCAGAGAACAAAACTCCTTGTATATTGAGCCTTGCTTAGAAAAGCTAGAAACCATTGTACTCAGTTGGTTAGAGGCCAAGGCTAGTTATTTCTGTAAATAATTGGACGCTTCCACCAGTTCCTCAGCCAAGTTCTGGAAAACTATCGAGGATATTGAAGGTTATGCTGCTCCGAACATCCTGCCCACAAAAATCATTACTGGTGTTTCTGTGGTGTCTGACAAATCCGCCATCCTCAATTCTTTTAATTACCATTTTGCAACTGCAGGACTTGCATTCGATATATCTCCTACCAATACCCTCCACTCACAACTTGGCTTGCTGGATGCACCTGCTCCAGTCACAAGCATGGCGTTCTCCCTCCAGCCTACCACTTTAAAGGAAGTTGAGGATCTTCTCCTACATCTGGACACCAGGAAGAGTGCTGGAACTGACCTCTTAGACCCCTTCTTTATCAAACTGAGCCATTGTGTACTGGTAGTGCCTATCATGCATCTCTTCAACCTCTCCCTTTCACAAGCCATTATTTCCCCCTCTGGAAAACTGCCCAAGTAATCCCTCTCTTCAAGTCTGGAGACCCCTGTGACCTGAACAACTATAGGCCAATCTCCTTACTCCCCTCCCTATCCAAATTATTGGAGAAAATAGTGAGTATACAGCTCAGGAACTACCTTGATATTGTTAACCTATTAAAACCCCTATAGTCTGGTTTTAGGCCATATCATAGTACTGTCTTAGCCCTTGCTAAAGTGACCATGATGGGCAGTGTGCCCTGGATACTATGAACTTTGTCTGCACCGTATTTCTGGATTTAAGCAAGGCATTTGATACTGTTGACCATGATCTACTCCTTGTCTCTCTCCAAAACATCAGCCTGGACTCCCTGTCCCTGGGATGGTTCTCAAACTATCTTACAGGATGGCAACAGCAAATTAAGGTGGAAGGGAAGCTCTCATCCTTGAAAACTCTTCTGTTTGGTGTACCGCAAGGCTTGATACTGGGTCCATTGCTCTTTGCAATATACATAAACAGAATTGACGTTGACATCAAAGCTGCTAACATTCACCTTTTTGCTGATGATACTGTACTTTACATTGAAAGGTCCTCCCCGGAAACAGCTTTCAGGGATCTACAACAGAAATTTAATCTGCTACAATGACAACTCCTGCAGCAGAAACTGCTCCTGAAGGCAAAGAAAACAAAGGCAATGCTTTTTTTTCCTCTTTGCAGATGATAATAACCTTGCAATTCAAGGTAACAACTCAGATTCATACACTCCTCAGTGAACCACTGGACTATGTTACAAAATTAAAATACTAGGGGGTCTGGATAGACCAAAGGCTTTCCTTCAGTTATCACATTGATGAGCTGATAAAGAAGCTGAGGCAGAGGCTTGGCCTCTATTACAGGATCAAAAACCTACTAACATTGGAGGCAAAAAAGAGACTGGTCCAAATCACTGTCCTCACCTTATTGGATTATGCAGACTTTCTATATAACTAAAGCACTGCCACTGCTCTGGCCAAACTCGACACACTATACCATAGAGATCTGAAATTGATTACTGGACTTCCTTATGCTACTCATCACTGCTCCCTCTACACTGCAGTAGATTGGTCCTTCCTCGGGTACAGAAGACAGAGAAATGCAGCCCTCTGGACCTACAGGGCCATTACTAAGTTACTGCACCAATATATCTCAGACTGTCTTCCTCTAAATGTGGTAGGTAAGTATGCCCTAAGGAGTTCTATTTACATCTTGCTTGCAGTACCTAAGTTCAAGTCATGCTTTGGTAGGTCTGCAATTAATCACGCTTTACCCGCACTATGGAACAACCTGCAAAAAACCTTGCGACTGGCATTCCTAATCAAACTATCAGCCTTCAAAGCACTATATTCTCATTCATTCAAGGAATCCTGGAACTGCTTCCCCTGATGTCACAGCCTACCAGCTCCCCCCAATGTAGTTTCTAGCCTTGACAGGAGCATTCCATTCCTGGTACTCCTGCCTCACTACTCAGTATGTTTGTGTCTGTTTGTACCCCACCTGATAGTTCCACTCAGTCTAAGTTGGAGTCTCCCTCTCTGAGTCATCCTGGCATCTACTAACATTACATTTCCTGGCATGTCACCCTCAGCCCCTGTTCCTGGTGTATTGTACCTAGCTCTGTAACCATTGCCACCTGCCCCTGGTGCGCTGAAGCTCCTCAGGCACCCCTGCACTTATGCTGTCATTCTCGAGTTCTTCACCCTTCATCACCCATGCTCCTCCTTGCACTGAGTACTCAATACTTGAATCCAAGCCTGCTTCATGAAAACTCTGGATATATGTTTGTATCGGTTTACTCTGCATATTTTTTAGCACAAGTTATGTAACACATGGTATTTAGCTTTCTGTCTTATTTTATAAATGTACTCTAGTGCTATTATTAACCTCTTGTGTATAATTTCTATTCTATGTAATGACTCTGTAAGTTGGTATTCCTCTTTATGTATTGTTCATGTATCTTACTCAGGTCCATCTTAAAAATGAGCTTGCTCAATGGTGTTCGCCTGGCTAAATAAAGATTGTGATCGATCAACTGACTGATTGATTCTGTAGATATTGTTGAGGTAGCTGGTAGTTTGATTTTGATTCATTTTTGTTTTCATTTTAAAAGGAAAAAAAAACAGACTGCCCACCATACTGGTGTTATCACACAAAAATGAGTTTCTTTACATTCTTTGATCAACTTCCACTGTATATTTCGTGGACTTGGGCATGCCCCTAACCCAATCTAGCCACTCATGATTCTGTGAGAGGAGAGGAGACTATTGCATCATGGGTGGCTGCACTGTTTGGGGCTGTTCTTAATGTTTAGGAAGTATGCAATAAAAGTAGATCAGGGATTTGAAGCAAAACAAGGTTAGGTATAATTACACTATTCCATGCATTCCACTACTACTAAGAAAGGAAGCAGTCAGATAAAACAAACAGCAGCTTCAATGAGTTTTAGAGATTGTAATAAAATGTACATTTTCAACTAGAAATAATATGATGCAAAAAGGTTGACAGTGTCCCTGTAAGGAAAGGCAATCATATCCTCCATGATGTCTCAAAACATGCTACCCAATATGGTAAAGCAGCATTTAGCAGAGCAATCCTTACAATCTAGAACAACCTCCAAAAATCACTTAAACTCACCATCATAGTCAGCCATGGTATTTTGGTTTTTTATAAAAGTTTTTTTTATTGAATTTTAACTGTCAAGTACATGTAATATATAGACATGGTAATACTTTGATTTAACTTGGTAACTGTAAACATTTCTTACAGGCAGGTACATATAAGGTAATTATGCAGTAATTTACAAAACTTGTGTAGCCTCCTAGAACTATCTCCTTGTTCTTCTTTGGTATGTACTGTATGCATCTGAGTTATCAACTGTACCTTGGTAGGTCTCCACAGGTTAATGTCATAAATCCACATACAGTAACTTAGCAGTATTTTCTATTACCTGTTTTATTCCAGTAGTGGTACACCTGTTGTAGAATTTATTACCCTTATGGTATTACCAGTCATGGTGCCTTGGAGTTACTGGGGTTCATGTTGTAGTCACATGTTCTTTTTTCCCTTTTCTAGATTTTCTATCAGGGGTGGAGGGAGAGGAGCAGTGTGGGAATGTTAAAAATTGGGTTTTCCTTACAAATGTTTGAGATGGTGGGACAGTTATTTTCCTAGGTAGAGGTGTTCATTCCTTCTCTCAGTATGTGTGTTACAGCTGGGCCATGGCCGTGTTGGGTCATATTGAGTTACTTGGGTTTATTTGTCTAACTATGAATTGCTGAGTGACAGCTTGGATGTCAAGTGGTCAGGTTCCTGGCCCTACTATGATAAGTTCACCTGCTGGGTGGGAGGGGTGGCATGTCGAGTTTGTTGAAGGTTAGGTATGGCCCCCAAGCCCTCCAGTATTTGCTGAGTTTGCCGGCTGCTATATGTGCAATTTTCTCATATCTTGAAGTAAGAATTAATATGGCTTGCCACTCTTGAATGGCCAGAGGGTCAGGGTCTCTCAAATGTCACAGAAGTACTCATTTGGCTGTTGCCATTGCTGTTTTGGTCCATTGTAGTTGTGCAGGGCTAAGGAAGTCAGTCTCAGAATATATGCCCAGAATGCCTAGTTTCGGTTCCCTGACTGATGCTTTGGGGATCATTTGCTTGCATGATTTCTGGACTGCCTTCCAGTATCCAGCTATGGTTGGGCTGGTCTATAATATGTGTGCTAATGAGGGCTGTAGGGAGAAACTCCTCTAAACGTCATTGTCTTGTGTCGATCTGGCCTTGTATAGCCATTGTGAGGTCCTGTAAGCTGTATGCAATATCTTGAATTGTAGAGCTTGAGCTTGCAGCTCTCTGTTAGCTGCGTAGGCCATGGGCCAGACTCCGTCCCATTCCTCCTGACTAATTATCTAATCTAGTTCCTGTTCCCATTGTGCTTTAGGTTTCTGAGGAGCCAATGGGGAATCAACTAGCTAAGTGATTCAGTTTTGTCAGGCTCCCTACCCATGTGTCCCATGTTGTGGCTGTAGGTAAGAGATGTTGGGGAGTTATCTTGGTTCTCAGGAGATCTCAGAGCTGTAGATCTCTCCAGAAGTGTGTGCAGGGAGTGTCATGTAACATGTGGAGGTCTTCAAATTTTATTTATTTGCTTTTGTTTACTGGGTGAGCGCACTAGACAGCCAAACGCCTATTTTCAGGCATGACCCAGGAGGGTTACAATGGAACAATACATGAACATCAGGCGTACAGATGTAAACAGGGTTAACATACATTGGGTTCAGAAAACATGATAAATCATACGAATAGCGTATATAGATTAAAGCACTTTAGAGACATTCGAGTAAGGTACAATGGTTGAGGTACATAGATCACATCTGACCGAGCTCAATGAGTGGAAATCAACTGTGGGGTAGCATGGATAACTACGTGAGTTGGCATCCAGCTGAGACCAGGAAAAAAATAGGTGACAGTGGACTGCCAATGATCTTGAAGAATAGCAATGTACACGGCAACAGGATAAGTCAGAAACAGGGGGTAAGAGGAGAATCAGGTAGATTACCATCCAGGACCAGTCATTACAGGGTAATAGAGCACCCGAGTCCAGTGGGGCAAAGTGCTGATTTTTGCCACAGACAATGATTTTAGGACTCCTGTGTCCAAGTGGTATAGGTCGGCTAGGGTGAAAGTGCCCTTGGCTTGCCAGTGGGGTGAATGTATGGGTTGGTTTCCTAGTTGGAGCTGAGGATTCTGCCAAATGGGTCAGAGTCTGGAGGTTTTGTTAACCGAATTCAGTCAGGTAGCCTGCGTTATCCAGGTTTTTCTGGTGAGTCTGGTGCACGGTGATGTGCTGGGTTCCTTTTTCCAGTCTGGCTAAATCAGTGCTTGTGAAAATGGGACTGCCGCCTGGTGCATTTCAGTAGCTATCCACAAGGTGGGGGGGGGTTTGCTTGGCACAGACTGTGGCTTGGCGGATAAGGGTACTGTCATGAAAAATCTTTAAACTGGGGAGGCTGAAGCCTCCTTTGCACCAATGTAGCTGAAGGGTGGTTAGTTTTATTCTTGGGATCTTGTTCTCCCAGATGAAACCAGATGTTTTTGAGTTGATTTATGAGAAGAATGTAGCTGGAATGGGGATTGGGATGTTAGTCAGTATTCACTGGAGCTTAGGTAGGGCTGTCATTTTTTGTGCATTTACTCATCCCCATGTGGAAAGGTTTATATTACTCCAATTCTGTAGGTCCTTGGTGAGTGCATCTACCCTTATGCCTGTGTTGGCCTGGGCTGTTGCTGCTAATGCAGGCTGGAGTTCTATCCCTAGACATATCATTTCTGATGGTACCCACTGGTGTGGAAAGCCAGTAAATAGTTCCTGAGCAAGAAGAGGTAAGCGGCATTTTTTGGGACTTGTCTCCATTTAATTTATACCCTGATAGGGCTGAGTAGTCTGCAAGTATTGCTCCTAAGGTTTGGAGGGTCACTGGTGTATTTGATAGGAAGAGGGTAATGTCATCTGCAAATAAAATAAGTTTCTTGGTTGTGGGTCCTATCGGAATACCAGGAAAATCTTGGTGCACGTGGATTTTGGTTGCCAAGCTTTCCACTGTCTGAAGAAATAGAAAGGGGGAGAGGGGACAGCCTTGTCTTGATCCTCTAGTGAGGTAGAATTGCGCAGATATCACTGAGTTGGTGAGTACTGCAGCCATTGGGGATTTGTACAGGAGGTGGATCAGATCTGTGAATTTTTTGGGGTACCCGTATCTTTTAAGGGCATCAAAGGAGAATTGCCACTCCACCCTGTCAAATGCCTTCTCTGCATCAAGGGACAGGGTAGCAGAGGGCTGTGTATGGTGTCTAACTTCCCAGATGACATCTAGTCATAACGAGTGTTATCTGCTCCTAGTCTGCTAGGTACAAATCCGACTTGGCCTGGATGGATCAGGTCACCAATCAGGGGTTCCATCCTTCATGCTATGATGTTCACAAATATTTTTGCATCCACATTAATGAGTGAGATGGGCCTGTATTGGAAGCAGTGTATGTTATCCAGTCTCTCCTTGGAAATCAGAGTAATGAGCACCTATTGGAAAGAGTGTGGCAAGGTGCCTGATTCCCATGCATATTGAAGAGGTTTGACAGTTTGGGTGCTAGGATCTGGGAAAATGTATTACAGAAATCACTGGGATATCCATCCAGCCCCGGTGATTTGCCCTTGGCCATGTTTCTGATAGCTGTCTCCACCTCTGTGTCAGTAATGGGCATTGTGAGTTGGTGTATTTTCCCTTCTTGGACCTGAGGCAGTTGAGGTGTACATCTCTCTGCCTCTTGCACCCTTAGTCAATAAGCCAGTAGTCTGCTAGGTTGCTTCCCTGCCTCCCGGTAGGTCTGGTTTAACTGAAAGGGAGCAAATTCTGTCTTGTGTTGTATGCTGTTCTCTGTCCTATGTCTTGCTATTTTAATTTGGGGTAGCAGTGTCTCTCTCAGTTCCAGGGAGGACATAGCTAGTTTTTCAAGCCTGCTCAATTCTCTTTTTGCCATTTCCATCTGATCCTCCCTGTCTTTCTTTGCTTTGGAGGAGAACGTGATTAGGTGCCATAATATCACAGCCTTCATGGCTTCCCACTGGGTGTCAATGCTTGTGTCAGGTATCTCATTTTCCAGGAAATATGATAATAGTTCAGTTTTTAGTCATTGATCAAATTCTGTGTTTTCACAAAAAAGAAGTGTTAAATCTTCAACTATTTCTAGGTCCTGATCATTCCCCCAATGACAGAGACAGAGATACTGGGGCATGATCAGATATGACAATGCTTTCCTGTGTTACTCCCCCCCACACACACACACTCGTTGGACTAACTCTGTGGAGGTAAAGAGGATGTCTAAGTGACTATATGTGTCATGTACTGTCGAAAGGTAGGTGTAGTCCTGTGTATATGTGTGAAAGGTTCACCAGATGTCTTGTAGGCAGTCCAGCTGCTTTGATCTCCTGTTTAACCTGTGGGCCTAGTTGGGCTTCCATTTTAGTGCCTGGGCCTGTGTGGTCCTGTATTGGATTTGAAGCCAGGTTGAGGTCTCCCAAAAAGATTACCCCCTTCACTCTACCTGGTGTCATAGCTAACACTTGTTTGAAGAGCTGGTGGATGAGGTCGTTTAGGGCATATAGACTGCCTAGAACTATTGGGGCCCCTTGGGATGTGCCTTCAGCAATCAACATTCTACCTTTGGAGTCTTTTTGTTCTGTCTGTATGCCCAATTCTAGCCCTTTGTGGCATAAGATTTCCACTCCCCTTGTCTTAGAGGTATATGCGTTATGGTACACCTTGCCTACCCAGCTGCACTTTAAGTTAGCAACTTCGGAGGCTAGGAGGTGAGTCTCCTGGAGGAGGGCTATGTCACAATTCAGTGATTTAAATTTAAAAAGTATTTGCCATCTCTTTAGCTTACAATTTAGGCCTCTAACATTCCAGGTGATCACCTTTAGGTCCTCTGGGGAAGCCATATTTTCTGTGTGGAGAGTGCACCTGGAGGTAGTGCAAGAATGTTGCCCTCTATCTAGTAGTCCGCCCCTCCACCACATCCATGTAATGAGCAAAACTCTATCACTATGAGAAGAACAATAAGTATCTGCATCAGTCTGGTACACTAGGTAACTCAGCAATGAATAACAATTAGCACTTTATACAACTATGCACAACTAAACAGGTAAACCCCTGAACAATCTATAAAACTATAAAACGGTTAGATTCAGGCTTTCTAACTGAGCCAAGGCAGGCTAGTAGATTCTCCTAATGAGAATCTAGGGGGCTCTTAAGCCCTCACCCACACAGTGACTGCTAGCTTAGCAGAGAGGGTAGCTGGCCAGCTGGCCTGTATTCTACCTGTCTTCTACTATGGTCTTGGCTGCTCTATGTGGCCTATTCGGTGGAATCTAGGTTATTGGGGCCCCTTGGGGCTCTCCCCATTTTTCCTGTCTTCTCCCCTTGTTCTACCCCTCTCTCGACTATTATTTTGTTTTGTTGGATGATAAGTCCTGCTATCTACTCAAACCATGGCCCTTTTTATGAGCTGTAGTTACACCATCTAGCAGTTCTTCTACTGTGAGCATTAAAAGAAACTACATTTTCTGCATTTCCCCAATCCCATTGTCAGCCTTGCATTACCCTCTTACCAGCTGGGTTCCTCGTGGTCAAGACTGTATTTGGGGAGGACGGTTATAAGTGCAGGCTTACCCGTCCCTTAACTGCGCCTACTAGGGTTACCCTACATCCTAGTAAGATTGAAACCTGCATGCATTTTGTGCTGTATTCGGTGCCTTAACAGACCATTATGTGCATGCATGTCTTGTGCGTACATCGTCCTATCCTCTTCAATGTGCTCTCAAGTTGGATTTTCAATCCATTCAACTCCCTGTTTTGCACTGGTGTAATTGGGTGCATTGAGCTGCGCATTGCTCAAAAAGATAGCCAGATGGAGTGTTTGCCACCGATTAAAGTGCTCATCTGTTTAATCTTAGTACAATAAAACAAGAAAACAAGAAACAGAAAAAAACAACCCTGGAAGACAAAAAGGAGTTAGTTTGTGATGTAGCCCCATTGGGCCATCTTGTTCTGTCTATAGCCTTCCACTGTTACTTATCCAGGGAGGCTTATGTCCCATTTTGTTGCAGAAGTCAGGGGGAAAACCGCTTACATCTGTGGCTCAGCTGCATTCAAGTAAGTTCCTGATCCCCCATCCACCTGGTTTCGAGATGGCTGAAAATAGCCGTAAGTTCAAGCTCTTCAGTGTCTATTTGGTGAAAGCCCTCATCCTGCCTCATACAAAGCAGGGATACTTGCTGGTCGAAAGTTGTCTGGAAGTGTCATCACATAGGTGGTTGCCTTGCTGGGGGGGGGGTGCACCCACGTAATGCAGTGAAATTTACAAAGAAACTGTCAGTGGTATGCTTTGGAGCACCTCTGTCAAGCCCACTCACTCTCCATGTTCGTTAATTACTGTCCTGTGGTTACTTGTCAACCTTGATGGAGAGTGGTTAGCCTGACAGTGCTACTCCCATCCAGTGAAACAAAGTGTTATCTCCCCTCTGCTCTGGCAAGGGAACGCACACAGCTTAAAACAAAATGGGTGACTGACCACACAGTTTTCATTCCTACAATTGGACAAATTTTACCCCATCCCTCAGGCAGCACAATAATGAAGATTACATGATACTTACAGGTGGATTGTCACAAAAAGAAAAGTATATCCACCTCCCAAGGTAGAAAAGTAGCTGTTTAGAGCTGTAGTGTGGGGTTGTTCAGGATTCCATCATGTTGTTCATTTTCTCCAGGGATGTGGTGATGTTGGCAGATCTTGTATTGCTTTCTAGGTCTTTTGCCTTTTGTCCAGTCTCCCATCTTCCTTGGCCGCTTCCGGGGCTTCTGTCTTTGGTGGTCCCAGGCAGTTCTGGAAGAAGTCATCGGACTCTCTAGGGGATTGAAATTGAAGCATAGTTCCCTTGTAGCTGACTTGGAGGATGGCCTGGTACAGTAATGAGTAGGTGAGACCCCGTTTTCTTAGGCCTTATTTCACATGATCAAATCCCTGTCTCTTCTCCAGAATGGATCAGGGATAATCAGGGTAAAATGACAGCCGGTTCCCTGCTGCTTTGATATTTTTAAGTTCTCTGGCTGTATTCTGACAACAGTAAAAATAGAAAGGGACTGGGGGGTAATTATATCAGATGACCTAAAGGTGGGCAAGCAATGTGAGAAGGCAGTAAGGAAGGCAGGGGGGATACTGGGATGCATAGGAAGAGGCATTAATAGTAGAAAACAGGAAGTTGTTATCCCTCTGTACAGACAGCTGGTGAGACCCCATCTGGAGTACTGTGTGCAGTTCTGGAGACCCCGTCTCCACAAAGGCATAGACAAAGTGGAAGCTGTCCAGCGGAGGGCAACCAAAATGGTGCAGAGTCTGCACCAGAAGACATACGAAGAAAGACTAAAGGAGCTTAATATGTATATCCTAGAGGAGAGAAGGGAGAGAGGGGGACATGATAGAAACTTTCAAGTACCTCAAGGGAATTAAAGTCCAAGAGGGTAGCATCTTCCAGAAAAAGAGATGTGCAAGAACAAGAGGGCACAATTTGAAGATAGACGGGGGACGGCTCAGAGGTAATGTGAGGAAGTATTTTTTCACTGAGAGGGTTGTGGATGCATGGAACAGCCTCCCTGAGGAGGTTGTGGAGTCAAGAACAGTGGGGGATAAGGCAGTCCTAGTGGGGGGGTAGGAGGAAGTAAGCTGTTGGTTAACTAGGATTTGCAGCTTATCTGTTAGGTAGGAAAATGGGCAGACTAGGTGGGCCAAGTGGTCCTTATCTGCTGTCAAATTCTATGTTTCTATGTTTCATTCAGAATAATCTCCTTGTTGAGGAAACAGAGCAGTTTCAAAATCAGAGACTTTGGTTTATTGTCATATGCAGGCATACTGGCTCTCTTTATCCTCTGGGCTCTTTCAATTTCAAATAAATATTGATTGGGGTTCAGGCGTAGCCAAAGCAGTAAGTGTTCCTGCAAGTATTGTATGATGTATCCTCCCACCAGCCCTTCCTGAAGCCCCGATATTCAGACAGTTTTCCTCTGACTCTGTCCCGCCAGATCTTTTAGTTTGTCCATTAACCAGTCTATTTGTCTTTCTGCCTTTCGCAGCCTGTTTTTAGTTATTCCTTCTTTGGCATGGATTGACACAATCTGTTGTTCAGTACTTGTGATCCAGCTGGTCAGTTGAGATAAGGTGGTTTGTGTGTCTACCACCATCGTCTGAATTGTTTTTACTGCAGCTGCTATCTGCTTCTGTAGCACGGAGCTTGATTCCATAGACAGGGAGTGGGATAAGGAGTGGCTTCTCGAAACTCTGAGGGCCATGCATTTTAGCCCTCGTGTTGTAACCCAGGATACTCATAAGTTGATTTAGTCTGTTATTTGATGTCTGATTTCTTTGAAAGTCCTGTCAGTAATTGTGCTGTCTTTTACATCCACTTTTCTTGAAAGATGGAGAGCCGAGATCCATATTTAAAGGAAATAAAATAGGTAGTTTTCCAGGACGGCCATGAGCTGTTTAATTAGGTGGCCATTTCAGTCAGGTACCCATGTGACCTAGCCCTGCATCTTTAAATCACTCATAGGAAAGCACAATATTGAATCCTGTACCTCTAATTAACATAAAAGCATGAACACCTTTAGTCCTTAGGTCACTTGTATGCATCATTGAATCCTGTATGTGTAGGTAGCATAAAGTCTGATAATAATTGAACCTACTGGTCTTTTGTCCCATACATCTAAATTGTACTACTACTTATGAATGCCCAAAACTGTATTGATGTATACTAGGATACATATAAACTGTACTAGATAATCACTTGCACCCCATCTTGCTGTTCTTCAAATAATGCTGTACTTTTGTCTATACTTACTCCATGTACGTGGTATATACTTTTATTTTCATCAGCTGCTTGTGCTATGTATGTATCTCTCTAACAATTGTACATAACTTTTATTGTATGATCTCCTACCCCAGACCTCCATGAAAATGAGCTTGCTCAATGGAGTCTTTTCCTTGTAAAATTAAATAAAATAAACCTTTTCCAAGCATTACATTATTATAATTACTGGTGACCACCCGTAATGCATGGAGTGGATCTGTGTTTGTATGGGTTACCCTTTGATTATGGCATTTTGTGTCACTCATTTCTAGCATACCACCTCATTGGCTGTTGCTGTGTGTGTGGGTGGGCTGAACACCTCAATAAACATAGCAGCTTAATTTCTCTGTTACGAAGGACCCACGCTGATTGTTTGCCTCTCACTGTAATTACAGGTAACCTCTTAATCTTTTTCAATATTTATCTGGTTGATCTTGCCATTACAATTTAAAAAATCTATCTGGTATATCCTGCTGTTTGTACCCTTTAGGCAGGACTTCAGAAGACAGCGACTGCCATCTTGAATGGACCACGGCTGACAACTCCCATTGTTAGTTATTGTGGTTCCATATAACTTTAAAAAACAAAACAGAAAGAAAAGAAAAAAAAAGAGAAGAATGCCTGTGCTGAAGAGGGAGAGACAGACAGCGTGTGTGTGTATGTGTATGTGTGTGTGTGTCTGTGTGTGCAACTAACTTGGCATTCACTCCCTGCACCAGTAATTATAAAAAATAATCAACTGTGCTCTTATGTATTTGTTTTATATACCCTCAGTGTGCAATGACCTCACAAACCTCTTGAGCTTCGCTCTCTAGACTTATGGGTCCTCACACACCTCACTTGTGTAAACAAAAATCCATAACACACAGTTGCTTATCCCTTATTCTCTATGTATTAAAGAAAGAGGAAGCATTCTTGTCTACAATGCCTCCTCCTTCCCTCCCATCATTTTAATGTTACTTCTGTAAATCTTGGTGCCATGTTTGTAATGAACACTACTCTCAGCCAGCCAGACAACTGCCAGAAACCTTCCCTCTGACCCTGTACTTATTTTAGATATGAGACTGCTGCCACAACTGATTCAAGTGTGTATAGCACTGAACAGGTTCTCATATATTTGAGCAAGATGACATGTATGAGTGCATCTATAATGTCTGCACCTATTGCTGTTTTCAGTTAGCTGAGGACCTACTTTGATATACACACATAATGTAGGAGTTAGAAAAGGGTACATATCATATAGCTAAAAGGTATATGAAAGAGAGGGATTTTATTACAGGTGGGTGGTTGAATGGGTGTGTTAAGAGGTAACAGAGTAACAGAGACAATAGACAAATGTGGTGAAGGAGGTAGGATAACAGACAAATATGTCTTGTTTGTAAGACAAATCAGTGAACATTTTGAAATAGTCAATAGTTGGCAACCTGGCTATCTGGTTTGGCATTATATGTAAATATACACATTTGGGTGATTACAAGCATTTGATGTTAACTGTTTGTGCCATGCAGAACACTCATGATGTGCTCATGTTTAGAAATAAAGCCAGAGCAACTTGACATTTCCTAAGGATTAATGCCAATAAGCGTGCTATATCCTTGCAAGTACAAGTTTTTAAGGGCATTATTGAGCTTAAATATCTAATTGCATTAGTAGAGACACAAATGCCATTTGTTTTCAGAATAAGAGAGTTTACACAAGTGTACATTGCTCTAAGCAGCGGTGGGTATTTCTGAAGAAATAATGCTTAGTACAGCAGCCACTCATGCCATGTGTAGGTCCTATGAATAATATGACGTATATTGGAATGTAACCTACACCTTTTTATTAGGGTCACCGCCTCTGGATGAGGTGTTAAACCACACCCCAAACTCTGCCTCTGGCTCTACCCATTTTTAATGACTGGCGAGTATATTGCTCCTCATTCTCCAAAGCCATTTGTAATGTTGGAATAGACATTACGAGTGATAGGAAATCATTTTGTACTGTTATTTATTTGATTTATTTATTCAGTTATTTAGTTTTATTCTTTGGTAACCAGATTAACTCCCATAGGCTACATAGCCCATTTTACAGGAGTGACCCAGGAGCACAGGAAGGTTAAGTGACTTGCTCAGAGTCACACAGTATGTAAGTGGAGGTTGTGGGAATCAAACACAGGTTTGCTGAATGTGCCAAGCTCATCCACAGCTTATTGCTCAGCCCTCTGTTAAACACTCTCCCAGTTTCCTTTTCATGTCAGTCAAGTATTCTGATGCTTTGATCAATTTTTGATAACTTAATTATCAATGCTTGTGGTACCCATAATACTGCACTGTGTTCCCCATTTGCCTCAGCAGCTACTGCTGTTTCTTTTCATATTTCTAAGACATTCCACAATTTCAGATACACCATTCCATGCTGTTAATTTGAATGACCTGTAAATGTCTATCTAATATCATGGAATGTTCAGGTAATACAACAAATTAGAGCAAATGTGGTGATAAAGGCAATAAAAGTTAGATTATTAATTTAACAAAAATTAGTCTAAAACATATCAGAATACAAGACAGACAAAAAGAAATGCATGAGAGCACATAAAGGTGTAAAAGCTGTTTTCTGTCATAGCAGTAAAAGACCTTACTTAAAATTCGGAGTGGAAAAGATTAGGTTAATTTACTGCTAATGATCTTAATGGCCATACTATACACCTCCTAGACAGTCTGGTTTTACAAACAAAGGCAGGGCTGAATGACTGTGACAACAGAACTTCTTTGTAACCTGGACATGCAATGCAGCCAAAACAGTGAATGATTTAATGCACCAGTTTTAAGAGTATGTGATCACTCAAAATGGCCCAAAAACCGGACTGCATTTAATCAAATCGGATGACCGGATAAGGACCCTAAAAACTGGATTATCCTGTCAAAAACTGGATAGGTGGCAACCCTACTTTTCATATGTTATCCCTTTACAACACTTGTTATTGGCATTCCACAGACAATAAATTAATATGCACTGCCATCTTGTGGCCATTGCTTCTTTTGCAGTTGTAAGCAGTAATAATCAACTTTAAAATTTTTTATTCATTTCTAGTTATATATTTAAACATTCTTTAAAAGTAACTTCTCTAGGTATCAATGTGGTTGTTCAACATATGATTTGCTTTATAAATAAAAGGTAACAATTAAGTTACTATTATAGAGATATATTTGAATTTATGCATCTTTACGTCCTGGATTAATTATTTTAAGCAGATTGTGTCACTGTTTTGATTTTAAAAGAAAAGCTTAACATTTATTTTTGAACTTGATCAGTCACTAGAAATACACTCCACATACTGCTAAGGGGGAGGTCCTGCATCTAGTGGAGTTATACAGTACACCTGTAGTGCTGGGATACAGTTTGCCAGCACTTCTGAATCATAACCATCAGTGTACCCCTTGCTGGCACCTGCTCCTATCTATTGGCTGCTCATATACCAAAGTCAAAGCATACTGCAGTGAGATCATAGAGGCTGGAATGGGGAGTCATTATGGCCATTGTTCTACTGCTTTCATAAACGGTAGGGCCTGGCCCCTTTAACTTTTGCAGTCATAGTAATGTATAACATAAAGGATAATGGCTGAGGATCGGGTAATAACCACGCTGTAATCACCTCGAGTGGTTGCTAGGGCAACATGGTAAACCTTGAGAGCGCAGCTTGAGAGGTTTACTGTAGCCATAGCAACCATGAGAGATGATTTCAGCGTGGTTGTCACCCGATACCCAGCCATCATCTTTTATAGAGTATGGTCAAAAAAAAACAGTGTTTGCATTCTATGTGTGAGAATTATTGAACTCTGGTGCATTCTTTCTTGCTATGTCACTGTTTAGCAGTTCCAAAGTGTGGTTAACAACTTTTAAAATTCTAAACAGTGCATAACAAAGCGTGGTTAATAGGCACTTACCCTACATTATTAGGGAGGACTGTGCATTTAAATTGCAGCATGTGAATTAAACAAGGTTAGTTACTAATCACTCTCTTTGTGGCTTGCAAGATCACCAGCATTTGTAAAGTGAAGACCTGAGTAGTGTTGGTGGTGAGCTGGAGTCATGGCCTACTGAGTTAAAACACAGTGTTAAAACTTCAGAAATGAAAATGAAGGTCTAGGCCTGACTCATGTTGGAAACATAACGCCCACCACAAATGCCTCAGTGACCCTGTATTTAGCTTACTGTCCCTGGGCCAGCAACCAGGCATGAATGGCCTCGATACATACATACCAAACCATGCTACAAATCTCCAATATTCCATTGCAACACAGTGACAACTAGGCTGAGAGGCCTCTCAATAGGCGGTTGTGTAGGGAGTGGATCCTGTGCTGGGACAGGCTGGGAGGGCCCAGCAGCCACTTCCCTGTCCATATGTTGCTCTCCCTCTAGATGTCCCTTCTGTTTTTCTGGCTGCTGTGGTGCCTCAATGGCTGTGGGTGAGGATAAGTCTGACACCACCATTAGACTTTTCACCGTCTTTTTTGCATTTTCTTGTTTGCCATCCTTCTTTTATTCACTCTAGCAGTCTTTTTTCAGCCCCCTTCTTGTTTTTTGGGAACTTTGTTTTTCTGTGCCCTTTTTTACTTTTCAGGGGCACAGCCTTCCAGTGTTTCTACAGTTCTTTTAAGACCTTAGCTTCCAACCATTCAGTCATGATTTGGCATCTGTTGTTTTTTTTTGTGTGTGGAGGAGCTTCTAGGTGGACCCCTTGAAGGCTTCAGTTTCTTCCCATCTGCTATGTAGAGGGAGAAAGAGTAAAACATTGCAATAATTACTTCAAACACACATAGTCTCGCTCTCTCTCTCTCTCTCTCTCGTGTGCTCTCTCTCTCTTTCTCTTTCTCTCTCTCTCTCTCTCTCTTGTTACCTGATTAAAAATACATTTATCTTGATTATAAAAATGTTCTCAGAAATGCTGCATTCTGAATGGCTGTCAGCATTCTGACAGTGTGACAGTTAAAGCAATTTAAAGTTTTTACATTTATAGTAAATGCCTTTGCTGTTGGGAAGCTTACAGAGCCAAAAAATATACCTAAAGGGTTTAATGATTTTTTTTCTGCCCCATTTGTGTGGGAAGGGATCCTATTTTTGCCATGATGGACTGTCCATCTGATCCTTTTTCTTCCCGGTTCTTGCCTCGGCCCCCCACTGGCATATTCTGGGATGTAAACATACGAGGCATGGGACCATGTTCTCCATTATAGTTAATGGTGCAAGATTTAGGTGCAGATTTACTTGTCTTAATTTGCAATTTTAGGATAATTAAGGACAGCATTGATTATCAGGTCACTTGCTAATAAGGACTGTCCTTAAAACAGCTTAAACTGGTTCAGGGTTGGTTGGTATTCATCTGTATCCCCTTCCCCTGGGTCAGGCCTGAAAATAGACAGAACTTGTCTAGTGCACTTACCCGGTCAACAAAAACTAAATAAATAAATTACCCGTCAAATGCTAACTAACACAAGAAAATTGGCATCTTGAGTTAGCACCAATGATTATTATGGAATGAACAGTCGCTTACCTCATTGTGCACATGTCACAGCGTATACTCAACCGGGGCTGGGGCTATCAACAGGAAAGGAAGGGATCAACCTGACAGCTGCTTGGGGAAAAAATAAAATCCCTTCCCATAGGAAAAGTGGGCAGAGAAAAATTCATCACACACAGCTAGTTACATTTTTGCCATTGTAAAATTCCTCACAGAGGAAGCCATGATGAAACATATTAAAAAACGTTAATCTCTGTTACACTGTCATGTACAGCATGATTACCATGGTGCATGAATTCTTCCTGTCAGCATTCTATTACTAAATGCAGTAATGCATTCTGATTCTGAACAAGCAGTATTAAACCGTTGGATTAATTATTTTATTAAAAATATCTCTCAATTAGGAAAACTTTCAGAAGGTACACTTTTCTCTTGAAACAGTTTTTTTATAAAAGCAATAAGGCACTCACAGGCATTAGATTATCATTCTTTTAAGCCCCCTCTTATGCTGCCTCCACTTGCACCATCAACTGTGCTCACCCCTGTGAGATTACTGAAGAGGAAACCAGGCACCTTGCTGCCCCTGATGAAACAAGGGCTTGTTGGGATGCTATACCATTCTCCCATGGCTGCATTTTCAGTGATACAGGTTCGCTCCAGAATCTGGATCATTAGTACCATAAAACACAAAGCCACAGAGCCACATCTGCATCATCAGAACAGAATGGGAGGTTCAGTGAATTGTTAATGAAAAAAGGTAACCTATCACCCTGGAAAAACTTCAGTGGTCCCTTTTAAGCCTGCTGTGTCAGCCTCCTCTTGAATCGGATCATCTGGGCGAGGATCTGTTATATGAAATTACAGTAGCATAAAAAGTATGTTAGGAAATATTGTATAATTCAGAAATATTAATTATCACATCTGCATACATATTTTCTGTGTTTTACATTCTGAGTACCACAAAAAAGAGATTCTGGAACTCATCTTCAGGGCACTAGAATAATTAATTATGTATTTATTTATCTGTTGCTGTATACCAGATTTGAACAAATGAATACAAACAACTTCACCATGTACTGGTGTATAGTATGAATCCCCCACTGACTGACTGATTGTTGTAGGGTCACAGACCCTACAATGTGCTAAAGATAGCACTCCCACCACTTTGGACCATGCACCTCAGATTGTCTTATATTATAATTGTCTGACCATCTCCATTGCATTCAGACATCGGCTGTCTGAGGGGTGACTGAGCAGAGATAAAATTAAAGTGCTATGATTATATTTCCACTGGCCAATCACTGCATCAAAAAATGTAAACATTTCAAGATACAAACAGTAACACAGTTTTATAGCATAATTAAGGACGGTGCTGCAATCCAAATCAAAGATGTACTGCAATGTTAGGTAAAGGGGTTGTGTGTGCTAGTCTTCATCACTATGCCCTGCAGTGGCATGCTTTTGGTGATGTTAGGAAAGGGAAAGAGAAAAGGATCTTGCTTGTGGAGAGAAATTAGAGCTAGTGATCAGGCAATTTTGCAGGACTGTTAAATGTTGAATCTGATACTAAAATACTGTAGAGAGATAAATAATATTAAAAGTTAGCACTTACCAACTGGTTGGGTGACAGCAGCTTCTTCCGCCTTCCTGTTCTATGCACTCTTCCTGGCCAGTACTAGAGATGCAGCGAATTATTAATCCGCCTGCGAAGTGGGCACTACGCGTCTGCGGAGCACAATGCAAAGTGGGCCCTGTAAAGTGCTCACTTCGTGTTATTAATACCACTTCGCATTCTCATTATGTCTTAATGCGAAGTAAGGCTAAGTGAGAAGAAAATAGGCACAACACATGGCTTGCAGTACTGTATGCCACAGGCTTTAGCCAGGCAGGATGGAAGTGAGTCAGAGAAGCAGTTTCACTTTCTCCTTTGCATTTGTAGAGGGAGAAAGCAAAATTGTGAGAGGAGAGGAGTTTGCTTGTCTTTCTTTTCTTTTTACTGCCAGAACCCAGAACAAACAGCTTTTTTAAAAGCTATTTTATTTAGTTTTTGTATTGTCTTAGTGTTTTTTTGTTAGTGAATTTTTTTTGTATAATTTTGTTTTTGTTTTGTTTTGTGTGTGTGTGTGTGTGTGTGTCATCCCGTGGACTCAGGAGGATGGAGGGTCATGTTGGAGAAGGCGAGTCGCTGGCCCATGGGCGCGTTAGGAGGGGGGAGTACGGACCCATGGGGAGCGGGGCAGTCGTATGATGTTGGACCGCTCCAGACTCCTGGCCAGTGTTGCTTCCCCTGCAGAAGCAACAGGAGCAGCTGCAGCAGCACCAGTGCCACCGGTGGCTGTTGCACGTCCACCTTCTCCACCACTACCACCACTACCACCACCACCACCACTAGCAGCAGCTGTTGGGGCTCCAGCAGCACCCCCTCCACCACCTCCACAGCCACAGGAGGTGACCCTGGCAATTGTAGGTGGTGGTGGGACTCGTGCCCGACGTGTGCAGACTGTGTCTGGTCCCTTCCCCCGGCAGCTCTCCAGTGTGGGAGTTTTTTAATTGTGTGGGGGGAGACAGCACAGTGGTGGAGTGCCATGTGTGTGGTGTGCTGGTGCGCCATGGCCCCTCTGGAACACATTTGGGGACTGGTGGCCAGTGCACCCACATGCTGAACCACCACAGGGTAGAGTGGCAGACTGCCACAGAAGGGGTCAGGTGTCCACCTGCTGGCCCTTCCATGACAGTGTCCGAGGGTGCTGCTGGGGTGGGAGATGTGCCTCACAGCAGTCACCACCCCAGCAGGAGGAGGAGGGCTACTACATAAGCTGCTCCACCACCACCACCACCACCACAGCCACCAGCACCACTCTGTCCAACACCAGCCCCACTACCTGGATTACCCGCTGCAGTGGACCCCGCCACAGTCCCTGCAAGCCAGTCTGACTTCAGCCTGATGTGGGCAGCACTCAAGGAAAACAATGCATGTTTCAGTGCTTTGGAGCAGTAGGTTAACAGAGTGGAAGCACAGCAGTAGCAAATACTTTCAATATTGCACCTGCTGCTGGACCACCACAGCATCCCACGGCCATAGTAAGTGAGGGGATTGTTTTCTGTCCCCCCACACCCACCCACACCCCTGACCCCATCCCACTACTGTGTTGTATTTTTTTGTGTTTTTTGTTTGTTATTGTTTAATCATACACATTTTCCCTTCCAGGAGAATCTTTCTTTGACCGCATAGTGCAATACATTTTTGTGAAAACCAGGCATAATTTCATTACAGTGTGTCATGTGATGGAGGAATTCCTGTTCTGAAAATCTGCCCACATTCTGCCTCCCTTCTCAGCAACGTTAGGACATGATGGCAGGGAGAGTGCGTGCGCGTGCTCCTTACAGTGAATATTTGATTGTCCGGCAGGTTTCTGAATGTTTCTTTATGTTATAATGGTCAGTATATGGTGAAATGTGTGGCCATGTTTCCAGTAAGAAGAGCCTTGTTAGTGGAAACATCCCACATTTCACCACAAAGTGAACCTTATAACATAAGGAAACATTGGTTGGGATAGCTGCAGGACATTCACTATAGTGGAGCATGCACCTGCACTCCCCCTGGCATCACGTCCTAATGTTGCTGAGAAAGGATGGCAGAATGTGGGTGGCTTTTCTGATTGGTAATTCCTCCATCACGTGACTCACTATAATGAAATTATCGGTGGTTTTCACAGAAATATATTTTACTCTGTGGAGCAAGAAATATTCCAGTCGTAGTAATGACCCCCCAATTAGTTTATGTGCGTCACCATTACTATGTAATATGGTGACTGTCTGTAAAGCAGCAGCGCAACAATCTGTTGATAACTCTGACCTATATTTTTTAATGCTATGTTACAACTTCCTTTACTCACATCCTGACTGACTGGAATGATACGATAATTTGCAGTAGTTGAGTCTGCTGTACTACCTTTTTTCATGTGTGAAATAATGAAAGGAGCATTCCTTTTAAATTGGTGCTGACCAAATCTTTGTTTTCCTCTGCTTTTCTCCATCACATCAAGTAGTTGTCATACATCACTTCTGTTGTTAATTAACAGTTATGCATCAGGCGGTGTTTTATGACACCACAGAACAATAGTTATTGAAAAGCAGCTGCAAATAAACACAAAACTAATCCGAACAATATTGGAAGACGTGCTCATTTTCTTTTCATACAGTACATGAAAAAAGTAGTCAAGTAAGTAAAGCAAACACAAATTGTGAGAAGAATTGTATCGTTCAAGTTACTCACAACTCGGAGGTAAGTAGTGGTGGCTGTGGCAATGTAAAGTAGCATAAAAAAGTACAGTTCAGAACTCTGAGGACAATGAGACTGTTTCAGCACATACAAAGTCCCCCAGAATTAATGGCGCACTCAGTCATGCACCTAAATGTGGCACAGAGTCCCCAGATTTTTTCTGCAGGCCCAGAATGTATTCTCCTTGTGTGCAGAAAATTGACAAGTGGTAATGAAGTGAAATGAGACTGTTTCAGCACATACAAAGTCCCCCAGAATTTATTCCACAGTCACTCATGCGTGCAGTGCCCCTAAAATGATGACCATGAGAGAACTGCTTCTGGTCCAAAGTGTGCTGCGATGCAAGCAAATGCAATGTGATCATCTCAACCAGATGGAAGGGTGCCCTTTGTCTGTTCACTAATAGTAGCCTTGGTGAGTTGATATATATAGATATATATTTCTGTAGTTTGTAGGTGAGGGGTGTTGACATGGACATGTACTCATGGTATTGTTCTATATCACAGGTCACAGATACTGTTGGTATGCACATTCCAGTGCTCGATTAGAACTTTATGCATAGAAATTTGCAATGGATAACTGTCAAGCACACGAAGGTAAGTATTTATTTTTTTTTTGGGTGGGGGAAGCATATTTGCAGGTTTGTCTGTAATGGTTACTTATTTTCTTATTTCTTCACAGATTTCATCTGCATCCTTTTCGAGTCTGGTGTGATGGTCATGGTCATCTAATGGAATGACTTCTGCATGTTGCATGTGCGCCCCAGCCCGAGGGGGGGCCTGATGTGGAAGAACTTGTTTGGATAAGGCCACATTGTCAGAACAACAAAGCATCTGGAAGTTTCTTAAAAAAAGAAATGAATGACTTCTTACAACTTGTTATGTGTCCCTCCCTGGTTCTCAAATCTCAATCCCTAAACCAAGTTACATTTCAAAGACACGTCTTGTCAACTAACACAACCCATTGTGTGCAATATTTGCTGCAGTCTTTATAAAACAATGAAACGGATGAAATAAAATCTTCATACTTACCAGAATGGATTTCACATGGATATTACATCGGTTCCTCTCTCTACGGTACAGCTACAGCATCATTCCCAATGAGTTTCAGTGATGGAGTCTTTTTTTGTTACCCTGTAAAAGAAAAGTACTGTATGTGTTTTACCACTGCGGCTCTGAAAAGCTACAGAAAATAAAACATACAACTAAAGGAAGTGAGGCAGCATAACAAACATGAGTACACATACTCACTTTATGGTTTAAATGTTAAGAAGCTGGTGGTGGTGGTCATGGGGGGCAGACAGACTCATGGTGGCAGACTTGGATAACATCAGTCCTGATGGTGGTGGTGGTCCATGGGGGGCAGACAGACTCACGGTGGCAGACTTTGATAACATCAGTCCTGGTGGTGGTGGTGGTCCGTGGGGGCCAGACAGACTCACGGTGGCAGACTTTGATAACATCAGTCTCGGTGCTGGTGGTGGTCCATGGGGGGCAGACAGACTCATGGTGGCAGACTTGGATAACATCAGTCCTGATGGTGGTGGTGGTCCGTGGGGGGCAGACAGACTCATGGTGGCAGATTTGGATCACATCAGTCCTGGTGGTGGTGGTGGTCCGTGGGGGGCAGGCAGACTCATGGTGGCAGACTTGGATAACATCAGTCCCAGTGGTGGTGGTGGTCCGTGGGGGCCAGACAGACTCACGGTGGCAGACTTTGATAACATCAGTCTCGGTGCTGCTGGTGGTGGTCCATGGGGGGCAGACAGACTCATGGTGGCAGACTTGGATAACATCAGTTCCTGTGGTGGTGGTCCGGGGAAGGCAGACTCATGGTGGCAGTGGTGGCAGTGGATAACATCAGTCCCAGTGGTGGTGGTGCGGGGGGGCACACTGCCTTTTAAATACTGCAGTTAAAACCTGCCAACATTAACCACATCAACATCCTCATAAAGAAAACTGTTCTCACAGTCATCGATGTCTGAAGTCTGACCACTGGGAAATTCTTTCTCCATTGTGTCATCATCTATGTCAGTGGTGGGCCATTTCAGGCAGCCAGTGCCACCAGGATGCTCCATTTCGACATCAGCAAGACCACCATGACTAGGCCAGGGTACGAATACCAAGGTTGCAGTCTGTGCTGGTATGTGCCTCTCATTCATTTTAATGAATGTTAGCAAACTAACATTTGCAGGAGACAGGTTTGTCCGATGATCCCTGACTATTGCACCTGCTGAGCTGAATACCCTCTCAACACTTACTATGGAGGGTGGGCATGTGAGGTACTTCAGTGCCACTGCAGTCAGCTCTGGACATTCACTGACCTTTCCATTCCAGTACAAAAGAGGATCTTCACTTATTGTCAGATGCCTGTTTTCAGACAAATGTGTCTCAACCATTCTATGTGCCATGCTAAGTCCAATTGTTGATGCATCATCCTGTTCTCCCCAATCATTTATTTCACAAATACCACTTGGGACAAAGCCTCCCAAAGCGGGTTGACACCACCCACTTTGGATGACAGACCATCTGGAACTACAGTCCCCTTCCACTTGCAGGATATGCTTGATGGTCCTCCAGGTACACTTTCAGCTGGATTATGCTGCTGAGGTTTGCTGACCTTGGCATGTGACTTCTGTGCCCCATGAACCAAGCGCACAAGTTGACCACTGATATTTTTTACCTGTTCAGGCCCTCCCTCCAGTACTGATGCAATTCCATGTTTGTATCGTGGGTCCAGCATTGTTGCTATGGCAGAGTTTTCACTATGCTGAATGCTCACAACGTGACTATTACGGTCGAATACTGTCAGCATGTGTTGCAGCAACATACTGCTACCACCGTCTCCGGCAACATCAAGGCTATGCTGTACATTCACCAATGTCTGCCTCAGCACCCGCAGCAGTGGAATTGATTGGCTAATGGAGGCAGACTTGCCACTTACTGCCTGTGTGGCATGTTCAAAAGGCAGCAAAATGGTTATTACAGAGTCCATGAGGCACCACAGTTCAGTCATCGTAGACATGGAGGCCCCGGAACTGTCACGGCTAGTGTGTATAACAAGATATTCTGAGATGGCTTTGTATTGTTCATACAACCTCTCTGCCATGTATAATGTGGAGTTCCATCGGGTGACAACTTCCAAGTTCAAGCGGTGCTGAGGCAGGCTGTTTTGTATCTGCAACTACCACAGCTGGTCATGGGCCTTTCCAGAGCTTGAAAAATGAGAGCAGATACATTGTGCATAGGTCAGCATTTCCTTTATATCAGGGTGCTGCAGAAACTCCTGAACCACAAGATTTAAACAATGGGCCATGCATGGAACACGAAAAAAAACACCATTAGTGATGCAT
Source organism: Neoceratodus forsteri (assembly GCA_016271365.2). Classification (NCBI taxonomy): domain Eukaryota; kingdom Metazoa; phylum Chordata; order Ceratodontiformes; family Ceratodontidae; genus Neoceratodus; species Neoceratodus forsteri. The sequence goes on along the minus strand of CM057449.1, from coordinate 1,175,057,001 downwards.
TTCACCACATTTGACCCATTGTCACTTGCTATGAACCCAGCTCTCAGGGACAGAGGGTTTAGCCATCTGTCAATTTCAGTCAGTACCATGTCCAACATGTTCTCACCAGTGTGTGAACAGGTCACACTGTGCATAGCAATCGTTGCATGCTGGCGAATTCAGGAAGATTGCTACGCGACAATCCACCTTACTGCACTGATTATTCACACTACCAACATCACAAACAACCCCTGCACCTGCGCCCAGTGTGCAGTTACACAGATATGAACTCCCGCTGTTTTGCCACTTGTCCACATATCCATACTAAATGGATGAATGGAGAGGAGAATGTTGAAGGGCATGTCTTACTGGAGTCAGACACAGTGCAAAACAACTAAAGGGACATACGGGTAGAAAAGTATGTCCTAGATGGGACTTTCCATTTTGGACAGGTACGTGCAGCAAACCACCAGAACCCAGAATTCTCCACGAAGGAGAAGGGCAAAAGATCAATTGCCAGCATTTCTGCTACAGCAGCATTAAGTTCACATGACACTGTATGATTGGGGGGGTACTTCAGCTTATGGGCAAAAACACTCTGTAACGTGGGCTAACTTAAACGTTTTACATGTGGTGTGTTGTTGGTCACAAATGGCTGTGCTCTGTGATGAATGGCATTGGCAGGGGGTGGAGTGTGGGCATTTGATGAAGACGGTTGCACAGATGATAATGACAAACCCAGAAATTATGTTATTTTGCCAGATTTGCCAACCGGGGTTGATATACCACTTGCACTAAACATACTGCATTCACCACAACCACCACCGCCTCAAAAGCTGCTACTCTCACCAGCACTGGACAACATTTCAAAGTCATTATGGCCCTCCACCTCATCATGCCCGTAGTAATCCTCTGCTCTTATTACCGCACTACTGCACACATTTAATTTCCTACTGGACTTAACAGTCATATAAGGGGATTACGTGCTGGCTATGGTTGCCGGTGACATGGGTGAATGCCCTACTGTGGTATTAGCTGCCAGCTTGTGCTGGGTCCACAGAGCCAAGTGCCTATTCTTAAGATGTGTATGCTGTCCTCCTGTCCCCAGATGGCTCCCTTTTTTACCTCGACTCCCATGCACATGGCAAACCTGGCAGATTGCAACTGAAATCATCATTTGCATCTTGAACAAAAAATCCCAAACAAGGGAGTGTGATGCTCTGCTTTTAACATGTCCATGATGATGTGGCTTATTTAAGTCTGTTATTTTAAGCACTGAAGTGGGGGGCACGTGATGTTTTTGGCACTGCACACCCGGACTGCAACTGACCACCACGACTACCTATCATATTGATTACTGAGTCATCACCATCATCATCATCATCAACTAAAAGCGGTAGATCACAAGTTTTTATGGGGGGGTTCCTGCAAACAGACTCAGACACAGCCACTTTTAATTTCTTTTTCTCTGGTTCCCAACTGGGGTCAATTACATCATCATCATATTCATCAACATCACCCACATCCACATCTTCTGCATGGATGCCAGTATGTGGACTGCATGTTGCAACAACAGCAACATCATCATCATCATCATCACATTTATCATCAGCATCTACACCACCATCACCTGATATTTTTTCACCACACTGTGAATTACTGCATGGAAAATGCGTGAACTAAGTGCCACAGTGGACGGAATATCACATTGTATGCTATCGTTGACATGATCATCAGAATCCTCAGGTTCAGTTACTGGGCTGTTACTGGGAAGTATGACATCATCTACGCTGCCACTCACTTGCACTGCTTCACACTCAATATGTTTGGATACAGTACACTGGTTGGAATTAGAACTTGACACAACAATACAAATACTACCTCCACCACCACTAACACCAGTAACACTAACACCACTGGCTGGGAAAACATCATCTCCTCCAACTATGAGTGAAGCTACTGATTGGGCTGTAAAAAACATTGCAGGAGAAATACCTTTCTTCACATCAGCAATGCACTTCTGCGTCTGCATACTACTACCACGCCCACAGACCATCTTACTGCCAACATTGCCATGGCGAGAAACAGCTTTGCTTGCACGTCTCTTTGCATGCATTTTGGGGGATCAACTACAAATACTATTACCAAATTCAGATTTTGATACATTCACTTTCTGACTGGCGGGACACTGGCTGGATGTGAAGCAAAATAAACAACTGTGGCTTCAGCAACAAATAAGAGACTACTCTGAGATAGGGTTGTCAGAACCCTCTGAAGTTCTGGGCTCTAGTTCTAGTCTAGAACTTTTGAAAAAGTTCTAGGGTTCTAATCTTTTTTAGAACTTTTTAGAACTCAACCCTATTTTTTTATTGTACTGCCAGTAATGAAGATAGTAATAAAATACATGTAAAGGAAAAACTGTTCAATATAAGGGGGAGAGAAATTATCATGTGTGACATTGATAGGAATACAACTAGGTTTACCTATGGTTTCTTCTGTTTGCTAAAGCCAGCAACTTAATACGTGAGGCCCTCCACCCACCCATATGTTAAAAGTTTTCCTGCTGCAGCTGCATCATAGTTCTTAGTGAAGAAAGAGGCACATTAGCCATTTATGTAGTCAGTTATATATACTCATCGTCATGAATTATGAGAAAAAATAACTCATATTACCTAATCTCATTTGCTGCTTTCTGTTTTAAATGAGTAACTCAAAAGTTGCTATGTTTAAAGAAAGCTTTTATAACAAAGTCAAGCCAAGGTACTACAGCAGTAGCATGTGGAACTGTTGCAAAATATATTATGTCATAACGTAGTCAGTCAAGACATTTGAATAAAAAAAATATGCCAGTCATTGTTGCTGGCAAAAAATGCATGCAATTTTCTAAGATAATGCATACATATACCAACATTTTTGTTGGCAAATTGAAGTAATATATACAACTTTCTAAGATGATGCATTTGTACAGCTGATACTTCAATAAAACCTGTATCTCAGTCACATAAATAAAAAAAATGGTTTCCTCACCACATACTAACTTAAGGAACATTTAATGTAGCTGCAGCAGTTGGCATGTGATGTTTAAGGGACAGCATCTGTCAACCCCATTACGTATCAAATTATCACTACTTGTAAAGCAAAAACACTTTATGATAGGTCACATTCTGTGAAAACTGCTGATGCAGATTTTCTTTTATTTCTGATTCCTTTATTCTTTTTTAAAGGGGACAGGACAATTGTGCTAGGTGGCAGCATTCTGCAATGTATTTAATAAGAAAAAATATATATATATATATTTATATATATATATTATACTGTATGTACACAGTAGGTTCGGTCTGTCATCATTTTTTTCCTCACCATCCCCAGCCAATCACGAATCTGTAAATGAAAGGACTAAAACAACACCCACCTTTCACCCCATCATCCATTCCACTTTTCTCCACCACCCTCATCTGTGCAGTAGCACCCATACCAACTCTTACACCCATGTTAAAACCAACCCACAACCCTCACCCATGTACTAGCATCCATTTTTCGTTTATGGCTAACATTTCTGTAATTGAAAAATAATAAACAGCTACCAATTAGAACTCATTGTTTTGTCCTCTTTAAAATTGAAAAATAGACCCTCCCGGTCCCAGCCCATACTGATGCACCACAAAGTCACAGAAGGTAAATCCAAAATATATGTTTTGCACTTTAACTATAAATAATATGATACAGAAAGGACTGACGTGACAGTGTCCCTTTATGCCAAATTTGGGCCTGTTCCCACTGATGTTAAAATCGCTCTGTATATAAAACTTGTTGACTTTAGTTTAGACCCTAGCTACAAAGCAGTTTGCCATGAAATGGTGAAAGTTTTGAGGTATATAGTCCAAGGTAGTAGATCGAGAAAGGAGAGAGACAACCAAAGTCATCACAGTCTGTAAAGTTTCCTTTTTGGTGCAGAGACTCTGTCCCACAATATTTACCAGCCACCACCATCTGAGTTGTCATCACCATCAACATCCACAACATCAATCACTCAGGATCAGTTTGTATACTCTTGTAGGATATGAAAATCTTGACTTATTAACTTTAATAAAGTTAACTGTGTACATTTTCTGGCAGCAACCTATTTCTGGTGTCTGTCACAATATTGCCAGCTATACTAAACATGCGTTCTGAAGAGAGACTTGTTGCAGGGCAACCGAGATATTTACAGGCTTCATCATACAGCTCTGTCCAAATTGACTTTTATGATCTCCAGTATTCAAAAGGGCATGCATCAATAGGAATAGGCAGTTCTTGCAGGTAACTGTCTACCATGATGGACAGAGACTGCTCAGAAGAGGAATCAGCAGAAGCTTGTATGGCAGCAATTTGGGAAAGGTTTTGCCACAGATTTAGCTTGCTGCTAAGGGTTGAAGAAGTGGCAGTTGTGGAACAACTACTGTTAATGTTTGGTGACTTTTCCAGTTCTGTATCCTTTGTGAAGATGAACCTGCATGTTGTGGTGATGACAACCTGAGGGTACTGTGCGTGTCTGTGTTTGACTCCTGTGAGTGCTGCAGCTCATCTAGCAACAGACGTTTGTACTGCTCTATATCATCTGTTTTTGGAAGATGTATAGCCTTGAACCTGGGATCTAAGAGAGTTGCAAGGATGTAGTGTTTTGATTTTGTCATTGCAACTAATTTGTCACTGGTTTTGAAGCGCTCACTCATTCTCTTTACAAGATTCCCACGATACAGGCAACATGTTGTTAGTGCTTCAGATCTGTCTTTTTCTATTTGTAGATTTAGAACACTAAGATGATGTGAAATGAGCATTATGAGTAGGATAACCTAACTCACAGATGCACCTTCAGAAGACATGTCCCCTTGTAGCTGTCTCAAAAGGAGCTAGGATGCAGCACACTGTCTCCATTAATTTCCACTGTAGCACAGACAGCATAATGCCATCTCCAATAATGTAACTGGAGCAATACTCATGTACAGCTTGCTTTTGCTCCAAGAGGCACTGCAGCATATAAAGCGTTGAGTTCCAATGAGTGGAAACATTTTGAATCAGCTTTTGTTGGGGCAGCTTGTGTTTTTTTTGCAGTGCAGACAATGTCCGTATAGCCTTGGTTGAATGTGAAAAAGTGAGTCACAATTTTTTTGCAAACAGCAATCATACCATCCACTTGTGTTTCATTGCTGAGAAATCCCATGACAATTAAGTGTAAGCAATGTGCAAAGCAAGAAGCATGCAGAAATCCTCCATCCTGTACTGCTTTCAAGATGTTGGCTCCATTGTCACTTACTATGAAGCCACATTTTAGACCGTGAGAATAAACCCATTCATCAAGGAGGTCATTTAGTTCCTGCAAGATGTTTGCAGCAGTATGACTTTGCCCAAACTTCTTTATATGCAGCAGCGCCATCTTTTGCGGTGTCTTTGTTTTTGAAGAAGCACAAGAAAACGTGACCCAATGAGCGGTAAGGGACACGTAATCTATGTTTTGAGTGCTGGTCCACATATCTGTTGTGACATGAATAACCCCACCCTCAGCAGTTTTAAGTGCAAGCATCACTGTTGCTTTTAAAGCCTGATAAATGTTTGGTATTTCAACATAGGAAAAGTACCTTCGATGAGGAACATTGTAACGAGGCTCTGCTAATGTCATGAGCTCCCTAAAATCCTCATGATCTACCAAAGAGTATGGGAGAAGGGCTCCAGCTAACAGTTCACAAATTCGGTGATTAAGATGAAGGGTCTTTGGATGATTTCTAGTAAAGGTATTCTTCCTTTCAAATGCCTGAGACAGTGTTAGCTGTTTACAACATGTCCCTGCTGGTTTATTATACACCGTGCTTCAATGGGCAGATGGACAGTGGGATGGTGGACTTGGACTTGTGCATTCAGTGCCATCACTGGATGTGCAACTGGTACTAATGGTGCTGGCATTGGTGGTAACAGTGATCCTAGGGCTGGCAGTGGTTCTGCCCGCATCAAGTTCAGACAATTCAGTATCCATTTCAGATTCCTGACCCTTCTCACGTGCGGTCTGGAAGATGGAGGACATGGGTTTTGGATGATCAAGCAAAACTTGAATGCTTTTTCAGATGGCGTTTAAGAGCTGTAGTGCCAAGGCATGACACAACTTTACCACGGCTTACACTCTGTTTACACAGGGAACAAATTGCTCTGCATGGATCAGTTTTACTGACAGATTTTGTTTGAGTGCTAGGAAGATAGCTAAAGTTTGTGTCTTTTCACCTGTCCTAAAAGAACCCGGGACATGCTCCTTGGTGCTAGAAGAGTGGGCAGAAGACTCTGATGGATTTTCATTGCTGGCCGACACAGAAGGAGTGGATTCAATGAATATGTCCTTTTCATTGCCAACAGTGCTGGATGTATTTGCAAGTGCACTACCTGATTCATTGTCAGCAGACTTGCTCATTTCACTTTGTTGAGGAAGTAATGATTCGTCATGAGACACAACAGTGTCGGACTGAGACAAAGAGCTACTGTCTGAGTCAGAGAGGGACTCACTGTCACTTGCATTATTGCTGCTAGTCACAGGAATCTTAACAGCATGAATGGCATACCTTATGGTGCCTCTCTGTGTGACCCCAGCAGCTGTACAGGTTTTCTTAAAAGGTCCCCCTTTACCACACTTCACTGTTGCTCTTTTGCTGTTTCTTGAATTTTTATCACATGAAGCATTTTGGTTATTTCTGCTAGCACCAGGATTACCACTACCATCAACATCTACTCCAACACCATCACCAGATGCTTCATCTATGTTGGTGTCAGCCATAACAGACAGTACCAGTACTACCAGTATACTGCGGTGAACACACCCACACTCAAACAATTCCTGTGTAAGAAAGCAATGTGATCTGTGATCGCAGGCTACAACTCCAAAATTTTATTTTGGTTGTGCGACACTGTGATGCAGTAGACTGAAAGTAATTAAAGAATATGATGGTTTGCAACTAAAGGATCCCAAGTTCAAGGCTTACAGAATGATTGGGCTGCTGGGTATAGGCATACACATAGCAGTCAAGGGGCACACAGCAGCAGGGTGATGGGCTGACCACAGGAGACGGAGTCACATACACAACCCAGGGAATGAGAATTATATTTCTATGTTTCTGTCATGTAAGGTTAATGCCACCACACAACTGGCCACTGGGCTTCTCTCTGTAACACACATTGGATAGGGTACAGTGCAGTCAAGGGGCACACAGCAGCAGGGTGATGGGCTGACCACAGGAGATGGAGTCACATACACAACCCAGGAAATGAGAATTATATTTCTATGTTTCTGTCATGTAAGGTTAATGCCACCACACAACTGGCCACTGGGCTTCTCTCTGTAACACACACTGGATAGGGTACAGTGCAGTCAAGGGGCACACAGCAGCAGGGTGATGGGCTGACCACAGGAGATGGAGTCACATACACAACCCAGGGAATGAGAATTATATTTCTACGTTTCTGTCATGTAAGGTTTATGCCACCACACAACTGGCCACTGGGCTTCTCTCTGTAACACACACTGGGTAGGGTACAGTGCAGTCAAGGGGCACACAGCAGCAGGGTGATGGGCTGACCACAGGAGATGGAGTCACAAACACAACCCAGGGAATGAGAATTATATTTCTACGTTTCTCTCATGTAAGGTTAATGCCACCACACAACTGGCCACTGGGCTTCTCTCTGTAACACACACTGGGTAGGGTAAAGTGCAGTGAAGGGGCACACAGCAGCAGGGTGATGGGCTGACCACAGGAGATGGAGTCACATACATAACCAACAATTCAGGGAATGAGAATTATATTTCCACGCTTCTGTCATGTAAGGTTAATGCCACCACACAACTGGCCACTGGGCTTCTCTCTGTGACACACACTACACTGGGTAGGGTACAGATTTATTTGCCTTTTTTTTGCCCCCCTTGTTATATGCTTGTTGCTGCCAGCTGCTGAGTGTGCACCACTGTGCAGTGCTGCAGTTTCAAATAATCACAATCACATTTCACAAAGGTTCTTCACTTCTTATTTTTTTATTCACTCTCCTGAGTCCTCCTGATATTGATTGATCTCGGTCTCGATCCCTCCCTATTCCCCCAATCCCTTACCAATTCTTGATTAATCCCTCCACCTGAACCTCCCCCTAGTCCCACTCCCACCCGACCTTTAATTTTGAGCCTTTTTTTCAGCCTTTCTCTCGTTCTCGGTCTCACAGGAAAATGGATGATGGAATTTTTTAAATAGCACTGCAGCAACTATCAAGTGCTCGCTGCAGTCCGATTGCGGCCACACCGACCTGGGCCCTGGCCTATAAGTATAGTGTCGGGCAAGAGAATGCCTGGCTGCAGTAGTAGAGTAGCGGTACGCTAACCGCTAACGCTACAGTTAAGTAGGCTGCTGCTGCCTCCTGAATCCTCAGCAAATGGCGCTCTGTCTCAGCTTGCATCTGCCTATAAATACCCCCAGATCAGCGGCGTCAGCTTTCTCGACCTCACCTGACCACATAGTAGTGGTCAGGTGGTAGAAGATGACTTCACTTGAGCGCACGATTGCTATCAAGACGCAAGCGCAAACAGACAACTCGCGACATGGATGGCAAATAAGTTCAACCCCCCAACAACACTGCTGCTGCTTCTGTTGCTGCACCCCCCCATCACATCAGGGCTGCCACTTGCCTGCTGCTGCCTGGGACATGCCTCCTCCAGTCCCCACACATACCCCTACACCCCCCCCTTCGGGGCTGCCTGCTGGGACGTTCCTCCTCCGCCCTCCTCTCCACACACACACTGGGACTCAGATTCGAACCCTTTAGCGAACCTTCTAGTGTTCGAGTTCTAAGTTAGAACTTGAACACCAGGGTTCGAGGAGGGTTCGAATCTTTGACGAACTAGTTCTGACAACCCTCCTCTGAGACTGTCACAGAATTAAAACAACTTTAGTAACCAGTGATGCTGATGGGGTCACAAAAACAATCCAGTCTGGTAAAAAGTACCTTTTGAACATGGGGGTAGGGAGGGAGCACTGAATACAGACAGTGCTGATTTTTACGGCACTACAAGCAGCAAAACCAAGAACAGAGAACATGATCACAGTACAAAATCAGGCAGCTGCAGTGGATAGCAGGTTCACACTGCTATGCTTAGTTGCACTTACACTAGTCTGTGTCACAACAAAAGGTGTATTATTTGATGCAAGCAACACTGCACACACACTCACACATAACACAGCACAGTTTGTGTACAATGCTGAATGAGGAATGCGATGCAAATGCAAAAGTTCAGTGTACTATGCCACGTTAATGTAAATTTCTAATTTAAACAACCGGACCTTATGAAATGCTGCACCACATCCACACAACAAACAGCAAGAAAATTTGTACTATTACTGACAATATTACTATGTGTACATTAACACAGTCAGTTATATAACAAAAATACAACCAAAAAACAAAGAAATCACTAGTTTTCCAACTTAAATCTACCTACACCACAGATATGCCCCTCCCCCACAGCACACTTTCACTGTCTTTCACCACACACACTCAATGTTGTAAATTAACATTCAAAATCCACACACCAACAAAAACGCTCAATGATATGAGCACAGGAGGGTTTTCTACAATCGATGAACTAAAGTTGAATCCCCCCCAAAAAAGCAAAAATGCTTTTTGAACAGCTTTTGCAAGATTCCTGTTACAGACAGCTATCAGAGCACACTGTCTCCTATTCCTTCCTACTCATACTACCCCGAACTGAGGCTGTGCAGATCAATATAGAGCCCATGTGACCTGAAATCCTATAAATCACTGCAAAATTCACCTTTGGAGCTCCAAAACAAGGCAAAGTGAACTGCCACCAGTGCACTTTGCCTTAAAATTGGAAGAGCAGTGGCCCGGGGAGGCGGAGTAACACAAAGTCAGTGTTTCTAATGGACTTTGCGTTCCTCATTATAATGCGAAGTACTCTGCTTCGCATTGTGGAGCACTCCGCAAATCCGCCTTTGCTCCACGAAATGCTTCACAGAGCAGATTGAGCCCACTTCGCCCACCACTAGCCAGGACCTGCTGCCCTACACTTTGGTAATTGTGCTATAGAACTTTGTGTCCCTCAAGTGCAGATCTATTAATCTTTATTTCAGTTGGGGGAATGCTCTACAATAACCCCGTTGTCTTCATCTTCCATTTCTGGATTTTTTTCCAGATCTGGTCATTAAAGGACAAGGCTGTAACACAAAACAAAACTTTTTATGGTGCTTTGCCAAAATGTCTAGAAAAACAGTTATCTGCTGATGACTGAACTTAGGGATTTTCTTGCCACGTGGAATTTTTAACATAAAGACCCCCCCCCCATAAAATTAAAAAGTATTTCAAAACAATTATACATATGGGGCCAGATATTCAGACTGTGCTGGGCACTGGTCAAGTGGGGGGGTGCAGCACATCCGAGATGCACCAGGGCCAAGACAGGGAGATATTCAAAGCTGATGTGCCATGTCACATCAGCTTTGAATGTTGCACAGACTGTGCATGGTGCAGTGACAATGCACCGGCGCATTCCCCAGACAGGGAGGACTGGGAATGTGCCAGCATAACTGTAGTTGAGCTGGGAGCATCACCCATGATATTCAGACTTGTGCATGTAAATGGGGCCATAGTATTTGCATGGAACAATTGGGGCCATTTGCATGTCATGGTGGCCCCATTTGCATGCGTTGTTCAGGGCATCCCGGTGAAATGTGCCAGGCGCCCTGCACAGAATGTTGTGTGGACTGTGGGTGTCCCGGGGCACCCCTTGCCCTGTAACCGTGATCACAGTACTACTGACTTCTTGGCAATCCCTGGTAGTCCAGTGGTACCATCCTCCCTTCTGCAGACCCGATTGCAGCAATAATGAATAGATGTAATGCCCTGGTATTCTAGTGGTTCCTCTACCCCTCCGGAAGCCCCGATCACAGTGTACAAGGTGTCAGTGTGGCTCAGTTGGTAGCACATCCGCCTCTGGACCAGAAGGTCATGGGTTCTCATCCCACACCGGGATTGGACTTTCACCTAAAAATCGCTGGCATCTGAGTGCAGTATTGGGGGGTGCTGTACTGCTGGGGTGTGCCGTCCTTCAGATGATACGTTAAACCTAGGTCCCTTCTGCCCATCCTGGTACTGTCCTGGTGGGTGTCCAGGTGGAAGTAAAAGAACCCAGGGCACTCTTCTCAAAGAGCAGAGAACATTCTCAGTGTCCTGGCCAACATTCCCCTTCCCATAAAACTGGTTCATGCAATTATCCAGGCTGTGTGTGGGTGATGATGTGCGATATGGCCGCCACCACACATTCAGTCACTTCACTACCAGTCTAGCATTGCTTGTAAAGCGCTTTGGGATAATGTGTATGAAAAGCGCTATATAAATGCTGATTCTTCTTCTTCTACTGAATAGAGTACACATCCCTGGTGATCTAGTGGGACCCCACTCCCTGTCCATAGCCGCGATCACTGGTACAAGGATAGAAGAACAATCCCTGGTGGTCTAGTGGCCCCCAACCCCACTCAGAACCCTGACTGCAGGTAACACCAAAAGCGCGTACTCCCTGGTGGTCCAGTCGCACCCCCCACACATCCCACCCACACAGGACCCCCTGCTACCCAGCTCCTCCTCATCATCAGCGGGCAGCTGCAACCCTCCCACATAATGCCTGGCTGACCACTGAATGACAGCTTACAGTATGGTCTGTAAGCCCATTGGTCCACAGTGTGAACCAACTGGCTTGCAGGGCATACTGTTCGAGACAGTCACAGATACGTGAATGAAGTTCATTCACATGTCAGTGAATGTCTCATACAGTATGCCCTGCTAGCCCATTGGTCCACCCTGACCACCACTACTACCTGGTGTACCACCAGCAGTGGGCCCCACAATGCCTGCAACTCAGGCAGACATTGTGCTTTTGTGGTCCACGGTGGAAGAAAATAATGAGAGGATGGGTGCTGTCTAGCAGCAGTTGAAGCAGATAGAGCGACACCACTTATAGATTGTGTCGATGCTCCATCTGCTACTGGACCAGCTGGGGATCCCTCATTAGTTTTTTTTCCAGCACAGCCCCCCCCCCAACCGATGTGGAGTTTTGTTTTTTATTTAACAACAGAGAGAGAGAAGGCCAAAGAAGTAGTTTAAATATATACATACACATACATACATGCTCTTTATTGCCCTGTTATTATAATCCGGTGCCTCAGTAATATTTATTTTCTGTTGTGGAGTGGTTGTGGAAAATCAGGATTGAGCAGTGCAAGTATAATGTGCTAAATTGCATGTGTGCAGCCAGTGTTGTTTCCTGTGTGTGTGTGAGTTCAGACATTGTCCAGCTTCTTGCAAACATATATGTGCTGACTTGTTGCATTGTTTATGGTATAAAGAATAGAGATAAGAATATATAACATATATTTTATTGTCACCATCATCATCAGCGGACTAAGTGATATGATATTTTTTCAGAGGTGTCTGGCCAGAGTGCACCTTAGTCACATACTGCACAAATGACTTTTAGGAGAGCATGCATTTTTTTGTACTATTATCTCCGCAAAGTCATGTGGGCAGTGTGAGTGACTGAGGAGCACAGTGGCCCGAGACCTCTGAAAAAATACCATATCAGTTACTGTACTGGTGCTAATGGTACAAATAAAATATACATCATATATTCTTTCTTATCTTTATTCATTACATACTACAACAAGTCACACCATATCTATGTCTGCACAAAACTGAACAATGTGTGCACACACAGGAAAGAACACTGATGGTACACATGCAGTTTAGCACAGCATACTTGCACTGCTCAGTCTTGTTTTTTGACAAACACTTCACGAGTCCCGACACAAAGTAAACATTACTGAGACCCCATAAATGTTTCTTTTTTGGAATAGACATTAAAGCAGCAGTGCAACAATCTGGTGAAAATTTTGACCTATACTTTTTATGCTATTTTACATTTCCACTTCACTTATCTCCTGACTTGTATGATACCATTTTTTTCTGTATTTGAGTCTGCTTTACTACTTTTTTCATGTCTGAAATAATAAAAGGAGCACTCCTTTTAATACGGTGTGGACCAGGTCTTCATCAGTATTTTCCACTGTTTTTGTCCATCAGTTGTTTATATATCACCTCTATTGTGACTAAAATTAATAATTATGCAGCAGGCAGTGTTTTCTGACCTCACAGAAAAATATTTGTTCGAAAACAGCTGCAAATACTGATGAAAATCTGGTTCAAGCCATATTAAAAGGAGTGCTCCTTTAATTTTTTCAGACATGAGAAAAAGTACTAAAGCAGACACAAACTGTGAAAAGAAAGGTATCATACAAGTCAGGGGGTAAGTGACTGACAATCTAAAATAGCATAAAAACGTATAGGTCAAAATTTTCACCAGATTGTTGCACTGCTGCTTTAATTTATAATTTAATTATGACATTATGTGCTCACGACACACAACATGCAACTGTCTTGTGTCCAGAAAATTCCCAAGTGCTGATGAAGTGAAATGGGAACAGTACGCCACATGCAAAGTCACCAGAATTTATTACACAGTCACTCATGTGTGCAGTGGTCACACAGAGGCCCCAGAATGTTTCTGCATCCCCAAAATGCAATTGTCTTGTGTCCAGAAAATTCCCAAGTGCTGGCGAAGTGAAATGGGAGTGGTACACCACATGCAAAGTTCCCCAGAATTTATTGCACAGTCACTCATGTGCGCAGTGGTCACACAGAGTCCCCAGAATTTTTCTGCATCCCCAAAATGCAACTGTCTTGTGGTCAGAAAATTCACATACTGTGATGATGATGTCATGATGCACAGTGTCTTGCCAAACCGTGTGAAGGAGGGATAACATGACATGAATGAACATTCAGTGTTCCATCACAAATGATGACAGCGAGAGAACTGTTGCTTGTCCAAAGTGTGCTGCGAATGCGATGTGATCACATCACCCAGATGGAAGGGTGCCCTTTGTGTGTACACTAATAATAGCCTTGGTGAGTTTATATATATATATATATATATATATATATATATATATATATATATATACTCATTGTATTGTTTTGCATCACAGGTCACATACTGTTGGTGTGCACATTCCCTTGCTTGTTGAGAAATTTTGGTGTTGGAATTGGAAATGGAATACTCTCAAGCCAATGAAGGTAAGTATTTTTTTTTGGGGGGGGGCATATTTGCAAGTTGGTCTCATTAACGGTTTATTATTTGGTTACTTCTTTACAGATTTTATCTGCATCCTTCTCCAGTCCAGTAATGATGGTCACAGTCATCATCGATTCAAATTACTTCTGCTTGTTGCATGTCTTTCCCAGTCTAGGGGGGCATGATGTTGAAGAAGTTCTTTGTATAATGCAATTTGACACAACAAAGCATTTGCAAGTTTCCTAAAAAAAGCAACGAAGGACTTATTACAACTTGATTGCAGCACTAAGACATTGGCCGGGATATTCAAAGCAGTTATGCATGGTGCAACTGAGTTGCGCCAGCAAAAGTGCGGACTTGCGCCAAGGAGTGTTACTCAGTGGGAGCCATTGTGCAGTGCAAATCTCATTGTGCCAATGTGCAACTATAATGAATGTATGCGCAAGAACAGGGGACGTGCCCATAAATATTCAGTGCAGTGCGATATTCAACCGTGGAACCATGGCACAAGTGCAGAGCAAAACCTGGATGCACAGAGCAGACTTGAGCCTATAAATACAGGGCACAAGCACACAGAGAGCACTTGCACCAGGTGAGAGGGACAGAGAGAGAGAGAGAGAGAGACAGAGAGAGAGAATGGCAAGAGACATTGGACAGAGAGAGAAACAGACAGAGCAAGGGAGACAGAGCCAGTGAGAGACAAAGAGAGACTGTCACAGGCAAACACAGGGGTAGAGGGACAGAGGTGGCAGTGGAGAGTGAGCCAGGGGCTAAGAGAATGAGAGGGACAGTCAGGCACAGTGCCACACAGTGCACCAGCGTGGCACACAACCCACAGCAGCCGACCACCTAGGGGGAGACAGGACATCAGGGGCCATGGATAGTGTGCCCCTCCTAATAGAGGCCATAATGAGGGGTGTGAGGGGGCAGGAGGAACTGCAATGTGGCCAAGGAAGGGCCCGTCGATGGTATGCCCGGAACAGGTGGTACCGTGCCCGCACCACCTTCGAGAACTACACAGACATGGAGATTGTGGGATGGTACCACCTGAACAGAGCCATTCTGAGGCAGCTCTGTGAGCTGTGCAGTGAGGAGATGCAGGTACCCACAAGACGGAGCCACACAATGTCTGTGGAGACAAAAGCGACAGATGTCATGTGCCTGCTCGCCATGGGCACCTTCCAGAGACCAACAGGGGACACCACAGGCATAACCCAGTGGGCGACATCACACCTCCTCACACAGTTCCTCAGTGCTGTGCTGCCACATGCTTCGGAATACATCCATTACCCCAGCACACAGGCGGAATGTACAGCAACCATGCAGGACTTCCACAGGGTAGCACGTATGCCAGGCATGCTTGAGGCCACTAACTGCACCCACGTGGGCATCCACATGCCACCTGATCCTGAGGGTGTGGCCTATATGAATAGGAAGGGGTTCCCTAGTGTGAACTGTAAGGTGGTTCTGTGATGCCAAGGGGCGCATCACCAATGTCTATGCCACACACCCTGGGAGTGCACATGATGCATTCATCTGGCACACTTCTGCACTGTGCCACAGGTTTGAGTGTGGGGACATCCCCACAGGCCACCTAGTGGGTGAGTATGGGAAGGGCAAGGGGTGCCACGTAGAGCAGGCCATGGGATGGGGAGGGCATGGTGGGTGTGCTGGTGAGGGCATCAGGGACAAGCAAGGGGCACAGCAAAGGATAACACAGGGCTAACCATGTCATTATCCACACAGGAAACAGTGCCTATCCACTGAGGCCCAGGCTGCCCACCCTCTAGCAGTGCCCGTTGTCCCCAGCAGAGGAACGCTACAATGAGGCATACGTCAGTATGCTAAACATCATTGAGCGTGTATTTGGGATGCTAAAGGCATGGTTCCATTGCCTAAACAGGTCTGGCGGTGCCCTACAGTACAGCCCCTCGAAAGCCTGTGGCCTATTCCTGGCATGCTGTATACTGCACAACATGGCCATTGGCCGTGGGATAGCTGTCAAGGCTGATGAGAGCGACAGTAGTGGAAATGATGAAGGCAATGGGCTGGAGGGGGATGGACAGCCCCCTTGGGTGGAGGGATCCCTGGCTGCAAAGGATGGTATGGCAGCAACGAGACACCATTGCACAGGAGCACTATGGTGCACGCAGGTAGGTGACGCCAAACCAATGCACTGACCACATACACACACAGGTACAGCAAAAAGGCTGGGTCGTGCATGGGAATGGGCATGCACACACAGAGGCATGGTGCAGGGGTAGGGGAGTCAGTGGCACACATCCACACACAACTGCACACAGCAGCACACAGCAACACACATACACACCGATGCACCCAGGTGCAGGCTAGTGGAGGGGATCAGATGCATTGCACTGGTGCAACTGGTGCAGAACTGCCCTCATCACTCCGACACCACATGGGCCAGCAGCCAGGCAGGCATACACACAGGCAGCATGCGGCATGACACACAGGTGCCACACCAGTGGTATGCACACACACAAGCTGCCCATGTGTGCACAGGGCAGCGGCTGCAGACTGCGGTCAGGGCGGCACACACAATCAGGGCTGCCATGCGGAACCATGGCCACCAAGGCCATGGGGCAGCCGCACCATGGCCAATCGGCAGCCACAGGCTGCTTATCAGCCACAGGGGGCATTAGCAAACAGGCCCCCAGGGGTGGAACTGCAGGACCATGACAGGGACTGCACAGGGGTGTGTAGGTGCCCAAACATGCCTACCCCAGGCATGTCTGGGATGTGAACAGTAGAGCCCAGCATCAACAGTGTGGGTGTCACCCGACACTGGGATCGTGGGGTGGACAGTGCACTGCATGGGGTCTGTGGTGGCTGGACATGCCCTGTGGCAGCCAGCAGTGCAAGGCCATTCATGATCGCATTAGCAATGAAATCCTGGGATGTAGTCGTGGCCTCCTGCAAGCACTGTATAGCTGCCAGGAGCTGCACAGTGCCCCTCTCATGCTGCTTAGCCACCTGGCACATCTCCGCACATAGTGCATGTACCCCAGCAGCAAGCAGCACCTGTTGCTCCAAGGATGCCTGCAGCAAATGGTTGTGCTCTGCCAAGTGGTCAGCACTCTGGGGACCCTGGTCAGGGTTCCGACCCTAATGCAGTGACCGACCACACCGCACAGCCCCCACTCAGGTGGGTGCTGCACAGGGGGTAGTCCTCATGGGGTATGTCCCTAGCAGGTGCCCTGGCAGTGGACCCCATGTCCAGCTGCCCTGTGGCTTCTGCAGCCTGCTGCTGTTGTCCATCTGGCTGCTGAACACTGCCCAGTGCCTGTGCAGCCGAACCACCACCACCACCATATGGCACAGCTGTGGCAGTGCACACAGCAGCACTCGCAGTGGCGGCGGGCAGCTGTTCCACCGCTGCCAGGCCACTGGGTGCACTGCCTGTGATGGTGTCTGGTATGGGCGTCTCCCCCACAACACCACCCATGATGTCCAGGTTCATGGACAGGTCGTCATCAGTGTCGGACCCCACCCTGATCTGTGTCTCCACACAGAGGAAACCAAGACTGGCATCCTGTAGAAACATATCCAGGGCCTTGTCCGACCCCATGCCCAGGACATTCGGCTGGATAGTGGTGGTGTGCTGCAACCTATTAGGCCCCTGGATGCCCATGGAGGTGGATGGCTGGTCCTGCCGCCACGGCTGCTGCTTTCACCCCATCCTCTGCTTGCAGGTGTGCTGATGCTGAAAGAGAAAAACAGGTGTGTCAGTGATGCAAGGCCCACGAGTGCCTGCCCCCCCAACGCAGCCACTGCATGCTGTGCATGCCCGACATACATACCATGCAGTGATGGGCTGCCATCCATCTGGAATCCTCCACCTGGCACACCCCTCCACAGTGCTGTGGTGCATGGTGGCTGCCACCAACTCCTCCCACGCTGTGAGCTGTGGTGCATCAGCAGGCCCCCCTCCGGTGGCTTTCCGGGCTGCACAGATGGCTGCCACCTTCTCTTTGATACACCGCTTATCTGTGCCCACCTTCTTGTGGCACTCCTGCACTGACCGCTGGTAGCTACCCTGCTGGTTGACACATGCTGCCACCTCCTCCCAGGCCCCAGTCCTGGCCATTGGTGTGCCCGTGGCACCACTCAACAGTGGCTCCCTGTCGAGGTAGGCCTCAAACAGGGCATCTGCCCCTGCCTTTGTGAAATTGGGCTTGCATTTGTGAGCAGGCCCACACTCCTCACCCTCCTCACATTCTGACATGTTGCTAACTGTGGACATGGACAGCACAGTGTGTCAGTGTCAGCATCACGCTAATCTATACCCCTGCTGTGCTGGCTGGGCTCAGTCTGTGCCAGCAACATGTGCAACTTAACTCATATGGTTGAAATACCGGTCCATGGCCTGTGCTGGTCCGTGGCGCTTTTATAGTGCAATGCACGCAAATGAGTATTGGCGCAATGGTAATGACATGCTAATTTCCCCCGTGCCCCATGCATTGGCTGATGAGCTAATTTGCATGTGGCAGCTGAGTATCATGAATTTGCTCTGTGTGCAATGAGATTGCTCCAGAGCAAGTTGTGGCACAATGCCCAGGCATGCGCACTGTGCAGGACCATAGTGTGCATGCGCCAGTCAGTGTTCTGCCACCTATTGTGGACTGTGCACCCACTGTGCAATAGGGACCATGGCGCACAGTGCACCATGCTTGCTATTGTACACTGGTGCACTGTGCGGCGGCCGATCCCTGATCCCTGGTGTGACCCCTTTACCCCTTGTCACTCCCCGGCCACGTGCCAGTCTGGCCACACCCATATTGTGATCTCCGGCATTGCGTGATGGGCAGACACAGCGCATGTACCCTCACATCATGCATCTGGTGCATGTTGTGCCCATGTGTGACTCTGGCCACCATTTTGTGTCCCCACATTGCAGTTGGCACTATGGCGCAGTGTGATGTTCAGCAGGCAAAGAACTGGGCCCAGGTCAAATTGGTGAACCTGGTGGTGTGTGTCCTGCCACACGCCCACAGCTGTTCAGACAGGTGCCCCTGCAGCAGCCATGGATAGCGGTGTGGCAGGAGATTGCTGCCAGTCTACAGCAAGCCACCGGGGTGGCCCAGACAGGGGGGCAATGCCACCCCAGGTATGGGGACCTTGTGCGGTGGGATCCAGAGTGCCTGCGACAGCTCCAGGCACACGTATAGAGAGGGGCTGTGCCATGGCCAGGGAAGTCATCTGACATCTCTGTAACCCTCTTAACTTTTCATCCCTGTTAAGGGGCATCTAGAACTCATTAGTCTCTTTCCTCATCCCCCTGTACCCTCCCTACCACCAAACTGCTTCATATATATTCCCCTCTTTTTTCTTTCCTTCCCTGTATATATCCTCTCTTACATGATAATAGCTGCCTTACAATGATGTATACCTATGTTTTAATTTTTTAACTCTCAAGTCTAGTTATGACACTGAAGCTGTGTCACCCATGTTGTCATGTATACTTAGGCCTACTAGTTATGACCCTGCAACCATGTTACCTATGTTAGTTTGATATGTATAGACCTGAACAATCCTACACATGTACTATGTCCCTGGCTTGTCAACCCTTCCTTTGTATGTTTTCTGTATTAATGTCTAGGACCACCTTGAAAATTAGCTTGCTCAATGGTGTTTACGCCTGGTTAAATAAAGTTTGATTGATTGATTGATTGAAGTCAGTCCATTTTGCATGTGCACCCAAGTGCTATACTGTGGTGTTGGTTAGGCTGCCTGGAATGCCCTGCAGAGGAGTACACTGTCATCGTGCGCATTGCAGAGTGGCATTGCCAGCTGCAGCTTGTGTTGCAGTACAGCTGTGCAGGCCATGTTGGGCAGGGGCACACCCTGTACACAGCGGTGTGGGGCTGGGCAGCTGCTGTGAATGTGTCCTGATGTGTACCTGTCTTTGTTCCATTCCCAGGCCCTGAGGATCGATGCTGTTTGAAGGTGGCAAGAGAAGCAGGAGCAGCACAGCAGGCTGCAGCAGGCCACGGAGACATACCGGAGTAGGACCAGCACCAGCAGGGCCACAGAGGGCAGGTAAGCACTGTTTTGGTCCTTCACACTTTACTTGGGGGGCAGCAGGGGAGTGGGTGCGGGTATGGCCACCTGTGTCATGTGCCTTGGCAGCTGTGTGTGTCACACAGTGTTTGGTGCATGCCACTGTGGGGCAGCCATTGCACACATGTACCAGCTGTTGGTGGGGTGGGTGTGCACTCAGCTGACACTGTTGTTGCTGTGGTGCTGCTGGTGCACTGTGCCATGTGACTGTCATTATGTAGTTGGATGGCCATTGTGCAGCGGGGACCAGCTCTGTGCAATGTGCTGGTGTGCCGAGTTGTTGGCAGGTGTTGGCCCATCTCCCCATGGGTGGCCATGGTGGGCACTCCAGAGGTGTGTGTTCCCACTGCCCATTGCTCATGGGTGGTCATGGTACCTTGGGACATTGCACTGATCACCTATCCTATCCCTTGTCATAGGTGTCCAGCGGAGGAGGCGAATGCCTCTGTACTGTCGGCTGCTCTGGCAGTTAATACTGGTGACATCCACAACCATGGAAGCAGTCCTACAGATGCGGCGTATGATGTTGGTGGACCAAAGAAAGAGAGGGTGCCAAGGGGCGGCAGGGCATGGCCACCATTAATTTTTGCCCCAGCATTCCCCTATTTCCCCTGCTGTACCTCCCCCATCAGTCCCCCTTCCCACTGTACAGTCCCTGTTCCCTATCCCCTTCCCTTGCTTTTCTACCCTTTCCCACCCTCTTGTTCATGTACATAGTTTTGTATTGTTCAATATATATCTTTTTGACGTACCTTCCTGTTTCCTTGTCTGCTTTGAAGGTGGCATGAGGAACCATGTTGCAGTGGCACAGTGTATGTCCATGTGGTGTGTGTGTGTTGGTGCATGTGTTGTGCATATGCAGTTCACTGCTGTGTGCTGTGGTGTGTCCCACTGTGGTGGTGGTGTCCTGCCCCTTGGTCAGAGGCTATGCCTTGGGGTGCCCATAGGGCGGCTCACAGGGGTGTGTGGCATGTGTGTGCTTGGCTGCATGGTCCTGGATGTGGATTGCTGTGGTCTGGGAGGGTGAGGTCACGGCCTGTGGGCTGTGAGGGAGTCTCCATTTGTGATCCTCCGTTGGCCATTGGTGCCACCTATTGCCTGCTATCAGTGCCACCATTGTGTTCTGGGGTGGGGTGTCTGGGTGCCTGTGTGTGTCCTGCTGGTGGTGGCCTCCTGTGGCCTGACACTGTTCTTCCCTAGCTCTGTCTCTGGGTCTGTTCTCTGTGCCATGCTCCCCTCTATTGCTCTGCTGCTCTACTCCCATGGTTGCCTGGGGCATCTCTTTCTGCACCATGGTGCAGATCTGTTTGTGCCATGGTGCATGTCTGTTTGTGCTATGGTGTGCCATGGTGCATCTTTGCCATATTCAGCTGGGTTGTGCTGGCGCAGTTCGGCATGCGCAACTTCTGAATATGGCACTCTTTGCACCATGGCGTATTGGTTTTGTGCTGTGCCAGACTTGCACCAGCCTTTGGCGCATTTCTGAATATCTGACCCATTATGTTTAAGCAGTGGCTGTTCCACCACAGGTATCTGGATTAACACAGATAGTAAGCTGTCCCACTGCAATCATCAGATCACAATTTAATTTAGTACCAGGTTACAACAAATACACTGTGTCAGTGTCCCTGCGTATCAACTCAAGTTACATTTTAAAACCACATCTTCTCAAGTAACACGACCTGGGTCCACCTTTTACAACACTGTCATGGCTAGTGCACAGCTGCAAATTTGGAATACAGTGCATGATGTGTTGCAGAAATATTTTTTTGTGACGTACGTGTCATCTAGTTTGTGAATCATCAGTTGGATTTTTTGCACTCTTTTAAAAAAAAAAAAAGGAACAGATGAAATAAAATTGATATACTTAGCAGTATGGATTGATAATGGATATCTCATAGGTTCCTGTAGACAGTACTGCTGCTATACCATTGATACAGACCTTCAGTGCAGGAGAGTCGTTTGTTGTTAACCTGTAAAAAAACAAAATAAGTTGACCGTATGTGTTTGACCATTGCAGCTCAGAAAAGCAACAGAAAACAAAACACACAGCTAAAGGAAGTCGAATAGCATGAAAAACATTAGTACACATACTCACTTTATAGTTTTAATAGTAAGAAGCCTTGTGCCTGTGGCTGATTGATGTAGTCTCTTGTTCGACTCCCTCTGCCATTGTCACAATGATGGTGGTTGGTGGTGGTCATAGCTGAGGCACATGATGACATTCCCTCTCACATCTTCCTGCAACTGGTGGTGGTGACAGTGGCTAACAGCAGTCTTATGGTGGTGGTAGTCCGGGTGGGACACATGGTCACATTCCCTATGGTGGCAGTGGCGAGCAAAGGTCTTATGGTGGTGGTAGTCCGTGGGGACACACGGTCACATTCTCTATGGTGGCAGTGGTGAAAAGCAGTCTTATGATGTTGGCAGTCCAGGGGGACACATGGTCACATTCCCTATGCTGGCAGTGGTGAACAGTAGTCTTATTGTGGTGGTAGTTCAGGGGGACACACGGTCACATTCCTTATGGTGGCAGTGGCAAACAGCGGTCTTATTGTGATGGTAGTCCAGTGGGATGCACGGTCATATTCCCCATGTTTGCAGTGGCTAATAGCAGTCTTATGGTGGTGGTAGTACAGGGGGACACACGGTCACATTTCTTATGGTGGCAGTGGCAAACAGCGGTCTTATTGTGATGGTAGTCCAGTGGGATGCACGGTCATATTCCCTATGTTTGCAGTGGCTAATAGCGGTCTTATGGTGGTGGTAGTCCAGGGGGACACACGGTCACATTCCCTATGGTGGCAGTGGCTAATAGTGGTCTTATGGTGGTGGTAGTCCGGGGGCACATGGTCACATTCCCTATGGTGGCAGTGGCTAACAGGTAATAATGGTCTTATGGTGATGGTAGTTCAGGGGCTAGGATATACTGTGCTCTGTGTTATAACGGTGACGTGACATATGGAATTTGAGTCACTATGAGTGGTACACTGATTTAACTTTATGAAAAAGAAAACAAGTATCATACAAAAAATGTGACAGCCTTTTAACCACTTAAGTTAAAACCTGCCAACATTAACCTCATCATCATCATTCATCATCATCCTCCTCATAAATAAAGCTGCTGTCACAGTCTTCAATGTCTGAATACTGACCACTGGGAAATTCTTTCTCCATTGTGTTATCATCTACATCAGTGGTAGGCAATTTCATGCTGCCAGTGCCACCAGGATGGTCCCTTTCTACAACATCACCAAAACCATGCCTATCCTGGGGAATGAATACTGAGGTTAAAGTCCAAGCTGGTATGTGCCTCTCATTCATTTTTATGGATGTCAGCAAACTGTCATTTGCAGGAGAGAGGTTTGTATGATGATTCCGAGCTATTGCACCTGCTGAGCTGAATACCCTCTAGACACTCACACCGGAGGGTCGGCATGTAAGGTGCTTCAGTGCCACAGCAGTCAGGTCTGGCCATTTACTGACCTTTCCACTCCAGAGCGAGTTGAGGCCTCTTCACCCACCACTAATTACCATAATGTCCCTCTCTTGCTTGATGACTGTAAGTACCTCCCACAATCTTATACATGGATTTCCCTATCAGAGGTGCAAGAATTTCAACTTTTTGGCATTGAAACCCAACTGCCACAACCTAGAACACTCCTCTAATTTCCCCATATCTCTTAGCATTCTCTCCACCCTTTCCTGTCATTTCAGATTTTGAATAATTATTCCATTTCATATTTCAAATAAAGAACAATCTCAAAGCAAAATAGCACATGCTCACAAAATGCATCTGGTGAATTTGCACCAGATGTCGGTGCATTTTTGGCAAATATTACACAAAAGTGAAATTGGCAGATGTGGGCAATTTTAAAATTTTGCCCAGAATTGTTTCCAACATTTTTTCTTTCTTATAAACTACCCCTTATAATTCTCTGCTCACACATTTCTTCATCTACCCACTATTACTACTGGATTTAAATACTTATATACGCACATGCATACGACAGAGTCTGTCAAAATGCAGTGCTCTTATCAAAGTTCCCACTAGCGAATGCTGCAGAATACTGTAGGAAGACAATGTAATCCCATCATAATTTTTCCAGTTTGTCATGCAGGGAAGTGTGATATACTTATTACAGAGTGTTGCATCTTGGCTGATTCTGTTGTACATACATGCAGCGCATACATGCATACAAACATAGAGTAGACTGAAGCAGGCATTAATAGCCCATCGAGACTGACATTGGTTATTACCAGCGGTGATGCCACTTAAAATTTCTAGGTTCCATGAAGTGGTCTAATTTAAAATTCAACATTTTTAGGACTGCAGTGGACAGAGCCCTGCAGTCCTTTCACAATCACTGAGTTAGGACTCCACATTCTTTCTGAATGAACAACATGTTCTTTTGCATCACAGTCGCCTCCGCGTCCATCAAGTAGTCCACCTATGCTGTCCCTATTGCCGCACCACTGCACTATTTTAGAGTGCTGATGGTCATGGCAGAACACAGCATGCTCCATCATATCCAAGATGGCCAATGCACTCTACTGCACATGCACTAGCAGTCACACATGCACAGTAGCTTGCGGTGGCCATTTTGGTCACGGTGGAGTGGCCATATTCCACCATGACCTTGTAATGTATTTATGGATTTTATATTAAGAAAATTCCCACCACTGACCCTCTGTCTCAGCATTCACCACCCCATACCTCCCCAGAAGCATAACTGTGACACTAGGGGTGCCCAGTCCCCCAGTGTCGTGTTCAGGGATCATCGTCTTTTTTGTGACACTGGGGATGCCCAATCGCCCAGTGTCACGATCGATGACGTCTGTCAGTAATTTAAGAAAAAAAAAAGATTACATCTCAAAAAAAAAATGTCCATAGATGTTTTCCCCCACATGAATGTGACACTAGGGGTGTCCAATCCCCGAGTATCGTGATCGGAAATAGTCAGTCTCTCTCTTTTTTCCTTTTAACCTATAAAAACAAAAACGGTCCATCAATGTCTTTTGCAGCCATTCTTTACCCCCACCCAACCCTACCACTGAGCATCCATCACCCTGCACCCCCAAGCCTTTACTTACCCATTGGGGCTTCAATGCTGTAATCCTCTCTGGACCACAGACACGTCTTCATTCTTCAAAGCCAGACCACAAACTGAAGACTCAGGTATGCAGTTCAATGTATTTCAATGGGGTTTTGAACTTGGTGCCATAACTTTTTAAAAGTTTGGTCTGGACCTGGAGTATGCGGTTAGCCTGTGGGGGTGCTATAGGATTTGGTCAGAGTGGGAGGCTGCAGTTGGGAGAAAGTGGGAAACTGGGGCTGAAATAATGAACAAGGCTAGGAGAACTGGGAATATGGCAGCCAGATTGGGGCTGGGATGAACTGGGTTTGAGGAGGACTGTCTGGGAACATCTGGGAGGTTGGAAAAGCATGGATAGAGATTGTCTGGGAGTTTGGAAATTGTACTGGGTCACTGTGAGAGAGAAAAAGAGTGGGAAACTGGGACTCCAGATGTTTGGGGGTGCTCAGCTGGAGCATGGCTCTGTCCTGGTCCTGGATGTGAAGCAGCTCAGCTCTGCTCTCCCTGACATTGCTTTCTCACAGTGCTGGGATGAGATGAACCCACATGCAGGGTCAGGCTGCCTGCATAGGAATGTATTTGGTCTAGACTTTAGCACATTATGCTCCTGGGGGATTAGGGTGGGGCTTGGAGAGAGTGGGGGGGCTTCATCTGAGAAACAGACAGTGGGAAGCTGGGGCTGCCAGTGTGTGCACAGCTAGGAGGACTAGGAAAATAACAGGCCAGGCTGGGGCTCGGAGTAAGTGGGAAAGACTACCTGGGAGTGACTGGGAGTCTGGGAAAGATTGAATAGAGACACTCTCTGGGAGTCTGAAACTGGAATGGGGAGAAAGTGGGGAAACTGGGACTGTGGAAGCTGCGAGAGTGAGGGGGCCTTGGAACCTGGGAGAGTGAGGGTAGGCTTGGCTGGGGCATAGCTCTGTCCTGGATGTGAAGCAGCTGAACTCTGCTTTCCATGCCATTTCTGACTCAGCTTCGAGCAGTGCTGTAATGAGATGGATCCATAAGCTGGTGCCAGGCTGCCTACATAGGACTGAGCTCAGAGCCTGAATCTACCCTCTGGTTCTCATTTCCCCCCAAACTCCTGTCTCCTTCCATTCCTGAATCTTGCCTCTGTCTTTGTCTGTGTTAGTGTCTTTGGCTCCATGTCCAGATCTGTGTGGATATGTGTGCGTGTGTGTGTGTGTGTGTGTGTGTGTGTGTGTGTGTATGTGTGTGTGTGTGCATGCACCTGCCTGACTATCTCCTGGCTGTAAAACTATTCCTTTTTGTTCCCTGACCTATACCATGCTGCTACCATCTCAATTGGTCTGACTTCTCTCCTCTTTCTACTGCTGCTGTCACTGGCTGACATCACCACACTGGGACTCAAACTCAGCTTTAATGAATGCAGGTACCTGGAGTAGGAGAACACCACAGAGATCCTTACAAAGCAGATAGGGTGGAGCAACAAGTCTGTCATAAGGAGGTGAGAGTGAGTAGAGGAGGGAAGGATTCGGCACCTGCTTGAACTCAGTTTAAACAGTATTCAAAATGGGCATGAAGCTAGCTCAGACCTTTACTCCCCTCCCTTAGTGATTGCCAGGCCCCACGAAGCTCAAACTACCACCCATCCTCCACTGGGTGGAAGCCAAGAGCCAGGGAAAACCCTCATCCCTCAATGGGAGAAGGGAGCCCCCTTGCAGCAGCTCAATCCTGCTTCTCCCCCTTCCCCTCCTTGCTGACCATTGACAACCTAGGCTCACTCTTGAACCCGAGTCACTGGCGTGGCGTGAGGTGTGGCATCCAACAACTCAGCACTCAGCAAGACCGGGTCGGCCCCACATTTCTTTTTTGAAAGTTTGGTCTGGACCTGAAGTACATGGTGAGCCTGTGGAGGTGCTATAGGGTTTGGTCAGAATGGGAGGCTGCAGTTGGGAGACAGTCAGAAACTGGGGCTGAAAGACTGA
Source organism: Neoceratodus forsteri (assembly GCA_016271365.2). Lineage (NCBI taxonomy): Eukaryota > Metazoa > Chordata > Ceratodontiformes > Ceratodontidae > Neoceratodus > Neoceratodus forsteri. Next base: position 1,175,029,699 of record CM057449.1, on the reverse strand, counting down.
ACAAGGTTTGGAGGACTGGGAATGTGGCAGCCAGATTGGGGCTGGGGTGAACTGGGTTTGAATAGAACTGTATGGGACTGTCTGGGACGTTGAAAAAGCATGGGTAGAGATTGTCTGGGAGTCTGGAACTTGTACTGGGTCACTGTGAGAGAGACAGAGAGAGTGAGAGAGAGAGTGAGTGAGAGAGAGAGGAGAGAGAGAGAGAGAGAGAGAGAGAGAGACGAGAGAGAGGACTCCAGAATTTGGGAAAGTGAATGTGTGGGGGGGGAGCACAGCTGGGGCATGGTTCTGTTCTGGTCCTGGATGTGAAGCAGCTCAACTCTGATCAGCCTGCCATTGCTGGATCGACTCCCAGCAGTGCTGGGATGAGATGGATATATATATGCAGGGTTCAGGCTGCCTGCAGAGAAATGAGTTTGGACTGGACTGGAGCGTGCTATGCACCTGTGGGAGGTAGGGAGGGGCTTGGAGAGAGTGAGAGGCTGGCACTGGGAAACAGACAGTAGGAAGCTGGGGCTGCCAGTGCATGCAAGGCTAGGATGACTGTGAAAATAACAGCCAAGGCAGGGTCTCTGAGTACCTGGGAAGGACTCTCTGGGAGTGACTGGCAGTTCGGGAAAGACTGAGTAGAGACTGTTTGGGAGTCTGAAACTGAGATGGGGAGAAAGTGTGAAACTGGGACTTTGGAAGTTGGAAGAGTGAGGGATGGGGCTTTGCTGGGGCATGACTCTATCCTGGATGTGAAGCAGCTGCGCTCTGCTCTCATGCCACTGCTGGCTCAGCTCCGAACAGTGCTGTAGTGAGATGGATCCACAAGCTGGGGCCAGGCTGCCTGTGTAGGACTGAGCCCAAAGCCTGAACCAGCCTTCTGGATCTCATTTCCCCCAGAACTCTGGTTTCCTTCAATTCCTGAATCCTGCCTCTGTCTTTGCTTGTGTTTGTGTCTTTCACTTCCTGTCCAGATCCCTGCCAGTGTGTGTGTGTGTGTGTGTGCATGTGTCTAATTGTCTTCTGTCTGTAAAGCTATTTCTTTCTGTCCCCTGACCTATACCATGCTGCTGACATCCCACTTGGTCTGACTTCTCTCCTCCTACTGGTGCTGTTGGCACTGGCTGCCACCACCACACTGAGACTCAAACTCAGCTTTAATGACTACAGATACCTGGAGTAGGAGAAAGAGAAACCTGGTAAGCCCCTACACCATGGGGAGAAAGTGGGAAACTGGAACTGTGGAAGCTGGGAGAGTAAGCGGGGGCTAGGAAGCTGGGAGAGTGAGGGGGCACTTGGCTGGAGCATGGCTGTGTCCTGGAAGTGAAGCAGCTGAGCTCTGCTCTCCATGCCATTGCTGGCTCAGCTCTGAGCTGTGCTGTAGTAAGATGGATCCACAAGCTGGGGCCAGGCTGCCTGCATAGGACTGAGCTCGGAGCCAGAACCTGTCCTCTGGATCTCATTTCCCTCAAAAATCCTGTCCCCTTCCATTCCTGGATCTTGCCTGATTCTTTGTGTCTTTGGCTTCCTTTCCCGATACCTGCCAATGTGTGTGTGTGTCTGTCTGTGTGTATGTGTGTGTGTGTGCGCGCGCACCCGTCTCAGGGCTATAAAGCTATGTCTTTCTGTCCCCTGACCTATTCCATGCTGCTGCCATTCCATTTGGTCTACATAGAAACATAGAATTTGATGGCAGATAAGGACCGCTTGGCCACCTAGTTTGCCCATTTCCCTACCTAATGTATAAGCTGCAGATCCTTGTTAACCAACAGCCTATTTCCTCCTACCCCCCACCACTAGAAATGCCTTATGTCTGTCCCATGCATTCTTGAATTCCCCCACTGTTTTTGACTCCACTAACTCCTCAGGAAGGCTGTTCCATGTATCCACAACCCTCTCCCTGAAAAAATACTTCCTCACATTACCTCTGAGCCATCCCCCATCTTCAGATTGTGCCCCTTGTTCTTCCACATCTCTTTTTCTGAAAGATGCTGCTCTCTTGAATTTGGTGATTCCCTTAGGGTACTTGAAAGTTTCTAGCATGTCCCCCTCCCTCGAGGGTGTACATATTAAGGTTCTTTCATCTTTCTTCATATGTCTTCTGGTGCAGACCCTGCACCATTTTAGTTGCCCTCCTCTGGACAGCCTCCATCCTGTCTATGTCCTTGCAGAGATGGGGTCTCCAGAACTGCAAGCAGTACTCCAGATGGGGTCTCACCAACTGTCTGTAGAAAGGGATAACAACTTCCTGTTTTCTACTGGTGATGCCTCTCCCTATGCATCCCAGTATCCCACCAGCCCTCCTTACTGTCTTCTCACATTGTTTGCCCACCTTAAGGTCATCTAATATGATTACACCCAGGTCCCTTTCCATTTTTGTTGTTGTTAGAATCGCACCCCTCATTGTGTACTCTTCCCCTGGGTTTTTGTTTCCCAGGTGCATTACTTTGCACTTTTTTGCATTGAATCTAAGCTGCCATACCTTTACCATTCTTCCAACCTTGCCAAGTCCCTTTGCATCCTTTCCACCCCACCTTCTGTATCAACCCTGTTGCAGATCTTTGTGACATCTGCAAAGAGGTATACTTTTCCTTCCAGTCCGTCTGCAATGTCACTTATAAAGACATTAAAGAGGACCAGTCCCAGTACTAGTAACGCCCCTTTCTTCAGAGTGGACTCTCTTTATTATTACACTCTGCGTCCTGTTGTCCAGCAAATATTTTACCCAGGCTACCACCTTGGGGCCCACTCCAAGGCTGGCTAACCTGTGTATTAATCTTTTGTGTGGGACTGTGTCAAATGCCTTGCTAAAGTCTAGGTAGGCCATGTCCACAGCCCCTCCTTGGTCTACTACTTTGGTCACCCAGTCAAATAATTCTATTAGATTCATCTGACATGACCTTCCTGCAGTGAAACCATGCTGCCATGGGTCCTGTGCTCCTCTGGCCTCTAGAAACTCAACAATTATTTCCTTCAGAAGTGATTCCATCATTTTCCCTACCACTGAGGTCAAACTAACAGGTCTGTAGTTTTCTGCCTCTGTCTTGCTCCCACTTTTGTGAAGGGGAATCACATCTGCACTCCTCCAGTCCTCAGGTACCACCCCATCCTCCCATGATTTGTTAAAGAGGTAGTCAGTGGTGTCACTAGTTCTCTGCTTAGTTTTTTTAGAATTCTTGGGTGAATCCCATCAGGCCCCATTGCTTTGTCCACCTTCAATTTTAAAAGTTCTTTCAGAACCCTTTCGTCTGTGAATGGACTGGTATCAACCTCCCTTTCCATAGTGCTTCTATTCTTTGATTTAGGTACCTTCCCCCTCCTCTTCTTTTGTGAATACTGAGCAAAAGTATTCATTCAGTATCCCTGCTTTTTCACTGTCACCCTCTGCCCACCCTCCCTTCCATTTATTAAGCCTCACTATCCTTCCCTTTGTCTTTCTTCGCTCCCTAATATACCTGTTAAAGGTTTTATCCCCCTTCTTAACTGAGTTGGCAATATTTTACTTAGTTTGGGCCTTTGCTATTCTGACTGCCTTCCCTACTTTCTTCTGCTTTAACTGGTACAGTTTTCTGTCCTGCTCCTTCTGTGTTTCCTTATACTTCCTGAATGCTACATTTCCCCCTTAACCTTTCCTGCCACCTCTTTTGAGAACCATAGTGGTTTTCTCCTTCATTTTGTTTTACTGATTTGCTTCACACAAAGGCTTGTTGCCTCTGTGATGGTTGTTTTGATTTTCCCCATTGTTCCTTCACCCCTCCTTCTTGCCCATTTGCTAGTGCTTTTCTGAGGCGCTCTCCCATTTTCCCAAAGTCAGCCCTCCTAAACTCCATTACTCTTGTATGGCTGGACTCTATGGCTGTGTTTATTGTGAACTACACTGTTTGGTGGTCGCTTGTCCCCAGATTGCTACCCACTTCTAAATCTGAGATCCTTTCTCCATCCCTGTTTGACAGTACCAGATCTAAGATTGCTCCCTCCCAAGTGGCTTCCACCACTAGCTGTCTGAGGCATGCCCCCTGTAGGGCATCAAGAATAACCCTGCTCTTGGATGTGGCTGCAGCAAAGGTGCTCTAGTTAACATCTGGCATATTCAGGTCCCCCATTAACAATATTTCCCCCTTTCTGCCATTCTAAGGATGCCTTCTATCATTTCCTTGTCCACTGCCTCTCCCTGAGATGGGGTCTGTATACAACCCTGTGTAGATTGTGGTGCCATTGCCTGTCTCCAGGGTGACCCACAGTGGCTCATCTACTCCCTGCTTATCATTTAGTTCCACTGCTTTGATCCCTTCCCTTACATAGAGAGCTACTTCTCCTCCTCTTTTACCCTCCCAGTCCCTCCTGTAGCTTGTGTACCCTGGTATGTTGACATCCCAATCATGCTTCTCTGTGTACCATGTTTCTGTGACTGCCACAATATCCAGGTTTCCCTCTTCCATCAAGACCACTAGTTCAGGGAGCTTGTTACACAGACTATGGGCACTGGTACTCATCACCCTCCATTTTTTGATGGCCTTACCCCTTTTAGCTCCATCCCTGTCCTTACTGCCTTTTTCTGGATTTACCCCTGTCCTGCTCCCTATCGACTTCTCTGCCTTGTTGTCTACTTCACTTACTACCCTATTTTGGGGGGGCTGGGCTTTCCCTGTTTTCCTTCAGTGTCTACTCCCTTGGCTAGTTTAAATGCTTACCAATGAAGCATTTAAACCTATCACCCAGGATCCTGGTCCCCATCCCAGACAGATGCAGACCATCATGCCAGTATAGGCCTATATCACTCCAGGTGGACCCCCAGTCCCCAATGAAGCCAAATCCCTGAGCTCTGCACCAGATTTTCAACCAGTCATTGAATCCCATGGTGCGGAGTACCTTAGCCTCATCCATGCCATAGACAGGTAGCACTTCCGAGAAAGTTACCATGTGTGCATCTTGTTTAAGGCCCCTACCCATCTCCACAAACTCCTGCTGCACTGCTCTGATCCCATTCCTAGCCAGGTCATTTGTCCCTAGGTGAATAATGACATCCAGCTCACTCCCCCCTGCAGCTGTTCCCATGATCCTGAGGATTCTTTTCCTGTCCCTCCAAGCCATGGCACTAGGCAGACACCTTACCTCCTTTTCCCCTCCCTCCCCCAGTTCTACCCCCATAATGATTGAAGTCCCCACAAGGAGTTGTTTCCTTCCCCTGTGGGGTCCCATTCCACCCTTCTCTGGGTCTCCATTGTGGAGGTTCCCAGCATCCTACTTGGTCTCCACTACAGATGCCCCCATAGAGGAACCATGCTCCACCAGAATGGTGAATGAATTGTGGAGAGGCATGACTGGAGGGATGTGCCTCTGTTCCACCACCCTCACCCTCCCTGAGCCCAATGTGGTCCAACCAATCTTCTTTCTTGGCAACCTCTGAGGCAGTGGTGGTGGCCTGGGTGGTCCCTGGGTGAGGGAGGAGGTTTCTGAATCCCTGCCAGGTCAGCATGGAGACGAGCAACTTCCTCCCTCAGACCAGAGAGGTGCCTGCAAATAGGACAGCAATGCAGTCTCCAGAATGTCTCCCAGAAGACTGCTTCTCCACAGCCAGAGCATTGCACCACTCCCCACATGTCTATCTCCCTTCCTGTTTAAGATGTTTTTATTTTTTGTTTTTGGTTTAGTGTGTGCAAGCTTGTGAGTGTCTTTACCCCCTATTTGGTGTGCTGTGCCTTTAAAGATATGAACAGGTCTATGTCCTTAGCAGTTTTGGGGAAGTGATATCAGAACCCCTGGTATAAGTAAATGTTGCACTTGGGGTGGATGGGGTGAGGGGTAGGGTGGGTTGGAGTAAACCTATGCCCTCCAGAAACAATCAATTGATTTATCTTTGCCTTCTACTGTTGCTGGCACTGGCTGATATCACCACACTGGGACTCAAACTCAGCTTTAATGACTACAGATATCAGAAGTAGGAGAATGAGGAACCTAGTGAGACCCTCCACCACAGAGATCCTTACAAAGCAGGTAAGGTGGAACAACAAGTCTGTCAGGAGGAGGTGAGAGCAAGTGGAGTAGGGAGGGAGGGACTCAGCGCCTGCTTGAACCGAGTTTTGACAATATTCCAAATGGGCATGTAATTGGACAGTGTTTGGGCCTCTCTGGACCGCAGTCACATCTTCACTCTTCAAAGCTGGACCACGAACTGAAGAAACAGGTGTGCCATTCAGTGTATTTCAATGGGGTTTTGAACTTAGAGCCATATCATTTTTATTCATTTATTTTTTTGTGGCTACTTTGCTCCATTTATCTTTGTATGTTCAGTGGGCACTGGTGTGGACAGTATGGGTTTGCAGCTGGACATGTCCAGTAAGGACATGTGCAGCATCAGTTCAATTGGCCACTTCATTTTGTATGGCATTATGAGGACACAGAGCATAGCACTTCACACTTCTTTTATATATCTATATATATATATATATATATATGCATTTTTTTTTTCCTGTTTCTCCTCGTTTTGTCCTGCGGCCCCAGCACATGGCCATGTGTGTATGTGGAGTCATACACGCACCCATAAAGCTGGCTCAGCCCATTCCACCCCTCACCTGGTGATTGCCAGGGCCCTGAAGCCTGAACTACCACCCTTCCTCCACCGGGTGGCAGCCAAGGGGAAACCCCTCATTCCGCCAAGGGAAAGGAGAGCCACCTCTTAGCAACTCAATCCTGCTCATTCCCCTTCCCCAGCTTGCTGACCCATGACAACCAGGGCTCATTCCTGAACCTGAATCACTGGCGTGGTGTGAGGTGTGGCATCCAGCGCCTCAACCCTCAGTGCCACTTGGCTGGCCCCACACTTCTTTTTTTTTAAGTTTGGTCTGGACCTAGAGTATGAAGTGAGCCTGTGGGGGTGCTATAGGGTTTGGTCAGAGTGGGAGGCTGCAGTTGGCAGAAAGTGAGAAAGTGGGGCAGAGAGTTTGAGCAAGTCTAGGAGAACAGGGAATGTGGCAGCCATATTGGGGCTGGGATGAACTGGGTTTGAGGAGGACTGTCTGGGAGCATCTGGGAGGCTGGAAAAGCAAGGGTAGAGATAAAAAAATGAAAGAGAGGTGGAGCCCAAGGCAAGTGGTGCAATTCAATAAATCCAGGATATCTGACACAAAATACGAATGCACTCACCATCCACTCAAGTAGCAATACCAAACTGTTCTTCAGTTAAATCATAGACAGTTATTACCAGTATCATTGACAAAGGCAGCCATGCATCTGCATTGCATCAAACAGCTTACATTTCACCCTCCTTCCAGGGCTTCCTCAGAGCTGATTAAACAACATAAAAATACATTTAAATACTAGATCCAAGTGCAATCAGTGTGGCCACCAGTGGCCTCAGTTTTCTCATTAACAATGTAGGAAGTGCAAGCATGTAATATAAGTGCAATCAGTGAAATACAATCACACAAAAACAGCCTCTATGGCCATCAATTAATTTATAGTATTCATTATTTATCTTTAATTTCTTTAGTAAAATATCTTCAGTTTCCACACAATGTGTTAAGTAGCAGCATATACATGACCCCTTATTCATTGGACAGGCATCTTTAGAAGATGGCCTGTAAATATATAAACAAAATATATCAAAGTAAAAAACAGCGTAATATATGGATTCCCAATAACCAAGGTCTGAATGTCAGAAAAGAAGGACAAACAGAAAAGGGGAAAAGGGAAGAGGAAATGGGGGGAGGGGAAAAAGAGTGAAGGGGAAAAGAAGGAGAGGGAGGAGAAGAGAAGGGGCAGAAGAAAGGGGGAGGGAGGTGGGGAAGAAGGAAAAGGAGAAGATGGTGGGAAAAGGGGGAAGGAAAGGGGGAGCGGAAAGGAAAGAAGGGGAATGGTCGAAAAAAACACAAAACAGCAGGAACCTGGTTTATTTATTTTTTCCAAAAAAGAGCCAATTCAAATTATCATTAAGCCCAGGGTATTTTAATGCCCCCCCCACACTTTAAAAAATCCATTTCTGTTCTGCACAGTTAAGTGCACTCTCCAAATCTCCTCCTTTAACATTCCTGTATACATGTTCCACACCTACTACTGAGATCTGGGCCTGGATAGTCAGACTGCGCTGGGCAGGGGTGTAAGCCTGGGTGCAGCACAACTGGGTTGTGCCAGGGCAGGGACCAGGCGATATTCGACGGTGCTGAGCCATGGCTCAGCACCATTGAATATGGCACTGAGGGCACACGAACTGTGCACGGCGCAGTGGCACTGCACCAGTGTAAGTGGCAGAAGAGAGCAGGGGGATACACCAGCACAAGTGTGATTGCACTGGGAGCATCAACTGTGATATTCAGCACTGGGCATGCAAATAAGGCCATTATGCATGCAAGGCACAAATGGTGCCATTTGCATGTCATTATGGCCCCATTTGCATGCGGTGCGCCGATCCCCGGCAACTTGCACTTGGCGCCCTGCCAGGCTGCAGCCATCAGGTACCGCCACCCTGCAGATCCATGGTGGTCTCCTATCCCATTCGCTCGATCACAGGCACATGATATGACTAGGTCCATGGTGGACCAGTGGAGTTCCCCCTCCATTGCCTGATTGCAGGCATATGTGTCATATATTTTTTTATTTATTTATTTGATCATCGGTTTACAACCTTTGAGCCAGAGGCTCATTTCCAAAGGTACCTTGTCACATTGAGAACAAATACATAAACAGACTTTTGGTTACTGCATATGGGTTACATAGATTGCAAGCACATAACAGGCTTTTGGTAACAGCATATGGGTTACATAACTAGCAAGCATATGTGACTACACCAGGTAAACAGGTAAGCCAGTTTGGTTACAATGGCACATTCTTGCACGATGGTAAGAGCAAGCAGGAGGATAATAGCAGTACAGACAACAATGGGTGGGGATTAAAGAGGTGTGGTGAGGATGCCGCCCAGCGTGCATTGTCAGGGCACAGAGAGCTATGCCTCAAATTATAGACAGCTGCAGCTTCATGTATTAAAGAGTTGGCTGCGAAGTGCGGTTTTGAATTTGGAAATCATGGGGGCATCTGAGACGGGGGCAGGGAGCGAGTAATACCAGGATGGAGCTCTATAGCAGAAAGACCTCTATCCATGGGATGTCCTAGATCTTGGGACCAGAAAAATGGCCTTGCAGGAGGACCGTGTGCAGACCAAGGGTTGGGCTTGGTGGAGAGAGGCTGTCAGCCCAGGTGGGGATAGCCCAAGAAGAGTTTTTTTTCGTTATTAGGCATGTTTGGTATCGTAGACATTCATCTAGCTTCAGTAGTTTTGCCAGGTCATAGAGCTGGCATGAATGTGTAAGCCTGGTGGTCCCAGTGATTAGCCTGCATGCCTTATTTAGGATGAGGCAAATTTTATTGAGGGAGGTCATGTCAGCAGCGCCGTATACTGGTAGGCCATAGTCAACAAGGGATAGTATAGAGGAAGTAACCGCTAAACGGAGGGTAGCAGAGGGAGACTTTTTATGGCGGTATAAGATACCTAGCCGCACATTAGTGGCTGAGGCAAGGGCATCAATGTGGGTGTGGTAGGTGAGGGCTGAGTCAAAGGAGACCCCAAGGTACTTGTAGGAGTGGACTTGCTCTAGTGGTTGTTTGGAGCAGGGGAGGATATGGAGTGGGAAGTTGCTGGCTTTGTTTTGGGGGTGGGCAAAGAGCATTGCTTTTGTTTTCTTGAGATTAATGACCAGTCTGCGCTCTTTAAACCAGGTTTCAGCATCATTATAGGATAATTGTAGGGTGTCCTGGAGACAGATAGGGTTACGGTGGGTGGCAAAGATGACAGCGTCATCTGCGTACAACAGAATTTTCCCAGTGTATGCACTGGGCAGGGTATTAAGGTAGGGTGAGAAGAATAGGGGTCCCAGGATGGAGCCCTGAGGAACCCCTGATCGGATGGGACAAGTTTTGGAAAGTGTCCCATTAATTCTGACACATCGGGAGTGGACAGATATGTAGCTGATGCACCAGGCGAGAGGCCCAGTAGAGAAGCCAGTGTGGCAGAGGGCATCCAGAAGGGGGTGGGAGACTGTGTTGAATGCCTTTGAGAGATCAATGAACAAAGCCCCAGTTAGGGAGCCAGAGTCCAGAGAGGAATGTAGGAAAGCTGAAAATTCAACTAGTGCAGTGCCAGTACTGTGTCCTGCATGGAAACCGTGCTGTTCAGGGCAGAGGATGTTGTGTTTGGTCAGGTATTCAGTGATTTGCGTGGCAACCAGCTTTTCTAGGGCTTTGGAGAGGTGTGGGAGTATGGAGATAGGACAGTAGTTCCCGGCAGAGGACCTGTCACCACCTTTGTGAATGGGAGTAACAATGGCATTTTTCCATGCAGTAGGGAATTTCCCCAGGCAGAGGGATTTATTGAGAAGGCTGGCAAGTGGGGCAAGAACCTGATCCAGTACCAGATGGAGAATGCTGGGGTTCAGGGAGTCATCACCGGGACTATTGCTTTTTAATGCTCTGACCAGGTGGGTCTGGCTTCCTGGGCAGTTACTGTATGCAGATAGAAGCAAGGGTGCTGGAGGACTGGGGCAGGTAGTGAGGGTGGCTGGTCAAAGAAATTACTGAGCAGGACAGAGCTCAAGTCCGTAAAGAATGTGTTCAGGTAGTTTGCAATGTTTGCTGGATCAGTAACGGTTGTGCCATCAATGGTGATCTGGGATGGGGGAGGGGAGCGTGCGCTCCAATTTAATTGTTTGACATTATCCCAGAAAGTGTGGGCACACCCCCAGGAGGAGGAGGTGAGAGTGGCCTGGTAGTGGTCCACCTTGGCTTTTCAGATGGCCCAAGTGCACTTATTCCGTGCAGCATTGTAGGTCTGTCTGTCAGCCATCCAGCCTGTTTCTTTTTTGCCATTAACTTTTTATTGAGGAAAGAAAATATAAACAGAGGCGATACTCCACATAAACAACAAGTCACAAGGCTCGTGATACAATACAAATTTGGTAAATATAAGTATAATAAAATAAGTGATCACTCCCAAGTTTGGTGCCTCTCCACCCCCCACCCTATGGGACCTCTCGACACCCCCCTCCCCCCTGGACATGAAAATCCAAAAACAATAGCAGACAGCACATATATAAATAAGAAAGCTAATGAAATACTAATCATAAGTAAGCACAGACAAGAGGAGACCAGATTTTCTCAAACCTAGGAAGCTGATCTTTAAAAATTGCAATCTGTCTCTCAGTCCTAAGTAGAGCTAATAAATCAGTTAGCCATTCAGAGTAATGAATTCTAATGTTGTCTTTCCAGTGTCTAAGCACAAGTTTTTTAACTGAAACAGAAATCAGAGATATGTGAAACTTTCTCTGCGGCACACAAATCTCAGGCATATACCCTAGTATACAAATCTCTGGTTTAAACAGATCATCAAGGCCCAAAAGTGGATTCACCCTTTCCTTAATGTCTGCCCACAATGGAGATATCTTAATGCAATGCCAAAATATATGCAGCAAATCTGCTCCTTCCGACCCACATCTAAAACAGCGAGAGTCCGGCAACAATCCAAGTTGGACCAGCTTCTGGGGAGAGTAATAGATATTATGTAATATCTTGAACTGAGTTAACCTAAGCGGATCCTGTTTCAAATACCTATGACAATTAGCCCATATTTGCCCAATCAAGTTCTAAATTGGGAAAACACCGTTCCATACTGATGGAGGAGTATAACCATCTGGAAAAGTCCAGTTTAGAAGAACTGCATATATTTTGGATATTGCATGGGGCACCCACTAGTGGCCTAATAGTATCCCAAAGTCTATCCTAGAGGGTTTAAAGCCCTTCGATCCCAAATTCTGAAGTACGAGATGACGTATCTGATACACTTTAAAACACTCGCTTATCGGTAAACTCAACCTAGTAAGAATTTGGGGAGTCGTGTAAAGTTTACCATCTACCTAAAATAGATTGCCCAGTGTAATCTCCTCCAAGCTAGGTAACCATCTACCCCCAATCGGCTTCCCTCCAATCAGCCAAGAGGGGCTGCCTATAAGCGGTTGAAGCCCATCTAGTTTATACTCATATTTCAAAAAATTGCAAAATTGGTCATGAATCTTGAGGGAAACCCAGATGGGGGAGTTCCGTGAGAGAGAGATTAATCTGGGGGGAGAAAACAACAGAGCCCTATGGTTAAAACCCAATCTCTTAATAATAGAACGTTCAATGTCTAGCCAGAGAGGTGTATATTCCGCATGCCCTTCTAAAGTAGAGGAGTCCAACCACCTGCCATATTTGTTAATCTGGGCAGCCCAATAGTATAGAGCGAAATGAGGAAGCCTCAGACCCCCTTGGATTTTAGGTGCCGCAAGCTTATTGTAAGACATCCTAGCCTTCTTAAAGTTCCAGATGAAATTAGCTATTAGTTTATGAATCTTGCTAAACCAGCCCAACGGAAGCTGGATGTTTAACATAGTTAATGGATAGAGAAGCCTGGGAAAGACATTCATTTTAACTATGCTAATTCTACCCCAGAGTGATAACGGGAATTGAGCCCACCTTTTCAAATCTAGATCAATTTTACGAATTAGAGGGTCTAAATTGAGATATCGAAGGCGATCGGGTCTTAAGGCTAAAGAAAGCCCCAAATAGTTGAGTGATTTAGTACTCCAACCCAGACCCATCTCAGTAATATCCTTCTTAAAGAATCCTTTAGAGAGAGGAAACACAACTGTTTTATCTGGATTTAATCTATAATTAGATACTTGACTGTAATCCTTGATGACCTTCAACAAAGCAGGAATAGAGGAGACCGGATCCGACAAGTAAATCAGAAGGTCGTCCGCAAAAGCAGTAACCTTGATGGACTGGTCACATATCCTAATCCCTTGTATCGTGTCATCAAGAATAATACATCTAATAAGGGGTTCTAAATAAAGATTAAAAAGTAAGGGAGATAGGGGGCAGTCTTGTCTTGTTCCAGCCTTAAGAACAAAGGGATCAGAAATAACACCATTGCAGGTCACTCTTGCCGTCGGGTTTGAATATAGAGCCTTAATCCAACCGACAAATTGTGCCTGGAAACCCGCCCGCAACATCACCTGATAAAGAAAAGGCCAGTAAACCCTATCAAACGCCTCTTCTCAGCATCCAAGGAGACCAAGGCCTAGAGGTGTTTATTTCCCTCGGAGGCCGAGAAAATGTGAGATAGTGTCTGAAAATGATCGAAGAGGATCTGCCCTTCATAAATCCCACTTGTTCCTGTCCTATTAACTGAGGCAGATATTTACCGATGCGTAGAGCCAGAATTTTTGCCAAGATTTTAACATCATAGTTAAGTAAGGAAATGGGGCGGTAACTACCAGGATTTTCAAGCAGCTTATTAGGCTTAGGAATTAAAACTATTAAGGCTTCAAAAAGATACTTATCCACTTCTTCTCCCGATAGTATATGTCGGAATAGGTTGGCCAGTAGTGGGATCAGCTGGGGAGAAAAGATTTTGTAAAAATTAGGTGAAAAACCATCAGGGCCAGGAGTTTTATGGGCCGGCAGGGCGCTTATTGTGTCCTGTATCTCCTTATATGTAATATCTGCCACCAGTTCCTTACTATTATCCCTCCCCAAATTAGGGAATGGTATTTTATCTAGGAATTTCTGGATATTGCTTGGCCGTGGTGGATCGCACATATCTCCATACAATGTCTCGTAATAATCACGGAAAACGAGGTTAATATCCTCTGGGGTGGTTTTAATTAGTCCATCTTTACTCGATCTAACACTCTCAATGATTCGAGATGCTTCCAACTGCGCTAAACGTTTTGCCAGTAACCTACCCGGCTTTTCCCCCTGATCCATGTACAATGATGAGTTTTAATGATGGCAAGTTCAACTTGATCCCCTAATATTTTAAGATATTCATCTCTAACCTTGGTTAGCTTTAATTCCGTTTCCTCTTGTGGGTTAATAACCAAAGAAGCCTGGAGTTCTTTGATCACTCTCAGTTTATCAGTCAATAACACACTAGTCTCTTTTTTCTTAATAGTAGCCTGTTTAATAAAGAGGCCCCTCAAGAAAACTTTTAGAGTCGCCCAAAGAATATCCGGTCTGGTTTCCAGAGTAGAGTTTAATGTTAAGAACTCCTCGATATGAGAAGATATAAACTTTACAAGTTTGGGCAGGCGAAGTAGCTGGTCATTAATTTTCCACCTGTTACCCCTGCCCAGAGCCACTGGGAATGAGATTACAACTTCAACAGCCAAGTGATCTGACATGGAGGCAGGCAAGATTTCTGCGGAAAAACAACCCCTTTAAACAAAACCTTGGAAAGGAAAATATAATCTATTCTTGAGCCCATTTTGTGTACCGGTGAGAAAAAAGAGAATTCTTTAACTTGCGGATGCAGAACCCTCCATACATCCGACAGCCCCAATCGCATCATTAGATCGGTTAGTGCTAAGGAGGCCGGGGCAAGACCCAAGTGTTGTCTTGAGGATTTATCTAATGTAGGATCTAGAACCATATTAAAATCTCCTCCTAAAATTATAGGTATGTGGGCGAAGGGCAGTAACTTATGCAACAAATTAACAAGAAAATCATGGTTATCCGAGTTCGGCCCGTAGACTGAGCCCAACAGTACTTCTCTCGTATATAATTTCCCAACAGTAAGGATAAACCTCCCATCCTTATCGGCAATAGTCTTACTAGATACAAATGGTGCCATCTTGTGGATTAAAATTGAGACCCCTCTACTCTGTGCGGATCCTTGAGCAGAGAAAATTTCACCAAACTGTCTCTTTCTTAAACGTTTACTTTCCTCTATTAGCAAATGATTTTCTTGCAGAAAAACTATCTTAACCGTGGCTATTTCCAAATACTTTAACAGTTTGAATTGTTTAGTACGGTGTCTGGCACCCTTGACATTTAATGTACAAAACTTAATACAAGTATCCGTTCCCATAACTTACAAACCCAATAAAAAACCATAGTCTGCTTTGTGTACCCTATATAACCCCAAGTCTCGTGTCCAATACCCAACACCCCAAAGGTTGAGAGGCCCCCCAACCCACCTCCGTTCTCAAATAGAGACAAGCCCACCTAATTACCCCCCTACACCCCAGCCCACCCGGCATATCGTGGCCCATGACAACAGCGCCCTTGACCCTGCCTCATCCGCGCCCTCCCCCACCAGTAATATTAACATGAGTAGATAACTACATGAAAAATATAACTATTTTAACCACCACCAATCTGAATTGCATTGGACAACTAAAATAAAATTGCACATCAGGGCTCAAATTTTATTTATACAATAGCCAATTGGTCATATATCCAACTCACTATTACGGAGGCCATGAAGTCTTCCTATGCACATCATGTCTTTACTCTGTATATATATAAAAAAAAAAAAAAAAAAAAAAAGGGGGGAGGAAAGGAAAATAAATCAAATAGTCCAAGATGTCCTGGTATTACGTGGAAACTTCTTGCTACAGGTATATAGTCCAACAGTGATTCTTCATCTTAACTCAAGTAAAGCAGTTGTCTGAGAAGAACAAATCAGACCCCATGCCAAGCCTTCGATATTTCATGTATCTTTAAAGAGATTTGGAAAGGCCTTATGCAGTGAAGCTGCCGCTGTTTCCACCTCCTCGAAAGCACTCCAACCTTCCGGCGTTCGAACCTGCAATTTGGCAGGATAGCCCATTCTGAACTGGATGCCTGCAGCCACAAGTTTGCTGACCAGGGGGTGGTAAGCCTTCCTCTTTTGGCGGACCGATAACGGCAAATCCTGGGTAATCCGAATCTTTACTCCAGCCCAAAAGACTTCCTTATTTTCTTTTACCTTCAGGATAAACAGCTGTCACTCCTGGTAATTAAGAAAGCGGAATATAAAGGAGCGTGGCGGCGCAGCTGGTGGTGGGGCTGGCCATAGAGCGCGATGGGCCCTCTCAATCATATAGGCAGGACCAAAGGGAGAAGGGCCTGCAATCTTCTCTACCAGTTTTTGCACGAATTTAATAGGATTCGAGCCTTCTTCCCCCTCTGGCAAACCAATAATAACAGCGTTGTTTCGCCGACTTCTGCCCTCTAGATCCTCCACCTTAGTTTCTAGTTTAGCCATCCGTTGTCTCATAAGCACCAGTGCTGGTTCAACTTTATTATAATGCCCTTCCAAAGAGTGAATCCTCGCTTCATTATCGGAGGTCTTTCTGGTTAAATCTTCCAGTGCCCCCGAGATTATTTTAATCTCTCCCGCTAGCTCCTGCATTTGGTTCTTGAATGGGCGAAACTCCTCAAGGAATTTTGCTAGTGTGAGCGGCTCCTCTTCTTTAGGACTAGCATCCGAGGCAACCTGGTGTGAGGAACTCGAGGCCCTGGCTTTCTTTGGGGCCTTTACTGGAGAAGCTGGCGGTGTGTGTTTAGGTGGATTTTTACGCATCTCCTCATCCATCTGCTGTCGATTGTAGCAAAACTGCTGATCGGATGTCAAGGATTTCGTTTCCAACGATGATCGGCAGTGAAAACCGTAAGTAATAGTGCAATTAAGGCAGGAGGGATCGGAGCGTTTAGAGAGAGCAGCTATCTTTCGCCCTGCATCACGTGACTCCTCCATCCAGCCTGTTTCTGTGGCAAGGTGCCATAGGTTATCCCTAAGCCTGAGCAATTGTAATAGGGCAGGAGTAATCCATGGCACATTATGTTTTTTGGTTTGGGCAGCCGTGAGGGGTGCGAAGAGGCCGCAGGCTTTGTTAAAGGTTTGGGAAAAGAAGGCAAAGGCAGTATCTATGTCAGGAGCATGGTGAATGGAGGACCAGTTTATCTGGACAAGAAATTGCTTGAGGTTTTTCAACCTACCTGGTCTGAAACGCCGGTGGAGTGTGGGCTGGGCTGAGACTCGGGGTGAGAGGGTCACCCAGTGGAATAGGATAGGGGAATGGTCACTGAGTGAGTCAGGGAGGACTTGGATGTCCAGGATTTTTTGGGGGCGGTTGGTGATGATAACATCTAGGAGGGTGCTGTACCTCTCTTAAGGTTTACTCTAGTGGGTTGGGAAATGAGCTGTGTCAGATCAATGGCTGCGAAGGAGTCCCAGGTGGTGGAGGAGGTGGCACTGAGCCAGTACACGTTAAGGTCCCCCACAAAGACTTGCTCTGCCTTGTGAGGGAGGGTGGCAAGATAATCAGTTAAGGATGATAGTGCCGAGTTTTGGTTCTTTGGGGGAATGTAGGCAGAGGTGAGATAAAGAGGGCCCCTGGAGGGGTCTGGAGTAAGTTTAAGGGTAAGGGCCTGTGCCCTGCTAGCAAGGGCTGGAGCAGGGAGTGCTTGACCAGTGAGAGTATCCCTGGTATAGATTGCACAGCCACTCCCCATGTTTGCCTACATGATCCTCCCTGTATAGGGTGTAGCCAGGGAGGGAGACAAAGGAGTCAGGGGTGGACTTTGAAAGCCAGGTTTCCACTAGTGCAATGACATCCGGTTTGTGCATCAAGACCCAGCATTGGAGGGTATCATATTTTTTCAATAAGCTGCATATATTCATGGAGGCAATGCTCAGACCGGGGGACCCACCTGGTGGGTTGGCCTGGGTGGGGCCTGGGTTAGGATGTATATTGCCTGTTAAGAGTAGAAGGAGGACCATGGCTCTGGCCAGGGAGCGGTGATGTGTGGGCTTCCAACGGGTATGTGAGGATGGGGAGGGGACCTTCAGGGAACAGGGGATGGGTAGGGTTTGCCAGGCTGGGAGGGCAAGAATGATTAGCCGCCAAAGGGAGCCTGGGTAGGCGGTGGGGAGGTACCCAGGGGATGGGTGCTGTGGGCCGGTGCACATGAACAGTGTAGAGTGAGGTCGAACTATGTCAGGGAGAATTGTTGGTGCTGGTACCAGTAAGCCAGGGGAGATGACTGGCTGGTGGGACAAGGATACTAGAAGGCAGATGAGGGGGAGGCACTTTAGGAGGAGGTGGACTACCATGGCTCTTGTGGTAGCAGTAGGATAGAAGGTAGAAGTATTTAGGCTGTCTACCACAAAGCGTGGATACCACTTTGGATTAGTGGTAGTGACACGGACTCTGGTGCGAAGGGTACAAGGTTCAAGCCCCTGCCAGGGCAGCTAGAAAAGCGCCTGGCTGAGAGCAGTTATCCACGTTCTAGGGGTCTGAGGCAGGCTGGGTTGGGCCGAAAACAGGGTGAGAAATAATGACTCCTAGTGGTCACTGGTTGTAGGTTTGGAGGTGCAGTAAGGAGTCAGGATGTAGGGCAAGCTGTGGGGCTCAGTGCTGGGAGAGGTGTGGGCAGGGGTAGGTGTGGGTTGCAGAGGAGAAAAGTGGCACAGGAGGTTAGAGAGGTTCCAGGAAGTCAAGGGGGGAGGAAGACAGGTAGTGTAGCTTGAGGTGGGAGTGTGTGGGTCCCTCTGGTGGCTGGCAGGTATAACCTGCAAATAGAAAAGTAGGGACTTGTGGTCCAGTGGAACCCCCCCCAATGCCCGATCATGGGTGGCAATTGCACAAGAGACTCTGGTGGTCAGTGGTAGCCCCTCCACCCACCCACTGGGGTCCCCAGCACCCCTCCGCATCATTGGCAGGTGGC
The DNA here is from genome assembly GCA_016271365.2 of Neoceratodus forsteri. Classification (NCBI taxonomy): domain Eukaryota; kingdom Metazoa; phylum Chordata; order Ceratodontiformes; family Ceratodontidae; genus Neoceratodus; species Neoceratodus forsteri. The sequence goes on along the minus strand of CM057449.1, from coordinate 1,175,011,192 downwards.
AGTATCCCGCCCACATGCCGCCGATACCGAATGACAGCGTACAGTACTGTTTGTACACCTATTGGTCCGCTGTGTGGCCCAATGGGCATGCAGACCATACTGTACTACACAGGCCCAATATGTGAATGAGCGCGAGTACAGACAGCACTGTACTGCGTTCATTTCTCCGAGACCTGTGGCGTACAATATGATCTCATGCCGTATCCTGATGGACAATAGGTGTACAGGTGACACTATGCTGACTCGTCAATGAGTAACATCGCGGGTGAAGTGTTGCCACCCCGATGACGGGGGTGCTGGGTGGCGGGGACCTCAGTGGGGTACCACTGACCACCAGGAGCTTACATCGAATGTATGCTTATGATCAGGCAATGGGGGTTCACAGGTCACAGGGACCTATATGGCACGATGCCCATGATTGGGTGAATGAGGGTATTCCTCTGGACCTCCAGGGATGTTTTATTACTTATGCCTGTGATCGGGTGATGGGGTGGGGTGGGGGGCACGATGCTCCCAGGACAGGGGACCTGTAGACAGTGATCTGGGTGGGCTGGTGGTCACCCACAGCTGGCGGCTGCCATGTTGCACCCTGCATTATGGCAGCTCACCTGTGGGTGGGCCAGGATTTGTTCCTGGTTTTGCCAGGCACATCTTTGTTCCCCCTGAGTGGTGCAAGGTGGAGCTGTGCCAGCATGTGCACCTCACACACCGAGCTGAATATCAGGATGTGCCACATATGCATGGGCATGCCCCCTGCACTTGCGCTGCATGCATTACTGTTGTGCCCTGGTGCATCCGGAGTTGTGCATCACAACTTGCCCCTTTCAATATTGCGCCAGGGCACATTGGTGAGTTGCACATAGCGCATCCCTGTTGCACCATGTGCAACCCTTTTGACTACCCAGGCCCTTGTGTTTGACTCCTGGAATTTTATGGACATGGTGGGCCATTGTGTAACTGAAGTTCTTTTTTTCTAATTGCCTGTATATGTTCATTTATTCGAAACCTCAGTTTACGCTTGGTCCTACCTACATAAAAGCTCCCACATGAGCAAGTAAGGAGGTAAACAATTGATTCAGAGTTACAGTCAATCCAGCCCCTAATAGCCTCTAATTTGCCAGTGCTTGGATTCACAAACTTCACTTTCCATTCCATATATTGGCATGTCCTACATAGACCACAGGGTTCTGAACCCCATTTAATAGTGATCTGTCTTACTTTGATATCTGGTTGATAACTATGTACCAGTTTATCCTTAAGGTTGGTCCCTCTCTTAAAGAACACTCTGAGTGGTTATTCAAGGAGTGTTTTTAACTCAGTTACTTGTCTGAGTATGGAAAAATTCTTTTTAACAATGTCCACAACCTCCTTACTGCCTCCCACATAGGAGGTCACAAATGAAATGCCAGGGTCAAACTGTTTTCTCTTTTGTTTGGGCATAAGCAATACCTCCCTAGTTTTCCCTCTGTTATCATATAAAAATTCAAATAGTTCCTCTTGTGGGTACCCCCTATCTAGGAATTTGGTTGTGAGTTGTTCAGCTCTCAAATCAAACAGTTCCATGGTCGAACAGTTCCTTCTTACCCTCATATACTGTCCCTTGGGCAAGTTATGTATCAAATGGGGATGGTGGCAACTAGTGGAGTGGAGCAGGCTATTGAAATCTGTGGGCTTTGAATACAAATCTGTGTACAATGTGCCTTCCCTAGATTTAGTAATAGTCAAATCCAGGAAATTAATACTATCTATCCCCACTGTTGCTTTAAATTTAAGATTGCAATTGCTGTCTTCCAAAAAAGTTATAAATTATTGTAATTCAATGTTGTTATCACACCAGATGATAAATATGTCATCAATATAATGTTTATAAATGTCAATCAAGTCAAAATAAGAATTTTGACTTGCATCATATACCACACTTTCCTTCCACTCCCTAAGATAGAGGTTAGCCAAACTGGGTACCAAAGTGGCCCCCATGGCTGTCCCTTTAATTTGCTTGTACACTCAACCCTCAAACATAAAGACGTTGTTGTTTAGAACTATTTCTGTGAGTGTAGTAACCATGTTAATACTAGTCTGTGGGATGTTGGTGTATTTCAGTAGAGAATGCTCTATAGCCATTAAACCCTTGTTTTGTGGGATATTTGTGTAGAGCGAGTCCAAACTCTAGCGTGACCAGCTTCCAATCTTTTTCTACTTGTATCTCTTCCAAGATTCTCAACATATGTCCAGTGTCCTTGACATAACTCAGTAGTTTTTCCACCAAGGGATTAATATAGCTGTCCAAAAATCTAGAGATGGGCTCAGTAATCCAGCCCATCCCTGATACTATTGGATGGCCAGAAGGAGAAAACTTATCTTTGTGAATCTTGGACAGAGTATTCAAGGCAGGTTTAATAGGTTCTTGAACAGACATATAGAACAATTCATCTGTGGTTATGAGTGCATTCTCATGTAACTCCAACAGGATACTTTCTATGTGTTTTTTTTATATTGACAGTAGGGTCAAAAGTAAGCATTTGGTAAAAAGCAGTGTTTGATAATTGCCTATTAACCTCTGCAATATACTTATCAGTGTCCTGGATCACGATACTGCCTCCCTTATCTGCAGGCTTTATTGTGATAGTACAATCTGATTCTAAACCTGCTAAGGCCTCTCTATCTATTTCAGTAAGGTTACATCTAGGCATCTTTGGTTCACTATTGTACAACTCAGTCAAATCCTGTAAACAACACTGTAGCTGTAGAAAAGTATCTACTGCAGGATGTGGGGGACAAAATGCAGACATTGGTTTAAACCTAATATTACTACAACCATTAAATTCTTGAACATTATTATTTTCAATACCTTCCTGACTTAAGACATCACTATCTGTTACATCATGTTTATGAAAACACATTTTTTAATTCAATTTACGAGCAAACTTCTGTAAATCTAAATAGAAATCAAAATTACTAACAGTGTACGTTGGTGCAAAGGACACTCCCTTTGAAAGTACCTGTGTCCCTCTTTCAGTCAGTAAACAGGAAGATAAGTTCACCACATTTAATATCTGTTGGCCATTGAAGCTGGAGCCAATCGTCCCTTCCTTGACCCCTTGGTCTCCTTCCCCCTCCTCGTCTTCCTGGAACAGATGCATCCATGTTTGTGAACGTAAAGCATGTTCTCCTGTTGCTCCTCCTGGGTACGATTTCCCAAGGAAGAGTCTACCCAAAAAAAAGGATTGACTTCAGGTTCAATTTCATCTAAGTCAGTAGAACTTTCCCCAGTGCTGGTTTTGGCAGAGGTAGCCCCGATAGAGCACTTCAGAATGGAGCATGGGGTGTCTGTACTGGTTGATGCAATTATTGTCGAAGTAGCATTAGGTGGTGCAGTCCCAGGTGTTCTGGATTTAGTCCATTTGAAAATACGCCCCAGCAGGTAATCCCTAGTGTCTCTTACAAATTTCTTCTGTTTCTGGACTTTAAGCTTATAATCATAAGGGTAGAGATTGTCTGGGAGTCTGGTACATGTACTGGGTCACTGTGAAAGAAAGAGTGGGAAACTGGGACTCCAGAATTTGGGAAAGTGGGGGGGCAGAGCTCAGCTGGGGCATGGCTCTGTCCTGGTCCTGGATGTGAAGCAGTTCAGCTCTGCTCTCCCTGCCATTGCTGGCTCAACTCCCAGCAGTGCTGGGATGAGATGGATGAACATACAGGGTCAGGCTGCCTGCACGGGAATTAATTTGGACTGAACTGGAGTGTACTATACACCTATGGGAGTAGGGTGGGGCTTGGAGAGAGTGGGAGGCTTCCACTGGGAAACAGACAGTAGGAAGCTGGAGCTGCAAATGTGTACAAGGCTAGGAGGACTGGGAACATAACAGGCCAGGCTGGGGCTCAGAGTAAGTGGGAAAGACTGACTTGGAGTGACTGGGAGGCTAGGAAAGACTGAGCAGAGACTCTTTTGGAGTCTGAAATTAGAATGGGGAGAAAGTGGGAAACTGGGACTGTGGATGCTGGGAGAGTGGGGGGTGGGCTTGGAAGCTGGGAAAGTGGGGGGCTTGGCTGGGCATGGCTCTGCCCTGGATGTGAAGCAGCTGAGCTGTGCTCTACATGCCATTACTGGCTCAGCTCTGAGCAGTGCTGTAGTGAGATGGATCCGCAAGCTGGGGCCAGGCTGCCTGCGTAGGACTGAACTCGCAGCCTGAACCTGCCCTCTGGATTTCATTTCCCAAAAAAACTCATGTCTCCTTCCATTCCTGAATCTTGCCTGTCTTTGTTTGTGCTTTTGTCTTTGACTCCCTGTCCAGATCACTACGTGTGTGTGTGTGTGTGTGTGTGTGTGTGTGTGTGTGTGTTTGCATGCACTCATGTGCCTGCCTCACTGTCTCCTGGCTGTAAAGCTATTTCTTTTTGTTTCGTGACCTATACCATGCTGCTACCATCCCAATTGATGTGACTTCTCTTATTCTTTTACTGCTGCTGGAACTGGCTGACATCATCACACTGGCACTCAATCTCAGCTCTAATGAATACAGCTACGTGGAGTAAGAAAACAAGGAACCTGCTGAGCTCCTCCACCACAGAGATCCTTACAAAGCAGGTAGGGTGGAGCAACACGTCTGTCAGGAGGAGGTGAGAGCAAGTGGAGTAGGGTGAAGGGAGGACTCAGCACCTGTTTGAACTGAGTTTAGACAATATTCCAAATGGGCATGTAGTCAGACAGTGTCTGGGCCTCCGTGGACCGCAGTCTCATCTTCAGTCTTCAAAGCTGGACCACAAACTGAAGAAACAGGTGTGCCATCCAATGTATTTCAATGGGGTTTTGAATTTAGAGTCATATCATTTTTATTTTTGTATTTTTTGTGGCTAATTTGCTCCATTTATCTTTGTATGTTCAGTTGGCACTGGTGTGGAGAATATGAGTTTGCAGCCGGACACTTCCAGTAACAACACATGCAGCATCAGTTCAATTGGCCACTTCATTTCTTGTGGTATTATGATGTGGAGCATAGCACTGCACACTTCTTTTTTTTTTCTATATGCATTTTTGTATCCCCCCCACCATTTTCTCCCCGTTTCATCCCGGGTCCCCCGCACATAGCAGTTTGTGTACGTGGAGGTGTACACGCACCCCACAATGCTGGCTCAGCCTCCTTCACCCTTCCCCTTGAGATCACCTGGCCCCCCATAGCCTGAATTACCACTTATCCTCCACCAGGTGACAGCCAAGGGCTGGGGAAACCCCTCATTGGTCCATGGGAGAGGACAGTCACCTCGCAGCAGCCCAATCCTGCTCCTCTGCCTTTCCATCTTGCTGACCCCTAAAAACCCAGGTTCTTTCCCAAACTCAGGTCTCTGGTGTGGCACGGGGTGTGGCATGCACGGCCTCAACTCGTAGCATCAATGGGTCAGCTGTTCACTTCTTTTCTTAACGTTTGGTCTGGACCTGGAGTACGCGGTGAGTGTGTTGGGGTGCTATAGGGTTTGGTCTGAGTGGGAGGCTGCAGTTGGGAAACAGTGGGAAACTGGGGCTGAAAGAGTGAACAAGGCTAGGAGGGCTGAGAATGTGGCTGCCAGATTGGGGCTGGGATGAACTGGGTTTGAGGAGTACTGTCTGGGAGGCTGGAAGAGCATGGGTAGAGATTGACTGGGAATTTGTACAGAGAGCGAGAAAGAGAGAAGAAAGAAAGAAAGAGAGAGAATGAGAGAGAGAAAGAGAGAGAGAGAGAGAGAGAGAGAGACTAGGACTCCAGAAGTTGTGAAAGAGAGAAGGGTGGGCTCAGTTGGAGCATAGCCCTGTCCTGGTCATGAATGTAAAGCAGCTCAGCTCTGTTCTTCCTGCCATTGCTGTCTCAACCCCCAGCAGTGCTTGTAAAGATGGATCCACATGTAGGCGTCAGGCTGCCTGCAGAGGAATGAGTTTGGACTGGACTGGAACATGCTATGTACCTATGGGGGTAGAGTGTGGCTTGGAGAGAGTGGGAGGCTGGCACTAGGAAACAGACAGTAGGAAGCTGGAGCTGGCAGTGTGTGCAAGACTAGGAGGACTGGGAAAATAACAGCCCAGGCTGGGTCTCAGAGTAACTGATAAAGACTGTCTGGGAGGGACTGGGAGTCTGTGAAGGACTGAGTAGAGACTCTTTTGGAGTCTGAAACTGGGATGGGGAGAAAGTGGGAAACAGGGAACTGGAGTTGGAGAATGAGGAACCTGGTGAGACCCTCTACCACTGAGATCCTTACAAAGCAGGTAGAGTCAAGCAACAAGTCTGTCAGGAGGAGGAGGAGGAGGTGAGTGAGAGTGGAGTAGGGAGGAGGGAGGGACTCACCACCTGCTTGAACTGAGTTTAGACAGTATTCCAAATATGCATGTAGCCAGACAGTATTTGGGTGTCTGAGCCAGGTGTACAGACTGCCTGGTTGTACAGATAGAATATCTGAGCTGGTTGTATAGACAGTGTGAGTCTGGTTGTACAGACAGTGCCAACTGGGTATCAAAGCTTAATGCCTTGTGTCTGGGTGACAGTCAGGTGTAGTTGCAGTGTTAATGCGGCATCTTACCATGGTGAATAGACAGTGTGTCCCAGGTGTCAAAGCTGAATATCCAGTTTCTACGTGTCTGAGCATGGCGTATAAACGAAAATGGAATACATTGCAATATAGTGAAAAATATGTCTTAATGTATGTCAATACACTGGGAAATACATTTTTCCAATGTAATATATTATATATTATGAAATATATTTTTTAAATATACTGACATAATATATTTCCAACCCATAGTATGTAAAAATGTATGTCACTATATTGAGAAATACATTGACTCAATGAAATATAATACACAGTGTATTTCAACATATACTGAAACCATATATTCTGCCTCATGCATTTCTTGAAAGCATGCTAATCTATTTAGTAATACATTGTCAGAAATATATTATTAGTATATTTCAAAATATATACTGTATTCTTTGTAAGTTACATATATTTTTTGTTACATGTATTTTATATATGTTATATATATTTTATATGTTACATATATTTTTTTATCATAGAAGAATGTTTTATTGATGTTGCCGAGACATCCATGAAACATAGTACTACTACAACCACATAGTCACAGCAGCAAGTAATGCACCCAGTTAGCAACATTTTTGTTAACTAGTACTGCGTATTGGTCAGTATACATCCTACAAGAATGCCAAGCAGTGCAGCTGAGTAGAGGTACAGAAGAAAAAAACATGAATGTGAATTAAGAGACAGTATCGATGGTTAGAGAGGTGCCAAAGGTTCAGACTGGGGGATTATTGTAAGGGGGAGGAATCTTGCAAAGAGGGGACTGTAGGTAGGAATCCCACTTCCTTGCATAACTATCAAATCAACCTTGGTGTGCATAGGACAGATGTTCAAGAGAGGCTAGTCGAGGCAATGCTGCATGCCAGCTCTTCCGAGAGGGCAGAAATGGTTGACACCATTACATGAGAAGAAGGCGCTTGGCCTCCATAAGGGCCAGCATAACCCACTCCCGAGCAGGAGCAGGGAGAGCCCCCAGCAAAGTCATGTATCCCAACAGGAGCTTTGGGTCTGCCAAGGATACTCCAGAGACCACAACCTGAGAGCAGTCAGAAGCCACAGCCGACCAGAAGGGCAGCAGCAAGGGGCAGGTCCAAAGGACATGCAAGAGGTTTGCCTCCAACTGATGGCAATGCCAGCAATTAGAAAGGTCCAAAAGACCACGTTTATGCAGAACCACTGGGGTGCGATACCAACGTAGGAGAATTTTGAACTGCATAAACCGACTTTTCATATCTCTATATTGCTTATGTCCATCCAGCAAATAATGGGCCCAGGTTGTTTCGTGGATATTACAATTAAGAGTCTCTGCCCATTTGAGCCTGCTCTGGGCTGAAGGATCCGGATGAGCTTCTCTCCAGGTCCTGTAAAATTGGCCAATAAGGCCATGCATGGTGGGGGATTTGTGGAGCCTCCTCAGCCACCTCAATTTACTGTCAGTTGAATAATGCCCGGAAAGCTCTTGGAGAGCGCTGAGCAGCTGGAGATATCTCCAAAAGTCCACAGAGGGGAGCAGAAATTTAGGTTGCAGCTGTTCATAGGAGAGCAGGACATTGGAGTCTGGCATGCGTATATCTTGAACCTTAAGTATGCCCTTCGACTCCCAGGTAGGCCATCTGAGTGGCAGACCCCCTACCTATAGAAGGGGGTTACGCCACAGAGACACATACCAGAAAGGAGGGACCCAGGCAACCCGGAGTGTATTAGAGAGGGACATGAGGGTTCTCCATGCTTTGCTAGTTTCCAGCATGATGGGAGAGAGAGAACATGGGAACCTTTGGTCTTCGGGTGGAGCAACACCTCAAGGGAGCTGCCCCTGAGTAGACCATTTTCAACCTGTACCCATGGAAGCTCATGATGTGCCCCCGGCACAAACCAATGGGAAGGAGTAGCCATCATGCATGCCATGAGGTAACCCTTGAGCCAAGGGACTCCCAATCCCTCACGAGACCAGTGCGCCTGAAGCTTTTGCCTATTCCATCTCGGAGGTTTGCCGTCCCATATGTAACTGAACATGAGCCAGTCTAGGGATTTAAATAGCTTAGGGGAGAGGAAGATTGGCAGGTTATTGAGGAGATACATGACCTTAGGGAGAAGCAACATCCTCGCTGCCACTACTCTGATGGGTAGAGACAACTGAAGCCTAAGCCACCTTACCACCTCCAAGAAGAGCTGAGCCAGCAAGGGAAAGAAATTGGAGGACTCCCACTCTGACCATCAGTTAAGAATATAGATAACTATGTTACATATATTTTAATACATATTACATATATTTTTATGTTGTCTTGCCCGCTCAGCACAGACAACATTTTGGGGTTGCTTGAAGTGGAAGAGCAGGTTTTGGTGGTGCAGTCATGTTGTGGCCAGTGGCACCACTGCTTTTTTGGGCTTGGCTGTGTGACATGAATGAGATTGCATGCTGTCTCTGACAGCAGTTGCAAAGCGTGCCACCAACTTGAAATGTTTTAGCCGCTGCAGTGAGGGAGTTCAACCTCATTGCAGGGCATTCCTTCCCTGGTGTAAAATTTCAATGAGACATGGCAGCGACTGTGCCATCTGCCTCTCACAGCCCCCAGAAAAAGCCAATGTTGGCAATGCCCAATTCCTCTGTCGGCATCATCTTGCCCCCCCCTCCCCAGTTCATTTGCCGACGGGGGAGCCCAGTCCCCATCGGCATCATGTCCCATGCCAGTTGTTTACTGAGGGGGTGCTAAATCCCCCTCAGCATCATTCCCCCCCTGCAAAACACCCTTTTTTATTTGCAGACAGGGTGCCAAATTCCTGTCAGCTCCAATCTCCCCACCCCAAAAACTTGCAGGTAGCATGCTGGGAGCCCTCCCAAGCATGCCAAATGTACCTATCAAAAGAAAAAACCTTCCCACAATGTTTAATTTCTTTCTTGTAACCTGTAAAGTAAAAAACAGTCCCTCATTGTCTGCGGCCCCCTCCCCAACCTGTGACCACCCACTGTGTACCCTACCTCCCCACACTCCTCCCCCTTTCCCCATGCTCTTCTCCGGAGCCCGGTGGGACTATCTTCAGTGGACTGGGAACATGTCTGCACTCTTCAAAGCTGACTGCAAACTGAAGAAATGCCATTAAGCTATATAATGGCATAAATTGTTTTTTTTTTTCAACTTTGGTGCATATCTTGGTCATTTTTGGGAATTTTGGCACCAACTTTTTAACATGGGGTTATTGGGACTAGAGTTGCAGCGAATTTAAATTCCGCCAGCGAAGTGAATATGAAGTGGGCACGTGGGCAATGCAAACTGCTCACTCCGCCTTGCCATTACCACTTCGCGTTAAGGCAGAATGGCAATGCGAAGTAAGGCAAAGTCATTGCTTTTAATAGACTTCGCATTCCTCATTAGGATTCTAAGTGATCCACTTGGTGTTTTAGATTTAGCAGCCCCCCCACACATCACATGGCTTACAGTACTGTAAGTCACATGCTCTTTTAGCTAGGCAGTAAGAAAGTGAGTCATACAAGCAGAAACTTTTACTTTCTCCTGTGCAGACGGAGAGAGAGGATTGTGTTTCATGACTGCTGATACTTTGAGATCAGAGCAAGGAGGAGATTTAAACTTTGATTTAGACCCAACAGCTTTATTAAAAGCTACATTTTTTTTGTCTTTTCTGTACTCTTTTTTTACTTAATTTGTTCTTTCTGTAAATTTTATTTTTCTTACCTTTATAAGTAGTTAGTTGTTTGTCTGTGTCTGTGTGACTGTGTGTGTGTGTGTGTGTGCTGTGTGACAGTGTGAGTAGTGATTGCTCGGACTGAGGGAGCTCAGTAGGAGAGATGGCCCAGGGTGAGGGAATGACTGGGATGGGGCAGCCCTGGGAGAGCGAAGTAGTGGTAAGCATCGTACTGTATGTATGTGTGGAGGGCATGGGTGCCCATTCCTGTTGGACTGCTCAAAACTTGTGAATGCCCCAAAGCAGGGCCAGCACCACCTCCTGCCCTGACTCTGAGGCAGTTGAACCACCACCACCACCACCAAGTCCAGCACCAGGTTCTCTGGAGCAGGATGTGCCTGCTCCCCCAGGCCCTGGTGAGGATCCCATCCCTGTTCAGTACCGTGACCAGCAGGCTTACAATACATCCAAGTAACTATTAAAAAAAATTAATGTTGTGATTCATGACATGATCATAAATCATGATTTGTGACTGCATTTGTGATTGTGATGATGAAGAAACGTGAATGCCTATGGCTGTACTTCCCCGGGCCCCGATGAACTGTAGCTTAAAACTCCCAGACTTAAAAACACATATCAATGAGTACAATGGTGGGGTGGTGAAGCCAGGAGAGATACTACAAAACAGGCTTATAATACATCCAAGTAACAAGAAAAAAAATTAATGTTGTGATTTGTAACATGAATGATCATGAATCGTGATTTGTGACTGCATTTGTGAACGTGATGATGAAGAACGTGATTTGTATCACGAGTGACTCATGATGATGGTTCTGACTTAAAAATGCATATTAATGAGTACAAAGTTCATGCAGAATTAAGCACCACACCTGTCCAGTACTCTGAAGGGAAGACAAAGAAACAACTGTGACTTAAGTTACAGATGGAGACTGGGCCCTAAAGAGATGCAAATGCACAGACAGATTAAGATTGCGCTATGCACTGAAGAGATGCAGACACAAAGGCACAACACCTAACCAGTGCTCACCATCAGAAATTCAAATCTGGAAAAGAATACCGTTGCTGGTTGGGGCGGGCCGCGTGAGGGGGTAGTGTACTGTACTGCTGCAGTAACAGTCACTAGCACGAATATCAGTAAAGATACCACAAAAAAGTACAAAAATCACACAGCTGCAGTGGATAGCAACTTCACATTGCTGAAATTATTATGTGGCACAATAAAAGGTGTCTGATTTGATGATGCACATCACTCACATACTCACACACACTAAGTAATGCATAGCAAATTGAAAACTTCAGTAATATAACCACATATTTTAAACAAACTAAAATTATGCACTGCTGCACCAAAACAATCAGCAAAAAAATGGCAAGAAATATTGAAAATATTACTGTGTGCACATTAACACAGTTAAACAAGAAAAATATCACCAAAACAGAAAGCACTGTCTTTTTCTCAAAGTTAATCTACCTACACCACAGATACACCCTTCCCCCAAAGCACTCTTCCACTGTCTCTCAGTACACAGACTGAATATTCTACATTAACATTCAAAATCCATACACAAACAATAAAAGCTCGATGATATGAGCACAGGAGGGTTTCCTATAATTGATGAACTAAAGTTTCAGCAAAAAAATTACTCAAAAAGCCTTTTTTAACAGCTTTTTGAAGGTTTGAATCGCAGAGAGCTCTCAGAGCAGATTGTCTCCTACAGCTTCCTACACACACACACTACCCCAAACTGAGGCTGTGCAGAACAATCTAGAGCCCATCTGACCTGAAATTCCATGAATCACTGCAAAATTTGCCTTTGGAGCTTAAAAACAAGGCGAAGTGAGGCGAAGTGGAGGCGAATGCTGTAAAGTCATTATTTTCCAATGGACTTGCTACTCATTTATAACGTGAAGTACTCCGCCCGCCAGGGAGCACTCTGCTAATCTGTCTTCACTCCGTGAATCACTTCATGGAGTGAATTGGGGCCACTTCGCCCATCACTAATTGGGACCTCTCCTCATGAATTCAGTCATTGCCATGGCGTTATTCGGTCCTGAAAGGTGATTTTGTGGTCACTGCGCGGAATCACCTTTTGGGGCCAATTAATGAAATGACAGTGCCACTGTTCATGAGGGGGTCTCTCAAAAAACCTATGTTGCAAATCTGGTTGAAAAAAATCCCAAAACTGACTGTTTTACGAGTGTGCGATGAGCAGTTTCAGCGCATGCTCGTAACTTTGCGAATCTGTAATATCTTCACTCCAGATTTTCAACATTTGCATTTTTTCACACCTCCTTATGAACAATACAGCTGTCATTTTTCACATCCTGGTTGAAATGTATTTTCGCACTTCCAATGCAGAATAGTGCGGTCGCTGTGGGAAATCTGTGTTTGGAACAGATTAAAAAATCACAGTGACACTGTGCACAGTGACACTGAGCCGAGGTCCCAAAATGCTAATGTTGAAAATTTGATGATGAAAGTCCATTAAATGACTGTGCAACAAGTCTATGTTGCTCAGTTTCCACACACCCTCATTACTTTGCAAATTTGTAATATTTTCCCTCCAGATTTTCAACATTTGCAACACAGAGTAGTGCAGTTGCTGTGGGAAATCAGTGTTTGGAACAAATTAAGAAAATCACAGTGACTCTGTTCATGAGCAGAGTTCCTAAAATGCCTATGTTGAAAATTAGGTGACAAACATCCATAAAATAACTTGCGTTACAAGTGTGCATTGTGCAGTTTTCACACACGCTCATAGCTTCGATAATTTTTAATATTTTTACTCCAGATTTTCACCATTGCCATTTTTTCACACTTCCTTATGAACAGTACAGCTGTCATTTTCCACATCCTACCCAAAATGTGTTTTCTCACATTTGGCACACAGTGGCGCAGTCCCTGTAAGAAAACAATGTTCAGAACAGAGTAAGAACATCACAGTAACACTTTTCAAGAGCAGAGGTCACAAAATGCCTATGATGAAAATGTGTTGAAAAAATTTCATAAAATGACTATGTTACAAGTGTGCGTTGTGCAGTGTCGATGCACAGTTGTTACTTTGAGAATTTGTAATAATTTCACTCCAGATTTTCAACATTGTCATTTTTGCACACCTTCTTATGAACAGTACAGCTGTCATTTGTCACATCCTGCCCAAAATGTAGTTTTGCACATCTGGCGTACAATTGCGGTGTCGCTGTGGGAAATCAACGTTCAGGGTAGATTAAGATAATCATAGTGCCACTGTTCATGAGCAGAGGTCCCTAAATGGCTGTGTTAATAATCTGGTGAAATAATTCCACTAAATGACTGTGTTACGAGAGTGCGATGCACAGTTTTCACACACGCTCGTAACCTCGAGAATGTTTAATATTTTCACGCCAGATTTTCAACATTGCCATCTCTTCACACCTCCTTATCAATGGTGCAGCTGACATTTTAATGTGGTGCAGAATGGAACAGTCTTTGTGGGAAATCAGTGTTTGAGGCATATTAACAAAATCACAGGGACATTGTTCATGAGCAGAGGTCAAAATGCTTTCATGGGGTGGGGTCACTAAAAGGCATGTTTTTAAATTCGGAGTGCAAATACCAACAAACGCTCAGGGTCTTAGGGTTTCTAACCATTATGTCCCACCCTGTACAGACTAACAGGCATCAAGGGTGTGTCTTTGGATTGTCTGCTGTAGTGCTCACACCATTGGTCCTCCACCCCCACCCTGCAGCCACTGACAGGCATCAAGGTGTGCCTTGGACTCTTCAGCCCCAAAGTTCAACCCATTGTCCTATGCTGCACCAATCTCAATGAACTTCCTTATGAAATGGAGTGAGCATAAGGCCTGATGACCCAAGGCACAACGTGACACTTGTAAGACTCTGCAGGGTAGGGTGAGGTGAAATAACATGGACTTTATGGTCAGCAACCCAAACGCACACACCAATGCCTGTCTCTCTCTACAGTGTAGGGTGGGGTTGACATTGGTTCTATACTTCATTGCTATTCCTATTATACGTCTCCCTAACTCCTGCACTACCAATGCCAACACCAGGAAGACAACATTCGGCATTGACAAATGCTTGTTTATGTATGTTACATATATTTTTGTAAATGCCCTTCTTGTCATGTGTGCAATTGCATGACTAATTTCACATTTCATAAACATAGTGTATCAGTCAAAATTACAATAATTTCTCATTTTACAGTACTTCGAATTTACAGCATTAGCTTACAGACTGAGAAAAAAGGTACAAGTTATAAAGCAAATACATGTAGGCTCTCACCCAGACCTAAAAGTGAAACAAATTGGGGTGGTATGAATACCTTTCTGAGCCTTTAACAAGCATAAGCTTGTGGGGTAATTCATATGTATAAGTATAAAATATACATTTGAGTTAAAACTGCATTGTAAAACAATATTTCAGTGTAAATCTCTCCATGCTTAATGACAAGATGAACTCCAGTTGTACAGCTAGAGGTACATGTAAATCATAAATAATTTCCTTTGTTTTTATCTAGGTAAACTAGTAATATTAATATCTATTACACATGTATATTTTATATATATATATATATTAGAGCAAAAACTCCGTTTAATGCATTAGTTAGAGGTTGTTCCACAGCGACAAAAGTGAGGAAATTCTGCTGTGGCTGAAAACCCCCTTGGACCCCGCCCATCCCCCAACCGGCATTAAGTGCGCATAGGATCATCAGCCTAACTCTCACCCCATGACATGTAAAGCAGCAGAAGTATAGAGAATGGGGTGAGAGTTAGTACCCAGATCCCAATGCACACCCAATGCCAGTTGGGGGTGGGCGAAGGGGTCAAGGGGGTTTCAACCTAACAGCTAATTTCCTCACTTTTGTCGCTGTGGAACAACCCTAACTAATGCATTAAACGGAGTTTTTTCCTCAATTTCCTTCTTTTGAGAATGATAACGAGAAATAGTGAATGTAATGCAGCGGCGGGAGCGCCGATAATGCAGTGGCGGGAGCGCGGGCCCCACACTCCCGCCACATGATGTCTTGTGGCATACTAACAGGGACAGCAACACAAACAGAAATTCTAACAGTGGCGCACATGGTAACACAAGCGCGAATGAGAACAGAAAGGGTAACGCACATGGTGGCGTAGACGGGAATGGTCTGCCACGTGATGTGTTGTCACATAGTAACATGGTGCCTGCAAACAGAAATGTCAATGGGCATGGTGACGTAAAGTGAAACAGAAAAATAAACAGTACTGTAGACAGAAATGGCAAAAAATAACAGAAATGCAAGTGCAAATGAAAACGCAAAGGATAACGCACATGGTGGCGCAGACGTCAACGGTAAGTGAATCGGGTACGGAACCACAAGCGGAAAGGGCAACAGCAACAGTAACGTAAGCGCACAGGTGGGTTTTCCCCAAAACCTGCATAGAGAAAGACAGTGAGTACAAATAATGTATGCATAATAATGAGTATCGGCGCAGAAAATGAGAACTTGGAATACTAAATACGTTATATCTCAGGAACCGTACGACGTAGAAAAAAAATTTAAAAGTCATATTATTTACAACTGTTCTGGCTAATTTGGTACTTACCCCTTTTTAGGGGACTAAGAATTTTTCCGACGAAAAGTCCGTATCTCGCACCATTTCCGAGATACGGGCCCTGAAAGGCGCGGCAAACGCCGTAATGTTATCCTATGGGAAAAAAAGAAAAGTTTGGAGTGCCATAACTTTGCCTCCCAGTAATGTTTTTTCACCAAACCACTGAAGGGCACATCTGTGGGCTGTTGGCTGTCTTCCCTCCAAATTTCAGGAAAAAAGACCAAACCGTTATTTTGCAGCAGGGATCCAAAGGATTTCTGTGATGCGCCGGGTGCCTTAATGTTATCCTATGGGAAAAACCATCAACTTTGGAGTGTGATAACTTTGCCGCTGTGTAATATTTTTTCAATACAGACTGAAAGGCACATCTGTGAGATGTCGGCTCCGTTCCTTCCAAATTGCAGCCCAAAACTCCCAACGGTTCTTTTGCAGCGCAGCGCCAAAGAATCGCTGTCACTTTCCCACAGATGGAAAACTACTGTCGCAATTTGCGAAAATTTTCACAAAATAGTTCTACACTTTCGTGAGCACAAAAGTAATTTGCGAAAGTACTTTTTCCAGAAATTTGAAAAACATATTTCTGGGGTGTTTTACCACAAAATAAAGACATAGCAAGCATCCTCAGGGTCCGACTAGGTGAATACAAAAAGAATTAGGTTGCTAGAGGGTCCCAAATTTAAATGCCAACCATTTCTCTGATCACCAACTGAAAACAAAATGGCCGATTTGCGAAAGTAACAGGCCCATTTGCGAAAGTAAAAATGCATTTGCGACACTGTCGAACTTTTTGTTAACTTTTCCCATTGACTTATAATGGGAAACTGTTTTTTGAATAACTTTTGAACCATTTAATATTTTTTCAAGAAATCTTCAAAAGGCACATTGGGGACCCTGGCCACACGTTCCCTGAAGATTTTGGGCTGGTCACGCAAACCGTACGACCTGTAGGCGCGACCGTAGAATTCCAGAAAAAGCATAAACGCGTGCACAGATCATGCTTAATAACTCCACAGCCGTATATCCGACTGATACGAAACTTGGCAGATCCCAAGGCTTATGGTTCTTGATTGTGTATTCCAAATTTCAGGCAAATCTGTCAAACGGTTGCAAAGTTATTAAAGTGCAAAGTTTTGGGGTTTAACATAGAAATGGCTCCTCAACCCTAACTATGGTAGCACTACCGTGCTACATATATATATATATATATATATTCTTTTTTGTAGATATAGGAAACATTTGAAATGTAAAAAAAATACATTTATATATATATTGGTAATATACCAATAACATATATTTACCATCCTTATTTCAATATATTTGGAATTTAATCAATATATTTTGCAATATACATAATATAATAAAGTGGCAATAACGTGTATATTTACAGTACATTGCACTATATTTGCTAATTGTAAAATATATTGAAATATATTAGTTTTTCAATATATTACAATATATTATAAAACAAGTAGACTGGAATATATTTCACCATATGTAAATATATTGTTAATAAGGTATTTTAAAATATATTTAATTTTCATAAGGCCAGTGCCTAGGCTGTAGAAACATGTTTTACATGTATTATATATTCCTTCTGAAGAGGCACGCACTGCTCCTTGCTCCCTCGCTCTTATTTTATGCTGATGGTAAGGATTTCCAACCAAGCAGTTCCAGTGAAACATAACATCTATTCCTGCTTGCATTTTGCTTTCATGGTTTCATGGTTCCTTCTACAGAATTAAAAACAAAGAAAAGGCTCCCTCCTCCCCTCCCTACTGTAGCTACCAGTCCAGAGCTTTTGGACAAATAAACCTTTGCAGCAGCACCACTCATTTATTATACTGTGCTCCAAGTCCTGGCAGAAGCAGCAGCAGGCTGTACAGAACATGTCCGGCCCTTGTGATTGCCTGGGGTTTCATTTGTATTCATTTGTTAAAAAATATAAATGACTTGCTTATTGTGCTGTTCAAAATTGCAGTTACTTTGTGTGTTTATGGTGTTTTCTGCCTCTCAGTTTTGCAGTTTACTCAAGGACAGAACTTCCCAATGAAGTTTCCCCACTGGTGCACTGTAAACTGTAAAATTAAAAAAATTGTTCATGTTTGCAACTGATGCTCCCTGATCAAGTAATGTTGGCAAAGAAGGGCTTCTAAAACAGTCCTGTAGGATTTTTCTGGAGGATGTTTAATAAGTACTGTGTGACACTGACATAGCACTGCTTTGCTGATGTGCTTTAACTCATGTGACTGTAAGGCCCCCCCCAAAATAAAAGCTTGTGAGACTGATGTTCAGATGCAAAATGTCAAGATGTGATTTGTGGTGTTCAGGGTTAAGCCTGTATCAACATAGCCTAGATGCAAAAATAAAAAAAAATCACTGCAGCTTTTTCTGTGTCTGTCCATGGCAATGACATAAAACAGAAATGACAAAATCACAATACTGTCGGGCAGGGCAACCAGAGATATAGCTGTACAAAACTAAGAAGTCTTGAGAGGATTGGTCTGAAAACCTTTACCTCAGTCAGTATTCACATTCATGATCATTCTAAAATATCTTAAGTTTACAGGAGAAAATAAAGAAACAGAGGCTGGGAAGAACAAATATAGTATAATACATGGGATGGTGTGTTTAACGAGATTTTTAATTTTTTTTCCTTCTATTTAGTCTTTTTGTCCCTGCTGTCTGCCACTGATTATCCACCTGGTCACAGTGCCTCCAATTTCCACCTTCCACCATGCTCCTCCCCTGAAACCCCCAACTTACCACTTGGAGGATGGGGTGGGGTCACAGCACTGGCCAGGTGCCATGATCAAATGAGACTATCTGGGGGAGCCAGTCAGAGGGCTAATTGAAGCCAAGGCAGGCTTCAGAGGTGGCAGACTACAGGAAGTTTTTTCCCTATTTTTACCAAGGGCGGGGACATGCAATGACATCCTGCATCTGCCCCACCCCCTCGATGCTGTTGTGCGCCAGTAACTGCAGTGCTCCCAGCCTCTGCCAGGGGTCCATCAAGCACCAGACGGGATCTGCACCCTCCCCATGGCGAAGGAGAGCAGTCCATTGGATGCTCCATCCTTTTCCCCCCCGCCGACCCTCCAGCGACCCAAGTCCATTTCCGAACCTGGGTCACTGGCATTACAAGCAGAAATCCAACCGCTACGCCAATGGGCCAGGTAGTGTTTAAAGAGATTTTATAAACACCTGAGGTGTTGGATCCTACATAAACCCGAAGAGCGAAGCTTGAGGGATTTATTTAAGGAGCATATTTAAGGAGCAGCTGTCATCTTCCCTCCTACCTTACATCGGTGTGTCCCAGTTGCCTCTCCACATGTTTCCGTGCTTTTTTAAATTTCTGTATGCTTTCCCCAGTAAATTTTGTTCATTTTTGTAACCACAGCTCTGCGCATTCTCCACTGTGTGAATGCTGCCTGACTCACTCGTTCCCACTTGCATTGCATAATGTTGTCATCTGTGGAAGCCTATGTTCGAGCGGGGCAAAGCGGCAAGCACATTTCACTGCAAGTTCCAAGTGCTGATCCGAATAATAGCCTTATTGTTGTCCAGTAACCTCTGTGAGCATCATTGTCTGCAACCTCGATCTGTTCTTGCAGTTGTGAGACTGATTTTTTCTTGATGTTCTTCAATTTCCTTCTTTTGAGCTTGTTCTGAGAACAACAACAGGTGAATACATGTTTCATGCCCATCTAACTGTTTGAATTACTCTAGAGAGGGCATGGGAAGCTGCAGCAATGCAACTCTTTATTGGTTGGTATCGGTGGGCAATCCTGTAATTTGTCAGTTACATACAAGCCAGAGCCGATGAAGGGTTCTGTCTTGATTGAACGAGACAAAAGTGGATCCCAGCCATGGTGAATGTGGGCTGTTCTTTACATAGAAGTTGCACATTTCTCACCCAATACTAACTAGTCAGGCTCACCAAACTGTTTATTTGGACCATGCCTGTCTTGCCTTGATGTTGTATCTCACTTGCTTACAGTTCTTGATCAGAGCTAAGCAGCATAGTAAGGTTTTACCATGCTTGATCCTGGATCTTGTTTTCATACCTGTACTGGTCTGTGGTGTGCTGCTCATCCTGTGCCTGAATATGCATTGTGTAGTGTGGCAGTGGCAAAGTCCTTCACCTTCTGTCCTGTTTTGCCATGTGGCATTACCATGCTGCAGTTCACTGGTATTTAGCAGTCACGTAACTGTTCTGTTGTTTTCAGAAACAATTCCAGGCTGTTTTATTGTGCTAAACCACAACGAAGATGTCTGTATCATGCTGATTTGGCTATCATGGACCATATACTGTACAATGGATGAAACTCAGCTGCCAATGATTCAGTTCCACCTGAGTACAGTATACTGTCTTTGGTCCCTATGCACAGATAGGAACAAATTACATGACAAACTTATGTAACTCACATGCACAGTACCGCACCTGCAGACAGGTGAGCATGGGGGTGGGTGGGGTATCCACAATGGGTGCACATCTGTCCACCACCACACCTGCGATTGCGGTCACAGGTGGGCATCCAATATAATTCCTGGCCTTGCAGGACAGTGGATCTTTTGTTCTGTAAGGCATCGGTCCGGGTGCATGAATGCCTACTGCAGGCACCCATACCAGTGTGACCATGCCCTATTGTCAGTCCATTGAATGGCAGCCCACCCAACACCCCCACCATAATACAACTTAACAGTCATTACCACCATTCCATCCCATCCCCAAATTCCATGGCCGATGCTGGCAATACCATGCCCATACCACCCCCATTGGTGACCTTTTCTATGTTGTATGTCCAGTTTAAGCCTGCAGTGGCAGTGTGTGTGGCTGGATGTCTTGCTGGCCGTCTCTGCAGGGGAACCCATTATAGAGGCATGGGATCAGTTGGGCTGGTTTGTGGTGCTGGGTGGGCGGTGATTCCCACCTGGTGGTTGGCCTTCAGCAGATGGGCTTGCCAGGTGGGGTTGGGTGCTGTTTGTTGGTGCAAACTGCAGTTGTGGGGTTGCAGGCAACATGGGGACAGTGATCAATACTAAGGGGTGGTTGTTGCTGTGCAACCATCACGGATGGCTGTAGCACCCTTCTGTGGGAGATTGGACTGTGTGAGGTGTGTGTACGGTGCTTATGACAGGGTGATGACTGTTGTACCCGACGCCGCCTCCTCACCCATGTGGCCATCAGTACATGTTGTTCTCCATGCAGCATATTGCAGGCACGCCCAGTATGACCACACCGCACTGGTGCATTCCACCAAACAGGAGTATCTTTTTCATTGCCCTTTGCACCCTTTGTTCATCCAGCGCTTGTCATGCATAGGGTGCATACTGACTCTGCACCACAGCTGTGTGCGTGTTGCTGCTCAGGTTGGTTGATGCATAGATCCCCTTGTGTGGTCATTTATGATTTTAGTCGTGTTTTGTATAAGATGGTTGCACTGCTCGCCATCTTCTTCTGCTGATATGTATGTACTGACATAGTACTTGCTGCGTAGTGTGTGCTTATGAACCACAATGTACAAGGTAATGTTCCAGCAATACTTTGATTGTTGTGTGCTGGTTGGTCACTTCAGAATTTGTTACATTTTCTGTGTTGCTGTGTTAGTGTCACAGGGATTGTTGCTGGTGACCACATACACAGGAACTTTGCCTTAGTTCTATGCACTATTTTTCTGTTTGTCCAATGACAGCCACTGTGACCCCTACTGGAGATGACATCAGTCACACTGATGTGTTGATGCTGCAAAGTTCACGGGATCAAGAAGTACTGCAATTCTGGGAACAATGTAATTCTCTTTCCTGATCTTATCTACAGTATGTTGTGCCACAACCCCTTTAAAACGTGGATGTGTATTACGTTTTTGTGACTGAAGTATGTTCATACATGCATTCATGAAGCTGCCTGTGCCCTGAGGCGCATACTGTGTTGCACCACCAGTCTAATAACATAGTCCTTCTTGATGTTTTTCTGCTCTTGCACTTGAAGACAGACCACGTCAAATTCTTTGTCTCAGACTTCACTGCTGTCTGGAGTGTCCTTGAAATCTGACAATGACGTATGTCATTTCAATCTTTATTCTCAGTGCTGGTTGATCATTTTTCAGCTAATCTTCATGAAGTGCAACCATGTCTGACTAGCAGGCTTATTTTTTCTACTTCTAGATACTGCAGGATATGCTTTGTGAAAGCAGCAGTACTAAAGATGATATCATGGACACAACACCACAACAAGCTGACGAACCACCTCCCAACAGTCAGCTGTGTGATGTTGGCCACAGCACTGTGGAAATGCAGCCTGATACACCAAGCATCCATGATATTGGCATGCAGGTCCATGCATACCAGCTAAAGTACTCTGTCAGCCATAAGACTCAGACTGTGTTCTGTGGGTGTAACAAAGGTAGGCGTGACTGACAATATGATTTTTGACGTCTGATATGGCAGTCACTGACATAGATCCCTTGGGCTGTGAAACAAACATGTCCATGTTGATCAGTCATCTGGGACACTCTGACAACATATGTGTCTGTTTTCCTCTCTTTAACCAATGTTAGGAACATAGAAATGTGATGGCAGAAAAGGACCACCAGGCTACCCGAGTCTGCCCATAGTTCTTATGATTCTCCTAGTCTTTTGCTGTATTCCTTCACCTCATTTCAACAATTCCCTGTGTTTATCCCAGGCCCTCTTGAACCCCCACCTCCCCACTGTCCTCTCACCTACCACCTCACCCAGCAACCACTTCCAGCTATCCACTACCCTCTCAGTGAAGCAATACTTCCTGAAGTTACCTTTAAATTTTCCCCCCGTAATCTGTTTCTCATGACCTGACCCCTTGCCCTAGGTCTCTCTGCCAACTGGAAAAGGTTTTCCACAGGCACCTTATTTATCCCTCTGAAGAATTTAAAAGTCTCAGTCATGTCTCCCAGCTCCCTTCTTTGTTCCAAGGAGTACATGTCCATATCATTCAGTCTCCCCTCAGATAATAAGCGCTCTATGTCCCTCATCATCCTTGTCGCCCTCCTCTGAACTTGCTCCACCCTCTACACATGTTTCCTGATGTAGGGCCTCCAGAACTGAATCCCATATTCCAGGTGAAGCCTAACCAGTTGTGTGTAAAGGGGTACTATTACCTCCCTCTTTTTGCTTGATATTCCTCTCCCTATGCAACCCAGCATTCTGCTTGCTCATGCCAATGCCCCCCCCACACTGCTTTACTACCTTCAGATCGTGTGAAATGATGATGTCTAAGTATCTCTTTCCTTAAGTTACCTGCAGGGAACTACCTCCCAGTGAGTACTTTTCCCTACCATTTTTTTGGCTTACGTGCATGAACCTACATTTAGTCATGTTAAATGGCAATTGCCATTCTTTGGACCATTCCTCTACCCTCACCATATCCCTTCACATCCTCTCAACCTCCTCTGGCATGTCCACTCTATTGTAGACCTTTGTGTCATCAGCAAAATGACTCACCCCCCCTCAAGACACACCGCTATATCCCCTATTAAGAAATTAAACAGAAAAGGTCCCAGCACCGAACCCTGTGGAGCCCCACAAATGACCATGGACTTCTCTGATGGTGCCTCACCTTCTGTGTTGTATCCTCCGACTAATTTCCCACCAGCTGTATGACACCCTCCCCAGCCCTAAGCAGGCTAATTTGTATAGGAGCCTCTTGGGTGGCACCAAGTCAAAAGCTTTTTGGAAATCAAGGTAGGCCACTTCCAACAAGCACCGCTGATTCACCATCGTGGACACCCAGTCTAAAAATTCCTTTAAGTTATTTTGACAGGATCTGCCCTCTGTCAACCCATGCTGCCCCAGTTACTGAAGTCTGTTGACTTCCAGGTAGCTGTTTATTCTGTTATTGAGCAGTTTTTCCATGAGTTTTCCAGCCACAGACATCAAAGTCACAGGCCTGTAGTTACCCACGTGTTCTGTCCCACGTTCCTTGTGTAGGGGTATCACATCCGCATACATCCAGTCCTTAGGTACTTCCCCTGAGCTTAAGCAGTTGTTAAAAAGAGCAATCAAGGTAGCCGCCAGCATCTCTCTCAGTTCTCTCAAAACCCTTGGATGCACTCTGTCTTGCCCCATGGCCTTGTCAACTTTTAAATCCCTAAGCTCCCTGAGTATCTCTTCTTGCTGAAATGGACTCACATCCACTCCCTCCACTGTGGCTTCTACTACTCTACAGTTGCCCCTTTTCATTTCTGCTTTCTTTGTAAATGTAGAGCAGAACTACTTATTCAGCAGTGCATCCTTTTCCTGGTCCCCCACTCTCCTCTACCCTGCCTCATTTTTCATGCTGGCAATCCCTTTCTCCATTTTCCTCCTGCCACTTATATACCGAAAAAGAGGTATTGTCTTAACTGCCCTGGCAATGTTCTCTTCGATCCTAGCCTATGTTACTAACAGATTTGTTGAATCCTTTGGACAACAGCATTCTCACAGAGGGAGGGAGCTGTATTGTGTTGCAATACTGGGCACTTTACCCTGTAGCATTTGGTGGGTGCTTTCTGTGGTAGGGAACAAGCAGTCCCTCTGGGTTATCTGATGTGGCAGAGATAAGCAATACAGTCAGTCCCTGACTGCATAGCTGTCCAGCCACAGCAGAGGTAGTGCTACCACTTGCAACACCAGTGACCTGTGTGCAGGAGTAACCTTGGGCTGCTGGAGTACCTGTATTCCAGCCACCTCGGTGACCATGGGTGGAGGTGCAGTGGCAACACAGATACATGTGAGGGATTGCCCGTGGCTGGACTCCAGAGCTTTGGCATGTTGAAAACTGACCTACATGCTTGGCACACACTTGAGCACCGATGTTTTGTTGAGGAACACATAACAATTAGAAAAACAACCCTGGCTCCTGGTAGATGTGATCAAGCTACCCCCAGGCTCCATCACCAGACTCCCTGAAAAACCAATTGGCCCCAACGATGCACAGTTATGTATTGTGGTGTAAGAGGGTCAACACAATCCCCGCCAAGGGCTCCAAAGTGCTGCAGGAAGGTGGTCAGTCTAGTACTCTCTGAATGCAATTACCTGTGGCAGACATAAGGTACATAGTTCATATAATTGACAGCATGATGTATGCATTTTAAGACAGGTTCATGTTGCTTGATTTTTGACAGGTGCACAAGAACATGGGTGGGAATGGACATTATTCATTGGACAATATATAGAGAATAATGGTTATGCAACTGTGTGTTATGGAATTTTTTTATGCATCCATGTGCTGTGATGACCCATAAACTTCAAGAGCGAAGCTCGAGAGGTTTATGAGGTCATCACACCCCAAGGGTGTGTAAAAAAGTTCCAATAACACAGTTGCATAACCTTTATTTTTTATAAATGCTGGTGCAAGGTAGCGTGACTAAGCAGTGTTTGTTCAGGAAAAAATGAAAATGTAGAATCTCATCTTCTGAAGCCTCCGAGTCACTTGCTCTCCTCAGTATATACTCGGCAGCTTTAAAGCAAAAAAAGTAAATAAATAAATGAAAGTAGGTTGACTGCTACAAGGGGCAGGGTTTTTAGAAAAGCATTCCACTTTGTCTTCATTTTTAATTTTTTTTTCCCCGAGCGAACACTGCTCAGTCATGCTACGCTGCCGTGAAAGTGGCAGTCAAGACAAGTGCAAGTGAGTTGCTTTCTCAACACTGTAATAACTGATAAAGAACCTCAGCATGCAAGCACTGAGACAATGGTTACCCCAAAGGGCATTTGCAGGGAAGCCAAGGTTCAAAGAAATACAAAATCACACATGCCCCCATAATGCAAAGCATCATGGGCTGCATATGCAAATCACCACAGAATATTATGCTGGTTCAACTTTAAGCAGAAATGAATGGTGCTGAAAGGCCTCTTACACAGTTTGAAAAGGATGGCAACCTTTGCAAACTGTGGCATCCTTTGCAAACTGTGTGAGAGGCCTTTCGGCACCATGCATTTCTGCTTAAAGTTGAACCAGCATAATATTCTGGTGATTTGCATATGCAGCCCATGATGCTTTGCATTATGGGGGCATGTGTGATTTTGTATTACTGTAATAACTGGTTCTACCAGTTATTATGGTGTTTGAAACATGGCTTTTGTCCATATGTTAAAGGAGGTCATCAGTAATTATTTAGCTTTTATGCCTACACATACGTAGAAATCTGTGGATTTATAACACATAGTCAATGTCCTGAGCAGCCAGTATAGTGTTATGCTTGTGCAATTATGTTTGTTTGGTTTTGGCCATTCTCACTCTCTATTCCAGAGGAATTACCACCCTGTAGGGGTATGAAAGGCAAGGAACCCTCGGAGAAGGTTCCACCCCAGAGGTGCCACGGGATGATTCCCGTGGCTAAAGGTACCTTAGGAATCCCCAAAAGAAATGTAGTACAAGAATATCCCAAAAAGAATGAGGTGGCATGAAGCATATGAGCAAGCAGTAATTATGATGTAGGAGCAGTAGCTGTGACATAGTAGTAGAGAAGCATAGACAATTTAATAACGTAATGAGTTGCACAGTTTGATAATGTAATGAAATGCCCAGGTTTGGGTAGCATGATACTGATGGTTTGCATTGAGAATGAGGGGATACTCTAAGGAGAGAGGGAATGGCAGGGACACCATCTACTTCCATCCAACAGTGGAACCTACCTAAAGAAACTAGGGGACACTACTATGCTAACTAACAGTTATGACCTGAGGCAATGGAAGAGAGAAACAAAACCGTATGAAGAGGAAATCTCTGGGGATCCAAGGTCTAGGTCGCCTTCCCTCCAGGCTCGGGATATTTTATTTAGTGATGGCTCTGCAACTGCAATTTGGAAAACCCAATTAAAGGGAGGTGGAATATATTCCAATTTGGAGGAAGGCTCTCACTCAAGCCCTCTAGTGGGAATGCCATGGAAGGCTGCAAGAAAACTCTGCAACAATACATGCAACCAAGGTGGGAGGAGGAGAGCAACGACTGCTGAGGCACTCACCTGGCCCACCCACACTAAACTCAAACCAGGTGAATCAGAGGCAGTCGTAGGGAGAATGCGGTGAAGGTGCCTTGTTAGGAAAACCACTAAAGCCAATTGATAACCATTATAGTGGAACACTAGAGCCAAAGGAGATCAGAGTGACCACCCTTCATCGCTAGTCTTAAATTCTACATCAGGAGTTGCTGTCGCGTAGCAGGCAGCTAAAGTCAAGCCCAGGGTGAGGACATTCCCAGCTATGGGCCAGTTGTGAAGGATCCCACCCCAAGTTGGACACACTCAAGATGCAGACTAAATGCACAGCAAGACCGTCGGCTGCAGGAACCCTGTGCCAGAATAGAATGGCTGGCATGCCCCAGAATTAGACTGAGAGCTGAGAAGCTGGCGAGCTGATTGAGCACTGGTGTGCTGAAATTGTAATGAGCAGTAAGTGCTGAGACCTTGCAAGGTCGAATGTAGAACTGAGTGCAGCAGAATCCCAGAGGCTGAAACAGAGGGGATGGCAATAGGTGTGAAGCAATGATTTGTGTAAGCAATAAGCAATGATTGCATATGCATGCGTGGACCTGTACCTAGGTCAGTAAACAGAGTAGTAATAAGTGGACCTGCACATAGGTCCGCATAACACAGTAGCAATGAAACAGCACTGAATAGTGGGGCAAGCCAGCAAGGCATGTAAAAGCCAAATCAAGGTGACAAATACTCTGAGGATTTTCGGTGGCAAAGGCAGATGCAAAACAGAAATGTTTAGCTACATGTGGCCATGACTCCCCAAACACTTCCCAGTCCCCGAAGTAGGATAAACAAGAAAGTGATGGAAGGGCCAAGAACCACATGCAGATATTAAAGCTAGTTTAACAGCCTCAGTAGGAACTTTAGGTGACCTCAGAGTATAACAGGGTGAATAAACTTAGAGCAACATCTGAGTGGAGTACACTGAGTTGTAGAACTGCAATAAACATAAATAAGGAGATACAATGCTTCTAAAAACTCAGTGACCTTTTTTATGATTTACCCACCAGCAGTGGTAATAGATACATGATAATGCATGCACGCTGACATGCACAAGTGTTCCATGGGTTACACATTGCAGCACTACATAAAACCCATGTGGATTGTCACTGCTGAAGCATTACTTTGTGTGATGAACTGTCCAGCAATGTGTTCTATGTAAAGAAACTATTTCATGCTTTTCCATGTTATGTAGTAGAGCCAACTCATGTTGTCATAATACAGCTAGCTGGACCACTACACAGCCATATCCATCTGGATCAATGCCTGTTGCAGCATTTTTCACAAAATAGTGATGGGAGGGGTGTAATCCATTGCCTAGGCAGAAAACACCACTGTGCTGTCACACAAACACATTTCTGCATTGCTTTTAGAAGACATTTGTTATTTTTACGTGCTGTCAGTTACACAAAATAAGACCTCATAGAAACATAGACTTTGACAGCAGATAAGGACCACTTGACCCACCTATTCTGCCTATTTCCCTACCTACATGATAAGCTGCAGATCCTAGATAACCAACAGCCTATTTCTTTCTACCCCCCACAAAAATTGCCTTATGTCTGTCCCATGCATTCTTGAATTCTCCCACAGTTTTAGACCCCACAGCCTCCTCAGTAAGGCTGTTCCATGCATCCACCACCCTCTCTGTGAAAAAATACTTCCTCACACTGCCTCTGAACCACCCCCCCATCTTCAAATGGTGTCCCCTTGTTCTTGCATATCTCTTTTTCTGAAAGATGCTACCCTCTTGGACTTTGTTGATTCCACTGAGGTACTTAAAAGTTTCTATCATGTCCCCTTTCTGCCTCCTTTCCTCAAGGGCATACATATTAAGCTCCTTTAGTCTCTCCTCATATGGCTTCTCTTGCAGACCCTGCACCATTTTAGTTGCCCTCCTCTGGACTGCCTCTATCCTGTCTATGTCCTTGCGGAGGTGGGGTCTCCAGAACTGGACACAGTATTCCAGATGGGGTCTCACCAACTGTCTGTACAGAGGGATAACAACTTCCTGTTTTCTGCTGGTGATGCCTCTCCCTATACATCCCAGTATCCCCCTAGCCCTCCCTATTGCCTTCTCAAATTGCTTGCTAACCTTAAGGTTATCTGATATGATTATTCCCAGGTCCCTTTCCATTTTTGTTGTTGATACTACCTCTCCCCTCCATTGTGTAATCTTCCCCATGGGTTTTTGTTTCTCATGTGCATTATTTTGCACTTCTTTGCATTGAATCCAAGCTGCCATACTTCTGACCATTTCTCCAACCTTGCCAACTTCCTTCTTACCCTTTCCACACCTCCTAGTGTATCGACTCTGTTGCAGATCTTTGTGTCATCTGCAAAGAGGCATACTTTTCCTTCCAGTCCCTCTGTAATGTCACTTATAAAGACATTAAAAAGGACTGGACCCAGTACTAAACCCTGCAGTACCCTACTAGTAACCCATCTTTCTTCAGAGTGGACTCCATTTACAATTACCTTCTGTGTCCTGTTGTCCAGCCAGTGTTTTACCCAGGCTACCACCCTGGGACCCAGTCCCAGGCTGATTAATTTGACTATTAATCTTTTGTGTGGGAATGTGTCAAATGCCTTGCTAAAGTCTAGATAGGCCATGTCCACAGCCCCTCCCTGGTCTACTACTTTGGTCACCCAGTCAAAGAAATCAATTAGATTCATCTGATGTGACCTTCCCACTGTGAATCCATGCTGCCTTGGGTCCTGTGCCCCACTGGCCTCTAGGTACTCAACAATTCTTTCCTTCAGATGTGATTCCATCACTTTCCCTACCACAGAGGTCAAACTGACAGGACTGTAGTTTCCTGCCTCTGTCTTGGTCCCATTTTTGTGCAGGGGAATCACATCTGCCTTCTTCCAGTCCTCAGGTACCACACCATCCTCCCATGATTTGTTAAAAAGGGTAGTCAGTGGTTTCACTAGTTCTCCCCTTAATTCTTTTAGAATTCTGGGGTGAATTCCATCAGACCCCATTGCTTTGTTCACCTTCAGTTTTAGGAGTTCTTTCAGAACCCTTTCTTCTGTGAAAGGACTGGGATTGACCCCCCTATCCAGAGTGCTTCTGTTAATTGGATTAGGCACCTCTCCCTCCTCCTCTTTTGTGAATACTGAGCAGAAATATTTGTTCAGTATCCCTGCTTTTTCACTGTCCCTCTCTGCCCACCGTCCTTTCTATTCAGCCTCACTATCCTTCCCTTTGTCTTTCCACACTCCCTGATGTACCTATAAAAGGTTTTATCCCCCTTCTTAACCGAGTTGGCTATCTTTTCCTCAGTTTGGGCCTTTGCTATTCTGACTTCCCTCCTTGCTTTCTTAACTGGTACAGCTCTCTGTCCTGCTCCTTTTGTGTTTCCTTATACTTCCTGAATGCTATCTTTTTCTCCTTGACCTTCCCCGCCACCTCTTTTGAGAACCATAGTGGCTTTTTCTTTCATTTTGATTTATTTGATTCACACAATGGCTTGTTGCCTCTGTGATGGCAATTTTGATGTTTCCTTATTGTTGCTCCATCCCCTCCTTCTAGCCTGTTTGCTAGTGCTCTTCTAAGGCACTCTCCCATCTTGCCAAAGTCAGCCCTCTTGAAGTCCAGTACCCTCACTTTTGTATGGCTTGACTCTGTAGCTGAGTTTATCGAGAACCACACTGTTTGGTGGTCACTGTTCCGAGATGGCTACCCACTTTTAGATCTGAGATCCTGTCACTGTCCTCATCTGAGAGTACGAGGTCTAAGATTGCTCCCTCATGAGTGGGTTCCAAAACTAGCTGTCTGAGGCATGCCACCTGTAGGGAATTGAGAATGGCCCTGCTCTTGGATGTAGCTGCAGCAAATGTGCTCCAATTAACATCTGGCATATTCAGGTTCCCCATCAACAGTATCTGCCCTTTCTCTGCCATTCTAAGAATGCTTTCTATTGTATCTCTGTCCATTCCCTCCCCCTGACTTGGGGGTCTGTATACAACCCCTGTGCAGATTGTGGTGCCATTTCCAGTCTTTAAGGTGACCCACAGTGCCTCCTCTTCTTCCTGTTTACTATTTTGTTCAATTGCTTTTATCTCTTCCCTTACATTGAGAGCTACTCCTCCTCCTTCTTCTCCCTTCCCTCTCTCCTGTAGGTTGTGTACCCTGGTATGTTAACATCCCAGTCATGGTTCTCTGTGTACCATGTTTCTGTGACTGCTACAATATCCAGGCATCCCTCTTCCATCAAGGCCACCAGTTCGGGGAGCTTGTTGCCCAGACTATGGGCATTGGTACTCATTACCCTCCATTTCCTGATCTCCTTACCCCTTTTTGCCCCATCCCTGTCCTTATTGCCTTTGGCACTTTCTCCATTTACCTCTGCCCTTCTCCCTATTGACATCTCTGTCTTGGGGTTTGCCTTACTTACTAACCTGACTTTTTTGGGGAGGCTAGGATTTCCCTGCTCCTTTCCAGTGCCTCCCCCCTTGGCTAGTTTAAATGCTTGCCAATGAAGCATATAATCCTATCACCTAGGATCCTTGTTCCCCTCCTGGACAGATGCAGACCAATCAATGAGATAACATCAGCCAGTGTATGCCACCATTAAAAATGCAGTGATCATGTTTCACACAGCCTTAGTCACTTGTTGTGACACTGTGTGCATACATTGACTAAGGTACTAGTGGGTCCTTTTACAGGCCTAATCAATGCCTCAGTGGATTCAGAGTGTGTACCTCAGGATTGGAGAGTTGCTCATTTGGTACCTCTACATAATGATGTTGCAATGGATGAGCTGGCAAACTCTGGACCACTGATCCTCACAGCCATCGTTGACACAGTAATGGAGACAACACTAAAAGAGGGGCTGGTGTCTTTCCCGAAAGCCATAGGGATACAGTACAGTACTCAGCATGGCTTTATCAATAGGATATCTTGCCAGCACAACCTGGTGGAGTACTGTGATTTGGTAAATATAAAAATGGCATATGCCATGCTATGGATGTCCTGTAACTGGAATTCAGTCCTGATTTTTGATCTGTGCCACATGGCTTACTATGCAGCAAGGTATAAGCTACAGGGGTGGTGGGGAAATGGGTGGCTGTGTAGTGAAGTGGCTGAGAGGGAGGATACAGAAATTCTCATTGTGGGTGTAGCCATTTTAGCCAAGGGCAGCGATGAGCATATATGTCCACAGTGCTTGATGTTCTGACCATTGTTGTTTGGGATAGTCATTGCATACATTTAAAATGGCATGAATACCAAAAGTAGTCTGCACCATGCACGAATAGGTAGTCACACCCCAGGTGTGGTTGTGCTCAGACCAGGGGTGGTCACACATTCTGGTGTAGTGCAGTAGATCTGGGGCCATCATGAACATTGTAAATACGAACATGCTTGTGGTTTGTTCAGACATGATTGCATAGGGTTTGGTCCCATTGATCACCTCTGATACAGTCATGCCACCAGTGAGAAGAAGGCATATGTAAGGTGTAAAAGAAGTAAAAAAGCAATGAAACAGAACAAATGCTCATTACCTGATCATGTGTTATTATTTCCACAGAGCAATGAGTGCGGTGGTAGTGTGAACTTGGAACTAGAGGGGCTGAAAAGCTGCATGGCTTATCTGGATGACAGTGGCCTTCAGATAGACCAGCTAATAACAGACAGACCCATACAGGTGTCAAAATGGGTTCGTGAAAATATGCAAAGCACAACACATCACTATGATGCTTGGCACATGGTGAAAGGTAAGAACAGTGGTGCTCAGGTAGACATGCACTTTAGACACCCTGATAATCACAAAGTGACATGCATGTCTGTGTGCACTTTTGACAGGTGTAAAGAAAAAGTTGATGTCTGTCGCAAATTTAAAAGACTGTGCTGATCTTCGACTTTGGATTCACTGCACTGTTAACCATCTCTATTGTTCTGAGGGTTCTAGTGCAGTGGGAGATGAAAATGTTATTGTTGCAAAGTGGAAATCAGTGTCTGCCCTTGTTCAAAATCATTATATGCATGACAACACCGACTTCCCACATTGTGCACATGATGACCTGGATGGGCAGGACAGGCTGAAGCGGTGGCTACCACCATGTGAGTAACATTTGTGAACTCATGATGTCATGTTATTGCAAAATGTTTTTATAATGCAACCCATGAGCATAGAAAACAACTCTGATATCATGAACTCTTCATGTACTGTAGTTTTTGTGAAATTTAGTCATTTGAAGTACTGCTTAATGTTTCCACACACACAGATCCTTGCTCCCCTGCATTCATACTGCTGCTATCCAAGTACTCTCTTTGGTGTCATTCTATGTGCTAACTATGCTTTCCTTTTTGAAAAGTACTTCAACAGATGTGGTCTGTAGAAGCGTATACTGAAGTTCTTCTTGCGCATGCACCAACATCTGTGTCACAGTATCAACACCTGTTACTTCTGGTTTGAAATGATACTCACTACGCATGGCACCATTGTGTTCTGTCTGATCATCCACCTTGGACATTGTTTGTCAAGCTGGCTGTCAACACATGTGATATCTCCCCATGTCGATCTTCTGAATTGTGCTGCCCATAATCTGTCAAAAATGTCTGTGGTACTCTCTGTTTAAAATTAAAATTCTCACTGAGGCATTTTAAGTCTTCTGGCTGTGGCAGAGGGAGGTAACAGTTGAAGTTTGAAACTTTGGTGAGGTTCTGGAAAGCTAACTTTGTCATAAGTTACTGTAAGTTTTTATTGTTTGTAAGTTGTGTTTTAAAATTAGCCTAACTCATTAAGAACTCACTGGAAAGCCCTTCCACCCACCCCTTGCATTTGCCTTTCTTAAACACAGAAGAGTCACTGGGGGTTGAGCTTAAAGGCTGGGATGGAGGAGCTTAGGGAGTTGCAAACTTCCCCTGTGAGCAAACTCTTAAGGCTAATAGTCAGATGGGGAAAAGTTCAGCCACTCAAGTGTTGAAAGTTTAAAAGTCTTGGACTAGTGGGATCTTGGTGGCTCACAGAAGGAAACCTACTTGGAGGGGGATGGGACCACATGTCATTAGGGCCGGCATCTTTGGGAGGGTGGTGGGGTGCACAGGGTGTGGGGCAGCCATGATACTGGACTGGGCTTGGAAGTTTGGTGGTTGCCCAGTGTGCTACCAGCTGGCACAGCTTAGGGAGGAGGTTGAGGGGCTTAGGAGACAGCTGGGGGAAGGAGGGAGGTATGGTTGGGGAATAGGGCAGGGGCTCTCCCACGGGGTTGTACCAAACACTAGGGGTGGGGGCATAGGGAAAGGAGTGCAGGAAAGTACTCTGGGGTCGCATAGGGACCCTGGCAGATGGGGCCCAAAAGGAGGATACTACGAAGGAAGCTGGCAGGTAACCGGGGACCCTCACAGACAGGGGCCAAAGGGAGGACATTCTCAGGGAAGTAGGCAGATGGCTGGGGCTGGACAGCAGGAAGAAATGGGGGGAGGTGGATCAGGCCTTAAGCTCAGTAACTGCTTCAATTCTCTTCTTCTGCTTGGGGATGAGAGGGGTGATGTAGCCATGACAGGGGCAGTTAGAGATGGAAAGGGAGGTGGGGGCAGGAGGTGGGGGCTGGATAGTGGGAGGAACAGGGGAGAACTTGGAATGCAGGAAAAAGGGGGGAACAGGGGATCAGAGCAGTAGGATGAGGGGGTAGAGGGAGGAAAGCACAAGGAAAAGGACCTGTTGGGAGGAAAGGGCAAGGAGAAGTACCAGAAGTACAAGGAGGATACAGTAAAGGGAGCTGAGGGTTTAGGCCAGGGCAGCACAACAAGCAAGGAGGGGCGGAATAGAGACAGGAAGGAAGGGAGGACGAACCAGGCTAGTTTAGCAGATGGGGGAAGGACCAGTCGCAAACAGGAATGGTGGGGGTAGCAAGGTACAGAAGGATACTCAGGAGGACAAGGGGCATAGGATCGGAGGGGAGGGGGTGGCCAGATTAAATAAGGAGGGCATGGCAGGTGGCTCCCAGATAGGGGGAGGACCAAGGAGTCGGCTGGGGAGGGCAGGTAGAAAGGATGAGGGACATGGAAGGGGGGGGATGGAGGAAAAGGGGCGGCCAGAGTGCTCCTGTTGGTTGATTCCATGATCAGGGGGATCAGATGGGATAGAGAGGGAGAAGCCTGCCCAGTTAGAACAAAATGCTTCCCTGGACTAACGGTGCACAGGGCCAAGGATGAGGTATATCAGCTGCTAAAGGATTGTGGAGGTTCCCCAGACATACTGGTCCACCTGGGTACCAATGACACTTGAGGGAAATAGTAAGCTAGAGATACAGGCAAGGTTCGGGGAACTTGCCAGGGTCTGTCATGATATAGGATGCTCGGTTTCCTTCTCGGAAATCCTGTCGGTGCCAAGGGCTAGTGGGGAACACAAGAGGAAGATTAGGGTGATAAACCAGTGGCTCAAGGAGTGGTGTGGGGCCAGAGGGTATGGGTTGATGGGAGATTGGGGGGAGACCTGGGAGGATAAGGGGCTGTATGCTAGAGATAGGCTCCATCTCAATTCGGAGGGGAAGTAATTCCTTAAGTTGAAAATAGAGGGGTTCATTAGTGAAAGGTGGGATTTAAACTTGTGAAGGGGGAAGGATGGGAGAAAAGGCTGTCAAGGGAGGGGTCTGATAAAGGAGGGACTCTGTCTCCACCCCCCTAGGGAGCTGGAGGAATGCAGGAAAAGGATGACTGGTAAGGTGCAGACCAGAGGAAGACAGAATCCCCACAGGAACACGAGCAGGGGAAATGGAAGTATAGGGAAAGGGTGGAAGGTTGTCCTACTAAATGCCAGGAGCTTGGGCAATAAAATGCCTGAGCTCCAGACGATGCTAACTGAGGGAGAGGTGGATGTGGCAGCAGTCACTGAGACCTGGGCCTCCGCAGGGCACGACTGGGACCTGACCCTGGAGGGTTACACCATGTTCAGGAAGGACAGGGGGAAGGGAAGGGGAGGAGGGGTAGAAATAATAGTCAAAAACTGCATTGCCATAGGAGGAGTGGAGGAGGCGGAGGGAACTGTGGAGGCAATTTGGGTCACCTTGATAACAAGGAAGGGGGGCTAGAGAGTAAAAATAGGAGTGGTGTATAGACCCCCTGCACTGGCGGAGGAGCTGGAGGAGAGTCTGGTGGCAGATGTTGGGTGACACTGCAGATTGGGAAGGGGAAGGGTGGTGGTGTTGGAGGTCTAAAACATGACATAAACAAACTGGGAGACTATGACATCCTCAGTGGCCAGGGAACAGAGGTTGTTGGATGTCTTTCAATATGCATTCCTAACTCAGCAGGTGGGGGACGACCAGGGAGGAATGGATACTGGATGTGGTCCTGGCAGACTGTGACCAGATTGGGGGCCTCGAGGTAAGGGACCCGTTGGTGGAGAGCGACCATGCCACGGTCTGGTTCTGCCTGAACCTAAGAGGGGTAGAAGGCTGCACAAAGATGGAGGTAGCTTACTTCAAGGGGTAGATTTCAAGGAAATGGAAAGGATCCTTAAGGAGCACTTGGATGGGATTGGGCCAGACATGAATGCTGACAGTAGGTGGGAAATCATCAGGAGGGGGGTGCAGGATGCTACCAGCATCTGTGCAAGAGTAAGACAAAAATGCGGTAGGGCCCAAAAACCCTGCTGGTGGACCAGGGAGGTTCAGGAGGTGGTGAGGGGAAAGAAGGTGGCCTATAAGGCAATTCAAGTGCTCAAGGGTGAAGGGACCGAGGAAAGTGCACGAGCTGATGGCCAGAAGGGCCACTAGGGTGGTGAGGACGGCTAAGGCAAGGAAGGAGCAGAACCTGACCAGGAAATTAGGAGAGGAACAAGGGTTCTTCAGATACATTGGGGAAAATGAAGGGTGAAGGGGCAGATTAGCAGGATTAAAACAGGGAGGATGGGCACAAGACCGGGGGCAGGCTGAGGTACTAAATGAGTACTTGGCCTCAGTTTCCTCAAGGAAAATGGGGGCTGCATCATACATGGGAGAAGATGGTGGAAACTGAGGAGGGGCGGCCCACCCAATTGGCGGGTCTGGGGGGCATCACTGGCAAGTGAGGGGGGGAGGCAAAGCAGGGGGACGAAGTAGCGGAGGTGGAAACCACGGCAGAGATAGTGAGGGAAGCCCTCAGGTCTCTTAAGATGGAGAAAGCACCAGGGCTGGATAAATTACTCCCCTGCATTCAAGTAACCAGGGGGTTTCATATTTGACATAGTAGCAGTAAAACATTACAATAAGGTACAGAAACATAATGAAATGTACTGAGAATGTGGATGGCATTAAGGGCAAAATATTCCTATGCATGGGATGACACCAAGCTCTGCAGAACAGTGGACACAGCTGAAGGGGTACGGGACCTACACAAAGATGTGGAAAAGTTGGGTAGGCAGTCCATGATATGGCAGCTTTGCTTCAATGCCAAGAAATGCAAAGTTATGCATATTGGATCAATGAGTGGGTACTACCTGGGTGTAGATACAGAGATACAGAGATACATAGACACTGTCGGCAGATAATGGCCTATGTCCCACCCAGTCTACCCCATTTCAGTTTGTAAGTTTGCTTTATGTTTTCTTGAAGTTTGTTGCCCCTAACCCTTGACCTCCCGGTCACTGGTAATGCTGCATCTAGAGTATGGAGTTCAGTACTGGTGCCCACACCTCAAAAAGGACATCAACCTTCTGCAGAAGTTCCAGACTAGGGCTACAAAGATGATACAAAGTCAGCAAAGGGTAAGGCATATGAGGATCGGTTGAAGACATTGAACATGTACTCCCGGAACACAAGAGGGAGAGAGTGTACGTGATTGGGACCTTCAAGTACTTGAAATGGATAAATAAGGTTGATAATGCGAGTCTCTTTAAGCTGAATAGCTAAGAATAGCACAAGGGGGCACAATCTTAAGCTGGAGTGTTGGAGGTTTAGGAGGGAGGTCAGGAAGCACTTCTTCACAGAGAGGGTGGTGGACACTTAGATTGAGCTGCTGGAAGAGGTTATCTCATTGAAGATAGTGTGCAGCTTTAAGAGAGGCTTGGATAAGCACAGTGGGAAGGAAAGGATTATGGGTAGAGAGGATGGGATGAGTGGGACAGTAGCTCAAGCTGTGTACCCTGCAATACCAGCAGACTAGACTGACCAAATGGCATTCTTCTGCTGCCATGTTTTGAATATATGACATATCCTTTTTTGTCCAGTTCAAACCCCTCTGCTGTCTACAGTGTGTTCTGCATGTTGGTGTTATTTTGTGATATTTACTCACTGCTATAGCTGCACTGAAATTATAGAACCAAATGATAAATGCTTTACTCTGCATCTATTTTTGAACTGGTTGTGTTTCGGACACATATGTAACAATACTAAAAAGTGGTACTGAAAGCACCTGGCTGCTTACATACATGCTGGAATGCAACAGAGGACTTCAGAATGACTTGTGATGTGATGTACACCACCACTACGGAGAGCAACATGGTGTTCATCATATGTGGTGAATGAAAATGCTGCATGCACTGTACAATGGGTTATTGTAGAGAGGGCACAATGTTTAGCTGCATATTGATTGTCGTAACAGTAGTGGTTCAACTGCCAGTGTCACATGCTGAAAGGCACAGCTCACCTACTTGAACAATGACTTCCGTCCAGTGACCACCAGTGGCCACCACCATCTGTATACAGCCCATTACAAAGTTCAGTCCACAGTGAACACATAAACAACTAAACATACAAACTTTCCAGCAGATAAAGGCCTAGCTGTCTAACTTGTCTGCTCGAGTGTGCTGCACTTCAATATTGCAGACGCCAGTGTCCCATCATCCACCTGTCTATGCACCCATCAATTTTGCCCATGCATCCCTCACCTACCCACTGTACCTCCACTGTTTCAAACCTCTATCTTAACCTGTGCCACTCCCTCTTTAAGCTGCATGCTGCCCACAGTTGTATCACCTCATACTGCAGTGCACTGCAGCCAGCCTTCACCAGTTAGGTGAAATAGTTCCCCTTCTTTTCTCTCTTGAATTCCTTCCAACATCTGATTGTGTCCCACTGTTTCACTCACACGTTTTCATTTAAAATCAGTTCCGGAGCTTACTCTGTTCGTACCCTTCCATCACTCTAAGGTCTCAACCAAATGACCCCATTGCCTTCTATCCTCTTGAGAACACATATTGAGATCTCTCAGTCTCTTCTCAGAGGGTTTATCTCCCAATCCCACTATAGGTTTTAGTTGCCTGGTGGTGCCCTCACTCCAACAAGTTCATGTCCTTTTTACAGCTGCCCTCACACCACATTCTTGTCTTATATAAATGGAACAGCTATCCCATGTCATGTGGTCCTGTACCCCAGGGAGAGTATCTTACAGCTGTTACTTGCTGGTTGTGCCATACATACATGCATTCAGTGTTTTGGTATGGTGAACGTAGGCCATTGCAGTGCAATACAATGCAACGGTACATCATACCATCACATGCTGTCATTCACACCGCTATGTATTTCTCTTTGCAGTATCTAAGGTTTCAGAAAGTGTGGAAAAAATTGTGAAGGACAAATGGCTATGTAGGGATGTGGTAAAAATTTATGGATGTTACCTAACTTCAGAGTTGGAGGCCTTTCACAGCCTCCTAAATCAGTTTGCACCAAAGATGGTGGTGTTTTCCTACAATGGAATAAAGTGTAGCTACTGACATTCATTTCTCAAAGTCATACAGTGAACATCGTTTGTATGTACAAAGCCACAAATTACCATTTGTGTTTGTGTTCTTTTACTCTCTGATATAGAGCTCTTTTGGCTGCACTCCACTATGATGAAACTAGTTGAAGACAGCAGGCACAGACAGCCAGTGGTGACAAGAGATACACCATACATTATCCAAAATAGAACAAACATTTGTCAATGCCGAACGTTCGCTTGCAGGTATTTGCAGTGGTGTTTGGCATGTGTGGTGCTGTACCCTAATGCCCTGTGCGATTGCTGGTATTTGCACAATAAATTGTCAGCATGACCTTTTTGTTACCCCCATTGTGCACTACATAGGCGGAAACACGTTTTGGGCAGGATTGAAAAATGACAGCTGTACTGCTCATAAGGAAGTGTGGTAAAATGGCAATGTTGAAAATCTGGAGTGGAAATATTGAAAATTCACAAACCTAGGAGCGTGCGTGGGAACTGTGTAATGCACGCTCGTAAAACAGTCATTGTTAGGAATTTTTCACCATTGTGTCAACATTGGCATTTTAAAACCTCTGCTAATGAACAGTGTCCCTTGATTGTCTTACTGTATGCCATACATTGATTTTGCACACCGACTCGCCATTATGCTACATGGTAGGCTGCGTTTTGGGCAGGATGTGAAAAATGACAGCTATACTGCTCATAAGGAGGTGTGGTAAAATGGCAATGTTGAAAATCTGGAGTGAAAATATTGAAAATTCGCAAACTTACGAGCGTGCATAGGAACTGCGCAATGAACACTCGTAAAACAGTCATTTCTAGGAATTTTGTCACCAAATTTTCAACACAGCCATTTTAAGACCTCTGCTCATGAACAGTGTCACTGTGATTTTCTTAATGTGTCCCATACATTGATTTCGCACACCGACTGCGCCATTGTGCACTACATGGGCGGAAACATGTTTTGGGCAGGATGTGAAAAATGACAGCTGTACTGCTCATGAGGAGGTGTGGTAAAATGCCATTGTTGAAAATCTGGAGTAGAAATATTGAAAATT
The DNA here is from genome assembly GCA_016271365.2 of Neoceratodus forsteri. Taxonomy (NCBI): domain Eukaryota; kingdom Metazoa; phylum Chordata; order Ceratodontiformes; family Ceratodontidae; genus Neoceratodus; species Neoceratodus forsteri. The sequence goes on along the minus strand of CM057449.1, from coordinate 1,174,970,696 downwards.
CGCAAACCTATGAGCGTGCAAGGGAACTGTGCAACACACGCTCGTAAAACGGTCATTTTTAGGAATTTTTTCACCAAATTTTCAACATTGCCATTTTAAAACCTCTGCTAATGAACAGTGTCACTGTGATTTTCTTACTGTGTCCCATACATTGATTTCGCACACCGACTGCGCCATTGTGCACTACATGGGCGGGAACATGTTTTGGGCAAGATGTGAAAAATGACAGCTGTACTGCTCATAAGGAGGTGTGGTAAAATGGCAATGTTGAAAATCTGGAGTGAAAATATTGAAAATTCGCAAACTTACGAGCGTGCATAGGAGCTGCGCAATGAACACTCGTAAAACAGTCATTTTTAGGAATTTTTTCACCAAATTTTCAACATAGCAATTTTAAGACTTCTGCTCATGAACAGTGTCACTGTGATTTTCTTAATGTGTCCCATACATTGAGTTCACACACCGACTGCGCCATTGTGCGCTACATGAAGGAAACATGTTTTGGGCAGGATATGAAAAATGACAGCTGTACTGCTCATGAGGAGGTATGGTAAAATGGCAATGTTGAAAATCTGGAGTGCAAATATTGAAAATTTGCAAGCGTCTGACGTGCGTAGGAACTGCATAACGCACACTCAAATAAAACAGTCATTTTTTGAATTTTTGCAAATTTTCAACATAGGGGTTTTAGGAACCCTTCTCATGAATGATGTCGCTGTCATGGCCTATTCAGGCCAGAAGGGTGATTTCACACAGTGACTGAAAATCACCCTTGAGGCGAACTCACGCCATGATAGTGACATCATTCACGAGAAGAATCCTAAAACATACGTTGAAAATTTGTGCAAAATTCAAAAAATTGCCTGAGATATGCACGAAATTGAAACCCCCTATCTAGCCCATTATACAGCTTACGGCATTTCCTCAGTTCGCGGTCGCCTTTGAAGAGTGCAGGCGTGTTCCGGTCCACTGAAGTTCATCGTGCTGGAGTCGGAGGTAAGTATGGGGTGAGGGGGTGTGGAGAGAGCTGGGTGCACAGTGGGTGGAGTGCGGGTTGTGGGAGGGGACTGGGAGGCGCCGTGGGACCGTTTTTCTTTACAGGTAAAAACAAAAAACAATGGCGTGGACGTTTTCCACGCTGGGTGGGCTCCCAGTGTGGCAGAAGATGGCTGGGGGCCGAGGAGCCAGCGGGTTGGGCACCCGGTTGGCTAAGCTTCTGCAGGGAGCCGAGGGGCCGACGGGTTGGGCACCCCGTCGGCCGCTCGTGAACGTTTTCCACGCTGGGGTGGGCTCCCAGCGTGGCAGCAGGATGTCTTGTGGCGGCCGTGGAGCCGCCGGGGGATTCGGCACCCCCATCTGCAAACAACGTTTGCCACGCTGGGGTGGGCTCCCAGTGTGGCACCAAAGCTTTGGGGGGTGGCGTGATGCGCGGGGGGCGCGTGGCGGTGCTCGGTATGGCAGCGGTGGTTTTCTTTGAAGCGAAGACCACCGCTGTCATGCAAACTCCTGCACCAGTGGTGCAGGACGCCACCTGCTCAACAGAGCACTGGATTGAAAGGGAGGCACACCTCAAAGTGTGCTACTCTCCCAAAATGTTCCTTGTGCATGCGCGCAAGCGAACGTAAAAAGGGCGGGTACATCATCCATGGTGTTGTGCAGAAGTCAACTCGTGGTGATTACATTCAGTGTGTTCTGATCAATTGTATGCCCATGTAACAGATCCTTTGCAAATGTCGCACTGCTTTCATGTTTTTGTTCGTCACATGATGTAGACCAGGGGACCGATTCCAGAAGCTGGTACGGCGGATGCAAGGTGCTTGCGACAAAGAGCAATGTCGTAAGCTGCACCTTCCATCCCCCATTGCAGCATTCCCCATTCCAGAATGCAGCCTGCATCAAATAGGGAATCTGCTGTGCTGAATGGGCACTGCACCACCTTTGTGACCTGCGACTGGGTACACACAGTTGCAAGGGGCCTTGTGACACAGCAGGGCTCACAATTCCGATTCCAAGAGCCCCACCATGGATGTCGTAGGGGGCTCCACTTAGACCTGCTAGGAGATGGTCTAAGCCCCTTGTGACAGATTAGCACCCCATAAAGTGAGGGCTACAGGTGGGGTTCATGGGCACAAGGGACACAGAGAAGCATAGGGAGGGTCTGTGTGACTGCTGGGATGTACAGGATCACTGTGGCACCCAGAAGGTGCACATGCCCCTGACTCTATTTATCATGGGCATTTGCACCATGCCGGATGCCACAGCAATACTTGACTGCCCTGCTGACACACGACCCTCCCAATGACTCCACCCACCCCCACACACCCACTGGGCACCTGTGCCCCCCCACACCATCTCCACCAGTGCTGGCTGCACCTTGCTGCCCTGGTGTAAGGGGTGCCACAGCCTTTAAGTCATGTGCTGCCGGTGCGCCATTGGTCGGGTGCAGTCCGGCACATGCAGCAATCATGGGGCATTTGGCACAGGAACCCTGCTTTCTTTCAGAATATGGCACAGGGTACCTGGAGCACCCTGCATTGCCATAGCCCTTGGAGTGGTGCAACTTGCATCACTCCAAGGGCTCCTTCTGGAATCGGACCTCATGTATTGATACACCCTGTTATGATTAGCCCTAAGTGCTTTTCCACTTCTGTGCTAGCCAACTGTACCCCATTTAAGTCATGGTACATCCCCTGTTTTCTTGCTCCTACATGAAGAACCTTGCACTTCTTGGCATTAAACCCTAATTGCCATTTTTACTCAATGAATCAGCAATCAATACACATACAGCATTTTTCCAGTAAGGAGACCTATAGATGCCCACTCGTACCTGCTCTGGTTGATGAGACTTCCCTGCAAACTACCAAAGAGGTGTTGTTTAGGGCATCAATTTGCTTCACTATGACCTGTGCTAATTCCATTACCAGTCTCATATGGATTCCATCTGATCCAGGTGCTCTGTCCACCCTACCTTTAATGCCTTAACCCATTCCAGTACCATGTCCTCTGTAATCCCAAAGTCCACTATCAACTACAGGCTACCCACAAACCCCCCCAACCCTTCACCTGCAGAGTCATTCCTCCATCCTCCCATGTAAACACGGAGAAGAAGTACTCATTCAGTGCCACATGCCATTTGGTCTACCTAGTCTGCTTGATTTCGCAGCTAGTACCCAGACTCAGCAGTGGCCCCTCCCAACCTCCCAAGACCCTCCCTTTTGCCATATCCAAGCCCCTCTGTAAACATCCCACTGTTTTACAGGCCAGCAACTGTGCCGGCACTGAGTTACATTTGGCTACCACCCTTTCTGTAAAGAAATGCCTCCTCACGTCCCTTCTAAACCTTCCACCCTCTAATCTCATGTCATGACCTCAAGTGTCTCTACCCACCCTCCCCTTGGACAGTCACTCTGTGCCTATCCTGTTTTTTTCCCTGCCATGTACTTGAAGGTATCAATCATATCCCCCCCCCCGTCCTTCCTCACCTCCAAAGTGTACATGTGCAACTCTCTAAGTCTAATCTCATATGGTAACTCACCACTACTCCATGTGGGGACTGACCAACGATCTGTATAACAGCAGAATCCACTCCCTCCTCCTACCTAGAGGTTATACCCCTTGCAATACAACCCAGCATCTTACTGGCCACTGCTGCTGCTTTCCTACACTGTGCTGAGTTGTTCATTGCTCCTTCTCAGTCACAGCTAGCTGCAACACCACAGATGGTAGGACCTCTTTAGATTATTTTCCAAGAAATGATGCCCCTATCAATTTTAGCTTACATCCTAGTCTCCCATGTGGCCTCGAGTGGAATGCATTAATGAAGTCAAGGTACATGACTTTCACTGCATACCCTCTGACTATTTACCTAGATAGTAGTCCACTACTTTGGTTTTGCAGGATATGCTCTTGACAAAGTCATGCTGCTGAATGTCTGGTGCCCCACTGACCTCCAGCAGGGTCACAAGTTTCTCCTTCAGGATCATTTCCATTAGTTTCCACACTGTGGACATGAGACTCACTGGTCTTTACTTCCATGGTCCATTCTTGGGGACCGCTCTTATGGAGTGTAACCAAGTGATCCTTCCTCCAATCCTGAGGTACACACCTTGAGTCCAGATAGTCATGAAATCCACCTGCTAATGGGCCTACAAGGACCTCTGCCAACTTCACCTGTTCCATGGTGTGTATGCCATCAGATCACAGTGCCTTGTCCACCATCAGTGCCCTTAACCTTTGTAGCACTCTACCTTCTGTGATTTCCCCATTCATCAACCCCTCTCCCTCTGATCTTATCCTCCCCCCAACCTTAGGTATTTCATCCGCCTTTGTCTTTAGTAAAAACAGACCAGAAGTAGCTGTTAAATTGTTCTGCCTTTTCATACCCTTTTTCTACCCATTCCCACTCCTCCTTAATCCTTACTATTTGGTCATTACAACCACAGTTCTCCAAGATGTACCTGAATAAGTATTTTCCACCTATTTAATTCCTTTAACCTGTCTGAACTTCCTTGACACCTTTGCTGCCTTGACTTCCCTGGTCACCTCCTTTGCTTCCTTCAGGTTATCCTCTCTGTCTCCACCCCACCCATGTTCTCCTGTATCTCAATTATGCTACTCTCCTGCTACCCCACCTGACACCTCTCGGTACTGAGTTGCCCCTCCCACACTCCCTTCCACTCCCTGTCCTAAATCCTTCTTCTTCCTGCACACTGTTCCCCCCTTTTGCCCCTCTTACACTACCCTCATCAGTACTCCCTCCTGTGATCATTCTCTCTTGACATACATTAAGTTATTTACCCTTCTCCTCTCACCCTCTTCCCCATTTCTCTCTATTACCTTTGAATGTTCTTCAAAAGCATCTTCTTCTTCCCAATCCGTAATTCCCACCAATTGCCGGTACATGTTTGAGCCTATTGTATATTAAAATAAACATACTCTTCACTCATGTGTCCCATACATGTCATTGCTGGTTACCTCTGTGGTGTACTCGTGCAAGCTAAATGACTTATAAAGTGAGGCATGACGGAACAATTGCTGAACATGATGGGTGATCAACCAGTCACAATTTCCTTCACTGCTTTACTAGACCATTGCGCTTGTGCTATACACGGGTTGGCATGGGTGAACTGTGACCTGAAAAGTGGTTTTATTAAAGGTATGACACAATGTTTATATTCACAGGGTACATTGATGACCTGATGGATGCCATTCTTAATCTCTGTCTTGGAAGCATTGATGATGAATTGGATATTTCACATCTGAACACTACCCCAGAGTCACTCTGTTCATCTTTTGAGAAACCTGATAAAGAAACAGCTGTAGCAGGAACATTTCATATTTCTTTAGACAGTAGGGCATTCAGGTTGAAAATTAAAAGACACTGCAACATATATGTTTTGATACCTCCATACTGTTTGCTTCTGCCAGTGGCACAGTAATGGTGGACTATGATGATGGTATTTGAGGTTTGTTTCTGCTGCTGTTTGTGAAACTCATTTTCATTGTTCCTCAATTCACATGAAAAGATAGCAATATTTGATGTGAGAGGTGGTGGTCGTAGGACAGATACTGGACCTACCTGCAAACAACAGTGAAAATATTTAGGGGTAACAATTGTATGGGTGAGTATTACACACCGGTCATTAGATATGATTGTCCTCGAGAAAGGGAATATGTTTCATGCTGAGGGAGTGTCAGTGTCCACCAAAGCTTGGGCTTGGCATTCTGAATAATAAGCATGGGTGTTACAGTGTTATTTACCACTGCGGCAGAAAATTGTGACTGAGTCATGGGTCGCCCGATACTTCTCAATGCTGTGTGTGTTGTGTGTGTGGCACAGAGCTACACTGGTCCATCAATTCTGCCCACCATTCCACCCCCACCACTCTTACATCATACTTCACCCTCTTGGTGTTCCTTCCAGTAAGCCCATGTGCATGTACTGTTCTCTTCTGAGGCTTGGCACAGTATCAGACAACTACTCCTCTGTCAGCCTGTTCCAGGGCTCCAGCAATCTCTCAGTGAAGAACAGCCCCTAAGATTTCTCCTAAATTTCTCCCCTATAGTATCAGACTGTGTCCTCACATGCTGTAGCAGACCTTCCTATACACCTTAATAAACACCTCTTCTTCACTCTATGCAGCCCTTTGACATACGTCTCTATCTTGTCCCCACTCACCTTTATCACATCTAATGTGTAGAGCCCCAGTTGTCCGCATCTGTGTTCATACTGGTTGTCTTCCTTCTCCAGCATCATCCTGTTCACTTTTCCCTGAACCCTTTCCACAAACTCTATATTTACTCATGGAGGTACAGTAGTAGCCATGGACATGGTTAGATATTTCCAGAGATTTCTCAACATTTTTAAAGAGTTTCTCTCTGTTGCCCCTACTGTGGAAATACAGAAAGCAGGAGATTTCTCTAGAAATATCACAGAAATTTCAGGAAATATCTGACCATGTCTTTGGCTGTGACTGTACGTTCTCCAGACATGAACACCATACTTGAGGTGCAGCCTTACCAGGGATTGGTACAGGTGCATCACTACCTCCTACCTCCTGCTTGTTATTCCCCTACCTATACTTGCCAGCATTCCATGTGCCTTCCCCACTGCCCTGGTACACTGCTTCCCCACACTTTGGTTGCTGGTTAATGTTATCCCCAAATTAGTTTCTTGATCCGTGATCCTAATTTCATCCTCCCCACACACCCCAATCGTGTAATCTACCTGTGGGTTTCTGATGCCCATATGCATCAATGCGCACAATTATTGGTGCAATTTAGCAGAAAGGTATACACCCACTGTTCCAGAGTCATCCGATCCTGTCTCATATCTCCTTCACCCCCTGCAATGTCCACTCAATTGCAGATTTTCAAACCTTCCACAAATAGGACCACATGTCCACTGAGGTTGTCCACTATGTTTGTTATGTAGATATTGAAATGGAGGTGGCCCATCAATGACCAGTGGGGAAACTCACTGATAACCACCCTCGTCCATGAGTTTACTCCACTTACAACCATCCTCTTCATATTATCTGTTATCCAGCTTTTCACACATCTGTTTATTTTATCTCCCACCCCTCGGTTTTTCAGTTTAAAGAGTGAACATCTATGGTCCATGGTGTCAAAGGCCTTGATGAAATCCAGATAGGTCATAGACACCACTCCACTTTGGTCTACAACCAGTGTCACCCAGTCAAATAATTTAACTAAATTTGTCTGTCATTATATCACCTTAGTAGACACATGCTGTTTATCATCCACCTGCCAATTTGCTTCCAGGTAGACAGACACACTTCCCCTTATGACCTTGCCCACTACAGTAGTCATGCTGACCGGTCCATAGTTCTGAACAATCATTTTAGACATGTGATACTCCTGGTATTTTCAGATGGAGAAATAATCAAAGCCCTGTTTTCTTACATAGTAAAAAGCATATGGTAATGTTCTTTAACAGAACTAACTAGGTAAAAGGAGCATTGATTGGCAGATTTATTGAGTGGTGTGCATCACACTTTCACCTTAACTGCTGAGTACATAACTCATACCTGTTAGCATCACCCATAGTATTGCTTGTACTTGCTCAATGGTGTAAAAACAAAATTACTTTAGTAATGTAGTAGTCATATGTTTGAAGTGCCTGCACCATCAAGAGGCATCCTGCAATTCTGATTTAAAATTGTGTTATCCAGAGCCCTGAGGTAGCCAGTTTCAAACCGTATATGATAGTACTATAATTACTGGTGACCCCCTTTAACACATGGACTAGAGCCATGTTTCAAACACTGTAATAACTGGTAGAACCAGTTATTGCAGCATTCAGAAAGCAGTTCACTTGCACTGTCTTCGACTGCCATTTTCACTTTCTTAGCTGCGTAGCGTCACCGAGTGGTGTTTGTTCGAAAAAAAAAATGAAAATGAAGACAAAGTGGAATGCTGTTTTAAAAACCATGTCCCTTGTAGCAGTCAACCTACTTTTAGTTATTTTTTTGTTGTTAAAGCCGCCGAGCATAGACTGAGAAGAGTGAGTGACTTGGGCTTTAGAAAATAATTCAAATGTGTGAATATTACTATGGCAACATAAAACACTTCATCCTCATCTTCTGCGACTTCATCAGTCACTTGCTCTCTTCAGTCTATACTCAGTGGCTTTAACACACACACAAAAAAATTAAAAGTAGTTAACTGCTACAAGGGTCAGGGTTTTTAAAACAGCATTCCACTCTGTTTACATTTTCATTTTTTTAACCAAACGAACACCGCTCAGTCACGCTACCTTGCACCAGCAATAATAAAAAAGAAAGGTCATGCAATTATTGTGTTATTGGAAATTTTTTACACACCCTTGGGTGGGATGACCTCATAAACCTCTTGAGCTTTGCTCTCGAGGTTTGTGGGTCATCACACCCCTTGGGTGAGTAAAAAAATTCCATAACACACAGTTGTATAACAATTATTCTCTATGTATGGCAATGGAAGTGGCATGCAGTCACTTCACTTTGTTACCCTTGTTTCTGTTGTATATTGAATAACAGACATTGTGAGACTAACAATGGCGTTCAAAGAAATATTTGTTGACATTGTTTATTAATGGTACAAATCAGGTTTTGTTAACCAACTGGTTACAAGGTTTACTCAATTTATCAGTACAATTGAGTGACACAGACCTAAAAATAAAATTTGGAATGAAAAGTGCCATTACACTGCTAAAATCATGCCATTACATAAGCAGGGCTGTCAACCTTCCATAAACATGTGGGTAAACAGTGAGACCAGGAAATCTGTGGATGTTGCTGTCCAGGACTCTGTACTTGCAATGTATGACTTTCATTGTTTACAGGACAGGGCAACTTGATTGCACTATAACTCAGAAATAAAAAGATACACAGACAATCAAATACTGGTCCACAGCACAATCCAGTGATGATCAGACATAATGAGTTGAACAGCTACTAATTTTAGAAAAAAAGGGAGCCGGAGCGGGTCGGGGGGGAAGTACCCACAGGACAACTACATGCAGACATGTGGATGTAATTGTGCCACTGTGTGTTACTCTTTTTAAAAATGCACAACAGGGAACACTGCTAAGATGCAAAGACAATAAAATGCATATCAAGAGTCTACTACCTTAATAACAGATGATGTGGTAATAGCAACAACAGATGGTCAAGTGAGACCATCATGGGCAACAGGAGTAGCTTGCTGCTTACCATGCCCGTATAAGGGAATTATGTCCAGTAAGAATGACATTGCAGTGAAATTAATCACAGGACACAGCTGTTATACCAATGAGGGTGTGGATGGCCAGTGCAGAATATCACACCATGAAAACACATGTCACAGACATGTCAGATACGCTGTGTCCATGATCCTATAATGGGTAGGTAAGGGAAGTATTCATGCCCATCAGGACACAAAGAAGTTGAGCCAATTGATGACAGGTGTCCGATCACAAAAGAACAGTTCATGAGTTGTCTGCATGGGCGTTAACAACTATCAAATGTAAAGGTGACATTTGAGCCAAGTACAATGCTTTGCTTGTTTGTTCAGCATAGTACACACAGCATGCAAACATCAAAATTGATGTTTTTACATACAGTAGTTAGCAAAGATGAAACAATTGATTCATGCTTTTGCTGTGGTACAGTGACACTTTGGTGTTGAACTTACTGTAGGACATTTAAACAGCATGGAGTCAAGGAACACGTATGTGTGTCCCTGAATTCAATGCTTTCCTGCTCATCATTGCAGTATAGCAAGTGTGGGGTGTGCTTTTATGCATACGTACGCTTACATGCTTCCAAGAGGGTTGAATGTGTAGCCCGTCTGAGCACATTTGCCATGCTACCTAGTCATTATGAGTTGTAGAACAGTGCTGTTCAAACAAGAAAGACACACACACCATGTCAGTACCTGTTGGAAATATGACAGAAAATGGCAGTTCATCATGCAGGGTGGGAATGATCATCTGTGGTGACCTAAGCGTGGCCACTAATGTGTGAGTTTGCTGACACTGCAAAGTGCCATGACACCATAGTTTTGCAGATAAAAGTGTGATCAAGCATCTCAATAGACATTCCTGATAAATCACTGTGCAGTCTTGCTTTAAGTTAACACTACAAATGTGAAGTGCTAAAGCCATTAATCAATGAAACTCACCATAACATCTCTTCATACTATCGAAGGTACATTCGCTTGTGAAATACACATGCAGAGCCCTTGCACTGTGTATCATGACCAAAGACTTACTAACTTCATAACAGTGTTACCACAAACACTTCAATTATGATTACAATGAAATGCTAACTTGTAAAATGTCAAGTGAAACTGGTAACGCATGTCCAAAATACAGACTCAAATCATATTAGAAAAATTTTTGTCAATCCAGATCAGGATATTGGAAACTACAGGATTCTGCTGCAGGAAAGGCCTGTCTTATATGGTGAACAGCACAGTATGGTATAGGCATATGTATATGCTTCCCGAGGTACCCCCAACATCACCCAACAAGCTGGCAATAGGCCGTGTACCAGAACCATCTGGGGAAAAAAAGGAAGACATTGAAGAAATTAATTACATTACATTACATATGAACTACATGTCACATTTTATATGTTGTAACATTCCAGCAATTGAAAGGGAACAGTTGACCACAAAAAGTAGATCATGTCATTATGTACAATGGATTCAGTGAGTGCTACAGCAGTGAAACCTGTCAATTTCCAGTACAGATTGGTTGACAGCATAAGGATTCCTAGGAGAAAACATTCACTGCTCAACTGAGATTCTGGTGAATTAACTTTTCTCTCCATTGTCGTGAAGAACACAGTGCAATGCTATCAATATCAGTGTTGTGGCAAAATAATATGTGGGCAGTGTGTGTCAAACAAAAGGTGACACAAAGCACAGGTATAACAGAGATCGTAAACCAACAGTCAGTTGAAATCACACACTTCCGTTAAAACTAATGGTCAATTGTCAAAGAAGGAGTGCTGCAAAATACATGTCACTTTACAAAGGGGCTTATCATAAAAGAAATCAATATATTGCAACATCGGTTAAAGTCATGGCAATCCATGACCATGTCACCAACATGAGTACACGGCAGCCTTAGTAATCATGCAACATATCTCTGGATTGTGTACTTGTGCATGCATGTACATGTCTGCCATGTATATCTTGCAACACCACCAGGGAATGTGATGATCACAAGTTGGAAACCACACTGGCACCATTTCAGGCAAGTAAGGAGTAAAAATGACCAACATGTTCTGCAATGGTGGTGTTCATGTACTCAAAACATATAATGGTGCATGTCAGGGAACATCATATGTTCAACCAACACCTGTGCCACACCCACCCAGATGTGCACCACCCACTCAGATGTGCACATCAGGAATCACATGCTGAAAAGACAACCACACAGAGGCAGGGAAGTGGTGCACAATAAAAGAGTGAGGTATCAAGGGATGAGACAGCATTAAAAAATCCACCCCCACACACACACACACAAAGCAACATTGTGCATTCACACTGTGGGGTAGTGCCTGCTGAAAGACCTGTTTTGTTCAGTGTGGCATGCAAAATGAATGAGAAAGTCTGACTCAGCAGTAGCAGTTACATAGGGAAACAAGTCCATGATCACTATGGCAAGAACATTTGCCAGAGCAACTATTGCAAATCAGTTCAGCATTATGATGATGGAGAAGGAAATTGGTGAAAATGTAATCCAACTGGGGGGGAGGGGATTACGTACTCTCACAATCCGTCCATGGAAAAGGGGAGAGTACCAGGAGATTGCAAAAGGGTTGATACGTTGACATAGCCTAAAAGTGGGGTTGGGTTTATTGTTGGAGGAACACTCAAAGTATGTTCAGGTTACCTTTCCATGAGTGGCTGGTAAACTGATGGAGCAACTTATACAGGCAACAGTGTACCATAACTGTGGGTGAGGTGGGTATATAGTATTAAAACTTTCACAGGCTCAAAGGAGTGCATCATGGTAAACTAAAATGATTTTGCTATTGGATGCAGTAGCACAGACATGTCATCATGGAGGGGTGCTTGATATGATCTGTCTGAAATTCAGTCTGCCTCACATGCCATTCCTCACATGTCAGTGGGAACAGGATATTTTAACTACACAGACACACACACACATACAGACATCAGGCTGTTGGAGGGGGCACAGTGCTGGGCACCAAAAATGATACTGTGATTGAGACATAAACCTTATGAGGACAGAATGACAGAGCTCAATATGTATTACCTGGAAGACAGAAAGGAGAGAAGAGATATGATTGAGACCCTCAAGTACCTGAAGGGTATGCACAGAGTAAACTCCAGAAGTATTTTCAAATTAAAAGGTGGAAGGGAAACCAGGGGACATAGTCTGAAGGAGGCAGATTAAGGAGGGACATAAGGAGGCAGTATTTCACAAAAAGGGTAGTGGCAGAGTGGACCACATTGCCAGAGCAGGTGATATCACTATTGACAGTGGGTGGCTTCAAAAGGGGGTGGGACATGTTCAGAGGGAGGGTTCAAACAGTGGAGGGCCATGGAGTAGAAATGAAGGATACAAGTGCAAAATCAAGAGGAGAAGTCAAGGGTGGTGAAGGGAAGCTGCAGTCTGAAAGACTGAAGTGGTGTGCAGACGAGCAAGCTAGATAGACCTATAGGCCTGTGTCAGCTAGCAATTTCATATGTTTGTATAGAAACAAACAATGGCAGAAATGGTGCACCCCTTTTCTTCGACACCCCGATGGTGAAACAGGAAAAAAGACCATTACGGCGACATTCACGATAATGGTCCTTTTTCCATGTTTTGCCTTCCCCCAGTGTTCTGCTCCTTCCCCGGACCAACTCTGACCTGGAGTTGGAATCCTAAAGTCCGGGGGGTGTAGGGGCAGAGGTAAGGGGCACAGACCCCCACAGAAAACACCCTTAGAATAGGCGGCACAACACTTGCATCGGTATTGTGCCATCGCTGTGGGGGAGGTCAGCATTGTTGCTGTCTACCAAACTTGATACTTCCTGGGAGAAAAGGTATATTTAATTACCATTTGACTGTGACTCACTCACACTGTTGCATTTCAGGAAGTATTTACAGCCATGTGTATTTACATAAGAACATACGAATGTGCCAGCAGAAACAGACCACTCAGACTATGTAAGGCTGCTCGAGTGTACAGTTAGCACCCCTAGTATGCAGCTGCCCCACACTACCCACCACTTTGTCATGCCACTGCAACCCCCACCTCCTACACCCTCACTCTCCCATGCTACCTGCCCCATGACCTTTTAAAGCTGTTCACAGATTTACATGATACTACCCATTCTGGTAGAGCGTTCCGTTTTGCTGCCACCCTCTCCGTGAAATCGTGTCTCTTAATTTCCCTCCTAAATCCCCCCCCTCTATTTTTAGTCCATGTCCCCTTGTGTCCCTCTCCCTCCTTAGCTAAAAAACCCTGTCTGTCCCACTCTCATTGATTCCCCTCAGATACTTGAGTGTCTCTGTCATGCCCCACCTGTCCCTTCTATCCTCCAGTGTGAACATATTCAGGTCTCCATGCCTGCTCTCATAGTCTCACCCCTCCATTCCACATACAGCTTCATTGACCTCCTCTGCACCCACTCCAGTAGCCTGATATCACACTTCAGATATGGCCTCCAAAACTGCACACGATACTCCAAGTGTGGCCTTATCAGTGAAATGTAGAGGGGCAAGATCACCTCTCTTTGACTGGACAAAAACACCCTCGCTAGGTACACCAGCATTTTGTTCACTTTTGCAGCCACTCTCCTGCACTGGGCAGTATTGTTCTTGGTCCTTGTTACCATCATGCCTAGGTACTTCTCCTCCTCAGTGATCCCCAGCCAGTATTCTCTCCTTGGGTTCTTCACACTGAAGTGCATAACCTTACACTTCATTGCATTGAACTCCCGCTGCCACCTCTCTGACCACTCCTCTAGCTTGCTTAGGTCCCCCTGCAGCTGCTTCCATCCCTCCTCTCCATCCACCACTGCTCCCATTTTGATGTCATCTGTGAACAGACTTAAATTGCTCACCACCCCATGTACAATGTCTGATATGAAGAGACAAAATAATACTAGTGCCAGCACAGAGCCCTGTGGCACCCAGCTTGTTTCTGGCTTTGAAGTTGAGAGCTCCCCTCCCACCACCACCCATTGCAGCCTCCCACTCAGCCAGCTTGTAATCCAGTTCTTCATTTTTGCCCCTACCTCTACACCAGTTAGCTTCTACCCAATCCACCCATGAGGCACCAAATCGAAGGTCTTGCTGAAGTCCAAGTAAAGAACATCCACTGCATCATCCTTATCCAGCTCACCTGTCACCCAGTCATTATATTGTCTCAGGTTGTTTTGACAGGACTTCCCTGAAATGAACCCATGCTGCCTCACATCATGGAGGCTGTTGTCCTTCGGGTATGAGACCAGTCTTTCCTTTAGTATCGTTTCCATGAGTTTGCACACTATGGAGGTGATACTTACTGGATGATAATTACCCAGTTCATTCCTTTGTCCACTCGTGTGTAACAGTACTACATGTGCCATCCTCCAGTCCAGTGGCACACATCCCGACTCTGTGAGGTGTTGTACAGATCTGCCAGCAGCTCTGACAAAACATCTGCCATCTCCCTCAGCACCCTGGGGTGGATACCTTCTGGCCCTGGTGCCTTGTCTACCCTCAGTATCCTCAGTCCCTCTAGGACTCTACCTCCCTCAATCCTTCCATCTGTCACCTCCTATAACCCCGTCACATCCTCCCAGCCCATGGTGGTAGCAGTGCCACCTTTTCTTCTATGAACACCGAGCAAAAATATCCATTCAATGCTTCCATCTGTTCCTCCCCCTTTTCCATTCATCCCCCACTCTTTTTTATCCTCAATATTGTCTCCTTGCACTTCCTTTTCTCCCTCGTTCTTAAAAAGCCCCCCCCCCCCAATTCCCTGTGATAATCTCAGCTCCTTTTGGGCCTTGACTTCTCTCACTTTTCTGGTCACCTCCCTGGACCATCTTGCATACTCCTCCCTGTCCTTTTCCTTCCCCATCCTCCTATACCCCTGGTGCACTTCTCGTTTTGCCCTTACCACCTCCACTACCTTGCTATTCAACCATCATGGTTTTCTTGCTCTACTCCTGTTACTCTATGTCTTGGCAAAGGTTTCCATTTCCTCTGTAATCCCCCATTTAATAATATCCCATTTCTGCTCTGTGTCCATCTCCTGGCTTATGCCCTCGAGTTTCCCTTTCAGTACTTCCCGCATCCTCCCAAAGTCCGCCCCTGTGATGTTTACCACCCGGGTTACTGATATCTCCGACTCCCTGTACATCATGATATTAAACCATACTGTTTTGTGATCACTGTAGGATAGTGGGTCCTTCACCCTTATTTCCCTTACTGCCTCCCCATTCAACAATATCAGATCTAAAGTGTTCTTTAGCCTACTAGGTCCACTGACCAACTGCGTCAGGAAGGACCCTCCTGGATCGCGTACAGGAGCAGTTGTTCCCTAGCACTGAAGGTGACTAGAATGCTCCAGTCAACCACTGGCAAAGTGAAATCCCCCATGATGAACACCTTTCCTTTTCTTCATACATTTCTTTTTTTTTATTTACTATGCTTTTTTCCCCCCACTGTCATCCGCCCAACCCTCAGCCCGGTCACAGACCTCAGCTTCCATCTCCACATTTGACCACAATCCTCCGATACCACCTGGCTTGCCCCCCAGGGTGGGGTTTGTGGCATTGACCCCTAACAATGCCACAATGACAGGGATTAGGTCAGAGGGCTTGTCTGGAGGCTAATCGAAGCTGAGGCGGGCTTCATCAAGGGACGGATGTCAGCAAGTGTTTCTTCTTGTGTTTCTTGGGGGCAGGGACATGCAATGACATCCTGTGTCCACCCAACCCCCTGAGAGGTCTCTAATACCAGTTGCTGTAGTACTCCCGGCCTACACCAGGGGTCCATCAAGCACTGGACATTCACCCCTCCCTCCCTCCAGACAAGGAGAGCAGTCCTGGGGACACTCCATCCTTCTCCCCCCAGCCGGCCCTCCGATGACTTGGGTCCATTCCAGAACCAGGGTTGCCGGCGTCGCAAGCAGAATTCTAACTGCTGTGCTGATGGGCCAGTCTCTACATACCTTTCTGATTTGCCCTGCTAATTCCCTGTCAAGCTCCTCAGACTGGGACTGTGGACTGTATACCACTCTAAACCTCAGTTTTCTACCCCTTGAGTCTAGGAGCTGCAGCCAGATTGCCTCTGTTCTCCTTTGCTCCCCCTCCTCCCTTGTGCATTTGATCCCATCCCTCACATAGACTGCCTTCCCATCCCCCTCCCCTCCCCTCCATGGTCCTTCCTGTATAATTTGTACCCTGGGATTGCCAGATCCTAGTCCGAGTGCTTGATTGCCCATGCTTCTGTGACATCCGTAATATCCACCCTCCACACTGCCTAGAGTGACTGTAGCTCAGATGATTTGTTGACTACGCTTCTCGAGTTCCATTAGACCACCCTCCATCCTGTCCCCTTCCCTTCATCACCCTCCATCTCCTTCCTTCTACTCCCTCCCTTTTCTGCCACCCTGAATCTTTTCCTGCTAGCCTGGGATAGGCTGTGACTCAGCTCTATTGAATCTCTGTCTGCCTGTTGTCCACCTGCCACCCCCCAACTAGTTTAAATCCACTTTTGTTGCAACATACCTCCCTAGTCTTTGCTTTAGTATCTCCTTCCCTCCACACTCCGGTGCAGCCTATCCTTTGTAAACAGATTGTTATTATCCGAGGTACTGCCCCAGCCACCCACAACCCTGTACCCCTTAGTTCAACATGATTCTACCAACCTTGCATTCAACTCTTCAATCCTCTCTTCTCCTTTTTCACTGTGCTTGTGATGGGTACTGGGAGCACCTCTGAGAAGGCCATAGACTCCACAGTCTCCTTGCACAACCTTCCCACTTCCTCAAACCTCTCCCTTGCTACCTCCACTATTTCACCTGCTTGGTGGTTTGTTCCCACATGTGTTACAATGTGCAGTTTCCTCCTACCCCACCTTGCGCACCTTAGGATTGCCTGCCCTGCCTTGTCTGGCTTTAATCATGGTATGGATGCCACCCATATCCGACTGTGTCTCTCCCCCTTGCTGCACCATCCGATCCCCTTGAGTATGGAGTCCATCAACATCAATACACCCCACTCCTCTTTCCTTGTGCCCATCACCACCCCCCACACAGGTTCTCATTCCCGGGGCCACTCAAGATGGTACTTTTACCATTTGCCCCAGTGTCTTTACACATGCCCTTCTCAATTAAGACACCTCCCCCTCCTCCTCCTCCTGTTTGATTCCCAACCCCCCTGTCCCTCTTCAACCTCTCTGAATATTATCCTTCCCCCTGCCACACCATGCTCAATCTATCCACTAGTAATGCCCCTCACTCCCTCTTCTTCGTGAGTACTATCCCTTGTACAATCTCCTCTTGTGTCCTCCTCTTCCCCATGTGATGCTAGTACAGCAAACATGTTCCCTCTTTGCATTACTATGTGTTCTCTTCTCCCTCCTGCCTACTGCTGCTCCTATTTTGATAGGCCCTACTAGAGTCAACACTTCATCAGCTTGCTTCCTGTCTAGTTTTTCCCTTCCCCTGACCCCTCCCTTGACCAAATGATCCTTTCCTGAGGTGCATCCCCGATACTCTCAGATGTCAGCCCTTCAACCAAAGTGAACCTCCACTCCACCTTCAACCTCCCGAGCTCCCTGCCAAGCCACTGAACCTCTTCATCAAGCCTTTACAGTCTGTTGGTGAATACGCACAAAACTGGCAGTACAATTCCAGGGTAATCACCAGTGGACCCACATACTTACTGTCTTGTTCTGCACAAGTTAAATGTCATACCATTTCAAATGCATGTAAGTGCCAACATCACTGCCTTTAGGTCAGAGAAGTAAATGTCACTCATTGAACAGACGAGAAAGGAGTCAAGATATTTTTGGATTCAGTTAATTGTTGATTGATCACTCCCATGTAATTAAATCCACACACTATCAAAAACAAATTATATGTGCAACACCAGAAGTCGGCATGTGTTTCACATTTGCAGTTGACATGACAGCATGGAACTGTAAGGTATTACTACTGAGATTCATATGCTGTCATCTTAAAGAGACAAGGGGAGGATGGCAGGACAGAGGCCATATGGATGCATTTGCAGTGGTCAAACAACAGGACACTGAAGATGGGGGTGGTTTATAGAAGAGTAGGTGAAATAGATGACATGGACATGGAGTAGGCTGAGCAAATTGGAATGGTCTGCAGGATGGGGAACACAGTGATGGTTGTGAACTTCAACCTGTCTCTGGTGGATCAGATTACCACACCTACAGGAATTGCAAAGGAGCACGCCCTGTTATAGGAATTTCAGGACAGCATCCATATGAATTTTGTACACCTGATTTCAGCAAGGCCTTTGATTATGTGCCTCATGGGCAGATATGGGGGAAAGCAGGAATCGGTGTGGGTGGTAGCAAAGATGGGTGAACTAGATAACTTGGCTAAGGGGCAGGCGACTGAGGGTGGTGGTGGTGGAAGGGGGACTAAAAACAATGAGAGTGATGACAAGTGGGGTCCCACGGGGATCGGTGATGGGGAATGGTGTTGTTCGGGTTATTAACAGCTCATATCCAACAGAGCATTCAAAGTAAGATCAGTCTGTTTGCAGACGACAGCAAAATGGGGACAGTGATGGAGGACACTGAAAGTGCGGAAGGAAGACAAGACTCATTTGCAGGACTTTTCCAATATTTGGCAGCTGAGGTTCAATGATGAGAATTGCAAGGTAATGCACTTGGAAGCAAGGAGCAAGGGGAGGTTCTATCAGCAGGGAGGACAGTTTGGAAGCACCAGAGAGGAGCATTGCATAGTGGTACTTATAACGGGAAGCATGAACAACTCTGCTTAGAGTAGGAAGACTGCAGCAAAAGCCAACTAGATGATTAGAACGCACAGTGATGGGAAGATCTGGCAGAAATAGGGAGGTAATCCTGCACTTGTCTGGTCACATGTCAGGCCTCACCTGCAATACTACATAAAGTACTGATGCCAGTTATTGAAAAAGGATGCCAGATTATTGGAGAGGGTAAAGCATACAGCAACAAAGATGATCCACTGATTGTAGGGCAAGCATTACGAAGAAAGGCTGAGGTTGCTCAGTATCTACTCCTTGGCTGACAGGAGTGATATGGGAGATATGACTAAGACCATATTTAAAAGGAATAAATGAGACTCGTACACAGGGGATATTTCAGTTCAGAAAAGGGAGGGATGTACATGACAGGCCACACTCTGAGACTGGATGAGGGAACATTAAGGATAGAAGTGAGATGTTTCTTCACAGATGGTGTGGTGTACCGGTGGAAAACAATTGTACCAAAGAAGGTGGTGGACCCTAACATGGTTGCCAGTTTCAAGACGGGATGGTACAGGGTGACTAGGGTTAAATCTAAGTAGGGGACTGGCAGGAGGGGCAGCAGTGAGATGAGGGGCCAGCTGCACAACCAAGCAGACTTGGTAGACTGCCGGGTGTAATTCTGAAGGCATTATTGAATGCTCATATGTTTGTATGGATGGGAACACTGCCAAGTTTCCCATACATTGTGTTCTGTGTAGCTACAAATACTACAAGGTGACAGAAGATAGCAGTAAATTCTTCACAGTCCTATACCTTACGTGGACCCCAACAACTGGGAAGATCAATTGCAATGATGGCAACACTCCAGACAAGTACTTGTGACAATTTCCTGTGTTCTTTCAGACAGTACAGCAAGGTGGGTAGTGGAGGGTCCATCCAGCAAATGTTTAACGACCATGGTGCTACATTCACAGATAGACACAATGCAGAACAACTGGTGGTAATGGGGTCCTCATGGTGGCCAGTCAGCATGGAGCATTTGGTGGCAGAATAATACCCAATATAGAAAAGGAAAAAAAAATCACAATTTAGGCTTCTGCTGTTAGGAACCAGAGAGACAATTCCATGACACTCTGGTATAGACCCATATACTTATTCATTTACAGGTGCATCGCCTTGATGTCCATAATGCTTCCTGAGACCAAAGTATGCTGCTTGCAGGACCCAGATGTCAAAACAAACCATGTTGAAACCTGGATGCAGTGTTATGCAGCTGTAATCTGCAGCACGGTCAACCACTGGTTGCAGTTCTCGGCAGTACACAGACTCTACAGCTGTAGGCATTGGCTGGCATAAAGAACAGGTGCACCTATAGAGACACAGAACAAAGAAAAGTGTGGCACGTAAGCCATTATGAAATATTTCATAAATAGTACTGCGATCTTACTTTTGAACAAAGCTGACACAGAGCCATGACTTGATATGCATGCATGCATGTATGGAGGCTTGAAAGCCAGGTGTCAGTAAAGAACACCCTACATCAGCTGCCAACAGGCAGTGACATTGGTCACTGCACTAATGGACAGCAGGGCTACGGTAGGCAGTAGACTTCACCCAGGGAGTCAACACCTGACAGCGCTGCTTGATCGAGGTCCATCACTCCATCCACAGCTCCTCTACAAGACCTGTGCTCTGTCAGGTACACGACACTGCATGACTTGGAGATAGGCAATCTGTACACAAGAAAACATTTCCTGCATTCATGACCACTTTACTCACTGCTGCAGCTCCACAGTGGAAAAGGAACATGTGCTAAAATACACAATGAATGTCATGTTACATCTATCACACCAATCTTTCCACTGTCACCCACATGGAGTAGTGCCAGCTTCTGACCATTCATGATAAATTATGATAGACACTGTCATCTGGACTGATGGACTTTGATTTTTTTCAAAATGAACAGCAGAAGCACCCACCACTGCAAGCCAAGGGACAACTATACCTCAACTGCATAGATGTCCCAGTAGTCGGTGCACCGATGCACACAAGTTACTGTACAGTACCATATGAGAGGACACATGACCATATGAAGCTGCCTCCAATCATTTGGAAAAGGAGCACACTGACTTTACGAGACCACATAACCCTCACACCAGAGGATAACAAGCATTTGTCAATGCCGAATGTTTGCTTGTTGGCATTGGCAGTGGTAGTGTAGAAGTTACAGAGCTGCGTAATAGGAATGGCAGTGAAGTATTGAACTGAAGCCAACCCCACCACCACCCTGCAGACAGTGACAGGCATTGGGGTGTGCCTTTGGGTCGTCAGGCATAACGGCCACGCCATTTCACCACACTGCACCCTGCAGACACTGACAAGTGTCATGGTGTTCCTTGGGGTCTTTGGCCCTTATGCGCACCCCATTCCATTAGGAAATACAGTGAGATGGGTGCGATATGGGAGAATGGGGTGAACTTTGGGGCCGAAGAGTCCAAGGCAAACCTCGATGCCTCTCACTGGCTGCAGGGTGTGGGATGGTATGAGCATTACAGGCATGAATCCCAAGTCACACCCCTGATGCCTGTCATTCTCTACAGGGTTGGGAGTTATGGTTGAAAACCCTAATACCTCAGGCATTCGTTGGTATTTTCCTCCAAATTTTCAACATTGTTTTTTTGTGACCCCACCTCATGAACAGGGGGAATATCAGTTTGTTAGTTGAAAGCTGCTTATGCACAGCAACTATGGCATTTAGCACCACAGGTGCAAAAACATTCCGAACAGGATGTAAAAAATGACAGCTGTACTGTTCATGGGGAGGTGTAAAAAATGGCAATGTTGCAAATCTGCAGTGAAAATATTAAAAAATGGTGAAGTCACGGCGTACATAGAAACTGTGCAACGCACACACATATAATATAATTAGGTTGGGGATTTTTTACAGCAGATTGTCAACTCAGGTATTTTGGTGCCTCCGATCATGAACAGTGTCACTGTGATTTTCTTTATCTGTCCCGAACAATGATTTCCCACAGCGACCACGCATCTCTGCGCTGAAAGTGTGAAAACACACTTCGGCCATGTTGTGAAAAATGACAGCTGTACTGTAAATAAGGGAAGTGTGGAAAAATGCCACTGGTGAAAATCTGGACTTAAAATATTACAAAGTCATGAACTTACGAGGGTGCGTGGAAACTGCGCAATGCTCACTCATAACACAGTCATTTTATGGACTTTTGTCACCAAATTTTCAACATAGCCATTTTAAGACCTCTGCTCATGAACAGTGTAACTGTGATTTTCTTAATCTGTCCCAAACATTGCTTTCGCACACCAACAGCACCATTGTGCACTACATGTGCGAAAACACATTTTGGGTGGCATATGAAAAATGGCAGCTGTACTGTTCATAAGGAAGTGTAATAAAATGGCAATGTTGAAAATCTGGAGGAAAATATTAAATTGCAAACCTGACGAGCATGCATAGGAACTGCGCAATACACGTCAGAAACAGTCATTTTAGGAATTTTTCACCAAATTTTCAACATAGCCATTTTAAGACCACTGCTCATGAACAGTGTCACTGTGATTTTCTTAATGTGTTCCATATATTGATTTCGCTTTATCGACTACGCCATTGAGCTACATGAGGCAGAAACACATTTTGGGCAAGATGTGAAAATGACATCTGTACTGCTCATAAGGAGGTGTGGTAAAATGGCAATGTTGAAATCTGGAGTGAAAATATTGAAAGTTCGTGAACTTACGAAGGCAGGTGAGGAACTAAGATCCGCACGCTTGTAAAATAGTCATTTTAAAAATTTTTTCACCAAATTTTCAACATAGCCATTTAAGACCTCTGCTCATGAACAGTGTCACTGTGATTTTCTTAATTTGTCCGGCATTGATTTCGCTTGCGAATGCCAACTTATGGCTACATGGTGGAAACACGTTTTGGGTGAGATGAAAAATGAGAGCTGTACTACTCATAATAAGGTGTGATAAAATGGAAATGTTGAAAATCTGGAGTGAAAATATTGAAAATATGTGAACTTGAGGCGATGCGTGGGAACTGCAACGCACGCTTGTAAAACAGTCATTTTTTGGAATTTTTCCACCAAATTTTCAAATTAGGCTCCTTGAGAGACCACCTTATGAACACTTGCAGTGTCTATTCATTAATCGGTCCTGAAAGGTGATTTCGCACAGTGACTGCGAAATCACCCTTTGGGCCCGAATAACGCCATGACAGTGACAGCATTCATGAGAAGGGGTCCCAAAAACCCCATGTTGAAAATTTGGTGCAAAAATTCCAAAAAATACCTGAGACATGCAACAAAGTTGAAAAAACCCTAACTATTCCATTATACAGCTTACCGGCATTTCCTCAGTTCGCAGTCGGCTTTGAAGAGTGCAGACGTGTTCCCGGTCCACTGAAGATCGTCGCGCCGGACTCCAGAGGTAAGTATGGGGTGGGGGTGTGTGGGAGGCTGAGTGCGCAGTGGGTGGAGTGCGGGTTGTGGGGGGCGGGAGACTGCGTGGGACCGTTTGAATTTACAGGTTGTTTTTTTTTAAATTGACGGCGGGGCGTTTGCCACGCTGGGGTGGGCTCCCAGCATGGCACAAGGACGAGCTGGTTGGGGAGCCGATGGAGCCGGCGGATTGGGCACCCCGTCGGCCATAGCATCTATTACCACGCTGGGGTGGGCTCCCAGCATGGCACAGTATTCGGGGGTTAGGACAGTGGAGCTGACGGGATTGGGCACCCCGTCGGCTATCACGATAACACTCCACGCTGGGGTGGGCACCCAGAGTGGCATGTGGAAAGGCTTTGGGGAGCACAGCATAGCTGATGAGGGATTGGGCACCCGATGGCTATACAGTGTGTGTGGAGGGCGACGCAGTATGCGTGCATGTGTTTGTGTGAGTGTGTGTAGGGGGAGCTGCGCATAAGCAAGCAATATCTTATCGCTGCTCACTGAAGTGTAGCTCCCCCTTTCAACTGTACGCCACTGCATTTTGGAGCTGTCATAGACAGCTCAACATGCATTGGCGGACTGAGCCGCGCCTGCCAACACACTGACTGAATTGGAAGAGGGGGTGACACACCTCCGAAAACTCGGATGATGGCACTATGTTTCTTGCACATGCGTGCAAGCAAACATAAAAAATGATGCTGTTCTGTGCAGACATGCAATCATATCAGTAAGACAGGTGGGAGGCACCACAGTCAGTGCAATGCTGACTGAAACAGACATGAGCAGTCATCCCTCCAGTACTCAATGGCAAGCACATATACCACATCACCATTTCATAAGCTGCTGAACAAAGTGATAAAGTGATTCGGGACACAGTAAAACAGCGACTACCCCCCATCCCCCACCACCACCACCACTGCCACTAACATGCAGCACCAACAGACAAATAGCATGCCTGATAACTTCTGGGAGGGGTGTAAAACATTATTAGACAATACTCACAGTGGCAGTTGTCACTTCAGTGTCAAGGTATGCACATATGGACCATAGCAGTACATGGCCAGTAACAAAGGGGACCGTGGCTACTGAAAACACATTTACTGACAGTGTCCACTATCATCACAAGGTGTGTAGGGGGGACTCTATCAGAAAAGAAGCATGATCCATTCAAGGCACAACCTGACCCTGCCATTATGTAAAAAACACACATACTACAAAATACCACACAGTAATTCGGGGGACTCTATCCGGAAATTCTGGAGGAGTTGTGTGGAAAAGAAATAGAAACACAGGAATAGTGTTACAGACAGAAATATAGGTACTAAAGCATAAAACATAGTCTGGACAGTAAGATCAACAGCACTGTGAAGCTGATAGGGTCTGGTGACATACTGAGCTGATGCTGTGAAATGCTGACTGACACAGCCATGTGCAGTCATCTCTCCAATACTCAATGGCAAGCACATACAGTATACCACATCACCATTTCATAAGCTGCTGAGCAAAGTGAGAAAGTGATTCGGGACACAGTAAAACAGTGACTACCCCCACCCCACCACCACCACCACGCCACCAACATGCAGCGCCAATATACAAATAGCATGCCTGGTAACTTCTGGGAGGGTGTAAAACATTATTAGATGATACTCGCAGTGACAGTTGTCACTTCAGTGTCAAGGTGTGCACATATGGAGCATAGCAGTACATGGCCAGTAGAGATGCAGCGAAATTTAATTTCACCGGTGAAATTATGGCGAAATCACCAATTACGTTTAGTGAAACATTTTGCATAATTCTGGCTTTTCGATGAAATTTCCCCGTAAAATTTGGCCTTTTAATTTTGCCTGCACTTCAGAGGTGAAATTAGGCAAAATTGGTCTTTTTGCTATGCTAGTGGTCACATGGTTGAGTTTAAACAGACAGGAAGTGAGTGGTTCATTTCCTGTGCTATATATCTCAAGGAAGCAGGCAGCATTAATACTCCCTGTGACTGCAGTGTGCTTTCACAGGTTAATTGCAATCTTTTGTGCTATTTTTTCCTTTTTCTTGTTTGTCTTTTTTCTAGTTCATATTTTTGTACCTGGTGATTGTGTTTGTGTGTGTGTGTGTGTGTGTGTGTCTGTGTGTGTGTGTGTGTGTGTGTGTTTGTGACTCTGTATGTGTGCGTGTGTGTATGTGTATGATTCCCCTCACCCCCGGGCCCCAGCTCTCTCAGGGTCTCTATTTCTATTGCTATTTATTTATTGTTTGTTTGAATTGTGTTTTTTATGGATAATCATAATGGAGAAGGGTGAAGACAGTGGGGCACCTGTATGCATATTTTAGCAGTCAACCGTGCCTCTCCCCAGAAGCAGGAGGGGACCGTTGCCCCTCCACCACAGCAGCAGCACTTGGAGACAGTGTCTCCTCCCCAGCACCAGAAGGATACTGTTCCTCCACCCTGGTAGCAGGAGACTGTGCCCCTCCCAAGCATGCAGTGGAGTTAGTGCCTGGGGCATTATCTGTGCCCTTCCCCCACGGCACCATCAACCCTGAAGTTCTCCTGTCTGGGATTTTTTTCTATGAAATATCATTAGGTGACCCAATCGTCACCTGCAATCTATGCGGGCAGGATGTGTGTCAGGGGAAAGGATGGATCCCACTTTGGGACAACCAGGCAGTGTAGCCACATGGAGCACCACCACACGCTCCAATGGGACCTCAAATTGCAGGAGGTGGCGGCATCAAGTGCAGCTTTAGGGAGCAGTGCGGGTGTAAGCACTGAAGTGAGTGAGCTGGATGTAGGCTTGGCTGGACAAAGAGAAGGGGAAGGGGGCTAGGAGGAGCAAGACAGCCCTTCTCAGCCTGTGGTGAGTCGGCATCAATGCAGGGGTGCAGTTGTCAGACATATCAGCAGTAGGAGGCAGCAGCACCGGCGGCAGAATTACCCCACAGTCAGTGGCACTGCAGGCTTCAGGATGCTGAGTCCACACTGTCTGCAGCTGGTGGACAGGTGGTCACAAGTGAAGACCTGGCAGCTGTGCAGGCTGAAGTGCAAGCACTATGGCATGACTATCAACAGTTCAGACAGGAGTTCAGTGAGGCCAGTGGGGGGATATGAACAAAATGATGGAGGACCAGCAAAAAAGTCTCAACCTCCTTGCAGAGTTGCATCGTGGTGGTGGCGTTGGCACTTCAGGGCATGTTTAAATTACTTATTTTCAAGCCAGCAGCAAGTTAATTTTTTTCTTATTTCTGATTGAATCCTATCCTCCTGTGTCCTGTCACTGTGTTTTGATACTAGTCTTCTCTTCTCTCCATTCTATCTCCACCCTCCAAAAATACAAAAAAAAGAAATAAAATTAAAAAAGATAAAAGCATTTCAAAAAGATCTTTTCTGTCCTGTAATCTTCCTCTATATCCTCTTGTTTGTTTGTCTGTTTATTGTTATAAATATTTGTCTTTGTCCAGTGGTTCTGTGTGGTGTGTTACTTGTGTGTAATGTTATGCTCCCCATAGTATTAAATCCTTTTCCCTAATTTCTGTATCGCCCTCTCAGATTACACTACCCCTGACCCGGCCTGTCCCCCTCCCCCTGTCATACTCGTGTGTCATAGGCAGTAGTGTTGTCTTTACCTTTGTTTTTCTTTTGCTTGACTCATTCATATATTCTCTCTTCCTATCCACAAATGTCAAGTAATGTTCCTATGAACAGAAATGTTTTACCAAAAATATGCGATGTTGTAGCAGTCATGGGTGTGTACAGCAACACTCCAAAGACGTACACAACAATCACAGAAACTACTTCCCTTTTCACCTTTATTATGATAGAATGTTTACATACACCACTAGGCCCTTATCAGCTACGAAGTTTAAAGTAATAAGGTGGTGTATTGTACCATGTTATGTAACATGAATATGGACTGATTGTTGTTTGGTAAACTTAATAAAGCTTACTAAATATGAAAACAATCACAGAAACAAGCAATTTTATTTCACAGTTAAACACAAATATGGTTTTAGTGCCTAACACGTCTCCTGCGTGCGTCACAAATGTTAAGTTGGTTCCTCCCCTCCAGTCCATACTGTGCTATACAGAGCACTGTTAATATAAGTACAGGAACAGCACAGAAAATTCAGACAGAAATTTTGGCCCAAAAATCCAGAAATGTTTTACAAAAAATTGCACAGTATATTCAGACAGAAATCAGGTGTCAGACATGCAGTTACATGGTTCACATCCACTGGCAGGACCCAAATGTGCTGTTTTCTGCACCTTTTAAATGCTTTTCAGGCCTAACCATGGTGCTGCCACTGCCTAACATGGCCCAGAAGTCCACAAATGTTTCAGAAAAAAATGTTACAGTAACTTCACACTGAAACCAGGTCCCAGCCGTGATGTTTTTTGGCACCCAAACCCCAACCCGGACCAAACGATGGTCTTTGGTCCACCGTTTACAATTGATTTCAGGCCACATCTTCTTTCTGCGAGTGCAGCACAAACAGTACATGTTCAGAAATGTTTCCTAAAAATTGGTACATTAAATTCAGACAGAAATCAGGTGTCAGACATAAAGTTATATGGTTCACATCCACCCATAGGACCCAAATGTGCTGTTTTCTGCACCATTTAAATGCTTTTCAGGCCTAACCGTGATGCTGCCACTGCCTAACATGGCCCAGAAGTCCAGAAATGTTTCCTAAAACGATGCACAGTACATTCAGAAAGCAATCAGGTGTCAGACATGCAGTTACTTGGTTCACATCCACAAAAAACCCTAATCTTCTGTTGTCTGCACTATTTCATATGATTTTCAGGCCCAGCCGTGGTGTTGCCACTGCCTGACATGCAACATAAGCCAGTTTGCCACAATGAAAAAAATACATACTTCTGCAAAATGGTCCTGTGACTTAAAAATGCACTTATTTCCTCCTGCTGCTGCTTTCTCAGTTGATTACGAACTGTGAAATTATCATTTCACAATGATGGTGCCCTGGTTAGCTCTGTTGTCTTTGTGGTTTTTAAGTCAGTGTGGACTGAATGACATTTTGAGTGTTGCTGCTGATGCCTGTAGCTGCTGCCTGCTGCTCTGACCAGTTGCCACGAGAAGTAATGCTTTGCCTGTTTCCTGGGGATCCTCTTCACATAGTCGATCGATGCTGCTGCTGCTGCTGCTGCTGCTGCACACGTAAGTATCGCATTTATTTTTTTGAGTGCAAGAGAAGGGGGATGATGGGTTGGTATTGGGACGTCTTGAGTTCTTATATGTTCATACTTATTTTATATTTATCTATTGTGCTGAGGAGTACATCATCATGACAACATGCATGCCAGCCCAGGATTTGGATAGGGGATGTTGGAATGCACCACATTTCACATTGCACAAGGACAAGGTAAGTATTGAATTTTTCATTACTGGGAGGGATAGGTGACTGCAGCTCAGATATCTCAGTTGGATTGTAATTGTATTATTTTTTTCTTTTCTCAACACATGCAGGAATTCAGGAGCTGTTAACTCCAGGTGCACTGCTGCTGCTACTGCTGTTTAATATGTGTGCAATTCATTAACTGGTGGTAAGTATTTCTTAATTTGTGATGGTCTTTGGTGGACAGGTGGTGGAGGAGGTGGATGAGGCCAGGTTGGTGTTGGTGGATATGGTTAAGTATTAAGTTTGTGGTTACTGCAGGACAGAGATGTCAGACTTTGTCAGTAACTATCTTCTATATGGGTCTGTCAATATTCAGGAATTCTGCTGCTGGGATGCGTCTTTTGCCTCCCTCCCCGTCTGGCTGCTGGCTGTGCTCATCAGACATAGTCTGTTCATGTCAAGTGTTCCAGTCTGACAGTCATTCCCTGATGTAAGTATAGCTTCATGTAATGATGGTGGGGGGGGAGGGGGCACCTAGTTGTAACAATGCTCAAAATGTCTTCTTTCTTTCTTATTGCCAGCCAGGTACAGAGTACTTCAATTGAAATGGAGGCTTATTTTTCTGGTGGACATTTGCTGATGCATCCCATCTCTGTATGGCATTGGTGACTAAATACAAGTCTTCCATCCTGGTGTGTGGATGCTGGATTGAGGTGCTGTACCTGCGAAGTGTGAGCCACTGCTGACAAATAAAAACATACATCATCGTCATCAATGAACATCTGTGAAGGAAAACAAACATATTACATATACTGCTGTGCTAACGTGAAAATTGTGACCTTGGATTGTATCCTAATGTGTTTTGCCATTGACACTGTGGAATCACCCATATGTGGCTTAAATAAGTCCCTTGATTGAACCACTGTAAGATGATGAAGGATAGATTACTTTTATCCACGAATGTGCAACTGACACCGTAAATGGCAGCATAACCATTTGTCACCTGCACTATGATGCTACCTGAACTAACACTGTTACCAATATAAAAAAATGAATTCCTTTTGAACAGAACATTTTATTTGACTTGGCAGCCACCCAATTCAAGACAGATGTTGTTTGAACCAATGTCATCTGTAAAAGGGTGGAGAAAGAAATATATATAAAAAAAAGTTGCATTAATACTTACCTGTGCAGTGTTGATACTTACTATCGATGTTGGTAACGTGACCAAAAATATCCCGCCACTTAAATGATTTCAATTATGAGCCTATGGTGAAACATACCAGGATGTTCAATGCCTAGAATGGAATGTACAAAATCTAGCAAGCGAAAAATGTTACAATTTCAATACCGACCTGTACATACAGTAATGAAGCTTGCAATGTGTATTGACTAGGCTATGAATATGCCATGTCGATGTGTCATCCTTGTTCCGCAGTCCTGGTCTCACATGGCATCATCATGGCAAACCCTTCATAGGGTTAAATGGAAATACATAAGATAACTTATATAATAAGGTGTGCTGCCTTCACACCTACTTGACATGCTATCACAACAAAGGTACGCATACCAGCACAATGGAGGTAAAAGTAATAACATGACAAAAACTGATGTCTAATTACCATGAATCAGTTTAACAGAAGACAGACCATAGAGGAAGAGCATACTGTATATATTTCTTGCTTCATGATGATATGTGTTGCTTTCTGAGTGGCTGTTTCTTTTGCTGGCAAGAAAACAACACCAATTGTGTTTGTTGGGTTGAAAGTGCTGCATCGTGCTGGTTGACATACTGGCCCAACATGTGCTGGCAGTGCTGTCATCATGGGTGGTCGGCAGGAGGGAACACAACCCAAAGTGTGAATGCTGGGATGAAAGTGATGCATTGTGCGGGTTGATGTACTGGCTACAAATGTGCTGGCATTTGCAATGCTGCACTTCTCCATGGTGGAAGTCTGCTGGAGGAGGAGTCATTTAGCTGGACTCAGAGGCAGTGTTAATGTACTGGTCTGAGACTGCTGTTTGTGCTGGAGCATGCATCTGGCAGCTTCATAGATTTTCAGTGGTCACTGGCATTTCTTGGCAGTATGACAGTGATGGCCCACACTGTTGAAGTCTGTGTTATACAAATTAGGATGAATGACAAGGAGGTGGATTACTGATGGTTCATTTTATACATGGGGATGGAGTATGCATGCATTTCTGACTAATGTAGTACTGGCTGTGCACTGTCCGACTAAGTTGTCATTGTCATATATACAGTGGTGGCACACTCACTAGACACTCATTCATGGTGTCATGGAGGAGGTATATGTGGAAATGGGGAAGATGTTTGGTATTTGTCACGTGATGGGGCCATTGGGTATTGCTGAGATGATGACATATTCCTTCCAGTTAGCACAGCAGGGACCAATAAATTTTCAAGAATGAAATGAAGTAAACATTGTGACTAGGTTGGGTAATCAAATTAAATGGTTTAACTGGATGTGTAACACAGAACAACCAGCAAAATAAAATGTTAAATGTATAGCAATAACATAAAACAGCCTATTCAGTGGAAATGGGGGTAGGGATGCTGGTGGTGGCGGGGGCAGAACACTTTTAGCCTTCTTCCAGTGCCACATCATCCATGAAGCAGCCCTCACAGTCTTCAAGAATGGTGTCATCACTAGGTGGAAATTCTGTCATCATTGCTGCTTCATCTACCTCCCCGCTAGTAGAGGCCTTACCACTGTGGACGTCTTCATTGTCAACATTGTCCCTGAGACACAGTTCTTGGGGCAACACCATTGGAATAATTGTGTTATGTGGAATGTGAACCTCATTCATTTTTATAAATGTTAGAATGGAAACATTCTTCAGTGACAGATTTGTCCTACGGTCATGCATAATGGCCCCAGCAGAACTGAACACCCGTTGCACACTGACACTGGATGGTGGGCAGTTGAGGTATTTAAAAGCAACAGATGCCAGTGCAGGCCAGTCACTCACTTTGCTGCTCCAGTACACCAACGTCTCATCAGTGATGCCAAGATGCTTGGTGTCTCCCATGTAGGCATCCACCATACATTGTGCTGCCCTGAGTCCAGAGGAGGCTGTGGAGTCAAAAACAGTGGTGTAATTCAAGCATGCATGGGACAGTCATAAGGCAATTCTGTGGGATGGGGGTAGGAAGAAGTAGGCTGCTGGTTAACTAGAATCTGCAGCTTATCCATTAGGTAGGGAAATGGGCAGACTGGGTGGGTCAAGTGGTCCTTATCTGCCGTCAAAATCTATGTTTCTATGTTTCATCATGCTCCTCCTCCTTGCCTTCAATTTATTCAATGCCCACATGGTACAGAGCATCCCAAAAGGGATTACCTGCCATGATGTGCTGCGACTTTGACATTTTCTCTGATTTGGTGGCCTCTGATGATTTACTGGTGGTGGTGGTAGCAACACCTGGTATATCTATGTGTGCCCTTTGTGTCTATGCGTTATTCATCAGTGCGCCATGTACCCGTCTGACAAGGTAATTGGTCAATTTGTCCACTTACACATGACCTCCTTAAATCATGGCAGGAAAGCCACATTTTTACCATGGATCAAGCATGCTAGCAACAGAAAACTCATTAGACTCATAATGCCACAGATATGTGTATTTCTGTTCGGTATATGGAACAGGTGACCCGTTACATGAACAGAACTGTGATCATAACTTGCCTCCATCTGTTGACGGACATTTATCAGTGTCTGCCTCAGCACACGTATAAGGGGTATTGACTGACTATTACAGGCAGTGTCCCCACTCACAGCCTGTGTTGCATTCTCAAATGGATGCAGAATGCATATGATGCCATCCATTTGTCGCCGCTGCTCCACTGTTAGGGCAATGGACACTCCAGCACTGTTCTGGTTAGTGTGCAGCAGTAGGGAATCTGAAACTGCCTTATACTGCTCATAAAGCCAGTCCAGCATGTACAGTGTGGAGTTCCACCTGGTAACAATGTGAAGCTTCATACGGTGCTGAGGCAGATTGTTGGTGTGCTGCAGCTCACGGAGATGATCATGGGCCTTTGCAGAATGGGCAAAGTGCATACAGATGCGTCTGGCGACAGACATAGTTTCCTTTATTTCATCGAGGTTCAGAAATTGCTTCATGACTAGATTAAGGCAGTGTGCCAGGCAGGGAACGTTGAGAATACGACCATCAGTAATGCACTTAACCACATTGGAGACATTGTCACTAGCAATAAACCTCGCTGTGAGTGATTGTGCGTTGAGCCACTTATCAATCTGATTTAGCAACACATTCAGTACTTTCTTACCAGTGTGAGATCCTGTAACACTTTACATAGTTATGGTTGCATTCTGATGAATACCATGTATGTTGCTACCACTACAGTTTTGCTTTACACAGCTTTTGCGAGGCCCCAAATCAACAATCACCCCGGGTA
Organism: Neoceratodus forsteri; assembly: GCA_016271365.2. Lineage (NCBI taxonomy): Eukaryota > Metazoa > Chordata > Ceratodontiformes > Ceratodontidae > Neoceratodus > Neoceratodus forsteri. Next base: position 1,174,937,500 of record CM057449.1, on the reverse strand, counting down.
CCTATGCCCAGTGTGCTGTTATGCACAGATATGAACTGCCTGCTGTTTGCCCACTTGTCCACATATCCATGCTAAGGTGGATATATTTTGAGGCAGAATGCTTTATGGCATGTAGGACGGACTGTGAAACTCTACTGTAGAGTTTGGGCATGGCACATTTGGAGAAATATGTTTGCGATGGCACCTGCCATTTGGGACAGGCACAGGGCATCAAATGACGGAATCCTGGATTCTCCACAAAGGAAAAGGGCAACAGGTCAATGGCAAGCTGTGGCTATGTTCAGCTCACATGCAGCAGCATGATTTGGGGGGGTACTTTTGAGTGCCACTCAAACTCACTCTTCAGTGTGGGCTGAATCTTGGGAATGGGTCAGCAAAAATGCTCTACTTGTGCCACCAATGTTGTTCTTGTTGGGGTACTAGATGACTCTTGGGGCCTGGCATGGGTGGCATGTATGAAACTAGTTATTTTGGTGTATTTGGTACCTGGTGGTGTACTTTTATAACTCAAGGGAGTGGCAGCTCCACTGCTGCTATGCCCACTGCTCAAGAGAGAAAATTATTCCTCACACTCCTCTTCCACTGACCCACTCAGCACTCCCTCCTCCTGCTCCATTAAGCTTGACAAGGGAAGTCCCACCAACAGCTCTGGTAACTTTCTGATGCTGGTGCCGGTGCAATGGGTGCTTCTTTTTCAAGTAGGCATGCTGGCCACCGGTGCCTGTGTAGCTGCCTTTTTTTCCATGACGTACATGTGCTTGACATAGCTGATAGATTGCCACAGTGTCATCAGCTGCATCAAGCATGAAAAAATCCCAAACTAGGGACTTTGCATCTCTAGCTTTGACATGGGACTAAGACTTGGACAGCGCAGCCAAAGGTGTGGAAGTTTTTGCTTTTTGTTCCGCTTGCATGATATCCACCATGCTACTTTCGGGAGGTGGGGTGACTGGACTGCTTGTTGTAGGCTTGCTGATATCCTCACCCTCAGTCTTGCCATCTAAATGGGCTACATCATCACCCTTCATCTTTTTCACTTCTGGCTCCCTCAGGGGATCCAACACCTCATCATCATCTGTACCAAAACATATTATATCCCCCTCCTTATTCCTATCACTGTCTACCGCCAGACAAACTTTTCCCTTCTTTGGAATCTCCTCACAGTAGGGGGGTCTGAATTTCCTTATCTCCTTCTCCAGGAGAAACAGACTGAAGCTGGACACTATCACTCTCACCACCATCGGCTCCTCCTTGAGCAGGAACATCAGTCACACTGACAACATTTTCAACCTCCACCTGGACCTCAGTGCCTCCACTGGTGTGAGTGTCTCCCTTATTCCCAGTATCATCCCCAACAAGCATACTAGTTACAGACTGGGCAGTAAAAAACTGAGTCACAAACTTGAAAGCCACTTTCAACTTCAATTTTGCTGCTACTGGCTGCCACAGCAGCAGCGGAGGCAACAGAGGGCACTGATTCAGAAATAGGTCTGCTTCTTCCAATAGATTTCTTTGAGCCACCTCCCACCCTGGCACCTTTACCTGAAGTTGAACATCTCTTGGCAGGCATATGTATATACTTGTTTCATTTGGCTTCCTCTGGAACTATATTATTATGTATTTCTGTTAAATAAATGTGATTTAACACCTGTGGTGCTATCTACAAAGGGCAAACAGAAATCAGAACAGGCAGCTGCACTGTAGTGTATATAACTACCTACAACTGCTACTGTAGCCTATTTGAGTGTGAAAACACTATTTTACTTTTTCAATTACAAAAACACAATTTAAGTAACATGGGGTAACAGGAGGACAGAAGTAAGAGACTTTCAATACAAAACCAACAGAGAACACCACCACAACAAGGTTGTGCAGTAAATCTGAAAATAATACTTAAGTGGTTCTTAATCAAATGTCAGTTTTTAAATGGAATGATTATTAAACAACTTGATAATAATCAGGTAGGTTCACAAAAACTAAACTAAACCAACCACACAGAACACCTCTCAGTCAAAATATGAACTACAGCCCAGATAAGTGGTGTCTTTGGATAAGGCGAGTACTGCAATGTGTTGGTACTTACTAAATACAGTTTTGGCTTACAGATATATCAGATGGAAGAGACAACAAGATTTAAAATGATAAAGTCACCTCCAAAACTCATGCAGGAACCACCACTATCTAGTTGAAAAATATGTAATTTTTATATAGTAGGTCAGGTAGTAAACAACAGTGGAGTAACAGGGAGGAAATGGTTAATATGGTAAGCAAATTCAATAGAAAAACAGGAACGCTGTAATGCTGAGGCTAGATCACAATATTAATTTCTGTGAGCAATTCAACAATGCAGTGTACCTGGATATGGACAAGTCAAGTGGTCAATGTACACAAATATTTTCAATAAGAAAAATAAATCATAAAAGGGATTAAGCAAAAGGAAACAAGAACAGAGCTACTAAGTCAGGTAGTAACTGCTCAGATTTTACCCCAAAAGGGTCAATATGTAAGAAAAATATTACAAATAAGTAGCATACAAACAAAAATATTAAGACTTAAAAGAAATTACAGAAACTCACTCACAACTTGTGAGAAATCTGTCAAATATTAGGAACTAACCTGCTCTGCTTTCACACACCACACACACACACACACACACACACACACACACACACACACACGGTCGACCCTCCCACACTCAACTCCCTCACAGACACAGAAAAAACTGAAAACACTACTTAGGTTTAACTAAGTATTTTCCAAAGATACAAAACCAAAAAAAAATTTCACTAGCAGGAATAAGAACTAAATTGAGATTTTGGGAGTAATTAACTCTCAAAAATCATAAATGAAGAGGTTTTTGAAGGGTTTATTGGCTGTGATGCACCACACTGAACTGCTCTCTGACTCAACAGACAAAATACTGTGCAGGAAACAGCCTGCATGTGATATTTCAACTATTTACCCACAATGCATTGCAATTTTGCTGGCAAAATAGAAAAACATTGGTGAAATTAAGGACAATGGTGAACTTTTGCCTTAAGCGGAAGCGAGATTGCATGAAATTGGACTAAATTTTGCATTACACAAAAGTGGAATTGGAGGCAGAATTCCATTTTGCTTAGGCAAAAAATTTTGCGTAATGTGGGAATTACGCAAAATATTTTGCTAGGCGAAATTTTCAAATTTTGCACATCTCTAATGGCCAGTAACAAAGGGGACCGTGGCTACTGAAAACACATTTACTGACAGCGTCCACTATCATCACGGTGTGTAGTGGGGGCGCTATCAGAAAAAGCATGATCCATTCAAGCTGACCTGACCTGCCATTATGTAAAAAACACACATACTACAAAATATCACATGGTGATTCTGAGCGGCGCTAACCGGGAGGAGAAATTTTTGAGAGTTGTGTGGAAAACAAATAGAAACACAGGAATAGCATTACTGACAGAAAAGTAGGTACTAAATCATAAAACATAGTCTCCGGAAGTAAGATCAACAGCACTGTGAAGTTGATAGGGTCTGGTGACATACTGAGCAGATGCTGTGAAAATGCAGTCTGTGCATCTGTAAATGACTATGCAGCCCAAAACAGTATTTTCCAATCAGTGTTGTTGATCCTTGCAGCATCTGCACCATCCTCTTCATGTTATAAAAATGCCTCAGCCATGATGTCTTCAGGCCCCAGCTCTAGCTCATACATGTAGGGCTGAATGTGTCGAAGATTGGGCCACACACCCTCATTCCCACTCTCTATGTCTTCTTCCTCATCCAACTCAATCTCCAGCCCTGACAAATCGCTAATGTCAGAGTCTGGGTGACTGGAGTCCTCAGAAATCGAGGAATCCATCTGAACACTCATTTCCACTATGGGTGCTGCACAGTCTGCCATGCGGTTTCAGTAAGCACAGGCATCGCCCGTTCCACACATGACATCATAGAGTGATAGCAGGGGACGTGCACATACCACCAGTCAAATGAAAACAATGCGGTCATGCTACGATATAAAAATGTAAAATTACGGTTCCACAGCATGGATTTTAATGCAGTTTTTTTTTTTTGCACTACTTGTGAGGTCCTTCAGCATACACAGAGCAAAGATTACTCTACAAAGGCATGTGACTGTTTCTCTTTAAGCATCCAACACCAAGTGTGTGTGTAAAATCTTGAGTTAAACACACCACCCAATGTTTTGTTTTACATAATTGGTGGGGAGTGTCTTCTTACTTACCACTGACTGATAGTGGCAACCAAGTGTCCAGCCCTTAGTATGGGAAGAGTGGTGGCAGGCGCATGCGTATAGCGAGGGAAACCTGGTGCATGTTCGCTGTTATAACCCTCCAGTTATAATGCTGCATTACAACTCGGTTTCCCTATGGGAGAAAATGCTCCCCAGTTATTATTGTTTTAGTATACCCCTCTGCTTTACTATGTAACCAAAAGTCTATGTTCATTCTATGTATTTTCTTTCATTTAAACCTTAAGTACAGAGGTTGAGTTGGTGACCCCATCCTATATTATTACTATGCACCTTTTGTAGCTTAACTACCCAGTGATACCATTAAAATGAACCTTATGTACATTTTCAGACTGAGGAGTTTGGGCAGAACCCCCCTCCCCAATTAACCGGATGGGATATCCTCAACCTTGGTTACCTCACCTCAACACAAACTGATGGTTATCATATCAGAAGTTTTCTTAACTGATACCACTGTTAGTCCCATACAGAGAAGATCATATATAGGTGTTCCTTTCAAGTTATCCCACAGAGAGGAAATCTTTGTATATAAAAGCATTTATGCCTGAGTGGACATTTCCTGTATAGTTGTTTGAGGTTATGTGACCCACTGATTCCTGTCTTTTTCTCTCTCTCCCCCTAACATCATTAGATGCTTATGCTGCTCGGCAACTAGAGGCCCCTGCTACCCCTCCCGTACCTCTGCCCCACTATTAATACAATGAGCTGCACCCTTCACTTCCTTATTTGCCTACCCACTTCCTGCACCAGCCTCTATCCTTCCTTCCACCTCCGTTATTACCTATTCACACTCCCCAGGATTTGAACCTCTATCCACTGTTTGCCTGATCCACCTGCAGCCTGCTGCTCTTTCCACTAGGCCATTCCACCAGTAATTGATTCAGTTGATATAAATCCAATAGTGCCTCAGCCCTCCTCCCTTTTTTTGTTACTCCTGGTACCTCCTGCTGTCTACTCTGCTCTTATCCCCCTACGCCTGGTTTCCAGCTCCTCCAGGTGGTGCTTACCTTCTCTCGCTGCTTCTCTCTGTTACACTTGTCTCCTACAGCTGTTACTGTGATCTTTGTGAATTGTAAATGCAAGTGTGTAGTTCAGATTATGCAAAATCTGTGTGTGCCTCCTAGTCAGTAGTGGAATTCTCAGTGGAGTCCTAGGTTTAGTGCATTTCAGCTCTCCCCAAAAACCTTCACCCCTGTTGATTTATGTTTTGCTCTGCCTTCTAACCCCACCATTCTTTATTTTTCTGCTCCTTCTCTGTCAATACAATATCCCCTCTTCCCCCATACCCTAATGTTAATCCACTCCTCCAATTTCTGCTCTTCATTCTACCCTTAACCTTTCTTTCTCCTCATTTGTGCCCACCTCATCCAAATCCTCTCCATACCCCCCCACTATGTATCTCTCTGAAATCCTTCCATTTGTCCTTCTACTATCCTTTTATCTGCTTCCTAATATCACTCACCCCCTACCTCTGTCCTAACCCACCACTTCTCTTTCCATTCACCCTTCTCCATCCCTACCTGGCCTCCATCCTCTACCCTCTCCTCCTCCTGCCTCCCTCCACTTTCCCACTCCCCATGGCACCCAGCAACCTCTCTCCTCCCATCTGTATCCCCCTGGCTCCACTTTATCCAGTTCAAACTCTCTCTTCCCCAACACTCTCCTTCCCTTCCCTTCATACCTCCATGCCACCTCTGCTGCCCCATTTTCTCAATCAACCTCCTACTTCCCATCCTACACCTTATGGCCGGAGATGTTGAGCCCAACCCGGGCCCTGTCCTTGTCCTTCCCAATGATCTTACTAAAGGGTTCCGGGAGGCCCATATCAACATCCGAAGCCTCCTTCCCAAAATTGACCTGCTTCAACCTATCATCACCTCTCTTCTATCAGATGTCCTCATTGTTTAAAATCCTGGCTCTCCCCCAAAATTACTGACTTGCCATCACTATCCCAGGATTCACCCTCACCTGCCAAGACTGCCCTAAAAAGGGTGGTGGTATTGTTATTTACCTCTCCTCCTCCTCTATTCAGTTCTCCACTCTTCCTACCTTTCTCTCTTCCAATATATATGGTGGGCATCTACTGCTGCCCAGGCCTATCAGCCACTCTGATCTTTGAGCTCCTAACTACAGATTGTATTGATATCTTTTGCTTATGTTTTTGTTCATCCTCCCTATGTTCTAATCCCTTCCCCCCAGGATGCTTCTGGAAACGAGCTGGTCACACCTTATTTTGCCTTCCTGGTGAAATATTTTCAAATAAATAAATAAATAACTGCTCTCGCACCTTCCGGAGATCTCCTCATCCTGGGAGATTTCAATATTATTTGGCTTTCACCACCTAACTCTAATTTCTGCCAAAATATAAAATCTCTGCATCTTACTCAACTGATGTCCACCTCAACTCTACTTAACCTGAAATGAGAAAACCACTCTCTCCTGGACTGGGTCCTCACCAACCATCTGCACCACATCATTGATGCTGGTGCCTTACTCAATGCACTCAGGGACCACCACATGTATACTGCGTGTGCAAAATTTACCACCCTAAAGCACCCCCCAAAATTATCCTCACCTGCTCTTTCCAGCCATTAGAGCTATCCTCTCTCCATACTGATCTACAATCTTGTGACTGAATCCCAATCTCCAATGACACTGACATTAACTTATTCAGGCCTAGATATTTCTGTAGGTGGCATCTGAAAGTATAGCCACTCAGGCTAGTAATGACTGTAGCCGTACTCAGCTGACTTTCACTCAGGCCTGGAAACGTCTGAGGAAGTCAGCAGTTTTTACCTAAATATTAAACAAACCAAATTGCTTAGAATTGATTGTATAGCACCGTTAGAAAGGTAATTTTGTGCTGAACAATTTTGTTGCTGATACTTTGGGTGGGATATTCAGACTGTGCCAGGCTATGGCGCAAGCCTGGGTGCAGTGCAGCTGGGATGTGCCAGGGTGCTGACAGGGTGATATTCAATGGTGCTGCACCATGGCTCAGCACCATTGAATATCGCTCCATGGCCACCCACATAGCACATGGCGCAGTGGCACTGCACCAGGGCAAGTGGCCAGAGAGGAGCAGGGGGATGGGCTAGCACAAGTGCCGTTGTGCTAGGCGCATCAACCACGATATTCAGTGGTGGACATTCAAATGGGGCCATAATGCATGAAAGGTGCAAATGGGGCCATTTGCATGTCATTATGGCCTATTTGCATGTAGGTGAGCCGATCCCCTGTGACCTGCACCTGGCACCCTGCCAGGCAGCAGCCATTGGGGGCCGATGCCCCTGCCCCCACCAGCAATGTGCTCCAACACCCGATCGTGGGCTGTGAATAGTTATTAACTTCCTGGTGGTCCAGTGGACCTATCCCCTCACCCGATTACAGGCTGTAAATATGAAGAACTTCCCTGGATCCATTCACATATCGGGACTGTGTAGTACAGTATGGTCTGCATGCCCATTGTCCCACGCTGTAGACCAATGAGTGTACAGCCGTACTGTACACCATCAGTCGGCGGGCAGCTGGGCAGCTTGTGGGTGGGGTGCTGCTGCCTGCTGCTGACCTGGGGGAGCAGGGTGGCAGGAATGAGTGGGCAGGTTGGGAGGGGGGTACGGGTACTGCTAGACCACCAGGGAGTGTTTATAATATTACAGCCTATGATCAGGCATGGAGATAGGTCCACTGGACCACCAGAGAGGTTAGTTAATGTTACAGCCTGCGATCGGGCATGGTGATAGGTCCACTGGACCTCAAGGGAGGTTCTTCATTTTTATAGCCATGATCAGGCATGAGGGGGTGGTATGCCACCGGATGGTGCCGCCAGAGCTCGGGTGACCACCCCAGCTGGCAGCTGCCATGTTGTGCCCTGCATTACAGCAGCTCACCTGTGGGTGGCCAGCTGTTGCTCCATTAATTTTTGGCTTAACTGTGTGCGGCGCATGTAGGGGTTGCGCCTGCATATTCACAGCACATCCCAGGCTGAATATCGGGATGTGTAGAATATGCATGGACACACACCCCCATACCTGCACAGCATATATTACTGATGCAATCTGGCCCATGGGGATTTGTGCTGCGCATATTCCCCAATTGAATATAGCGCCGGGGCACATCAGTGGGTTCCGCATGGTGCAGCTCTGTTGCGCCATGCACAACCCGTCTGAATATCCCACCCTTTGTGTCTATCACATATACTTTAGTAGTTATTTACATTTGTTTAAGGTATGGTATGCATCGCTGACATTGGTCTCTATAGCCTCACCTAAGCACCTTGAATACAGTACATCTGAAAAAAAAAGCCACAGTTGTTTGGTAATTCAGTTACTATAAAATAAAAACCAAACTGATTACAATTGATTGCATAGCATCATTCAAAAGGTAATTTTGTGCTTAACAATTGTGCTGCTGATACTTTGTGTCTATCACATATACTTTAGGAGTTATTAGCATTTGTTTACGGTATGGTGTGCATGGCTGACATTTGTGTCTCAAGCCTCACCTAAGCACCTTGAAAAAATCTGAAAAAAACACAGCTGTTTGGTATTTCAGCTAGTATAAAATAAAAACTGAACTGATTACAATTGATTGCATTGCACCATTGTAAAGGTAATGTTGTGCTGAACAACTTTGCCTCTCATACTTTGTGTGTAGTACTTACGGTTCAAGAGGTATTCACATTTGTTTGTGGCATGCTGATTATGGCTTGATTTTTCTTAGAAAAGCCAAGGATGCAATGCTACGAGTATACAGGGCACAAGTGGTGGAAGTCTCAAAGAGCTCTTGTGGTGTGAATGAGTTAACACAGCCCTTGATTACTTCTATTCCAAATGTATTCAAATATGGGATCAGCATGCCCCCCTACTTAAAAAAAAACAGGATCAGAGGCTTCCACCTCCCCTGGATCTCAACGGGACTTCTGGCTTGCCATCATGCTCAAGACATGGGGTGGAAATCCAGTTCCCCTGCAGACCTACACAGGTATCGCACCCTGAGGAATTCTTGCACCAGTGCCATGAGGTTAGCCAGAGCTGAGTTTTTCTCAACATCTTTCCAGAGGAACTGAAGTCACCCCTCTAAGTTCTTGAAAGTTACTAAAGCCTTGTTCTCCCCCAACCCAGTCCACCCCACATACTAAATTTAGGGGCCTCCACAGCCTCTGACCCTCCAGCTGTGGCCGCAGCCTTCAACACTTATTTCACCAATTGTGCTTGTACCCCCTTACCCTCCCTTCCTCCTTTGGCCTCCCTCCTCCCCTTCTCCCCCTTTCTTCTTTTCGCCTAGTTACCCATCCTCCTTTCTGAAAGCCCTTCTAGCCCTTAACCCCCCCTCAAAGCAGCAACCCTGATGGGCTTGACCCTAAGCTCCTGCACCTCTCTGCACCTGCCATTGCCTCTCCCATTGTCTCCCTACTAAGTATCTCCTTCTCTCTGGCCTCCATCCCAACATCTTGGAAGCATGCTACTCTGTCATCCCCCTCCTTAAAGGTGGTGAGTCCTTCTCTCCTGGTAATGTACAACCTATTTCTCTCCTCCCTAACCTCTGTAAACTTCAAGAACACATAGTTCTGTCACAGCTCTCTCCTTTCCTTGACTCCTCTTCCTTTTTCAACCTCTTCCAGTCTGGTTTCTTAAAACTCCAATCCACCACCTCCTCCCTCCTCCAATTATCAGACTCCATCCACACAGCTATAGATCAGGGTCTTCTCACTACCACCATTTTCATTGATTTAGCTAAAGCATTCAACACCATCTCTTATTCACTCCTACTTCACAAGCTAAGATCAGCTGGTCTTTCAACCTCTGCCACTCATTGGTTAAGCTCCTGCATCACAGGTAGATCTCAGTCTGTGAGACTTGGAGGAGCCATATCCCCTCTCCTCACCATTATCACCAGTGTCCCGCAAGGCTCAGTTCTTGAACCACTCCTATTTTCCATATATCTAAATGACCTTTCTTCAGTTTGCTTATCTGCATCCATACATATGTACACAGATGACACAGCCCTATTTTTCTCTGGTCCATCACCAGATGAGCTGATGTCCAAGCTCCAACCTGATTTTGACTCAGTCCAGCAATGGTTTCAGTCAAATCAGTTATCACTTAATGCCAAAAATACAATCACTATGTGCTTTGGCACAAGACCAATGCTCTCTAAATTTGGGCCCTCACTTCTTTCCATGCCCTAGATGACATCCCTACAGATGACGTGCCTGTCTTCAAGTACCTAGGCATCTGGCTTGAATGTCACCTCCATTTTTCCCAGCACTTACAATAGATGCCATTCATAAAAAGCTTTACCCTACATTAGGTGCCCTGTAGCTTGGGTTTTCAGGGGTTGATATCCACCGTTTGCAGCTGGTGAGGAATGTGGCTGTTGACTGGCCTATCTAGAACTTGTCATGATGCACCAGTGCTCTGTAACCTGTACTGGCTGCCGATACAGTGGCAGATCACCTTCAAGGTTGGTTTACTGATCTACAATTGCTAGAGGTTCCCAGGGTTTGATTAAAGTCCTTGGGGGTCCATTCTTTTGCATTTATGGCCCACCCTGTGGAACTCTTTACCTCATCAGGTACATGAGTGTCCAACCATTGAGAGCTTTAAATCTGCTCTTAAAACTCATCTGTTTGGTATGGCTTTCCTTGATTTTGATCAATTGTTTCTTTTTAATAACTGTAGGATTTTACTGTAATGTTCTGTACTTTTATTATATTTTTGTATTATTTAATTGTACAAGCACTTTGATCTTTTTGGAATTGCACTTTCTATAAATAAACGATTGATTGATTGATTGATTGAAAAGCTGCATCCCCCTCCCTGCTACTATAGTTAGGGTTAGAGTTGTGTAGCTTGTTTAAAGTTAAGCCTTCAACTTTGCACTTTAATAACATTGGCCCTGTTAGAGAAAATGAGCTGAATTTTCTTTATGTGGTCTAGGATGCAAGGTCTTGCCACATGGTAATTTTTGTGAAGGCAGCTTGTGTGGTTTCTGAGATACAGCTGTGTAATTTCTAGAAAACAAAAAATAAAATGTTTTCCTATACTTAACATTGTTGTTTATTTTTTGCTGTCATCTACAGCCTACATGGAAAGTTTTTTTTCCCCAAAATGCAGGGAACATGTGTCATGTCCCAAGGTAGTGCCTTTGACAGGTCTAGTGAAAAAGTATAAATGGGTTCCAGTGTTATAAAGCTTTAAATTTTAGTGTTCTCTGACTTGCTCATGCGCAATAGGGGTTTTGAGATAAGGTTTTCTTTGTTGTTGGTTTTTTTTATGTGGCAAATGCCAAGTTGCAAGTGCCTGGTTTTTGCTTTCATGACACTGATTTGGTAGAGCACCAAACAGTTTTGGTGCCATGCCAACCGCCATCTTGTTGATTTTTTCATGAACTAGCAAGCCTGGAAAATACATAATAATGCTGGGATTTTTAAAGACAAACATCAGAACCTAGCTAAATGGGGCCCGTTTAGCTAGATTCAGATGTTTGTTTATTACATTATGGCCACAAGTATGTTTTCTGGGTACCCAAAATCCTTAGTACCCAGCATAGTGGGAAGAATACTTCCTCCACTTTCTCTGTATGAGAACAGCAGGATTTTCTTGACTTCTGTAGCTTCAGTTGAAGTTGTGCTGCTGGCTACAATTTAGCATTGAGACACCTTTTTTCCTGGAGTCTAGTGGCAACCCTAACCCACCAATTGCTGTCCCTGGTGTATTGTAGCACCCCCATACCCTCCAATCACTGTTCCTGGTGTATTGTGACACCCCCCACCCTACGATTGTCATCCCTCATCCTCCACCACCCCACCCAGCAGCCCACTGTTTATTTTACACTGCTGACATCGGGGTGCCCAATCCCTGTGTGGGATTTACAAGCTCCCCCAGTAGTGTGGAATACTGGGAAGCCCACTCCCAGTGTCCCAAAATATTTATTTTAATTATTATCCTGTGATACAAGAAAACAGTCTCCCAACAACTTTTTTGTTTGTTTGGTTACTTGAAAAACAGAAAAAAATCCTTCATCATCTCCACCATCCCTTCCCCCATTCTGACCCTGCCACTGAGCACCCCCCCCACATCCCTTACCGTATATTTACCACCAGAGGTCATAGGATGTTATCTTCTGTAGATCAGGACATGTCTGTACTCTTCAAAGCCAAACCACAAACTGAGGAATAAGGAAAAATCCCACGTAATGTATTTGAATGGCTTTTTTGAACTTACGTTGATATCTTTAGCATTTTTTTGAATTTTTTAACCAAATTTTCAACCTGGCCTTTTTTGGACCCCACCTCATGAACACTTTCATTGCTGTTTTGTTAATCAGGCCTGGAAGGTGATTTTGTGGTCACTGAGCAAAATCACCTTTCGGGACTGAATGGCAAAATTTTACTGCCAGTGTTCATAAGGTGCGGTTCCAAAAAGGCCACGTTGACAAATTGGTGAAAAAATTTCAAAACAATTGCTGAGTTACATACTTTCATTTAAATTTTTCTATGCACATGCATAACTTTGGTAATTTTCAATATTTTGACTTCATATTTTCAGCATAGCCACTGTTTCACAACACCTCATGAATAGTACAGCTGTCATTTTTCACATCCTGTCCAAATCTTGTTTTTGTACCTGTGGCACAGAATGGCATTTTGGCATGGATTTGAAAATGTTTACCCACGGGGTTTATGAGGTAGGGTCATAAGAAGACTATGTTGAAAATTTGGCGTCAAAATATGAAAAAATGCCAAAGTTATGTGTACATTTGTTGCAATTTTGCTATGCCCACTTGTAACATCAGAAATGTTAACTATTTTGACCCATAATTTTAAAATGGCCTTCTTATTACTCCACCTCATGTATGTCAGAGCTGTCATTCTTCAAATCCTGGCCAAAATGTATTTCTGCACCTGTGGCATGGAATGCTGTTGCAGTTGTACAGAATTACATTTTGGCAATGATTCAAAAAAGTTTCCCTACCGGGTACATGAGGTAGGGTTATAAGGTGGCTATGCTGACAATTTGGTCACTGTTGTCTTATGAATGGAAGTGCAGGCCCCTAAGGGCCCTGCACTTCCATAGCTACATATTGTACATATACACATCTGTGGAGGGATGGGAGCACAGGGTCTGAAGGCCCCGTGCTCCCACAGTGAAATAAAGATACTATTATACTATTTCAAAAAGTAAGGAAATAAATTGCAAAAAAACTGTGTTAATGCTTTAATTAGGGTCAAAGCCACAAAAGTAGGGAAATGTGGCATTTTGAGATTCCAGCCCTAACACCCCACCCCCCCACACACACACAGCACACACCAACAGGTGTCAGGGTTGTGTCCTGGGGTCATCAGCCCTAACACTCACCCCATTCTCTTATTCTGTACTACTGTATCTCAGCTTATTTACTTATGGAATGGGGTGAGAGTTATGGCTGATGACCCCAAGGCACACCCCCGATACCTGTTGGTATGTGCAGGGTGGGGTGGGGTGTTAGGGCTGAAAACCCTAATGCCACATTTCCCTATATTTGTGGCTTTGACCCTAACTGAAGCATTAATGCAGTTTTCTTGCAATTTATATATATTATACTGGAATGGTAGTGCCTGTATAATTAGGGTTGAGTGCAAACTTATGTGTTAAATTCAATTTGAACTTCAATAACTTTGGAACTGTTGAACAAATTTGCACAAAATACATCATGCTTAATCTCTAGGGGTAGGTCTCCTGATGTGACAAATTTTGTGTGAATCTGTTTTGTAGTTTTTGTGATACAGAGCATCACAAAATCCTAAATGTGACACTTTTTGTGTTTCTTTGTCCACCTGTACCTCAGAAACGACTTTAGGTTGTGGTCTGAAATTTCCAGGGTAGAAAGCCTTTGACTTACAGATGTGCCTTTTAAAGGTTTGGTGAAAAAATATGAATCTGTTCAAAAGTTATTTAAATTTTAAATTTCCCATTATTTCCTATGGAAAATTTCAATGTCAGTTTTTTTTTGTTTTTGCAAATGCTGTTATTTGCCCAAGAAATATGTTTTTTCGCACACTTTTTTGCATGGAGGGTCACAAACAGGCATTTTTTTCCACAAGATGTACTGTCTTTTTGCATATAGGGTCACATAGAGCCTGCTGTATTTTCACAGAGCTCTGTTGTGTCTGCCATCTTGTTGTGCCGTTAGTGAGACATTAAAAATTGAAGGAAATATGTGAACATAAATGTACTACAATACAAAAAGATCAGAACTTAGCTAAATGGGCCATTTAGCTACATTCTGATTTTTTTTTTGTTGACTGTGGCCAGAAATACCTTTCTTGGGCACCCAAAATCTCGGGTGCCAAGCTTAGTGAGAGGACTGCTTCTCCCCGGTTCTCCATATGAGAACAGCAGGATTTTCTGTCTCCTGCAGCTGCAGCTGTAACTCATGCTGCAGGCTGCAGGTTTGTCTGTAGCCTACCCTTTTCTCTGGTGTCTAGTTGAACCCCCCCACCTGCGAATCATTGACTCCTATCCCTGGTCTAGTGGCACTCCCACTTCTCCATTGTCATCTTTTATTTAATATTATCTGATACTGGGATGCCCACTCCCGGTGTCAGAAACCCCACTCCCTCCCATCAGTTTCCTTCTTTTTGCCTGACATCGGGGTGTCCAATCCCTGTGCTAGCAATGGAAGCCCTCCTCAGCAGTGTGGGACACTGGGAGCCCATTCCCAGTGTTCCCAAATATTTATTTCATGTTTTGTATAAAGAAGAAAATCATCCCATGCATCTTTTTCCCCCTGAAATAAAGAAAATGGTCCCTTGTTGTCCCCAGAGTCCCCCTCCCCATCCCCACCCTCCTACTGAGCACCCCCACCCCAAGCCATTGCCCTATTTTTACCTTTGGAGGGTGTGCGGTGTCATCTTCTGTTGACTGGGACATGATGGTTGTGTTCTGTCAACTGGATATTTCATGTTTGAAAATGTGGTATGTGCGAATTTTTGCACATACTGTATTATATTTCCAAAAGTGAAATATCCACTCAATTGACACATTTCATAAATAAAGAAGAAACATCTGAGCAGTTGTGGTTCCCCAGTTGTGCAGAGGACAAGGCATAGAGATGGAACATTTAAGGGTCCTGAATTCAAAGCCAGTCTCCCTATATTTTTTTCCAACTATAATGAAGGAGGAAAAAAATATAGAGAGACTGGACTCAAACCTAGAACCCTTGAGTGTTTTGTCTCTGTGCTTTGTTCATTGCATCACTGGAAAAACACAGCTACTGTGGTGGTTTTTCTCTCCATTTATGAAATGTGTCAATGGTATGCATGTTTGGCCCTCAAGTGCATGATTAATGTTCGAAAATGTGGTATTAATGAAAAAAGGTTATTTTCACGCATACCACACTTTCAGACATTACCAATGCACTTGCAGCTTTACATGCATATGATTGACAGCTGAGCCACAAGGTCCGCCCCCCTTTCTTCAGTTGTGTGGTTTGCTGGGGAGCCCACTTCCTGTGTGCTTAGAAATGTATCCCCCCGAGCACTGTGGGATACTGGGGTGCCCACTCCCAATGTTCCTAGTCATGTCCGGCCCCCTAGCAGTATGGAACACTTGGGGCCCATTCCCAGTGTCAAGATAAGTATATACCTCCCCCAGTAGTGTGGGACACTGGGTAGTTCTCTCCCAGTGTCCCAAAAGATCTTTCTTTTTCAAACCTGTAAGTAAAGAAAACAGTCCCCCAATGTCTTTGCTATTATTAAACCTAAAAAAAAGAAAATGGTCCCTCATCATCCCTGACGTCCCCCTCCTCCATCCCGACCCTCCCACTGTGTACCCACCACCCCACACCCCCCTTGCCCTATTCTTAACACTGGAGGTCATCTGCTGTCATCTTCTGTGGACTGGATACATCTGCACTCTTCAAATCCGATTCACAAAATGAGTAAGTAAGGTAAGTGCTGTATAATGGCTTTTAATAGTGTTTTCAACCTAAGTTGATATCATTGCCATTTTTATGTATTTTTTCACCAAATTTTCAACATGGGGTTTATGGGACCCCACCTCATGAACACTGTGACTGCTGATTCATTAATAGGGCCCAAAAGGTGATTTCATGGCGGATGCGCAAAATCACCTTTCAGGACCGAGTAACAAAACGACAGTGCCAGTGTTCATGAGGTGGGATCCCAAAAAGCCCATGATGAAAATCTGGTGAAAGATTCTTCATAATGGATGAGTTTGGAGCAGTCATTGAAATGTTTCTATGCACGTGCATCATTTTGGTAATTTTCCATATTTTGACTCCACATTTTCAACATAGCCATTTTTTCACACCACCTCATGAACAGTACAACTGTCATTTTTCACATCCTGCCTGAAACATGTTTTTTTCACCTGTGGTGTGGAAAGGCATTTTGGCACAGATTTGAACATTTTTAACTATGGGGTGATGAAATGGGGTCATAAGAAAAGGATGTTCAAAATGTGGGGTTAAAATATGAAAAATGCCAAACTTATGACCACTCATTGCAATTTCAGTATGCCTGCTCGTAACTGTGGACATTTAAAGTATTTTGACCCCAGATATTCAACATAGTCTTCTTATTACCCGACCTCAGATATGTCACAGATGTCATTTTTCAAATCCTGCCCAAAATGTGTTTTCACACCTGCTGCACAGAATGGCATTGCAATGGCACAGAGTTATGTTTTGGCAGGGATTTAAACATTTCATCTACTGGGTAGATGTGCTGGGGTAATAAGATGACTGTGCTGATAAGTTGGTCACACATTTATAGACAGATGGGTGCGGAGGGTCCAAATGACCCTGTACTCCCACAGTAAAATAAGTAAAATCATGGAGCATGGTGGTACAGGGAACAAAGGGCCCTGTGCTCCCACTGTGACATAAGGACAGTTTTGGAAGGTGGGAGTGTAGGGCCTGAAGGGCCCTGCATTCCCACAGTCAAATAAGGACACAAGTAAACTATCTAAAAAATTAAGGAAACTCATTGTAAAAACTTCATTAATGCATCAGTTAGGATTGTTACTAAAGCAACAAAAATAAGGAAATACGGTGTATGGGTTTGCAAACCTAATGCTCCAACCCCTACTCTGCAGACACTGACAGGCACTGGGGGGTGTGCCTTGGGGTCATCAGCCCTAACACTCACCCCATTCTCCTATACTGTACCCATCTCAGCTTATTTATTTATGGAATGGGGTGAGCATTGGGACTGACAGCCCCAAGGCACACCCCAATGCCTGTTGGTGTCTGCAGGGGGGTGGGGCATTAGGGTTGCAAACCCTAATGCCATATTCCCCTACTTTTGTCACTTTAGTAACAACCCTATCTGATGTATTAATGAAGTTTTTTTGCAATGAATATATATAGTAGCCCATATAAATATACCTTCTCCTAAAAAGTACTACATTTGTATATAGACATGACTGTACAAATATGTTTGCTCTCATATACCATATGAAATAATCAGAGACTCATACAGTATATTGGTTTGGTGAACAGAAATAAATGAGTGCTGTATTAAACATTATTTTGCTGAATTTGCTAAATGTTGGAGAAATTGTTTCTCCTGTTTGTAACTAATTATATTGCATGTGTTACTCACTAGATGGTGGTATGGCAGTGTTGTATATAAAACCTACCACTTTAGTTATATGAGCAAAATGGATGCTTTAATATCTTTTATTTGACCAACAAGAGATTTACAGAATTTAAGCTTTCAGGTTACACAAGGGCTCTACATAGCCTGAAAGCTTATATTCTGTAATTCTGTTTGTCCAATAAAATGTATCAAATCACCCACTTTGTTCATATTTTTGTACACAGAACAATGAGGCTACAAACAGTCCTCTGCTTTAGTTATATGACATGCTGTAATCTCTAGTGTCAGTTATTCACATGGTTTAAGGGACAGGTAGACAATAGTGCACGTAGGATCCTCCTTTCTGTGGCAAATATTACATGTGTGATGACTGAGTCTAGCTTAATCTGTTAGCACCTCTGAGGACTCCCCTTGAGAAAAAGCAATACATATACTGTACTTGTACAAAACTAAAAATATGTATTTTTTTTGAATGTTTACTTTTTTCTATTTATTTAAATATATTGATTGGAAGTGGTACACTAAGTGGGAACTCATTTTCAAGTGCGAGCCGGGAGAGAGTTACAGGGGGAGAAATGCAGCAAACAATGAAGTGCCAAAACCTAGATGTATGATCTTCAGGTAGACCTTAAGTGGAAAGCAGGATTTGTTACAGTACAGTGCACCAAACTTAGGGCAGTTTTATTTTCATAGTATTACATGAGGAGGAATAGACTGAAGGTCTGATTGAGCCATACACCAATAAAATTGAAGTTGGTCACCTCTTTGAGTGGGTCACCATCTAGAGTTCTGATAAATAGGGTGTGATGGAGTCTTGCTAGTCTCTGCTTAATGACAAACATCATGGAAATAGTCTATATGGCATTCAGTGGTAACTGGTTTGAGCAGAACCTGCACTGGATGTTGCAAGTCCTGCAGGAGTGGCAGTTTAAGCTCTGAGACTGAGGCACCAGCAGAGAAGAGCACTGTGTCCTCCACATAATGGGGATGTACAGAATAAGGTGATGCAGATTGTGGGACAGTTATGTAAGACAACTTATAAGGGAATAGGGCAAAGAATTGAGTCATCAGGGGCTACAGACCCGATAAGTAGTGTGGTCACTAGAACATCATTTACCTGGATAAATGGTGACAGTCCTAGAAGTAGGAGTGTAACCAACCAACTTCCAGGTTGGACAGTCCATCCTCCCCTTACTTATAGAGAATGAGAAGGCTTTGGACCACAGCAACAAAGGCATAGCCAAGACAATTAAAATGTATATAGTATGTAAAATATTTGCATTCAGGTATTTATTACACTGCATAAATTCTGGTACTGAAAATGAAGAATAGGGGAGGAAGATTCATTTCAGTTAGGCTAAGGTGACTGCATTTGTACCAGAAGATGTTATACAAACGTACAGACTTTGCCAGCAGATAAAGGCCCAGCGAGCTATCAAGTCTGCTCGAATGTGCAGCTAGCACCCCTTATTCTGCAGCTGCCCTTCCCACCCACCCTTCCCTCCCTTGACCTTCCCCTTGCCCTGTCTCAGCCCCTTTTGAAGCAGTCCACTGTTCTACTGGATACCACTTCTGTCAGTAACGCATTCCACCCAGCTACCACCCTCTCCGTAAAAAAGTGTCTCCTCATCTCCCTCCTGAACCTTTCTCCCTCTACTCTCATATCATGGTCCCAGGTGTCCCTCCCCTCCTGTACTTTGAACAGCCCCTCTGTACCTGTCTTCTTTATTCATTTCATGTACTTGAAGGTTTCAATCATATCTCCCCCATCCCTCCTTTCCTCCGAGTACATGTTCATCTCCCTCAGCCTCCTCTCGTATGGTATGTCCCCCAGCCCTTTGATCATCTTTGTCACCCTGCGCTGCACCCCCTCCAGTAACTTAATGTCCCTCTTCAGATATGGGTGCCAGTACTGCATGCAGTACTCCAGGTGCTGTCTAACGAATGATCTATACAGTGGCAGAATCAGCTGCTCCTTCCTCGAGGATATACCCCTTGCAATGCAACCCAGCATTTTGTTGGCCTTTGCAGCTGCCTTCCTACATTGTGCTGAGTTATTTATTGACCCCATAATGAGCACCCCCAGATCCTTCTCCTCCTCTGTTTCAGCTAGCTGCAGTTCCCCCTGCTGGTAACTCCTCCTTGTTTGTTTTGCCCCAAAATGCAGTACCTTCCTTGCACTTTTTGGCATTGAACCCCAGTTGCCAGGTATCTGACCAGGTTTCCAACTTTGCCAGATCATCCTGCAACCCCGACCATCCCCCTAGGTCGTCCACCACTGCTCCCATCTTGATGTCATCAGCAAACAGACTGATCTTGCTCTTTATGCCCAATGAAATGTCTCTAGTGAATATCCCAAACAACACTGGTCCCAACACCAAGCCCTGCAGAACACCGCTCGTCTCTACCCTTGGGGATGAGAGCTCCCCACCCACCACCACCACCCACTGTTGTCTTCCCATAAGATGGGGTTAACATACAACAGGCTGTGTGATGGAGTAGGATAATGAACAATCCAGTCATTAAGTCCACACTACTGATGCTATGAAGGCGCAATGTTTTAGTTGAGTTCCTCTGCACTCTTAAGTGTGCATTCAGTTTCTGGGCATTCAGCATCCTTTGCATTGCACACCCTGTAATTGTGTTACTTCTACTATAATTTTTTTTTACTGGTAAAATAATCGAAGAGGATAGGCATTTCTTTTTTTTTCAATTCAAAGTTTATTAAAGATTTTACAATACGATACAGAGAATAGATCAACATTTTACATGGAATATACAGCATCAGCATGACCAAAGTAGGAGATATATTCCCCCCTCCCCTGTCTCTACCCCCCAATAACCCAGCACAGAGTTATAGACTTATGTATTCAAGATGGTGAGGATGAGGTATCATTGTCAACCGGTCTAAGGGAATAAAGGTTTGTAGGGGGCCCATATTCTGTTGAACTTTTTGAATCTATTATAAAGGCTTGCTATGGTCTTTTCAGTTCTAAAGTTTGCCAGGAGTTCTTGGAGCCATTCTGTATAAGTAATTTTATTAGTATCTTTCCAATGTCTCAGGACCAGCTTTTTAAAGGACATTGAGATTAAAGCCATGTGGTATTTTCGGATAAGGACTGGAGTTGATGAGAAATCCCTTAAAAGACAGATTTCAGGTGAAAATGAATCTGCCAAGCCTAAAAGGGGATCTACTCTTTGTTTGATAAGCGACCATAAGGGGGCTACTTTCGGACACAAACAGAAAATGTGAAGCAGGTTACCCTCACCTTGCATGCACCGAGTACAGGCGGTGGAACTTGCAATACCAAATTTGGTCAATCTTTGAGGGGAATAGTAAAGATTATGCAATATTTGGAACTGCATAAGCCTGAGACTGTCTTGGCTAATGAGCTTGTGACAGTTATTCCATGGGAGTGGCCATTTTATGGTTGTGTCTGGGAAAAGGGATGACCAAAAAGCAGTAGGGCCAAAACTATTTGGACAAGTACAATCATATAGCCCTCTGTACATTTTGGATACTGCTTTTAGGAAGCCAGCCAAGGAGCGCAGTTCTGCTTGGAAAGATAGACTCGAAGACAGAGGGGGAGCAGCTCCAAAGGTTTTTATCAAGAAATGATGCAGCTGGTAAACTTTAAAAATGTTGGGCTTCGAAATGTTAAATTTGTTCATAATTTCCAGGGAAGAAAGCCACATCCCTTCTTCCTTAACAAAGTACTTGATCAAGCAGTCCCCTAACTGCGATAACCAACCAGTCAAGAGAGATTTACCAGCTATCCTGATATTTAGGTTACCCCTCAAGGGCTGAGCCAGATCCAAAGTGTAATTATACCTTAAGAAGGAACAAAGCTGGGTATGAATTCTTTTAGAGGTCGCTTTGGGATATCCCTTCTATTAGGAAGGGACGGAGCTCACCCATGTGAATAGAAGTGCAGCAGGAGAGAGACCATGGGCTTTTATTTGAGTTGATTCAGTCTTGAGCCAGACGGGTAGAAATGGGAGAGGAGACTAAGGATCACCAGCAAGTATCCACCTGAGATATTTGTTTGCATGACTGGCCCAATAATAAAGAACTATATGTGGCAAAAGTAACCCATCTCTCACTTTGGGGGCAGCTAGTTTGTGAAAGGCCAGCCATGGTCTTTTACCAGCCCAAATAAAATCAGTGATGAGCCCATGAACCTTTTTAAACCAAGAAAGGGTAAGCCAGATACTTAAAAGTTTAAGCAGATAGAAGATACGGGGAAAAACATTCATTTTGATCAGGTTAATTTTACCCCAAAAGGATATTGGGAGAAGGGACCATCTCTTTAAGTCCTGACTGATTGTCTGAACAAGAGAATCCAGATTTAGCTTCTGTAGGTATGTCACGCTCTTTGTGAATTCGATGCCCAGGTATCTCAAGGAATCAGATTTCCAGGAGAGCCCTAGGTCGGTGATAGTGTGCTTCATAACCTTATGGTTAAGGGGAAACACAGCTGTCTTTTCAATATTTAGTTTGTAGTTAGAGATTTTGCTAAAGTCCTCAATGCTTTCTAACATGGGAGGGATGGACGTGGCTGGGTGAGATATTTGGAGGAGAAGGTCGTTCGCATAGGTCGAAACTTTAACTATGTGACCCTGAATAGTTATACCTTGAACCCTTTGGCAGTCGGTCAGTCTACAGATAAGGGGTTCAAGATAAATATCAAAGAGAAGTGGGGACAGGGGACAATCTTGCCTGGTGCCGATTGTAAAGGGAACAATTCTGAAATTACCCCGTTACTAGATAACCAAGCTGATGGGGATGTATACATGGCACTTATCCATTTCTGGAACTCCGGGAGAAAATTAAATGCATTCAGGGTACATAATAGATAGTTCCAATTAACCCTGATGAATGCGTTCTCAGCATCTAGGGAGACCAGTGCAGCTGGAAAATTGGCATCCCTGGAGACCGAGAAGACATGGGCCAGGGTGCACAAATGATCCACAGAGGATCGTCCCTTCATAAAGTCTATTTGCTCTGGGCCTATGAGATCTGGGAGAACTTTACTAAGACAGTCTGCTAAAAGTTTAGACAGGATTTTGATGTTTTGATTGAGAAGTGATATTGGCCTGTAGCTTGTCACTACCTCCAGACTCTTATTGGGTTTGGGTAGGAGGACAATCAGTGCTTCAAATATAGATTAATCTGACTCGGCTCCAGAGAGAATATGCCAATAAAGGGGTAAAAGTACAGGAATTAGTTGTTTAGAAAATACTTTTTAAAAGTTGGGAGAAAATCCATCTGGCCCAGGAGTTTTTTCCATGGGGGGATCCTTAATTACTCTAATTAATTCTGTCTCCGAAATAACTGCCGTCAGGGAAAGCTGTTGAGGTTTGGAGAGAGAAGGCAGATGAGATTCTGATAAGTATGAGTCCAAATATTGCTCTGATGGGGGATGAGACATGGGGCTATATAAATGTTGATAGCAAATCCAGAATTCCTTAACTATGTCTTCTGGGGAGGTCAATAAGGAGCCACTTTCTGGGGAAGAGGATAGGCATTTCTGATGGCCTAGTACTTAAGGAGGTTGCCATCCACTTGGGGACTGTGAGTTCATGTCTTGCACCTTCACATTCAATCAGCAGCAGTAGTAGAGATGGAGGCCTTGTTCCAGGGAATGTACTCTCTAACCTTGAAAGGGTGACCTGCACTCCTCACTGAATGACTGCCGCCTAGTGGCTCAGGGGACTTGTAGACATTCAGTGAGGATCCAGGCTAGTTCCACGCTTTCTCCTGAATGTCAGGTTAGGAAGATGGCACCAACTGCTGGGATGGTTCAGAGGTGCCAATACCCGGTCTGCCCTCAACATTCTTGCAATCACAGCTGGGAAGTGCATGTACCACTACAGAAATGGTAACACCACTCACCCTTTCAACCATGAATGGAGAGCACAGTCTAGTGCTTTTAAATAGGACCTACTAGCAATAAACAAAAGGTGTCAGAAGCCATTTAGTGCAATGGCACTACTGCAATAGAGTCAGGGAACCAGCCCTAAACATGAATGCTCCCCCAGCATAGACAGTATTCTGAAGGAAGGGAACTAGGCTTTTGTGGGATATCAATGTGGCAGATAGGCAGGGCTAGTATATGAGGGATCTGGACATACCTTGAGAAATAGACTGATAAATAAATAATTAAAGAGGACTGTTATATGCCTTTCTCAGAGCAGATAGCTAGCATGCATGTTACAGTCAGCAACAGTACTGGCTCATCTGTCAGGCAGCCAGTTTGCAGGACAGTCAATAACTGGAACTCTGACAGGTGTTTATTAATTAACTGTGTTTGTCTCAGTGAACTAGCAGATAGATAGCATCAGTCACCATATAGCCTTTAGGCAGTTACTAATCAGTTAGTACTAGAAAAACAAACACAGTTTCTTTTGCATCTGTTCAACTGATTGTATCATCACGCCATGTAGTTTTTTGCTGGGACCCTCCAACTGCCTCCACCATCACCGTGGAGATTGTCCGGAAATGTCTGGGTGTTTGCTCAGGAATGAACAGGCAAATTCAACTCTGCCACACTGGATGGTTTGGGAGACTATTATCCATAGTCAGGTGTGAGGAGGTTGGACAATTCATCCTGGAGAGCGTGCCCTCCATTAGGTCTGAGATCTGTACAATCATCATGGCAAAGACAGGCAGATTCAGGTCTATGAAGAGCAAGGGCCCTTCTTTGGTCATGAAGTGAGTTTCAGCTTGTTATGTGTGAGGAGGTGCTTGAGGTGATCGCTGGGCTGTGGCCCACTTTCTGTAATTTTGTCCCAAATTCCACTTGGCTGTTGGCGAACTGTAAGAGGTGAAGTCTGTTTTTGCCAGGATTGTAAAGTGCCTTATTGAGGATGGTTGCTGTTCCTTGGCTGTGAATAGTGCCGCAGTGAAACCCCTTCTTAAGAAATCACCATTAAACCTGGACTCATTCACAAATTATGTGCCAGCCTGAAATCTTCCCTTCTTGTGGAAGATTAATAAAAACGTTGTGGCAGCACAGTTCAAGGCTCAGCTGGAGAAATGGCATACCTATGAGCCATTCCAGTCTGATTCAGGCCTTGACACTGCATGGAGACACTCTCATTAATGTGTTCTATGAGCTACCATTGTTAAGAGATAGAAAGAGTCCTCTGGTGTTGTTCTTTTCAATCTTTCAGTGGAATGTGATATAGTGGACAATGGTGTTTGAAAGAAAAGCACAAGAAAGCTAGCACACTTGCCAAGAAAATAAATAAAATGCTAGATTAACATAAGAGAGTGAGAACCCAAAGGCATACTACCCCAGCACTTCATGTTCTCTCTGGGACACTTCATCAGGAGGCATGGTCTTGGGGCACAGGGTCTCTTCTTTATTGTAAATCTTTTAAAGTGGCAGTGCACAGTTCACTTAATGTATTATACTGAGCATCAACAACATCATTTTAACCAGACACCAATAGTGAAATACAAAGAGTCCATATACAAAAATTCATATATATATATAAAGATTCATATCTAAGGAAAAATATTCCTCATATTTAAAAAAACACACAATGATAGCAAATTAAAAAACTTACAGCAGCATGCAATGGGAGGTCGATAAAAGTTGCTAAAGGGCACACCTTCAAAAAGGAAAAAATATATAAATCCATAAATAAATGATAAAGAAAATAGGTTATAAGCATGTTTAAATGATTCAACCAATTTTTTGGCTGGAAAGATGTCAAACTAATAAATGTACTCATTTTAATACATCAAAGACAGGCCCTAGCTAAGGCAAAACAAACATCATATTCATCAGTCCAGTACTTGCCAAAAATAGCAAATGATGCAAAACTTCCACCATTTCACTTTACTGAAATTTCAGAAGGTGAAAATCAGAGTTGTTTGGTTTTCATTATTGTTTTTTTTTTAAAAAAAACTACTTAATATCATCTATTTATGTATTTATATTTTTTCCCTTTTGAAGGTGTGACCTTTAGCAACTTTTGTTGACCTCCCACTGTGTGCTGCTATATGTTTTTCAATTCACTATCATTGTATGTTTTTTAAATATGGGGAATATTTCTCCTTATACATGAACCTTTATATATGAATTTTTGTATATGGACTCTTTGTATTTCACTATTGGTGTCTGGTTAAAATGGTGTTGTTGATGCTCAGTATAATAAATTAAGAGAACCATGCACTGCTACCTTAAAAGATTTACAATAAAGAAGAGAACCTGAGCTCCAAGACCCCGCCTCCTGATGAAGTGTCCCGGAGAGGACACGAAGTTCTGGGGTAGTGCGCTGTTGGGTTCTCGCTCAATCGTAATAATCTGGCATTTTATTTATTTTCTTGGCAAGTGTGCTAGCTTTTTTTTGCTTTTCTGATATTTATTTTTGCAGCACTTGCTCGTTCCAAGGCAAACATTAGCACACGAGGCAGTATAGTGCAGTGGTTTAAGGCTCTGAGCTGCAAATCTGGTGACATCCAGCAGACCAGACCTGGGTTTGAATCCCACAGCTTCCACTTGCATACTGTGTGACCCTGAGCAAGTCACTTAACTTCCCTGTGCTCCCAGGTTGCGCCTGTAAAAAAGCTTTCAGCTTAGTGTGTCTCACCTGGTTAAAAAAAAAAAAAACATGTTCTTTTTTGATAATGGTGTTTGGTTGAGATGATTGTAGGAATCTGGGGAGCTCATCGGGGCATCCTTGAAATGGTTAGGGTCAATTCTGTCTGTTTAATCCCTGAAGGCTGTTATATAAATTTTATCTTACTGTATCAAGGTGGTGCTCAGTAATTTACCACTTGTTGAACACAAAACACATTAGGGAGGCATCTATAACAAGGTAGGGCTAAGTAGCTAGAATGCAGAAATCCAGGTAATGAAATGCTACACACTGCTACTATATGTGTAGATTTTCTCAATTAACTTATATTTATTTTTTATTTATTTTATTTATTTATTGAAACATCAGTTTAAAACCTTTGAGCCAGAGGCTCATTTACAAAGGTACCTCGTCACAGAGAGGACAGACAGTACAGACATGCTTATACAATATGGTAGTTTACAAAATAGGAAGAGACATGTAAACATATAGTGGTAGCAATTTGCGGATATAAGGTTGAGACAAGACCCAGGTAGGTTCAGCATAAATATATACATAAGCAAGCAGTTGAGGACTATACATTACAACCCATAATAGGTACATACAGCGAGGTGGAAGACCCTAGATAGCGCTAGGAAAAGGTAGGGAGTAGCCACTCAGGGAGTTTTGTCAGAGCAAATGGGCTGGAACAAGGACTTAGATACAGCCACAGTGGCAGGAGGTGAGTAGGTGATTGCGGAGAGAGGTTTTAAAGCTGAAGATTGTGGGAGCGTTAGCGATACTAATAGGGAGGGAGTTATACCAGGATGGGGCTCTGTAACTGACTATATTATTCAAAAAGCAAGCACCAGTCCATGGTTTAACATGACAGCAGTAAATATCCTTTAATATTAAGAGTTAGCTAATCAAGTTAACAAGACTGGTTACTTTTGATATTTACTGTTTCAAAACTTCTATATATAATTAATTTCTATAACAATCATTTCTATTTATAAATTTACTTAACACCATTTACAGAAATAGACAACAAGAAATAGAATAATAGATATGTGAGTGTCTATTACAAATAGAATAAAGTATGGGTTGGTGCCTGTAATGAAAAGTTTACCCGCCCCAAAGTATTAGATGCTACATAAACCCCGTCAGTGAAACACACACCACACCATTTTTTATTTTATATAGTTGCTGGGTTTCCCTTTTTTGCCACAGCAATTACATAAAATACTAGTTGTTTCAGTGCAGCCATGCTCCATTTCCGTTTTCTGCCACTCCACACATTCATCCTGTCTGCATTTTTCAAAATGTTATGTACTGTTTTCTTTTCCCCCATTGAGTTTAAAATTAGGTAATTAAAAAATAAACAAACTTCCTGCAGAGATCTACTGGTCTGGAGGTTTCATTTTCAGGGAGAAGGTGAGCCGAGGCGAGTGGTCAGAAAGCGAGGAACTGCAGGATGCAGATGCGCAGAATGAGGCAAACCATGCGTGTGTTTGCTGTAATAAACACTTCTTCATTACAGCAAATTATACCATGGTTTCCCTATGGAAAAAGGGGAACCCATTAATTATAAGGGAGTAATACCACCAAGAGGGTTTGGGGACAGTAGAACCTAGAGAGCAAAGTTTGAGCGGTTCCCTTGTCCCCAGAACCTCGAGATGGTATTAGTCCCGAGTGATAGCCACTCATCTATTTGTTATTTTTTTGTAATATATAGATCCGATTTTTGTTTCTGGAGTGCTGTGAAGCAGGCCAGCCTCCGCGACTGAAGACTCTCTCACTCACTCACTCACTGACCTCCCCTACCCCCCAGCCCCTACAGTCATTCTTAGGTTGTGCTTGAGTGCCTCCAATTAGTTTTGTTTGGTAGGTAGCCCTATCTGGTAGGTGCTTTCATGCCTCATTATATGTAGGATCCACCATATAATTCCCGCTCCCTGAATTGAGAAGGCCGGGATGATTTTCTCTCAGTAAGCAAAACAAAAAAATGGTTCAGACATGCCCATTTGTGCATCGGAGTTGTGCTCTTCTTAAAGTCTTGACAACTTTACTCCATCAGAAGAGCAGAATGGAAGATGCACAAGCAGGGCCACATTCTGAACTGGAGCCACAACTGTGAAGTTCGAACGATACTATTATGAGTCTGGAAGTATAGTATTACGGGACCAGAAGTATAGTATAATGAGACTGAGTTACCTATTACGTTTTTTTTTTTACGTGCTTTTTCGGAGGTATTGTTTTTAAAATCCATATATTACAAAAAGCATAATCACCTTGCAAAGCTGACTCAGTGAGACATCCTTACCGCCTCATACCTTTTAATTATTTGTTCTCTGTTTCTGGCTGGCCACTGCAAACAATATCAGAACTTCATTATTTATATTAATCTTTGCTACCATTAGAGATGTTGCAAAGCTTTACTTCACTGCTATAGTTGTGAAATCTACCTTCACGAAAAACTTTACAAATTACCCACTTTGCCACTTTGCAAAAAGTTTTGCTGGTGTTCTGGCACTTTTTCAGGCAAAGTCGAGTGAAGTCATGGTGAAGCTGTAATTTAACCAGCAAATTTGCATGACTTTGCTTGGAGAAGTGTCACTTTGCCAGCTGAAAACGTTGTGATGTCAGCACTTTGCAAATTTGTCCAACTGTCAAATGAATCCAGGAAGCAAAGACTGACAACTTTGCACATCCATAACTACCATATAGATCTGCTTTTATTTAGTTCTAGTATTGCTTACCCTCAATGTTATTGTAAACACCTTTAATACACTCCTTTAACTGCTTGCATCAAATGAATTAATGTACATGTACATAAGTTAATGAAGTAATGTACATAACTCTTTTAACCACGTATTATAGTCTTGGCATTATATTATGCCTTTAAATTCTTATTTGTTTACTTTACAAACTAGAAGCTTTGGATCCATTTTATGGAGGAGCTGTTCGTATAGTACACTTGGTTTGTCATTCTCTTTGGTTTTTTGTTTTTTATTTTATTTTATATTAAACCTGTTAGTAAGAAAAAACTTGTCAAGTATCTATCCTGCACCACCTTCTCGAATTAAATCAGTAAGCATTTAACTCACCATGCCAAATGATGTTTTTCTCTATAGCAACTAGCATCTTAATGTTAGTCTTCTCTTCCCCTGAAATGTGTTAGCTTAGGCTGCCTGTGCTGAACACAATGACATCATCAATAACATTTAGATTAAGCAGTGATGAACTAAATACAAGCAAATCTATAGGGTAATAGAAATTAAAATAATGACATTTCTATATGATTTGCCACTTCCATTGTTTTCATCACATTAGTAGTCCCATCTTTACATTACTTAAGATAGATTCTGGAGTAAAACTGAGTAAAATGTTTCCAGTTGTCAGTTTAGACTTATTTTGAGTTGGGTCTACTTAAACCCTTTACAGGGGTCTAGATAATTTTAAGCGGTGTTTGAAGTATCAACCCTAAGTGTGAATATTGTATTTAAATATACCACTCTCTTCATTTAGTTCTAGCTAACCCTTATTCTGTAGTTTATTCCACCTTATTGTCTTATTTTAATCCAGCCAAAGCATTGATATGATCAGCTTAATTCAAAAACTATATGCCCTCTTTTGTCATAGCTGTAATTGACAGCTACAGTAAAAATTGTATCACATCTTTTTTTTTTGTTTTGTTTTATTTTTCAATTAAAAAACAGTTTCTCAAAATATAATCAAGTTGTTGCTGTATTCTTAAATCTACTATTTATCAATAGTTTTGGTCCCATTAGCTACTGTTCTTGGTCAAAGTTGCTATGGAATTCTTCAAGAAGGATCTAGAAACACAAAAACATAGAAACTGACAGCAGATAAGAACCACTTGTCCTGCCGAGTGTGCCCATTTCCCCTACCTAATGCTCATACTGCTGATGGCTATACTATGGTATCCCTAAATTCAGTTTCTTGAGTCTTGGGATTCAGACCCACTGGCCCAAAATGAACACTCCCAAATCAATCAGATGCCTGAAATTATGATTTTAGGCATCTGATTGAAAAATACATATTGCAATTGGGGGGGATTCAGCCCTGAACCCCCATGTGGGGGACTCCACCTCCCACACCCCACGTAACTAATATAACTAACTCTGAGTGGGAGCAGACCTCAGAGTTAAAAACAAAAGTAGTTATGGGGGTACAACTGTGTAAAAATATTCCAGGATACAGCATGGGATAGAACATGTGTCTCCCAGAGCACGCTGGCCAAGCTGCCAGTGGTTTAGCCCTCAACACCACCAGGGCAGCTGGCCAGCTCCCGATTCCTCCACTACTTGGAATCCATCTACAGGGGTAAGGTAGGAAGCCATCGCAAACACTACCTTAACCCTGTAATGTCTGTCAGGTTTTTTTAATGGTGGGATGTTCACTGTCTGGGCACTGAACATGTCTGACAATACCTTCCAGGGTCAGTTTTGGGATAGTGAGCCTCAGCAAAACATAACGGTACCCTGCAGACCCTATGTGATTTGTGCCATTACCCTCTCTTTCTTATCATTAGAGTTCCCTTATGTCTATCCCATGCATTGAAGAATTTCCCTACAGTTTTCACCCCCACCACATTTGCAGGAGGCTGTTCCATGCATCCACCATGACTTCTGTGAAAAAATACTTTCTTACATTACCCCCGAGTCTACTCCCACTTCTAGCCTCATATCATGACCACTTGTCCTTGAACTTCTTTTCTTCTGAAATATGCAACCCCACTTCTACCTTATTAATATCCTTGAAGTGTTTGAAAATCTCTATCATATCCCATCTGTCTCGCCTCACTTAAAGGGAATACATATTGAGGTCCTTCAGTCTCTACTCATACAACTTCTGGTGTAATCCTTGAACCATTTTTGTTGCCCATCTCTGAACCACCTCTATTCTGTCTATGTCCTTCCAGAGATGTGGCCTCCAGAACTGGACACAGTACTCCAAGTGAGGTATCACCAATGACCTGTACAGTGACATTACCACCTCCATTTTTCTGCTGGTGATACCTCTCCATATGCACCCAACAACCCATCGGCTCTCTCCACAACCTTCTCACATTGTTTGGCTACCTTTAGGTTATCAGTTGTGATCACCCCTAGGTCTCTTTCCTGTTTCATCATCATCATCATCATCAACATCAGCTTTATTTCTTAAGCGCACTTTCTTAATTGCAACTCAAGGTGCTTTACATACATAAACGAAAACATAATAATAATGTATAATAAAACCATGCAATATACATATTATAGGTTTACTTAAATAGGGTCTATTAACTAATCAGAAAAGAAGGCCTGGTTGAATAAATATGTTTTAAGCTCCCTTTTAAAAACTTCTAAGGATTGGGAGTCCCTTATGTAGCGAGGAAGGGAGTTCCACAGGGCTGGGGTGCAAAAAGAGAAGGCTCTAGTGCCTGATGTCATTACCCCAAGTCCCCAAGCATCATCCTGGAGACTTGCCCAGATTGCACCTTCAGCCCCGGGTGATTAGGTCCTACCACCAATGCTTCAGTCTTGTCCAGGTTCAGCCTCAACCAGTTGGCTCTCATCCAGTCTTAGATCTCAGAAAGGCACTGACTGAATACCAGTACTGCATCCTGCTGCTCTGGCACAAAAGACAGGTATAGCTGAGTATCATCTGCATAGCAGTGAAAACTTAGCCCATACCATCTTATAATGTCCCCAAGTAGCAGCATATACAACACAAACAACATGGGGAACAGAACGGAACCCTGTGGAACCCCATATGGCAGGGGCAGAGGTGCCGAGGAAAAAATTCCTGACACCACCCTCTGCATCCTGCCAATGAGGAAAGATAGAAACCAGTTGAGGACTGTGCCAGAGAGTCCACAATAAATCTTCAGGCAGTCCAATAGTACCCCATAGTCCATGGTGTCAAATGCTGCTGAGAGACTGAGGAGAATAAGAATGGAATAACTTCCTCAATCCTTCACCAGCAGGAGATCATTCAGCACCCAAACCAGGGCATTCTTGGTGCTATGCCCCTTCATGAAACCTAACAGGAGAGGGTTGTAGATATCATGGGTGGAGAAATAGATCTCCAGTTGATGGGACACCATCTTCTCAATAACCTTACCCACAAAGGGAGAGTTAGAGACAGGTCTGTAATCTGCCAGGCTGTCTGGGTCCAGTGAAGCTGTCTTCAAAAGGGGTCTCACCACTGCCTCCTTTAAAGGAGCAGGGAAGACCCCTGTCACTAAGGAGCTCTGGACTATCCTGGCTAGGACCGGGCTGATAAACATCAACACACCCCATAAGGAGGAGCATTGATCCTGGTTCCAAATCACAGTACATTGGCCTTGTATCCTGGATGACTCTGATGACATCCATGACAGCCAACTCATTGAAGTCAGACCAGACATGCTGATTACCCATGACTTCAGACTGACAACTGCATGTTCCTTTGGAGGGAACCAATTGGATTTCTGCCCCGATGGCAACAAATTTATCAGCAAAAAGCTGAGCAAATTCATCATACTTTAATTGTGAAAAGGTTCTTCCGGACTGAAGACAGGCAGTAATACTTAGCCTGTTGACAGTGCAGAAGAGCTGAGCTGGTCTATTAATTGCTCCAGCAATCTTCTTGGATAGGAACTCTGTCTTCTTACAGGAGATTGCTGATTGATAATCCCTACTGTATAATGGGACTTCAATATAAGTTTGTTGCCCACAGACCCGGATCTCCGCCAGTGCCTCTCTAACCTTTGACTCCTCATCATCATCTCTGTGAGCTTCCCATCAAACCAGGGGAACCTCTGGTGTGAAGTGAGGGGTAGAACATGGACAGGTGTGATGGAGTAGAGGGCTTTAGTACATCCTTTTTATAGGTTAGAACCAATTCCCCCAGCTCCTCACACACACTCATCATACCTCATAGATCCAGCACTGCTTTCAGACCCTGTGGGGTCTGACCCCTTATAGGGTGGTACTGGACCATCTCTGTAGGAGAGGGTCTATTGGGGGGCTTTGATCAAGAACCTCATGGTATGGTGGTCTAACAATGTGACTGGTTCCACCATAAGGTCAGTGACCTCCATTCCCAGCAGGAAGATGAGATCCAATGAATGGCCTTGTACATGAGTTGCAGAGGTAACAACCTGTGTTAGGCCTAATGAATACATCAGTTGGAGGAAGTCTTGACCAAACTGCAAGAGTTTGTCATCGACCCAGGCATTGAAGACACCCAGAATAATCCACTTGGGTGAGTCCAACACCTGTTCGACAACGATGTCCACAACTTCCTGCAAGAATTCCTTCCCATAACCTACAGCGCAGTAGATGAGAAGGATCTTGCAACCTACTCCTGCAGCCCATTGAATGGCCACACATTCATATGAACATACAAACATATGAATGTGCCAGCAGAAACAGACCACCCAGTTTATCTAAGTCTGCTCAAGTGTGCAGCTAGCTATTCAAAGTTGTTCCTACCAGTAGGGCCGTATGGTTCAAGTTCATTTTAGAACAAATTGCCACACCCCCACCCCTACTATCATTTCTTGGACAGTGAATCACTGAGTATTCAGCTAGAATCGCTGATTCCAAAATTGTGCCAGCATTTTCATCCAGCCAGGTCTCAGTGATGCAAGCCAGGTCAGATGTTGAAACAAGATCAGCAATAATTACTGTCTTGTTTTTAATGGACCTGGCACTGGACATTACTGCCCGAGATGGATAGGCAGATGAAGTTGGTCTGGATACCTGCCTACTGCAAATGGAGCTCTTGGGTATGGGTACAATGCAGGGAGGTATCCTTTCTTGGATCCATTTCACCCCAGGGTGCCTACTGGTTCTCACCACCCCAACGCCCACCCACTTCATGCCTTCCTGTAAGCTCCACTGACCTTCACTTCCTTCCCCCTCAAGCAATCCCCAGAGCCCTGCATCATCTGTAGACTTCTGCTGGCAGTGGGAGACAGTTGAAGGGATGGAGGTTGTGGAGTCTAGAAGGAAAGTAATCTTATATGGGAACCTACCATCCAACACATATTAATACACAGTTAGCTAACCTGACTTAAAATTAATACCCTTATACTCTTACACAATTACACTCACACGCTCCTTATACAACCACACACCATTCTTACAATCTCTTCAACACCTAAACCCTTCCACCCAAACGCCTCCCAACAATAAAATCCTAAAATCAATTCAATTGGGGGGAGTTCTAAAGTCTGTAAGGCAGTCTCTTGGCATATATCAAATCAGATCTTCAGTCTGCAATGTCTGCAAAATTAAAGGTTACTCTCCTCCCTCACAGGAAGTATCCTTTTAAATAATCTGTAATAACTAGGAACTAGATAAATCTGTGAACATCAATAACCAAAGAGAAGGAAGACCCGGTACACTCTTAATCAGAGCAGCATAGGCTCCCACCACTACAGCTGCTCTTTTTGGATTTCATTGAGTCAGTTCCAGAATACAGGGACCTCCAACCCTCTCACTGTTCAAAGTACCCTTCTGGCCCCATACACAATCCTGGATAGCTCTTTGTATGCTGAGGTTAACCTTGATCTTGCGAGTGGGCAAACATAGACATTCTAGACACATAATTGTAAAGGTTCAAGCCCACTTAAAATCTTCGTCAGCGCTCAGTCAGGCTCATCGGAATAGCACAGCAAATTCCAAATGCTTTAGTCCAACACCAAAATTGAGGAGGTCCAACTCACTTCCTACCTCCGTAGGATACTGTGAGCTGTATGCTGTTCAGTGGGATCCAAGCAGTCTTCTCAGTTGTTTCAGAATATCACAACCAGCGTGGCATCCTTAGGATGCAGTACAGCGTTCTGTTGCTGGCCGTTAGTACCCCCCCATCATATACTTCTCTCCAGGGTTTCTGTGCTCCAAATGCATGATGTTGCACTTCTTTACATTGAATCTTAGCTGCCACACTCTTTACTACTCCTCAAGCTTGCTTAGGTCCTGTCTCATATATTCAACACACCCCCAGAACGTCAACCCTGTTACAAATCTTTGTGTCATTTGCAAAGAGGCATACCTTCCCTTCCAGCCCTTCTGCAATTTCACTTATGAAGACATTAAAGAGGACTGGCCCAAGAAGCAATCCCTGTGGCACCTGGCTGGTCAGCCCCCCTCTCTTCGAATTGAACTCTGTTAACTACTACACTGTGTCCTATCCCTTAACCAATTTATGACCCAGTTTACCACCCTAAGACCCACCCCCAGGCTTCCCAATTTGTTCACGAGCCTCCTGTGTGGGATGGTGCCAAAGGCCTTGCTAAAGTTCAGGTAGGCCAGATCCACCACCTCTCCCTGATCTACTTTCCTGGTCACCAGATAAAGAAATCTATCAGTTTTGTTGTACAAGACCTTCCTGCTGTGAATCCATGCTGCCTTAGATCCTGTGCTCTGCTGGATTCAAAATAAAACACAGTCCTTTCCTTTAGCAGTGATTCCATTAATTTCCCCACCACCACCAAGGTCAGGCTGACTGGCCTGTAATTGCCAGCCTCCTCCCTTCTCCTGTTTTGTGGTGAGGGACTCATTCACCCTCCTCCAGTCCTCTGGAACCACCCTCATTTCCAGTGACTTGTTAAATAGTGCTGTCAGAGGTGCTGCCAGCATCTCCCTAAGTTCTTTCAATATTCTGGGATGTATACCATCCGGCCCCATTGCCTTGTCTACATTCAGATTTGTGAGTTCCCTTAGGACTATCTCCTCCATGAAAGGATTGATGTCCACCTCCCTTCCACTGGTGCTTCTATTGGCTATCTGTGGTCCCTTCCCTTCCCCTTCCCCTTTCCCTTCTTCTGTTAATACTGAACAAAAATGCTTGCTCAGGATTTCTGCTTTTTCCAGGTCCTCCTCTGTGTTTCCTTGTACTGCCTATATGCCAGCTTTTTCTCTCTTCTCTTCCCGGCCACTTCCTTTGAGAACCATAATGCTTTTCTCCTTCTCTTTGCTTAATTGCCTAACACAAAGACTTGTTGCATCTGCTATTGCTCCCTTTAAATTCACCCATGGTTCCTCTACATCATCCTTCTTCCTCATCCCCTGCCAGGACTTTCTTCAGAGTATCCCCCAACTTTGTAAATTCTGTCCTCTTGTAATCCAGGATCTCTTTTTCATGTGATTTAACTACTTCACATTGCTCACATTGAACTATACCATGCGGTGATCACTGGATACCAGGTAGCTACCTACCATTACATCTATAACTTTGTCCCCATTGGTGAGTACTAGGTCCAATATTGCTCCCCCACATGTGGGCTCCATCACTAGCTGTCTAAGGCACGCCCCTTGAAAGGCATCCAGGATGTTCCTGTTCCTGACTGTGGCTGCAGCATCAGTGCTCCAATCAAAATCCAACATGTTGAAGTCCCCTACCAACAGCAATTCCCCTATAGTTGTCATTTTGTGAATAGTTTCTATTAGTTCCCTGTCCAGTTCCACCCTTTGTGCTGGAGGTCTGTAGATTGTGCCAGTGTGAATGGCAGTGCCATTTCCCATCTCCAGGGTGACCCACAGAGCCTCTGCCTCTTTCTGCATTCCCTGTACCTCATTTATTTTAATGCTGTCCCTGATGTACAGTATATAGCAATTTGTCCTGCCTTTTTAACCACCTTGTCCTTCCTGAATAGATCATAACCTGTTA
This sequence comes from Neoceratodus forsteri, assembly GCA_016271365.2. NCBI lineage: Eukaryota > Metazoa > Chordata > Ceratodontiformes > Ceratodontidae > Neoceratodus > Neoceratodus forsteri. Next base: position 1,174,900,394 of record CM057449.1, on the reverse strand, counting down.
TGGCTATATCCCAGTCATGGTTATTGGTGTAGCATGTTTCTGTAACAGCTACAATGTCCAGATCCACCTCTGCTATCAAGGCCACTAGTTCTGGGATTTTATTTTCAAGGCTACGGGCATTCATGCACATGGCCTTCAAAGTCTTGCTACCTTCCCTCCTATCCCTCTGTCTTCCCTCTGTACCTCTCCTGTCTTTCCTCCCATTCTTCCTTATCTCTGCCATTCTACCTAAACTGGTTTTGGGTACCTTTTGCTGACTCCCCAGCCTTGGGGTCCTCACTACTGACTTCTTCATCCTGTGGGGGTGGGCAGTTTGAGTCTTCCTGCTTACTTCCACCACCCCTCTTGGCTAGTTTAATTGCTTGCCTTGGAAGCATCTAAACCTCTCACTGAGGATCCTGGCTTCCCTCAGATAGACACATGCCATCTGTCCTGTACGGACCTGTACCCTTCCAGGTTGGACCCCAGTCCCCAATGAAGCCAAATCCCTCTGCTCTGCACCAGTCCTTCAGCCATGCATTGAATCTCATAATGCAGAGTTCCCTGTCCTCCCCCTTGTTGTAGACAGGTAACACCTCTGAAAAAATTACAGAGCGTGCCACCTGTATAAGACCCCCCAACTCACTAAACTCCTCCTGCACTTCCCTAACTTCACCACTAGCCTGTTCATTTGTCCCCAGGGGGGACAATGACATCTAGCTCACCCTACTGTCCTGCTGCCCCAGTGATCCTTAAGATGCACTTTCCATCCCTCCTTGCTAAGGTACTGGGTAGGCACTTGACCTTCCTCACTCCTTCCCTCCTGCCCCAAAGACTACCACCTAACTATAGAGTCTCCCACCACGAGTTGCTTCCTCCTCCTCCTCTGGTGTCCTCTGCCTTCCCTGGGATTTTCACCATGGAGGACCCACACATCCTCCTTGGTTACCACTGTGGGTGCTTTCTTGGGACAGTCCTGCCCTGCGAGAGCAGCATAGGAGTTGCAGAGTTTAACCATAGAAGGGATGTGCCTCTCTCCCACGGCCCTCACCCTTCCTGAGCCCACCGTAGTCCATTTGCTTCTCCTTCTTGGCAGGAGGCATGGACTTCTTTATTTATTTATTTATTTGAATTTTGATGACCAGGTAGGTCAACTGACACAAAGTCCCTTTTTCAGTGATGACCCAAGAAATAAAGCATTCCAAGAAAAAAACACAATACAATAATACACATAGAATTGTAGTGAGTCATATTATAAAATTAAGCCATAGGTAAATAACAACAGTACCCAAGCAGGCAATAACCAAAAGATTCAGGATTACAGGCAGTTTGCAGGTAGCCAGGGGAGGCAGGAGGCAGATTAACGTTTTATACCATGTGCAGGGACATTTATGCCATTCACATACCAGATGTCACCAATTTAAACAGCAAGATAACTAAGAATAGCCAGATTCAACTGCATGTGGTTAGAGACATGGGGTTCACATTACAGTCAGATCTTATTCTAGGTAGAGGAGGAGGAGGAGTGAGAAGTGGGGAGAACAGATTGTCTTTGAGACAGGAGAAAAGGGAGGTTGTTTGTGACCATTGCAGAGACTGAGAAAGATGCATAATATTAGTCATGTGTGGACTTACTTGTTAATAACAGTTACCTCTGCATTGGGAGGGGTTGAAGAACTCATCCTTGTGGAGTTTTTTTGAATTAGTTAATAGTTTTGCAGGAAAGTAGAGGGTGGAGCAAATTGTTCCAAATTGTGGGCGCAGTGATGGCATAGGAGCTTTGGCCTATCTTTAGCCTGGCCTTCGGGAGCTCCAGTAATGGCAGACTAGAAGATCTTAGTACACAAGGGGTAGGATTTAGGGATAGCAGGTCCATCAGACTGAGAGGGGGGGCTGAGGAATCAACTTAAAGGTGGCACAGTGCACGGGAAAGTCACACTTTTTGTCAAAGGTTGGCCAGCTTAGTTTGTTGAGTACAAGGCAGTAGTGAATATGGGGAAGGGGGCTGAGGCGGCAAAGCGAGCTATCCTATGGTATGTCTTTTTTAGTTTGTTCAGTAATGGAACCTTAACCAAGTGAATGACAGGTGCCACATAGAACAGACCAGGCAGTAGGGTGGCAGAGGCAGTGATCACACTTGGTGGTCCCTGGGCAGGGGAGGAGGTCTCCTGAATCCTAGCCAACTCAGCCTGGAGATGAGCAACCTCCCCTCTTAGCCCAAAGAGGTTCATGCAGATTGGACAGCACTGCAGCCTTAAGAAATTCTCCCTGAAGACTGCCACCTCACAGCCACTGTACTGCACTACTCCCATCATGTATGTTTGTGGCCTTTCTGTTTTAGGTCTGTTTGCTTGCTTACACCCTTTTTCCCCTCCTCTCTCTCTCTATGTCTCTCTTTCCCTTCTTAACTCTTTTTCACTAGAAAAACGCCCCTACTCTGTTGCCATTCTGCCCTGTAGCTCCTGCCCTTCCTGTTTTGGGTCAGGAAGTGTATTATGACTTCAGAGTATTATGGACTCTTTCAGTATGTTTCTGAATGCTCTAGACACACCATGTCTCCTGTGGCTTATCCATGTTTGTCCATGGTTTGTCCATGCTCCTAAGAGCAAGGTACAGCAAACAGGTCTGTGTAATTCAGTTGCATATCATATGATCATATGAAAACATTTTGTTCAATATGCAGATTAAGTTAGAGATTACTAACTCACTGTGTTTTCTTTTTTGTGTGTGTGTTTCAGGGCCTTGTATCTTTTGCTTAGGAGCTGGAACTATGGGCAGATCACTGCTTGGAGCAGATTGCCTTTATCCCTCTTCTGTCTGTTTTTTCCCAAAACTTGGAGCCTTGAGACTTGGGAGACAGGAGCTTCTATCTATTCCATTGCTCAAACATGGATTTGTATTATAATAAGAAAGATTTATAGTTTGAAATGAAATGACTAAAAATATTGCTCTTTATCCTAGGGAAAGCTGTCACTAAGTTTAACATTTTTATGTTTGCTTGCACGCACGTGCAAGAAACATAATGCCATCATCCGAGTTTTCCAGAGGTGTGTCAGCCTCTTCCAGTTCAGTCAGTGTGTTTGCAGGCATGCTCGCAGTGTGCCAATCACTGCTCCAGCTGTCTATGACAGCTGAAAATGCAGTGGCATACAGGTGAAAGGGAGAGCTCCACTTCAGTGAGCAGAGCTCCTCCCCAACACGCATGCATATTGCATGCTGACGGCCCCCACACACATACTGTATAGCGGCCAGGGGTGCCAATCCCCGTCGGCTAACCTAAAGCATCCAGGTGCCACGCTGGGAGCCCACCCCAGCATGGCAAAATGTTTTATGGTCAACGGGATGCCCAATCCCCTTCGGCTGCACGCCCCCCCCAAAGCATCCAGGTGCTATGCTTGGAGCCTACCCCAGCGTGGCAAATTGATGTTAAGGCTGATGGGGGTGCCCAATGCCCCATCGGCTCCAGTCCCCCCCCAACAGCCTTCCAGCTGCCACGCTGGGTGCCCACCCCAGCATGGCAAACGTTCCTCATAGTCTTCATGAAAATTTGGTGAAAAAATTCCTAAAAATGACTGTTTTATGAGAGTGCATTGTGAAGTTCCTACGCACGTTCATAAGTTCACAAATTTTCAATATTTTCACTCCAGATTTTCAACATTGCCATTTTACCACACCTTCTTATGAGCAGTATAGCTGTCATTTTTCACATCTCACCCAAAATGTGTTTCCACCCATGTAGCACACAATGGCGCAGTTGGTGTGTGAAATCAATGTATGGGACACATAAGAAAATCACAGTGACACTGTTCATGAGCAGAGGTCTTAAAATGGCTATGTTGAAAATTTTGGTGACAAAATTCCCAAAAATGACTGTTTTAGGAGCGCACGTTGTGCAGTTCCTATGCACTCTGGCAAGTTTGCGAATTTGTAATATTTGCACACCAGATTTTCAACAGTGCCATTTTACTGCACTTCCTTATATAGCTACTGCTTTTTCATATCTCACTTAAAAATGTGTTTCTCACATGAAGCATAAATGGTACAGTTGGTGTGCAAAACAATGTTTGGGACAGATTTAGAAAATCACAGTGACATTGATCATGAGCAGAGGTCTTAAAATGGCTATGTTGAAAATTTGGTGATAAAACTCCATAAAATGACTGTGTTATGAGTGAGCATTGCACAGTTTCCACGCACCCTGTTAAGTTCATAAATTTGTAATATTTTCAGTCCAGATTTAGCCAGTGGCATTTTTCCACACCTCCTTATGAACAAATAGCTGTCATTTTCCACAACGTATTGAAATGTGTTTTCACACTTTCAGCACAGAAATGCATGGTTGCTGTGGGAAATCATTGTTCGGGACAGATAAAGAAAATCATACTGACACTGTTCATGATCGGAGGTCCCAAAATGCCTGTGTTAACAATCTGCTGTAAAAAAATCCCCAAACTAGTTACATTACGGGTGTGCGTTGCACAGTTTCTACACATGCTTGTGACTTCAGCAGTTTTTTTAAGATTGTCACAGCAGATTTTCAACATTGCCATTTTTTACACCTCCCCATGAATAATACCACTGTCATTTTTCACATCTTGTTCGGAATGTGTTTTTGCACCTGTGGTGCCAAATGCCATAGTCGCTGTGCAAAAGCAGTTTTCGGCTAACACACTAATATTGCCACTGTTCATGAGGTGGGGGTCACAAAAAAATCATGTTGAAAATTTGGAGTGAAAATACCAACGAATGCCTGAGGCGTTAGGGTTTCCGACCGTAACGCCCCACCCTGTAGAGAATGACAGGCATCAGGGGTGTGACTTGGGATTCTTGCCTGTCATGCTCATACCATTCCACCCCCACCCACACCCTGCAGCCAGTGAGAGGCATCAAGGTGTGCCTCGGACTCTTCGGGCCCAAACCTCACCCCATTCTCTATACCGCACCCATCTCACCATATTTCCTGATGGAATGGGGTGCGCATAAGGGCCAAAGACCCCAAGGCACACCGTGACACTTGTCAGTGTCTGCAGGGTAGGGTGTGGTGAAATGGCGTGGTCGTTATGCCTGACGACCCAAAGGCACACCCCAATGCCTGTCACTCTCTGCAGGGTGGTGGTGGGGTTGGCTTCAGTTCAGTACTTCGCTGCCATTCCTATTATGCAGCTCTGTAACTTCTACACTACCAATGCCAATGCCAGCAAGCAAACATTCGGCATTGACAAATGCTCGTTATACATTTATTTTGAAATGCACATGTATTTTAATACTTTATTAGTAGATTCACTTTAAATGTTACTCACCTAGATTACATCAGAATTGTAATTGGCATTGGTGTATTTAAATGTATGCATTCTCCATGCCTGCCACACCCCCTGATGAAGGGATAGCTCCCAAAGCACTGGGGTGAGTGGTGCTCGTAGTCACACTTGGTACAACACTCTATTTGAGCATTAAAGCTTTAAAATCTACATGCGTGTCTGTGCCTTTTTTGGTGGAGCAGAGTACAGTCTGTTCTTGTTGTGCTTGTATTTCTGGACTGGCTGCCTTCTGGACTGCATCCGCCATAAGGAGTAAGTGGAGAGGAGTATCGCAGAACTTTGTTCTGGATTTTGTTTGCTGTGTGCCCTAGTCTGCTGAACTCCATCACACTTTGGAAGTAGACTTGCGGCTTGCTATACTAAATTTTGAATTTACTTTGAGGCTCACTTTTTTTGAAAGTTTCATCCAGTCTCTTACAACTTGGAGACCTGCCATTTATATTTCCGATTCGGTTTCAAATTTACCTGTGGATTTTCCAGAGAAGGAATGCAAGAGAACAAGGGAAACAGTCTAACTTAGGAGGACTTCTTCAGATGGGAGAAGACTGCAAGAGGAGGGGAGAGGTTGGAACAAGCTAAAAACCTGCTGAATGGTACAGATTCAGACTCCACAGTGAGAGGTGATATAAAAAAACTGTTTGACAAACTAGAAAAATTACTGATAAAAGACACTGATATAATGTACACTATCATTACCTTAGAGGAATATCTCACAAAAGAACAGGCACCAGGGGGGCTAAGAATTAACATAATTCCTTCCTGTGGGTTAGAACAATTTGAATATGAAGAATGAGTAAAAGCTGCCTGTGAATGCTCTAAATATTTTTGGAGTTACTAGTAGGTTCAGAAACAAACAAGTTGAATAAATTAACTGAAAAACTTAAGGAAGAAGTCAAAGAACAGGTCCTGGCATATAAGGAAGAGTCAGAATATAAGGCATTGGACAGTATTTTGCAAAACAAATTATTAAATATGAGAAACTAATTATTGGTAGAAAACAAAATAAATTACAATGGGATGCAGATGATTATAATAAAGGAGACTTACTAAAGTGGGGAAAAGGAAAGTCAAGATCAAGAAGTCACCAGAGAGGGAGGTCAAAGGTCAAATTCCAGACTCAAAGCAGACACACAAAGACTGAATAAGGAAGGGAAAATCAGAGTGCTAAAAATACAGAAAATGAGGAACCAGGAACTTCAACTACAACATCAGGGGCTGCAGAAAAGGTTTTTTTAGACAGACAGAAGAAAGAGAAACTGGAAAACCAGGAGAAGCAAGAGGGAGGCAAGAAACATAGACCACTATGATCAGCAGGCAAGAAAACCCCTGCCTACAAATAATAAATATTTTTGGAAGAGAACTCAGACCTGCACAAACTTCAATTCTCTCAAAAGGGTTCTCGTGCATACTGACACTTAAAGTAAATCATTTTTCTGAAATTCTGGACTTAAAGAAACTTTTTAGGAAACGCAGACTTAAACTTTTCTTCTTAAACAAGCAACAGGAATCAGCAACAAATATGGGAATAACAGAGGAGACAGCACACATGTTTAGTGAAGACATTGATTTAATTTTACAACAGATTCAATCTGATACTAATTCTGAATGTACTATAGAAGAATTAAGGGCCTCTGACCCTCGTACTAACAAATTTAATTGATGACAGCCTTCTAACATCGCTACTGCATGAAGCAGGAATGCAAAATACTAACCCTAGTGTTACTGGACTTGATATAAAATCAACACTGGGACTCAAGGAGCAGCATAAGCAGCAGTTCAAAGGCAAGTCTGTTTTCTGCCCATTTATCACTAATCATGCTTTATTGACATACGGATAAACAGTGTTACACCAGGTACAGGAATTACTAACAACAGCAGAAATTATTACAAAGTACAATCTATCACAGGAAGAAAGGGCAGCTTTAAATGATCTCTCAAAGAGACAGGACTTAATAATAAAAGCTGCTGACAAGAGGAGAAACATGACTATAATGAATAAGGAGCACTATGTAAGAATTGTTAAAAAGCTTATTAAATAATGAAATGAAGTGTGAAAGTTTAAGTTTTAATCCTATTCCTATGTATTAAAAATATCTATTTAAGCTTCTTATATGTGCAACTGAAAATGGAGACATCTCAGAATCAGAATATCAGTTTCTTTGGTGTGAACACCCTAAAACCCCAGGATTTTACATCCTTCCTAAAATTCATAAAAACCTAAGTAATCTGCCTTGTAGGCCAATAGTTTCAGGGAATGGGGATTTAACAGAAAACTTGGGAATGTTTATAGATTTTTTCTTACAAACTTGTGTGATCAAACTACCATCTTATTTAAAAGACACAACTCACACATTAAAGAAACTGAAAAATCTGGTCTGGAATGCAAACTACACTTGGATTGGTGTGGACATTGAGTCCCTATATACCTGCATTCAACATGAAGATGGGCTACGTGCATACAAATACTTCCTGGAAAACAATGATTATGCAGGGGATATGCCCATGGGCTTCATTTTGAAGTCCCTCAAATTTATACTGAAACACAATGTTTTTGAATTCCAGGGACATTATTTTCTGCAGTGCTGTGGCACAACTATGGGGGCCAGCATGGCTTCCAGCTATACAAATTTTTTTTTTGGGTGGTGGGAGGAGAAGTTCATCTGGAATCCCTTGACCAATCTATTCCCCAAATACATAAAAATGTGGAACAACTATATTGATGACTGACTATGCATATGGGAGGGGGATAAGAAAAAAATTCCAGAATTTATAAATCGGATTAATGAAAACAACATGAACTTAAAAATGTACTTTCACTATGGATGAAACTAGTATCAGATTTTTAGGTTTGGAGTTATCAAGCATACCAGGGAAACCCACTAATACATGCTGCTATAGAAAGGAAACAGCTACCAATTCAGTGTTGACAGCTGACAGTGCTCACCCCCCAAAACTGAAGGAATCCATCCCCAATGGCCAAATGTTGTGTTTAAGTAGAAATTGCAGTACAGTGGACAAGTTCATGGAAGAAACCAAGAATTGGAAGAAAGGTTCAAGGAAAGAGGATACACAAAGGAAATATTAGAAAAAGAAAAAGCTCTTAACGCGGACCGATCTCTCTTGCTAAATAAAGCAAAGAAAGCTGAGGACTTGACCATTGCACCAGTGACTTTTGTCACTGAATTTAATGGGCTTGCAGGTATAATAAGGAACACCATCCACAAAAACTGCTCTATTTTGGAAAGTGACCCTAAAACCCTGGAAGCAGTTGATACTAAACGCAGGATATCTTTCAGCAGAGCCAGGAATATCAGAGACCTAGTAGTACACAGTAGATAAACTGCACCCACCCATGCCTCCCAATCTTTAGAAATTTGCTGCCACAGAGACCACTTGGGTTTTTCCAATGTAAATGTTGTAACATCTGCAAACTAGCTCAAACTGTAATTGTTTCCAACATCCTACTTCTGAAAATATCAAAATGGATCTCAGGGAATGTATTACCTGTGATACCACATTTGCATTATATACTGTACATTATGGTGCCCATGTAACAAAATGTATGTAGGATGTACAGTTAGACCATTAAAACAATGCATTCAAGAACATGTGCTATCAATAGCTAACCAAACAGAAGCTACACCAGTGGGCACACATTTCTTTGAAATACATTATTCTGACTCAAATCTGATACGGGTTGTGGGCATAGAACTTGTGAAAATCAACAAGTTAAGGGGCAACCAAACCAATGAACTTCTGAAAAGAGAAAGTTATTGAATATATACTCTGTGGAGTGTTATGTCATATGTTTTGAATAATTCAAGGGACATTAAACCTCACCTATTGGATCAGTAAATGTCACCTGGTTTACAGAATATTGAATTAACATTTCCTGACATCAAGAGAAATGGACTTGCATTTATTAATAAACAGCACTACCTCGAGGTTCTTTATTTATGATATCAAGATTCATTTTCACCCTAAGCATGACTTAGTATCTCTAGATGATCCTCCTAAAAAAGCTATTTTACTAAAAAAGTTTGTAAATAAAATGCATTTTTCTTTAGGACAGTCCCTAAATGTATGGTGAATAGAATACTAAGTATTGTTTTTATACAAGAAAATTTGAAAGAAATATGAAAACATTTTGTTCACTGTGCAGATTAAGTTAGAGATTACTAACTCATGTTTTCTTTTTTGTGGTTGTTTTTCTGGGCCTTCTATCTTTTTCTTCAGAGTTGGAACTGTGGTCAGATCGCTGCTTGGAGCAGATCACCTTTATCCCTCTTCTACCTCTCTTTTCCCAAAACTTGGAGCCTTGAGACTTGGGAGACAGGAGCTTCAATCTATTCCATTACGCAAACCTGGATTTGTATTGTAATAAAAAAGATGTATAGTTTGAAATGAAATGACTAAAAATATTGCTCTTTATCCTAGGGAAGGCTGTCACTAAGTTTAACATTTTTACACATTTGTTTTGTAATGCACAGCACATGCATTTTGATACTTTACTAGTAGATACACTTTAAATGTACTCATCTGGATTATGTCACAATTATATTTGGCATTGGTGTATTTAAATGTATGTATTCTCCTTACCTGCCATGCTCCCTGATGAAGGGACAGCTCCCAAAGCACCTGGGTGATTGGTGCTTGTAGCCACACCTGGTACAACATTCTATTTGAGCATTAAAGCTTTAAAATCCATTTGCATGTCTGTGCCTTTTTTGGTGGAGCGAAGAGCGGTCTGTTCTTGTTGTGTTCACATCAGAATGCAAAATTTGATGTTCTGAACTAATACAAGTAGTCACAATAATAAAATGTGATATTTCTATCTGGCAAATCTAAGATTTGGAAAAGAAAATGTATTACTTGAGCATAAAAAATTAATACTAAAACTCAGCACATCTTAAAAAAGTTTATCTTTATCGTGATATAAATAGCAATTAGGTCATTCAGTCAATTGTAAATGAGAAGAAACATAGACTTTGATGGCAGATAAGGACTGCTTAGCCCACCTAGTCTGCCCATTTCCCTACCTACTGGATAAGCCGCAGATCCTAGTTAACCAACATCTTATTTCTTCCTACTCCCCCCAAGAACTGCCTTATGTCTGTCCCATGCATTATTGAATTCCCTCACTGTTTTTGAACCCATGACCTCCTCAGGAAGGCTGTTCCATACGTCCACCACCTTCTCTGTGAAAAAAAATACTTCCTCACATTGCCCCTGAGCCGTCCCCCTCTATCTTCAAATTGTGTCCACTTGTTCTTGCACATCTCTTTTTCTGAAAGATGCTACCCTCTTGGACTTTGTTGATTCCCTTGAGGTACTTAAAAGCTTCTATCATGCCCCCCCCCTTTCCTCAAGGGTATAAATGTTAAGCTCCTTTAGTCTCTCTTTGTATGGCTTCTGTTGCAGACCCTGCACCATTTTATTTGCCCTCCTCTGGAGATACTTTGCTGGAGAGAGGAACAGCAGCAGTGATGAATGAGTAGAATCCACTTGTCTGGACATTGCAGTGTGTATTACAGAATGATAAGATTATTGGAAAAGATGAATTACCCAAGCACTGTAGAAATGTTGTTCTTGTAGCACTGCACATTGTCAATGGGTACTCATTACAGATGGGTATTTTGCACCCCTACTAGTGGAAATGGCCAGCCCAAGGCTGTTAACAGAATAATATGTTGGGCACATGAGGATACTGGACAGCACCAACTCTCCGGTCTTAGCTGTGCTATTGAAGGGGAAACATCTATAAAGCTTCTCTGAAGTACAAATCAGCTTCTAGGCCTTGGTGCTGCAATTCTGCCTAGCAGGTTGGGGCTACCTGGTAACAGGGAGCACCTCTAAATAAAAATGTTGCCGTTTAAGCTGTGGCTTTCAAATTGGCTAACTTGCTGTTCCCATTTCAACTGCTTGCTCTTGGATTGGGGGCCACATCTGCCACTTAGTTTAGGGTGTTTTTTCTCAAAGAGGTCTCTGATTCCCTTTAAAAAAAGATTTTACTGCAGGTAACTGTTTTCTATTTTGGGGGTCTAGACTAGGGCATTACTGGGGATCTCCTTCAATCTTTAAGCATCACCCCCCCTCCCCAGTTTTAGGGTCTCTTGTTTTTTTTTTGTTTAGTTGACAGGCACTTGTGTGTTTGTTTTGGGGGACATTTCCCCTTTCATTTGAATATCTTGTTTGCTGAGGGGCATTTCCCCTTTAATTTTTCTTAGCAGCCTTAATTAATAAAAGAGCTCACAAATAGAAAAGAAGCTGCTGGCGATTTAACTGCTTATCTGGAAGAGAGCAGATTATTTTTGGTGGATTCTGCAGTTCTTTTCTTCCACCCTTCACTCTGTTTGGTGGTTTTCATGGCTCACCAAGCCACGGAGCTTCCCTCCATTTTCCCACCCTGTTCCACCATAGGGTGTGTGCCCTAGTTTTAGTGAGAGGCACCTTCACCTCAGCATGCCTTTCACACACCTATAGTGTCCGTGTGCCTCTCCTGCTAGTATGCTGCTGGCACAGCATCATGATGCTCTTATCTCCCACAAGGTGTTTATTTTTGTTATGTTAATACTGTATAATCTATGCCTTACCATGTTTTGTATGCTGTGTTGAAACAGTGTCCTCTCATGAACTGTAACATATCTAATTTGTACAATGTCGTTGTATGTACCTAAATCTATTATTCCTGTACTGTCCAGGGTCGTACCTGAAAATAAGCAATTGTCTTGTCTAGTGTACCTACCTGGTTAACAAAAGCTAAATAAATAAATAAATGTTGTGCACCTGCCCATGTGAGACATCACACATGTGCCTGTATTTCCTCAGTGCAAGACGCAGCTGCTCCTTTCTTCTAGGCTGCACCTTTTATCCTGCTTATTTATTTCACTCCTCACTCCTGGAAGCTGGCTCAGCTGGGGAGGGGCATACACTTTTCCAATTTTTATCTATTTTTCCCTATAGTTAGAGGTGGGAACCTCACCATTAGTCCTCTAAATTAAAAATAAAAGGGACACTCTTCTGCTTCTTAACCTAGGTACCTGCAGGGCTATTTTACTTTATCACCATTGCTGATTGGAGACCTCTAGTCCTTACAAAATGTAAGACCTTCAATAAGGTAATGAGACCCTATCTAGTGGGTTCTGATTGCTCTCATTGTGTTACTCAAACTAATATGTCTCTCACAGTTTCCCAGTCACATCTCTGAGTAGGGGTTGCACCTCGCGCACCATACCATTTAACAGTGGCAAATGAGAATTGCATAAATTCTTCTTATTGCTCATAGGAAAGCTTTTTGACCCAGCTGTTCTGCAGGACATCCCATCAGACACACCAGACCCCGAACCAGGCCTCTCAGGTCAGGGGGCACCACAAGGGCATGTCCAGATGTGTTGTAGCAGGACAGAGCTGCTTCTACAAATCTGCAGGTGACCCTGACCAAGACCACACAGAGGGTCAAGATGAGTATATCGGGGATCTTGGGGAAAATCCTGACCCTAGGAAGCTTCTTGATGATGACGGGGATGAACCAACAGAGGAGGAAGGGGAGTGAATGGAGCCAAATAGTAGGATTCCTGTCCCTCCCCTGTTTGATACCAAGTTATCCTGTCTGATAACTGAGGCATGCAGGTCATTACAGCTCAAGGAGGTGCAATCCCTGGAGTCAGTGGATATCAATCCTATCCTGTCTGCATCCTTCTCTGCTACAAAATGTTTTCCAAACTTTATTCACTGTGACCAAATTATTGAACAGGAATGGGCAGTTGCAGACCAAAGAAAGTATTTGCCAATACTGAAGCTATAGTGTTTCCCTTTTTTGGAAGAAAATACTCACAAGTGGGAAACCCCTCCTGTGGCAGATAAGGTAGTTCATATTTCCATCAGACACATCACTATTCCAATTAAAGGGTCCTCGGCCTTAACCGATTTGCATGACAAGTGAGTAGTGCTGCATATAGAAGAGCCTTCCCCTCCAATGGCACCAACCTGCACACCTCCAAGGCCTCCTTTACTCTCACCAGAGCCTTAGACATGTGGATTATGATCCTGGGCAGCTTCATTCCCCCAGATTTGGGAGGGGTGAGCATTTCCCAGCTGGTATTCATGGTATCCTCCTTCTTAGGGGATGCTATGGTAGAAAACTTATGCATGTCATCTCACTCCAACGCCTATCTCATTGTGTTGGCTATGTGAGGTATGTGGCTTCAGCACTAAGTAGCGGATCAGGCTTTGAAGACCAAGCTGTTTGATCTAACCTTTGAGGGAGGATATTTTGAAGGATATTTAAGATAAAAAGGGCCACCTTCCAATGTCAAAGCAACAGCAAAAGGCCACATCTACAACAAATGGTCAAGGAGGAAGCTGACAGAGGCAGTTCTGATGGGGGGTTTCTGCCCATTTGGAACTTCAGGAACCACAGGAGTAAAGGAGCCTATTCTGGTTTCAGGAGTAATAGTAGCAGAGGAGCCCTTGCCTAATATGCAAGGGAGGCCGAGGGCAAAAAGAGGGCACTTCACAATGAAAGTACGTGTGTCAATCTCTGCCTCCCTCCCTTCCCTTGGAGGAAGACTCCATAATTTTTACACAAGATGGGCCCAGAAAACATCAGATGCTTGGGTTTTGGAAATTCTGGCTATAGGTTATGCAATAGAATTTTCTAACTTTTCCTGCCATCCCTGGTTCCAAAGGACCCTGTGAAGAGACAAGCAGTGTCAGAGACTCTGGACCACATCACGCAAATTGGGATGATTATGCCGGTGCCTCCCAGTGAGCAAGACCAGGGATTCTACTTGATCTATTTTGTAGTTCCCAAGAAGTCAGGCAGTTTCAAGCTTATTCTGGATCCAAAACACCTAAACAAGTTTGTGCACCACACGACCTTCAAGATGGAGTCCCAGTGTTCAGTCATCCGAGCTGTCCAGCTGAGGGATTATCTAGTTTCCATACATCTGAGGACTGCATATCTCCCACATCACCATCCAACAATCTCTTCAGAGCTACCTAAGGTTCACGGTCCTGAGGCAGCACTTCCAGTACATAGCACTTCCTTTTTGGCTGACAACAGCCCCCAGGATCTTCTCAACAGTGCTCATAGTCCTGGTGGCTCAACTTCAATAGAAGGGACATCATATCAGTCCCTACCTGGACGATCTGCTCATTTGAACACTGTCTGTCATCGGCAAGGATATCCGTGACCAGGACTCTGGAGGTGTTGGAGTCTCACAGCTGGGTGGTGAATTGGGAGAAAAGGTCTCTTGAGCCATTACAGACACTAGAACACATGGGACCATTGTTCAGAATGAACCAGTGAAGGTCTTCATGCTGAAAGAAGTCATGGATCTCCTGCTGTGGGCAGAGTAGAATCTTCTTACTCTGTCAGCAGCCCAACTGGGGAAGTTCAACATTCAGGCTGATTGGCTAAGCTGCGAAAATATTCACCCAGAGGTGTATGACTTTCTGCATGAAAGGTTCAGATATCCTTAGATTGATCTGCTCACCTTCAGCCACAATGCTCAGGTTCAACAATTCTTCAGCCACTACCAGTGTCCACAGGCAGAGGCAGTGGATTCCCTTTTATAACAGTGGAATTTTGGCAGAGCATATGCCTCCCCTCCTCTGCCTCTCCTCCCCAAGGTCATATGCAAGATAAGGCACTCAAGAGAAAGCTGTCTTCTAATAGCTCCAGAGTGATCCAGAAGACTATGGTTCTCAGACCTTGGGAACCTAGATCAACATGCACTGTTTTGCCTTTCAATGTGGGGGAGGGGACCTTCTCTCACAGGGCCCCATGTTGCATCCAAATCCAGGCGAGATGTAGTCTGTGGCCTAGCTTCTGAACAGAGAAGACTCCTGAAACAGGGTTTCTCTAAGGAGGGGTGGAGTGGACACCCTGATAGCTGCCAGGAAGAATTCCATGTTGGCAGCTTATGCTCACGTATGGGTTACCATTTTGGCTTGGGTCAGGGAAAAATATCAGGCTTTCCAAATCCATGGTTCCACAGATTCTGGAATTCCTGCAGGGAGGAGTGGAAAAAGATTTGGCCTTGAGCACCTTGAAAGGTCAAGTGTCAGCCCTTGGAGTCTCCTTGGGCTAGTCCACAGGGGCTAAACAGGATGTTATTCATTTTCTGTGGGCTGTCAGCAGAAGTCAACCACTGTTCAGATCCCCTGTTCCCCCATGGGATCTGAATCTGGTTCTGAATGTTCTATGTAAGGAGCCTTTTGAACCATTTTTGCCTGTACCATTGGATGTGCTGTCTTATAAGGTGTATTTTGTGTTTGGCATGTTTTCAGCTAAAATGATTGGTGAGCTCCAGGCTCAGTCCCACAGACAACTATACCTTGTCATGCATAAGGACATGGTAGTGGTCAGAAAAGTCCCATCTTTTATTCCAAAGGTTCCCATGGCCTTCCACATGAACCAGGAAATCTGTCTTCCATCTTTTTGTGTGCAACCTACTCACCCAAAGGAGCAGGAGTGGCACAGGTTAAATTTGCGATGGGCTGTTAGGACATACCTTAGATGGGCTGCTGTGTTCCAGAAATCAGATAGATTGTTTATCTTCTTTGGGGTGGCCAAGCAGAGACAAGATGCCTCCAAGGCCACCCTAGCTAGGTGGATGAGGGTCTGCATTGCCAAGGCTTATGTCACAGAAAAGAAGAGGCCCCCACCTCTCATCAAGGCTCATTCCAGCAGGACTATGTCCATCTCCTGGGTGGAGAGAGGTGAGGCATTTGTCTTAGAGCTGAGGAAGGCAGCTACATGGTCCTCCATCCACATATTCACCAAGCACTACAGATTGGATGTTCAAAGTTCTGCTGATGTGTCCTTTGGTCACAGAGTTTTGTAACTGGCAGCAGGTAAATTCCTTCCTGTATGTGGTTGATGTATGGGATAATTCTCCCCCATCCATTTTTTTCATGGGCTCCGCTTCTTGGAGACCATCTGTAATGATTACCAGCTGACAATGTGGAGCACTACTGAAAGAATAAAGTTTTTCATACTTGGCATAATTTTCTTTTCTCTTAGCTCCTACATTGTCTGTGGGAACCCACCCGGAAGGCTCACTGTTGTGGGAGAATATTGTCTGGTTTACCATCATGGGGATGTTCATTGCTCTTTTGTAAACTCTGATTGTAAGTCTGTCTGGACATCCCTCTATAGTTTACCTGTTGCATTTCTGTTTGTATTGATATGTTTTAAAAACATAGAGAGCAGTTCCACATTAGAGTGTTGGCTGCTGGCACCCAGATTTAATAGGTTCAAATCTGATGTTAATCAAGACAGCCCCCTTTGTTGCAGGTGAGTGCTTACACTGCATGAAGTCCTTTGCCTTTTAATAAGTTTAAAGTCCTATATCCCTGGTGGTCCAGTGGACCGCTCACTGCCTGATCGTGGACTGAAGTATGTAAAATAACACCCAATATCCCTGGTGGTCCAGTGGACTGCTCGCAGCCCGATTATGGGCATTTGTATTATAATGTTGAAGTCCTATATCCCTGGTGGTCCAGTGGACCGCTCGCAGCCTGATCGCAGACTGAAGTATGTAAAACAATGTCCAATATCTCTGGTGGTCCACTGGACTGCTCGCAGCCCGATCACGGACTGAAGTATGTAAAATAATGTCCAATATCCCCGGTGGTCCAGTGGACTGCTTGCAGCCCGATCGTGGACATTTGTATTATAAAATTGTAGTTCTATATCCCTGGTGGTCCAGTGGACTGCTCGCAGTCTGATCACGGGCATTTGTATCAAAAAATAAGTCCAATATCCCTGGTGATCCAGTGGTACCCCCCCTCCCCACCCACCCACTGAGCCCCAACACCCCGCCCCGGTCAGCGGGCGGCAACACCCACCCGCCTGCCACCCTGCCGCCCGCCGCCAGCTGACACTGTAGGTAAGGCTGTATACCCATTGGTCCACAGCGTAAGCCAATGGGCATGCAAATCATACCATTCTACACAGTCCAGATATGTGAATGGATCCATTCACATATCTGGAATGTGTAGTACAGTACAGGCTGCACACCCATTGGCTCACACTGTGGACCAATGGGCATACAACCCTATCTACGGTGTCAGTCGGCGGGCAACAGGGCAGCAGGCGGGTGGGGTGCTGCTACCTGCCGCTGATTGGGGGGAGCGGGGCAGTGGGGCTCAGTGGGCAGGTGGGGAGGGTGGTACCGCAGGACTACCAGGGATATTGGACTTAATTTTTTTATACAAATGCCCACGATCAGGCTGTGAGTGGTCCACTGGACCACCAGGCATATAGGACTTTAATGTTCTTAATACAAATGCCCACAATCAGGCTGCGAGTGGTCCACTGGACCACCAGGGATATAGGACTTTAATATTCTTAATACAAATGCCTGCAATCAGGCTGCGAGTGGTCCACTGGACCACCAGGGATACTGGACCTCATTTATTTTAACTTCAGCCTGTGATCGGGCTGCGAGCAGTCCACTGGACCACCAGGGATATTGGACTTCATTTATTTTAACTTCAGCCCACGATCGGGCTGTGAGCAGTCCACTGGACCACCAGGGATGTGGGAACACTTTTAATTTTACCTATGCCCGTGATCAGGCTGCGAGCGGTTCTCTGAACCACCATGGATATTGGACCTTACTTTTTTACTTATGCCTGCGATGGGGCATGGGGGGGTGCCACCACAAAGGTGCAGCCGGAGCTCGGGTAGCCACCCACAGGTGGCAGCTGCCGTGTTGCGCCTTGTAATATGGCAGCTCACCTGTAGGTGACCAGTCATTGTTCATTTTTTTGGGGCTCACGTGTGTGCAGTGCAAGTAGGGGTTGCACACGCATGGGCTGAGCACATCCTGGGCTGATTATCAGGATGTGCACAGTATGCATGGGCATGCTCCCCCACCTGCACCACATACATTACTGAAGCACTCCGGTGCATCGGGATTTGTGCCAGGCACAATCCCCGTTTGAATATTGCACTGGGGCACATCAGTGGGTTGTGCATGGCACAACACTGTTGTGCCATGTGCAACTCTTTTGAATATCTGGTCCAGTGCCTCTAGATGCACTTCTGTTGGATTGGACAGGGAAGTTTCTATATGCCTTCCCCCCATTTCCCCTGCTGCTCAGAGTACTGAACAAATTCAGGGTCCAGCAAGCAACAATGATCCTCATTGCTCCAGACTGGTCCAGACAGCCTTGTCATTCACTGCTACTGACCCTGTCAATCTCCAAACCAATCTCCTGTCCAGGAGGCACAACCTACTGACCTCCTCTCAGGGCAGGGTCCTGTATCCCAGTCTCCAGTCCCTCAGACTCAGAGCTTGGCTCTTGAGGATTTAGAATATGCTGACCTAAACATCTTGAAAGGGGTGCTAGAGGTCCTCTGGGTATCTAGAAAACACTCCACTTGAAAGACTTATTCTTCTAAATGGAAGTGGTTTTCTTTCCTTTTTTTTCAATTCTAAGTTTATTAAGTTTTCTATTACAGAGAAAGGTTCCATACTTTACATGTAATCTAGACACTTTACACAGGATAATACTAATAGTACCTCTCTCCCTCCCATCCCTCCTTCCTTCCCCACCTACCTCCCATTCCCTCCCTAACACAGCAGTCAATTAATGTAAAAATAAAAATATTGACTTAATGTAATAGGGCACCATAACTATCAGCATGAGGAGTAAAGAGTGTATGGGGTCCCCAAATTTTGGTAAATCTCTTTAGTCTGTTGTGAACACTTGCTATTACTTTCTCTGTCCTGAGGTCTTCCAGGAGCTCATTTAACCATTGGACATATGAGATGTCCTCCTGATCTTTCCAATGTCTCAATATCAATTTTTTAAGGGACATTGATATTAAAGAGGTAATATTTATGGTTAAGTACTGGAATCCCCAAAAAGTCCACTAGAAGACAAATATCTGCTTTAAACAGGTCATTCAGTCCCAGAAGGGGATCTTCTCTTTGCTTAATGAGAGCCCATGGGGGGCAATTTTAGGACAAGACCAGAAGGTATGGCGTAATGAGCCCTCCTCTAATTTGCATCTTGTACATGTAGATGAGGCTATCAAACCTAGTTTGGCTAGTCTTTGTGGAGAATTTTTATTTATTTATTTTTATTTATTAGATTCTCAGATTACAAATACCTTTGAGCAGAAACTGCTCATTTACAAAGGTTCCACGTCAAAGGATGAGGGTCAACATACATACAGAGGTAGTAAAAGAATGCACAATAAACAACCAAAACAACTAACAGAAAAAATAAAAATACTCAGTTATAACATTCTTTGAGATAATAGTCATATAACGAGCAGCTTGAGTAGGCAGCTGGCAGCGGTAACAATAAGAGATAGAGGACACGAAAGGCAGTTAGTATTGCAGGCATGCGACTGGGAGAGGAAGTTGGCAGGCTAATGGGCCACTGTCTGATGGTGGTGGAAAATGTCTTGTACCAGTGGAGATGCGAAGCAGGAAAGGAGTCACAAGGAAGACCCGGTGCCAGAGGGAATGAGCCTGGGAAAGGGCAGGCTGTGAGACATGAGTGAGCTGGGAGGCATTTAGAGAGATCTCTGTTCAGAGAAGCAGTCACATTGAGTGGTAGAGGTGAGGTAAAGTTTGAGATTCCTTTTGAAGAGTCCAAGTGTAGTAGAGGAAAGTGCTTCTTTATTGAGGGAATTGAACCATTGAGTGGCTCTATAGATAAAGGACCGCTGACCAATGGAGGTACGACATCTGGGAACCTGAAAGGTTAGAGATTGGGCACCACGTGTTTGTTGAGTGCCACTGTAGGTAGTAAGGAGTGAGCTAACACCAGGTGGCATGAGACCGAGGAGAATCTTTTTGGTAAGTAAGCAGGTCTGGTATTGTATTCTGCTGTGTAGGGGTAGCCAGCTGACCTGTGCATAGAGGTCACAGGTGTGAGTTTGTCAGGCTGCACCCATTAGTAGTCTACAGGCTTTGTTGAGAGAAACTGAGATCCTATGGAGGGCACTTGTTGAGGCAGAGCCATAGATGGCAAGGCCGTAGTCAATGATAGAGGTGACAGAGCTGTAGATGGCTAGTTTAAGGGCATCCACAGGCATACAGTGCTTGTGTTTGTGTAGTAGTCCAATCCATATATTGGCGGTCTTGGCAACAGTGTCAATATGCCAAGTGTAGGAGAGGGGTACTATCCAGGGTAATACCAAGGTACTTGAGCTCCTCGACATGTTCAGGTGGGTTCCCAGCATGGTTCTTGATGGTGAGGGACAGAGAGTTGTGCCTGCTCCGTCGGTTGCAGAAGGACATGGCTTTAGTCTTGCTGTGGTCCAGGACAAGTTTTTGAGAATTGAACCAGTCTTCGATGTGCTTGAAGTCGAGCTGCAGCTGGGATTCAAGGACTGTAATGTCATGGTGGCTGGAAAACAGGACTGCATCGTCTGCATATAGTAATATTTTTTGGTGGCAGGCACTGGGGAGATTGTTGATCAAGAGGGAGAAGAGTAGAGGGCCCAGAATAGACCCCTGGGGGACTCCAGAGTGGACCAGTTTCTCATCCAAAGAGATCCCTGCAATCCTTACATGTTGGATCCGATTATCAAGATAGCTGGTGAACCATGGAAGGGCATCACTGGAGATCCCAATGGAGGACAGTTGCTTGAGCAGTAGGGGGTGATTAACTGTGTTGAATGCCTTGGTAAGGTCTATAAATACTGCCCCTCCACAATTCCCTTTGTCAAGCGTGGCATGGATGAAGGTTGTAAATTCCAGTTGTGCAGTGGTGGTGCTGTGTCCTTTTCTGAAGCCATGCTGCTCTTGGCACTGTACATTGTACTTATCCAGGAATTCAACTAGTTGGTCCGACACTATTCACTCCAGCGCTTTAGATAGTGGGGTAAGGAGTGAGATAGGTCTGTAATTGGTGTGCAGCATCCTATCTCTGCTTTTGTGAACCGGTGTGACAGTGGCTTTCTTCCAGAGAGAGGGAAAATGGCCCAATCTAAGCAGAGATTGAAGATCTTTGTAAGTGGTTCTAAGACTTCATCGAGGACTTGTGCCAGCAGTTTCAGGTAAAGGGAGTCACCACTGTACCCTTGTTTGCCAATGTCCTTTTGAATGTATTTTCTAGCTACTTGTGGTGGGACCTCCTTAAAAAAAAACTTTAGGGTTGTACGTTCTAGTTGGGGGGTAACTTGGGAGGAGCTAGAGGGGATTGGTCATAGAAAAAATTTGGTGGAAGAACACTGTCCAGGTTTGTAAATGCATTATTAAAAGTGCTGGTGATGGTACCTAGGTCGAGTGTAGGAGTGCCATGAAGGTTGAGCATAGTGGGTGGTGCTTTAGGATCCTTGCCTGTGAGTTATTTCATGTTGTTCCAGAATTTGTTTCCCTGGCCCCAAGAGTTGGTCATAGCCTCTTTGTAATAGCTGCATTTAGCATTCTGTATTTTTTGAGTGCAATCATTTCTGGCTGCTTTGTATAATTGTATGTTTACTTGCGTCGGAGTTGCACGAACACAATGCCGGAGGTGGTCTCTGTGCTTGAGCAGAGTTAAAAGGTCAGTAGTAACCCAGGGGTTGGTCTGTCCTTTGACCTTCATCTTTTTCACTGAATAGTACAGGTTGTGCAAGATTTGAAATTGCATTAAACGGAGCTTTTCTTGGGTGATGAATTTGTGACAGCTGTGCCACAAGACAGACCAATTTATGGTTACGTTTGGAAAATAAGTGGACCAATAACCAGAGGGACCAAAACAATCTGGGTGAACCAAATCATATAGATAGCCATACATCTTGGATACTGCATGTGACGATCCTGCTATTGGGAGCAGATTTTCATTGAAGGAAAACTTTGCTGGTTGTGGTGGGATGATCTCTAAGACCTTCAGCAGGAGATGCCTGAGTTGGAACACTTTAAAGACCATAAAGTTTGGGATATTTATTTTTTTTATGATTTCTACTGAGGAGCCAAGTCCCATCTCCCTTTATGAATTGAGTTATTAAGCAGCCCTCTAATTTACGTAGCTATTGAGGAGAGAGTGTTTTACCATCTATCTTAAAGTTGGGATTTCCCCATGCCGTTTGTGCCAGATCTCTCATAAGATCATATCTAAGAAATTAGCACAGCTGAGAGTGTACCCTTATAGAGATCGCTATAGGGGAAGTCTTTTGGTGTGGAGGAAGAATTTTTAATTTCGTATGCAAAAAAGCAAAAGGAGAGAGGCCATGAACTTTTATTTGGGCTATTTCAATTTTGAGCCTGATTGGCACGAATAATGAAGAGGTTTGTGGGTTCTCTTCAGAGATCCACTGAAGAAACTTGTTGGCATGACTTGCCCAATAGTACAAACCAAGATGTGGGAGGCATAGGCCCCCATTAACTTTCTGGGCAGCTAGTTTATGAAAGGCTATTCTTGGCCACTTGCCTAACCAAATAAAATCTATGATTATACCATGAATTTTCTTGAACCAGGAAAGGGGAAGTCAAATGTTCAATAAATTAAGTGCATAGAAAATGCATGGAAAGACATTCATCTTCATTAAATTGATTTCCCCCATAAGAAGAGTGGGAGATGGAACCATCATTTCAAATCTTGGGTAATCATGTGTATCAAGGAGTCTAAATTTAGCTTCTGAAGCTGTACTGGATTTTTTTACAAGCTCTATTCCTAAGTATTTAAGGGAATCAGATTTCCAGGAAAGACCCAAGGCTGTTACTTCATTTTTAATAGTTTTATAATTGAGGGGGAACACAACTGGTTTATTCATATTTAGCTTATAGTTAGACGTTTTACTGAATTCTCCAATGTTGTCTAACATGGGGGAATGGTGGTGCTTGGATGTATTATTTGAAGGAGAAGGTCATCAGTGTAAGCAGAGACCTTAATTTCATAACCCTGGATTGATATACCCTGAATTCTCTGACAGTCAGTTAGCCTTCGTATCAGAGGTTCAAGGTAGAAGTTAAAAAGCAGTGGGGAGAGGGAACAGCCCTGCCTCTTACCAGATTGTACAGGAAATGGTTCAGAAACAGTTCCATTTCCTGATACCTTGGCAGACAGACATTTATATAAGGTGGATATCCATTTCTGAAATTCTAATGGAAATTGAAAGCTTTAAGGGTATGAAACAGAAAGTTCCAGTTAACTCTGCCGAACGCCTTCTCAGCATTCAGAGAAACCAAGACTGCTGGAAAGTCTGCGTCTCTGGACGTCGAGATGACATGAGACAGTGTACGTAGATGATCTGTAGAGGAACTACCTTTCATGAATCCCACTTCTTCTGGGCCTACTAGATCAGGGAGAACTATATTAATACAGTCGGCTAATAATTTAGACTAAATTTTTATATCTTTTTTTTTTCAATTTAAACTTTATTAATACATTTTCCATTATAAGGGCAGTTACAATGAAGGTAATATGTAACACAACCATTTATAGGAACATAACTACCCAACCCACCCCTCCCTCCCCTTACAGCAGCAGCTACTCTGTATAACCCCTGAGTGCAAAGCTCATTCCCAGAGGACCAGTGAGAGGTTTTGAAATATGACATAATTATGACTGAGCCAGTGAAATTAAAGAGTGAAGTAGATTCCATATTTTGGTATAAACTGCAAGTCTATTGTGGAGACTGGAAATCGCCTTTTCTGTTTGAAGGTAAGCAAGAATTTCATACAACCATTCTTGAAATGTTGGTGTGGATTTGTCCTTCCAACGACGTAAGATAAGTTTCTTAATAGAGAGGGCAATCATGAAAATATGAAATTTCCTTACTTTAACCCTGACAGAGGACAGGTCCCCTAAAAGGCATATATCAGGCGTGAAATACTCCTGAAGGCCCAGTAAGGGATCCAGGGAAATCCTGATTGAATCCCATAAAAGAGAAATTTTGGGACAGGACCAGAACATATGAAGAAGTGTTCCTTCTTCCCACATACACTTAGTACATGTATTAGAATCCAAAAAGCCCCATTTCCTTAGTTTTACAGGAGTGCAGTACATGTTGTGTAATATATGATATTGCATAAGACACAATCTGTCTAGGGAAACATATTTATGGCAGGATCTCCACGGAGATTGCCACTCCAACTGATAGTGAGGAAGAAGCGAGTTCCAGAATCTAGTGGGTCCAAAAGAGTCTGCGTATCTTTTGTGAAACAACACTCAATATAATTTAGATACGGCACCTGAAGATCCAGTAATTGAGGAGACCTCAGGTATTAGGGCTGAGACCGTCTGGGAGGGGAAGGTGTTCCCAAAAGCTATTGTGAGTAAATGTCTTAACTGCATAACTTTGAAGTGAGAGGAAACCAGAATGAGAAATTTTTTGATAATATCACCTGGGGACAACCAATGCCCCTCATCATCCACCAAAGAAAACAGTTTCCCATCTCCCAGTTGGGGCAGCCATTTACGGGAAATCTGCTTCTTATTGATAGTGAAGGAAGGGGAACTCAAATAGACTGAGCTAGATCTGCCTGGGGGGTATAATGTAAAAATGAGCATAATTGCACATATACCCTTAGTGAGATGCCTACTGTGAGACAATCAGCTATACGCACCTGGGATATTTTAAGGTAAAATAAGGTTAGGGGTCCAGATTCTTAGATCTAATTGCATCTAATTTGATCCTAAGCCATAATGGTTGTTCCTTTTCAGGGCCCGGGGATACCTATCTCAAGCATTTTACTAAGTGACTGGCCCAGTAGTATATGGCCAAATGAGGAATCTACAATTCCCCCTCAAATTTTGGAGCAGCAAATTTATAATAAGCCAAATGGGGATATTTATCTGCCCAGATAAATTTAGTGAATATGCCATGTAATTTTTTAAACCTGAGTGAAGGGATAAAAGTATTGAGAAGAGATAAGGGGTAAAACATTCTAGGGAAAACATTCATCTTGATTATGTAATCCTGCCCTATAATGATATGGGAAGTTTAGTCCACCTGTCAAGGTCATGAGTAATAAGCTGTGAGAGGGAATCAAGATTATCCCTAAACCAGGTTAGGGGATTACAGGATAGTTTAATGCCCAAATACTTAAATGACCTGGGAGTCCAACATAAACCTAAGGGACTAATATAATTCTTGAATACCTTGTGATTTAATGGAAAAAATAAAGATTTACTGGCATTCAACTTGTAGTTGGATAATTCACTAAATCTAGCTATTTCATTCAATAAGGCTGGTACAGAAGATACCGGGTGGGATAGGTGTATCAACAAATCATCGGCATATGCGGTGACTTTAATATCATGATGCCCAACCCAAATGCCTTGTATAGAGGTGCAGTTAAGAGTATTTTGAATAAGGGGTTCCAGATATAAATTAAATAACAGAGGAGAAAGCGGGCAACCCTGCCTAGTCCCTGAATGGAGTGGGAAAGATTTGGAGAAGGCCCCATTCACCGAAATTCTTGCTGTAGGGGTTTTATATAGTGCAGCAACCCAAGATATAAATACAGGAGGAAATTGAAAGGCATCCAAAACCTTGAACAAAAAGCTCCAATTTACCCAGTCAAACACCTTCTCGGCATCCAGGGAGACCAGACCTGCGGGGAACTCTGCTTCTCAGGTAGCCGAGAAGACATGAGATAATGTACGCAAATGATCAGCTGATGAGCGTCCTTTCATAAATCCTACCTGATTCATACCTATTAACTCAGGGAGTACAACAGTTAGCCTATTAGCTAAAATCTTCTAAATAATTTTGATGTCTTGATTTAAGAGAGATATAGGTCTGTAACTTTGAACAAGTTCTGGGTCCTTATTTGGTTTAGGGAGAAGTACAATCAAGGCCTCAAAGAAATAAAAATCAACCTCTGCCCCGGTTAGGATATATTGGAATAATCGATTAAGTACTGGTAGTAAGAGATCTCAAAACATCTTGTAAAAAAGTGAGGAGAATCCATCAGGACCAGGAGCTTTATCTGAGGGTAATCCGCTAATGACCTCAGCAATTTCCTCCTGTGATATAGGAGAGACCAGAAAGTCCTTATGATGTGCTGAAAGGGAGGGTAAATGGAAATCCCTCAGATACTTCTCCATGCTCCCAGGACTGGGAGGGTGCTCCATATCACTGTACAGCATTTTATAGTATAGGGAAAATTCTTGAACTATCTCAGTAGGAGACATTTTCAGAGACCCATCAGCTAATGCCCTAATTGGAGGGATGAATCTTGCAGATTCTTGTTGTTTAATATGGAGTGCCAATAGGTGCCCCACCTTCTCTCCCTGATCTGTGTAACTAGCTCTAGTATGAATAGTAGCTAATTCTGCCTTTTCCCGGAGCAACTCTAAATATCTATCTCTCAGCAGTAAGAGCTTCCTCCTGTCTTCTTCTGGAGCATTAACCAAAATGTTAATTTCGAGTACCCGAATTTGAGACAGTGACGATAATAGTTCCTTCTCCATTGCCCTTTTCCAACTCACTGCCATACTAATAAGGATCCCTCTCATGTAGGCCTTAAAGGCCCCCCAAATAATATCCAGTTTTGTACTATCTAAGGGATTGGTTAAGAAAAATGCCTCAATTTGTTCCCTTATGAGCTTACAGTACTTGGAATTCTTAAGAAGTTGGTCATTAAGTTTCCATTTTGAAAAGACCTGAAATGCCAGTCTACATAACACCTATGAATGATCAGAGACAGGGCCAGGTTGGATCAAGAAAGTCTTAACCCCTGGTAGGAGCACCTGAGAAATAAGAATATAGTTGATGCGGGACTGCGAGCCGTGCACCTATGACCTGTAGGTGAACTCCTTAGAGTCTGAATGTAAGATGCGCCATCGCAGAGCCTGCATCGATCCACTAAGTCTCTAAGAGCCCTCTATCCTGGAGAAATCCTTCCTGGCCCATTACCTGACCTGTCGAGATTAGAATCTACAACTTGATTAAAATCACCTCCCAAAATAATCTTAATAGTAAGCAAAGGCAGGATTATGTTTATGAGTCTCATAAAAATCCCAGGATCATCCACATTGGGACCATATATACTGCCAAGTAACAGTGGGACTGACCAGAGAGTCCCTAAAACAAGGACAAACCTACTCTTGGGGTCTTTAATGACTTGTGTAGAGACAAAGGGAATGACCCTGTTGATAATAAGCATGACCCCACAGCTATTGGTGGAGCCTTCAGCATCGTACACCTTCCCACCTGCTGTCTCCCTAACTGTGAAGCTTCCATGTCTAATAAATGGGATTCTTTTAGGAAAGTTATCTGTGAACATGGTAGGCTTAAGTGTTTGAGAACCAGATATTGTTTAGGTTTTTTCCTGATCTCCTTAACATTTTATGTTGCAAAAGTCACCTCCTTGGCCACCTAATACTAATTACTAAGTTTACTACATTTGGCACCACACTCAGGATATATATTACATGTAACCTAACCCCACAAGTTGCTGCTGTAAGGCCCTCCCACCACCCTAACCCCCCCACCATTAGCCAATTTTTAAACCCCCTATACCTCCACCCCCAAAAAGAACCCATACCTCCCACAACGCCACCCAACCCCCCAAACTGTCACAAGCAACGTTTAGCACAGTACTGGGTCATTTCCTCTCTCTCCTGTCCCCCGATAATATACCTCTGCTTATGACGACCCACTTATATCTCAAGATGCAAGTTAAATTACAAACACTTTTAGGTAGCCCCTAACACCTAAAGAGCGGTCTCGAGCTTCCAGTACCTATAGATGCATGATTATGAATCCAATAGGACCAGGGAAAATGAAACAAACTGTCAAAATTGTGAATATGACAGGTAGCCACACAAACCAGAGTGAGAATTAGGGGTAACCTAGCCCCAAAAGAGAGCTGTACCAAGACCAGAACTAGAGGAGAAACTAATAGAGAGGGATAGCCCCAATCATGAGCTGAGAACAAGAAACAAGGTAAATATTGAAAATGAGAGCCTGAAAAGAGAAAACTGAGAAATGTGACTACCCTGGGGCTGCCAGCCCCTGATTCCAAAGTGCCCCTTAAAAAAAGCTGGAGTAACACAAGGACTGGGAGAGATCCTTCTCAAATTCAGAGCCACATGGGCGTATTTTAGTTAGGCGAGCTGCATCCTCTCATGATTGTCCCCAGATCCTAACAAGGTGTGTCTGAATGACAATGAAAGCCTGAAACCGCTCTGGAGCCTACCAAACTAAAACATGGAGACTACTCCCATAATCAGTAACACAAGACTTTCCCCCTGTATGCAACCCCCCAACACTGAATGTATAATATTATCCAAACTACACTCCTAAGTGAGCCATCCCCAAGACCCTAAAGGACTTTGCCCTGAACCAGAATTAACACTAGGAAGCCAGAGTCTGGAAGATTGTTAACAATTAGGCCATGTTGAGGGTAGCCCAATTCCAGATGAGAAAACGAGCAAGTCCAAACACAGTTAGTGGAAAATGCTTTCTCCAAAAGAAAAAAAAAAATAACAGCTCCAACAATGGCTCTCAGTGATTCCTGATACTTTAGCAAGAACTCTCAGGTCTCCCAGAACAAGTCTGATAGCATAGATTTAAGGCTTGACAGAGCAGCTTCAGGATCATCATAGTTCAACCAGGAACCATTTACTGAGACTTGTAATCTGGCTGGATACCCCATCCTAAATTTCAGACCCACTGCGATAATCTTAGATACAATAGGGTGAAACACTTTCCGATTCAGACAGACCAAACCGGGGAGATCTTGTGCGAGTCTCAACTTTGCATTCTCCCAATGGACCTCTTGTAAAGCCCTCACTTTCTGCAGAAAATGCTGCTTTTCCAAATAATTCAGGAAGCGGCAAATAATGGAATGGGGGGAGCATCCGGAGAAGGCTTTGGTCGCAGGGACCGATGAGCTCGCTCTAGCATGTACACTGGGCCGAAGGGAGTGGGACCAGCAACCTGATCCACCAGTTTCTGTACAAAAACTGCAGCATGTTGGCCCTCTTCCCCTTCTGGTAGCCCTAGTATTACAACATTATTTCTATGGCTACGGCCCTCCAAATCTTCAAGTTTAGCCTCTAAGCGAGACATTTTCTGTCTCGTTGACACCAGTTCAGGATCCAGGCTTTCCAGCTTCCCCTCCATCGAGGCTATTTGTGCAGTATTGTAAGAGACCGTGAGCGAGACTTCATCCAATTTTCTTGAGAGGGTTTTCAAATCGATCGCCATATCTTTCATCTCTTCCCAAAAAGGCTTAAATTCTCCTAAGAAACTATTAAGTGTTAAAAGCTCTTGTTCCCCAGCTTGGCACGAAGGATCAGGCTTGTTTGGCCCACTCAGGGCTCAGGGTTTCTTTGGGGCCTTTTCAGGAGTAGCGGGGGGGGGGTATGTTTCTGTGGAGCTTTCTTCATGTAAGCCTTCATGTACCATTCTGATGCCCAAAACTAGATCACAAGATGTTTAAGCGATGGAGGAATTCATAGACAGAGGAATTAGATAGGTTTAAACATTTAAAAAAGACAAATTTATACTCGGGAGGCAGGAGCTTAGCGGAGGAGCTTCTACTCAGCATTCTGCATCACGTGATCCTCCTAAATTTTTATATCTTGATTAAGGAGTGAAATTGTCCAGTAACTTGTTACTAATTTGGGATTTTTATCAGGCTTAGGTAAGAGAACAATTAAGGCTTCAAACAGGGATTTATCAGCGTCTGCCTCTGATAAGATATGCTGGTATGATAGTAAAAGTAAGGGGGTAAGCTGGTCAGCAAACTCTTTATAGGAAATTGGGTGAAAACCAGTCCAGTTCTTGGGTTTTATTCAACGGGAAATCTTTAATTATTTTTGTCAATTCTGCTTTTGATAACAGCGATAAAAGAGAACATTGTTTTCCTTCTGAAAGAGAGTCTTGTAGGTATTTATCTAATTCTGGATCTGAGGAAGGGCTTGGCATTGGACTATATAACTGTTTGTAATAAAGACTAAATTCTGTGACCATTTCCATTGGGGAGGTTTTTAATGTGCCATCAGTTTATGAGCAAATTGCCATTATTAGTCATGAGGATGCCTGCTGTTTAGTATGGAGTGCAAGCAAGCATCCAGCTTTTTCTCCTTGATCTGTGTAAGATGTTTCAGCTTTGAAAATTGCATACTCCACTTGTTCTCCAAGAAGTTCTAAATATGAGTTTGTAAGTTTGGCCAAATCCTGTCTAATTTGCTCTGATGAATGATGAGAAAGGTTATTTTCAATATTTCTTATTTAAGAGAGGGCGGTCAACAGTTGCTTTTCTCTTTTTTTCTTTTTATTTGATGCTATACTAATTATGAGACCTCTTAAGTATGCTTTCAATGAGCACCACTCAATATCTGGCCTAGTAGTAGAATTTTGATTAATATTAGTAAATTGTTTTATTTGGTTAGAGATATATTTAGTTACTTTAGGATCCTTTAAAATGTGATTATTAATTTTCCAGCATCCCCCAGCTTTAGGAAGAGGGGAAAAGGAAATCTGACATGCCACCAGGGAATGGTCTGAGGGAAGGCCTGGGTGAATGGTAGAGTCCCACACCCCTGGGAGCAGGGATTGAGAAATCAGTAGGCAGTCAATACAGGATGACGTTCCATGCAGTTTCGAGGTGAAGGTGTAACGCCTATCCAAAGGGTGCAGGACTCGCCAAACATCGCACAGGCCCACTTGATCCTTTACTTCCCTAAGTGCCCTTTGGGCCAGAGAAAGTCCCCTCCAACAAGGTCCAGATCAATCAATAGTTGGATCAAGAATCAAATTTAAGTCCCCCCCCAATAATTATCGGAATAGAAAGGAAATGCATTAGGATAGTAATTAGATGTGTAAAGAACCCTGAAGTATCTGTATTGGGTCCATACACGCTTCCCAGTAATATCTCAGTAGTACATATTTTACCCTTAACCAACACAAATCTACCATGGGGGTCCTTGATAATTTGAAAGAGCAAAAATGGAATTGTTCTTGCTGTCAATATAATGATGCCACAACTTTGGGTAGTCCCTTCTGCAGAAAAAAATCTGTTCTATCTATTGTCTCCTCTACTGTATAGCTTCCGGATCTAGTAAGTGAGACTCCTGAATGAATATAATCTCCGCCTTTAGTAGACTGAGATGTTTCAATATTTTACATTGCTTAATTTTCTTTGTAGCCCCTTTAATGTTCCATGATACCAGTGACAGATCCCTAGCCATATTTCCATGCCCTGTCAAAAGTGAAGTCATCAGATCTTGTAGGTTGAAGGTATCTTTCACATGCCCTGTTCAGTGGTCTCTCTGTGCTAATCACCCACCCTTTCTTAATCCCAGCTAAAATCCCATATTTACTCTCATGACCCAAATACACATGTGCTATGTACCTAAAGTTCCCAAACTTCAGATATTCCCACCCTCCCCACCTCCCTTATTGTTACACACTGCACTTTGCAGAGCTCCTTTTCTCCACTCCCTCCTTCCAGTCACCCATAATGAATCCCCTCTTTCATGAATTAATAGGAATATATATGTAGGGGAAGGGATCAGCTGCAAGGAAAAATGGAAGTGGTTTTCTATTTGGTGCAGACAGAGACAGACCACTGCCAGGCTACCTTATCAGTAATTTTGGAATTTCTGGCACACTTGCATTCCCTTGGCCTTTGGCCTTCCACCCTTAAGGTACACTTAGCAGCACTCTCTGGATAGCTCTCTGCTTGAAAAGGAGAATCTCTGGCCACCAACCAGGTATTCAGAAAGTTTTTCAAGGGCCTGGTGCACTTGCATCTCCATCACAGGGAACCCACTCCTGCAGAGTACCTCAACATATGCATTGGCCAGCTAATACAACCACCATTTGAACCCATGCCCTCAGCAGGGCTTAAGTATGTGACATGGAAAACAGTGTTCCTGGTAGCCATCTCCTCAGCCAGGAAGATCAGCGAGCTCTAGGTCTTGTCCACAGAGCCAGACTACATAGCAATCCACAGGGACAAGGTAGTTGTTATGACCAACAGGAAATTCCTCCCTAAGGTGGTCTCAGACTTTCACCATTATCAGTCCATGACTTTGTCAGTCTTCTTCTCTGATCATTCCTGCTCAGGGGAATGAAGACTGCATAACCTTGATGTCAAGAGAGCTATAAGCTACTACTTGGATCATACCAAGGGCCACAGGCAGGATAGAACCCAGTTCTTCCTGACCTATGGAGAAGTGGGGAAGTCAAACCTGCTGCAAAGAGTACCATTGCCTGTTGGATTATGGCCTGTATCCATTTGTGCTACAGGAAACTGGGTAAAGAGCCTCCTGTAGGCTTCAGGGCCCATTCTACAAGAGTACAGCTACTTCTATAACAGCTGCAAGAGCTATCCCTTTGTTGGAAATCTGTAAAGTGGATACCTGGAAAACATGTTGCACCTTTACCAAACACTGCAGCCAGGATACCCAGGCCAGGAGTGATGCTAGGTATGGTACAGCAGTACTGCAGAGCTTGTTTCCTAAATAGGTTCTCTACCCTCCTCCAAAGGTACTGCTTGGGTAGTCTGCAGAAGACAGAATACAGTAAGATTTCCTGGGGTTTGAAGGAAAAAATTGCTTACCATAGTAATGTTGTTTCTTCCAAGGGAATCTTACTGTATTCTAAGCTCCCACCAAACCTCCCCTGCTAGAACCTATGGACACTGCAACACAGCTGAACTGGCATAATATTCTGTGGTGATTTGCATATGTAGCCCATGATGCTTTGCATTGTGGGGGCATGTGTGATTTCGTATTTCTTTGACACTTGGCTTCCCAACCAAATGCCCTTGGGGTAACCATTACCTCAGTGCTTGCACACAGAGGTTCTTTGTCTTTTGCAGCTGTCTATGCTGTTTGAAAACTGTGGGTGTTTCTTTATTGGGCTTAGTGACTTGAGTCTTAGTGTTGCCCCACGTTTTTTAAATAAAGGGGATTATCCAATGTTGGGTGTTAATTGGTTATTTAATTATTGGTATAGTTTCGATTGCTTGTTATTATGCTGCTCTGTAAGAATCTGATGGTTGTAGAATGTTTACCAGGGACAGCGGTTTGAAAACTGAGCTTGAGCCTAACATTCCATGATTATCATAGGTTCTATTAACAATTCTGGCTCCAGGGCAGTCTTATGGTGAAACGATACTGCAGAAGTCAGAATACAGTAACATTCCCTTGGAAGTAACAAGAACACCATGGTAAGCATTTTTTTTCTTTTAGCCGATATTAGGTTAATCAAGCTTTGTGATGCAGTTTACATGAAACAAGAGGTGAGCAGAAGGTGTTAAAAAAGCTATTTACATAGGCTTTTGTTATGCAGCTATCTTCCTGCATTGCTGTATATTTAAGTACAAGGAATGCAAGAAAAAAGGAAAAAAACTGCAAAGGTTTGAGTACATTTTCCAGTGCTAATTAAAACCATAGAAGTAGGAATAATATCATTATTTAAATTCTAGGTGTTGTCACAGTACAGGCTTTTCTGAAGACATGCAGACAAAAAGCTACAGAGATTATAAAACATTAGGGCTAGCGCAAGCTAAGCAATGCTGATTTACATGAAACAGGGTTTAGCAGAAGATGTTAAAGGGAAACAGTGGAAAACTTAAAATTTCTGCAATACACGTTTGTGTGCTGGACTTTGGTTTCTCCACCCATTAACTCTGTGCCAATGCTTACAGTAAACTGTTATTTTATTTGGTTTCTGTTTTGAACTGTGCTACACCATTCACCAATACACAGCCACTCGCTGTGTGCTCCTCATATGCAGATTAGCAGTCAGCTGTGAGAGAGGTTCTCTGCATCTTATTCTGAAGACACTGATTGTATACCTCTCTCACAGCGACTGCGAGCACTGTGTACCGATGCTTGGTGTCTGCTTTGCTCCTAACTGGTGTCCTTTCTGCAGTCACTAACTTTAAAATGTACAATTAGACTTACTTTATGTGTGGCAGGGCAAAGAAGTTCAAGTGGCTTGTTTTTCTCCGATTCACCGCTGGACGCCATGCTTTCCACTTTTGTTTACACTTCCTTCCCTCTCCTGCACGCGCGGTGGGTGCCAAAATGTTCCGCCCCCACTGAGGAAGCTATAGCAACCAAGGTGTTGCTAAGCATATCCTTAAAGCTACAGTGGGCAATAATAAGTATTTGAATCTGGTGCAGCTTCTAAAGGGTAATGCATACCCCCAAGTGACCTGCACTGCCTGGCAACAACCCACTAAGTGAGTCCCCTACGTCTGCCTATTTTTTCCGAGACTTCCAGCCCCGTTCTGCGATCTGCATATGCTTTGTTTATAATTAAAAAAAAAATGCATTTTTTCCAGTTCTTAGAAGTTAAGGACAGACTGGTGGGGGCAGACTGGCAGACAGATGGAGAAGTGATCGAATGAACAAGGCAAACTCAGTGACTGTCAGGGCATCATGCTGTAGACCGGTCTACCTCCAGCTGGCAGCTGTGAACTGGTGTGTGGTGGTAACTGCAGGTGTGAGGGGTGCCAAGTGGAGTGGTTGAGGCAGCATTACTAACAGAACTCTAACGGATCCGCCCGGTGACTCCGAGCATCCTCCGCCAAGAGCTGCCCTTGTCTGCAACCCATACTGGTCTTTGTCTCTTCCCCCAAGCAGTCTGCTCTGCTGCCCAGAACATTCATATGTGGCTTGTTGCCCCAAACGGTCCTCCAGTGCTGCTGGTGAGATTACCCTCCTTGGTGGTCTCAGACAGGTGTCCGCAATTCAGCTCCGATGCTACTGCTGGTGGGTGGAAAAATCAAAAGGCAACTCTGGCAAGGAGCATGAGAGTCTGCTTATCAGCTAGCAGCTTGGACCTGAGTGGGAACAGATTTCTTTGGGTCCATGTAGGCAGGGGTGTAAAATACATTGAGGGACAGAAGTGAGTGAGGACACACCATGATTGGTGAGTAGGAAGGGTGATGTCATCGGATGTGATGCAGTACCCACATCGGTACTGTACATAGAAGGAGACAGGCAGAAACAAACAGAGAATCACAATGGACATATAGACGGGGGAGGAATGGAGATGCAGATGGAAGAAACGTACTTTGGAGCCAGCAAATAAATAGTAGTAGCAATGGGTGTGGAAAAATTAGGAAGGGGAAAAAGACAGAGACAGACAGAAAAAAGGGAGGTGATGGCGCATGTGTGCATATGACACACGGGAGTGCGGCTAGGTATGCACAATGAGGTGCACGTGAGGGGCACAGAATACCCTATGCACAGCACAGAGCACCATGGGAGCAGGAAGATGGCGACCACTAGTTTGACCACGTGGAGTTCTAAAAAGCATCAAAATCCACCATGGTGAGTACAGAATGTGAAATAATGGCTTGGGGATTCTACATTTAATGTGGCAGTCAAAACTAAATTGCTACTGGGGGACATATCCACAGTTTTCCTTTAAGAAAATGTTTACATAAGGCCTGTAGCAGTCCAGTCAAAGACATTATCAAGTAATGAGACATGAAGCTTCTGTCTTTATTCAGCCCACTTTCCTTGTGTTAAAGTTTGTATACATTTGAGCCCTGAGGCCTTTCTCTCTCTCTCTCTCTCTCTCTCTCTCCGTGTTCTGAAGCTGCCATTTAGGACTACCAAGTTCATGTATCTAAAGGTGCTTTTACACTCAGGTCTATGTAACGGAATAACTGTTACGGAAACAGTATTCCATTACATCCCTTGTGTGTAAAAAGCATTTGTTTCATTCCCTTGGTGAACGTTCGTCCAAACCTCAATCTCTGCTTCTTGCAGTTTGCACGAATGTGTTTCGTTTGATCTGGCTGTGTAAAACAGCCATTCTGGTACCACTGCAGAAATTGCCAGTAGAGCAGCAAACTCTGGGGGAGCCGAAACAAATGGAGGTGGGATTAGTTGGAATATTTGCAGGGTTGTAAAAGGAAACCTGAACGCAACAAAGTACATCGGCGCCACACAGGTAACATTTATTTCATGTTAAAAACCTGTGTATGAAAGTGCCTTAAGTTATGTCCCAATCTGGAGAAATGTTCATCCACTGGTGTGTTCATGATCTGGTGTTTAGTATTGTAATAGTGCAGGTTCATTCACTTCTTGAGAGTCTGTCTTGTCCCCCCACTCCACACCTAAAGATTTGTGTTGGGGAACTTATTGCACATGATCAGCTATGTAACATTAGCAGAGCAGCAGTTATATGATTGCCGTATTCTGTAGTCATGTTTCTTGTGAGAAATAAGGATTGTATCTGTTGTAATGATGCAAGGGCATGTTTGGCATTGTCTCCATTGGCAGCAGAATGCCCCAGACACATTCTTATCTACTTGCATCTTGTTTTGGATAATAAGTTATCAAAGAGTGTGGGGTTGCCTATATGCCAGGAGTGGGGATTTTAGAAAGACAGCTTGTAACATTTTATCATCCTGGTGAATAGGAATGAGCTCTTTAATGATCTTAACACAGGTGTTCATTGTGGGGACTGTATGTGACACCCTCAGCCAGTGGTGTGAGGTCATTTTTCTGTGGTTTCTTGTATTCCTTAAGTGCTCTGTGGGTATTCTTGTTGCCCTTCAGGTCTGGTTTCCAATTATCTGTAGGTGGTATCCTTGATTTCCAAAAGTTTCTCTGAGGGTGCTGATGTGTCTATCTCTGTTTTCTGTGTCAGGGCATAATTGACTGCATTGTATGGCTTGACTGCAGATGATGAAACATTTTGTGTACTTGGGGTAGAAGCTCTTATTATGCAGTCAGATGAATCTGCCGCTGGGTTGCACTAAATGGATATCTGTAGTTTCCTATCTTTTGTGGCACAATAGCTGACTAACTGAGTTTACATTTTATGGTATGGTGGAACAGGTTGAAGTTAAGGTATAATTGTATGAGGTCCTGTTCACTAGTGGTCCAGATGAGGAATAAATCATCAATGCATCATATATTAGGGGTTTGATGTGGTAAGTGGACAAGTAGGTATTTTCCAGCTTCACCATGAATGGGTTGATGTACTGATATGCCATTCTTCTGCTCATTGATGTTCCCATGATCTGCAGGTATGTGTAATTTTCAAATGAGAAGTAGTCTGTGAGTGTAAATTAGATGAAATGAGGAACTGCTTCTGTCAGTACAGCCTGGTGTTCCAGATATTTTCTCCATGCTGATAGTCCAGCACTGTGGATATTAGTGTACAGGGCTTCAACATCCATGGTTGCTAGAATTGTTCCCTCTGGTAAATGGTCAAGATTGCTGATCTGTTGAGTAGGTCTGTATTGTCCTGTATGTAACTGCGTGTAATCTTCACCAGAGGCTTAAGGATGCTTTCCACCCAGCCAGAGATATTCTCAGTAAGTGTTCAAGTTCCTGAGATAACTGAACAGCTGGATCCCCGTTTTTATGTATTTTGGAGAGCAGATAGAGGTACCAAATTGGGGTCCCCAGGAATAGAGTTGTACCAAATTGGAAAATTTGGCCTAGTGAAATATTTTGCATAATTTTCGCATTTGTGCAAAATTGTTCGCCTAGGTGAAGGGTAATTTTGCCTGGGATGGCAATTTCACACAATGCGAAATTTCACCAATTTCACAGATGCTTTTCAATTTCGCCTGTGACTTTGCAATGCATTGTGGGTAAATAGCTGAAATATCACTTGCAGACTGTTTCCTGCACAGTATATTGTCTGTTGAGTCAGAGAGCAGTTCAGTGTAGTGCATCACAGCCAATTAACCCTTCAAAAACCTCTTTATTTGTTATCTTTGAGAGCTAATTGTCCCAAAACTTAAATTTTGTCCTAGTGCTGCTAGTGGACATTTTTTTGTTTTGGTATCTTTGGATAATACTTAGTTAAACTTAGGTAGTGTTTTCAGTTTTCTCTGTGTCTGTGAGGGAGTTCAGTGGGGGAGGGTCGACCGTGTGGTGTGTGTGTGTGTATGTATGTGAAAGCAGAGTAGGCTAGTTCCTAATATTTAACAGATTTCTCACAAGCTGTGAGTGAGTTTCTGTTATTTCTTTTAAGTCTTAATATTTTAGTTTGTGTGATACTTATTTGTAATATTTTTTTCCATAGTGACCCTTTTGTGGGTAACTTTATCTGAACAGTTACTATGTTCTGAGTAGTTCTGTTCCTATTTCCCTTTGTTTAATCACTTTTCTGCTTTATTTTTGTATTAGAAGTATTCGTGGACATTGAACACATGTCCATATCCAGGTACACTGCATTGCTGAATTGCTCACAGAATTTAATATTGTGATCTAGCCTCTGCATTGCAGCTTTCCTGTCTTTCTGTTTAATTTGCTTACTATATTAACCCTTTCCTCCCTGTTACACCACTGATGTTTACTTCCTGACCCTACTATATAAAAAAACTACATAGTTTTCAAGAGAGTGGTAGTCCCTGCAAGATTGTTGGAGGTGACCTTGTTCACCTCAAATCTTGTTGTCCCTTCCTATCTATAGCTATATGACAAAATTATATTTAGTAAGTACTAACGCATTGCAGTTCTTGCCTTCTCCAGACACCACTTATCCGAACCGTAGATCATATTGTGGCTGTGAGGTGTTCTGTGTGGTTGGTTTACAAATGAGTTTACTTGAAGCTACCTGTACCTACCCAGTTATATCAAGTTGTGTAATAACTATTCCATTTAAAAACTGACATTTTATTAAGAACTACTTAAGTATTTGTTCAGAGTTACTGCACATCATTGTTGTGGTGGTGTTCTCTGTCAGTTTGGTATTTAAAGTCTTTTAATTCTGTTCTCCTGTTACCGCATGTTATTTAATTTGTGTTTTTGTAATTGAAAAAATAAAATAATGTTTTAACACTCTAATAGGCTACAGTAGCAGTTGTAGGTAGTTGTATAGACTACAGTGCTGTTGCCTGTTCTGATTTCTGTTTACCCTTAGCAGATAGTACTGTAGGTGTTAAATCACACTTATTCAATGGAAATACATAACACTGTTACAGTATGCACTTTGACAGTTCTGTCAGTGGCCAGCCACGAAGGTGTGAGGTAGTCTGTGCTGGTCTCTGGCTCTGTTCATTACCATCAATGCTGGCAGCTTTGGGGTTGGGAATAGGAGCACGGGACATATGTCTGCAGCATACTGGCATCATCAGAGATGGGGAGGGGGCATGACATTTACTTAATATTAATATGAAGACTGGATCGTGGATCGGGGCATGGTACCATATTATTACTAATGTACACTCGGGGATCAGGGCATGGAACTTTAGTATAAATTATGTACATATGGGGATAGAGGCTTGGAACCATATTATTACTAATGTACACTTGGGGATCAGGGCATGGAACATTAGTATAAATTATATACACATTGGGATAGAGGCTTGGAACCATATTATTAATAATGTACACTCGGGGATCAGGGCATGGAACTTTAGTATAAATTATGTATACTCGGGGATGGGGCATGGAACAATTATTCATATTAATAACGTGATCAAGGGGGATCGGGGACTGCAGCATGTTGTTGCAAATGGGCAACTCTCCCAGGGGAGAATTTTCTAAGTCCCCTTAAACCAGCCCTGGTTGGTCTAAGGATGCTTAGAATTTCTCCCTCCAGGAGTTTTCTGAGGATTGCAGTTATGGGGCTGTGGCAGCTTACATCCGCAACATGCCCCCTAGTGCCTTTCTGCAGACCATTCTTGGGTACAGGGGTGATACAAGCCCCATTTGGGGCAGGCAGCCTGCAGTTGATGAAGACTGCCTTTGAGAATTGCTTCCGATGCATCATTTGGCACAAGAGACATTTTGCACCTTTCTTTTTGATGCACACCCCTTGTGCTGTACTGTAAGCTTTGAGATCTGGGCCCCAAGTCTCTATTTTGTTTGTGTTTGTGCTGCACTAACTTTTGGATCTGCATGCTTCTGTCTTTTGGGGCTGGTGGTCCTGTCAAGTGCAAGCTCTGCCCCAGTCTATAAAGTCTCAGCTGTCTGCTGTTTTGCATTCTTGTTTGAATTGTCTGTTTTTCAGCTGCTGACATGACACAGTAAGCAAGGAACTGCGTGAGGATATGTACACAGACTTTTTACTTTACTACAAATGTCTAAGCTCTAAGTACCATCAGGAACCACTTTCTTGCCATATTTTGCATAGGCATTCCAAGAAAGGCAGGACAGAGACACTATAATCTTGAACCAGTTAAGGAACTGTGTAAGTGCTGAGTGGACTGATTATTTACTGTAGTAAACAAACCTGGAAATTCATCAGGCGGTCACTTCTACCTCCAGTGCAGGCAGTTCTCTGTGGGAGAAAAATGTTCGTTTACAGACAAGCTCAAAAGCTCAAAGCTAGAAAAGTATTGATGGAGAACAAAGCTCCCGAAGGAGGTGTTACAGACACAAATGCAGCATTTATAAAACTGGAAAGACTGTTGTCAAAAAATAATTGACCTGACATTTAACATAACCACTCTAGAGCAGTACCTTGAGAAAGACCAAGCATCTATAGGGTTAAGGATTCCAGTAACCCATTCAGGTGGACTTGATGAATTTAAATATAGTGAAGACTGGCTGAAAGCAGCAGCAACTTACTCAAAAATATTCCTGGAACTTATCATTAAAAGTGACTCTGAAAGATACACTGAACTGATGGAAGAGATTAACATAGTCAAAACAGAAATAGCTAAATATAAAAATGAAAACAAGTTCAGTGACTTTGTGATCCAACTTAACAGAAAATTAGCCTCTTATGAAGAACAAATTATTACCAGGAAACAGCCCAAACTGAAACGTGATGAGGGAGACTATGAGCAAGGGCATATTCTAGAGTGAGAAAATAAAACAATCTGTGGTAGAGGCGGATCTTGAGTAAGGTTTGGAAGAAGTCGCACTTGAAGAAACAATGGGAGAAAAAGTCAGGAGCCTTTTTAAGAGAGACGAGGGACTCGGGGAGTGCCAGGAAGAAAAAAACAAGAAGGCAAGATGAGTGGCAGAAGACACCAGAAATAACTGCAGCAACATGAGAGAGTGCTTCAGGAGAAGAAGGCAGCAACCTACAAGTATTGAACTTTTCCAAAGTTGCATTAAGCAAAAATCAGGAAGCATTTCTCAAAAATTGACTTTCTTTCATGCCAACTCCGCAAGCAAATGCCTTCCAAATAAATGTGGATTTATTTAAATGCTACAGAAAGACCCATCTTAGACTAACATGTGCTTTACAGGAAGGAACCAGGAGCCAGAGGAAGACATCAATGCCTCATTGGCAGAAAATGGATTCTCAGGAGCCACTGATGAAGAAGCGGCTTTAGATAATATCAGTGACCAGGAACTCACATCCATGGTCAGTGAAAGGGGAATTGTAACAGCCACTTTGAGAACATAGGATCCTGGACCTTCTGGTAATGACACTAGCAGTATTTGGGGGATGGAAAGAGGCTTTTTAAGGTGAAATCTACCTTTATGCCTAATGTTTTTAATCCCACAATCTCTGTTTTTGAAAAGGTGGTCACTAAAGAAGTAGAAGAAGTCTTAACTAGTAGCCATGGCCCCCCCACTTTTAATATTGCAGCTGCAGAGAATAGAGCTCTTAAAGAACTACAGATGAATAATGAGATTGTTATAAAAACAGCAGGCAAGGGGGCAATATTGTAATTTTAGATAAAGACCATTATGTTAATATTGTTATGGCTCTACTTAATGACCCTGAAAAATACAACAGACTACCTTCAGACCCTAATAAACATATATAAAAAATGCACTACACCAGATAGTACAGGCAGCAGTAAATAATGGTAACATTTCAGAACAAGAATATAGATTTATCTGGTCTGATTACCCAATAACACTAACCTCTACATCCTTCCCCAAAAACATAAAAGCATCACTGAACTGCCAAACAGGCCAATAGTATCTGGAGTAGGTTCCTTGACAGAAAACTTAGGAACGTTTGTTGATTACTTTTTACAATGTCATGTAGTGAAATTAGGGTCTTATATTAGAGATACTACTGACTTATTGTGTAAATTGAAAAATGCTGTCTGGAAGGATGACTTCATGTGGATGGACATAGATATCAAAATCCTCTATACTTCCATAATTCACAGACAAGGGGGTCAGGGCATGTAAAAACTTCCTTGGAAAAGAAATTGACAGTATTCCTAATGCTTTCTTACTTGCAGCATTGGATTTTGTACTCACCCATAATGCATTTGAATTTAATGGTGAACATTTCCTCCAGTAATGCGGCTCTACAATGGGTGCATCCATGGCTCCCTCATATGCCAACCTGTTTTGGGGCATGTGGGAGGAGCTACATGTGCTCAACCCTGGTAAAAATCCTTTCATTAAAAAATATAATACTGTGGCATTGTTTTATTGATGATGTCATATGTATTTGGAAAGGAAATGTGTCTGAGGTCAAGGATTTTGTCAGTTGATTACAGAATAATGATTTTAATTTAAAATTCACATATGTGGCAAACAGCAACACATTAAATTTCCTTGACATTACAATTTCATGCACAGACACCAATACTGAGACTGCAGACATAAAAACAAAATGTTTCAGAAAACAAATGGCCAGCAACTCAGTATTACATGTCAGAAGTGCTCAACCTAAACAACTTAAGGATTCAGTACCTTGCAGTCAATTATTTAGGTTGAGAAGGAATTGTGGTCACTAAGAAGATTTCATTGCACAGGCCAAGGAACTACATAGAAAACAGATTTTCTGTGAGAGGGTACAGTAAAAATATATTAAGACTCCTCCAAAGCTTGAACACTGAATTGTGACAGAAACTCATTGCTAACAAAGAAAAAAATGAAGGCCAACAATTACAGTAGCCCAGTGACATTTGTCACAGAATATAACAACATTGCAGGGAAAACTGGCAACATTATTCATCAGAACTGGAGAACTTTGTAAGGGAACCAGGATGTACACCAGGCAGTGGGACACAAACCATAAACCATGCATCACCTTTAGCTGAGTACCAAACCTTAGGTAGAAACTGACACATAGCAGGATGAAAGTAAAGGAACACACTAGGCACACGTGGTTGCCCACTAGACCTATGGGGAACTACAAGTGCCATAGACACAATGTCTGAGAATTTACAACAAGGGAAAAAATTCCTCCACCCCAGGGTTAGGGACAAGAGAGTACATATCAAAGAATGCATTACACATGACACCTAATTTCACAGTGTACATGCTGTGGTGCCAATTTGACATGATATACATAGGCCGCACTACCTCATTAATAAAAACAAGAATACAAGAACACATTAGGGACATAGAGAATGTGAGGATAGACAAACCAGTTATAGCACACTTTCACAGCATACACAACTCTAGCATGGAAGGGCTAAAATTTATGGAATTGCAATATGTCACCACACCAAAACAAGGAGGCACTAGACAGAATCTATTGCTGATAGGTGAAAGTTACTCGATCTGTACCCAACAAAGTGTCAAACCTAGAAGATTAAATGAACAATGGAATTTTAAATGCTTCCTACTAAAGAAAAACATATACTGATTATGTTGTTCTTCTTTTTAAGAGATAACTCATGTTGGTGTAGCGATGGAAGAGTGAAACCCTGATGGTAAAATTCCTCAATCAATCAATCAATCAGTCGATCAATCAATCAATCTTTATTTAGCCAGGTAAAACTCCATTGAGCAAGCTCATTTTCAAGGAGGGCCTGGTAGGTACAGAATAAATAATACAGTAGCACAACAGAACATATAGCACAAATGGGCATAGTAATACAATACATAGCAATAAAAACAAGGTACAAGGGTAATCAATGAGGCCCGGTCATAAGGTGAAGCCTCATCCCAGTAAACAGTACAGCAGGGAGGTGGAAGCAAGTCAGCACCAATGTGCCGAACCAGCGATTTTAGACACTGATAGCTCTAGTAGAGCAGAGTTAATGCTATTGACAGTGCAAGCTGGTGACTCAGCAGCAAGTAGAAAGCAAAGATGAATCCAGGAACATGGCTTAGGATAATTCTAAAAAGAGGATAGAAAGTGTAGAGGGTTGACTGTAAGAATAGCAATGTACGGCTACAGTTTAGTGACAGGGAGGGCATTAACAAGGCTCCGAGAAGTATCTCAAATAGAGTGA
The DNA here is from genome assembly GCA_016271365.2 of Neoceratodus forsteri. Taxonomy (NCBI): domain Eukaryota; kingdom Metazoa; phylum Chordata; order Ceratodontiformes; family Ceratodontidae; genus Neoceratodus; species Neoceratodus forsteri. The sequence goes on along the minus strand of CM057449.1, from coordinate 1,174,856,131 downwards.
CTTGAATTCCGCAAAACCAATAGGATGCACCAATTTTATGGATTTCTGGATGTTGTTCCATAGCTGGGGCAGGACACAGCTGAAGGAGGCTCTGCCAAAACTGGAAAAGACTTTAGGCACAGTTAGTGAGATGTACGAATGGCTTCTCAAGGCATAGTTTCATATGGTGCAGGAGGGCAGACAGTCAGAAATGTAGGAGGGTAGCATCTTGGATATAGATCTATAGGTCCATGGTATAGCGTTCCTTTGCCTCCTGAACATAAGTGAGGTCCTTCCTACTGTGGAACAGTGTACACAGTGATGGGTATTATATGCTGCACCTGAGATGAAAAGTAAGGCCCTATGATAAAGGGTGTCAAGCTTAGATAGAGCAGTTTTTGGGACTTGGTCATACAGGAAGACTGCATAGTCCAAGATAGCTAGGAACGTGGTTTGTACTAAACTTTTTCTGGCCTCCTGGGTATGCAGATGCTTGAGTCTAAAAAAAAGTCCAAGCCTCTGTCTAAGTTTTTTTGAGAGCTCATCTATATGATCAGCAAAAGAAAGTCTGTTGTCAATCCACATACCTAAGTACTTGAACTTGGTCACATAGTCAAGTGACTCGCCAAGCAGGGTGGTGATAGTGGGAATATTGTCATGCTTAAGGGAGTTTATGGACTTGGTCGTTGGGGATAACAGCATAGCTTTAGTCTTTTTGGCATTCAGTAGGAGCTTTTGACTCAGGAGGTTTTGTTGCAGCATAAGGAAATCTGCTTGCAAGTCCAAGCAGGCACTTTCAGGACTAGGCCTGGCAGTGTAAAGGACCATGTCATCTACAAAGAGATGTACACTGGAAAGTTTGATTCCATGGTTGATGTTGTTGATATAAAGTGAGAAAAGTAAGGGCACCAAGATGGAGCCTTGAGGTACGCCTTTGTTAATCTGTTTTAGAGTGGAGAGATCTCCTACTGCTTTTACTTGCTGCATCCACTCTGCCAGGTAGCATGAGAACCATTTTTGGGAAGGTGCATCCAGACCAATGTTGCGGAGAGTAACAAAGAGCAATGCATGGTCAATGGAATCGAAGGCCTTGCTTAAGTCAAGGAATACCACACATACATGATTCTTTAAGTCAAGGGCTCTCTGCCAGTTGTTTGTGACTTTAGCCAGAGCTGTGATTGTGCTATGGCATGGCCTAAAGCCTGATTGCACAGGGTTTAGCAGATCTGAGGCATCAATGTAGTTTCTAAGTTGTTAATTCACTAATTTCTCCAGCAGTTTTGATAGGGTGGGGAGTAAAGAGATTGGCCTGTAGTTATTTGGGTATCTGGGGTCTCCTGATTTGAAGAGTGGTAAAACTTGGGCAGTCTTCCAGACAGAAGGGAGTTTACCCAAGCTGAGTGACATATTAAAGAGGTGTGTTAATGGAGCTGCCAGCACTTGATGACTGAGCTTTAGGAAAAAAGGGCCAATACACTTTTTCTGGCATCCAGCTGAAGGAGCAGGTCATCCATTTCCTTGTAAGTTACCAGTTGGAAGGAGAAACCCGTGACAGGAGTACTGCGGATAGGGGGAGAGCTTGCTGGTCCTTGTGATAAGAACTAGGTAAGTAGGTTATTCACAGGTGACATGTCAAAGGCCATACCTGTGGTAGTAAAATGATTATTAGAGCAGTCAAGGATTTCTGCCTTCTCAGTAATGAGGGAACCTTCGTATAAGATCTTGGTAGGGAGAGAACCTGACAAAGCATGTCCTTGAATATCTCTAAGGGTTTGCCAGAATTTGGCAGGGTCCTTGGTGGAGGATTCCAGAGTTGACTGGAAGTAGTTAGCCTTAATGTTTCGGACAAGCTTTTTGCAGAGGTTTCTGGCTGTCCTAAAATCAGCCCAATCTGACAGAAGCTTTGATTTACACGCTTTCTTCCAGACCTTGTCCTTGCTGAGCAAAGCTGACTTCAGCTGATATGTAAACCAAGGAAGAGTATTTTTCTTGGTACGTGAGTTGATCAAGGGGGCATGTCTGTCAATAGTTTCACGGACAGTAGTATGGAAGGTCTCATATGCTGTCTCTACGGTTTTGGCTAGGTAGAAGTCCTGCCAGAGCAAGGAGTTTTCTAAGTTCAAAAGGAAGGCTTGTGGCACTAAATTACATAAACATCTCCTGATTGTGAACCTGGAATTAGAAATAGGCTTGGGTGCAGCTCTTATGCAAGCAATAAAGCAGTGGTCACTGAGCCACATAGAAGACTATTACACAAACTGGGGAATATGGGTGTGGTTAGGACAGTAGTGTGGTGGGTAGGAAACTGGCTGGGTGGCAGGACACAGAGGGTGGTGGTACATGGCTGTCACTCCACAGAGGGAAGAGTGACCAGGGGGGTACCACAGGGATCAGTGCTGGGACTGGTCCTATTCAACATCTTCATCAGTGACATTGAGCAGGACCTAGAAGGCAGAATTTCCCTGTTCGCTGATTACACAAAGCTCTGTAACAGAGTAGACACACCAGAAGGTGTAGACAGAATGAGAAGGGACCTGCAGAAACTTGAAGAATGGTCAGGGGTTTGGCAGCTGAAATTCAATGCAAAGAAGTGCAAGATAATGCATATAGGGCACAAAAACCCTGGCACAATATATCCACGTAGGAAAGGGATCTTGAGGTTATCATCTCTGATGACCTCAAGGTAGGGAAACAGTGTGACAAGGCAGCAGGTAAAGCAAATAGGATGATGGGCTGCATAGGCGGGTACATCACCAGCAGGAAAAGGGAGGTCATAATTCCACTATACAAGACATTAGTGAGGCCCCACCTGGAGTACAGTGTACAGTTCTGGAGACCTTACCTATGTAAGGACATGGACAAGGTAGAGAAGGTTCAGAGGAGGGCAACAAAGATGGTACATGGATTGCATTACAAGTCCTGTGAGGACAGGCTGAAGGACTTGAATATGTACTCCCTGGAGGAGAGAGGGGATATGATAGATACATACAATGATTTTACAGGGAGGAATAGGGTGCAGGAATACACTATTTTTAAGCAAAAAAGATGTTCCAGGACTAGAGGCATGGGATGAAGATGGAGGGAGGACGATTCAGGGGAAACATGAAGAAGAATTTTCTTCACAGAACAGGTGGTGGACAACTGGAACACCCTGACAGAGGAAGTGGTGGGGGCTGAGACAATCACAGGATTTAAGAATGCAAGGGATAGACATAAAGAAATTCTGGATGTCATGGGTAAGGGGCAACAGACTTCTAGGAAAACATAAAGTGAACTTACAAGCTCAAATGGGCAAACTGGGTGGGCCATAGGCCCTTATCTGCCAACACTGTCTATGTATCTGTGTAAGACTCCAGAATGAGAGAAGAGGCGTGGCTTGTTTACTAGAATAATGTCTAGTAGGGATCTTTTATTTCGGTTCTTTTTATTTGGATGGGCCACTTCTGAGACAATTTGAGTAAATCTGAATGAGTCACATAGAGTTTTTAAGGGTTTGGAGGAGTCTGAAAGCTAATCCAGGTAACAGTCACCCAGGATTATGGCTTCTGACTGCAGCACACTAAGAGATTGGGAAAGGTGACTTAATAGTTGAAGCCCTGCAGAGGGACACCTGTAGCATCCTATGATGTGCAAGGCATGAGGCTTTCAAACTCTTTCGGTAATGATGAGGCCTCGGTAATAGAAACGTTATATTTTTCCAATACGTAGATGGCAACCCCCCAACCTATAGTCTGCCTGTCTGCACAAAAGGTATTGTAGTCAGGTAAGCAGACCTCAGAATCCAGGGCAGTGGGTTTGAGCCAGGTCTCAGAAACCACCAGGATGTCAGGTTTCATGTGTGTGATCCAAGCCTGAATAGGACCTAACTTACTTAGGCGACTGCACACATTAATATGGAGGCTACTTAGACCTTTTAGGTTGATAAGGTCGCAAGGAGCAGAGATAGATGGGGGGGGGGCCTGGGTTCAGTTCTATGCTGCTAGAACAGAGCAGAAGCATGAATAGTGTCATTTTAAGGGCTCTCAACACAATCTTAATGGATCGTGCCCAAACCCATTTGTTTTGATGAGGTGGGCAAGGCATATCGTAGTTTAAGAAGATGCCAAGTGCTCCCAAGGTTGCATGTAGAAGTACCCTGGCCTGGTGCTGTAGGGGGGAAAGGTGTACCTGTTGGGATTTGCTAAGTCCAATGCACATATTAAACATCTGTGACGAAGTCCCAATGTGCCACAGCAGCAGAAAAGGGTATGCCAACGATGAGGACATGAAAGAATCAGTAAAGGGGACATCATTACATGGTGGGGCATTCCCAAATGAAGGATGGGTCCCTATGTGGGGAGCTAGCAAAAAAGGCATAAAATTGGCCATAAGGCCTATGAGCAATAAGGGCTACATTCCTTCAGAGATGAGGTGTATACTAGTGTAATCTACGTATACCTTTGAACAAGGCAACTTAGGGCCTATGGGGGAGAGAGGGCAGGAGTGAAAATACACTAATTGAGGAGTACTGAGCAATGGGGGCCAGCTAGATCTCTTTGGCTTGCGCCGAAGACCAAATGGGTAGAGATTTGGGTGTTGAAGGAGGGGCCAATAGGCAGAATGATGGTGGCCAATAGTGAAGAGGGTTGGGGGCAGGAGGAGGGGCTAAGGCGTATTTAATTAAGGCAGAAGAAGGGGGTGGAGGAGAGATGGCCAAAAAAAACCCTAGTAGAGTTCACAAAGGGCAGAAAAGTAGTCAGAAATTCAAGCAGGAGTCCCAGGAGAGCTGCAGCCAATCGGCGCGGGAAAGTTGTAAGAACTACAGCCAATCGGGAGTAGCCAGTCCAAGCTGCGGCCAATTGGAGTCCCTGAAAGCACTCCCAGGGAGAGTGAGCTTATTAGCTGACTTGGAGACTTGCCAGCGGGCAACGGAGTGAGAAGCAACCGGCAGCAGTTCCAGCCACAGCCGCTGAGTGTGGGATGCCCAACCTGGGGCTATCCCAACTTGGAGGCTTGCTGGCGGGCAACAGAGCAAGGAGCGACTGTTGGTGGTTCTAGCCGTGGCCACTGAGCATGGGATGCCTGACCTGGGGCTAGCCTAAGGGAAAATCAGAGAAGCGGTGGTTAGGGTAAAACACTTGTTCAAAATAATTGTGTAGGTAATCGGGGGGGGGCGTGGGAAGGCTCTGTAATAAGGAGGATCAGAGTAGCAGAAAGGGAGAGGGGGTGGGCAGCTAGACAGAGACAATGGGGCTGATTTCAACAGGTGTCCCTCACAGCGACAATCTCAACAAGTTTTGGGAATGTCACTGTGAGGGACCTGAGGGCAAACTTTTGCCCTTTCATCGACTTTTACCCCCCCCAGACCTCTGACTCTGAGTTAGTTATTTTAAGAAGGGGGGGCAGGGCGCAGTCCCCCTCATGAGAGGTTCAGGGGCGCAGCCCCTTTATAGAAAACACACCGATGTCTGACAAGCAAAATTTTGCCTGTTGACATCGGGGATCTCGCTATGCCAAACATCGACAACAGTGTTGTCGATTTGGCATAGGTAAACCACTGCTGCCTTGTCTCTTAAACCTCTGAATACCTTGGATGCTTCATAGCGGATCCCCAGTTTGGAAACAGGCCAGTGAATATGGGTGATAACTCAGGATCTCTGTAGCTTCCAGTTTGTAATTAACTGAATATTTGCCCATAAGACTGAAACTTGATTAATTATATGATGAAACCCACCAATGTGCTTAAAAAAGTTCTTGTTGTTATCCAATGGTCTTTATTTAGACTTAATAATGAACTGAGCTTTTTTGGTGTGTCTTTTTATTATTTGTATAATGATGAGAAAAATAGAAAAAGTGATAATTTCATTAGACCTTATTTTTTAGTTTTTAATATAAGGAGGTCAGAAGATCTTGCCATGAGCATATTAGTATTCCTCCAAATTAGTTGTAAAACTACTTTAAGTATCAATATGAATTTAGTGGATGTGAGTTTTTGTTATCAAACTGCAATTAATAATGAAGCATTAGGAAGTCAAAAGGTCTTGCCATGAGCATATCAGCATCCTTTTAAATTAGTTGTAAATAGTTGTAAATCACCTCTAAATACAAGTTTTTTGATTTGAAATGTTGCCACTAATCATGAGATAATGAAAGGAGGTCAGTAGGTCATATTATGTAATTCTGTGATGTCATCAAAAATTGACTATTTAAATTGGCTCAGTTGTAAGCTCCCTGGTGCCCCCTAAGGGAGGCTTGGATAGCCGAAGTGCAGGGGCAGAGCCATACTAAGAGCTCCTTGTAAACACTGGTGAAATAAACCTGGAAGATTTGAAATCCAAGTCTCTGGGAACTCAGCCTGACTGCCTCCCTAAGTCATGTCAAGCCTTCCATTTAGCTCTGTTCGCAGATATATAACATAGCACCCTGCACCAGTTATGTAATAAAAGAAATCTGTGTCAGCATAATGAGAACAGCTCATCCCAACTGAAGCCCTAAACTGTGGAGTCATATTTACAATATTGTGTCTTGTTGGTTAATGCAGATCAGTTTGGTGTTTAACCGCATCCATATGTCATGCTGGGTATTCAGACAGTATATACAGCACTACAAACAAAAGATCTGCACTAAGGTGACCTGGGTTGCTCAGCGACAACTTCTGACTACAAGAAAAACAGTCAGAGCACTTATCCAGGGCATATCAGTGGAAACAAGCATTTGTCAATGACAAATGTTGATTGCGTTGATCCATTGAGCTCGCTCACTGCCCCTGTGTCACTTGCTCGTTCTGTTTCTCCTGGTGCTGCAGGCTGCTCTTTTGTACTGGACTCCTGCCTGCGTTGGCACATTTTCTGCCCACAAAGAAATCCACAGCAATCTCGATAAAGCTCCATTGAGCTTGCTCACTCCCCCTCTCTCACTCGCTCATTCCGTTTCTGCCGGCGCTGCAGGCTGCCCTTTTGTACTGGGCTTCTGCCTGCATTGGCACCTTTTTCTGCCCACAATGAAATCCGCAGCTGTCCCGACAGAGGTCCATTGAGGTCACTCACTCCGCCTGTCTCACTTGCTCATTCAGTTTCTCCTAGTGCTGCAGGCTGCCATTTTGTAGTGGGCTCCTGCATCTGTTGGTGCCTTTTTCTGCCTACAAAGAAATCTGCAGCAGTCCCAACAGAGCTCCATTGAACTCGCTCACTTCCCCTCTCTCACTTGCTCATTCTGTTTCTGTCGGCACTGAAAGCTGCCCTTTTGTACTGGGCTCCTGCCTGCATTGCAAGCTTCTTCTGGCCACAAAAAAATCTGCAGCAGTCACGACAGAGCTCTGTTGAGCTCGCTGACTCAGTCCCCCTCTCTCTCATTCATTCTGTTTCTCCCGCAGCTGCAGGCTGCCCTTTTTTACTGGGCCCCTGCGTGCATTGCTGCCTTTTCCGCCCACAAAAAAATCTGCAGTGGTCCCAACAGAGATCCGTTGCAGCTCACTCACTCCCCCTCCCTCACTCGCTCGTTCTGTGTCTCCCGCTGCTGCAGGCTGCCCTTTTGTACTGGGTTCCTGCCTGCGTTGGTGGCTTTTTCTGCCCACAAAGACATCTGCAGCAGTCCTGACACAGCTCTGTTGAGGTCGCTCACTCCCCCTCTCTCACTCGCTCATTCTGTTTCTGCCGGCACTGCAGGCTGGCCTTTTGTACTGTTTGAAACCACACAAGCATGCTGCGATCAGTAGAAAAATTGGGGTGGTGCTGTAAGGTAAGGGCAGCCAGCCTAAAAGTACTTCAAGTCCAAAAAACTCAGCACTCTTAGCCTGTAACAGGATAAATCCAGGTCCAGTCTGAGAAATATAAAGAAATGTAGTATTTTATTACAAGCAAATGCACACAAGGACTGACAGGCACACAAACAATACAAAGCGCTTACTAGCCCCAGTGCTTCAACTCACAAATGAGCCTTCATCAGGTGGGTGAAGGGTTACATGGTGGAAAATGCTCCTATATAGTCTGTTCAATTAAAACAATAAATCAATTAATCAATAAATCAAAACACGTGAAAAATCAAGAACCATCTCAACTTCAATCTATGAACAGTGTAATACCAATATCAAGTCACTAGATGGTGCTATTGTAATGAAGCACATACATCCTAAATATGAACACAAATGTGTATGTTCACAAAACACTGACATAAATGATAGCAAATGATGAATGAAATGGATACATAATAGATCAAACCTCCAGCAAATCCTGGTTACAGTCAGTGTAGTAACTGCAAGGCAACCAAAATAAAAGACCTCCTAGAGAATAAGGACCAGGTAGCTGGAGGACAGCCAGATGAGATGAAAATAAGCCTATGAGAGAGAAAGAAAAGTTATTTATCAAATACAACATATTGTGAAAACATTATATCTGTATCCTTTGACATAATTTATAATTTCATTATCTTTTCAAGAATACAGTGAGCACACAAATCAGCATCATATCTAGCAGGATCTATTTAACATTACTTCATTTACTTTAAAAAAGGTTTCAAATCCCATTTGTCATTAGGTCCCTGAGGTTTAACACTATGTAAAGTGTGAATCCAAAAGCTCTCACGCTGTAATAAGTTGGGTCTGTCACCTCCATTTTTCATTTGTGGCACATGTTCCAGTCCTACAAATTTTAAACCATCTGGTTTTGACTTATGTAAATCTGAAAATTGTGTGCCAACTGGAGTGTCTTGTCTGCCATGTATAGTCAAATGAGTATGTTCCTGTACCCTTTGTTTTAGAGGTCTGACAGTCTTCCCAACATACATCAAGTTACAGGTGCACCATAATACATAAACAATATTGGGGGTATAACATGTAATAAGTTCCCTAATTTCAACTTTTCAACTTTGATGTTCACATGCAGGGGATGTATGAATTCCTTAGTTGGTACACCAAATTTACAAATATTGCAGTGACTACATCTGTAGTAACCACTTGGATGACATGGAAACCATGTATTAGCAGTTTTGGCCAGTGCAGGGGTCCTATCAATTTGTCCCTAAGATTCTCACTCCTATTAAAAGTAACTCTGAGTTTAGGACCCACAGATGCTCCCACTATGTTATCACCCAATAGGATGGGCCAATTTGTATGTATAACATTAGCTATCTGGCCTGCAACATGGTTAAAATCCATAACAAAAGTACATGGCATATTATCCTGTGTTTCATTTGTCCTATGCACTTGCTTGAGAAGATTATCTCTGCTCATTTTTTGAACCCTTTCTCTTGTTTGTTACAAGAGTTTTTTTATCATAGCCCCTGGCTTTAAACCTCCTCAGCAGTTCATCAGTTTGTGCAATAAAATCATTATCTGAGCAACAGTTTCTTCTAAGTGTCAATATTTGTCCAAATGGAATGGAGTTTTTAAGGCTAAGAGGATGGGCACTACTGGCCAACAGTAATGAGCTGATGGCCGTATTCTTTCTGAAACATCTGGTCTCTATTCTATTTCCATTGATAAAAAGACAAAGGTCTAGAAAAGAAATACTGAATGGATCAGTCACATATGTGAATTTCAGATTGTGCGTGTTGTTATTGAGCCATCCCATAAATTCAGAAATGGCATCAATTGGTCCTTCCCAGATACATAAACCATCGTCAATAAAGCAATGACAATGTGCGATGTTATTAACAAATGGGTTGATGTCAGAAAACACAACAGTATTTTCCCAAAGTCCTAAAAACAGATTGGCATAGCTGGGTGCCATTGATGCACCCATAGCAGTGCCGCATCTCTGTAAATAAAATTCACCTCGAAATTCTAAATAATTATGTGTCAATAAAAATTCAGTTGCTTCCAAAATAAATTCATGTGGAATGTTTTCAATTTTGGATAGTTCTTCCGTCTAATATCTTATTGCCTCCAAGCCCATATGGTGTTGAACCGAAGTATATAAGGAGTCAACATTTATCCCCAAGTCAATGATACCCTGGTTTCCACTCTATGTTTTTTGTAATGTTAAGTATGTCTTTACTATCCTTAATGTATGAAGGAAGATCAACAACTTTAAATTGTAAAAAAAGTCTATAAATTTCCCTAGGTTTTGCATGAAGGAGCCACATCTGGATACTATGGGTCTACCTGGTGGTTTTAATGTAAAAACTCGGAATAGTAGGATTATCTTGCCAAATAAAGTTGTATTTTTTTTCAGAAATTAGACCACTATCTACAGTGTATTTAAGCAATTGAAACAGTTCTTTTTTAAATCTTGAGTTAGATCAGAGGGTAACTTGCAGTAATGATTTGCATCATTAAGCAAAGTATATGCTATATTGCTATAATATTCAGTGTCCATTACTACAATGTTACCCCCTTTATCTGCTGGCTTAGTCACTATACACTGATTTTTAGAAAGACCTTCCAAGGCAATTGTTTCATCCCGTGTTAAGTTATATCTAGGGTTAGCTTTATTATTCAAAATTTCTTGTATTTGCTTGTACACTACCCTTTCAAACACCTGTATAGTGGGATTATACACATTTGGACAAAAGGTAGAGGTACCTGTAAATTTACTGTTTCTTAAGGATGAAATACATCGATTAGCATTTAAAATAGTATTACCTGCAAGTTGAGACTGAGGAATCAACAAATCAGCCTCCACTTGTTCTCCTGAGCTCCTGCCTGCGTTGGCACCTTTTCCTGCCCACAAAAAAAACTACAGCAGTCCCGACAGAGCTCAGTTGAACTTGGTCACTCCCCCCCAAGTCGCTCGATCCTAATCTGTCCCAAACACTGATTTCCGACAGCAACTGCAATATTCTGCACCGGAAGCGTGGAAACACATTTCGGCCAGGATGTGAAAAATGACAGCTGTATTGTTCATAAGGAGGTGTGAACAAATGCCAGTGTTGAAAATCTGGCATGAAAATATTCCTAATTTGCAAACTTACAGGAGTGCTTGGAAACTGCACAACACATGCTTGTAACACAGTCATTTTTTGGAGTTTCATCACAACATTTTCAACATAGGCATTTTAGGACCTCTGCACATGAACAGTGTCAGTGAGATTTTCTTAATGTGTCCAAACACTGATTTCCCACAGCGACCGCACTATTGTGCACCGGAAGAGCGAAAACACATTTCATCTAGGATATGAAAAATGGCAGCTGCACTGTTCATAAGAAGGTGTGGAAAAATGGCAATGTTGAAATTCTGGAGTGAAAATATTGTAAAGTTGCAAAGGTATGAGTGTACGTGAAAACTGCACAATGCACATTTGTAACACACACATTTTATGGACTTTCATCACCAAATTTTCAACACAGGCATTTTAGGACCTCTGCTAATGAACAGTGTCACTGTCATTTTCTTAATGTGTCCCGAACATGGATTTCCCACAGCGACCACGCTATTTTGCTCCGGAATGCGAAAACATATTTCGGCCAGGATGTGAAAAATGACAGCTGTACTGTTCATAAGGATGTGCAGAAGAATGGCAATGTTGAAAATCTGGAGTGAAAATATTATTAATTTGCCAAGTTACGAGCGTATGTGCAAACTGCGCAACGCACGCTCGTAACATAGTCATTTTATGGCATATCGTCACCAAATTTTCAACATAGGCATTTTAGGACACCTGCTCATGAACAGTGTCACTGCCATTTTCTTAATCTGTCCCAAACACTGATTACCCACAGCAATTGCGCTATTCTGCACCAGAAGTGTGAAAACACATTTTGGCCTGGATGTGGAAAATTACAGCTATACTGTTCACAAGGAGATCTGAAAAAATGCCAATGTTGAAAATCTGGTGTGAAAATATTGCAAATTCGCAAAGTTATGAGTGTGCAAAGCAACTGTGCCCATTTAACCCATATAGCCCATATAACTACTGGCCCATATCTATACTACCACCCCTCTCTAAAGCTCTTGAATGGATTGTGGCTGATCAACTATCAGACTACCTACAAAAGTACGATCTACTCTGCATTCAGCAGCACGGTTTTAGGAAAGGACACAGTACGTCGACGGCCCTGCTAGACTTCTCAGGTGAAACTCACAAAGCCTTGGACAAGGGTCAGTTAACCGGAGCTGTCTTCATAGACCTCACAAAGGCCTTTGACACTGGTCACCATAGCCTTCTAATCTCTCTTCTGCTCAACATCGGACTAGCTGAGGGACCAGGAGCCTGGGTAGAAAGTTACTTGTCACAACGTTCTCAAACAGTAAAAATGTCTGAGGTTCTATCTGACTTCAAACCGGTCCTCTCTGGTGTCCCCCAGGGCTCAATTCTAGGTCACCTCCTCTTCAGCCTATTTCTAAGCATGCTTCCCAAATCCTGCCCTGAAAAATTAATACTCTATGCTGATGATGCTGTAATTATCTCCTCTCATAAGGACCCAAATCCACTATGACAAAGCTTGCAGCTTGCTTTCTCATGTGTTGAAAAGTGGTTCCTTGAGCACAAGCTGGTCCTAAATAAAAATTAAAAAAAAGTCATGCTTTTCACCGGTCATCAAAACAGGAATAGGCATACCCCACTCATCATAAAAACTTCTCTAGGAAATACTCTAGAACAAGTGAACACCTTCAAATACCTTGGTATTACTTTTGACGAATGTCTTACTTTTGCAGCCCATATCGATAACACTGCTAAAACAGTGCACCAGCGCATGGGAATTTTATATCGGAACGGTCAATTTTTCAACCAAGCTTCCTTGAGGATTGCTGTTCAAAGCTCCATCATCTCAATCATAGACTATGGTCTAATTGTCTATGGCTCAGCGAGTACCACTGCACTAAAGCGCATCTCAACTGCACTAAACAAAACCTGTTGACTCCTCACTGGAGCGCACAGATGGACCCACACTTGTGACCTCTACATGGCAACCGGTTGGTTACATCTCTCCAATTGCCTTATGTATCTCACCTGTGTGATGGCAAAAAAATCAATCCTGGGACTCACTCCTCCATGTATCCGGGATCTGCTCTGCCTGAACAATGGCTCTCGTTCCACCAGAAGTTCAGACCACCAACCTTTCCTTGTCCCTAGATGCCGGACGTCTCTGGGACAAAGATCTTTTGCCTACCGTGCCCCTACCTCGTACAATGCCCTTAACCTGCCCTCTCTATCCTCCACAACTTTGGGAGCTTTCAAATCCATACTATACGCTCACCTCACAGCCTCCAGCTCCTGTGACTGCTTTGACTAAAGTCTCATTCCCTCTTAGTGCACTTACTTTTTGTCTCACCCATCCACCATGGTCTCATCATTGACAAAGACAAACTGAGTACCACTAACCTGGTTCTGTCTGCTTCTAACTTCATATTTCTCCCTCTCCTCCCCCTCAAGCTCACCAAATCATTATTCCTTGCCCTCTACACTGCCTCTGGGTTTCCTTTTCTTTTTTTCTTTTCTTTTCTCTCCTCTTTTCTTTCCATACATATATGCTACTGTTTAAGTTGTGAACTTGTTAAATGGCTTACTGATTGTGTGTAACACTGTCTACTATGTTTTTTGTACTTAATGACGTGGAACCTTTGTAAAAGAGCCTTGGCTCAAAGGTATTAATTCCTAGAACAATATACTAAACTAAACTGTGCAACGCACGCTCATAAAACAGTCATTTTTTTGATTTTTCCTACCAAATTTGCAACATAGGCTTTTTGAGAGCCCACCTCATGAAGACTGGCACTGTTGTTTCATTAATTGGTCCTGAAAGGGGATCCCACACAGTGACTGCAAAATCACCTTTTGGGGCTGAATAATGCAATGACAGTGCCAGAATTCATGAAGAGGGGTCCCAAAACCCCCATGTTGAAAATTTGGTGCCAAAATTTCAAAAAATGCCTGAGATATGCATCAAAGTTGAAAAAGTCCTATTTATTCCGTTATACAGCTTACTGGCATATCCTCTGTTCACAGTCGGCTTTGAAGAGTGCAGATGTGTTCCCGGTCCACCGAAGATGGTCGTGCCGGACTCCAGAGGTAAGTATGGGGTGAGAGGGGGGTTGTGTGGGGAGGCAGGGTACTCAGTGGGTGGGTCCGGGTTGTGACAGGGGGGCAGGGAGACCACCAAGGGACCATTTCCTTTTTCCACAGGGAAAAAAAATTACTGTGGTATCATTTTTGTTTTTACAGGGGCATGTGGCACACTGGGGTGGGCTCCCAGCATGCCAATAGAGTCTTTTTTTGGGGGGGGCAGCTGTAGTCGACAGGGGAATGGCACCCCCATAAGCACACAACAAAGGGGTTATGTTATGTCGACGGGGATTGGGCACCCCTGTCGGCACACAACAAAAGTGCAGGGGGTGACATTATGCCAGCAGGAACTGGGCACCCCATTGGCACACAACAAAAGCATGGGGGATACATAATGCTGATGGGGAGCTCACTCCCCATCAGCAACATCAACCTTGGGGCACTGAAGCTGATGGGGATTGGGGCCCCCGTTGGCAAACAAACACGTTGGGGGGGACACATGCAGCTGAGGGGGATTGGGCACCCCCTCAGTAGGGGGGGCTTAATATTGTTTGTGAACACGGTGGTAAGCCACCGCCATGTTCACAAACAGTATCACTGCAAGAAGGTTCCACCCAGCAATGACGGGTTGCTTCCTCATTGCAGTGAATGGCTTACGCTGCAAAGATGAGGTGGCCCCTGATTGCAGCAGCTGAAACCTTACAAGGTTGTGGCATGCTGGCTGAACTAGTGTCAGGAGCAGCATGCCATGGCATTGGGGAAAGCGGGCCAAGCCTTTAAAGGCTGTGGGGGCATTGGTCACAACAGTGCCGGGCCTCCACACCCTGCTTCTGGAAAGCTGCCACAATATGTTTCTTGCGCATGTACACAATCAACATAAAAAAGAGTGAAGAGTCCTCCTGGGTCAGGGGAACCACACAATTGATCTTATATCCTACACACAATACAGATCAATTGTGTGATTTCTCTGACCCAGGAGAGTCGGTCTGGCTGTGTATGGCACAATAAATGAAGCACCAAGTCATGAAATTAACGTTTGCTGAACTCATTCATTTTTTCCATGGATATGCCCTGGGCAAGTGCTATGACTGTCTTGTAGTATGTACAGCATCTTGTTACCTGAAATCCTGACTATCCAGACTCCTAATTATCCAAACTTTTCTGATGTCTCCCATGCAGTTTGCAATATTGAGATTGTACTGTATTTTAAAATTGATAACTGAGAAAGGCACACTGAGCCAAGTCTTGTTTCCAGGTGCGACCCAGGGGAACGACTACAGGAGGAACAGTGAAACATAATGCAGTACATTACATGATGCAGATAAAGTGCAGACCTTGTACAGTAAGAATATTTAACTGGTGGAAACGTGGAACAGGATAAAGTGCAAATATGTTGTGCAAGCACAAGTGCAAATGGAAGACTGAGACTGGCATCACAGCAGTACAAAAGCAGTCAAAACTGTGGCAGGGTGACCCCTGCCATTGTTTTGTGATTCATAAATAGTGCTCCAGAGTTGTGAATTGTAAATGGTACTGTCACGATAAAGTCTTCCACAAGGCAATGGTTAATCAGTATAGGAAGCATTGCTTCAGTTTAGTTACTCCATTCTGCGAAAAAAAAAATAAGAAAACCTCATACTCACCTCTTCTTTATATTTTTAGCTGTGCAGCTTCTGTTCTGTCTAATTTATTACTACATCTCCTGAACGGATCACCCAGGAGGATTCCCTTGTGTCTTATGTTTGTTTTTCTCCCTCTCTCTCTCTCTCTTTCTCTGTCTTTTCAACCCCCTTCCCCACCCATTTATGGAAGTGACGACATGTTAATTCATTGTAGTTCCTGTTTTCTTCTTTAAGCATCTTTTTATCTCCCTGGTGATAGTAGCAGAAACACTTGTATGAACTCATGTATGTTTATTTAATTATCCTGACTCTAGTGGGTTAGTAGTGGCCCAGGAACAGGAAAGTCTGGGGCTCAGGACGTGCTTCAGCTGAAGTGAACAGCCCCCCCCCAACACACACAAAACATTAAAAACAAGTGAGAATGTAATCTATAATGTCCCTGAGAAGACTTGTGTAATAAATGTGAATAGATATAAAACATTCAGGACTGATGTTCTGTTTTAAAATGGAGAAATAAGCAATATAGGAACAGTCACAAAGTTTTAAAAATACAGCATTGGAAGTTGGAACAAACTGTTTTCTTCCTGTTTGCTTTGGTTACCTTTTAACTGTTAAGTTCATCTAAAAGGCAGTTCTCAGTGCAACAAGAGTTTCCCTTAACTTACCCTAGCTGGGAGACTAAGAGTGGCTTGGGTTGATTCTCATCAGACAGCTAACTTATTATGTTTGCTTGCACTCATGTGCAAGAAACAGTGCCATCATCTGAGTTTTTCAGAGGTGTGTCAGCATCTTCCAATTCAGTCAGTGTGTTTGCAGGCATGGTCACAGTTCTCCAATCACTGCTGAAGCTGTCTATGACAGCAGTTGAAAATGCAGTGGCATACAGTTGAAAGAGGGAGCTACGCTTCAGTGAGCAGCTCCTCCCCCCCACACACAGATCAACTGTGTCGGTTGCCTGATAGAATGGTGTAGTCTTGTCTAGCTTAGAGAGACAAGCCACACATCATTACTTTAATAAACTGTTCCCTGCCAAAGCAGGACCACCAAAATGTGCGGATGCCTAACAGTCCTTACACACGCCAGCTCTCCAAAGCACACCTTCATGGACTCCATGGGTTCTAATCCTCCAGAAAAAAAAATACCTCAGCATTTGATGTGAAAACTCAGACTTCTTTGTATGTGTAATTCCAAGCACTTTCTCTTACTAGACTCTGTCAATGTGAACTCCTCACTGCTAAAACCTATGCAAACGAACTTGAGCATACTGTACTACCTGCAGCTGAAGCAAAGAACAGCCAGAATGCACAAAGGAGAACATACTGCTATGCATTTCAGCAGCGGCCGAGGCTAGGAGGTTTCATGACTGAAGCACTTTAATCGCCTTTTAATGCTGACTAACACACCTTGTGGTAATTCACTAAACTGCACACTTAGTCTGGTAATGCAGCTTCAAAATATTTTTTTCTCTGAATTGCCGTGAGCTGGCATTTAGATAGAATCACACAGCTCTTTCTCAAATCAGATGCTCAATGAAGTCACATCACCTTGTGACCCTAAACATCTTTGGGTTGGACATGTGCCCTAACAAAATAGCGAAAACTAGGTATAGAAAAAGAAAACACAAATTCAACTGTAGCTCACAATCGAATCCACCCTTTTCTCCGGTGAATCTGAAGCCGCCTAACAGCCCACCCCTGGGTGCTCATGTACTCCCTCAACCCACACAACATATGGCCGTCGGGGGTGCTGTTGCATTTTATTTCATAATTTCCTGATCCTGTTGCTGCCACCATACTGATACAGTAATACTTTTTATGGCTTGAAAACTGCTTGACATTAGCTGAATTATAAATGGCATCCCTGTTTGACGCTGTGGTGCGGAATATGATGGTGCTCAAATTTTAAGCCAAGTATTACATGCAGATATGTTGTTATTGACTCATGTCACTTACCATTTTATACATCTATTGATTTTTTCAATTCGCTTTTGCTGACAAATGTTGATCGCAGGGATTCTGGTGTCACAATTCAGTTCAGCGACATGTAACATCTTAGTACAGATGCTAAGTAACTGTTTTAAAATGCTGAAAAAGTTAACAGCAATGAAAGTGCATGAACTTCTTTCTTCCGTGTCTGGAGTTGTAGTGGTGTTATTGGCAAGTGCATGTCCCTTTGCGCCAGATCTATCAGTGAGATGTCTATTCTGTGCAATGGACAGTGGCTGAATGTTATCAGCTGACAGTTTTCATTTCATTATCAACAGATAAATATTCAGGGCTTTGAAAATGCAACTTTGCTGGTAACACAGTTTCATACCCCCAAGTGTCTCATCAGTTAGTGGTTATATCTTAACCGATGATCACAAAAAGTATGAAAAAGATTTGCCGCTGAGTAATGTAAATGCCAATCCACCTAAGCACCTTTAGGCTGCAAACATAATTTAAACGTATAGGGATTCTGGACCGGTGTATCACTGCTTGGCACAGCAATGGTTAATAAGTTTAAGCACATTCTCAGGACATTGTTTCACTTGCCCCCTCTCCCCACTACGATCCTGGTCACCTGAAATAAACCTGACATTTTAGTATCTGTTTTACATCTTGGCTCAGTTAGGCAATCAACGCTGTAAGAACATAAACGGATATATAAATGGGGACTATAAGAACATGGTCACCTGAAATAAACCTGACATTTTAGTGTCTGTTTTACATCTTGGCTCAGTTAGGCAATCAGCGCTGTAAGAACATAAATGGACATATACATGGGGACTATAAGAACATGCCGTGGGTGCTTCTGCCTTAGTCCAGCTGTGTAACATCAGCCTGAAGCTCAGGTAAAGCTTACTGTCTACCACTTTGTTCACCCCCCCATGTACCTGTACCATTTCACATCCTCCCTTGCCTTAGTCCAGCTGTGCTACATCAACCTGAAGCTCTGGTAGGGCTTACAGTCTACCACATTGTTCACCCCCCCCATGTACCTGCACCATTTCACATCCTCTCTTGATCTACAGTGAGTGGATCCCTCATTCATACATCACATATGCACGCACAAAAATTAAAAAAAACAGCCTTCAAAAATTAAGATACATTTATTATGTTTGTTATGTTTGCTTGCACGCATGTGCAAGAAACATAGTGCCATCATCCGAGATTTCGGAGGTGTGTCACCCGCTCTTCCAATTCAATCAGTGTGTTGGCAGGCGCGGCCCCTGTAAGCCAATGCATGCTGGAGCTGTCTATGACAAGCTCCAAAATGCAGTGGCATACAGTTCAAAGGGGGAGCTACACTTCAGTGAGCAGCAATAAGATATTGCTTGCTCATGCGCAGCTCCACCCCCACACACATCACGCACACACAGGCATGTGCGCCCCCACGCATGCACGCACACACTGTATAGCCGACGGGGGTGCCCAATCCTCCATCGGCTGTGCTGCACTCCCCCCACCCTCCAAAGCCTTCCAAATGCCATGCTGGGTGCCCACCCCAGCATGGCAACTCATGATATAGCTGGGGGGTGCCTAATCCCCCGTCGGCTCCACTGTCCTCACCCCCCCTGAGTACTGGGTGCCACGCTGGGAGCCCACCCCAGCATGGCAATCAATGCTTTGGGCGACGGGGGTGCCCAATCCCCATCGGGTTGAATCCTCTAACTGTTCTTGTGCCATACTGGAGCCCACCCCAGCATGGCAAACGTCCTGCGCTATCATTGGAAACAAAAGAACACCTGTGAAGAAAAAATGGTCCCACGTAGTCTCCTGGCCCCCTCCCACAACCCGCACCCACCACTGCACCCCTGCCTCCCCACCCCCTCACCCCCATACTTACCTCTGGACCTCGGTGCAACGATCTTGTGGACCGGGAACATCTGCACTCTTCAAAGCCGACCGCGAACTGAGGAAATGCCGTAAGCTGTATAATGGGCTAGATAGGGGGTTTTCAACTTTGTTGCATATCTCAGGCATTTTTGGAATTTTTGTACCAAATTTTCAACATGGGGTTTTTGGAACCCCTTCTCATGAATGATGTCACTGTCATGGCGTTATTCGGGCCCGAAGGGTGATTTCGCAGTCACTGCATGAAATCACCTTCGGGACTGATTAATGAAATGACACTGCCAGTGTTCATAAGGTGGGCTCTTAAAAAGCCTATTTTGAAAATTTAGTTGAAATTGAAAAACGACTATTTCTGGCGTGTTGTGCAGTTCTATACTGCAGCCGAAGTTCAAAATTTTCAATATTTTCACTCCAGATTTTCAACATTGACATTTTACCACACTTTCTTATAAGTAGTACAGCTGTCATTTTTCACATCTCACCCAAAACGTGTTTCCGCCCATGTAGCGCACAATGGCGCAGTCGGTGTGCTAAATCAATGTACAGGACAAATTAAGAAAATCACAGTGACACTGTTCATGAGCAGAGGTCTTAAAATGGCTATGTTGACATTTTGGTGAAAACATTCCTAAAAATGACTGTTTTATGAGCGTGCGTTTGCACAGTTCCTATGCATGCTCATAAGTTTGCAAATTTAATATTTTCACTCCAGATTTTCAACATTGCCATTTTATTACACTTCCTTATGAACAGTACAGCTGCCATTTTTCATATGCTGCCCCAAATGTGTTTTTGCACATGTAGCACACAATGGTGCTGTTGGTGTGTGAAAGCAATGTTTGGGACAGATTAAGAAAATCACAGTTACACTGTTCATGAGCAGAGGTCTTAAAATGGCTATGTTGAAAATTTGGTGACAAAAGTCCATAAAATGACTGTGTTATGAGTGAGCATTGTGCAGTTTCCACACATCCTCGTAAGTTCATGACTTTGTAATATTTTAAGTCCAGATTTTCATCAGTGGCATTTTTCCACACTGCCTTATTTACAGTACAGCTGTCATTTTTCACAACATGGCCGAAGTGTGTTTTCACACTTTCAGCGCAGAGATGCATGGTCGCTGTGGGAAATTATTGTTCGGGACAGATAAAGAAAATCACAGTGATACTGTTCATGATCAGAGGCACCAAAATGCCTGAGTTGACAATCTGCTGTAAAAATAATCCCCAACCTAATTATATTTATGGTGTGCGTTGCACAGTTTCTATGTACGCTCATGACTTTACCATTTTTTTAAATATTTTTACTGCAGATTTACAACATTGCCATTTTTTACACCTCCCCATGAACAGTACAGCTGTCATTTTTTACATCCTGTTCGGAATGTTTTTGCACCTGTGGTGCTAAATGCCGTAGTCACTGTGCATAAGCAGCTTTCGGCTAAGAAACTGATATTCCCCCTGTTCATGAGGTGGGGTTACAAAAGCCATGTTGAACATTTGGAGTGAAAATACCAATGAATGCCTGAGGTATTAGGGTTTTCAACCATAACGCCCAACCCTGTAGAGAATGACAGGCATCAGGGGTGTGACTTGGGATTCTTGCCTGTAATGCTCATACCATTCCACACCCTGCAGCCAGTGAGAAGCATTGAGGTACGCCTTGGACTCTTCGGCCCCAAAGTTCACCCCATTCTCCTATATCGCACCCATCCTGCTGTATTTCCTAATGGAATGGGGTGCGCATAAGGACCAAAGACCCCAAGGAACACCGTGACACTTGCCAGTGTCTGCAGGGTGGGGTGTACTGAAATGGCGCGGCCGTTATGGCTGATGACCCAAAGGCACACCCCAATGCCTGTCACTCTCTGCAGGGTGGTGGTGGGGTTGGCTTCAGTTCAATACTACACTGTCATTACTATTACACAGCTCTGTAACTTCTACACTACCACTGCCAATGCCAGCAAGCAAACATTTGGCATTGACAAATGCTTGTTTCCCTATAGGTCTGGCCGTACCTAGAATTGCTGGCTTTATAGAATATGGATCAGAGAGTAGAGACTGTTAAGTGGGAGGATCCAAATAATTTAGGGAAGTATGCTAAAAACTCTTTTGTAGAGCAAAGATGAATCATGTGCTTAGTGAATATGTATAATATTGTTTTTCTGTTGTGATGTTTCATTATTCCTGTTTATTTTGTAATTTTGTTGCACTAAATGTTAATGATGTAAATTGTAGTATGGCTGACAGATCATGATTGCCTGTGCTATAAAAAGGCTCTCTGCAGTATTTAGCCAGTCAGCTACAGAATTGCAAGAAAGACAATAACTGAGACAGCACAGAGAAAGCCTACGCAAAACCAGTCTCTGAAGTAGCCAGACTTGAAATAACTATTTTATTATTTTGCATCCGTCAAAGTGTCTTAAGACTGCCAAAAGCAAAGAAACTCTGGCATCCTGTGGTAATTTCACCTAACTTCTTGGCTGCTGTGTCCTTTATCAATACCTACACTTCCATATGCTGTAGGGTACAGTTGTGTTGATGGGACTCAAAATCCTACAATACCAGAATCACTATGGGGATCATCTATGGGAAACAAGTGCAGGTGGGTGGCAGGAGGAGTTTTAGCTGATGCTTGAGGGACACTAAGGAGGTGGAATGGCAAATGGATAGAGGGAACTGGTTCCATAATGATGATAAGCGATAGGAGAAGGCAGATTGCCCAGCAGAGGAATGGGGTGAGGAGTAGAGATGGGTAAAGTTCGCTCTGCGGAGTGTTTTGTGGAATCAAGATGAATTCGCGGAGTGCTCTGCAATGCACAGTGGAGTACTTTGCATTATAATGGGCAACGTAAAGTCCATTGAAGACAATGACTTCACATTACTCTGCCTTCCCAAACCACTACTCCACCAAATTGTAAGGTGAAGTACATTGAGAAAAATGTACTTCACCTCATTTCGCCTTGTTTTTAAGCTCCAAAGGTGAATTTTGCAGTGATTCATGGGATTTCAGGTCACATGGGCTCTAGATTGTTCTGCACAGCCTCAGTTCAGGGTAGTGTGTGTAGGAAGCTATAGGAGACAGTCTGCTGTGAGAGCTCTCTGTGATTCAAACCTTCTAAAAGCTGTTATAAGTCTTTTTGAGTCATTTTTTTTGCTGAAACTTTAATTCATCAATTGTAAGAAACCCTCCTGTGCTCATGTCATCAAGCGTTTATTGTTTGTGTGCAGATTTTAAATGTTGATGTACAACATTCAGTCTGTGTACTGAGACAGTGGAGGTGTGCTTTGGGGGAGGAGTGTATCTTGTGTAGGTAGATTTAAGTTGGAGAAATAGGGAGTCCTTTTTTTTTGTTATATTTTTCTTGTATAACTGACTGTGTTAATGTACACACAGTAATATTTTCAGTAATTGTAGAAATTTATTTGCTGATTGTGTGTGTTGTGGTCTGGAGGGACCTGGTGCAGCAGTGAGGTTGTTTAAAATATGTTGTATAGTACTGAAGTTTTAAATTTGCTACGCATTACTTGCAGACAAATTGTGTGTGTGTGTAGTACATGACGTGACATCAAATAATACACTTTTTATTGTGCCACAGTGTAATTGTAGGTGCAGCAGTGTGATCCTGCTATCCACTGCAGCTGCATGATTTTGTACTGCCATTGTGGTATGTTTCTTGGTTTTGCACTGCACTAATCTGCAGTCAGTGCCCCCCACCCTCCCTACCGGTAAATGGTATTCTTTTCCAGATTGGATTGTTTGTGACTTGAGAACATCTCTGGTTAGTTAAGGTATTGTTGAACTTGCTGTGACTTTGTGTCTGTATCTGTTGTTGAAGCCACAGTTGCTTTTTTTGGCTTCACATCCAGTGTCACCACCCACCCAGAGTGAATGTTCCAAAATCTAAATTTGTTAGAATATTCCTGTTGATCCCCCAAAATGCCCACAGAGACGTGCAAGCAAAGCTGTTTCTTGCCATGGCACTGCTGCCAGTGGTAATATTGTTTGTGGGCGTGGTAGTATTAAGCAGTCACAGAAGTGTATTGCTGATGAGAGGAAAGGTATTTCTCCTTTAGTGTTTTTTGCAGTGCAATCAGTATCTTCACTCATAGCTGGAGAAGATGATGTTGTCCCAGCTGGTGGTGTTAGTGCAGCTGCTGGTGGTGGTTTGAGTATTGCTAACTCAAGTTCCACGTCTGACGAGTTTAAAGTCCAAAAATATAGTGGAATGTAAAGCAGTGGCAGTGAGTGACAGTGTAGATGATGTCATACCCCCCAGTAACATCCCAGTAACTGAACATGAGGATTCTGATTATCATGTCGATGATAACACACAAAGTGACATTTCTTCCACCATGGTTCAGGTCATGCATTTGCCATGCAGTGATTCACAGTGTGGTGAAAACATTTTGGGTGATGGTGGTGCTGATGATGATGATGTTGCTTTGGGTGCAACACACAGTCTTTATGCCAGCATCCGAGCAGAAGATGTGGATGGTGTTAATGAATATGAATGATGATGTCAGTGACCCCTGTTGGGAACCAGAGAAAAAGAAACACAAGGTGGCTGTGTCTGGGTCTGTTTGCATTTCCCCCCTCCCAAAAAAGTTGTGATTTACCAGTTTAAGTTGATGATGATGACCTAGTAATAATGATAGGTAGTCATGGCGGTCAGTTGCAGGAAAAATCATGAAGCACACCCCCCCCCCACTTCATGGCTTAAAAAATTGGAGTCCAATAAGCAGCATTGGGGGCACATGTTAAAACTAGAGCATCACAATCCCTTGTTTGGGATTTTTTTGTGGAAGACGGAAATGATGAGTCAGTTGCAATCTGCCAGGTTTTCCAGGTGCGTGTGAGTCAAGGTAAAATGGGGAGCCATCTAGGTACAGGGGGACAGCATACACATCTTAAGAATAGGCACATGGCATTGTGGACTCAGCACAAGTTGGTGGCTAATACCTGCACCACAGTGGGGCGTTAACCTTCGTCATCAACCATAACGCGCTTGTTATCCCCTTCCATGACTGTACCATCAAGTAGAAAATTAAATACTTGCAGTAGTGATGAAATAACAGCAGAGGATTACTACAGGCATGATGAGGTGGAAGAGCAGAATGATTTTGAAGTCTTGTCCAGTGGTGGTGAGAGTAGCAGTTTTGGTGGTGGTGGTGGTCAATGCAGTATGTCTAGTGCAAGTGGTATATCAACCCCTGTTGGTAAATCTGGGAAAATAACTGCATTTCTGTGTTTGTCATCACACGTCCACACTCCACCCCCTGCCAGTCGCAGAGCAGAACCATTTTTTATCACACCCCAGGTAAACATTTCAGCCCACATTGCAGTGTTTTTTTTCATAAGCTAAAGTACCCACCCAATCATACAGTGTCATGTGAACTTAATGTTGCTGTAGCTGAAATGCTGGCAATTGATTTTTTTGCCCTTCTCCTTTGTGGAGAATTCTAGGTTCCTGTGGGTTGCTGCACATGCCTGTCCAAAATGGAAAGTCCCATCCAGGACATACTTTTTGACCCCTGCTGTCCCAGTAAGACATGCCCGTCAACATTCCTCTTCTCCAGTCATCCATTTAAGTATGAATATGCGGGCAAGTGGCAAAACAATGGGGAGTTCATATTTGTGTATAACTGTACACTGGATGCAGGTGCTGGGGGTTGTTTTGTGCTGTTGGTAGTGAGAATAATCAGTGTAGTAAGGTGGAGTGTCGTGGTAGCAATCTTCCACTGGTGAAAACATGCTGGATGTGGTACTGACTGAAATTGATAAATGGCTGAAGCCCCTGTCCCTGAGAGCTGGGTTCGTAGCAAGTGACAATTGATCAAATGTGGTGAAATGCATCACTAATGATGGCTTTTTTTGGGTTCCATACATGGCCCACTGTTTAAATCTTGTAGTGCAGGAGTTTCTGCAGCACCCTGATATAAAGGAAATGCTGACAGTTGCACACCATATCTGTTCTCACTTTTCACACTCTGCAAAGGCCCGTGACCAACTTTGGCAGTTGCAGATTCGAAACAGCCTCCCACAGCACCAATTGAAGCTGGAAGTTGTCACCCGGTGGAACTCCACTTTATACATGTTAGAGAGGTTGTATGAATAGTACAAAGCCACCTCAGAATATCTTGTCATGCACACTAGCCATGACAATTCTGGGGCCTCCTTGTTTATGATGACTGAACAGTGGCACCTCGTGGACTCTGTAATAAGAATCTTGAGGCTTTTTGAACATGCAACACAGGCAGTGAGTGGCGAGTCTGCCTCCATTAGCCAATCAATTCCACTGCTGTGGGTGCTGAGGCAGACATTGGTGAATTATACAGCATATCCTTGATGTTGCCAGAGACAGTGGTAGCAGTGTGTTGCTGAAACATATGCTGACAGTATTCGACTAGAATGGTCTCATCTTGAGCATTCAGCATAGTGACAACTTTACAATAGCAACAATGCTGGACCCACGATACAGTAATAATAATAATAATAATACTTTATTTATAAAGCACCTTTCAAGTACCAAGGCGCTGTACAGATGAACAATAAAATCACAGAATTAAACACATATTTAAAAATCCTAATAATACTATCATTAACCCATAAACACTTGTCTTCACAGATGGGTCTTTAGTTCCCATTTGAAACTCCCCACTGTCGTGGATTCCCAAAGCTGACGGGGCAGAAAATACCAAAGGGTTGGGGCTATAAACATAAAAACCTGGGCCCCAAAAGATTTTAAAATAACCTTCACAACCTCCAGCAACCCCTCGTCAGCTGAACAGAGCTGACATACAGGGCAGTAAGGAATCAAAAGCTCTTTCAAGTATTCAGGGCCAAGTCCGTGCAGGACTTTGTAGGTCAAAAGACCTACTTTAAAGGTGATCCATCACTGTATCGGCAGCCAGTGCAGATCATGCAGTACAGGGGTAATGTGTGTCCTCCTTGACACCCCTGTCAACAATCTGGCTGCAGCGTTCTGCACTAGCTGCAAGCAGCAGATATCAACCCCAGGAAGCCCCAGGTACAGGGAGCTGCAATAGTCAAACATGGAATTGCCTCAGTACTGGAGAGTGGGCCTGAACAGTTCAAAAATATCAGTGGGCAACTGGTGCGCTTAGTTAATAGAGCACAAAAGTCACATGCCAAGGTCAGAAAACCTGAGCAGCATAATCAGGCTGAAGGTGAACCTGGAGGAGTAGTATCGAGCACATCCTGTAAGGGGAAGGGGACTGCAGTTCCAGGTGGTCTGTCATCAAAAGCGGCTGGCGTTAACGCACTTTGGGAGGCTTTGTCCCAAGTGGGGATTTGTGACATAAATGATTCCGGAGAAGTGGATGATGCATCAACCACTGGACTTAGAGCAGCACAGAGAATGATTGAGTCATATGTGTGCGAAAACAGGCATCTGTCAATCACTTGATGATCCCCTTTTATACTGGAGTGGAAAGGTCAGTGAATGGCCAGAGCTGACCGCTGTGTCACTCAAGTACCTGACATGCCCACCATCCAGTATGAGTGTCGAGAGAGTATTCAGCTCAGCAGGTGCAATAGCTCAGGATCATGGGTCAAACCTCTCTCCTGCAAATGTTAGTTTGCTAACATTCATAAAAATGAATGAGAGGCACATACCAGCTCAAACTGCAACCTCAGTATTCATACCCTGGCATACTCATAGTTTTGCTGATGTTGTAGAAAGGGACTATCCTGGTGGCAGTGACAGCATGAAGCGGCC
Organism: Neoceratodus forsteri; assembly: GCA_016271365.2. Lineage (NCBI taxonomy): Eukaryota > Metazoa > Chordata > Ceratodontiformes > Ceratodontidae > Neoceratodus > Neoceratodus forsteri. The sequence goes on along the minus strand of CM057449.1, from coordinate 1,174,829,033 downwards.
TACCACTGACGTAGATGATAACACAATGGAAAAAGAATTTCCCTGTGGTCAGAATTCAGACATAGAAGACTGCAAGGGCAGCTATCTTTCTGAGGATGATGATGAATGATGATGAGGTTAATGTTAGCAGGTTTTAGCTTAAGTGGTTAAAAGGCTGTCACATGTGTTGTATGATACATGTTTTCTTTTTCAAAAAGTTAAATCACTGTCCCACCCATAGTGACTCAAATTCCATTTGTCACGTCATCACATTTATAATACAGAGCACAGTATACCCCGGCCCCCAAACTACCACCACCATAAGACCGATGTTCTCCACTACCACCACAGGGAATGTGACGTTGTGTCCCCCGAACTACCACCACCATAAGACCACTATTCATCACTGCACCCATAGAGAATGTGATCGTGTGTCCCCCTGGAGTACCACCACCATAAGACCCCTGTTCGCCACTGCCACCATCACCAGATGCTGGAAGATGTGAGAGGGAATGTCATCATGTGCCACAGCTATGACCACCACCACCCACCACCAGTGTCATTGTGACAATGTTTTTCCATTTCATTGAGCATGCCAAGGCAGAGGGAGTCGAGCAGGAGACCACATCCATCAGCCACAGGCACAAGGCTTCTAACTATTAAAACTATAAAGTGAGTATGTGTACTAATGTTTTTCATGCTATTCAACTTCCTTTAGGTGTATGTTTTGTTTTGTGTTGCTTTTCTGAGCTGCAATGGTCAAACACATACGGTCAACTTATTTATTTATTTTTTTTACAGGTTAACAACAAACGACTCTCCTTCACTGAAGGTCTGTATCAATGGTACAGCAGCAGTACTGTCTACAGGAACCTATGGGATATCCATTTCCAATTCATACTGGTAAGTATATCAATTTTATTTCATCTGTTCCTTTTCTGTTTCATAAGAGTGCAGCAAATCTGACTGAGGATTCATGAACTAGGTGACATGTACATCACAAAAAATATTTATGCAACATATCATGCACTGTATTCCAAATTTGCAGTTGTGCAGCCATGATAGTGTTGAAAAAGTTGGACCCAGGTTGTGTTACTTGACAAGATGTGGTTTTGAAATGTAACTTGAGTTGAGATGCAGGGACACTGACACAGTGTATATGTTACAGCCTGGTACTAAATTAAATTGTGATCTGATGATTGCAGTGGGACAGTTTGCTATCTATGTTAATGCATATACCCATGGAACAGCCACAGCTTAAACATAATGGGCCCGGATACTCAAATGTGCCATACAGTGGTGCACCAAAGGGCCACCCTGTATCAAACATGCTGCATCAAACCCAATGCTCCAGATTTTGTAAGAAATGGACCCACAGCCACAAAGACTGGGAGAATGATGCAACCGCTGGCCTGCCCCATAAATATGACGCACAGCGTGGAATGATGCAAGGCATCCAGAAGGCCTACAGCAAGGAGAATGGTGCAGGCTACCAGACAGAGAGGGAAAACCATGCCATACCTGGAAACACAACTTCACGGACAGAGAAACAGACATCCTCATTGGGGAGGTGCATAAACAGCATGAACTACTGCTATCCTAGGGACAAGCAACAAACGGACAAGAGGCAGCAGGCATGGACACAGGTGGCAACAAATGTGAATGCCATTTGACCAGCAAAGTGGACCATCAGGACACTGCAGGAATGGTACCATGACCTCAAGAGGTGGTCCAAGGATAAAATGGCACACAATGCATGCTGTGCCACAGCCACAGGAGGTGGCCCATCAGAAGTCCAGGTGCTCACCCTGCAGGAGGAGAGTGTCGCTAGCCACCTGAGATGCTGCACCATTGCAGGAGACAGTGAGCTTGACCTCTTCAGGCAGCAGACTGCCACGCAAGGTACAAGCCAACAGAGGCTAATGGTACACACACCATGCAAAGGCAGGACAGCACTAGGGGGTGGCATAACACATGCATCAAAAGCCACTGCACACAAGGGTGTAGGCAGGCACAAGCACTGTACCCAGATGTGCACAGTAATGCTGAGTGCACATCACCAAACATATGCTGGCCTGATAACATGTCCAGTCAAATCAGTAGGTAATGGGTCAGTGTAGGTAACTGAGCAGTGTGTCACTGGAAACCTCTGCTGGTTCAGAGACTGGGATATGTCCAACCCCAGTAGTCATGACAGGAAGCATCTGTAAACATACCAATGTGTATGGAAGGGGGTACCATGTGGATGGGATGTGTACATGTAGCAATGGGGGGGGGCAACTGCAGGAGACTGTGTACAAAATGGAAATAGCCACTCACACCCCTGCCAGCACACAGGGAAATGTGATGGCAAACAACATGCCTGGCCCCAAAGGCACCATGTGCCCCACCTACACAAGACACAGGGCACCCTGAGACCCACCCAACCACAATGTTGGATGCAGAAAGCCTTTCACCACACCATGTCCCAGCCAGGGGGACAGAAGCAGTGGTGGATACAAGTGTGGAGCAACATACAGGAACAGCAGTGGGGTGTGATAGAAACCATGCCCATGCGCAGCAAGCAGGCCGGAGACCGAATGGTGGGATGCCAGGGCACAGCAGAGGGTACACAGTTGATGTAATGGGTGGTGTGCAGACATTGAAAGCCCCCCAAGACACCCCCTGACCACCAGCAGCTGTAAGAGCAGGACAGCAGTAGGAACCTGACAGTAGGTATTGCAGAGAGCTGAGGCGGTGCATGCCAAGGAGTCCATGGCCGGTAGCATGAGTGGGGTGCATTCAGCACTTGAGGCACACAACATTGCCACTACAGCAAGCCTAGGCTGTATTGAGGGGTCCATAGCTGTGGTGCATTTTATGGTGTAGACCAGTGTGGCCAATACACAGGGCCAACAGGCACACATGTAGGCCATACTGCTGGGCATACAGGCAAGCATCCAGCAGCAGGCAAACAGCCAGGAGATGATGACAGCATTATTGCAGCAACTGGTGTAGTTACAGAGGGAGGAATCACAGGCCGCACAAGCCATGCCACAGCAATGCAGGTGATGGCCCAGGTCATGGTCAGTTGTCAGCACAATGCCATGCCATGCATGGTGGGGCAGCCAATGCCACAATGCAGCATGTAGCACAGGGCCACAAGACACATACCACAACATGAGCCAGGCAGGAAGTGTACCACACGCACAATACACCACCCCATATATGGCACCTGTCAGCAATGTGCCATCAGCATTAGCAATGGAGGGAGATGCCCAGCAGTATGGGCCTCACAGCAGCAACATCCACAGATCCACAGTGATGTGTATCCCGCTGCACATGCCCAACACACGGACACATGCCCAGTGCCAATGCAGGCCAGCCCATATATGACACAGGCCATGGCACCATATGGAGATACCACTACACATGCCCATGGGGAGGGACAGCCACCTGTGTATGGAGGTGTACAATGCACACTGCATGGACCATACATAAACAGTGGACATGGGCACAGCAGTGGATATGTCACGCAACAGGCAGGTCACCCACAGATGCAAGACATAATGGCCCTGAGCGATGCAGACCAACAAACCATCTGCCCGACATATGTGTATCCTATGGCTGGTGTGCATCAACAGCAGGTGCAAGAAACAGGTGGCATAGTGGCACCACAGACTGGAGAGTATGGCAACACACAGGCCGCCACCATACCATTCTATACAGTGGTGGGTGACAACAGCACAGGTGGGACATGCAGACCCACAGAGGGAACAATGGTCCACAGTCACACTGAGACCCGCAGCAGCACAGCGGAACACAACCAGCCCAACATAGCACAACAGTCTCACAATGCAATGGCACTACAGGCAACATGTGGCCAGGGTGCACAGGCAACCACCATCCATGACAGCACAGCCAGCATGAAGGGACACATGCATGCCACCACTGCACAGTGCACCGGCTAACAGAGCACAATAGACACACATTCGGGTGTCACATGTCCACACACAGCAGCAGGGCAAACACAGGCATGGCACAGCAGCATGGACCACACCACAGGTCCGCAAACAGCACTGCCCACCATTGGCAGCACCGACATTGCAATGTCCACCACGGCACACAGTGTGCATCACAGTGAGGCTGCACAGGAGTCAGCACAACAGCCCATACGCACTAGGGGAAGGCTGCGCAAGGCATCCCTCATACCCGGTGGGACTATAGCAGTGAACACAGCAGCGGCATGGACACACAGATGTCAACAGGGCAAGGGCAAGCACAGCACAGGTGACTTCTATGGAGGCATATGCAGTATCCAGTGCAGCAGCCACTGGTACCATGGACACCACTGGGAGAGGAACTGGGATGTGCAGCAGTGCAGGACCAATGCTTCAGGAAATCGACGCTCCAAAAGGGTGTCAGCTACAGTGCAAACAAAAATGACCACTGCACAGCAAGGGAAAATGTCAAAGACAGACACGGAATGACATGCCCCACCACACTACACATGCACAGTGCTAGGATGGCACACACACACACACACACACACACACACACACACACACACACATATCACATGGTACAGGGCAGCCATGCTGATGGAACTGTCACTCACAGCAATGAATGGTGGCTGGGACAGTGGACATGGCACATAGCACCCCACAGCCCCAGACACACAACACTGTGGCCCCTGAACACACACATGCCCACGCACGGCACACACCCTGTGTATGGGTAGCACTACATGACGACACTTACTCACGAATGCACACATGATGTAGGTTACACCCATGGACTACTGGTGGCAACCCATGATGCACCACCTTCCAACATGACAGGTGCTCAATGCACCACTGTAGGGATGGAAACATAGTACCGCATCACCCATCCAGTCTGCACATGTCTATGTGTTACTATTGAACGTGACTTCTGTCATTGCACTGTCACCGGCCTAGTAACACACACACAGTCATATTGCCCCCACATGCCAGTGTCATGCCTGTGCAATGCTCTGCACAGTATGCAGAATGGCCACACCCTGAGGTAGACTGTACCATGCAGCCTCCACCCATGCTGTGACATACATACCCTAACAGTACCCTGTATTCTTCTGCCCTCGAATCACATGCGGTGTACACCTGTCCTGCTATGTGGCCTGTATAGTAACCTGTGAGGCCCTCCCACCGTGGCACTGTCCTGCAGGTGACCAAGTGTTCTGATCAATACATCACACTCCCTCCAGTGCTCTTGGGTACATGAATCTGCTGATGACACATGCATGCATCTGTGGCCACTACTGCACAGAGTACAGTTCACAGCCAAACAAGCAATGGCAGTGCATGCAATACACCCCTGAGGGTGCTCCTGCAAAATGCAGCAGCTGCTGTGGTCACCCCAACCAGACCAGTCACAGGAATGCATGCACCTTGGTGGTGACCACAAAAGGGCATGTACCGCAGGACAGAAAAGTGCCCAGACAGTTGGTCCTGCAAGCAACAGACAATGGCAGTGGATCGATGGCCATGTGGCTGATCAGGCATGCCCATGTTGTAGGGTGCACAGCATGTGGTGATGACCCAACCCCTATACCCCAGGCCACCCATCCCGGTAGCATGGTGCATGCACCCATGCCCACAGCCTGTCACAGTCATATTGTTACCAACCCACTGCCCTGTGGGAGTGTATGCCCTCTGGACGTACATACCAGGTCTCCAATGACAAAACCATGTAGTCCTGGATCCTGGCCACCCACCTGCACCCCCCACCTGCTAGCCACTGACAGTGCCCCATCACACTAAGGCTGCCCCACAGCAAGACTGAGACATCCATATCCACCATGATGATCCCCGTAATGGACCTGTGAGGCCCTCACATGACCCCCCCAGCATCCAGGGTGAACTTGTGCATTGCACACATGCCCCTTCGGATGCCATACACCGTGGTCCAGCCATCGGTAGTGCATCACCCCTGTGGACCCTCCATGGTAGGGCATAGTCCGTGCCATGATGTGGGCAGTGATGCTTACCACCTGACATGTGCTGCTGACCAGGCAGTGACCAGAGCAAGGGTAGCTGCACAGCCCCACACTCACTACTGTGCCCCCTGGCCATACATCCCAGCTGCCTGTGTGCCATTGGTGCTGCTGTCCCACACCGCGTGGTGTGCGTCACTCCCCAGGACTGGTAGCTCCACTGATGCAGCTGCTGGCACCATACACAGGTGGACCTGTGTCCTCTGATACATGTCCCACTGTGCACACCCCTGCATGGCCTGTCAGTGGAGCCATGTTGTGGAATGCTGAAGCACCACTCCAGCCATGCATGTGTGGCCTGTGGGTCCTGTAGCCCAACTGCTGTGTCCATACTCTCACCGACCATGGGGCCCCCATCAGTGGGCACATGCTGACCACAGTGACATCCCCAGGAATACTGAGGGTGGCAGTGACCGGCACTGCCCCCGCACAGATGCCAATAGTACACCACTGGACACCTGTCCCATGCCACCGATGCACCATCCACACATAGCGACACCTGCATGTGTAAATTGGCACAGTGGCACATGGCATACGTGTCCTGCCTGGCTAGCAGATACAAGGCATAGCCATGTATGGCACACATTGCATATGCTCAGTATACACGGTCTAGGCACAGGATACACATGTCAGGTGGCCGACACAGCCCTTGGGGTCCATCCAGCATGCCTGTATGTGCAGTCCACACCTGCATGGCACAGCTGAATCTACCCACCCACATGCCTACACTCTGCCCACATGGTGCACCATGTGCCATGCCCAACACAGCTGACCACCCACCCAGAGGATACCACATTTGGTGGTGCACAGTCCACTGTAACCATGGCCCACATTGTGCAATGCACTCCCCCAACAGCACTTCCGGTATTGACCCACTGACAACATGGCTCCATGTGCCCCTGTGCTGCACCACCACACCGGCTGGAATGGCACATATGTGCCTGGTCTGACAGTGCCCTACTTGTACACAGAGGTGTCATTCACATGTCCACAAATGCACAACACCACCAGGGTGTACAGTGACATTGGGCATGCTGCCCATGGTGGTAGGTCCCCCCTGGCACCTGACTCATCCCAGTGTGCCCCCGCTGCATATCAGCAGCTGACTCCCAGCCTGCCGATGACGGTCAGGCCACCACTGCACGACGGGTGTATGCACCGACATGGGCAGCAGCCAGCGGCTACAATGGGGGGGCATGTCTGCATGCCTGCCTGTGGATAGCAACACATAGTAGCTCCCACCTTCCCCCTTACATACTGTCACAGATGACTGGCAGGTATCGGTGACCCCAATCAGGCTGTTCATATCTGGACCAATGACTAGGGGACATATGCTCAGTCCAATAGGGATGGGCCAGTACTGTGAGTGTACTGCGACATGTGGAACCTGTTGGCCTCTGGGAGAGGCAGCACTACTGGCCATTGGGGCCCCATCGCACATCGCTGCCAAATAGTGGATGCCCATGGGTGCTGCCTCGCCCATGCTGCATTACAGTGGCAGTATTGGGATCCCAACCGGTGTGTCTGTTGTCGGGCCTGGCCCAGTGTGCCCACCCACCTGGACCCTGTGACATGTGTGCCACCAACTGTGCTACTGAAACAGACCCTAACAGTGCTGGAGGTGTAGATCTGAACAGGGGTGGGTGCCTATCCCGACATCGGGCCAGGACTCATCATGCAAATCAGACATACACCATCTCTGTGTAGTGTGCCACCCACAGGCACTCTGCAGCATGGCCCATGTGACTGGCCATGGGCACCCACAGCAGGTCCGTACCATGCTGTCCACTATCCGATCCACACCCAGTCCTGTGACCCTCCCCTGGTTCCATGCTCAGTGGTCCACATGTGTGCTCTGCCATGTGGTGTAGCCCCTGTACACCATCACAGACCACCCTTCATGTGCGCTTTCCACCACCGGTCAACAGTGTGTGTGTGTGCCACCACTGTCCCAGCACAGGCACATCTGAACAGATGCCTACCCATCACCTATTGCCATGGTCCATACCCATCATGGCAGGCACTGTGTGCACAGGGTGTTGCCTGCAATCCTGTGGCTACCGGCCATGCCACACATGGCTGGATGAGTGTTCACCCATCATTGGCTCCCATCACCACAGCGAAATGGCAGTGCAACATCCCTGCCCCTGCCCCATGATGGTGAGCTCCCCTTTCTGCATGTGGGCCCCTGCAGACATATCATGGTGCACACACACCCACACACAACAGTTGCATGGACATTGGATGGACAACACACCGTACTTGCATGATCCAGTCCAACCACCCATTCAGGCATGCCCGCCATGTGGCACCTGTGAGGGGCCTATAGTGACAACATACCCAGTTGCCAGGCACCCAGACAGGGCTGCATGCACCTGTTATGGGTCCGCTGACAGGTGTTGTCAGACACCGTGTGCGGGCAATGGTGTGGCCAGGTGCACCCACCCCACACACATGTGTCTCCCATACCAGATCTTGTGCAGCCCCGACAACTTGCACTGTCCACTGCTGCACCTGCCATTGTGTACACTACTATGTATCTGTCACACTGTGCACATATGCTGTCCATCACACATGACAGTAGAACACAGACCATGTGGATAGTGGTGTGCAACAGTATCACAGACATCTGTAACTGCCATGTAGCTGTGTATGACCTGTGTATGGGATGGAGACGTAGCAGTATGACCTGATACACTGTCACCTGGGGGACGGCCATGTGTGAGGCTGTGAATCAGTGGTCACAGGGTGGCTGCTGCAGGGTGTGCATTCAGTAACTGTACACACTGTCCATGGGATGTGCCATGTGGCCTACTGGTCTGTCTGTCAGTGGGCTGGCATGCATGCCACTCATGTGGTGGGCCGATACGTGTGCATACCCACCGGCCTACTGACAGTTCCTTGTGTCCAGGGTAGTGCATTGCAGCCATCTCCAGTGGGTGAGTGACATTCAGGACTGACGCGTGACCTCAGTCATCCACGATGTCTACTATACCCTAACAGCATGACACTCTTGATACCCCCAGCCATCACAGCATCACAGACATGCCCACCGTCCATGCCACCGGCATACACTGTCATGCCAGTCCCTACATGGCCATGGACTGTTGCCCATGGTGGCCAGCACAGCGGACCCACTGACCCTACTGAGTGACAATGCCCTGTGCTTGTACATGAACTGTGCCCGGTCTATGAAATGCATGGCATGTTATGGCACATACCTGTACATCACACAATGCCCTACAGTACATGACTGTGTCAGCATCCCCACCCCCAGTGCAACACATGGCACCCCACAGTGTAGAAATGACACAGACAACAATGGGTACAACATCACAACAGTGCATACATTGTGTGAGAACAGTAACAATGAGTACAAGCAACGACTGTACAATCTCTCTGCTGCAGGTGTGGTACAATCAGTACACTATGTATCAACATTGTAATGGCTGTACAGCAACTGTGAACATTGCAATGGTGCCGCCATGTGTCACAACCCAGCTGTGTACGCACCTGCATGACCATAACACACATACATGCAAATCCAAGCACTGTGGTGACTGTGCCAACTCTGCCATTCAGCACATGCTACACTACATAACAAGGGATGGTCTACTACAACAGTTTAACAAACCCCCATTCCCCCAGGCAATGTGGTACACACATTCCACACTGCCAGTACTGTGTGTCATGGCAAACCACAGATCCATGGTGACGTCATGCATGCATGGCGGCACCACACTAATATTCAAGCTCCCCAAGTGTGTCCATGACTGCCCTTATGGACATCAGTAGGCTACCCAAAAGCTTTACCACATCCTGTAGCTGTTGCCTGGCAGTAACAGTGACACACTGCACATGGGCATCATGGTGAGCAATGTCCACGCCCCTCCAGCATCATCATGTCCATGGCCATCACCAGCAGGGACAGCAGGCCATATGGCCTGGTCCACATGAGTTCCACTTTCCACATTGTCCTGTCCTGTGACTCCTGCAGTTGCAGTGGTTCCCACCACTGTGGCAAGGGCAGTGGCCAGCTGTCATGTGCATTGTAGGGGCACACGTTCCACAGCAGCTGACTATGTGCCCTGAGCTATACTGCACCCGGAATGGGTCACTGATGACTGCTCACCACCATGTCCTGTACCTGTTGTCAGACATGCATGGGCCTGCATCTGCCATGTGCACTCTGCTTAACTCTGTGTCTCCTGCCGCTTCAGGTTCCTCATTGCCATAATGAGGGCTCTCAGATGCTGTGTTGGCATGTCCTCATCTGCCTCAGCTGCATTGTCATCATCCTCACTGTCCCCTGCAATGACAATAGTGGTGGGCCATGACTAGCATCCAGCCACGCATGCACACACCCAAGCCGTCTGTTGATACACATCACATGTCACATATGTTGGCCATACCTGGCAGTGTAGGCTGTAGCCATAGTGCTGTGTTGCATGGACAGTGTGGCATGTACCCTGGCACCTTGTGTAGCATGTATATGGTGCCTGTCCTGGGCCACATACCCATGACCTTGCAGGTGGTGTGCATGCCAGTTGCCCACCACCACGTCTGTGTACAGAATGCCCACTGTTGGTGCAGGGTGTGTGCACACACCATGTACCACTGTTCCTGTTGCCACTCCAGTGCCACCATCCCTCCACCATATCCTGGGTGACACACCTGCCAATGCCCCGGTGTTGTGCACCTATATGTGCTATGCCCCTCCCCCATGTGACTGCAGGTACTGTACACGGTCAGGGGTGACATAGCCACAGGGGACAGTGATGCCAGCAGTAGGGTGTCATGGCCCAGCACAGTGGTGGTGGTGGTGTGGGTCGGCACCCACTGTGCCTGACTGTGTCTGTGCCATGACATCTGTGTGCACTGGTTGCCAGGTGCCTGCTGTCGGTTGTCCATTGCACCCATGCAGCTGTACCATGTTGCCTGTGGTGTTGGCTTCCCCTGTCCATATATACCTTGTCCAGTGTCACACTGTGGCATGGCCCTGTCCATGTGCACGACCACGTGCAGGCAGGAGTACTGTAATGCTTGTCCAGGCATATGTGTGTAGGCATACATGTCCTGCATGCCACTGGCACGGTGGTGTTACATCTGTGCCTGTCAGTTATGCAACACGGTGGGCCTGCATTGTTCACACAGCACCACATATACCCTGGCACACCCCCTAGAGCGCTTGTTGCAGGGGTGCAATGGGCTCGCTGTATTGGGGTAGTCTGATGACACCTTTGCTATCTACAGTACTGTGCTGTGGTTGCATTGGAGTGCTATGCTGTGGGGCAGAGTAGCACACAGTTCCTGCACATGCTGTGCATATCTTCCCAGGTACCCTGTGACCCCACCCACAGACATACACACCTTGCATTATTGCCTTGCTGCTCCTGTTATCCTGTGGGCTGTACACCTATGCACAGCCATGGCTGACTGCCCCGGCCCTCATCTGTACATCCATCTCATTGCCCATGCACCCATCACACACATGGCATATGTCACTTACTCTCCTTGCTTGTATTCGAGCCATACTCACATTGCCCAGTCATCTGGGTGTCCTGCAGTGTGGATCCATGTTCCTCTGCAGTCACACATGTCTGCAGATCTGTGGAGACAGTGACATCACATGGATTAGACATGTGATTGGTGCAGGCCCTGTTGGAGGCTGTGTCTCTGCCATTATGTGCATGTGGTTTGCCACCCACCTGTCTGTCTATGATGGCCACCACGCATCCATATATTTGACCCTCTGACCTGGTCTGTGAGGCTCTTCAGGATCCCCGGCTCCCTGTGGGACATATCATTCTGTTTGCACTTCAGCTGTCGGACTGTGTGCTTGACACTCATCAGTGTCTGCAGTTTGCTGGCTATGCTGTGCCACACCCTGTCCCTGTCCCTCACAGGGTGCCTTGCCAAGCCTGATGGCAACAGAGGCCTTGACCACTTTGTCACACAGCTGACCAGCATGGCGGTCTCCTCATCAGTGAAGTTTGGTTTCCTGGGCCCTGGGCCTGCCATGATGTGCAGTACTGGGTCAGTCACACCTATTACACCTGGTGGGGATGAGGTGTCTCTGGGTACCACACCTGTAGGGGTGTGCTGTGCTTGCAGCCTACAGTTCCCCTAGACCTGCCTGCATGGGCTGCCAGCTGTGGAAGGGCCCTGCAGTGCCTACCCAAGGGATAGTGGTGCAGTAGGCTGGGGAAGTGTTCTTGCACCCCTGTAAGCACTGTTGTGGGCAGCCTGTACTGTGGCTGTTGTCCACATGCAGGTTCCTGATGCAGTGCGACTCCACTGGCTTTCCTCTGTGCAGCGTGATGCACTCCAGCTGCACGTACATTGGATGCCCTGACACAGCAGTATGCAGGTCTGTGGTACTAAGGTCAATGTAGCTGCATCACCTGCCATGATGCACTGTGATGCAGGGTTGGGGCTCTCAGGCAATGGTCTCTGCATCACCTGCCATGATGCACCGTGACACAGAGCTGGGGTTTTGCCACACTGGACTCTGCGACACCTGCTGTAATGCACCGTGATGCAGCGATGGGGTTCTTCTGCACTGGTGTCTGCATCACCAACCATGATGCACTATGATGCAGGCTGGGGCTCTCATGCAACAGTATCTGCATCACCTGCTGTGATGCAGGGTGATGCAGGGCTAGGGTTCTGCCACACTGGACTCTGCGTCACCTGCCGTAATGTACTGTGATGCAGCGAAGGGGTTCTTCCGCACTGGTGTCTGCATCACCTGCCATGTTGCACCGTGATGCAGGGATGGGGTTCTGCTGCACTGGAGTCTGCATCACCTGCTGTGATGCACCATGACGCAGCAAGGGTTTCTACCACACTGGTGTCTGTGTCACCTGCTGTGACTCACCAAGACATAGGGTTGGGGTTCTGCCACACCAGTATCTGCATCGCCTGCCATGCCGCACTGTGGCACAAGGTCCTGGGTGCCAATGGTAGCTGTGATGCTATGGTGCCTGCATCACACATGCACACACCCACCCACTACATCACTGTGCAGGGCACGGGGTTGGGCACACACAGGGCATTCTTGGATGGCTGGGGAGGTGGTCCAGGCTCTGGCTGCTTGGCTTCAATGCCAAGGACTGCAGGGATATGCATCCGCGGGACTAGACACCCAGGACTGATTATTACCTGGGTGGAGACTGAGACCCTGCATCAAAGGGGGAGGGGGCTGTGGGTGTGATGCATACCAGGAACCTGACGCACACCATGCTGTGCAGGTATGCAGCAACACAGACACACATGCTGCAGGAATGTGTAGCTAGGTGGATCGGTAGTAGGGGTGGGGAGGATGTACTGCCCTCATACAGGTCACTGGTAGAGCCGCATCTCGGGTACGGTGTACAGTACCAGTGCCCACACCTCAGCAAGGTTATTATCCTTCCGGCAATGGTACAGAGGAGGGATACATAGCTGACTGCCTGTCGGCAGGGAATGGCATGCGTGGTTAGGTTGGGGGCACTGCTCATGTACTCCCTGGGTGACAGGTGGGAGTGGGGGGTCATGGGTGGGATGTACAGGTACTTGCCAGGGATGCATGTGGTCCATGAGAGTGTCACCTTAGGCCAAGTGGCACTCATATCACATGGGGGCACAGATATCAGCTGGGGGGTGGTTGGTTTTGGTGGGGGTTTGGGAGGCACCTCTTCACTATGTGAGTGGTGGACAACTGTCTGCGCTGCTGGGTGTGGGTGCTTCCCGTCATCGACAGAGGACAGCATTGGGGAGGCTGAGATGGACATTGGGGGATGGTGTGACTCATTGGTAGGGGGATGGGAGGAGGTGTGAGGTCAGGGACATTTGCTCAGGCTGTGGACCCTGTAATACAAGCAGGCTTGTTAGTCCAGTTGGCCATCTTCTACTTGCTACTTCGTCTGTTCGTATGTTTGTTTGTGCCACCAGTGATGTCAGCTGCACACATTGCACTGCACTGTCACAGGGTTTGGCATTACACCACGTGGACTCTGTCCTGCTTCACACTGCAACAACTACATCATGTGGCATACTGCGTCACATTGCTGTGGTGACCCTCAGTGAGTGGTGGGTTTGTTGCTGGCTGTGGTGAGCGCGGTGGCCTGTACCAGCTGGCGGCGTATCCCAGGGATGGTGGGGCACTGTGTGTGGGTGTTGTGGTGCATGGGGTAGCATGGCTGTTGGCCATGCATTCCTGTGCATGCATTACTGGCAAAGCCATGCCACACAGAGGTGACCATATGACATGCCTCATGGGTGGGTGGGTTGGGACCTATCATGGTGTCCGCAGCCATGTGCCATGCCAGTGATGGTACAGTGCTGTCAGGGCATTGCACCCTACATCTAATCTGCCTATAACCTGTGCCCCTATCCCCGTGTTACATGGGATTCCATTATGGTGGTGATGTTTGGTGCCCCTTCCCCATGGGTGTGCCATCTGGGGGTGTGTAGCCAGTCACCACTGCATGTACCACCCTGAGCATGGTGCTGCACAGGTGCTGGTGCCCATCCTCCATGTTGACCATGTGTGTCCGGTTATGGCATCCAAGTGGTGCACATGGTTCAGGGACCCAGCCCACATCTGTGCACTGCCTGACTGTCTGTCATGTATAGTATCCATTCTACACGGTGGTGGTGTTTGCCTTGGTCAGCAGGGCACGTGGGCCTTGTGGTAGTGTGCCATTGTACTGGTGCATCCATCAGCGCATCTGTGCAGACATGCAGTGGCAATTGTCACCCACCTAGTTATGGTTCAGTGCCATCCCACCACACATGTACCCATGGTGCCTACACCCATCAGTAGCCGTGCACTTCTGTACATCTGTGTTTGGACATGCCAGTTGCCATGGTGTCCTTCAGTAGCACCCAGGCCCATTCTCACATTGGCCATGCCAAGGTCACCTGGGCATGTGCCTAGCATGTGTTTCTGGGCATGTGCTCCACCTGCACACATCTACTCTGTGTGGAGCACACTGCCTGGTACCGTGGTTGTGTGTGCCTTCCTCTGTTGCCATGGTCCTTCTCTGGTTATTGCTGTATATTGCTGCCATGGGCTGTCAGTCATTCAGCAGACAGTGTCTGTGTGTCATCACTAGTCTCTGTTTGACAGGCACCCTACGGCACAGCATGCATGTCCAGGGATGTTGTTCTAGCATCTGTGTTCCATAGGTGTTTATCCTAACTAAGGGTAGAATTAGTGACACCACTGACTACCCTGTTTAACAAATCATGGGAGGATGGGGTGGTACCCGAGGACTGGAGGAGGGCAGATGTGATTCCCCTTCACAAAGGTGGGAGCAAGGCAGAAGAAGGAAACTACAGACCTGTTAGTTTAACCTCAGTGGTAGGGAAAATGATGGAATCACTTCTGAAGGAAAGAATTGTCGAGTATCTAGAGGCCAGAGGGCACAGGACCCAAGGCAGCATGGATTCACAGCAGGAAGGTCACGCCAGACAAATCTGATAGATTTCTTTGACTGGGTGACCAAAGCAGTAGATCAGGGAGGGCTGTGGACATGGCCTACCTAGACTTTAGCAAGGCATTTGACACAGTCCCACACAAAAGATTAATATATAAGTTAGCTAGCCTGGGAGTGGGTCCCAAGATGACAGCCTGGGTAAAAAATTGGCTGGAGAATAGGACACAGAGAGTAATAGTAAATGGAGTCCACTCTGAAGAAAGGGGGGTTACTAGTGGGGTACCGCAGGGTTCAGTATTAGGACCGGTCCTCTTCAATGTCTTTATAAGCAACATTGCAGAGGGACTGGAAGGAAAAGTATGTCTCTTTGCAGATGACACAAAGATCTGCAACAGAGTTGATGCACAAGGTGGGGCGGAAAGGATGAACAGGGACTTAGATTCAATGCTAAGAAGTGCAAGGTAATGCACCTGGGAAACAAAAACCCAGGGGAAGAGTACACAATGGGGGGTGAGATACTAACAACAACAAAAATAGAAAGGGACCTGGGGGTAGTCATATCAGATGACCTAAAGGTGGGCAAGCAATGTGAGAGGGCAGCAAGGAGGGCTGGGGGATACTGGGATGCATAGGGAGAGGCATCACCAGTAGAAAATAGGAAGTTATTATCCCTCTGTACAGACAGCTGGTCAGACCCCATCTGGAGTACTGCGTGCAGTTCTGGAGACCCAGTCTCACAAAGACATAGACAGGATGGAAGCTGTCCAGAGGAGGGCAACTAAAATGGTGCAGGGTCTGCACCGGAAGACATATGAAGAGAGACTTAAGGAGCTTAATATGTATAGCCTCGAGGAAAGGAGGGAGAGGGGGACATGATAGAAACTTTCAAAGTACCTCAAGGGAATCAACAAAGTCCAAGAGGGTAGCATCTTTCAAAAAAAGAGGTCTGCAAGAACAAGGGGGCACAATTTGAAGATAGAGGGGGCGCGGCTCAGAGGTAATTTAAGGACGTATTTTTTCACAGAGAGAGTTGTGGATGCATGGAACGGCCTTCTGGAGGAGGTTGTGGAGTCAAAAACAGTGGTGGAATTCAAGCATGCATCGGACAGTCATAAGGCGATTCTAGGGGGTGGGGGTAGGAAGAAGTAGACTGCTGGTTAACTAGGATCTGCAGCTTATCCAGTAGGCAGGGAAATGGGCAGACGGGGTGGGCCAAGCGGTCCTTATCTGCCGTCAAATTCTATGTTTCTACTGGTTTGTTCAGCATGTTTGTATGGCACCATGGTGTGGTGCTTCACAGTTGTTGTGTGCACAACAGTGTGGCGTATGCTCTGGTTGTGGTCATTGGCTGTTCTGTCTTGCTAATGGTGCTGTTTGCTGTGGCATAGTGTTATGCATAGTGAATCCGTACCAGCTATGCCCTGGCCCTGTATATGGCCGCCGCTGTTCCATTTGGGTGTTGACCTTGGTTGTTGTCCTGTGCTGCATTGGCTTCTTCATTGTCACCCACTTCATTGCCACTGTCATCCATGTCCTCCTCATCCGGCATGTTCACTCTGTTGTCAATGGCAATTTTGTGCAGGATGCAGCTGGCCATGGTGATCTTGCATGCCATGTTGGGTGTGTACTGCAGTGCACCTCCAGAGCAGTCCAGGCACCAGAACCGCATTTTCAGGAGTCCGAATGTTCACTCCATCACAGCCCTTGGGGCAGCATGTGCTTCATTGTATCATACTTCAGTTGCACTCTGTGGTCTTTTGATTGGTGTCATTAGCCATGGCAGTAGGAGTGAACATGTTGCCAATGGTTAGTTGTTGTGCCTTCATTGTTGGTATTGTGTGCATCTCTTCTGGCATCCCACTGTGTCCTCCACCCACCATGTATGCTCTGTGCTGCAGTTACCATGATGGCTGATGCACCCATCTAGCACTGTCTGCCACTTCATGCATGTCCACATCTGTACCATGTTTGTTCCCTGTGTCTGCTGTGTTGCTTTTGCCTGCATGTTTGTGTGGCCAGTATGCCTCCCAATAGCCATGGACACTGCCATCCTGGTCTTGGTCACAGTTGCGTGTTGTGCTGTGCTCCCCATGACACTGTGGCTTACAGGGGTGCCCCCGGTGCCATTTCTGTGTCTCCTGTCACTGTGTCGTGTGTGCATGTGTGTTACCTGTGGTGGGGGGGTTGTGTATATGGCTAGTCCTCCGGTGCACACACATTGTCATGTGCACCTGCTGTGTGTGTTAGTGTGTCGAAAGTGTTTTCCCCTGTCTCATAGGACATCATACATGTCCTGGGTTCAGTGTTGGTTATGTTCATCATTACCTGTATGTCACTTTGCATACTGTTGCACATGCATCTACCTATTAGCCAGCCATCCTGTATTACTCCACGCTCAAATCTGTCATAAAGGGCACTATGCCTATAGATGTAGGCATCATGGTATGACCCTGGATACCATGCCACTACATCTAGGATCCTTCAGCGACTATCACTTATGACCTGGATGTTTATTGAATGGTATTCCTTTCTGTTCACATATGCATCCCCATCCACTGACGGTGCCTTTATAGTGATGTGGGTGCAGTCTATTGCCCCCAGTACCTGTGGTAGTTTGGCAACACTGTAGAATCCCTGCTGGATGGCCTGCTGCTCATGGGCATCCCATGGAAATCTGATGTACTGTGCTGTCCAGCACAGTAGTGCCTCCAGGAACTGCTGTAAGCTTGTTGAGACTGCTGATTGTGAGAGTTCCAGCATGCCTCCTGTGGGCATCTGGAAGGTGCCTGTTGCAAGGATCCGGAGTGTGGCTGTGACCTTTATGTCCTCTGGTAGAGCGTTGCCTCTGCCTGTCCTGCTCTGTAGATCTTCCCTTAGCTCATTGTAGAGCTGTGTGATGGTGTTCTTGTTCAGCCTGTACCATGACAGGCACTGTTCATTTGTCATGTCTGTGTACATGATTCTTCTGTGGTACTCCCTTGGCTTATATGGCTGCCATGCTGGGTGTTGCTGCTGTTATCTGGCCAGTGCTGGTCTCCTGGCAGCCTCCTGTCACTGCTTCCTGGCACATTGTTGCCTCCTTACTGCCCTTGCTGCCATGTGGAGGAGTATTGCAGTTGCTTCTGGCATTGTGCTGTGTTGTTTTCCACCTCTTTCTCTCTCAGAGCCTCAGCCATGTCCAGCTTTCAGCATTGTCTGTTGTGCTGTGTGCCTTTTTGTATGCTCTAGGGCTGCTTAGACCAGCTCTGGCTGGTCTAGAAGCTGACAGGACTTTGGCCTGTTAGTTGTCATGGGTGTATGTTTGAAATTCCTGCAGGTACAATCTTGCACCATTTCTGTAGTGCATGCTGTCCTGCCTCGTGGCGCTGCCATTCTTGTGGTGCAGGACTGATGCAGTCACCTTTGGCACAGGGTTGTCTAGCTTTGATACAGGGTGCCTTTGAAATTTAAATTTGGGTCTGGCGCAGGGTTTGACGCAGGACTGTCTTGCACCACTGTTGTTTGGCACAGGCTCCTTGCATCATGCCTGGGCTTTGAAAATCTGACACAATGTCTTACTGCCGCAATCAAGTTGTAATATGTCCTTCATTTCTTTTTTAAGGAAACTTTCAGATGCTTTGTTGTGTCATAGTTGCCTTATCCAAAGAACTTCTTCAACATCGTGCACTTCCAGGCTGAGGCAGACATGCAACATGCAGAAGTCATTTCAATTGATGACCATGACCATCATTACTGGATTGGAGAAGGACGCAGATGAAATCTGTGAAGAAGTAACCAAATAATAAACCATTAATGACACCTACTTGCAAATATGCTTCTCCCCCCCAAAAATACTTACCTTCATTGGATTGAGAGTATTCCATTTCCAATTTCAACACCAAGATTTCTCATCAAGCACTGGAATGTGCACACAAACAGTATGTGACCTGTGATACAAAACAACACAATGAGTACCTGTATGTGTATATATATATCTATATATATATATATATAATATATATATATATATATATATATATATATATATATATATGTCAACACCCACCTATAAAATACATATATATATATATATATATAGATAGATAGATAGATAGATAGATAGATATTATGGTAGTACGGTGGTGCTACCATAGTTAGGTTGAGTAGCACTTTTAGTGTTAAAGGGTCAAATTTTGCACCATAATAACTTTGCCACCATTTAACAGATTTGCCTGAAATTTGGCACGCATGATTGGGCATGGTAGATCTTGGGATCTGCCAAGTTGTGTACCAGTCGGATATGCAGCTGTGGAGTTATTAAGCGACAACGAATTTCGCAATTGCACTTTTTTGTGATTTCTTTGCTCTCGCCTACAGGTTGCACGGTTTGTGTGACTGGTCCAAAAAATTCAGGGAACATGCAGCCAGGGTGCCCAATGTGCCTTTTGAAGATTTCGTGGAAAAATATTAAACGGTTCAAAAGTTATTCAAAAAACAAGTTCCCATTATAAGTCAATGGGAAAGTTAAAAGTTTGAAAGTGTCGCAATGCAGTTTTACTTTCACAAATGGCCTTTACTTTCACAAATCAGCCATTTTGTTTTCAGTTGGTCATCAGAAAAATGCTTGGCATTTAAATTTGGGACCTCTAGCAACCTAATTATTTTTGTATTCACCTAGTCGGACTCTGAGGATGCTAGGCATGTCTTTATTTTGGGGTAAAACACCCCAGAAATATGTTTTTCAAATTTCTGGAAAAAGTAATATCACAAAGTACTTTCACACTTGAGACACTGTTGAATGCATTTAAGAAAGCTTTCGCAAAATTCAACAGTAGTTTTCCAGGCTGTGACAAAATGACAGCAATTATTTGCCACCCTGCTGCAAAACAATGGTTTGGACTTTTGTGCTGAAATTCAGAGGGAAAGCAGCCAACATCTCACATCTGTGGCTTTCACTGTTTTGGTGAAAAAATATTACAGGGTGGCAAAGTTATGGCACTCCAAAATTTATACTTTTTCCCCATAGGATAACATTATGGCATCTGCTGCATTACAAGAATCCTTTGCCGCCCTGCTGCAAAATAACAGTTTGGTCTTTTGGACTGAAATTTGGAGGGAAGAAAGCCAACCTCCCAATGATGTGCCTTTTGGTGGTTTGGTGAAAAAATATTATAGGGCAGCACAGTGACGGCACTCCGAAGTTGACGCTTTTTCCCATTAGATAACATTACGGCATCTGTCATGTCTTTCGGGGCCCATATCTCAGAAATGGTGCAAGATACAGACTTTTCGTCGCAAAAATGCTTAACCCCCCACATCAGAGCTAAGTGCAAAACTATCCAGGAAAGTCATAATTCATATGAAATTAACATTTTTTTTCTACGTCGTACAGTCCTTGAGATATAAGCAATTTAATATTCCAAGTCCTCATTTTCTGCTCCGAGGCTCATTGTTATGTATACAGTCTTTGTTTTTACTGTGTTTTCCAATACATTTTTTAGGGAAAAGAAAGGTGTGCCCTTTCATTACTGTGCCAGTTAGTGTTTCCAGTTGAGTTTCCATTACCGTTTGCGGCACCGTTACTGTCTATGCCACTGTGTGCGTTACGGTTTGCGTTTTTGCTTGCACTTGTGTTTGTATTTCTGTGTCATTTGGCATTATTGTTGCTGTTACCATTACCTGTTTCATTTACAATTGTGGTACCGTGCACGTGTGTTACAGTTTGCATTTTCGTACATGCTTGCATTTCTGTTTTGTTTCTGTTTCCTTTGGTGTTATTTTTGCTGTTACTGTTACCATTTGCATTTACAATTGTGGTACTATGACCGTGCACGTAATGGTTTGCATTTCTGTACTCACTTCTGTTCCCATTTCTGTTTCTCTTTCCTTTGGCATTATTGTTGCTGTTACCGTTACCATTTGCATTAACAACTGCAGTACTATGCCTGTGCACATTACGGTTTGCGTTTACATATGCGCTTGCATTCGGGTTTCTGTTTCTATTCCCTTTCACATTCTTTTTGCTGTGACACAAAACATTTCCATTTAAAATACCGCTGCCATCACTGTTCATGTTACCAGTTGTGTTTTCGTATGTGCTTCAATGTCCATTTGCGTAACTGTTCACTTTGGTGTCACTTGCACTTGCGTTTCTATTAACAGTGCCTTTACCATTTACATTTCCCGTTACCATGTGCGCCACTGTTAGCACTTTTGTTTGTGTTGCTGTTCCTGTTACTATGTCACAAGACATCACGTGGCAGAACCTCCCGCCGCTGCATTACTTTCACTATTTGTCGTCATCATTCTCAAAAAGAAGGGAAATTAGAGGCAAAAAAATCCATTTAATGCATCAGTTAGGGTTGTTCCACAGCAACAAAAGCGAGGAAATTTGGTGTTAGGGTTGAAAGCCCCCCCTTGGACCCCACCAGCCCATGCTCCCCAACCGGCATGGGGTGCACATTGGGGTCGTCGGTCCTAACTCTCACCCCATTCTCCTATACCTTTGCTTCTTTACACATGTGATGGGGTGAGAGTTAGGGCTGATGACCCCAATGCACACCCCAATGCTGGTTGGGGTGGGCAGAGGGGTTCAAGGTGGGCTTTCAACCCTAACACTGAATTTCCTCACTTTTGTTGCTGTGGAACAACCCTAACTAATGCATTAAACTGAATTTTTACCATAGTTAGGGTTGAGTAGCATTTTTAAGGTTAAAGGGTGAAACTTTGCACCTTAATAACTTTGCCACAGTTCAATGGATTTTCCTGAAATTCAGTATGCATGGTTGGGCACAGTAGATCTTGGGCTCTGCCAACCTTTGTACTGGTTGGATATATGGCTGCGGAGTTATTAAGTGACATCCGAATGCAAATTAGGCTTTTTTGCGCATTCTTTGCTCATTCCTACAGGTCACACGGTTTGCACAACCAGTCTGAAAACATCAGGGAATGTGCAACCGGGGTCCCCAATGTGTCTTTTGAAGATTTTGTGAAAAAATATTGAACAGTTCAAAAGTTATTCAAAAAACAAATTCCCATTATAAGTCAATGGGAAACATTAGCAAAAAGTTCAACACTTTCGCAAATGCACTTTTTAGTGTCACAAATGGCCCTAGTAGTATCGCAAATCCACCATTTTTTTTCAGTTACTGATCAGAAAAATGCTTGGCATTTAAAATTGCGACCCTCTAGGAACACAATTATTTCTGTGTTCACCTAGTCGGATACTCATGATGCTATCCATGTATTTATTTTGGGGTTAAACAACCCAGAAATATGGTTTTTAAATTTCTGGAAAAATTAGTATCGCAAAGTAGTGTCACACTTGTGACCCTTTTGCAAAATTTTGCCAAAATGACAGGAGCTCTTTGCCACCCTGCTGCAAAAGAATGGTTTGGTCTTTTGAGCTGAAATTTGGAGAGAAGGCAGGAAACATCTTACAGATGTGCTGTTTCATGGTTTGGTGACAAAATATTGCACGGATGCCAAGTTGCTGTACTCCAAAGTTGACATTTTTTTCCCATAGACTAACATAGTTGTGTCTGTCACACCTTTCGGGGCTTGTATCTCGGAAACTGTGCGAGATACAGATTTTTTGTTGTGACCATGCATAGCCCAACAGGCTACACATGCAGTGAAAACCTAGCCAGGAAGCTCATGAATAATGTGAAATATATATTTTTTTCTACGTCGTACGGTTACTGAGATATTAGCATTTTAGTATTACAACTGCTCATTTTCTGCTACGAGGCACATTATTATGCATACATTTCTTGTTTTCACTATCTTTTTCAATTTTGCTTTTGAGGAAAAATAGGGTGTGCACTCCACTTACTGTTACATGTAGGCTTTACACTTATGTTTCCGTGCCAGTTTGCCATAGCGTTCCTGTGTACGCCACTGTGTGTGTTACCCTTTGCGTTTATGTTTGCATTTATATTACTGTTTTCTTTGGCATTATTGTTGCTGTTACCATTACCATTTTCATTTACAATTGTGGTACTGTGACCGTTACCCTTTGCGTTTCCATACGCGCTTGCATTTGTGTTTCCATTTCTGTTCCCTTTGGTGTTATTGTTGCTGTTACCATTACCATTTGTGTTTACAATTGCGGTACCATCACCGTGTGCATTACGGTTTGCATTTCCATATGTGCTTTTGTTTGCTTTTCTGTTTCTGTTTTCTTTCCTATTACTGTTGCTGTTACAGTTATCATTTGCATTTACAATAGATGTACTGTGACCATGCGCATTACAGTTTGCGTTTCCATACGAGCCTGCATTTGCCTTTCCATTTCTGTTTCCTTTAGTGTTCTTTTTGCTGTTACCATTACCATTTGTGTTTGCAATTGCAGTACAGTGACCGTGCATGTCACGCTTTGCATATCTGTATGCACTTGCATTTGTGTTTCCATTTCTGTTCCCTTTGGCATTATTGTTGCTGTAACAGTTAACATTTGCATTTACAATAGCAGTACTGTGACCGTTCACGTTACCAGTTGCATTTCCTAAAGCACGTCCATCTCCTTTTTCGTCACTGTTCGCTGTAGCGTCATTTTGCACTTGTGTTTCTTTTAACATTTGCTTTACTATTTACATTTTTGTCACCATGGGCATAACCGTTAGTGCTTGCATTTGCATTGCAGTTACCATTACTATGTCACAAGATATCATGTGGTGGGAGCATGGGACCCAAAGGGCCCACTCTCCCATCACAGAATTCTATTCACTAATTATAGTCCTCATTCTCAAAAAGAAGGGGAATTCTTGGCAAAAAAACTCTGTTTAATCCATCAGTTAGGGTTGTTCCACAGCAACAAAAGTGAGGAAATTCAGTGTTAGGGTTGAAAAGCCCCCAGCACCCCCCAGCCCAACCCCACAACCAACATCGGGGTGTGCACTGGGGTTATCGGTCCTAACTTTCACCCCATTCTCCTATACCTCAACTTGTTTACACATGTGATGGGGTGAGAGTTAGGACCAAAGACCCCAATGCACACCCCGGTGCTAGTTGTGGGGTTGGGCTGGGGCAGTGCGAGGGGGGCTTTCAATCCTAACACTGAATCTTACCAGAGCAAGGGAGAAGGATTAAGACTTAGTTTGGCTAAGCAGATTTACTGTGTGGTGGTGTTTTTATTTTTTACTCACAGGGATTGCTACTGTTTGTTGCTAACATTTCATTGCTTTATTTTTTCTCTGATTCAAATTGTTGTTGCTGGTGTACCTTCTTCTGCATTATTACAAGATGTGCCTACAGGTGTGTGCTAACAGATTACTGCTGTAATCTTCTGATTCAAATTGTCTTTTGCAAGGTATATATTCTGTTACTGCTTTATTTTTCTCTGGAGCAAAGTGTTTCTTACAGGGTATATCTTCTCTGAAATTATTACAGGTGGTGCTTTACAGTTTTATCTAACATTAGGATAAGCTTTCAGGGTTACTGCATTTGTTGTTGACTGATAGTTTCTGCTCTTACCTCCTTGTTCTTTCATTCGTGGTTCTTCTTTTTAGGCAGGGGAAGGGCCCAGCCACCCACCCCCATCCCCAACTACCCCACGCTACACTCCTTTTATAGGGTACCACAGTTGTGACATTTCCTGTGGCAGAGCAGGAAGGGGCGGATCAGTGGGGCCTCCACAAGAGTGATCTCATTTACAGGGCACTAGTAATTTAACTTGTTATAACAAGTTAAACAAAGACAATTAAACCATTACTTGCATTTTGTTCCCTTTTTTCCTTCTAATTACTCTGACTAGGTTACAAACCCAGCAACTTATTTGGAATAAATTTCATTAACTGCAGGTACTGTGGAACAATTTTCAGTAGGACAGTCTTACAGGATTTAGGACACTGTCCTCACATGCTGGGCCTTTGAGATCTTTAGGCTCAGCTCCGGGCAGCATGGGCAGAGATTGCACGCCTCAAATTTCATATTGAAGAGGAAATACATTATAAGAACCACCTGCCATTTCCCCAGCATCCAACAGAAAAACCTCGACCGCAGAGGGTAGTTGGTCCAGGAGGTTGGCAGGTGGTTAGAGAGAGCAAATCAGGTGCCCCATCACTCTGCTCTCCAACAATTACCTCCAAAACCATATAAACACTACAAACAGGTATCTGCCTCTATCTCTGAAATCAAATAAAGAGGCAGAAGACACTGCAGAGCAGGACACTGCGGCACAGGAGCTAGCACAACAAAACTCACCCAAATCAGGAACCAAAACTAAACAAGCACAAAGGAAATCCAAAAAACTTCTGATCATAGGAGACTCCATGATTCGGGGAGTTGATACCCATCTCCAGCCAGGGGTGATGGTCAGATGTCTCCCAGGTACATCAGCATGGAGAGACACTGACCGCGTTGCTAAAATTGTTCACAAAGCAGGAGAAAACATTGATGTCCTAGTACACATAGGGACTAATGATCTCGCCAGCCGGTCAGTTGTGGAGACCAAGGAACACCTGACTAGGCTGGGTGACAAACTATCATCTATTTCATCCGGCATCTCCTTCTTTGAGATCCTGCCAGTCTGGGAGTGGGGAGCAGATGGACGGAAGGTCAGAGAAGGGGAGATAGGGGAGTTAAACACATGGCTCAAGGACTGGTGCCAGGAAAAAGGACACCGTTTTGTAGGGAACTGGCAACAGTTCTGGGAGCGAAAGTTCTTTAAATTTGATGGACTGCATCTGACTAAGGAGGGAGTCAGTGCATTGGGGCAGAAGTTTGACGTCTTTGCAGAATATTTAAACTAGCAAATGGGGAGAGGTGCAGCACCCCATACGTCAAATGGGAAGAACACCCTCCCCTCAGCTAGTGGTCAAACAGGAATTCAGCATGTTTGCTGTTCATTTGCATCACCAGGTAAGAAAAAGTTTGTCTCCCATACGACGACACAGGGTAATGCCAAACTTCACCCAACAACTAACACACCAAAATCTGGCCAATGGAAAATCATGTACATAAATGCTCACAGCCTGGGAAATAAGATCCCAGACCTGCAGGCAATAATGTCAGAGGATAAACTGGACATAGTAGCAATTAGTGAGACGTGGTTTACCAGTAACCACATTGGAGACTTCAGTACCTGGCTATGTATTGTTCAGAAGAGACCGAGGTGCAAAAAGAGGGAGAGGAGGGCCCTGTATGTTAATGAAAATATCAAAGCACAGAAATTCAGAATACACATAAGGAGCCAGAAGAACTTGGGTCACCCTGGAAACAGGAAATGGGACAGCCATAAGAACTGGGGTTGTCTACAGGCTCCCAGACCAGAGGGAGGACATAGACACATTACTGTTAGAATATATACAAAACATGACAGCTAAAGGGAGGTTCTGATAATGGAGACTTCAACATGCCAGATACAGATTGGTCCATACCAGCAGGAACATCTGCCAGAACTAGACTCATAGTGGATTCCTGCAGGGAGGGCCTCAAACAACTGGTACAGCAACCCACAAGAGACAGGGCTATCCTAGATCTAGTACTGACTAACAAAGAAGGGATCCAGATCTCCAGGTAGAAGGTCACCTGGGGCCAGTGACCATCACATGGTATGGTTCAATTTGGCTACTACATCTAAATCATCCCATTCCAAGGCAAAATATGGGACTTCAGAGGAGCTGACTTTGATAAGATGGCCAACAGAGTTAAGCTAGCCCTGGCAAAAAGAAACACAGGTGAGGGTACAGGCAGAGTGAGCAAGCATTAAGGATGCAATACTTGAAGCAACATCCCATTGTGTTAGACAGAAAAGGAAGTGCAAAGAAGAAGGAAACCACTTTGGTTCTCAAATACAGTAGCAGAAAAGGTCAGAGCCAAAAGCTGGCCTTCAGGAAATATAAGAGAACACAACGGGATGAAGATAGGGAGGCTACCAAACTGCCCTAAGGGAAGCAGGTAAGGCAGTAAGGCAGGCAAAGTCCCAAACTGAGGAAACACTAGCACGAACAGTAAAAGAAGGTGACAAGACTTTCTATAGATACATTAGTGAAAGGAGAAAGTCCAGAGGGTGTGCTAAGCAATGGAGAAAAGGGAGCATGTGAGGAGGAGGACCCTGTAAAGGCATCTACCTAAATAGATACTTTGCTCAGTATTTACTGAAGAGAAGGTAGGGCAGGGCCCACAGCTCAGCATCATGGACACAGGGGAGGAGGTGAGCACCTCCCTCACAAAGAAAGGGTCCTACAAGGCTTACTAAGCTCAGGGTGGATAAGCAATGGGACCTGATGGCATATATCCCAGGGTACTTAAGGAGCTAAAGGAGGAACTAGAAGAGCCATTAGCAGAATTGTTTAGTGAGTCTCTGAGCACAGGAGAGGTCCCAGAAGACTGGAGAAGGGCTCATGTGATCCCGCTCCACAAGAGTGGTAGCAGGGAGGAGGCAGGAAACTACAGACCGTCAGTCTTACCTCAGTAGTGGGCAAGATTATGGAGGCACCCTTAAGGAAAGGATAGTGCAACACCTGGAATCCATAGGGGCACAGGATCCAAGACAGCATGGGTTTACAAAGGAAGGTCCTGTCAAACTAATCTCATAGATTTCTTTGACTGGGTAACCAGAGTGGTGGACCAAGGGGAGCAGTTGATGTCGTCTACCTTGACTTCAGCAAAGCTTTGACACTGTTCCACATAGAAGATTGATAAATAAGCTGGGTAGGCTCAAGTGGGTCAGAAGTTGGTCAACTGGGTGGCAAACTGGTTGACGGGCAAAACAGAGAGTGGTGGTAAATGGTATACAGTCAGAAGAGATGCAAGTCACAAGTGGGGTACCTCAGGGATCAGTCCTGGGGCCAGTCCTCTTCAACATCTTCATTAGCGACCTTGCAGATGGACTAGAGGGTAAGGCTTGTCTGTTTGCAGATGACACCAAGATCTGCAACAGAGTAGATGATCCAGATGGGGTGGGCAGAATGAGAAGAGATCTGGATAAACTAGCAGAATGGTCAGAAGAGTGGCAACTGGGATTTAATGCAAAGAAGTGCAAAATCATGCACATAGGGAAGAGAAACCCTGAAGCTACCTATAGGCTGGGAGGGAGTTGCTAGCAGTCACAAAGGAAGAAAGAGACTTGGGCATCATCATCACTGATGACCTAAAATCATCCAAGCAGACCCTAAAGCAGTAGGTAAGGCTAGGGGGTGTTAGGGTGTATTAGTAGGGGTATCACAAGTCATAAGAGGGAGGTAATAATCCCTCTGTACAAGACACTGGTTAGGCCCCATCTGAGTACTGTGGCAGTATTGGATGCCACACCTTCACAAGGACATTAACCAAATTGAGGCAGTCCAGAGAAGGGCAACCAAATGGTGCAGGGACTACATGAAGACATATGAGGACAGATTAACGGAGCTCAATATGTATACCCTTGAGCAAAGGAGGGAGAGGTGATATGATCGAGGCATTCAAACACCTTAAGGGCATAAACAAGGTGAAAGAGTCTAACATGTTTAAATATAAGAAAAATAGCAGGACAAGAGGACACAGCATGAGATTAGAGGGAGGCGATTAAGGGGAAGTGAGGAAATTCTTTTCACAGAAAGGATGGTGGATGCATGGAATGGCTTACCACAAGAAGTGGTGGCTATGAATACAGTGCAGGGCTTCAAACAGGCATGGGATAGGCATAAGGAGCAACACAAATGACTATGAATAGATAGGTCACTGATAGAGCAAAGGCTGATGGCACATTTATAAGGTAGAAAATAAATGGGCAGACTGGATGGGCCTATGTCCTTATCTGCCGTCAACTTCTATGTTTCTATGTTTCTATGTAATTTCCTTGCTTTGTCGCTGTGGAACAACCCTAACTGATGCATTAAATGGAGTTTTTTGCCATAAAAAAATAAATTATATATATATATACATATATATATATGATCAACTCACCAAGGCTACTATTAGTGTACACACAAAGGGCACCCTTCCATTCACGGAATTGCAGCAGACTTTGGACCAGCAACAGTTTTCTCACAGTCATCATTTTTGATGGAACACTGAATGTATTCATATTATGTTATCTCTCCTTCACACGGTTTGGCAAGATACTGTGCTTCATGGCATCAACATCATCATCACAGAGTATGTAAACTTTCTGGACACAATACAGATGCATTTTGGGGATGCTAAAAAATTATGGGGACTCTGTGTGACCACTGAATGCATGAGTGACTGTGCAATGCATTCTGGGGGACTTTGCATGTGGTGTACCACTCCCATTTCACTTTGTCAGCACTTGGGAATTTTCTGGACACAAGACAGTTGCATTTTGGGGATGCAGAACAATTCTGGGGACCTTCTGTGACCACTGTATGCATGTGTGACTGAGCAATAAATTCTGGGGGACTTTGCATGTAGTGTAATGCTCCCATTTCACTTCCTCAGCACTTGGGGATTTTCTGGACACAAGATAGATGCATTTTGGGGATGCAGAGAAATTCTGGAGACTCTGTGTGACCACTGCATGCATGCGTGACTGTGCAGTAAATTCTGGGGGACTTTGCATGTGGTGTAATGCTCCCATTTCACTTCATCAGCACTTGAGAATTTTCTGGACACAAGGCAGTTGCATTTTGTGTGTTGTGATTGTGAGCACATAATGTCATACTTAAATTATAAATTAAAGCAGCAGTGCAACAATGTGGTGAAAATTTTGACCTATACTTTTTTATGCTATTTTAGATTGCCAGCCACTAGTTACCTCCCGACTTGTAAGATACCCTTCTTCTCACAATTTGTGTCTGATTTACTACATTTTCTCATGTCTGAAAAAATAAAAGGAGCACGCCTTTTAATATGGCTCTGACCAAGTTTTCATCACTATTTGCAGTTGTTTTTGAACAAATATTGTTCTGAGAGGTCATAAAACACTGCCTGATGCATACTTGTTAATTTTACAACATAAATAATATATAAACAACCGATGGAGAAAAACAGCGGAACATACTGATGAAGACCTGCTCTGCACCGTATTAAAAGGAGTGCTCCTTTTATTATTTCAGACATGAAAAAAGTACTAAAGCAGACTCAAATACTGGAAAGAATGGTATCATACAAGTCAGGAGGTAAGTAAAGTGGCAATGTAAAATAGCATTAAAAAGTATAGTTGAAAATGTTCACCACATTGTTGCAGTGCTGCTTTAATGTCTTTTCCAAAAAATAAATATTTCGGGAGCCTTAGTAATGTTTACCTTGTGTCGGGACTTGTGAAGTGTTTGTCAATAAGCAAGACTGAGCAGTGCAAGTATGCTGTGCTAAATTGCATGTGTGCCATCAGTATTCTTTCCTGTGTGTGCAGACATTGTCCAGCTTCGCGCAAACATATATATGGTGTGACTTGTTGCAGTATGTAAAGAATAAAGATAAGAAAGAATATATGATCTATATTTTATTTGTACCATCAGCACCAGCGGAGTAAGTGATATGATATTTTTTTCAGAGGTATTGGGTCACTGTGCACCTCAGTCTATAACAGTGCACACATGACTTTGCAGAGATCATAGAACAAAAAACACATGCTCTCCTAAAAGTCATGTGTGCAGTATGTGACTAAGGTGCAGTCTGTCCAGAAACCTCTGAAAAAATATCGTATCACTTAGTCCACTGATGATGATGATGGTGACAATAAAATATATGCTATTCTTATCGCTATTCTTTATACCATAAACACTGCAACAGTCAGCATATATATGTTTTCAAGAAGATGGACAACGTCTGACATCATACACACACACACACACACACACACACACACACACACACAGAGGAAACAACACTGACTGCATACATGCAATCTAGCACATCATACTTGCACTGCTCACACCAGCTTTTCCACAACAGAAAGTAAACATTACTGAGGCACTTGATTATAATAATAGGGTAATAAGAAGCATGTACTGTATGTCTGTATGTGTATGTATGTATTTAAAGGGAAGTAGTCAGCAACAGGAGCTCCTGCTCCCTGAAAGTCTTACCCTCGGGTTAAGCCTTTTAAATATGTTGCATCATTTTTCTCGAGCCACAACATACTTTATTTTAATAAAGAAAAGTCACCGACCCAGAAGTATGGGGTCTCCATTATGTGTAAAGGAAAGGTGCAGCAGCAATGTACCATGCACTTCAATACTTTTGTATTGAAGTGCATGGTGTATTGCCATTGCACCTTTGCACATAATGGAGCCCCCATAGCTAAAGTACGTTGTGGCACGAGAAAAACGCCATGACATACTTAAAAGGCTTAACCGGAGGGCAAGCCTTGCAGGGGGCAGGGCTTCCTGTTGCTGACAGTTTCCATTTAAACTAATACTGTTGCCTTCCCTCTGTCTGTTATTAAACATAAACAAAAGACAAAACACTATAGCAGTGGGGAGGGGAGGTGTGCTGAAAAAGAAAAAGCTAATGGGGATCTCCTGATGTTCCAGCAGCAAATAGAGCATTGATATAATCTGCAACTGGTGTTGCTTGATCTGCTCCATCTCCTGCGGGACAGCATCCCCCCTCTCATTATTTTCCTCCACCATGGCTCACAAAAGTGCTATGTCTGCCTGAGTTGCAGGCACTGTGGGGTCCACTGGTGTGGGGAGGAACCAGGTAGTGGTGGTGGTGAGGGTGGTGCTGGTGTCAGTGATGGGGGTGGAGCAGCTGCTACTGTGGCTCTCCTCCTGTTCCAGTGATGCACAACAGCAGCACCCTCTGCCACTGGCACAAAAGGGCCAGCAGGTGGAGGCCTTGCCCGTTCAGTGGTAGCCTACCACTCCACCTTGTGGTGGTTCAGCATATGTGGGTGATGGCCCCCAGTCCCCAGATGTGTCCCCTGGGGGCCATGGCGAACCTGCACACCACAAAGCAGACACATCGCAAGGCTGATTCCCCCCAACACAGTTGAAACACTGTCAAACTGGGGAGCTGTAGGGGGGGACCAGGCACAGGAGGGGAAGATGTAGTGCCAGCAGCATGGTCATGCACCTGGGGCTCCACCTGCTGCTGTGGAGGTGGTGCTGCTGGAGCTCCTGCAGCTGCTACTGGTGGTGGTGGTGGCAAACTTGGTGGGCATGGCAGTGGCACTGGTGGTGCTGCTGCTTCTGGAGGGAAGAGGCAGGACCAAAGAGTCTGGAGCAGTCCAACATCACCCAGCTATGACCCCCACACATGTGCACTCCCATCTGGCCATGGGTTACGTACTGTCCCATGTCCATCGCACAAAGAACACTCCTTCCCTCTGCAACATGACGAGCAACTTCACACACACTCACACAACACAGTCGTACACACACAGTCACACACACACACACACACACACACACATATGCACATGCGCACACACACAAAACAAAACTTATAAAACAAAGAAATCAGTCACCAAAAAGAACTGACAAAACAGTACAAAAGAAACTAAAGAATTAGCTTTTAAAAAAGCTTTTGGGTTTTTTGAATTTGCTCAAGAAAGAAACTTGTTAACATGAACTCTCCCCTTCTACACAAAATGTTTCCTCTCTCTACCTTTGCAAAGAAGAAAGTGAAAGTATCTACTTGTATGACTCTCTTCCTTCTTACCTGGCTAAAACATGTGACTTACAGTATTGTAAGCCATGTGATGTGTGTGTGTGGGGGGGGGCTGCCTAAAGTATATTGTTGTCATTCTGCCTTACTTCGCGTTAAGTGGAATAACAATGCAAAGTCATAATAACAAAGAGAAGTGAGCACTTTCCAATGGCCACTTCGAGTAGCGTTACGATTATGCGAAGTGGACACTTCTCGTTCACTTTGCAGGTGGAATTTAATTTTACTGCATGTCTAGTGAGGAGTGGACAAGGTTTGCTGGTGCCTTGAATGGAGGCAGCATGGAGTGAGGGGGACAGCAGAGAGGAGTGAGGAAAGATAGGATGGCAGGGAACCAAACCAGTACTTGAAGATGAAGGAAGTGCCATGTGACTGGTGAAGTGAAGGGAGGGGTAGGAAGGACATGGAGGAGTAAAGGGAACAGTGTTGCATACATGTACAAGAGTTAGTTGGAAAGCAACAGAAGGTATTGCAGAGAGTGTCCAATCTGTCAGCATGGAGGATCTAGTACACCTTATTTGTGGTAATACCTTTTATTAGACTAACTGAAGAATTTTTACATGAGCCATGAAGATGATGGCATATTGGAGTACTATTGTAGTGCACATAGCTGTGCCGGTTTTCTGTAAGTATGGTTTGTTGTTCTAGGTAAAACAGTTTTATTTTAGTAAGATGTCAGTGGGTTTCAAAACTACATCTGTAATTGCACAGTTGTCTATATCCCTTTGTGGTACTGTTTTGCATGAGTTCAGTTCATCCAAGGGTGGTACATGGTATAGAGAGACTCTACATCCATTGTGACAAGAAATGAGTTGGTTGGGGATGCCTTTAATTTGTGAAGCCTGTTTAGGTAGTCAGTTGTGTCCAGGATGAAGCTGGGAGTTCCATGTGCCACTGGTTTGAGGATGCCCTTGATCCAGCCCAATATTTATTCAGTAAGAGTACAAATAACTGAAATAACTGGCCATCCTGCAACATCTGGTTTATGTATCTGAGGCAGTGTATAAAATATTCTCTTCTTATATTTTGAGCAGTTAAACCAGTTAGTTGTGATTTGATGGTTGGTGAATGTTTGTCAAAGAAAAGAGTTCCCTTCTAAAGTTCTTTGTTGAATCCTCTTGGAATGACATGTAGAATGATATATCTGACAGATGTTTTCTGCTTCAGTTGTGTATTGCATTTTGTTCATGATTACAACTTCTCCTCCTTTGTCATCAGGCTTGATCATGATACTGTCATTTTACTTTAGATCTTGAATTGCCCTTCTTTCTAGTGGGTTCAGATTAGAGATGCCGTGAAGTTTTACTTTGCTGGTGATTGTTTTGTGAAGTCGCCTAATTCATCTCTGTGAATCAGTTCACAAAGTTGCCCCATTTAATGAGAATTCAGCATTTATACCTTCACCTTGCTTTTGTTTGTTTTTTAAGTGCAAATTGCACTTGGAAAAAAAAAGGCAAGAAAAAATTACAAATGGTGAATTCCCCAAAATCCTTGGTGTCTAGTGCCCCCCCACTGACTGCCAGCTCCAACGTAAAAAAATATATATTATTATTTAAATCCCTGGTGTCTAGTAGTTCCCCCCACCCCCCACTGATCACCAGCCGCAATGTAAAAAAAATAAAATAATTTTAAAATCCCTGGTGTCTAGTGGACTGCCCACCCCACCAGAGAGTGCTCCCTCACCCTGACCCCAAGCTGGTGACCAGCACATCCCTCCACTCTCTACCACACTCATTCATTCCACGTCAGTCAGGTGGCCAGCCATGGTGGGGAGTGAAGGTCTTTGCTGGTTGCCCTGGTTGGGTGGAGGTGGGGGGAGCAGGGTGGTGGGGCACACCCTGATGGGTTGAGGTCCACTAAACACCAGGGATTTAAATAAAAATATTTTTTTTTACAATTCATAGGGGGAGCCACTAGACACCAGGGGCAGATTTTCAAAGGCCCTTTAGATAAGCACAGGTTGCACCAAACCCCTGCTTGTGGCAAACTCTGAAATACCAGGGATCCTGCACCAGATTTTAGTACAAGTGGGGTCCTGGCACCAAAGTCCCCAAAGCTGCTGCAAGTGGCCCCTTGCGTCAAACCAATGGATCAAGAGAGGGGATTGACAGAAGTTACAGTCATTCCTTTGCTGTGGAAAATCTGGCCCCTGGGGTATGAAAATGTGATATATCAGAGATTATGCGCCCTCTGCAGTGTGTAAAAAAACTCAGTACAGTATAAGGTATGCTCCTAGGAAGCTTGGACTTTGAAAGTTTTGGGAAAGTGTTGTGCATATTGTGCATAAAGTGCAGTTGTTTATTTCACAGTGCTGTCAGTGAATGATAACATAGGTGCACATCACAAATATATGTTCAGTAGTGCTATTAAGGGTTTGGTCCAGTGAAATCACTGCAAAGGTAGATGTACCATGCTATTGTGTTGCACAAGGAAGAACAACTTACGGGTGCTAAGAAACATAGAAACACAGAAACATAGACTTTGACAGCATATAAGGACTGCTTGGCCCACGTAGTCTGCCCATTTCCTTACCTACAGGATAGGCCGCAGATCCTAGTTAACCAACAGCCTATTTCTTCCTACCCCCACAAGAATTGCCTTATGTCTGTCCCATGCATTCTTGAATTCTCCCACAGTTTTAGACCCCAACCTCCTCAGGAAGGCTGTTCCATGCATCCACTACCCTCTCTGTGAAATAATACTTACTCACATTGCCCTGAACTGCCCCTCTATCTTTTAAATTGTGTCCCCTTGTTCTTGCACTTCTCTTTTCTGAAAGATGCTACCCTCTTGACTTTGTTGATTCCACTGAGGTACTTAAAAGTTTCTATCATGTCCCCCCCTCTCCCTTCTTTCCTCAAGGGTATACATATTAAGCTCCTTTAGTCTCTCCTTATACGGCTTCTCTTGCAGACCCTGCACCATTTTAGTTGCCCTCCTCTGGACTGCCTCTATCCAGTCTATGTCCTTGCGGAGATGGAGTCTCCAGAACTGGACGTAGTACTCCAGATGGGGTCTCACCAACTGTCTGTATAGAGGGATAATAACTTCCTATTTTCTGCTGATGGTGCCTTTCCCTATGCATCCCAGTTTAACCTCAGCCCTCCCTGCTGCCTTCTCACATTGCTTGCTAACCTTAAGGTCATCTGATATGATTACCCCCAGATACCTTTACTTTTTTCTTGTTGTTACTACCTCCCCCCCATCCCTCCCATTGTGTATTCTTCCCCGGGTTATTATTTCCCAGGTGCATTATTTTGCACTTCTTTGCATTGAATCCTAGCTGCCATACTTCTGACCATTCCTTCAACCTTGCCAAGTCCCTTCTCATCCTTTCCACGCCTTCTTATGTATCAACCCTGTTGCAGATCTTTGTGGCATCTGCAAAGAGGCATACTTTTCCTTCTAGTCCCTCTGCAATTTCACTTATGAAGACATTAAAAAGGACTGGACCCAATACTGAACCCTGCGGTACCCCACTAGTAACCCTTCTTTCTTCAGAGTGGACTCCATTTACAATTACCTTCTGTGTTCTGTTGTCCAGCCAATGTTTTACCCAGGCTACCACCCTGGTACCCACTCCCAGGCTGGTTAATTTGACTATTAATCTTTTGTGTGGGACTGTGTCAAATGCCTTGCTAAAGTCTAGGTAGGCCATGTCCACAGCCCCTCCCTGGTTTACTACTTTGGTCATCCAATCAAGGAAATCTATTAGATTCGTCTGACATGACCTTTCTGCTGTGAACCCATGCTGCCTTGGGTCCTGTGCCCCACTGGCCTCTAGGTACTCAACTATTCTTTCCTTCAGAAGTGACTCCATCACTTTCCCGTACCACAGAGGTCAGACTGACAGGTCTGTAGTTTCCTGCCTCTGTCTTGGTCCCACTTTTGTGAAGGGAATCACATCCGCCTTCCTCCAGTCCTCGGGTACACACCATCCTCCAAGATTTATTAAAAAGAGTAGCCAGTGGTTTCACTAGTTCCCCTTAATTCTTTTTAGAATTCTGGGGTGAATTCCATCAGGCCCCATTGCTTTGTCCACCTTCAGTTTTAGGAGTTCTTGCAGAACCCTTTTTTCAGTGAATGGACTGGGATCGACCCCCCATCAAGAGTGCTTCTGTTAATTGGATTAGGCACTTCCCCCTCCTATTTAGTGAATACTGAGCAGAAATATTCATTCAGTATCCCTGCTTTTTCACTGTCCCCTCTGACCACCCACTGTTCATTCTATTCAGCCTCACTATCCCTCCCTTTGTCTTTCTACGCTCACTGATGTACCTATAAAAGATTTTATCCCCCTTCTTAACCAAGTTGGCTATCTTTTCCTCAGTTTGGGACTTTGCTATTCTGACTTCCTTCCCTGCTTCCTTCTGCCTTAACTGGTACAGCTGTCTTTCCTGCTCCTTCTGTGTTTCCTTATACTTCTGGAATGCTATCTTTTTCTTCCTGACTTTCACAGCCACCTCTTTTGAGAACCATAGTGGCTTTTTCTTTTATTTTGATTTGTTTATTTGCTTCACACAAAGGCTTGTTGCCTCTGTGATGGCAGTTTTGTTGATTCCCCATTGTTGCTCCACACCTCCTTCTAGCCTGTTTGCTAGTGCTTTTCTGAGGCACTCTCCCATCTTGCCAAAGTCAGCCCTCCTAAAGTCCAGTACCCTCACTTTTGTATGGCTTGACTTTGTAGCTGAGTTTAAAGTGAACTACACTGTTTGATGGTCACTTGTTCCCAGATGGCAACCCACTTCTAGATCTGAGATCCTCTCACTGTCCCCATTTGAGAGTATGAGGTCTAAGATTGCTCCCTCACGAGTGGGTTCCAAAACTAGCTGTCTGAGGTCTGCCACCTGTAGGACATCAAGAATGGCCCTGCTCTTGGATGTGGCTGCAGCAAATGTGCTCCAGTTAACATCTGGCATATTCAGATCTCCCATCAACAGTATCTCCCCTTTCTCTGCCATTCTAAAATGCCTTCTATCATATCCTTGTCCATTCCTCCCCTGACATGAGGGTCTGTACACAACCCTGTGTGGATTGTGGTGCCATTTTCAGTCTCCAAGGTGACCCACAGTGCCTCATCTCCTCCCTGTTTACTCTTTTGTTCAGTTGCTTTTATCCCTTCCTTTACATAGAGAGCTACTTCTCCCCCTCTTCTCCCCTGCCTGTCCCTCCTGTAGGTTATGTTCACTGGTATGTTAACGTCCCAGTCATGGTTCTTTGTGTACCATGTTTCTGTGACTGCTATGATATCCAGACATCCCTCTTCCATCAAGGCCACCAGCTCAGGGAGCTTGTTGCCCAGACTACGGGCATTGGTACTCATTACCCTCCATTTCCTGATGGACTTACTCCTTTTTTCCCCATCCCTGTCCTTCTTGCCTTTGTCACTTTCTCCATTTACCCCTGCCCTTCTCCCTATCGACACATCTATGTTGGTGTTTACCGCACTGACTACTGTGATTTTTTTTGGGGGGCTAGGATTTCCCTGCTCTTTTCCAGTGCCTTCCCCCTTGGCTAGTTTGAATGCTTGCCAATGAAGCATTTAAACTTATTACCTAGTACCCTAGTTCCCCTTGTGGACAGATGCAGACCATCATGCCAGTATATGCTTGCATCACTCCAGGTGGACCCCCAGTCCCCAGTGAAGCCAAATCCCTGAGCTCCACGCCAGTTTTTCATCCACTGATTGAATTCCATGGTGCGGAACACCCTAGCCTCTCCTACACCATAGATGGGCAGCAGCTCTGAGAAGGTTACCGTGCGTGCTACTTGTCTAAGGCCCCTCCCCAATTCCACAAACTCTTCCTGCACTTGTCTAATCCCTTTCTTAGCCAGGTCATTTGTTCCTAGGTGGACATTGACATCCAGCTCCCTCTCCTGTGCAGCTGCTTCGGTAATTCTGAGGATTCGCTCCCTGTCTCTCCAAGCCATGGTGCCAGGCAGGCAACTTACCTCCCTCTCCCCTTCCTCCTCCAGTTCTACCTTCCTAACAATGGAGTCCCCCACCAGGAGTTGTTTCTTTCCCCTGCAGGGTCCCCTGCCACCCTACTGTGGGTCTTCTTTGTGGAGGTTCCCAGCATCCTCCTTGGTCTCCACTGTGGGTGCCTCCATAGAGGAACCACACTTTGCCAGAATGGCATAGGAATTGTGGAGAGGTACAACTGAAGGGATGTGCCTCTGTTCCACCACCCTCACCCTCCCTGAGCCCACTGTGGTCCAACCACTCCTCTTTCTTGGCAACCTCTGAGGCAACAGCAGTGGCACTTGTGGTCCCTGGATGGCAGAGGAGGTCCCACAAAACTTGGCCAACTCAGCCTGGAGATGAGCAACCTCCTCCCTCAGCCCAGAGAGGTGTCCTCCTCTCTTTCTCATGCTTTCCCATGCTCACCTTCCATGAATCTCCTCATAACCCTCAATCTCACATAAGCCCTGAGTGCATATCAGCTGTCCACAACTTGTACAGTACTGTGGGATAAAGTATTTGTGAATACCACTATATACAGTGCAATTCTGCTCCATGTCGCAATTGTGAGGCTCCTGTCTCCTCAGTAGAGAGGTTGTTGGCTGCTCAGCATTCAATCATCATCAGCTGAAAAACCACTGAGCATCACTTGTGGCCACTTGAGAAGTAGTTGCTGAACCACCCTAAGTTGGATTGTCACTCAGTTTCAAGTAATTATCTGTGTTGCTCACCTGTCTTGTGTATGGTCAAATGCTTGTGTGCCCACCAAAGTCACCAAAGGGGGTGGTTATGGAAATAATAGCATTTGACACACCAACAAAAATGTATATATGTACAATGATGTGGACTCCTAGGTGTAGCAAGCATATTTCTAATGAGAGTAAAGAAAGCCTAACCTCGCACATTTATATGGCTACAACACCAGTCAGCTTCTCCACAACAACCCTGACTCAGTTCCATTGTATTCAGTGGTGATGCAAAGGACTGTTAGACCAGCTCAGGCTAGTCTAACCTCCAGAGATCCTCGAAGGAATTATCTAGCTTTAAAAAATCCCAATTATGGGGAATCCAACATTGCTGGTGTGTTGCAAGCCCCCCCTCTGCTATGGTGCAGCCATGTGTCTGCCACAAGCCTGGTACAGACATGGCTGGCACAAGCAGTACCCCATCAGGCACAGGCACCCTTACAAAACTGTGAATAATGCAAGGTGTGCCGCAGTGAGCCCCTTACATCACGTGTTTGATGCAAGCCCTTTGCATCATTCCCAGGGCTTTGAATATCCAGTCACAGGGATTTAAATAAAAAGATACACCGTATTTATTTTTTTACATTGTGGCTGGTGATTGATGGGGAGGGTGCCCACTAGATACATGGGATTTAGTAAAAACATTTTTTTATTTTACATTGTGTCCAGTAATTGGTGGGGAGGGGAGGGACCACTAGAGATCAGGGATTTCATTAAAAAAAATGTTTTTACATCATGGCCAATGGAGGGGGGCACTAGTAAACCCCAGGGAAATTTTGTGTGACGTGAGGAATTACACTCACAAAATTTCACACTTCACAGTCAATCCACACTCTGCAAATTCACAAATTTTGTGAATTGCACTTTATGAATTTGTGCACAATTCGTGAATTGATTGGCAGAGCTAATTTTGTGGACTTCGCACATCTCTAATTCAGATTATACCAAATTTTGTTATTTTTGCTTAAGATGTCTGAATTTACACACTGTCTAATAGTGTCAATGTACTGACCTAGGTTAGGGATCAGTCCTGCTGGTGGGTAACATGTTGATTTTGTCTCAGTATTGTGGAGGGTTTACTTTTCAGTAGTTTGCCAATCTTAGAAGAATTCCCACAGGCCCAATCAACAGAAAAACTGTTCAAGGTCTCAACACAAATGTATCTCATCTAAATTTCATGGTGGATAAAAAGACAATCTTTTGGAAAGTAAAGATGTTTCTGTTGGTAAAAGTGCATAATCTAATAGGTTGAGCACATTAGTTTCAGTTTTGTTTATAGTAATCTAGTCAGAAAAGTCACTAGAATGTTCAGCATATGTTATTTGTAAATGGTAAATCCTGTTTTTTTGCATAGTTCATTCAGTTTCTTTTGCTTCCTTATCTTGTGTACTTTCAGATCAGTTTTGCATGTCTGACAGTAATCATCAATGAATTGTTTTGCGGATGTTCCATTATCCTTTAGTAAGTTGGTATGCTCCTCAGTGCTGTTTCTGATCTTTCTTTCCCTGGTGTATTGTATGTGGAGAAGGTGGTTCCGGATTGTTTTTCAAGTACCGTGGCATAGATGGCAAGTAAAATCTGTATTAGATGCTGAGGCCACCAAGAGGTATTTTATCCTCATTTCTTTGGGGATTATGTTGTTTATCTAGTGTTTCTGTAGGAAGCAAATGTCACTATGCAGCTGTGCTAGCTTTCTCTTCGTGCTGGTGAGCTTCCACTGTAGGTGACAAAAGATAATATCTTCCATTCTGTGTTGCAAGTCAGTTGTTGATTATTAGTCTCAAGACCATCTAGCACACTTTTTTGTGGTAATACCTTTTATTAGACTAACTGAAACATTTTTTTACAAGATTTTGAAATCTCTTGGGTCCCATCATCAGGTGCAGATAAAAGAAACCAACATTACAAAATATATACAAGAGTTTGTGGGCACTAGATTGCTTAACAAAGGGGAGAGTGTAAAGGAAGTAATGTAATACAATGCAGGTGACTACAACGAAATAGGCTGCATAGGCTCGATTTTCAAAGGGACCTTAGATTAATGCAATTTATGGTAAATAGCAGCTTGCATCAAAGCCCGGTGCACCAGGGACTCTGCACCAGATTCTGGTATAGGAGTCATCCCAGCACCAAAGTTCCCACATTGGCCACAACTTCTCCCTTGCATCCAACAAATGGTGCTTGGGAAGGGTTTGATGGAGGTTACCATCTGTGGGCAGTCCCATCAAGTCTGCAGTACTAGATATGACCAGGCGGAAAGATATTGTAATGGCACAGACTGCAACATAGTATTGGAATACAACCTACAGCTATGGTTGTGTGAGATCCTGGTTCCAAACATTAACTGAATATTATATTTGGGTGGCCCAATGTGTCAGGTATTCGGTATATTTGTGTATATGGTATATAGCTTGGGTTGTATGGAAGTAAGAAACAAACAAAAATATCACCCTGCGCCATGGGGAAGGAATTTCTCTCCCTGTCACTCTCCCATCCCAATCCAATCTGTGTCCACCCACCCCTTCCTACTCCAGTGTCCCAGTGACAGGAAATGGAGAAGCATCCAAAACCTGACTGCTGGCACTATGCCAGGAGCTAACAGAATCTTCATCTGCCACCCCAACCCAGGTCAAGCTATTCCAGAAAACAATATTTCCATACTGCCTGCATTCCCCCATTTACCCTTTTCCATAAGAACACTAGTACAATCAATATTAGATAGCCAGCTTTGCCCCTCCATGTGCCATATCCCAGCCTGTACTCTGTATGTGACCTGTCTGCTCCTGTGATCCAGCCATGCTCAGCCATGTCCAAATACCTGAGGCAAGCAGTATTTACACAGTAGCTTGATTCTGGTGCACATGGGAAGCAAAGCCATACATGGGTAATGGAGGAGGACTGATGATAACATTGTAGCAACATATGTGTGCTGATTCAGATACCCTGTATGCTATGTACTGACTATTGAAATAGCATCTTGCACAGAGATACTGCAAATGTTCATAAGAAACCCCAGCAGTTAAACAGTACATATAGTTTAGTATTATGATGCTACATTGGGGGGGTCCTCTAGTTTTTTATTCACATTCCTAAGAGTGTTACTGTACGTAAAGTAGATCGATTATATACTGACACACTATTTAACACTAAACATATTAGGATGCATAATCTCATTTACTAGGGGGTCCTTGGTAGTTTTTTTAATTGGGCTCTAATTCTGACAATGGATATTTCTTGTAAAAAAATCTTGTTACAGCACTTAATGTTTTAATGTTTATGGAATTCATTATCTGGTTGAGAATATAGTTGATAAATTGTCTCCAGATAGGTGTCATACTGTATGAATGTGTGAAACAGTTTGTTCACTATAGGGAAGCTTTTCTTTCATCCAACTATTGCCATAGATAGAAAATGTATATTTTAATTTGGAATACTATCAAATTTTTAACATGCTGTCAAGTAGGTATTAATTCTAAAGGTCTTGCGTTTAATTAAGAATGCATTTTCATAATACAATCACTCATTCATTTGTAAGTGAAGCTGTCTGGCCTCTTGAAGCATTCCTCTTATCTGCCTCTGTTGACATTTGACCTTGGAGTGCTTCACAGATGCCAGCTGACTTAAACTGGTTCCTTGCATTTAAACCTCAGTTATTTTTTTTTAAAGGTATTTTAAACTAATGAGAATTCTTTCTGGGTTTCTCATGTATGATCTGGGTGTTAATAGTATGAGCTTTACCAAACAACTGTCATAAGCTTCCAAGGAAGGACTTGGTTGGTCTGAAAGCTTAATCACTGTTTTCTTTTGTTACATCTGTGTTGGTCCAATAAAAAGTATCAAGACATTTGCTTCTGGATCAGCAGTTATACAGTAATGATTGATGTTTTAATCAACAAATATAGTAATATCTATACCTCACCAATACATTTGTAGTATGCTTTTGGAATGTCTGGGAAGAATATCAATAATAGTCAGTTCAGCAATCAGTGTAGACAAGTAAACATGGAAGACAACATGTATGCAATAACCCCCCATAATGATGGTGATTACCTTATCCATATCTTGTCATACAGAGGTGTATTGCAGCTAGTAACCTAATAAACTCAAATAAGTGACCAATCTTAAACTAAAGTGCTCTGCACATTATCCTCCTTTTGGCGCATGAATACTTAACACATAATAGAAGATGACATGCCATAATACTGTATGTTTCCACTGTACATGAAATGATCAATCTTAAAGTGGGTGTCGCTGTCAAAGAGCATGCATTCAGGATACAATAACTATAAGGGATTTTACTTGGGGGGCTACTACGTAATGTCATGTTCTGTCTTTTGTTATAGCATCTCTGCACAGCTTAAAGGTACTCAGCACAGTGTTTCCTTCTGCTGTAGGTACAGATCAGCAGCATGACATCTCATCTTTAGACTTTAGTGATGGGCTGGTCCCCTGTCACTTATTTCAATCAGATTGTACCACAAAGAATATTTAT
Organism: Neoceratodus forsteri; assembly: GCA_016271365.2. Lineage (NCBI taxonomy): Eukaryota > Metazoa > Chordata > Ceratodontiformes > Ceratodontidae > Neoceratodus > Neoceratodus forsteri. The sequence continues at coordinate 1,174,784,881 of CM057449.1, read as the reverse complement.
ATTAAATACTAAGGATGTTGTACAGCACCAAAGACAATTGGACATTGAATGGCTTGATGTCCAACACCAGTTGCTATACATTTAGAACAGTCCAGGTTATATACAACCCATCATGGAATAGAGTGTAAATGGTTTTTCATGTCTGGAGTATAGTGCCAAAAGTTGTGCCCCTGTGAAACACTTTGATACTGTAATTTGATAGACTAGGTAACTGATGTCTACTCAGGATATGAGCAGTGAGGTGTTAGAATATACACCAGATGAATTGCAGTTCATTCTTAACAGAAACAACTGTACCAACATTCTCCGAAGCTACAAGATGATTTTAATATGTCCTGCTAACAGAGGGAAATACCGTGCAGAGCAAGTAAACATATGCAGACCCAATTAGGCAACCTTATATATTTTAATGCAGAGCAGGTGCACAATTTCCAATTGGCATCCAACATCCACAAGGGGGTATAGGACCCCTCCCACCCAAACCTGTCCTGAGGGGCGGCACATGGGCTGTGAGACTAGTTCTGGCTGGTCTAAGCACTGGCATGACCTGTAGCTTTGGTGGGTCTTGTGGAATTCCACAGTAGGGGATGCAGCAACTGAGTTCCACCACAGGCCCCACTTTCCACCATGGCACAGCCCTGTGAGTGGCGCAAGCATAGCATACACCCCAAGGGTGTATGTGGCCCCCCATTGGTGCAGGCATCATTCCAAAATCAGAACTGATACATAGTGTGGTGCAGTGGGGACCTTGGAACACTTCTGTTAGATACACACACTGTGCGTCAGTCCTGAGGCTTTCAAAATTGAGACACGTCATTAAAATGTGAGAGATCAGACATACAAATGGCAAACTACATCAAAGTGATACAGTTCCATAACAAAAGGATCAATGGCTGATAAAAGTTCCATTAAATATATATGTGGCTCCTTATGTCCCAACAACAGAGGAAGATTTAACAAAAAAATAAATAAATAAAAGAAATTCTAAACGATAAGGTCCAGAACTGCCATGGAAATGGTCAAATCTCAGTTTGTGATATAGTAATATGTGAGGAAGCCCAAATTATTGTCTAACCCATATTTATCTGTTCCAAAAACCTTCATGAATATTGATTCCCAGAGAATAATAATAATAATAATAACTTTATTTCATATAGCGCCTTTCAAAAAATCAGGGGGCTTTACAATAAAATCAGACCACAGTAATAAAAGCAGCACAGAATAATGATAAATAAATACAAACTAACAGGTCCCACTATACTATACCAGAAAAGGCCTGGCACCACAAAAAAAGTCTTTAACACCTTTTAAAATGCCCCCACAGTTGCACACTCCCGTAGTTGATGGGGTAGAGAATTCCAGAGGGCAGGGGCTGCATAGCTAAATGCATGGGCCCCAGAAGATTTAAAGACACCCTCAGAATCTCCAGTAACCCCCCATCAGCAGAACAGAGCTGTCGCTCAGGACAGTAGGGTACGAGAAGCTCTTTCAAGTAGTCAGTACCAAGTCCGTGTAGAGCTTTGTAAGTCAGCAAACTGACTTTAAAGGTGATCCGCCACCGAATCGGCAGCCAGTACAGCTCGCGCAAAACAGACGTAATGTGAGAGGCATGAGACGTCCCTGTCAACAAATGTGCTGCAGTATTCTGCACTAGCTGCAGGTAGTGGATATCAACCCCTGAAAGCCCTAGTTATAGGGAATTACAGTAATCAAGGCACGAGGTCACAAAAGCGTGGACCAATGTAGGCAGGTCCCCAGATGGAACAAGGTGCTAGATCCTGGTGAGGTTTCTAAGATGGTAAAAGGAGGACTTGATGACCGCCTACACTTGAGATCATAAAGTCAGCTTGTCATCAAGCACCACCCTCAGGTCTTGCACCTGTTCAGAGGAAAGGATTGGAAAGCCCCCCAGAAAAAGTCCTGAGGGCTGACCTGCCCTTATCCCCTCTATCCTGGGTCCATAACCATCACCTCAGTCTTTCCTTGTTCAACTTTAACCGCTTGAATTCATCCACTCCTTGATTTCAGTGAGGCAGTTGTTAGGTATTGAGAGAGCACTATCCTGGTCGGGTGCAAAAGACAGGTAGAGCTGGGTATCATCAGCATAGCAGTGAAACCTCAGCCCATACTATCTTACAATGTCTCTGAGGGGCAGCATATACACTGCAAACAACATGGGGGATAACACTGAGCACTGAGGCACCCCACATAACAGAGGGAGTAGGTCTGAAGAAAAATATCCCGGACACCACCCTCTGCGTTCTGCCAGTGAGGAAAGATGTAAACCATTTGAGAACTGTACATGTCAGACCACAAATGGATCTCAGGCACCCAAGCAGCACCCCATGGTCCACAGTGTCAAAAGCTGAAGAGAGATCAAGGAGCAGCAAGATATAGCGGCTTCTCTGATCTCTCACCATCAGGAGAAGTCCTATATAAATGTCTTTGAAGTTTCCTCTCAAAACTATCACTTTAAGTTCCTTTAAAAAATGATTGTTTTGCAAAAAGTGATCAGCCACTGTTGCTCATATTTGCTAGTGGATCTGTGTGCATTCATGCAATTATGGAGTGTTTGTCCCATTTCTCCTACAAGCCACCCATATGGACTTTTTTGCATCTTATTAGATAAATCAAATTGCTGGTGTTGCATGAGAAAATCCTTTTTATTTTGTATTCCTCATTGGAAAATACACAAATATGGCACAAGTGACCTGCAACATGATATGGAGGATGTGACCATGTGTCTAAAGCTGTCAATGTACTTGTCCAGTTTTGGATTAAGTCCAGGGGAGGGGTTCAGTTTGCATTTTTCTTCCTGTTGTCCTTCTGATCCTGGTTATCAGTGTTTCCCTGGTCCTTGTGCTTGTTTTAGAATAAGTCCTTGAGGTGTAACCCCATACAGTAGTTCCACTTCATCCACTGGTTTAGTTGGCAGAGTGAGAGACCATTGGATAGTACTGACATTTTGGTTGCACTATGTGCAGTCCAACAGATTTATTACACGGGTCTGTTCTAACCCTTTGCTGGGGTACTGCCCATCGCCCTTTTAACCTTCTCTAGGTTTTCTCAAAGGTTTGGTCCATCTCAGCCTATTAAGCTTTTTTGTGCTACTGCTGATTAGAAAATCCAGGAGTTCATATTACCCAAGACTTAAAAATGTGGTTAGTATTACCTTTGTCTTTTTGGGGCAGGGCTAGCGCTATTAAAATGAACGTCCTTCCCAATATTTTGTACCCCTTGGATATGCTTAATATTTTCATACCTCAAGTCTGGTTTTCCCGCTCCATCCCCTGCTATCTAAATTTTTATGGAATAACAGTGTAAGTAGAAGTGCCTATACCAAACTTACACTTCCATTAAAAGTGGGTGGCATTTGCCTGCCAGATTTTTTTTCTTGATTACCTGGTCTCCGTGGTTCTAAATATTTTCATTGGGACACACCTGCTGAGCATTTTACATCTAGTTATCTCTCAGTCTGGCTTACTTTAGAACATACCTTATGTCAATGACTGAATTTGAATCCCTTAGCTCTTTTTTATGTTCCTCCTAAAGCTATTCCTGCACTTTGAAACAGATGCCTGTTTACTGGTCAGCCCGAGTTCATGAACAATTTTTCAGGTATTTCCAATTTGAGGCCAGTAAGTGTTCTCCTCAACCAATTTTTGGTAACCCAGATTTACATAGTGACTGCTCTATCACAAACTCCTTTCTCCAATTACCATCCTCTAGTTAGGTGGCAGCACTTTAGCAATCAGACCACCTACTAGGCTTTTCTGCATTCCAAAGCAGGTATGGATTAGACTGTAAGATTTTGTTAGGTGTCCTTTATGAGCAGAAGTAGATGTTTTAGCCCACATTAGCTGAATCAAGCTTTGTGGTGATGGTTACACCAAATAGGAGATAAACAGAAGGTGTTAAGAACTATATATATATATATATATATATATACATATATATAGACTTTCGTAATGGAGCTGTCTTCTTGTATTGCTGTATATTTAATGACAAGGAAATGCAAGAAAAAAGAAAAAAAAATGCAACATTTTGAGTAAAGGTTAAAGTGCTAAGTAACACCAGAGCAGTAGGAATAATTTTACTACTTACATTCAAGCTTTTATCACATTACAGAACTTTTTTTTTGTTAAACATGCAGGCAAAAAGCTACAGAGATTTTAAAACATTAGGGCTAAGCAAGCTTAGTGATTTTGATTTACATCACATCTCTGCAGAAGGTGTTAAGAAAATGTATGTATAAGGCCTATTGTTGCGTATTAGTCCAGTCAAAGACTACATTACGTAGTAAGACATGAAGCCCCTGTCTTTATTCAGCCTACATTCCAGAGTGTTAAAAAAATTTGTATACATTTGAGCCCCACGGCAATTGTATCACTCTATGTTCTGAAGTGCCCTCTAGGACTACCAAGTCCATGTCATCTAAGCTATGTCCCAAGCTGGAGAAATGCTCACCGACCGTTGAGTTTGTGATCTGGTGTATGATGTTGTAACAGTGCAGGTTCATTTGGTTCCTAAGAATCTGTCCTTTTTCCCCCACATAAAGATTCATGTTGGTGCACTTTGAGCACATGATCGGATATACAACATTAGCAAAGCAGCACTTAAATGATCCCTGTGATTTGCAGTCCTGTTTCTTGTGAGAAATGGGGACTATGTCTGTTGTAGTGATGCAAGGGCACGCTTGGCATCATCTTTGTTGGTAACAGAATGTCCCTGATATACTCCTATCTGCTGGCATTTTGCTTCAGATGATAAGTTGCCATAGTCTGTAAGACTGCCTGTCTGCCAGGAGTGGAGGTTATGGGAAAGATTATAGCTTGCAACCTTTTGTCCTCTTGGAGAATAGGATTGAGATATTTAATGATCTTGTGCAGATGTTCTGTGTGGACTTCTGAATGACAAAGCAACCACCTTATTAAGATATTCTACATTACAAGATGAATTCACTGCCATGAAATCCCATCTTCATGACACATACATGGAGGAATATGGAAGGAACTACAAAAATACTGCACACAACTCCTGCATTTTCTAATCAGCAGCAAAACAAAGAAGCTTGATACACAGAGATGGACCAAACTTTGAGGAAACCTACAGCAAGTCAAAAGGACTATGGACAGCACCCCAGTATAAGAGTGCAATAGACCTGTGAGTAAATCTATTGGACTATTAATGCAGCTGAAATGTTAGCACTACCCAAGTGTCTCTCATTCTGCCTAGCTAAACCAATGGATGAAGTGGAACTATGTGATCGCCTAGAGGATTTTTTTTCTGAGTGTTATTTCACAAGGACTTTTTCCATGACAAGCAAAAGGACCAGGGAAACACAGATGACCAGGACCAATGGGACAACAGGAACAAAAATGTAAACTGGACCCCTCCCCAGGATGTAACCCCAAAACTAGACAAGTACAGTGTATTGAGAACTTCAGGCAGATGGTCATAGCCTCCATACTGAGGAAACAGAGAGATTAGGCTACGATCTCAGCCCCCTTCCCCCCACAATCAGAGTCATGGGGTAATGAAAAACAACATAGATTTAATTTTCCAGACAGCAGATAAGGAAAATGCTGTGGTCATCATGAACATAACAGATTGCATGCAGGAAGCAATCAGACAACTCTCAGACACTAAGTACTATTGCAAACTGCATGGGGACCCCTCCAAAGAATTTTCTATATTACCGAAAGATATCATCAGATAACTCCTTGCCTCAGTCAGTGAAAAGATTTAAACACTGATTTCTGAGGACCCAAAACCTGGCACCTTTTATCTGCTCCACAAAATACATAAAGAGGAGAACCCAGGTCATCCAGTTATCTCAGGAACTGGAACACTTACTGAGACATCTCTGGCTGGGTAGAAAATATCCTTAAGTCACTGATAAAGAGCGTTTCCAGCTACATACAGGATACCACTGACCTACTTAACAAACTCAGCATTCTTGGCCATTTTACAGAGGGGACAATTCTAGCAACCATGGATGTTGAAGTCCTGTACACTAATATCTCTCACAGTGATGGACTATCAGCATGCAGACAATATCTGGAACACCAGACTGTACTAACAGAAGTAGTTGCTCAGCTCATCCAATATACAGTCATACACAACTACTTCTGATTTGGAAATGACACATACCCACAGATCATGGGCATAGCAATGAGCAGAGGAATGGCACCTCAGTATGCCAAGCTATTCATGGCTAAGCTGGAAGAGACCTACCTGTGCACTTGTAACATCAACCCCATCTGTGAAACATTGATGATTTATTCCTTATCTTGACCACAAATGAGCAGGACTGTTCCAACCTACCATAAAATTTTAACTCAGTCAGCTACACAAGTCAACTTTCTGGACACAATCACTATAAAAAATGGTAAAATACAGACATCCATTTATCACAAACCCAGTAATCAATTAAACTATCTGCATAATAAGAGCTTCTACCCCAAGAACACAAAACATTACATCATCTACAGTCAAGCCATACATTACAGTTGAATATGCTCTGACAAAGAAGAGACCAACACCCTCAGAGAAGCTTTCACAGATCAATGATAGCACCAACAGATCATAGAAAAACAGATCTGTAGGGAAACAAGAATACACAGAAAGAAGTTACTTGAATATAGTAAAAAACAGAAAAATGACTGCACACAACTGGCTGTCATGTATAGCCGCCACACAGAATACAGGATTATTCAAAATCTCAGTCCTATTCTCCAAGAGGATGAAAGGTTGCAAGATGTCTTTCCATAGCCCTCATTCCTAGCATATATATGCAACCACACAGTCTATGGCGACTTACACAGAAACATAGAATTTAACGGCAGATAAGGACCACAAGGCTCATCCAGTCTGCCCATTTTTCTACATTATGAATGTGCCATAGGCCTGTACTCTGTCAATGGCCTGTCTATTCTTTCTCATCTGTATCACTCTCTTATGCCTATCTCATGCCTGTTTGAAGCACTGGACTGTATTCACATCCACAATCTCCTGAGGTAGGCCATCCCATGCATCCACCACCCTTTCTGTGAAACAGAACTTCCTCACATTACCCCTTAATCAGCCTCCCTCTAATCTCATGCTGTGTCCTCTTGACCAGCTATTTTTCCTATATTGAAATATGTTATAATATTTTACCTTGTTAATGCCCTTAAGATGTTTGAATGCTTCTATCATATCACCTCTCTCCCTCCTTTGCTCTGGGGTATACATATTGAGCTCCATTAATTTGCCCTCATAGGTTTTCTGATGCAGTCCCTACACCATCCCTGCACCATTTTGGTTGCCCTCCTCTGGACTACCTCCATTTTGTTAATGTCCTTGTGTAGGTGTGGCCTCCAGTACTGCATGCAATACTTCAGATGGGGCCTAATCAATGTCTTGTAAAGAGGGATCATTACCTTCCTCCTCTGACTTGTGATACTCCTACTAATACACCCAACATCCCTCTATCCTCACCTACTGCTTTAGTGGACTGCTTGGATGATTTCAGGTCATCTGTGATGATGATGCCCAAGTCTCTTTCTTCCCTTGTGAATGACAGCAACTCCCCTCCCAACCTATAGGTGGCTTTAGGGTTTCTCTTCCTTATGTGCATGATCTTGTACTTCTTTGCATTAAACCCCAGTTGGACTTGTTGTCCAAAGCAAGATGCCGGCAGACAAGAATGTATCAGGGGCATTCTTCTGCCAACAGAGAATATACCAAGCATGCTCTCACATCATTACAACAGAGACAGTCAGACCTTGTTAAACCGTGACCCATTAATCTGTTTTACTCTGTATCCATTTTGTGCTACAAAATGACCAAAGTGTTGTTAATCGCCTCATTAAACTGGAAATCTTGCTATCCGTAATCCGTAATGGGCTACAGCAGTCAAGCTTGTATGTGTGCATAGTAATTTTGCCTTGTTATTCCGTTCTGACTGCCAGGTTCTAACAATGTGCAGAGATAGCTGAGAGAGGTGAGCAATGTGATAATGAGCGTTGATTAAGTGTAAGTGCTGACAATCCCCCACTCCATGCATCATTGTATTGCAAGCACAAGCAGACAAAAGAGGAGCAATAATCACAATCAATTAACTTAATTAGGTAGTCATGGCACTCACCAATGTTTTTTAAAGTTCTATAAACTTCACCCGTTGTCTACTTCTGTATTAAGTGTTGCCCACCCTCCCTGAAGTAAGCAGAAAGGCAGAAATCTATCTTGAGGTGTAAAGGGAATAAGTACTGCACAACGTAGTCTGCATGCCAATCCTACCCAAAATAAAATAACTAAGAGTGCTGCTACTGTTAGCCTTATAGCAACAGCATAACTTACTTGAATACAATAAATGAAAAACTTTTAAAAAACTTCTTAAAATGTAGAATGGAATAAATTATGTGTGCAATAAAATTGTGTGCAATAAAATTTTTCAACGCAGAATTGTGCCGTTGTATTAATTACACTACTGTACATGAATAAGTAAGTATGAAGTATGAATTATGCTGTGGCTTATTTATCCGTTGTTTTATAACCTGGGGAGCATTTGAGCAATACAAACATGAATGGATTAACCAGGTTTGACTGTACAATCCCCATTCTTCACAAGAAACAGGGCTACAAAATAAAGAGATCACTTATCTGCTGCTCTACTAATGTTGTACAGTATATCTGATTATGTGCTCTAAGTGCCCCATGAATCTTTATGTGGAGGAAACAGGACAGACTCTTAGGAACTGAATGAACCTGCCTTGTTACAATAAACTACACCAGATCACAAGCTCACCAGAGGGTGAGCATTTCTCCAGCTTGGGACATAGCTTAGATGTCATGACATTGGTAGTCCTGAATGACAACTTAAGAATAAAGAAGGAGAGAAAGATCTGAAAGTAAATTTTCTTTCAGACTTTTATACTTTGGAAAGTGGTCTGAATAAAGACAGAGGCTTCACGTCTCAGTACCTAACAGACTTTGATTGGACTGCTACATCACAGTAAGCCTCTTATAAATATTTTCTTAAAACTTGCTTAGTCTCTATTTGATATAAATCAGTATCACTTCACTTGCTTTAGCCCTAATATTTTAAAGGGACGCTGCCAGCTTTTGCTGACTACTTCTGCAAGTATTGTAAGCTGGTACCCCATGCCATCTGTATGCACAAGGATGCCATATCTGGCACCAGAGTTGCAAAAACCCACAGTTATGTATAATATGTATTAAAATCACTATGTTGCCATTCCAAACTCATTTCAAGTGGACCACAGCTCCTGCATGCTCCCAACTGCATACTCATTCATGAGCAAGTTCTGTTTTTCAATCAAGTATCAGCTAAATGCATGAAATAAATGTCTGTTCTTTTGCGAGCTCCACAGAGAAACTCGCTCTGTAAAACAATTCTTATATTTTGTAGAACTTTGACTTTAAAAAGTAAAACTGCTGGCCTGGTGGTGCTGAGGGTTGAGGTACTGGATGCCACACCTTGTGCCATGCCAGCGAACCGGGTTCGGGAATGAGCCCGGACCACCAGGGGTCAGCAGGAGAGGGAGAGGGAGAGGATTGAGCATCTAGAGGATGGCTCTCCTCTTCCTGGGGTGAGTTTGGGGGCTCCTTGGCGCAATAGTGACACCTGGTGGAGACCAGATGTATAACCTGTGCCTGGAACACAAGAGGAGGAGTGCGGTGGATGCTTACGGCTTCTCCATGCAGGCGTCACTGCACATCCAGCTCCTGGGGGTACTTACACAACAAGGAAAAAAATCCTTGCACCTGGATAGATGACCGCTCCTCTCAGGGCCACCGACACATGCCACTACGGGGCCTTGCCTCCGCCTCTCTATCCTCCTCCTCCTCGGCTGGCACTAGATTGTAGATAGAGCGTCGGATAGAGTGGCGGCCCTGCCCCAGGGGGGTCAGAGTTGGGGGGTTCCTGGTCAGAGATTGGTGGAAGGGTAGCATCTCTGAGGAGGCAAGGGATCAGGTCGGCATTAGAGTGGCTGGTGAACAGAGGCAGCCCGAGAGAGTTCCAGGTTGCAGGGTGAATAAACAGAACAAAAAAAAAAAAGTAAAACCATGACTCTGAGCATGCCAGTGACACTGATGTTCATGCCCAGAAGCACAGTTTTGTTTTTGAAAGTCTAATTTCTACATAATATACCAATCGTTCTACAACAAGAATTGCAAAATGATCAGATATTCATTTTATTCAGTTAGCTGAAACTTCATGAAATAAATGGAACTCGCTCATGAACGAGTATGCAGTTTGGAGTGTGTGGGAGCAGTAGTCTGCTTGAAGTAAGGTCACGATGGCAACAATATGATTTTATGAAAAATATTAAACAACTGTGTTTTTTTTTGCAAAACTCTGGTGGCATATATGCCATTACTGTACATACAGATGGCCGGGGGCACCAGGTTACAGTACTTGCAAAATAGAAAACTAGAAACAGAAATTGCTGACAGATAAGGACTGCTTGGCCTACCTCGTCTGCCCATTTTTCCCTGCCTATGGTATCCCTGTAGATACTACTTGATCTCTAGCCCATTCACTCTGCTCCCATTTCCCTAAGATTGCATTATGCCTATCACATGGATTCTTGAACCCCACCACTGTTTTCAGTCCCACCACGTCTACTGGAAGACTGTTCCAGGAATCCATCACTCTTTCTGTGACAACATATTTCCTCACATCTCAGCTGAATCTACTCCCTGCAGCCTCTTATGATGCTCTTGTATCCTTGAGCATCTTTTTCTCAGAAAACAATACTTCATTCTTGTACCTTGTTTACCCCTGTGAAAAGGTCCCTATCATATATCCCTTCCTCTCTTCCAAAGTATTTATATTTAGGTCCTTTAATCTGTCCTCATAAGGCTTCTAATGCAGCCCTACACTATTTTAGTTGCCCTCTTTTAGACCGCTTCCTCTTTGTCTTTGTTCTTTCTGAGACGTGGTCTCCAGGACTTGGACACAGTACTCTAGGTGGGGTCTTACCAGTGATTTACTCAGAGGCAATGCCACCTTCCTCTTTCTGTTTGTGATACCCTGACTATGCACCCCAGGCCCAGCAACCCACATGCCCCCACCAACTGCCTTGTGGCACTGCCTGGCCACCTTTAGGTTATCCGATATGATCTTACCCAGGTCTCTTTGCTTGGGAATCATCAGGTTCCATGTCATAATAGTGATCGCAAAACAGTGATCGTTATTATGGCGAGTTTATATCACTGAAAAGCAAATTGGCAATATACACTTTTAAGCGACCCGACTTCCGGATGTAAAGAAAAGTGTTTTTTGGGGGTTCCCCTCACAGGGGTCTTTGTCACCCGCACCTCCCTGAACTAGAATTCTTAACTCCGGGGGGGTACATGTCAGGGAGGAGACAAAATCCAGATCTCAGAAAAAAATTAAGTGCCTCAGCTTGCAGCTGTGACAAAATGTAACCCACTCCTGATCTCAAACCCAGTACTTGCACTGCCAGAGCTAGCCTCCCACACCACCATGCCACATGGCTAGCTTGGTGGCAGCAGGTACACCAGTGCCTGAAAACCACGTTCCCTGTCCATCCCCTTCCATTCGCTATTCCTCCCTTCTGTTTGCCTTTCCCCCTGGTAGCTATCCCATATCCTCAATATTTTGCAGGGTAGCCCACAATAATAGTGCTGAAAATTAGTTGCTGTATTTCTAGTCACTCATTTTGGGTTGCTCCTATGATGTGAAACCAATCATCATCCATCTCCCCAGTTCTGTACTCCATCTCTGGGTTTCTGTGCCTCAATTGCATTATTTTGCATAGCTTGCATTGAAACCCAGCTGCCATACCTTTGACCACTCCTTGAGTTTTCTCAGGTGACTGCTCATCCTTTCCATCCCACCTCCCGAATGTCCACCCTATTGAAGAGTTTGGTGTCATCTGTTGTCATCTGCAAAGAGACAGAACTTTCCTTTCAGCTCCTCTACAATATCAATTAAAAAGACATTAAAGAGGACTGGTCCCAGCACTGATCCTGAGGCACCCCACTGGTCATCCTCACTTCCTCCGAGTGAACTTCATTTACCATCACCCTCTGCCACCTGTCCCTTAACTGGACTCTTACTCAGTTTGCCACCTTTTGACCCACTCCAAAGCTACCCTGTTTGCTTACTAGTCTCCTATGTGGGACAGTGTTGAACACCTTACTGAAATCTAGGTAGGCTACGTCCACTGCTCCACCATGATCTAGTTCCTACATCACCCAGTCAAAGAACTCCATCAGATATGTTCAACATGACTTTTCCTCCTTAAATCCATGCTGCCTTTAGTCTTGTACCCCACTGTAGTGAAGATGTTCCACAAACCTTTCTTTCAGAAGTGATTCCATTCATTTTCCCACCAAAGTCAGCTTGACTAGCCTATAATTTCCAGTCTCTTCCCTGCTACCGCTTTGGTGAAGCAGGACTAAATCTGCCCTTCTCCAGTTCTCCAGGACCACTCCTGTTTCCAATGAGCTGTTAAATAGGGCCCTGACCTCCCTCAATCCCCTTGGTTGGACACCATCTGACCCCAATACTTTGTCCACATTCAGATTTGCGTGTTCCTTCAGGACTATCTCCTCCAAAAATGGACTAGTGTTCACCTCCCTTCCTCCAATTCTCCTCTTCTATTTTTGTGACCTCTCCCCATCTCATTCCTCTGTAAACACTGAACAAAAGTATTTGTTCTGGATGTCTGCCTTTTCCTGTTTTGTCTCTGCATAGTCCCCCCTTCTCTTCTTAACCTTAAAATCTCACCCCAGGTATTCCTTTTTTCGCAAACATTCCTAAAAAAAAATTCTTATCCCATTTTGTTACTGCCTTGGTTATTCTCTCTCTTCAGTTTGCACCTTTGCATTCCACACTGCTCTCCCTAATTCCTTCTGTTTCCTCAATACACCTCCCTATCATCCTCCCTTTGCATCACCTTGTACTGTACCTTCTGAATGCTACCCTCTTAGCTTTTACAATTTCCGCCACCTCTTTTGAGAACCATAGCCAAGGCCACTGGTTTTGGTTTTTTACCAGAAATCTTGGTAAAGGTCCAGAATTTTGACCACCTGCACACCAGTAAAACCAAGGAACTTGATGGAATTTGGTCTACAGAACTTGTATTTTTCTTATAATTGATATTTGTACTAATTTCAGTTTACTTCATTTAATGCTCTGTATATTAAGTCTTTTATTCTGACTATTCACATACTAAAAGAATGAAGTGGAACCCCAATAAAATCCATAAATTGGTCTAACAATCACTGGTGCAAATTCCTGCAATTTCAGGTCTTGACAATTGAATTTCATTATTTAATCACTGTAAATAAGTGGCCTTGACCATTGCAACCTCTTACATCTGTTTTGCTCCCTTGCTTGATGCAAAAGGTTGTTGCCTTCTTTGGACCTTTTTAGTTTCCCCCACTGTTCCTCCACCTTACCCAGTTCATTCTTGCTGCCAGGTAATCTCTGTGGCATTCACCCATCTTTTTAAAATCTGCCCTTCTGAAGTCCAGGACCCTCTCCTTTGTGTGGTTTGATTCCGCAGCCATCCTTATATTGAACCACACTGTATGGTGATTGCTGGTCCCCAGGTGGCCTTCCACCTTGATGTCTGCAACACTGTCCCTGGGCTGGTATGGCCATGTCCCAGTTATGGTTTTCAGTGCAACATGACTTGATAAGGGCAACAATATACAGCCTGGCCTCTGCCATTGTGGCCTGTAGGTCTGGGATCTTTTTTTCCTAGACTTCTAGCATTCACACACACACGGTTTCCCAGGTTTTGTTACCACATTGTTTGTTACGCTCTTTTTTTTTCGCTTTTCCTCCTTTCCCTTCTCTTTATAATGCACCTATTTCCACCCCCTTCATTTCTTCCATCCTACTTCCAGTATTAATTTGCATCCTGGGGGATTCCACACTTCTCATGTTTCCCCTACTCTCTACTACTGCCTGTGGAGGTGGGGGGTAGTTTCTGCCTCCCCAGTCTCTTCTGCCAACCCCATTTGGCTAGTTTAAATGTTCATCAATGTAACATTTAAACCATCCAACAAGGACTGTGGTTTCCTTTCCCAATGGATGCAGGCCATTATCCCTGTGTAATCCCTTACCCTCCCAGGTGGGTGTCCAGTCCACAGTGTTGCCAAACCCTTCTCGCTGCACCATTCCCTCAACTATGAGTTGAAGCTCCTGGTGTGGAGATCCTTTTACTCCCCCTGTCATAGAAGGCCCATGGATGGGGGAAGAGGTCACCTGAATCCTAGCAAGCTGGGCTTAGAATCTAGTGATCTCCTCCTGCAAAACAGAAAGGTACATGCAGTTTTGGCAAAATACTACCCAACAGCCACTGTACCACACTACTCCCAGCATTCTCAACTTCTATTCCCCTTGTGTTATCTGAAAGTATTTTTCTAGTCTTACCCCTGAAAGGGTTTTTCTGGTTCTCCCCTTCTGTTTATTTGTTTGTTTCTATTTGTGTTCCCCTCTGCCTTGTTTAAATCTCTTTATACTCATACCCTAGATAGGGTGTTGCTCTTCTTCCCTACCTTTTACCTTCGCACGTCCTAGCAGTGACCATTACACAGTGGTGAACAGGTGCCTTACCCTGGAAATAGTATGATAATGTATTCCCCGTACTAAGATGGCCACCAGGCTGGGTGTACCATTAGCTGTTCTGCAGTAATTTTAAGTTTGTGTTGCCGTTTTGCTGTCTCACTGTTTTCTTTACCTCCATTTATATTTGTGCCGAGATATTGACTCGCGTATTGGACTGTTGATGAAAGCCGGCATTTTCTTCCTGTTCTGGCTGAAGGAACTAGTTGAGCACACCAAGTCAAGCATGCCAAGCCTGGGTACTGGGCAGTTTTTCTTGTTCGGGCATCCCCTTGTGGGTTGGATTCGCTATGTGATTTGAAGCCCAAGAGAAGATTGTGGAGGCTGTCTTTTGGTTCTTTGCTGGGGGAGAAACTGCTTGGATCAGAACAGCTGGCCAGTGATAACCTTGATCTCTACTTGTGATGAGAACACAGTCAGGAGAAAGTACGGCTTTTGCTTCTTGGTGACAGCACAGAGGAAGAATCTGCCGAAGGAGTTTTTGCTGTTTTTAGCAGCTGGGATTTTTTGTGCTTGGTGAACTGGAGGCTGATTCAAGAGGTTGGACTGAGTAACTGGGGGAGTCTACACTGAATTGTTCAGGAGGTGCCTGCTGCGCATTGGGGTCACGACGAGAGGTGCCAGTGCAGGTCTGTTGGAGAACAGATGGGTGACTGGTGGCCTCTAGGTTTCTCGGGGGGGTCTTCTGTTGAATGGACTCTAAGCCAGGGGCCAGAGTTTGTGGGTCCATTAGTGCGGGGTAATTTGCCTCCCGAATCGAATGGTGGGGGATCCCTCTTCTGCTGTTTGGACTGGTGCCTCTAATTATGACTGGGCTTCAGGTTTTTATGAAAGAGGAGAACTATAAGCTTTAATTCTTAAAGTTTATTAGAAGGATTCTATGCTTTGCTGGTTTGATATATTTATTTATTTATTGCCATACATTAGTTTATCACCAGGCACTGCATCTATTTTATTTTTAAATTTAACTGCTGTGGCAGTGAGAGGGCCACTTCTGGACATTTTTCAAGGGTTGGGTGAGAGCTACCCTTGTTACAGACTTTGAAGGTACTGCAAAAAAAAAATAGTTAACATATTTCTTTGAACTCTAATACATTATTTAGAGTTGTTTTTATCTTGGTTTTGACTGTTGATTTTGGGGGTTTTAATCAGGGTTGGGTGGGATTGTTCTTTGTTTTGTTAGAGTTATTTTGTTTTTGGGTGGGTTACTGTGGGTCTATAATGGAGGTGTGTGTGTGTGTGGTAATTAAGTAATTTGAATTACCAAGTGGGTTTAGAAAAGTGTTAGGGTTTGGGGCCTGTAAGGTGCAGCTACTCGGGCGATGACCTCTGGGGACTTCATCCCTTCGAGCTTCCAGTACTATCATCAGAAGCCTACTTTAGATGTAGGGCTTTAAGGATTGCTCCAAGAGGGGGGGCCCAGTGGGATGTCCCCCAAGTGGCTGCTGGTGAGTCTGGGATTTGGGTGGTGAAGTCAAGGAGAAGCCCTGGGGTGAAATGGGGACTTGAACAGTGTGAGCCCTATCTAGTCCCCATACCCAAGGGCTCCACCCTAGAGGTTGGGCATATGACTGGTCCAGCTGCCTTACCTCATTCTACTCGGGTTGTGACGTGCAATGCCAGATTGATAAGGAACAAGATGGCTATAGTGGTGGACTTGATATCCTCTGTCAATCTGGCTTGCATCATGGAGACCTGGCTGGATCAAAATGCTGCCCCAATTTTGGAGGCAGCAGTACCAGCCGGATACTCCGTGATACACAGCCCAAGGAAGGATCGTGGGGGCGGGGGGTGGCCATTTGTTTTAAATCTAGCCTGAACCTCACGGTGCTGCCTATGGGTCCTATAGGGTCCTTTCAATGTGTGGCTGCCTGAGGAGGTACGGGTGTGGGCTTCAGTGTCCTTCTGCTCTATCGCCCCCCCCCCAGGTAGCGATGGGAATCTTTTGCAGGAGATTGAGGAGCTCGTCGTGAGCCTGGTATTGGAGTACCCCAGGTGGTTGATCCTGGGGGATTTCAATGCCTGAGCAGATGGGGGGGCTATCAGAATTTGGTAGAGATCTTCTTGAGAGCATGGGAGCAGTGCGCCTGACACAAAAGGTAATGACAGTGATGCACTCAGGACGCCATACATTGGATCTGGTTTTCTCTTTCTGAATTGGATATTATGGACCATAGTGTTGATCTGGTGGTTTGGTCGGATCATAGCACCATGGGGTTTACGTTTAGGGCCCCCCCCAGATGGTCCTGCCCCTATGGAGATGGTTCAGTACCAGTCTTTAAGGGGGGTTTCCCCAGAGGACATTTTGGCAGTGCTGGACCTATCGGGTGTTGGGGCAGCTTGTGCGATTGGGTCGGAGGAGGCAGTAGCGGCCTATAATGGGCGGTTGGTGTGGTCTTTGACTGAATCGCACCCTTACGTGTCCAACCCCTGTCTACTCGTTGGAGATCTCCCTGGTACAATGAGAATCTCTGAGGTTTAAAGACTAGGGGTTGGAGATTAGAGGGGCATTGGAGGAGATCTGGTTTGGTGGAGGAGAAATTGGCCCTGAGGTCACATTATGTGGACTACCAGGGGGCAATCACCCATAGAAAGGTGGAATTTCTCTCTGCAGAGATTGCTACAGTGAGAAACAGACTGACTCAGCTCTTCCACACAGTGGACAGACTTTTACATCCTGCCTCATTGTGTGCTGGGGGGGTAAGTTTGAGTGGAGGAGTAAGTTCGAGTGTAAGGTTTGAGGAGCTGGCACTGTTTTTCAGTGAAAAGGTGTCCTCCATCAGGGCTGAGGTCTGGTAGAACGTCCCTTGAAAGGGCTGCAGGGTCTGGCCTGAGTTGAGTCTGAGCACTCCTCCTGTGTGGGATGAGTTTGAGATGATTGGGGTTGGGGAGGTGGTAGAGCTAATCTCTAAGCTGCAGCCAACCTTCTGTGATTTAGATCCAGGTCCAACTTGCCTTTTGGTGGAATGCTTGGACCTGATTGGTCCTGTGATTGCTGGGGTAGTTGAGAGTTCTTTAGAGAGTGGGTTCTTTCCTTCAGCCATGAAAGATGCTTTGGTTAGACCTCTGTTGAAAAAAAAATCTTTGGACCCAGACTGCCTCAGCAACTACAGACCTGTTTCGAAACTCCCATTTTTAGGGAAAGTTGTAGAAAAGGTGGTGGCCATTCATTGGGAGAGACATCTCACTGCTTCCTCTGCCTATGAGCCTTTCCAGTCTGGGTTCCGAGCAGGGCATAGTACAGAGACGGCCCTGGTGAGGGTGCTTAATGACCTCCTGATGGCAAGGGATAGAAGGGACCTTACCATCTTGGTCCTTCTAGACCTCTCTGCAGCGTTTGACACCATGGACCATGAGGTGTTACTTGACTGACTGCAGTTCTGGTGTGGTCTGTCTGGCAATGTCATCAACTGGTTTAGGTCATACCTGACAGACAGCATGTAGAGGGTGACCGTGGGTATGTTGTCATCAAACCTGAAGCCTCTGGGCAGTGATGCTCTGCAGGGGTCAGTTTTATCACCTCTGTTGTTCACGGTGTATATGCTGCCACCGTGGGACTTTATCAGGCAGTATGGGCTGGGCTTTCACTGCTATGCACATGACACACACCTGTATCTGTCCTGTGCTCCCAATAGCCAGGTGTCAGACTCTGTATTTAACAGCTGCCTTGAGGAAATCCAGACATGGATGACTCAAAATCGTCTTAAACTAAACCCAGACAAGACTGAGGTATTGGTGGTGGAGTCGGGTCATCAGGATGGAGGGCCGGTATGACATTACCCCCTGAACTTGTGTTGGGGGTGTGCCTTTAGCCCTTTCTAGGCAGGTGAAGAATTTGGGTGTAATCCTGGATGGTGGCCTGACACTTGAAGCACAGGTGTCAGCCGTGGTGAGAACCAGATTTTACCATCTCAGGAATATTGCCCGAATTCGAGCCCTGATCCCGCCTGATGATCTGCTCACACTGGTACATGCTTTGGTCACTTCCAGGTTAGACTATTGCAATGCCCTGTACCTAGGGATATGTAGAGGCAACCTCTGCAGACTGCAGCTGGTGCAGAACGTGGCAGCAAGATTATTTACTGGGGGTGAAAAGAGGCAAAAATATCACCACAGCGCTGCATGAACTGCACTGGCTGCCAGTTCAGTGGAGGATTGTCTTCAAGATAGGGCTGTTAACCTATAAATCCCTGCACTTGAGGGGTCCAGTCTGTCTGCAAGAGCTCCTTGTGCCGTACTGCCCAGCCCAGGCTCTCTGTCCTGCTGAGGATGGTCTCCTTGGAGATCCCAGGGTTAGGCTGCGGCATTCTGGTGATCGGGTATGTGCAGCCGCTGCGCCTACCCTGTGGAACTCCTTGCCTGGTTATCTTAGGGAGGCTGCCACAGTGGATGCCTTTAAGAAGGGCCTCAAATCATATCTATTTAATCAGGCTTTTAACTGAAGAGGTTTTATAAAATAGTATATTTATGACGGTTAGTTAAACTGTTGTTTTTAGGTATATTGTGTACATTGCCGTAGTTAGTTTTTGAATTGTATTATTGTATGGTATATGTCATATGTGTTATATTTTACAGCACCCAGAGTCTCTGGAGATGGGTGCTATATAAATAAAATATCTATCTATCTATCTATCTATCTATCTATCTATCTATCTATCTATCTATCTACTTTGGTCAACTGACAGAGTCCCTTGCTTCCCTGCTTCCTTCTGCTGACACCTGCCAATGTCTAAGGTGACAGTCAGCTGTTCCACTCCTTTGCTGTTCTACTCACCTGCTAGGACATGTGTTCTTGAGGGGGTGCCAGGAACTGTGAGAAAATTGTTCCAAAACCACACTGACATCACCAGTGTCAATCCTTTGAATGAAGACAAGGTGCGAGGTATGACTGTGCTCATATATAGCAGCAGAAACAGCCTGTGTCAGGCCCAGTGAATCCATCAGCTAGAGGAACTACTGATCAAATTGCAGGGATTCAACATTGACCCATACATTAAAGTCCCTAAACACATTTGGAGGCATTCAGTGAAAGGTCGATGATGAAGTCTGCAACTTCCTGTAGAAACTCCTGGTCCCTACTTGGGAGGTAACAAATCATGAGTATTCTGCACTTCACACCTTCTTCACCCTTCACGGTCATACATTCAAAAAACCTTCTCTTTCATAAAGAATGTTTCCAGCCTCAAGCAGAATCTAAAACAGATGGCCACCACTCCACCCTTACCCTCCCACCTCTGGAAGTGTATCACTGAGTACCTGTAGGGGATGGCTGCCCCTAGAACAGGGCCAGAGTCATTGTGCAACCAGGTCTCAGTGAGACATACCATAACCCTTGAGGAATCCATAATCCAATCTGTGATCATGGAAGCCATATTCCTAAGGGATCTGGTATTATGCAGCACGCACTGAAGGGGAAGAACTAGGGCAGAAGAAGAAGTGGAAGAAGAATCAGCATTTATATAGCGCTTTTCATACACAGTGTATCCTGAAGCACTTTACAAACAATGCTAGACTGGTAGTGAAGTGACTGAATGTGTAGTGGTGGCCATATTGCACATCAGCACCCACACACAGCCTGGACAATTGCATGAACTGGTTTATGGGAAGGGGAATGGTGGCCAGGACACAGGGAATGTCCCCTACTCTTTGTGAGAAGTGCCCTGCATTCTTTTACTTCCACCTGGACACCCACCAGGACAGCACTAGGATGGGTAGAAGGGACCTCAGTTTAACACCTCATCTGAAGGATGGCACACCCCAGCAGTACAGCATCCCCCAATACTGCACTCGAATGCCAGCATTTTAGGTGCAAGTCCAATCCCGGTGTGGGACGAGAAGACATGACCTTCTGGTCCAGAGGCAGATGTGCTGCCAACTGAGCCACACAGACACACGGGCAGACTTTTGACTTTTCACCCACCATTCCGAGAGGGCTCCCTCTGAACAGGTATATGGCAGTTAGGACCCTGCACTGCAGCCCTGCAAAACCCAGGGATCCTCCTCAGCCTGTCACTCCAGATTCATCCCACACTGACACTTTCCACTGGTCTCCATTCAGCCCTTCCTCCATCTTGTCAAATCACTAGAGTGGTTGGAAAGTACCTCTGGGAGGGAAGGGGTCTGAAAAGAATGGAGCTGGAGTGCAGTCCAGGTGAGTAGGTGTATGCAGGGGCTGCTTTGCTATGATACAGCTTATAAATAACCAATTCAACTAAATCCTACAATCCCTTAAAAAATCCCACCACAAAAAAAAATTAACCTCCTTCACATAAAACCATCCACCCCACAGTCACACAACAATCACTAGGCTTAAATTTCAATAAGTCTTAAACAAATATCATACATCCCCATTCATCCGTAACTTATTAAACTAAAATAAGACAATGACCCAAAAAGAGACAGCCAAAAGTGCTCCTTGGACATATAAATAACTCTGCAAAGTTATCAAAGAAGTCCCAAAGAACAAGTCCACAAAATTGAACTTTCACCAGTTTGATACACACTGACATTTCAGGAGGTACTCTAATTAGATCTCCATTTCTGGCTTTCAGGCCTCCTCTCATCAGGCCAGGAATCAGTGACTATGAAACAACAACCAGTTGATGACAGACAGGTTGGGGGGGGATGCTTTTTCACCATGCTTTTACTGTGTCCACTCACTGCCAAAAAAAACAATAATAGCAGCCACCTAATGATCAGGGAATCACCTCCCAAATTACTGGACTTCACAGTGTGGTCTCCCTTTTGAGCATGCTATCTCACTGCTGCCAGGGGGAAAGTGCAGCTGATCCCTTCGAACTATAAGAGTATCTCTGTGAGCAATCTACTCCTCCACTTGCCTCTAGTCTGCCCAGCCATCTGCCAACCTGGTAGCTTGGAGTAAGCCTGCTCCTGGGATGCATTCTACGATTTGTTACCCTACTGCCCAGTAACCCTGAGTTTAAATTCCTACTTACTACTACTACTTGCCAGCCCTCAAACTTGAGTCTTCCATAGCCACAGCCTATTGATGAGCCTTCTATCTACTGTCCTTAACTCAGCACTCTGTTTTAAGTCCCTCCCCAGCCATTGACCCTTCACAATTGTGATTGTCTTAAAGCACCTGTCTTCCCTCCAACTTATTCTGTTTTTGGTCCTCCCTCACATTACTCTCTAGTATGTTCCTACTAGGTCAGTTCTGCAGAAAATTACCCCCCACCCTTGACCTGAATTAAAGAGACAGTCTCCTCTTGGCTTTATTAATATACAGGGTGTGAACTCCTATTTGAGTCTCTCCTCCTGACTTTATATGAAATAATGACAATGCTCTCTTGGCTGCTTTACCTCCTCCTAAATTAGATCCTTAAACCCACAGCACTCACCATGTACCTTGGGCTATACTGACTGCAATATATACCTCTATAAGAGATAGCTTACAATTGTAAATAATCAGACCAATTGCTGTTATTTCTTGTATTTTTTGTTTCTGTACTTGTGTACCCATACTCTGTAACTACTTTTCTGTGTTGTCCTCCTGTCAAGATGTGGAACCTTTGAAAAAAACATTTTGCTCAAAGGTTATGTCCAAATGAATAAATAAATAAAAAATAAATAAATAAAAACTCTTCTTCAGCTCTTGCCCACAGCACCAGTCTGACTGAAACCCACATTGCCAACCAGGATAGTCTAGCTGCAGTGACTACAGTACTCGTCTTCATTGTGACACAATTTTATATGAATCAGGGTCCATGTGGGAGGATTGAAGGCCTGTCAGTACTGCCACTGTTTACAGAAGCGCTCTATTGTGTCATTGCAGAGATATCATGGTCTAGCCAGAATGATACTAGTCTGCAAACATCCCAAGGATGACAAGGTGCCAATGCCTGAAAAATTGCCAATGGATCCAGAAGAATAGGTTTAACTGACCAGATTCTTCAGAGCACATGGGACTGAAAAGGCATCATGGTGCATCCATATATGATGTCAATGGGAATGACATTTTCATTGCATGTTAGGTGGGTGGGGGTTGGGGGTGGTATATGACATTACACAGTATGTGGCATTTCACTGTTCCATGACAAGCCAGCCCTATTGTGTTCATATATACATCTATTTCCAATAAATCTTTTGCTTACAAACTCACCTTTTCATCTGTGTAATCAGTGGTGTTTGTGAAGTGTGTACTGTGGCAGATGTGGAATTGTCATGTTTTTCGATGCCCACTCACACATGTAGGCTGTGTAGTATATGGGGATATAAGGATACATGGAGCTGACATTTGCAGGTACTAAGGGAACAGTTATAGACCTGTTGTGAACATTTGTGTTTGGCTTCTTACTATGACCCTTCAGCTTGTATAATCTCAGGCCCTGTGTTCCATATGTGTGTAACTTATCTATTGCAATTTATTTATTAATTTAAGAACGATCTTCATCTCTTCTGTATGTGCTATGGAACCACATAGTATTTTAGAATCCATAAATTATCCCTACGAAACAATGTATGATCGTTCAGAGATCTCTTTGGAAATCAGCTATACTCAATTGAGTCTTTTATCCCTGTTTATGATTTTACAAATAAAAACTACTACTACTACTGCTGCTTCTATTACTACTACTACATATTTGAAAATGCTAATGTCATACTGTGAAAGGGGCATGTGACAGGGAGTCCTCATGATCACTGGTGCACAGGCAGAAAGTGAGGCACCATTTAAACTTCTGTTGTGTACCACGTGAAAAATACTTTGCAAGTAAGCTTGCAGTTTGCTTCCATGACTTTGGCATGTGAGTGCCTATGCACTTTTGGTACACAGCTGCTTAAGTTTCTAAGAGCTTCAGTAGAGCGGGTCCTTAATCTATCTGCATACTCATTTTTTATCCCTCTTTTCTTTCATCAAATTAGTGAAAAGAATAAGACCCTGGGATCAGCTTTAAATTATTTCTTGTTATTATATCATTTGCACTTACATTTTTTATAGTACTATAGACGAATAAGAAGTATAACTCATTACAGACAGTGTTAATGGGCTGTAATGCAATAATTTTGTTAACAATAAACCAAGTAAAATAATGTTTGCTTTATGGAAAAGTAAAGTTACAGCATCGTGATATCATGCTCAATCTGGAATTTAGAGGAGTGTTAAAGAACCTCCAGAATCACAACTCACTGAAAGTTGGAGCTTGAAGAAGAAAACAGAAAATGTAAGTTCATATTATAAAAAGATATTTGTATAGCTTTGGATTCTATACCTCTCCTAACAAAACATTCTGCTAATCATAATAAGTAGTAACTTAGCTACAATAGTCATCTTACAATATAATTCCAGCTGACCTATAAATAGAATGTGTCTGTCTCTCATGCCATGCCCCCTGATGAAGCTTGGTATAGCAAAGCACTGGTGCTTTCATGGCTGTGTCTCTGCCTTTATTTTTGAGCACAGTCTGGGGGAGTGTGGCTAGCCACTGGTATGATGACAGCTTAAACGTTTGGCAGAGCTCAGCATTAGGGAAATTGCCACACATCCGTGCACTGCCATAGGCACTGCCTCCTCAAAACAGTTTGCACTGCATAGCTTTTATTGTGGTGAGTCGGCATCTCCAGTGCCTAAAAATAACTGTTATTTGTGCTCCCTGCATCATCTTGCCAGCCACTGACACTGAAAGGCCCTGACAGCATGGTTCTCACCTCTTCCATCTGCTGCACAGTACAGGGACCTTTGCTGTGATGGCAGCCTTGCAGACAGTGCTGATGGATTGGGCCAATTTTACCATGCTACTGCAGTGCATTTTGCAGGACATAGCTATCACAGGACATGGTTGATATTAAAGTGCTATTGATGTCTCAAAGAAAACTTTAAAACACATAATAATTAGGTACATTCTGCTTGCATTCCATTTATATTTTATATTGTTCTTCTTTCCATAATATATTACTCAGGAAATGTGTATGAATATAAAACTGCTGTCCCTTAGAGTTTATTTTGACTTCATCTGCCTCAACAGCTTACTCCTTACTCCAAGTCATAATCCTCTGTTGTGACAATCAAAGTCTGTTGCCACGGGAGTAACAGTCAGGTCATAAGTAGTGCTCTATGACTTTAGGTAGGAAGAAAGCAGCAGGACTAGATGAACTCTTCAGGAGCAGAAATCCTATTTTCATACAAATAACCTCAGTAATAAATAATGAGGAGGAGAAATCCAGAACAAATGAGAAATACAAGCTGGAGTGTGTCTAAATATTATGTTTATTAAAGTTCACCTGGATGTGTCACCAGCTCTTAAAGCAATCATCAGTGTGGAATAATAAAGAACTTCCTACCTGAGTCAGCAGGTTGCAGGCCAGGAGCAGGCCATTCAACAACTATGGGATCAGAACAACTTTCTTTACATCTGCCTTCGGAAACAGGACAGGGCTATTAAATATTTACTCACCAAAGTTTACAATTTAGAAAATCATGCCAGGCTCAACAACATCTGGCTTGCTGGCCATCCTGAAGGGGCCAAGAATAAGGACCATACCCCCTTTCTGCTGCAATTGTTCACTAGTATCCTTAATAAGCCAAACTGTCCTCTGCTGAAGATAGAATGTGTACACCACTCCCTCCTTCCCTCTCTCCCTCCCTGGGCTAAGCCTGGTGATTGGCCCCAGCCCATCCTTATGAAGATACTCCGATATCCTGTTAAGGAAAACGTCCTTTGTCTGACATGGGAAAGGGGCCCTCTCAATTTGGATGGCCACCAACTGTCTCTCTGTCAGGATTTCTCCACTGAGATGCCCATCATTGAAGGGACTATGCTCTAGTCAAGTGTAAACTCTCTCATCTGAGGGCCACTACTGTTTTCTACTATCCTGCACAGTTCCACATTGAAGTGAAGAGGGCATATTATCAGTTAAACATGCCTGTTGCAGTTGAAGACTTTATTGTGTGTCACCGGTCTGTCTGTAAGTTCACTGCCTCATTTTATGATGGGTCTCTGCAGACACCAGGCACTTCTGCAATGCACACCTTACTGACAGATAGAGCCAGCCTAGTACTCACTCTCCTCCAGTACTGGACAATGATGGCTAGTGGATCCTGCAGTGGCAGAGCACAGGCAAGAAAAGATACAAAGCAGAGGTCTCCTTGCATAGTGTGTAGGCCAATTTTGGCCTACATGCCAGAGGATTGTGACAAAATGTAAGGGTGTGTGTACTTCAGCCTAACCAGTAATAGACATGCTCAGAGGAGTCTGTCCTGAAAGACTTATGTCAAAGCATTCTACAGCCAAACAGTTCTGCCAAATATTAATTCATATACATGGACATAACTCAGTTGAGAGACTGTGCTTGGAGAAAACAAATATTAAAAAGACTTGTTTAAAAGATCCTTTTCAGGCCTTCCAGTTCAAAGAACCTTGATTCATGCTAACTGGATATACTTTAACTTAAACTAATGAAATGTGCTGACAGCTTACTATTGCAAGACTTATTTTTAAAAGCTACAATTCAGCAATATCCCTGTCACAGGACTGAGATGACAGATTGCACTAACCCCAGACACTCCAGCCAGTTCATCCTATGTAAGTTCATCAAAAACAACCACAACTGTCTGTCATCAAAGACCATCTGCTACTACAAACCGCAGCCTTCTAACTACAGTTACAGAACTTTTGAACACCTTGTCCTCAGTATGTGCAGAGTAAAGTCCTGCGGTTATGACTCTATTAATTGCTGTTTTGTGGTCAAGTCAAAAGTACAATGGACATGAAGATGCTGACTGAGGTCCTGTGGTTGGAAAACCGCAGTATGTCAACTCCAGGACCTTCCAATCAGGCAAGGACATTTGCCTGGAGATCCAGCTAGGCCAATGAGAGATTGGCAAGTATCTGTTGCACAACTCAATGGAAAACATCATGCTATCTACAATGGGACAGATCCACATAAAAGAAGGATGTTGAGAGACATAAAGCTGTATACTGATCTTGATTCATATCTCAGCTATACTCCCTTCTTCTCTAAAAGAGACATCAACTATACTTCACTCTTTGACTCTAAGACTGTCATTCTTCTAACTCTGCAAAAGACATTGGCTAATGCCAAAGAGAGGAGAGCACATTAAAAACTCCAGCATTATATTAACATTTTTTCAAATTAATTGTGCCTCAGTCTTCAGAAGAAGAAAAAAGGACTTCAAATCAAGTAACCAAGAAAAGACACCACTCATCCAGCCTCCAAGGAAAACCCAATCTTTGGACAAAAGGGAGAGAAGGAAAAAGAGTTTGAAGGACTGGACTGAGTATATTTAAAGACTTTTAAGATGTTCACTTAATGTGTCTTTTGAGAATCAAGGTTTTATATAAATGCATAAAAACAAAATGCACTACCGTACTGTTTAAAGCTATTATGATCATTTGTTACTAAATAACTGTGCACATGTGTTAATTGAAATGATTCTTGATAGAACACTGCCTTAGACCCAGATTAATAGGGATAGAGTAAGACTATATAAAGATTACCAGTCTATACAGTATTTGAAGGAACACACAACTAAAGCTACTCAGGGATCCTAGGATGATATATATATATAATGTTATTGGGTTTATGTTGTTTTCTGTGATATTAGAAAATAAAACTGTTTTGATTGCGATTCATATCTAAGAGAAGTCTTATGATTCAGTGATTACACCCACATAATTGATGAATGCAATTTACAGTATACTTTTCTAACATATAGCCAAAAGAAATTTCCCCTTTAAATTTGTACAGAGACCAAGTTAATTACTAGCAATTGTACCCCGCAAAATATTGGTTTCCCCTCTGGTGGGCCTGAGGTTTGTGTTAATTCTAGCTAAGTCAAGGCCAGCTTGCTATGAATTGTAGTTGAAGTATTTCTGATTTATGTCAAAAAGTGTGAAAGATTAGCAGCTAACTAAAACACTAATATCTTTTAGAGCTGCCAGCAAAAAGACTGTGTTGAGAATCACTTCCTGTTTTCAGCCCCAAACAAATTTTACATCATTTTTAAGCAGACCTATAAAATGAGGAAGTAGTTATCTCTTTCTCTCAGCTGTTTCAGTGTAGAGAGAATTTAAAGAAACAGAAGTACCCTTTTTTCTGTGCCTTTGTTTATTTCTCTCTCCTCTGCACACAATTAAAAGATAAAAACATGTTTTCATCAGGACTCTTGCTAGGGGATCAAGATGATGCACCCCCACTACTTTCCCCCATACATAGTCCCTGAAAGAGGAGGCAAAAGATAATCTGCCTGCTCTAGAAACTTCTTTTGAATATCCAGTGGAAACTATTTCTGTTATTGAGGAAGAAAGAAATACATGTTACCATCAAGCATTTTTTGACCAAAAGATTGCCTTACACTGCATACCATGCAATAAACTACAATATGCATAACTCGATGACTATTTAAATTATTTGATAAGGCTAAAACCAAATTAAAGAAGAAACCATTAAACCCTAAATTAATAGGATACATCATATATTGTACCTGCAGCATAGGATTTGCCACCTGGAAGCACAGGGAAGGCTGCACACTTTAGGAGAGCTTAGTTTCTGGCTTGATCAAGTCAGAAAAGACCAGGCCAAGAAACTTCAGACCTTAGATCTTGAACTAGATTCAGACAGAGCAAAATATCAGGTAATTCTTAAAGTCAGCGAAGCAGACACAGACAATCTAAAAGTGATAAACCAAAGGTTAACAGAAGAGTTTGGGGATTTAAAACAGCACAATATTCCAGGGCCTAGTGAAGTCTGAGTCTTGCAACAACAAACAAAAATCGTGAGAGCTGAAATGGTCAGACTTAAGGCAGAAGAAGATGAGGGTCAGGAAAAATTAGCCTTAATACAAATGAAAGCTGCCGAATAAATTTCTCAGACAGCCGAAGGACAGTTGGAGGAGGCTCACCAGGAAATAGATAGAATTCATAAAGCAGTTACTTAGTCAATTGATGCTATTGGTTAACAGCTAGGGTCCCTTCAGCTAGCTGATCTATTGCCACCTCCTGTCCCAGATACTCCCCCAAAGCCTGTAGCAAAGGTCCTTGCAATCCAGGCCCAAGATTTGGTCAAAGGAATTCAGGATTTAAAGTTTGGTGGGGATGCATCCTTCAGATAGCCCACAGGCCTCTAATAGCTAGAAAAGTACCCCTGCAGGGGTAAGCCAGCCATTACCCAGCCGTACTACTTCCACTCCAGTCATCCCTTACATACCATTCCCAAAACAGCTTACCCGAGTCATAAAGGCAATAGGAGTCAGGTTTGATCCCAAAACTAGCACTGAATTTGAGGATTTCATTATTGATATCCACTCCCAGTTGGAATACTTTGGGATCGATAGGCCCAAGGATCAGTTGTGGGTTTTAAGATTTTTGGTTGCAGCAGCGGTTCAGGCCTGGATGACAAGACAGAAGCCTGAGATCAAAACAGATTTTGATAAAATGTGTCCAGCCCTAATCAAAGAATATACAACTTACAGAAGCCCAATAGCAGCTTTTAAAGAAACATGACAGAAAAATCAGAGTCCTAGAGACTTCTCCAAAAAATTCTAAGCAGAATGTTTTTCTCTGTGGGGGAAGAGAAAGATCCAGATCTGTTTCCCCATTTGAAGGAAGTCTTTATAAAAGGCCTTCATCCCCCTGTTAAGGCATTAGTCCAGCAATGGGTGGAACCAGATACCCCCATGAATGACATTATAGAGTGTGCCCAAATATTGTTTTTAACTGTCAACCCAGATGCAGGTAAAAAAAAACTACCACTGAACCTCAACATAAGCTTTTTTGTCCTTACTAGTAATCAGGCCTCCATTCAAATAAAGAACTGAGTAAACCAGTGCTCAAGGCAAGAGAAGTCTAAACAGTTATGCAGCAGTAGAAAAATCAGTCAACAAAACATCCAGGAAAATCACTGTGCAATGAACTGAGACAATAACCAGATCCAGATGGTTAGGTAAATGCTGAGTGCAGAATTTATTAGTGCGAGGTGGATGGCCAAGGAAGACACAGAATGAGACAAACTCCCTGGTGCTATGAATTACTTAGATTCTTCTTCAGGGGCCTCCCTGAGGAAGAATCTAAGTGATTTGAAGTGCCGGGGACTTTGTCTCTTTCTGTGTCACCCCTGGTCCTCCATCTTGCACTAATAAATTCAGCACTCATCATTTACCTAGTCATACGGATTTGGATTATTGTCTCAGTTCATTGAGCAGTGATTTTCCTGGATGTTTTGTCTCCCTTCAAATTGAAGGAAAAAAATTGTCCCAGACTAGACAGAACACTACCTCCTGTCTTCCTAGGAATAATAAAAATTTCCTAAACCAGGAAAAATACATTTCCTATTGGAACCCTAGATCATGTAGCCCTCATGACTCAAACAAAAGGTGAGGCAGAGGCATTCAAACAGCCCCTGGGTGCATGAAATGACCCATCACAGCATAGAAGAGTCAGGGATATCAACAGCTATGCTACTTAACAAGTAAAAAGGCTACTCAGGCAGTTAAGAGAAGACATTCGTAGATCGACTCCCAAGCTCCATTCAGATAATAATAATAATTAACTTTATTTGTAAAGTGCCTTTCAAGCTCCAAGGCACTGGACAATAAATAAACATATAAAAGCAGTAAAATACATAGTAATATAACCAAACAGCAGAATAAATAAAATAGCTAAAACAATCAGTCTGGGTAGGCATTCAGCCACAGATGTGTCTTCAAGGCCTTCTTAAAGCCCTCCATGGTCTTGAAGACACATCTGTAGGCTCCTTTCTGTTACCTGTGTGGATACAAACAAATTACAAGCCACTGCTTGTTCTTTCGGTTCAAATAATACAGCACTTAAACTTACCTTCCAAACATAACCCAGGCATATGCTTTAATTTAGGTTGTGGATTTGATTTGACATGAAATACGCAAGCCTTAGGTGCCCCGATCCTTCAGCACATAATGAAGAAGTTAATTCCTTACAAACTATACAAAGCCTGAATTATTCATTTCTTCATGTTAGCCCCTCTGTTAATCTGGGAGCTGATGTCCAGGATACATGCACACACGACAACACCCTATGGTCTGTAAATATCAGTGGAAAGGAAAACACACACCATGATCTTGCCATGCCCTCTAATAGAGTAATGCATCACCCTGTCTGCTTGGAACATATCTACTGCTATAATGAGATCTAGTGGACTGATGTTTCAATGCTGTTCTAGCCCCAGGAAAGCACTCTAATTAGTGAAGCATTATTTTGAAAGCTTATAAAAACCAACTCCCCTCATTCTGGCAGATATAACTACTAGACACACAGGTCTTCCACTAAAGGGGGCATTGAAAAAAGTATAGGAATAGCTTATCTTCCCATTCTGTTAGGAAAAAAGGAAATCTCACACTATGTGTATGTTGTAAAATATCTAAATCCTTCCATTTATATTGGTGCTGACTTGCTTGTACACCTTGGCATAACCATATATTTTATTCATTCTGTCTTGTGGTCCAGAACAGGAGAGAACCCCTTTCCTCTCTCCAGTCAAACAAAAAAATATGAGGCCTGGACAAACCATTCCCCAAATCTGCCAAGCTGTTACAGCAGTGTCTGTGGTTATACCTACGACAGCATATGCTTTCCTAGTAAGACTGATGATTCAGTGAGGTCAGCTGATGCCTGATAATAGAGCTTTTTTCAGGCCCACTGCCTTACCCCATGTCTTAGGCTTAATTATCCATTGTGAGTCTTACCTGGAGATTATTGGTTGAGGAACAAATATCCTGGTAATCATCTCTAACCCTAGAGACATTGTCATATCTGTCTGCACACAACTAGGATTGCTAGTGGGGGACTCTTGTTATGGTTCTGAACCCCTGGTGCCTGTCATTGGTCCACTACCCCGAGAACTACATGGGGGGGGCTGATACATCATGTCACACTTGTCCATGGGAAATGATTGCTGAATAGTCTATTCTTAATGAAAATGGAAATGCCATATCTCACTCCCAGTGGAAAGATACCGACCTGGTACTCTCCTTCCCCGAAGATGCTCCTACCACTAGCCTTGTTACACCTCCCATAGTATATACCATAACAAAGAATGTTAGTAAGTCTGTGGAAGATAAAGTAGAAGTGGGCCCAGCCCAAGAACTCCCTAATTTTTCCAAAACTGTAGAAGTACAAACTGAGTTATCTGCCCTACCAGATAAGCTAGCTAAGGATTACGTAAGGTCAATTTTCTATGAACATCAGAAAATGTTTGCAACATATTCTTTATCATGTGATAGCACTGACTTCCACATGGTAAGAATTCCTACTGTTGCAGGTTCAAAGCCTGTGTATGTCTCGCAGTACTGAATTCCCTTGGCAGCTTATGAGTCTATCCAGAAAACCTTGGATACCCTCCTAAGGTGAAAAATTATCAGAAAATCAATTCAAATCATAACAGTGCAATTTGGCCTGTGCATAAGCCTACTGGTAAGTAGAGACTTATTGTAGACTGTAGGAAACTCAATAAAAAGGTACCCCTCTCATGATGGCTCATGAACTACCTGGACCAGATTCTGGCCAAAATTGAGGTAGCTAAGTAGTACACCTCCCTTGATGTAGCTAATGGAATTTAGATCCTAATAATACACCCTGATGACCAGTACAAGCTGGCTTTTACCTTTGGCGGTACTCAGTATACTTGGAACAGGTTACCATTCGGTTACAGTAGTTCACCTGAGAAATTCAATATCCTTCTACACAAAGCTCTGCCAGACACAGCAGCATGTGGAACCCTGATTTATTTTGATGACACACTTGTATAATCAGCCACCTGGCCTGAACACCTAGGAGAACTTAGGCATATCCAAGGACAACTAAGAGGCGCTTGTGCTATGCTGTCCTTGACCAAGGGACAGTGCTGTCACTCTCAGGTAGATTACAAAGGATACACTATAGGACCCCAAGGTATCTGTCCCCAAAAGGATTGGGTACAAGCCCCTTACACTTTCAAATCAACTACTAACTTAAACAAACTATGTAGTTTCCTAGGAGTATGCAACTACTCCCGACAGTTCATCGAAGACTATGCAGAAATTGCACAACCCTTGTTTGAATTGTTAAAGAAAGACATTTCCTGGGTGTAGGAACACAGACAAGAAGAAGCTGTCCAGGAGTTAAAAGACAGGCTAAGCAAAACCCCATGCTTAGATTGCCTCCAAAAGGGTAAGAAGTTTCTTTTAGATACTGCTTACACACGCAGTGCCCTAAGTGCTTCCCTTTCCCAAAATCATGATACTGACAAATGAATCATTGCCTACACTTGTAAAACCTTGACTTACATAGAAAAGAAGTTTTCTAATTGTGAGACGGCTATCTTTGCAGTGGTTTGGTCCATCCAACACTGTATGCATTACATGGGGAGGGGATTATCTTGGAAACATGACACCAACCTCTTATCTTTTTGTGGAGCCAGAAGATAAAAGAGGGAAATGTTTTGGGAAGCATAATTGTTTCTTGGACCTTGGCACTCCAAGGACTTTCCTTGGAAGTCTGCTATGCCAAAAATAAAAACAATACTTTGGCTCAGGGCCTTGCTGAAGGTCATGACTACACCACCAAAAACCCTAATGACCCTGGTTACACATGGGAAACAGAACCACCTCCTGAGATGCCTTCCAGGCACTGATACCTTGATGAAGACCAATGCAGAGGCCTTCCCAAGGTCTGTGTGGATGGTTGCACATACCTCAAGGATGACATTCTGCATGCAGGTGCCACTCTTGTGTGGGAAGGAGGATACTCCAAACCACCTATGGGATATGCCCAAGAGCCAAAAACAAGTCAGTATGCTGAGATGACAAGTATCCTCTTGGCTGTAGAAATAGCGCTCAAACACCAACTTGTTGATTTTATCATCTGTACTGATTCCAATTATGTGATGCAAACATTTCTTTCACATCTTCCCTGTTGGAAGAAACAAGGCATGAAAAATGCAAAATATACCAAACGTATATTTAATCCTGACCATTGATCTTAAAGTAGGGCAACATGAAATGATCATTTATTTGAAAAAGGTCAAAGGACACTCAAAAGTGAGTGGTCTAGACAAAGACGGCAATGTCTTAATGGATAAACTAGCCAAGGAAGGTGCCATTTGTGATGTCCACTGGCAGCTTGACACTTATCAGGCCACTCCTGACTGTACACTTACTATATCTGTAATCACTAGAGGTCAGGCTCAAAAGACATCCTCTTGACCTCAAGGTTCAAATTCTCTAAATCAAACTTTAGTATTAGAAAAAATACCCTCATTTGGACTTAGTGCAAGCACACACTAAAGACCCAATTGTAAAAAAAACTTTACCAATACGTATTAAACCCTAATGCTAACCCTATCACACCTGACGATTTGCAAGCTGACACAGAATTCAAAGCTATAGATGAACAAAAACAAAGGTTTAAGTCACACAAAACTCTCTTGATTTATGTTCATGAACACAATGACACATCTTGCTGGGTGGTCCCCAAAAGCCACTGAGGCATGCCCATGCAAGATGCACATGATGTGCCCTCTAGTGCATACCGTGGCAGTAGACCCACATAGAATACCCTCAAGGAGATAGTTGGCTGGCCAAACATGTGCCAAGACATTGAAAGCTACACCAGAGGATGTTTGAAATGTTGTGCAATTCAACCCTCCAAACTCAGACACAGAGCACCCTTCCAAACCAGAGGTTTCACCTTGCCTTGGTCAGGTTTACAGATAGATTGGATAGGACCAGTAATAAAATCCTGCAGAGACAACAAGTACCTCCTTACTGTCACATGTTTGTTCACCAAATGGATTGAATGTCTCCCTGTACCAAATCACATAGCAGAAACTACCACTTTCCTCTTGGTCAATCAAATTTTCACTTCATGGGGCTTACCTATGACAGTGTAGTCTGACAGAGGAACACACTTCATGGCAGAAGTAATGACCAAGATATGGGAAACTTTGGGAGTCCAAAAGGAAACTCTGTGTCTCATATCACCCACAATCCTCAGAACAGGTAGAAAGAGCCAACAGAACCATTGTAAACATTCTTCAAAAATGCATCTCTACCATGGGATGAGATTGGGATGTTAAGCTTCCCCTTGTGCTGATGGACATCCATGCCACACCACACCTCTCCATGGGTGTCACCCCATTTGAAATGATGACAGGTAGAAAAATGGTTCTCCTTTTATACTTACTGTATCAAATTGGTGATGTCAACTTAACTGACATTTAAGGTTTGGTGGTCGTTCCTGGTCAACCACCGAACCTTAAATTACTATGCCCATTTTTTTCCCACGGTTTGTTTGTTTAAAATATTGCAGCCAAAACCCCCACCAAGGTGGGTTGGCTGAAGCTTAATACACCAATTCATAAAAAGAATGCAACAAATAGAAAAATGTATTACATAATAAAATTACACCTAAAATCAAAAACAAAAGCAATCAGCATTGGATTACACAGAGGATACATACATAATAATATTAACAATCATTTAAAAATTTCATAAAACAAGAAGACTGGTATTTGCTTGTTCTAAACACTGGTTTTCACCATTGCATTATTAACATTGCTCCAACATCCATCCACGCCCTTTCTTTCACTTTCATGACCTGTCCCTTCCATATCTACCCCTCCCCCATTCAAACACCTAAACCGCAGTGTCACAGTGGACACAACCATTGCCAAAAGGTGCTTGCCATAGTTAGACATCACCTTATGAAACTCATTCTACTAATCCTCATATGTTCAGGGAATGTGGAAGTAAACCCTGACCCACCCAGCCCTCTCACTTCCCCCCTAAACTTTGCCTCTTCCCCCAGCCTTAAACTAATGCTGATAAACGCACACAGCGTTATCAATAAAGTTGACCGACTGCAAGTATGGGCAGCTCACACCAAACCTGACATCATCATAACAGAATCCTGGATTAAGCACTCCATCTTGGACCAAGCAATAGCCATCCCTGACTACAACCTGCATCATGCAGACAGGCCCTCATGAGGGGGTGGTGTGGTCATCTATTACAATGACAAATTCAAAGTATCAGATGTTCAGACCCCCTCTATTCCTAATGAATGTGAACATGTGTCTCTAAAACTCCATCTTCCATCCTCCAAAATCCTATATATTATCTGAACTTAACCTTAATTGGTTAACATTTAAATATAGCTCCTTAATGGAACTCTGCAATGAATTTGGCTTTTCTCAACTTGTCTCAGAACCCACCAGAAAAAATCCTAAAAGCTACAGCAACAGCTTCATCCTTGATGTCATCCTCTCTAATCACCCACACAAAATCCAGCATACTGCAGTGTTCCATAATGACCTGAGAGATCACAGCATTGTTGTCTGTACCACAGCCCTTGTGAAATGCCCCTCCTCCACCAAATGCATAACCAAGTGCAGCTTACATCAGTTTGATGCTTGCCACTACCTTAATGACCTCAAGAAAAGCAATTGAGAAAGCCTTTACCTCACCAAATCTGTGGACGAGGCCATATCGACCCTCAATTCCCATCTCCTATGCTTTGCCAACAAGCATGCTCCCCTTATCAAAATCAGAGTTCATAAGTATACCCAACCCTGGTTCACCCCTGTCCTGCGAGCCGCACTTATGGTCCGTAATAAATTGTGGGCACAAGCCAGGTGGACTAAATCCCAATCTGACTGGCAGGCTTTCAGAGCTGCCAGAAATGCCTGTGTCAAACTTATCCACATGGCCAAATCCAATTATTACATCAACTCTCTTGAACTGGCCAAGGGGAGTTCAGTCAAAACATGGCACACCGGAAAACCATAGAAGGGAGGAAAGCAGCCCCCTCAGTACCTCAAAAGATCATGGACAATGGAGTTGCTCTCAAAGACCATAACACCATTCTCAAGAGAGTAAACTCTCATTTTGTCATTGCCAGGCATGCCTTCAACTTCTCCCCTACACAGCACAACCCTGCCCCCTGCCAGGCTCCATCGGCACTTCTGCAACCCTCCACTGCACCCCCTCCAGCTACTCCCCGTCACTTATAAATAAGTTGAAGTCCACCTTCTTAGTCTCAACACCAAGAAGGGCTGTGGTTCTGAAGAATCGACCCCTTCTTTCATAAAATTAGCAACTACTACCTTAGTGCACCCATCCTGCACATGTTTAACTTATCTATAGTATTTCTTCAGCCACTGTCCCATCCTGCTGGAAATCATCCCACAAGTCTGGAGACCCCTCTGATCTTAACAACTATAGACCTATTTCCATCCTCCCTGTGCTTTCCAAAATTCTTGAAAAAATTGTTTATCACCAGCTGAAGGACCACACTGAAGCACACAATCTCCTCAATCAGATACAACCTCAGCACTATATCTGCCATTGGTAAAGTCAACAATGTCTGGTTCTCTGCCTGGGATATTAAACAAGTTAATGATGTGGTTGTCCTTGACTTGAGCAAATCATTCGTTACTGTTGACCATAATCTAGCCCTACTCAGCCTTTCCAACCTTGGTGCTTCCACATCCACTCTCTGTTGGTTCTCCAGCTACCTTACTGGGCATGTACAGCAAGGACTCACCACTACGACTTATATTCTCTTGCTGGAATGACATCCATTGCAACCAGAAGACTGCTCCACCTTGGCACCTGGACACTCAAAGCACTACACAACAAACTGCCAGCTAATAGATCCTCCCTATTCAGCATTTCACATTGTACATACTTCCTAAGAAAATCAGACTATCTTCGCCTAGATGTCCCTAGAACTTGAACCTCCCTTAGTAAAGAAGCTACTTCGTACTATCTCCCTATGGCCTAGAACCTCATTCAAGCAGTTTTCAAACTCACTGGACTGGTCAACATTAGTATCTTCAATTCTCTTGCTGCAAGGCTTCTCACAGCCATTTGCAACTAGCAGAGGGTCTAGCCCTCATGCCCCACTTATCCCCATCTCCCCTCTGCTCCCTTCCTTTCCTTCCTCCCCCACATCAATAATCAACCAGCTAGCTACCCCAGTCCTCCACTCCTTCCTGTAGCTTTCCCATCTCTCCATCTCCCTCTCTCATGACTTTTATGCCCTCCTGCTCAACTACTTACTGCACCCCTTTCTCCATTCATCCTGTCATAGAGTGCCTCATCCTGCTTTAAGTCTATGCCAAAACACTATTTACTAATTATTGTAATGTATGAATTTCCTTTGCATTGTATGTACATTATTTTATCTATACCTATTTGATATTTTTTTCTTGCTTGCCTGCCATTGTTTGTACCCTCATCACGTATAATTATTATTATTGTTATTTCACTGTCTTGTGTAATAGGAGCTCCTTGTGAATGAGCTTGCTCAATGGATCTTTCCTACAATAAACTTAACTTAACTCAACTTAGTTAGTGATGTAGCCATCCATGAATACCTCACCAAATTGAGACAGATCCATGATGGGTTATCAACAAAATATTTGTCAAATGACCCAACAGTGAAAATGGCAGGTCAACTGCATTTTGCAGTTGGCTGCCGGTTTCCAAAATACACAAGTGCTTTTTTCGGGGGGCTTTTCCCCCAAACCCCTCACTCGGGGGGCTGCACCCCCACACACCCCCACTTAGGATTCTCAACTCAAAGTCAGAGCTGATTAGAGGGGTGCAGGATGCCTGACAGACAGTGCCAGGTTCCAGCAGGTTTCCTACAGCTATGTAGCTCTATTGTCACTGTAGGGGACTCCGCTTTCGAAATGTCAATGTCGGGGGTGTATATCATTTAAGACAACATTTACAGGCAACCTTTGCATTTGTTCAACATAATTTGGAGAAAAGATCTGAAGGTAGGAAGGCATACTCTGATCAGAAAACTATCCCACAAGAATATCAGATAGGGAACAGAGTTTTCTACTTCAACTATTTATTTATTTAGTTAGTTTTTGTTGACCAGGTAAGGTGCACTATCCATAGCAATGACTACTTTCAGGCACGACTCAGGAGTTTACAGAAACAAAACATGTTGAACAATGACAGTACAATCATATAAACAATAGGCACTCAGAAAATAGTAATACAGTGCATGCAGTAGAAGCAAATAGATACAACTAGTGCTGTAGAATTATATAACATAAATACGGGAGAGCAGCAGTAAAAATCCTTAGGCAACATTTAGATAGCAGTTTAGTGAGCTTAAACAAAGCAAAGTGCCATCTTAATAGTTGAGGAAGATGGAATACAGTAAAAACAGGAGTATTTAGGTGTAGGGAGGTAGTATAAGGAGATGGGATAGGATAGGATAGGAAAAGTTGGGGTGTGGTAAAGGATGATGGCTAGATGTAATTAAAATTAAAATATGGCAAGATAGGAGACAGGAGGTCAGTGCAGAAATATTTTGTAGAGGAAAAGAGCACAGAAAGGCTGTTGGGGTAGAAAAAATAGATATAGTGGGCTAAGGGGGTTTGAAGCAGGAGCATGAGACAGCAAGATGGTCACATAGCAATATTTTGAAAGAGGCATGGGATGATGCCAGATGAATAGCTAGAGGAAGGGAGTTCCATTTTTGGGGGGGAATGCCAGGAGAAAGTGCTAGCAGCTTTGGAGGAGTGATGTCTAGGTATGATAACATGGGCATTTGCAGTTGAGCATAGCTCATAGTTGGATGTCTGGTTTGGAAATAGTTCCGCAAGTGTCTTAGGCATTTGATTGTGAATGATATTATCTATGACTGAGCAGAGCACATAATCTCAGGAGGCTGCCGGAGAAAGCCATCCCAGTTCAGCGTAGAGGAGGCAGTGGTGTTTCCGTCGATGTGAGGAGGATGCATATATACAGATATTGTTGTATACAACATCCCATTTCTGAAAACTAGTCTTTCCTGATGAGGCATATGCTGCCACCCCATAAGTGAGTGTCGGAAGGAGTAGGCCACAAGCTATGACAAGCCTAACTGAGGGAGTGAGTACATAGCTGGAGCGGTAGGCCATACCAAGTTTCATGCTGGCCAGCTTGCAAGTCTGCTGGATATGGAGATCAAAAGTAAGAGCTGGATCAAGTGTGATACCCAGATATTTAAAGGTGGGTGCCACCATAACAGAGGAGCCATTTATAGTAGAGACATTAGTGGGTACATTTAGGACAAGCTTATTGCTAAACAACCACTGTTCAATTAGTTGAACATCTTGGGAAAGTTGTTGGTTAATTTCAGTGATTTTTTTGCACTGGTGTATAGCACAATGCCATCGGCATATAGCAGGGAGGCTGTCTGGGGAATGTTTGAGGTAATATCATTTATAAAGATGGTGAAAAGCAGGGGACGGAGGATAGATCCTTGAGGCACATCAATATTTATGTTAGCATAATCCGACAAAGTGGAGTTAAATTTAACTAGTTGAGTGCGATCTGTTAGGTAGCTATCAAACCATGCAGTCACACCTGTTAAAAAAGCCTAGTGATCTTACAGCAGTGAGGAGGATAGGATTATCTACAAGGTCAAATGCTTTAGTCATGTCTATAAAGATTGCCCCCGTTAGGAGACATGAATCCATTGCTGCTAGGGTATCGGATGTAAATTTGAGTAGAGCAGTGGTGGTGCTATGACCCTTGTGGAAACCATGCTGTGCAGACGTGAGAAGGTTTTGCTTCTGCAGAAAGTCAATGGTTTGAGTGGCTACGAGCTTCTCAAGGATTTTGCTAAGAACAGGCAATATGGCAATGGGCCTATAGTTGGAGGGATTTTTGCGGTCTCCCTTTTTGAAAACAGGGGTAATCCTGGCAGTCTTTCAGATATCTGGGACATTGCTGTGGCAAAGGGAGAGGGAACAATTTTTTGCAAGAGGTGACGCTATGTAAGGGGGCTGTGAGCTTTAGTAGTTTGGATTCAAGGTTGTCAGACCCAGCAGCGGTGAAATCGGAGATGTTGTTGAGCAGCTTTAGAACTTCCAGTTGAGTGACAGACTTGAAAAGAAATTTGGGCCCAGTGACATTGGGTTGGACATTAGAGTACGGTTTAGTCGGGAAAGATGAGGTATAGTTGGTGAAGTCAGAGAACTGGGCATTGAAAAAGTTTGCGATAGTGGAGGGATTACTGTAGTGGACCCCATTGAGAAACATATCAGTTGGAGTGGGAGCCGGATTTGAACCTAGGAAGCACTTTCTATGGGAACAGAATTTTTTGGAGTCACCATATGATTTATTTAATAGATCCTTACAATAGGCACTTTGGGCCCTTTTAATTTCCTTCTTGCAGGAATTTCTGAGAGCTCTGTAGGAATTTAAGTCAGCTGGGAGCCCTGTACTTTTGTAGTGGAGCCAAGATTTGTCCTGCTGTTGCAGTCTGGAGAGAAGGTCGGACTTTAGCCACAGAGTATCTTTATTTTTTACACGACGGGTAACAAGAGGGCAGTGTTTGTCCTGGACCTCCAGGAAGTTGGTCAGGAATATATTTAGAGTAGTCTGAGAGTCACCAGAGTTAAAAGGGGGGCCCAGTCAATAGAGGCAATGTCCAGTAAGAAGGATTGAGGGTCAACAGTTGCGTAATTATGGAAAGTAATAAAGCATGGCTTAGAAGGGGAGGGCCTAGTTCTACCCCATATACAAAAGGTGGGGGAGTGGTCTGTGATGGCATCTGCTAGTATGCTAGAGGAGATAATATTTTCCAGGTGGTTGGTCATTATCCAGTCCAGCAAAGTACTAGAGTTGGAGTGCAGGGCAGTTCTAGTAGGGTCACTGATCACCTGGTGAAAGTTGGAACTTAGAATCTTGGACTGTAGTGCATGTAGAGAGTTCCTGAGCCAATTTAGATTGAGATCACCAAGTATAAGAACCTAATTTCTCCCAAAAAGAAGTGAGGTCTGGTCAAGCAGCTCATCAAGTCCTTTTAAACCACTAGAGGGGGGGGTTATAGGCACAGACAATATGTAGTCTTTTGGAGCCAAGAGTGAGGAGGACATGAAGTGCTTCGTAATGGATTAGGGGAAATGAGGAGACTGCAGAGAGCTGTAGGCGATCTTTAAAATAGACAGCTGCGCCACCCCCTCTTTTTAAAGCAGGTCTGTCAAATCTCAGAAGATTGTAGGAGGGAAGCAAGCACTGAGAGCCCTGAATGAAGGATTTAAGTCAGGTTTCAGTAAGGCAGATGATATCTGGCTTGTAGAGGGTGACCCAGGATTCTAATTCAGCAAAATTGTGCAGTAGGCTCCTGATGTTAACGTGCACTACAGTAAGACCCTTAGCATTTGAAAAGGAATTCTGTATATTATTGCTCAGTCCAGGGTTAGAATGTGTATCACCAGAGAGCAGCAGGGCCAGTAAGAGGAGATACCAGAGTTTATGTTGCAGGAAGGGACATAGGGTCCGTATGTTCAGGGGACAGTGTTTTAGTACATGGTCTACCATCAGGAGCCAGCGCCCATTTGGTAGAAGTGGAGTTGGATCATAATGGAGAGAGGGCAGCAGGAGAAGGTTAGAGTATATGTAGTCATGGGGCTGGAAAAGTGGGATAGCCAGGGGAGCTTAAGGAGCAGTAGGCAAGGATAGGTGGAGCAGAGAAAGAGATGGAATAAGAAGAGGCAGTAACATGAGTAGTTTCATTCTATAAACAGATCTAGGTACTGGCTTGTGAAGAAGTTGAATGTCAGGACCAGCCAGAAGGAAAAAATGAGGTGTGAGATCAGAAATGATAGAGGTGTAGAAGAAAAGAGTTTGGAGTGAAAGTTTGGATGAGATTGGTAATGAGAGATCAAGGTCTTTCGGATGAGACGTTAAACCGAGGTCCCATCTGCCTGGATTGGTGGTAGTTCAGGTGGATGTTAACGATCCTATGGCACTTATTGAAAAGAGTAGGGGAGTTTTTATTGAAAAATTAACAACACAGTAGGTCACAGTAAACAAAAACAGGTCAAATTAAATTCAATGCTTAAAGACAAAAAAACATATAAAACCTAAAACAAAATAGAAAAATTTAAACTTAATCCCCCGATTATTTAAATTTTATAAAATGATGAAACCCTTTCCACCACCACCATAGTTTAGCCAAAGCCAACCTCTGTGCATCCTGAGAATAAATTCTTTGAAAGTTCATTAGAGATTAATATGCTAACACAAGAATAGGGCATTTTCCTTTGATATATCACCCTTTGGCACCTAGCTTGCCATATATAATATCATAGGCAACAAAAAACTAATGATAATGTTCCCTCATGAAAATATTTAAGATTTTCTGAATAAAGTTCAAGAATTAATACATCATATGTAACCCAGTTTAACCAATTGAAACCCCATAAAACTGCCAAATAGGCCCACAGACCCTTTGCATAAGAACAGTGCAGAAGGAAATGTTCCATTGATTCTTCAATATTAATACAGTCTAAATAGGGGCAATTACGCTCTTCTAGTGCCTTATATTAGCATTGCCCCTCACATTTAAGCGACCATAGAAAAATCAACCACTGTGTTTCCCATTACGATTGAGGCAATCTGACACAATTCAACTGTGCTAAAACCTTGGGATTGAGAGCAGAAGGACAATTTTTAAAGCCTGGCTCTTGAGGATACAAATTTCTCATTAATAATTGATAAAACTGTTTTACATTATTATATAAAATCATCCCTTTCGTAATTCCCCATCTATATAATTTTTGGGCCGCCGGCCAAAAATACTGTGGAATAGGAATATGAGGGTTTAGTTTCGGGGCCAACATATGCCAATTCAACATATATTTCCCTAATGACCTAGAAATCCATCCTGTCTCAATCCCATCTCTTAAACCTAAAACACTTTTTATAGAATTCATAAAAATAAAGTATGGACAAAGGCTACGGAATCCACCATCCCCAAGTCTCCTGATTTTGTATCTAAATAGGTGTAACACCTCTTGATGGGGTTCAAACGGTTACCCCACAACATTTGGAAACACAAACTATACATCCTAGACTCTAAATGCACTCGAAGAGGAAATACCATAGCCACATACTGTAGTCCAGGTAACAAAAACTGCTTGATCACCT
This sequence comes from Neoceratodus forsteri, assembly GCA_016271365.2. Taxonomy (NCBI): domain Eukaryota; kingdom Metazoa; phylum Chordata; order Ceratodontiformes; family Ceratodontidae; genus Neoceratodus; species Neoceratodus forsteri. The sequence goes on along the minus strand of CM057449.1, from coordinate 1,174,741,328 downwards.
GAATTCTCTTTAGTTTTGAAAGTTTCCACTGCCTCCACCTGGTGACCTTATTTTCCATTGCCTGAAGGACCCTTTCCCAATTGTTCACAGGATATTTTGGGGACCAAAAAAGATACCTAAAACTTTAAGGGGAGTTCAGGAAATACAAACACCCTCTTGTACTACCACAACTGGCCCATCTGCTCCAATGAACAGTCCTTTTGTTTTTTTCAAATTTAATTTGGCATTAGAGATTCATGAAAAGGCATCAAAAACCTTCAAAAATGTGGGCACAGATTAATTATCTGAAAAATATAAAATCAAATCATCTGCATAAGCCTGTAAAACCAGGCGATGAGTTTGAGCCACATCTTGCGAAATTCCAATCCAGTGTTGAAATGTGGTCAAATGCTGTAAAAAAGGGTCTAATGCAAATATATAAAGAAGAGGGCTTAAAGGACAACCCTGCCATACCCATGTGGAAAGACAAAAACTTTCCAAAGTGTGACCCTTCAAAAAGGGAAAAAATAAATTATGTTTATACAACATTTTAATTACCTGAACCAGTTGCATTTGGATCCCATAATGTTTCAATGATAAAAAGAGAAAGGGTAAAAATACTCTATCAAATCCTTTATCAAAGTCTGCGATTACCATACAACTTAACCTACCTATTGAGGACAGATGCTCAATAACCTCACATATGATCACTAATGCTGCTTGTATCCATCTGTCTGGAATGCCACAGAACTGATAGGGAGAAATTACTATTTTGTCATATTGTTTTAACCTTTGGTACTTTGGTATTGTTGGATAAAAGAAGGCGGAATGCCCATCACGATTGTCCTCCATATTTATGGATCATTCAATGGGTCCCTGATCGATCAACCATTTATCTAATTTGTTTTTAAATGACAGAATATTTGGAGAATCAACTATTTCCTGTGGTAATTTGTTTCAGATTCTAGGTGTCCTTATAGTGGAATAGTTTGTTCTTTTATTAGTTTTAGCCATCATGATTTCTAGTTGTTTATTTTGCAATCTAGCTACCATTTTTCTGGTAGAGAGAATTTGATGCCACAAATTTGCATCTGTTCTCTATTTGCTGTTGTCTTAAATAGTAGTAACAAGTCCCCCCTAAGTCTTCTTTGGGCTAATGTATGTAGGCCTGTGCTTGCTAGTCTGGTGGTGTAATTAAGTTTTGATAAATGGGATATGAGCTTTGTGGCTTTATGCTGAGTATTTTCAATTCTGTTAATGTCTGAAATCAAATAAGGGCTCCAGAAAGAGGAGCAATAGTCAAGGAGTGGTCTAACATGAGATCTATAAAGTGGCAGAAGACATTGTTCTGTTCTATTTATGAATGTTTTATTTATCCTACGGAGAATGGCGTTTGCTTGATTTGCTATTTTAGTACAGTGGGAGGTAGAAGATAGTTTGTTGTTGACCAAGATTCTTAGATCTTTTTTCTACAGTTGAAGTTTTAATGGCCATGCTATTTAAGTAATATGTATGTAATGGGTTGTTTCTTCCCAGGTGTAGTGTTGCACATTTCGTAACATTGAAGTGCATCTTGTTTGTAAGTGCCCACTGTTCTAATAATAGTAGGTCAGTTTGTAGTCCAAAATTTATGTTTTGATTTATAGCTCTTCCCCCAAGTTTTGTATCATCAGCAAATTTTACCATTTTATTATTGGAGGATATATGCATGTCACCGATAAACAGATTAAAGAGGAGTGGTCCGAGCACAGAGCCCTGTGCTCTGAATTGGAAAGGAAAGTTCCAAAGACCGAAAATGGTCAATAATTAATGCCCTTAGCTGTGCCTCTGTCTGTGCTAAAGAGCCATCCTGCCTTCTTAATGATCCCAAAGTCAAAGAGTCCTTCAAGGTTTTGTACATCTCAAAGGGATCCCCTATAGGAGACTTTTTGATACTATTAATAAGAAGTGCTTGTATGGTTTTGGCCCTATCATACTGATACATCTTCATATTTTCTTTCAATTTAGTAATCTGCTCTGAGTAGTCATATCTAGAGATATATGCTATTAATGTAAGTCTCTGGAGCTGCTGCCTAAGCGACAGGTATTTCAAAAAGTTATGATTTTAGTCCTTACACCTTGTTTTTAAACCAATTCCATAAATCCTTTTTAGTATCCAACCACCACTCCCCTAGATTATTATAAAGGAAGGCTACTGATAATCTAGCTTTTAAAATACTTTTAACCCCTAACTGGATAGAAGGTATCTCCAAAATTGAGGTGTTAATCTTCCACTTCTTCTTTCTAGACTCAGGAAAGGCCACCGGCTGGAAAATGCATAATAAGAATTGATGTTCCGAGAATTCGCTGGGAATCATTTTGAAGGAATATACCTTCATAGAAGGGGAGGCTAACATATAGTCTATTAAGGAGAACAATTTCCTTTTTATAAAGGAATATTGGGGCCTGTGAGGAGAAAAAGAAATACAATTAATAAGCCCAGCTAGTTTCATAATTTTGACCAATGAATTTGAATCACAATAAATTTTTTGTTTCTCTTTTGGTGAGTCAATAATTGTACAATTGAAATATCCACCCCATAATATCTTGACTGTTGTTACCAAAAAAGGTAGAATAGCTTTTAAACAGGCAACTCTATCAGCCTTGGTTTGTGGATTGTATATATTGATAAACCTGTAACAAGTATTATGCCATTTCCCATCCACTATCAGAACTCTACCAGGTATTAGATCAATTAAGTTATGTAATGTAAAAGAAAATGAAGAAAACAGTATTCCTACCCCATTAGCTCTATCCATTCTGAAGGACCAAAAGAAAGAACCCCATACACAATCCTGTTTGAAAGAGTGTAACTGTTTGATTGAATGCATCCAGGTTTCTTGCAAGAAACACACAGTAATCTGTAAATCATGTATCTGATGAAATAGAGCTTGCCATTTCATGGTATTTAATAAGCTATGAGTGTTAAGGGAACCCCAGAGCAACCGCATTACCAAAAAAAATTGCCAAACCCAACTCTATTTTTTCCTTTTTTTCTTTTTTTTCTCTTTATAATTATCTACTGGCTGTGACAGAGTAGATAATGAAGATTTATGGGAGTCCAAATCCCCTAACTCCATCTCTGTATCCCCCCATGGCATAAACAAGGCCACATAGGGATTGCTAGTTTTCAAAGTAGTCACAGCAGGTGGATTGGGGGGATGTAAGTGTCTTGAAGATCTACAACGAGGCAGAGGAGACCAGAGATTGCTTTTTTGAGCTCTTTCCCCAGGGCAATTGTTATCTTGTCAGAATAACATACTGGAGGGAACTTTGATGGGTCCAGTGGACCCATGCAGGCTACTATATCCTTCTCCGAGCCAGATCCAAAGGTTTGGTCATTTGTCTCAAGTGCCTTAGAAGAAGAAGAACTACCAGAAGGACCCTGAGGAGATTTCCCTCTTGAAAGAGGAGATAGAGAATGTGGAGGGGATGAAGGGGGGCACTGGGGGATGTTGGCAGCATCCTGAGCCTTCTGAATTAAAAGCTCAGGACTAATGCAGGATGCCTTATTCTTAGCTGCCCAAGGATATTCTCAAAAAACATGTCCGTATTCCTCACATAGGTCACACATACAGTGATTGGCACATTGCATAGTGATGTGACCCACCTCCCCACAATTGTCACAATGAGGCTGGTTGCATACACTAGAAAGGTGTGTCCGAGATCCACACTTATAGCATGCTCTTAGCTGGCTGCTATAAAAACAGACCCCCCTGTCCCTGCCTAACAAATATGAATTAGGTACATGCTCTACCTCAGAGTCAGATTGCCTCAATTTGATTTTATATTTCCAGCCCCCAGTCCAAAACTGTTCTGAATCCAAAATGGGTTCAGGGGCACTCAACACCTCACATTTCTGGGATAACCAGAAAGTAATATCTTCCACATGGACCCCTTCATTCCTAAACATCACTGTGACATATTTTATTAATGGCTTGGTTAAAGGAATAACCAAAAAGGGGGTCCATGTGGGAGAAAATTTCACCTGCCCACAATGGTCCCAAAATAAATCCAAAGCATGTGAAGTCTGAAAATTAATATCAAAGTTATCCTCCCCTGAAATGTTGATGAAGGCAAAGACCTCCTGAGGGGTAAAATGAAATGATTCTTTTAGCAGAGTTTTCCCCACGTAATATCTGTCTGGCCTGTTTTCTAATCCCCCTTTATAGCATATTCGGACCACATTCTGATGTGGTGCTGCTTCCCTCTTTATGTATTAAAGAGATCAGACATCAGTGGCTTCTATGGGGGTGGGGCGTTAGATAAAGTAGAATCTTTTGCTAAAGGGATATCATCCAGCAGAGGAGAGATTATAGCTGGTTATGGGGAGGTAGGTAGGTAGTAATGCCTGTGCCTCAGGGACCACCAGGGTGGAAGAATCCTGTACCGGCTCCATAATCCCTTTTTTTTCACTCAAATTAGTAGACTGCACTGTCTGTGCCAAATCAGGTTTCCATTCTGGTGAATGTTGTGTTAGAGGGAAGTCCGAATCCCAGGACGGGTCAGGCTTCCAGATGCCTGATGAAGCCTGTTTCCAACCTGCCCCTAAGAGAGCTTTATCTGGGGACCAGGCTTCCTGTGTTGTTGAAACAGTCTCTGCAATCACAGAGTTTATAACTTTCTGTGGCCTTTCTTTTTTGTAGGGAAAAGAGAATTCAGTAACCCCCTTTTGTATTCCTGCATTTGTTTGATAAGTTACTGGCATCTGAGTTTGTAGTTTTTTGACAATAGGATCGTTTTTTAGTACAAAACCTGTTACTTTATCCAGAGGAGGAATCCCACTCTGAGCAAATATAGACTGAAGTGGTGTCTGTATAAAGTCTGTTTGCAAAGCCGTAAGCAACACCTTTACTTTTGTTTTAGACCCCAAACCTGGGGTAACAGGCTGTAGGCACTTGTAACCCAGTACGATTTTACTACCAGCCTGTGCAGTAGTGTCTTTAACGTTGGCTGCACCTGGGTCTGCTGGAATACACAAAGAAATCTGACCGCACCCTTTAGGGCCTACAGAGGCATTTACCTCAGCTGTAGGAATGACGATTTCGGCTTTACTGCTGTCAGCTAGCAACTCTCCCTGCTGACATTTGTCAGCCAGCTCATTTTCCACTGCAAAACTCCTTAAGCAGTGAGGTTCTTTACATTCTTCCACTTGAAACACTACAGTGGCTTGCTGCCACAAAGGTTAATTACCCGAACTCCGGGAACATTCATTTTGCAATAGGTGGCTATCCTGAAACATACAGTATTACTTATATCCTGTTGTAAATAAGTATCAGAAATATGTAGGGGAGATAACTCACCACGCTCTGCAGACTTTAATACTGCTGACAGACTGTCTGAAACAGTCACAATTTTCTCCAAAGGCAAAGGCAAGCTTGTTTGCAAGATTTCTCCTGCTGGGCTTGTACTGAGCCTGTACACCATTTTGTTGGTAGCCTGTTCTCCCGCAACTTGTAAGCTCGTTCTAGACTGCTCCTCAGTGAGTTGATTTAATACTGCAAAATCCACAGGTGCATCATGAAACTCCATATCTGATTCCATTTCCACGATAGTAGAAACAAAAACCTCTTTGTTACAAGTAGTGGGGGCAGAGGCAAGCTCCCCCAGCACACAGACGTCTTCCTCCTTTGATGTCCTGCACAGAGTGGCCATTCTTTCACCCAAATTTTCATCTTCAGTCCCTGTTGAATTCAGACCAGGAGAGGAGGCCTGCTCTCCTGTCTGCAAGACTTCCACACCAGGATCCATGGGAGCTGCCATCTTGGTCCCACAGGAAAAAGGTTCCCCCTGCTCACAGGAAGCAAGAGTAGGGGAATTTCCCCGGTGTCCTGGCCAAATTTCCCTCATTCACTAAAAATATCACCAACAGCTTAATCTGGTTCAAGGTCAGTTGGCATTCATTTGTATCCCTCTCCCCCAGGTCGTGCCTGAAAATAGGCAGGATTTGTCTAGTGCATTTACCCGGTCAACAAAAACGAAATAAATAAAAAAAAAACTACCCCTGGCCCAATCATGGCTAATGGGCAATTAATTGAAGAGGGATCACTCATCACAGAGGCCCTAAACAGCTACTTCACGAACCTGGATGCATATAAGACTGGACCCCCTGACAACAGGAGGGAGCCTAATGCACAGCGGCCCCCAGACCTAGACCATCCTTTGTTTCACTTGAGGCTGGTCAAGGTAAAGGAGGTCTTGAACATCCTTAAATCCCTGCACTCAAGAGGATCAGGGGGCCCCGACGGGATCCAGACTAGAATCCTCAAGGATGGAGCCCCAGCACTAGCTAAGCCCCTTACCTGGCTGTTAAACAGGTCTATTAAGGAGGGGTCTGTACCTGAGCTTTGGAAGCAAGCTCTTGTGATTCCCATATGCAAGGGAGGGTCAACAGAGCCCATAGGGAACTACAGGCCTATCTCCTTGCTGTGTGCCATTGCGAAAGTACAGGAGAAGCTAGTTTACCCACAGCTACAAGAATACTTGGAAACCCACCAGGTAATCTCTCCATCCCAGCACGGCTTTAGAGCCAAGCATGGGACAGATACCGTGCTAACCAAATTCTCGGCTGAAGTACTGAGCAATAGCGACTCAGGGGCCAGTACAGGCGCGGCCTTTATAGACCTCTCCAAAGCATTCGACTTGGTAAACCACAAGCTCCTACTCCAAAAAATGTGCTCACTTGGCCTTGACACCCATGCTCTGGGATGGTTCAAGAGCTATCTCTCTGAACGTACCCAGAGGGTCAAGTGGAAGGACAATGTATCCAACCTATTACCACTCAAAGAAGGGGTACCACAAGGTCAATACTGGGCCCCCTTCTTTTCACACTTTTTATAAATGAGCTGCACACACACTGCGGTAGCAGTAGCGTTATCCAGTATGCGGATGATGCGGTCATTTACAGAGCCTCCCACAACCTAACAGAGCTGGGGACAGCCCTCCACGAGGACATCCTTCAGATGGAGGACTGGCTCACTCTGAACAAAATGGTTTTAAACACCAACAAAACGAAGGTGATGCTGTTTGAGCCTAGATCCCTGGGTCCTGAGAGGTCTCGGCTCCTACACCTTCAGTCCAGAGGAGGCAAAAAACTTGAAGTGGTAGCCTCCACCAAATACCTTGGACTTACCCTGGACCAAGGTTTCACATTAAAAAATCATGTGTACCAAATTACTAAAGCCATCCATGGAAAACTTGGAATCCTCTACAGATTAAAGGACCAGCTTATCCCTGAAGCTAGGGTAGCCATTGCGGCTAGCGTACTTCTCCCAAAACTCACCTACGTGGCCCTGGTACTCCAGGGTGGGGCCAAGACAGAGCTATGCAAGCTGCAGACCTTGTACAACAAGATAGTCCGCTTTGCCTCACTGTCACACCCGAGGATTCACCACTGTGAGGCCCTAACTAGGCTCAGGTGGCCGCCTCTGGAAGCTCACCTCATCAGTCCAACCCTCTGCCTTACTTTTAAGCTAATGGGTCCTACACCTCCCCCTAGCCTTAATGGTCTCATTAGCATTAAACTTAGCCCACGGAATCTACAGACCACAGGCCAAACCCTCCTTGTGGTCCCTAAGACAAGGACCAAAGCCAGGTCCATGTCCTTTGTGCATGCCACCCCTGCCAACTAGAACAACCTCCCCCTGGAGGTGTGGGAGGCGGAGACTATCACCTGCTTCTGAACAAAGCTTAAGGCACACTTGCTCGAAAGGAGCATATGCCTATGTTGCAGGACCTGACCATTTAATGCCATCCCGGTAGGTCAACGCACCTGCCTCAAGGATGGGGAGCACTTGCGTGTCTGCATATCCCCCTTCCTTTATGCCCATAAGGAAGGAACCATATAACCCTAGCAACTGCCTTGTCCTAACCTCGAGCACACTTAATCTAAACTTGTACCTGATATGCAAAATGTTTCTTGAAGTGTAACTACTATGTCCCAACTGCCTGTATGTCTTCCACAACTTGCTGCTTGTAAACCTATGAAGTCTTTTATGACATATAACATGATAATCATCTAAGTGTACTGATCTGTTACCTGTAATAACTGTTACACTGATCTGTTACCTGTAATAATTGTTACTCCCGGGTCGCCCCTGAAAAAGGGACCTTCGGGGCCCAGTGGGCCTACCCGTCATCAAAATTCAATAAATACATAAATAAATAAATAAAGTCACTTAACTTCCCTGTGCTCCCAGGTTGCACCTGCAAACAATCTTTCAGCTTAGTATGTCTCACCTGGTTAAACAATTGGAAAAAAAAAAAATAAAATGGTCACAAGAAAGCCTAAATGCTGATTGGTTGGAAAGCATTTCCAGCCATGTCCTTATCAGCATGTATCTCTTCAATGGGCACTACTTTTGCCAAGAAAGATGCAGTACAGGTGCAAATCACTACATGCCACTACTGTTCCACCCAAACTACTTGGCTAACAATCATGGCAAGACAGCACCGTCAGTCGGAAAGCAGTGGGACAGACATAAATAAAATCTGATGTGCTTGATCCAAAAATCCCCGCTCCTGACAGACTCAATCAAAGTTACCATTTTCTGCCAAATCTACATAATACCAGATGCATAAAATATTTAAAAACCAAATGAACCTGCAGCTCATGGCACAAGCACAATCTCCTTTCTTCACAGAGCCGCTCGGTAACAGTTATCCATTTCTCTTTAGCAAGTCCTCCCCCTCTCCATAAATACAACCCTAAAAAGAAAGCAGTAAAATAAAAAAATATATATTGAAAGCCACTGGTAGTTACAGTTTTAAAACTGTAAAAAACGGAAACCGCTCCAGACGGTGGCCGCAAAGGGACACGCTCGCTGTCAGAGAAGTGGCAAAAAAACAAACAAAACAAGAAAACCTTAAAATGAAAAAGGTTTGTGGGGGAGTAGGAAGAACAAGATTACATACACTGTATAGTATTTTAATAGTTTTCTACCCTATGAATACATAGGAAGACTTTTGCAGGGGACTATTTTTTTTACTATTTTTTCACTACAGTGTGTGCCTTAGTGAAATCTACATTTTACTATATCTCACTTTCTTTTCTTTTTCTATAATTACTTAGGCCCATTTTATAAGCTCAATAACACACTCCAAATTGTGGGCTATCTCCTGATAAAAGCACGGCCAGGTGCATAAGGCACTCAGCGCAAGTGCCTCATGCCTAACAAAGCACCTGGGCATGCTCTTATCAGGAGATAACCCACACCTCATTGTGTGTTATTGCTTGCATATTCCCCCGATCCAATTTACCCATGAAATGGAAATCACTCCCATTTCTGCATTTTGAGGTCATAATTTTTCTGTAGCAGATGACATTGAGCATCTCTTAGATGCCACGGACCTTCACGAAATTGAGATCCCTCTTTCTGAAACTGATCTAGTTATCTCTGATAAACAATTCAGCCCCAGTGAAAGGAATAAATTCACATATCAATAAAATGGTCTTTTATTGTCATTTTCCTTTGTGTCTTACATATCACCTTGGTTCTTGCTTTCCTGTGGATGTTGTATTCCACCAGTAAGCAACTCTGTGGTCACCATGTGAGAAATCATGGTTTATATAACCATGCTCTAGGGCTGGAAATGTGACCACTCCCTCTGCTAGATCTATTAACAACACATCTAACTCTCCACCTTAGATTGTGATAAATGAGGGGGAAGAATATGCTGACATGGAACCCCTTAGGGAGAAACTTGTAACTCTATAATCTATATGATCCACATTTAGATTAACTTGGGAACACATAAAATGCTCCATCAGAAAGATTACTATGGCATAACTTAAGAAACTGCCATGCAAATCTCAAACATTAAGAACTTATTTTAGCATACATAAGTTAAAGTAGAACATGGTGGGCAGTGCTTGCATGCACCCCTATAGGCCGTGTTATAGCATAGGTATTGTGACATTTACTTGCATTCATGATTATGAGATTGTTTGATAGAAATCTTCCTACATATTGAAAGGATGATAGTGATTTTTCTTAGATATAGCTTAGTAAATATATATCTCAGTATTTTAAGATATTAGCTTAGTAAATGTATACCTCAGTCTTTTATCTTAGATAGTTTGTTAAAGATGTATACTTCGATATTTCTCTTCGACATTGGCTTAGTGAGTATTTACCTCAGTATTTAAAAATGTTGGAACCATGATTTTCATAAGCTCACATTACCACATTTTGACAGATCCTTGAATACCACATACTTTTGCAATGCACCGACATTATGGTGGTGCTACCCCGCAGGGGGATATGTAGGCTCAATTTCGGCCTATATGACAGAGAATTCTGACAAAATGTAAGAGTGTGTATACTTCAGCCCAACTAGTAATAGACATGCTCTGAGCCTTTCCTGAAAGACATATCTCAAAGCATTCTACAGCCAAACAGTTCTGCCAAATATTAATTCATATACATGGACATAACTCAGTTGAAAGACTGTGTTTGGAGAGCACAAATATTAAAAAGACCTGTTTAAAAAGATCCTTTTCAGGCCTTCCAGCTCAAGGAACCTTGATAAACGCTAACTGGACATGCTTTGGCTGAAATTAATTAAATGTGCTGACAGCTTAATATTGCATAGCTTATTTTTAAAAACTACAATTCAGCATTAACCCTAACACAGAACTGAGATGACAGATTGCAATAACCCCCGACACTCCTGTCAGTTCACCCTATGGACAAGTCCCTCAAAGACAACCACAACCGTCTGTCATCAAAGACCATCTGCTACTACAAACTGCAGCCTTCTAACCACAGTTACAAATAATGAAAGTCAAGTATTCAGGTTCGCTCAGGAAAGTTGGTGGTGCATGAGTAAAATAGCCAACTTGTATACAAAACAAAAAAAGAAAGCTCAGCACACAAAATTCAAGTGAAAAGCAAGGTCAGATTTATTTCAGCAGGGTGCCAGAGGAGACCAAGCCCTGTGCTTCAGCCCTGAAGTGAATTTTCCTTAGGGGCAGATCGAAGGATCTCACACATGATAGGTATTTAAACATAATTAATTAAAGAAACAGTGCACTCAAGTGTAAAGAAATCAGTGGATACATAATATTAAGAACATTTACAAGAAGAAGTTGGTAGAAAAATCCTTTTAAACTTATGGAATGTAAGATTTTGTAAATCTAGAAATCTCTCTAATAAATAAATCAAACGTTTATCACGTCAAAGTGCAAACGTTCACTTACGAAGCTTAAATTCAGCAGGTAATTTAAACAATATTCATCCTTATAAATGTACCACTACTGAAAAACATTCATGAGTCTGAAAGCAGAAATACATTTCAATGTTGACAGAAAAACAAGATAAACTGAATACATACATTGGAGGTAAATTATGCTGCAAAAGGTCACCTATTTTATTAAAGTACGTATTACCATGTCCTAATAATATTATTGCACATTTGCTCTGCTAAACAAAAATCAGATAGAAAAAAGGGGAAGAAGAAAAGTTCTAAGACACAGGTAGAGTGAAATAGAGGAAGGATTTAAATCAAATGAACTTTGTCTTTCCAAAATGGGGGGTAGAGGAGGAAAATATTAATTAAGAGAAGGAGGTCAGGGTCCCAGGGCATGTGCCTGAAGAAAGTAAGGAAAACTTAGATTAAACAGAATAATATGCAGGGAGAGGAGGATTCATTTCATTCAAGTAGTGGGGGGGGGCTCAGTTTGAATCAGGAGTCAAGGAATCAAATGAACAATGAAAAAAAGGGGGGATGTTATGGTTAACACTCTTTATTAACCAAATATCATAAGATTTCAAGATCTTTAAATAGAATATTTCCAAAAATAAGGGAAATATATTGAGGTGAGAAATTGAAATTGAAATGCTGGGATGGCCTGTTCTGGGTCTAATGTAGTACAGGGCCTGATCTGTGCTCCATGGACAAGATAAGTGGCTCTCACATAGCTTTTTCAGATATTGGGAAATAGAACATCCATAGAAAAAGATAGAAAGAACAAAAACATTAGTTTCATACGGTTTAAATTATAGAACTCAATCACCATGCTGGTATCTAGGTGAAAATTCATAAACCAAATTAGACATCAGATTTTATTTACAAATAAGGCATAAAGTCAATTTCCTCATTGAGGCCTAACGGTATTGCAGTGTCCAAAGCTATAATCCACATAGTCCCTTTTTTGAGACAGTGTATTCACTCTGTTTCCCCCTCTAGGATGTCTAGGGACATGCTCAAGGAGCGAATTTGAAACAGTCTGGTTTCCCATTGTGATATTCTAAGAAGTGAGCACCTACTGAATTATAGATGTTGCCATTAATTATGGCCCTCACATGTTCTTGGATCCTCTGTTTTGTTAATCTTGTAGTCCTAACTACATAAAATGTAGAGCAGATTTGGAGACCAGGTTCAGGTTTATTGACAATGTGATTGTTGTGTGGAATGGCACAGAGGTGACAATCCCAGATTTCTTTTCATATTTAAATAAAAATTATTCAGGTCTTACATTTACTTATATAAGTAATAAGGCAAGTACTATTTTTCTGGACCTTGACCTAGAAGGAAAAAATGGTAAACAGATAATTACCAAAGGTCATAGGAAGGAGACTGCTGCTAATAATATTCTCCATGCTAACAGCTCACAACCGAGAAAGTTGATTAATTCATTTCTGTATGGAGACCTAATCAGGTTAAAAAGGAATTGTTCTAGTGAAACTGAATTTGAAGCACAAGCAGTAGGTATTAGTAATAGATTCAAAGAGAGAGGATATTCAAGGGAAGTTTTTGTCTGAGGCTTATGAGAAATTGAGTAAACTTAATAGAAGAGAGTTGCTTAAAACCAAAAAGGATAGACAAACTGCTGGTGACAAGGAACAAAATATGACAGTTACTTTCATTACTGAATGTAATCCAGTAGCAGGCAGGGTGGGAAACCTAGTCCACAAATACTGGGCACTGTTACTCACAGACCCCATTTTGAAAAATGAAATTTCCAATAAACCTAGAGTGACATTTTCAAAGAGAAAGACTATACATGATAGAATCACACATAGTCATTTTGTGGAAACAACTGAGCTGCAGAGGAAATCAGATTGCCTCAAAAATAAACCAGATGACTTCCACAAGTGTGGTAGATGTAACATCTGTCAATATGCCAATATAGGCAAGGTGTTTAACAAGGATAGTAGAAATTTTGAAATCCATGATTTCATCACTTGTACGACTCCTTTTTCTGTTTGCTTGCACCCATGCTCAAGAAACATTATGCGGCAGCTTAGGAGGGAAGCAGGTTGTGGAGGTGTGGCACTGTGGCAGCCAATGGTGGCACTGCATTTGGGGGCTTGACACTGGTGGACCAATGTAGGCACACTGTGCTGATGACATTGGTTTCCAAAAGTGCCACCAAGTTGAAACGATTTCACCACTGCAATGAGGGGCCACCTCATAATTGCCATTGCAGCATCAGCCATTCCGCTGCAATGAGGGAGTGACCCATCATTGCAGAGCGGTACCTTGCCTAGTGTAACATTTTTTGTAAACATGGTGGTGGCTTGCTGCCACCCCACAGCCCCATGAAAATCAATGAGGGTGGCCAATACCCCTATCAGCATGACCCCGACACAGTTCATTTGCCGACAAAGGAGCCCACTCCCTGTTGGCATAATGTAACCCCTTCCCCATTTGTTGTGTGACAAGGGGGTGCCCAATCCCCCTCTGCATTATGCCCACCCATCAGCTTAAGTCCCCCAGCCAAAAAAAGGCAGATGGCACACTGGGAGCCCACCCCAGTGTGCTGAAAGCAAGCCTGAAAAAAAAAACCTTCCCACGATGTCTTTTTTTCTTTCTCCCTGGAAGAAAGGAAATGGTCCCACACCGGTCTCTGTACCTGCCCAAACCCGCACCCACCCACTGTGCACCCTACCTTCCCACACCTCCCTCACCTCATACTTACCTCTGGTGCCTGGCACGATGATCTTCTGTGGACCAGGAACACGTCTGCACTCTTCAAAGCCGACCGCGAACTGAAGAAATGCTAGTAAGCTGTATAATGACATAAATAGTTTTTTTTGACTTTGGTACATATCTCAGGCATTTTTGGGAATGTTGGCACCCAGTTTTCAACATGGGGTTATTGGGACCCCTCCTCATGAATTTAGCCACTGTCATGGCATTATTTGGTCCCAAATGGTGATTTTGCGCTCTCTGTGCAGAATCACCTTTTGGAACCAATTAATGAATCAACAGTGCCAGTCTTCATGAGGTGGGCTCTCAAAAAGCCTATGTTGCAAATCTGGTGAAAAATATCCAAAAAAGCACTGCTTTATGAGCATGCATCGTGCAGTTTCCACGCACACTCATAACTTCACAAATTTGTAATATTTTCACTCCAGATTTTCAACATTGGCATTTTTCCATACCTCCTTATGAACAGTACAGCTGCCATTTTCACATCCTGACCAAAATGTGTTTTCGCACTTCCAGCACAGAATAGCATGGTTGCTGTGGGAAATCAGTGTTCAGGACACATTAAGAAAATCACAGTGACACTGTTCATGAGCAGAGGTCCTAAAATGCCTATGTTGAAAATTTGGTGATAAGTCCATAAAATGACTGTGTTGTGAGCATGCACTGCACAGTTTCCATGCACCCTCGTAATTTCGCACATTTGTAATATTTTCACTCCAGATTTTCAACATTGGCATTTTTTCACACCTCCTTATGAACAGTAAAGCTGTCATTTTTCATATCCTGCACGAAATATGCATTTACACATCTGACACGGAATAGTGCTGTTGTTGTGGGAAATCAATGTTAGGGACAGATTAGGAAAATCATAGTGACAATGTTCATGAGCAGAGGTCACAAAATGCCTATGTTGAAAATTTGGTGAAAAAATTCCAGTAAATGACTGTGTTAAATGCATGCGTTGTGCAGTTTCCAGGTAAGTCCAGAAGTTCAAGTATTTTTAATATTTTCACCACAGATTTTCAACATTGCCATCTCTTCACACCTCCCTATGAATGGTACAGCTGTCATTCTTCACATCCTGCCCTGTGTTTTCGTACATCTGGCGCAGAATGGCATGGTTGCTGTGGGAACTCAAAGTTCGGGACACATTAATAAAAATCACAGTGCCACTGTTCATGAGAAGAGGTCTCAAATGCTTTCATGAGGTGCAGGTCACAAAAAGGCCGTGTTGAAAATTTGTAGTGCAAATACCAACAAACGCCTGGGGCGTTAGGGTTTCTAACCATAACGTCCCACCCTGTACAGACTGACAGGCATTAGAGGTGTGCCTTTTCATTGTTGACTGTAATGCTCATGCCATTCCACCCTCACCCCACCATCCTCCAGCCAGTGACAGGCATCAATGTGTGTCTTGGACTCTTCGGCCCCAGAGTTCACCCTATTCTCCTTTACTGGACCCATTTCAGCATATGCCCGTATGGAATGGGGTGATTGTAAAGCTGAACACCCCAAGGCACACCTCAACATGTGTCGGTGTCTGCACAATAGGGTGAAGTGAAATGGCATGAACGTTATGGGTGACAACCCAAACGCATACCACAATACCTGTCCATCTCTACCGGGTGGCAATGGGGTTGTCATGAAGTTCAATACTTCACTGCCATTCCTATTCCGCATCTCTCTAACACCTGCATTTCCAATGCTAATACCAGCAAGCAAACATTCGGCAGTGACAAATGCTTGCATTATATATGTGTGTTTGAGTAATTGCCCTACGTTTTGTGTAGGTAGGACTACAAGGTTAACAAAACAGAGGATCCAAGAACATTTAAGAGCCATAATTAATGGCAACATAACACTTATAATTCAATAGGTGCTCACTTCTTAGAATGTCACAATGGGAACCAGAGTGTTTGAAATTCACTCCTTGAGCATGTCCCTAGACATCCTAGAAGGGGAAACAGAGTGAATACGCTGTCTCAAAAAGAGACTAAGGGGATTATAGCTTTGGACACTGCAGTACCATTAGGCCTCAATGAGGAAAATGACTTTATGCCATTTGTAAATAAAATGTGATGTCTAGTTTGGTTTATAAATTTTCACCTAGATGCCAGCATGGTGATTATTTGAGTTCTATAATTTAAATGGTAGGAAATGAATGTCTTTGTTCTTTATATCTATTTCTAGGAATGTTCTATTCCCCCAATATCTGAAAATGCTATGTGAGAGCTATTTAGTTTGCCCACAGAGCAAAGATCATGTCCTCTACTACATTAGACCTTGAACAGGCCATCCCAGCATTGCAATTATTATTTCTCACCTCAATATATTTCCCTAGTTTTTGGATATATTCTATTTAAAGATCTTGAAGCCTTAAAATATTTGGTTAATGTGGAGACTTAACCATTGCCCCCCTCCTTTTCATTGTTCATTTGATTCCTTGACTCCTGATTCAAACAGGAGCCCCCCTTACTTGAAGGAATCCTCCTCTCCCTGCATATTATTCTGTTTAATCTAAGATTCTAAGTTTTCCTTACTTTATTCAGGCATATGCCCTTGGGCCCTGGCCTTCCCTTAATTAATGTTTTCCTCCCCCACTTCTTTGGAAAGAAAGTTCAGTTAAATTAAATCTCTTCCTCTATTTCACCCTACCTGTGTCTTAGAGCTTTTATTCTTCTTCCACTTTTTCTATTTGATGTTTGTTCAGCAGAGCAAATGCTGCGATAAATTTATTAGGATATGGCAATAAATACTTTAATAAAATAGATGACCTTTTGCAGCATAAATTGACCTCCAATATATGCATTCAGTTTAGCTTGTTTTTCTGTCAGCATTGAAATGTATTTGTGATTTCAGACTTATGAATGTTTTTCAGTAGTGGTACATTTATAAGGAGAAATACTGTTTCCAGTACCTGCTGAATTTAAGCTTCATAAGTGAGCATTTGCACTTTGATATGATAACCATTTGATTTATTTATTAGAAAAAAATATATGTCATAAGCTTAAAAATGTTTTTCTACTAACTTTTTCTTGTAAATGTTTTAAATATTATATATCCACTGATTGTATTATACTTGAGTGCACTGTTTCTTAAATTAATTGGGCCAGATATTCAAACTGCGCTATTTTGTGGAGCAAGCCCTTGCGCTGCACAAAATAGCTGCACAGGGGTGTGGCCAGAGTGATATTCAAAGGAGTTGCGCCCTTCAGCAACTCCTTTGAATATCACCCCCCGGCCACAGCCACTGTGCATGGTGCAGTGGAACTTGCGCCACCGCAAGTGGTCCGAGTGGAGCATTCAACTTGTGGTGGCGCAAGTACCATTGCGACATGCACAAAATCCTGATATTCAAAAGGTGACATGCAAATGGGGCCATAATTCATGCAAGGCATGGGGGGGGCATTTGCATCTGATTATGGCCCCATTTGCATGCCATTAGCATGCAGGTGCGTAATCCCGAGGACTTGCGCCTGGCGCCTGCCAGAAGCAGCCATCGAGGACCGGCGCCCCTACAGCCGATCATGGGCAAAGGTGTAAAATCCCACCACCACCCACCCACTGGCCGATCGCGGGCATGGCTTAAATCCCACCCCCACCAGCCCGATCGCGGGCATAGTATGTCTCCCCAACACAT
Source organism: Neoceratodus forsteri (assembly GCA_016271365.2). Classification (NCBI taxonomy): domain Eukaryota; kingdom Metazoa; phylum Chordata; order Ceratodontiformes; family Ceratodontidae; genus Neoceratodus; species Neoceratodus forsteri. The sequence goes on along the minus strand of CM057449.1, from coordinate 1,174,723,732 downwards.
CCCTGGTGGTCAGTGGACTGATAATCGATCGCGGGATGGGTTGTAAACCCCCTACCACCCGAATATATCCCTGGTGGTCCAGTGGACCGATAAGCCCGATCGCAGGCTGAAGTAGTTAAACACCCCCCCCGAACATATCCCTGGTGGTCCAGTGGACCGATAAGCCTGATTTCATTCACAAAACTGGACTGTCTTGTACGATATGGGTTGCACGCCCATTGGCTCTTGCTCTGCACCAATGGGCGTGCAGCCCTACCGAGCAGTCAGTTGGCGGGCGGCGGGGCAGCAGGCGGGTGGGATGCTGCTGCCCGCCCGGCTGCCGGGGGGGTGGGGTGGTGGGGCTTGTGAGGTGGGTGGGGTGGGGGACACTAGGTCACCAGGGATATGTTCGGGGTGTGTTTAATTACTTCAGCCCACGATCGGGCTTATCAGTCCACTGGACCACCAGGGATATATTCAGGTGGTGGTGGGGGTTACAACTCCATCCTGTGATCGGGATTATCGGTCCACTGGACCACCAGGGCTGTGTTGGGGGGAGACACATTGCTGCCCGTGATCAGGCTGGTGGGGGATTTAAGCTATGCCCGCGATCGGGCCAGTGGGGGTGGTGGGGAATTTATATTCTTTGCCCGCGATCGGGCCGCGGGGGCACAGGAGTGGGTTGAGGCCAGCCACAGGTGGCAGCTGCTGTGTTGTGCCCTGCAATGCAGCAGCTCACCTGTGGATGGCCCTCGACTTGATCCTTTTTTTTTGGCTCAAAGTTGTGCAGGCGCAGGTTGGGGGTTGCGCCTGCACAACTCTGCATAGCCTGGCTGAATATTGGGCTGTGCAGTTTATCCATGGTTCCTCCCCCTCCAGTTCAGCATGCATTCATTTGCATTGCACTGTTGCTCAGCATGTTTTCTGTGGTGCAACTGCCTCCTGATGAATATCGCAGAATGGAGCAAGTTCGGCATGGTGCAACCCTTTTGAATATCTGGCCCATTATGTTTAAATACCTATCGTGTGTGAGCTCCTTAGATACGCCCCTAAGGAAGACCCAATTGAGGGCTGAAATGCAGGGCTTGGTCTTGTCTGGCACCCTGCCAAAAAAAAATCTGCACTTGCTTTGCACTTGAATTTTGTGTGCTGAGCTTTCCTTTTTGTTTTAACCACAGTTATAGAACTTCCAAACACCTTGTCCTGAGTACGTGCAGTGTAAAATCCTGTGGTCAGGACTCAGTTAATTCTGTGTTGTGATCAGGTCAAAAGTACAATGGACATGAAGATGCTGACTGAGGTCCTGTGGTCAGAAAACCCCAGTATGTCAACTCCAGGACCTTTCAATCAGGCAAGGATGTTTGCCTGGAGATCCAGCTAGACCAATAAGAGATTGGCAACTATCTGTTGCTCAACAAAATGAAAGACACCACATTATCTACAATGGGACAGATCCACATTAAAGAAGGATGTTGAGAGACAGAAAGCTGTATACCGATCTTGCTTCATATCTCAGCTATACTCCCTTCTTCTCTAAAAGAGACATCAACTATACTTCACTCTTTGACCCTAAGACTGTCATTCTTCTAACTCTGCAAAAGACATTGGCTAATGCCAAAGAGAGGAGAGCACATTAAAAGCTCCAACATTATATTAACTTTGTTCAAATTAATTTTGCCTCAGGTTTCAGAAGAAGAAAATATGACTTCAAATCAAGTAACCAAGAAAAGACACCACTCATCCAGCCTCCAAGGAAAATCCAATCTCTGGACAAAAGGGAGAGAAGGAAAAAGAGTTTGAAGGACTGGACTGAGTATATTTAAAAGCTTTTAAGATGTTCACTTAATGTGTCTTTTGAGACTTAAGGTTCTATATGAATGCATAAGAATAAAATGCACTACAGTACTGTTTAAAACTATTATGATCAGGTGTTAACTGTACACATATGTTAATTGAAATTATTCTTGATAGAACTCAGCCTTAGACCGAGAGAAATAGGGACAGATTAAGGCTATATAAAGATTACCAGTGTGTAGTTGTAGAAACACACAACTAAGGCTACTAAGGGATCCTAGGATTATACAGAATGTTGTGTGTATGTTGTTGTCTGTGGTATTAGAAAATAAAACTGTGTTGATTGCAATTTATATCTAAAAGAAGTTTGACCTCTCAGTGATTACCATCACATAACTGATGAGTGCAATTTGCAGCAAACTTTTCTAACAGACAGCCAAAAGAGATGTCCCCTTTACATTTGTACAGCGACAAACTTAATTACTAGAAATCATACTCACAGGTACAAGAACCAACAATTGCTCTGGGGCCCACAGCTGAGCATCCTAAGACTCATCGAATGGCCCTGCTGTAGTGATGGCTTTTTCCATTCAGAACAGATTTGACCCTCTGCATCAAGCACTGCCTTTGGGTTCTGACCCTGGGGTCCTCCATCTATTCTCTACACAGCCAAGGTTATCCGCTGCTGCAACCAGCCTCCAATCAAGCTCCAGAGTCTAGGTCATGGGTCAAGATAGCAGCTACGCTGCTGATACCTCCTCTGGTCTACCCACCATACCAGTCTACCTCCACTGTCCCTCAGCAGCAGCAATCACCCCAGAAGCAAGCAGGCTGACCTACGTAGTTTGTGAGTACTGCGCATTCTGTTACCTGATCTCTCCTGCACCTGCTGTTTCTCCATCTTGCCATCTTTCTCCCGACTAGCCTCTCACATAGATACTATTTCTATCATTGACTGTGTTTCAAAAGCCCATCTGGAACTGTGGAAGGTGGGTAGCTTTGAGGAATGGTCTTGTTGGGTAGTGGAGTGTGGCCTGCTATCCCCAAGTAACTGCTCTTGCTCTTTCTGGTACCTTTGCAGTGAACTCCATCAGGCATTCAACCTCACCTGCTTATCAGCTAGGACTTCTCCAGTGGATGAATGGATCTTCTGAATGTTGATATTATTATCTCATTACTTGGACCACCTGGAGATATCCTTTAATGTTCTAGCTAATTGTTGTTGAGCTGTTTTATATAGCATGTTAAAAAATGTATTTTTCATGTTTTGTCTGTCCACTCATAATCTGAGCTTAAGTTCTAGGTGGCTGTCCCTCAACTTGATGGGAAGCTACCACAAGGATGGAAAGTGAATGTCCAGAGCTGTCAATATCCTCCCTATCTTACCTATTATGTGTTGCACCTGAGATGAACTGGTGAGGTGGTGGGATGGCCCTGTTACCATTGAATAGTCTGTTGTGTGCCATGCCCGATCTCTGCATGTTTTGATTCCTCTTGTAGGCCCCTCCAGATGTCAGGTCTGCTTTGTCAGAGCAATCTGTACCAATCAGCTGGTCCCCAGACTCCCATCTTCCTCAGCCATTTTTCTTCCTCTTCAGAGTCTAGTGTCCTGCTGCATTCCTCTGTCTTTGTTCTGGCTGTGTGCTTGCCTGTGCCTTGAGGTCTGTTCACCATCCCTGCACTTCTTTTGTTCCTGAGATCTCCTTGCAGTTGGATGTATAAGGTATTTCAGAGGTACTCAGCTGTTTTCTGACCAGCCACTAGACCAACAATAGTGGTGCATGTTCTCATTTTCTCACCATTTTAGGCCTCCTGGCTACTACAACATCTATCAATCCATCTCCCTCCTCTCCAGAGCTCTTGTGGCAGGGGCAACAAGGGGGAATGTGGCAGGTCATGGCGATTTCATTTTGGGCTTGATATGTGGCTGTTCCTGGGATACCCCCCCCCCGGTAACAGACCCACTGATCCTGCTGAACTTCCAGGAGGTGCACTCAAGCCACAGTCACTGAATAAACCACTGCAGAAGGTGGTACAGCTGGTGATAGTGAGGCTTTGTATGCAGACTGTATTTACTCCCTTCAGCTCCCCACTCAGCTTATCGTCCTCCCTCTTCCTTTGTGGGGGCAGAATGTCTTGGTCAATCTGAGGCTGGTGGCTACAGCTGGCACTAGTGGAAGGTGCTCTTACCACCCACAGTTCTCTTGCTTGTCACCTCCTCATCTTCCTGGGCCCCTCACCCACTTCACAGACACTCTTGCTACCCATTGTAGCTTGGCATATGAGTTGAGCCCCTTGCAATGTAGTGTCTCATTCTCACACTTGTGGCGTTCCCTCCAACCCCACCTCAAAGTTGTAGCTCTCAATCCAGTTGATTGAGTTATGTGTACTGCTGGAACCCTTGCTGTTACCCTCACTATTAGGGACTTGGCCCTGGATGCATTTGTCACTCTTGCCCCAATGGTCCTGATAACACCAGATGCTACTGCTTGCCTGATATTTTCTGACTCTACTTGGCATGGCAAATATTTGTTAGTAATGCTTACTGTTGTTTTGGTTACCTTAGAGAATCAGGGTTCAGAATTGCATCCAGAGGACAGCTCTTCAACAAGCCTGCAAGTTTTAATTTTTTAAGTTACTCTGTCATCCCTGCAGTAACCTGCCACTTTCCTTTAGTGTCAGGAGCTTCACTGGGGGCTGAGAGTGTTTGTGCCACATTCTCAGTAAACCCTTCCCCCATGATCACTTCTTGCAACAGCAGTCACCTCGGGATACCCAGCAAGAAAGACTCATCGCCTCCTGCTGATTCCTGCCAGTCAGGAGCAGAATTATATCCAGAGGGACAGTTCTTCGACAAGCCCAGGAGTTTTAATTTTAAAACAGAGTCTGGCATCCTTGCAGTAACCTGCCCATTGCCTTCAATGTTGGGAGCTTCCCTGGTGGTCGAAAGGGCTTGTGCCATATCCTCAGTAAGCCCTTTCTGTCCTGATCATCTTCTGCAAAAGTGGCCAGCTCAGAAGCCCCAGCAAGAAAGACTCGCCTCCTCCTACTGACTCCAGCCAATCAGGGTGCAGATTGTGTCCTTATGTTTGTGAATCTCAAGCTGTCCTTTTACACTATGGTCCTTCCATGCAAAGGGATGCAGTGCAAAGTGTAACAATGGAGTCAGCCCGGAGTCACCACAGTATCTGCAATTGACCAGGCATGCTGCTCCAGCACAGTACATACTGATTGCCTATCCTATCTGCAGAACAGCTTCACATTCTCCAAGGTAACCTGCTCACCCTAATTCATGAAATTATAGTTACTGCTTTCTCCTCAACCTGGGTCACCTTGAACTTTTGCTTTTGGTACCAGACTTCTGGGGCTATATGTTCTTAGGTTAAAACACAAATTATTGCTCACACTCTATCTGGGTGACCTTGAACTTTTTCTTTGGTACTTTACTCTTAGGACTATTTGTTTTCAGGTTGACACACTAAATATTGCTAACACCCTATCTGAGCACCTTAAACTTGTGCTTTTGGTACCTGTAGCTTAAATAAATTTCGGCATGGTTTCCTTGATCCTGCTTCTGCTACCAGAGTAGTCATATATTTATTACCAAGGCTGTTCTAGTTATTACCACATGGTTTACTGCCACTTTAGTTACATTGTTTGTAGCCCTGCCTGATTTGGTTCAAGTTGCTTAGCTGTTGCACCTGCTTTATTTGTTTCACTGTTACTGAATTTATTGCTGATCTGCCTAAGTAAAGTCACCTTACTATGCTCCTTACCTTTCCTATCTGTTTCACCTTTCACTCCCTCCTATCCCTGTTCTGTCCTTCCCCTCTTCATCCCCCATCCTCCTCCCATGCCTTCTCCTCTCTTCCTCTGCCCTTTCTTCCTCAATTCTCCTCCCCTTCTCTTGCTCCAACCACCCCTGCACTCTCCCCTCCTTCATGCCCCTATTCTACCCCCACCATCCTTCTTTGGTTCCTTCACACCCTTCCCTAAACCTTGAATGTCTCCACCGTGCCTTCCCCCTTCCACTCTCCACCATCCTTCCCTCTCCACTTCTTTCAAGGAGCACAAGTCCCACTCCATTCCCCTTCTCCTCTTCATTCTCCTCCAATCTGGTGATGTTGAACCCAATCCTGACCCCTTCTCCCTCTTTTCCTCCTGGTCTCCATAAATTTCTCAGCATTTTCCATCGTACTGTTAGGGGCCTTCTTCCTAAGCTCAGCCCCCTTAAAGTCTGGATCTCTCAACACTCTCCTGGCCTATTGTGTATCTCTGAATCTTGGTGCTCCTCTAGGACACCTAACTCAAGTTTGCCTCTCCCCCATACCACCTTTTCTGGCAGGACTGTGGCAAGTGTGATAATGGTGTTGCCCTGTATGGCCATCAGAACCTATCCTGCTCCATCACCTTCCCTTCCTCTCATAAACTCTTTCTAGTCCATCTATCCCTACTTTCCACTCTCCCCATCTTTTTTTGTGTTTTCTATGTCTCTTGTAAAATGTATCCCTCCTCCATAGTCAATTTGCTGTTATCCCTCTTTCCCATTCCACCTCTGGTGACCACATCCTCCTTGGGTACATCAACATAAATTGGATCTTCCCTGCCTCCAGGCTCAATCTCCACAGGACTGAGTCCCTAACCTTCTCAGCAAATCACCGAACCCACCCAGCTCAATCCTTACTCCCCTAACCACTCCCTCCTGGACACAGCAGTCATTCTACTGGACACCTTCAGTGATCACTGTATGACCTACTGTATCAGGAAAGTAAGGTCCACTCAATCCACCCCTAAATACATTTGGTCCAGGTCACTCTTGTTGCTTGAAATTAGTGCCCTCCTAAATGACCTTGCTGCCTCCAATTGGTCCCCCAATCTATTCTACCCTGGACATTGACACTGCCCTCTCCCTCTTCCAAACAATATTTAGCCACACCTGAAACATTCATACCCCCTTAGAAAATCGAGGGTTAAAAGCTCTCACCACCCCTGGATTACATCTGACCTTAATGATTTGTGCAAGTTCCGGGACCAAGCTTGGCATGTTTCAAATCCTCCTAATACCTGTCTGACAACTTATTCTAGTGGGCAGTCTGGATTTCCTGCATGAAGGATGTCCACACTGCTAAGGCCCACTTCTTCAAATTGAACCTCCAGTCTAACCTTCACTCCCCATCAAAATTCTGAAAGGTTATCCACTCTGTCTTTAATCCGCCAGCCCAGTCTACTCCACCTACAGTATCTTGCTGGTGGATGGCTTACCGGTCTCTAATCCTCCCTTGGTTGCTGCTCAATTTAATGAATTCTTCACCACCTGTGCAGTCCCCTCTCCTCCATCTAATGCTCCCTCTCCCCTCCTGTCTTGTGGTGCCCCTCAATCATTCCACTCACCTGAGGCTTCCAGTTCCTTCCTGTTTCCCCTAAGGAAGTCTTTCTTACCTTACATCACAAAACTCTTCTGTTGAATGTTCAAAGGGTTGCGCCATGTGCAACAGGGTTTAACATCGCAAGTCAAACATTGCCTTCTGATATTCAGCGGGGCAGTTACACCACTGACAACAGGTTGCGCAACAGCGCAATGCAAATGAATGCATGCTCAGCAGGAGGGAGGAACCATGCATAAACTGCGCAACCCGATATTCAGTCGGGTGTGCAGAGAGTTGTGCATGCACAACCCAACCTGCGCCTGCACAACCTTGAGCCAAAAAAGGATCAAGTTGAGGGCACCCACAGGTGAGCTTCTGTACTGCAGGGTGCAACACAGCAGCTGCCACCCGTGGCTGGCCCCCAACTCAGTCCCTGTGCCCCCCACCAGCCCGATCAGCGGGCAGACATGCTGCTACAACCCCCCGCCCACACATCTCCCAATGCTGATCACGGGCGAAAGTATCATAGAAACCCCACACACATCTCCCAAAGCGATCGCGGGCATACAGTAACCCCCACATCTCGAAGCCCGATCGGGCATACAATGTATGACCCCCGCCCACATCTCCCAAAGCCCGATCGCGGGCAGAACGATATATCAACCCCCAGTGCCCGATCATGGGCAGAATGTAAAAAGCCCCCAACGAATATCTCCTGGTGGTCCAGTGGACCGTAATGCCCGATCGCGAGCAGAATGTCAAGTTACAACCCCCAAACATCTCCCTGGTGTCTAGTGTCCCCCACCCACCTGACCCCTCCACCCGCTCCCCGGCGGCGGCGGGCAGCAGCATCCACCGCCTGCCGCCCCACCGCCCGCCGACTGACTGTCGGTAGGGGTGCCGCCCGTTGGTGCAGAGCTATAGCCAATGAGTGCAGCCATTCGCTATGTGACAGTCAGATTTGTGAATGAACCATTCACAAATCTGGACTGTCATGTACGGTATGGGACTGCACGCCCATTGGCTGTAGCTCTGCACCAATGGTGTGCAGCCCTACCGACAGTCAGCGGGTGCAGGGCTGGGCGGCAGGTGGGATGCTGCCGCCCGCCGCCGCCGGGGAGTGGTGGAGGGGCTTGTGGGTGGGTGGGGGGACTAGACACCAGGGAGATGTTTTGGGGTTGTAATTTGATTATTCTGCCTTCGATCGGGCATTACAGGTCCACTGGACCACCAGAGATTCGGGTTGGGGGCTTATCTGCAGGATCGGGCATTGGGGTTGTATCATCTGCCCGCGACTGGCTTGGGACAATGGGGGGTTGATACATTCTGCCGGGCATCGGGCTTTGGGAGATGTGTGGGGGGTCAGGCATTGTATGCCCGCGATCGGCTTGGAGATGTGTGTGGGGGGTCATGTTACTGCTGCCCGAGATCGGGCTTCGGGAGATGTGTGGGGGGGTCATAGCTACTGTATGCCCTGATCGGGCTTTGGGAGATGTGTGTGGGGTCATGTTACTGTATGCCCGCGATCGGGCTTCGGAGATGTGGGCAGGCGGTCATAGCATTGTATGCCCGCGATCGGGCTTCGGAGATGTGTGGGGGGGAATGTATACATGATACTGCCCGCGATCGGGCTGCAGGGTGCGTCGGTCCCCGATGGCTGCTGCCTGGCAGGGCGGCCAGGTGCAAGTCCTCGGGGATCGGCGCACCTACATGCTAATGGCATGCAAATGGGGCCATAAATAGATGCAAATGGCCCCCCCTGCGCCTTGCATAAATTATGGCCCCATTTGCATGTCACCTTTTGAATATCGGAAATTTGTGCATGGCGCAATGGTACTTGCGCCACCGCAAGTTCAATGCTCAACTCTGGCAACTTGCGGTGGCGCAAGTTCCACTGCGCCATGCGCAGTGGCTGTAGCTGGGGGGTGATATTCAAAGGAGTTGCTCAATAGTGCAACTCCTTTGACTATCGCCCCGGCCACACCCATGCGCAACTATTTTGAGCAGCGCAGGGGCTTGTGCCTCAGAATGGCGCAGTTTGAATATCTGGGCCTCTGTGTCTAGCACTGATGGACTGGACCCCAAACTTCTATGTATCTTGGCTCTGGCCATTGCCTCTCCACTCTCTCACCTTCTGAACTTCTTCTTCTCCCTTAGTTCTGTCCCTCAGGCCTTAGGCCTGTCAAGTTGTGAAGGTTCTGCCTCTGCACAAAGGTGGTAATCTCTCCTCTCCTTGCAACTGCCAAAGGATCTCACTCCTCCCTTCCCTTGCAAAGCTGTAAGAGAGTATCATAATCTCAATGCTTGCTGACTTCCCTCATTCCTCAGATTTCTTATCCCCTTTCCAGTCTGGTTTTTAGGAAGCACCACTCCGCTGTCTCCTCGTCCTTGCTGTCAGTAACTGACTCTGTCCTCACTGAGATTGATCAGGACATATCACTGCAACTATATTCATCGATATGGCTAAAGCCTTTGACCTGGTGTCCCACCAGCTCCTTCTGGACAAGATAAGCTCTGCTGGCCTCTCATCTGGTTCTGTTGGTTCTGTTCCTATTTTATGGGCTGTCAACAGTTGGTACAGGTGGGAGGCATCCTGTCTGCTCCCCTCTTCATCCTAGCAGGGGTTCAACAGTGCTCCATCCTGGGTCCTATCCTGTTCTTAATTGTCCTAAATGACCTACCCTCTGCTTGGGTCTCCTTGCATATCCATATGTAGGCAGATGCCATGGTCATTTACACCTCCTGTCCATTGACTCAGCTGTGGAAGGTCTGCTCCAGCATGAATTCAACAACATACTGCATTGATTCTACGTCAATTGGCTCACTGTCAACACCAAGAAGACAGTGTCCATAATCTTTGGCACCAACCAGAAACTGCCCAGGCTCTTGCTGTCACCTGGGTTTTTCATGCTGGATGGCACCTCTCTAGGGGTTGTCCCTGCTTTCAAGTACCTCAGTGTGTGGCTTGATAGTAATCTTGACTGCTCTGCCTACATTGACGCCATCCATGGCAAACTTTACTCTAAATTCGGTTCCCTGTACCACAACAAGGACTGCCTTTTCCTCCAGATTCACTGTAAGCTGGTCACCAATATGGTTCTTGTGGTTTTTGATCTTCCTCTTCCCTTGCCAGACTGAATACCCTCTGCAATGCCTTCTGTCATTTTGCTACCAACGTTCCCCTCTGTACTCATCACTGCTCCATCTATTCCTCCCTTCTCATCCTCCCACTGTGTTCACAATGCCAGCCCCACTGTGCCTCCTTCATTGCTAAATACTGATTTGGGTCCCTTCCCTATTACCTCTCCTCACTCCTCTCCCCCTGTCCTCTCATTCTTGTTACTCTCCTCACTTCAGGAATTCCTGTACTTTCTCCATGTCATGCCCTCACTCCTCTTCTGGGCAAGCTGCCTTCTCCTACTACCTCCCTTCCCTCAGGAACCTGCTCCCCCTTTCCATCCACTTTTACCCCTCACTCTGAGCCAGGATGTCTGCTTAGTCACCTTCCTGCTCCCTCCTGTCCCTGTCAAAACACTCTTGACTCTTCTGCCCCTCTCTTCTGTCTCTCCTGTTACTTATGACCCCCCTCTAATTTAGGTTAATGGTGACTATACCCAGTCAGATTATATGCCCCACAGCACTGTCACCTTCCCCAACTGCACTGCACATTTAATTGTATTTGTGCATGCTTGTTCATATATCATTGTCATGAACCATATTGTTGTTTACCTACTTGATCACCATATTGCTCTTGTACCTGTAATGCTGTGTTTGTAACTGTTTGCTAATATTTTATAATTTTACTCTTTCTGTACTCACCTTCCCCTCTCACTCAAGTTGCTCCTGGAAATGAGACTCGGCTCAATGTGCCTTTCCCATTTACCAATTTTTAAAACATAAATAAATAAATAAACTGATTACTGTTAAAGTAACATTTATACACATTCCATGATGATATTTCAGGTTGTTGTTGCTGCGTGCCAATGGAAATGGCAGTTCTACTTCAGAGACTCGAAGTCATACCTCACAGAGGTCGAACTGAGCACCCCCCATTCAAATCTTTATCATTGCCTTCCCCCACCCCACTGTTAAATGGCCCCCTTGACTTACTGTATGTATCCCAAAATGTGAGGGGCCTGAACTCCCCGATCTACAGGAAAAGGATCTTGACCAGACTAAAATATATGAAATCTTAGGTATCTTTCCTGCAGACTACAGAGGTGATTAAGCTGCATGGAGATTGGCTGGGTTTGGAACTGTACAGCAGCACCTCCTCCTCTACAGCTGGGGTTTCCATTCTAGTGCATGTTCCCTCTGCTGGACAGTAGCAGCTACTGCACAGGACATGGAGGGGAGTTGGTTTGTGGCCTGTTTTAACACTGCTGAAGCCTCACTGGTCCTTGCCAATGTTTAAATGTTAAACCAATATGACCCTGACTTTTTAATGCCCTGCACCACTCCTTGATGACCCTTTTATCCCCCAACACCTCCCTCTTACTTGCTGAGGATTTTAATCTGGCCATGCTCCCATATATATAAACTTTGGAAAGGCTGAGTCTCTTTCTAAAGCCCTGACTGCAGTCCAGAACATTACGTTGGCAATCTCTCCTTCTGACATCTAGCATATGTAACACCATCAGACATTGGATTATTCCGACTTCTTGGTTACTCACTTCTTTTCCAGCCATTTGGATTTTTGGCTTGTCTCTTCCATGGCCACTTCTCCAGTTCAGACCTTGGACATTGCTCTCCATACCTGTTGGATCATGCCCAGGTTGAAATGGTTGTAGATATGGGACCTCCTCCTCCTAAGTCTGCATCTTGGCGCTTGGACCCCTCCTGTTCCAAGGCAAAGATTTCCCTCCTTGGCTGCAGAAAGAAGTGACCTTTTTTATTTGGGCTGAATGAAAGTTGGACTACCTCATAAGCTACTTTATGGGAGGCTTTGAGGCATTCCTGAAGGGGTGTATTATATCTTTTGTGGCTGCCCACCAGCAGAAGCAGGAACAAGAGGAACAAGATCTTGAAGCGTAACTGGCCACTAAAGCAAACAAGCTCAAACAGCAGCCCCCTCTCCTAGCTGAGCCCCTCACTACTGAGAGAGCCACAGGCTCTTCATATGCAGTTCATTTCCCTATCCACTGAGAAAATGGAATTGGCAATGTGACACCTGTGCACAGATAGGAGGGATAAGGGTGATAAGGGGGGAAAGTGTTGTCTTACTGCCTGCATAAGCAACAGCCAGCTAGGTACATACATGGGTTGAAGGATGTGGGAGGTGCGGTTCAGACTCAGTCTTATGAGTTTGACTGCATTATGCGCTCTTTCTATGAACAGTTCTACTCCTCTCCAGGTCCATTAGATCCAGCCAAGCTGGATGAATTCCTGGCTGGTCTTCCCACTCTCTCACTATTGAATTAAAATAAGGCTGCCCTGGAGACACCGCTTACCAGTCAAGAAACTCAGTCTGTCATCTCTGCCCTAGGAGGCAGTATAGCACAGTGGTTTAAGGTTCTGAGCTGCAAATCTGGTGACATCCAGCAGACCAGACCGGGGTTTGAATCCCACAGCCCCCACTTGCATCCTGTGTGACCCTGAGCAAGTCACTTAACTTCCTTGTGCTCCCAGGTCACACCTGAAAACAAGCTTTGGCTTAGTGTGCCTTTCCTGGTTAAACAATTTCCCCTTCCCTTCCCCTTCCCAATACAAAGCCCCAGAGGGAGATGGCATTCCAATCAATCTCTATCACTCGATTCCTATGCTGGTCTTCTCAGTACTGTGAGCAGGACTCCCCCTCTAGACTCACTCTTCTCCCTTCACTATGTGAAGCTGTTATTATGGTCCTCCCCATAAAAGGAAAGGACCCCACCTCCCCGGGTAGCTGTTGGCCAATATCTCATCAATGCTGATGCTAAGATTTTGACCAAGGCTCTTGCTACCAGACTGGGGCTTATTCTTCATGATCTTATCCACCCTGCACAGGTGGGATTTGTCCAAGTTGTTAACCTGTGAACAAGGCGACCACAATTGAGAGCTTACAAAAACAGCAACTCAGTTATGGCGCCTGTGTTCAGGGCTACCTGGCAGGGGGGTGACCGGATATTTGGGTTGGTGAGACAGGGCAGTGGGAAGTACGTGAACATGCACACACAAGGGGGGGAGGCAGGGGAGGAATGGTATGTGGGAGGGTGTGTGGTGGGCAGCTGCCAAACTGGTCGGCTAGCATGGTGGGGAGGGTGGTCGGTTGGGAGGTGCAAGGTGCATGGCTCAAGTATGGCTCAGGGCGGTTCTTTTTACTAGTTGGCGGCTTGTTTTTAAGTATTTCACCCCCTGACATGCACCTCATGCTAAGAATCTTAAGTGGGGGGGATGCAGGGGGCATAGCCTCCCCCACATGAAAAGGAAACCTGTAGATCTCTGGTGCCCTTTTCCCATTCACTGCAAGTGTGCATCGCCAAAATTCATTTTCAGTGATGTACACTCACACTAATGGTGATTGCTATTTTACGATTGCTGTTATGACGTAGCCTCTCAGAGGCCGGATGAACATCAATCACCATACACCACTTTTTTGCTGATATCCTTAGCTGGCTCTGCTACTACTCTTGTTGCAGCAGTGGCCATAGACTTTTAAAAAGTTTCAGTTTGGTGGAATGGGGATACCTCCATGCATCCTAGAAAAGATGGGATTTGGGCCCCTCTCTGTGCTCAGCTATGGCCTGTGTACTTACAAATTCAATCCTCTCTTCCCCATTCTATCAGCAAAAGGGGACCCATCAAGGTCATCCCCTCTCCGCTATACTGTTTGTCATAACAGTAGAGCTGCTGACTATTGCTTTATGGCTGCACCTCAACCTGTCTAGCATTCAAGCAGGAGATAAGGACTATCAAACTCTCTTGTATGCAGATAACTGTCTGGTCCTCCGAAGGGATGCTCAAGTGGATGGTGCTATTCTCCATGCAGTTTCTCAGTCCTTCCAGACAGTTTCCTATCTGAAGGCAAATTCTAACAGAAAAGAACTCCTGCTACTTAATAGCTTTTTCATCTTGAACATGGCTGCCTTGGGTGACTTGTAGTCGTCCCCCAATAGCATTAAGTACTTGGGTATTAAGGTCTGCCCAGACCTGGCTGGTATGGTACCTGATAAGCTCATCTCTTTGCTAAAAACTGCAAGAAGTCTGTGACCACTGGAAACTTCTTAAACTATTTCTGGCCAGGAACATAGTGGTGGTTAAGATGAATATGGCCCCTTAGGCTGCTGTACAGCCTCTCTCACTTGGTGGTTGAGATATCTACAATGTGGTTCTCCAAAACAGAAGTCCTAGTTGGGACTTCCCTTTGAGAAGGCAAATCTCCTTATCATAGCAGGGACAAGCTTCAAACCAACTGGAGTAGAGAAGTCTGGGGCTTGCCCTGGTTCTATACCTACTATGTGGTGTTCAGGTGTGCACAGATCATGCCCTGGCTTTCCTCTACATCTCTTTCTTACTCCCCACACTAGATGTCTATTTAGCACAACTGTGACATAGGGGTCTTCCTGTAACACACCTTTTCTCCTCCCTTCCCACTTTTCATGAAGTGGACCAACTGTCCCCCGAGGTCCTGGAAAAACTAGAGACCTGGTCTTGGGCTTCACTTATCTCTCAAGCCTTGATCCTATTGTGGAGCAACCCTTTCTTTAAAATAGGAGGTAAAGTGATTTACTGGGGGCCATGGGAGTGAAAACGTCTCTGATTTGTCTCAGATTTATAAAAGCCCAATATCACACATCTTCATTCATATGAGAACCTGATGTGACATTTTGATCTACCCAAGGTGGATTTTTGGAGGTATTCATAGTTCCTTTGTGTTGTTTCTGGATGTCCTAAGAGCCTCCCCTCACACATTCTTGGTACCACCCTTCCCCCTCGATCCACCCACCCTGCAATCCTGGATCAAGGCTGTTAGGGATAAGCCTGGCATAATTTATCAGCCCAAAGGGTAAGTAGTCCCAAGTCCTTGATGTGGATATAACTGAGGCTAACTGGTCTCAGCTTTGGCCTTAATTCATAAGGTCTGCCCAGACTCTAGGAGTCTGTTTATTTCAGAATAGCATTATGCATATGTGCTACCACCCTCCTGCTAGACTTAAATCACTGGGCTTCTGAAATAATGACAACTGGTGGCATTGTATGTCTGAGGGAGCTGACCTCCTTCAGATTATCTGGGGTTGCACTAAGTTGTAGCCTTTTGGGGCTCACCTTCACCAATGTTTCTACATTATATTGGGGGGGGGTAAATTTCCCCTGTCCCCTCAGCTATATATAATGGGTCTTCCTCCCCAGTACAATTTTCCCCAAGATGTCACTGCACTGGTTCCTTATGGCATGCATCAAGGCAAATACACTAATTCTCCAAAGGGGGAGGACTACAGATATCCCCACTGTCACTCAATTGATTACTTCAGTTTGGTCCCTGGCCACTCTTGACAGAATATCTCACTTCGCTAGAAAATCCTTTGCCCTCCTACCAAGTGTGGTGGGACCCCATTTTGTCCTCAGTATGTGTTCACCAGGACTCACCTTCTTCCACCTCCTCTGACAGTGACCATGACTCTGGGCCTTAGTAGTCAAAGATGTAGCAATATTCGACTGTTTAGAAATTGTCTTTGTACTGGTTAGGTTATATACAGTTGATAGGGTGAGCTGTTCCTCTCCTACAACCTGTTACCTATTATGTGCTCTGTTTCCTTTGTATGATGTTTTCTATGCTACAGTTTCCATGAAGAATGTTGTATTGTAATTCTTAGTGTTATGTTTCTTTTATGTATCAAGATTTCTGTGTAACTGCTGTGTTAACTTGTGTACAGTCCCTGGAGCATATTCCAGATTTAGTGTGTCATATTTTTTGCTAAACCTTTAATAACTAGAATTAATTGGAAAAAAATGGTGGTACAGTCTACTATATTTCTAATCCATTTTAGCATTTGAATAAATGCATTTGGATATTTGAAAGCAGCTGTGCTCCTGTTTCCTTTGAGTGTGGTAGGGGTTTGTTGCTATTTCGTAACAGAACTACAGGCCAGTCTCCTACTGTCCTCATGATCGAAGTGTGCTGCTGCTGGAGAGGGAGGAACTGAAACAATTATCTCCTAATTCTTACTACTTCCACTGGACCTGCTATGTGCAGCTGCTGTTGCTGTTCCTGTTGCTCTCACCACTGCAGCCAAACTTATCCTCAGTATAATCAGCACCGTTGGTATCTCAGTAGACTGCATGCTGGTCTCAGGGACTGGATGACCAGACAGTCATGACTTCTAGTCCCACACCAGGAACATGGCTAATACTCAATACATGATGTAGCATAGCACTACAGATGTACTGCACTGTTGAGGTGCTATCCATCAGATAAAATCTTACACCAAGGTCCATTTTGCTCATTTCTGTTGGCTGTTTGGTGGAAGTTAAAGACCCCATGACATTAACTATAAGAATACAGGACTTTGCCCTGTGTTTACCCTTGTCAATATATTGTTAATTAGTCCAAGCAACCCACCACTAGGACACCCCCATGCATGCAACGAGAGCACGTCAATTCACTCCCGTCAATTCGCTCCTTGAAAACACATTCCCAACAACTTGTTCCTGTTTACTTCACTCCTTCCCCTACCCACTCCACATCAATTCACTCCCACTCCCATTACTTACATACATTACTTTTGGGCAGCTAAAATAAAAAGGAGCTATGGCATTTAAAATGTGGGGATCTTCCTCACAAGAATGCAAGAGGAAAATTATGGTTTTATTATGGTATCTGATTTTTCAAAACAGGTCTCAAAACAAGATTCCTGGAATAGTCCATCCTTTTTGTAGCCTGGTTATCTTGGGTAAAGATTGTCTATTCCTCAGAAGAATGGCATTACCTTGCATTGGTGCTTTGATCAGCAAATGTTCTTCATCAGGAAAGAATATTCAAAAACATAGCATGCAGACTCAATTTGATTTACTAACATATGCAAAATAAGCAATACAATATTTAAACATAGCCAACTGTACTATAATTCATTACTGAAATTCCTACTATTAATTGTACAACTCTGTTAGGAATACTTCACTGTGTGTACTGGATGTAGTACTCCTTCACTCGTGCACCACATCAAGCTGTTCTGTCAAAAGAAATTCATAGTGCTGGACAGATGGCCAATTAATAATCTATAATAAAGTAAGAAAATTATTTGGTGAGACATCAGTGCAAATGAGTTTAGACCTTAATGGATAGTTTCCCCAGCCATATGGAATGAATGAAGAGGGAGTGGGTTGTCAGGGAGAGAGAGAGCGGCAGGAGTGAATTGCCGCTGGAGCAGATTGTTGGGAGCAAGTTTACCGGGAGCGAAATAACGGGAGCAAATTGACGCAGACTTGCATGCAACATGCCTTTGCTGGTCAAAAACTGCAGAACAATAAATAAATGTAACCATACTGCACCGCTGCAACTGACCAAACTCCTGTTTTCATCACTGATATGACCAGATTCACTGCTGGAGGGAGTAAAAGATACTTTAGATGGTAGAAATTCTTGCAAAGATCCAAGCAGGTAAACCCATTTCCCTATATTACAATGACTTCTCTTCTCAGCAGGCCAAGAACTATCAACCCAAAGTGTGTTTGAATTCTCACATGAGTCCTCACTTACTGGCTCCAAAGCTTGGGCCCCTGCATTCTCCTATTGCCTTCCACAAGCCACAGTTCAAGGTTTTATAAATAAAAACATTAAGTCCATATGCTGCAGTCCACTGAAGAGTTTCTAGTGTATAGCCATAGACAATAGATTCTACTACTGGAACTTGGAAAGGGAAAGGATTGTTAAAAAAATAAACAGTAGCTATAATCTCTTCTATAAACAAATGCCCATCTACTTCATCAGACCATTGTACAATATTTTTACTCCCTACAGGGCCCAGGCGATATTATGAGTGCAGCAACATGTTGCATGCTGACTGAATTCTGGGTCATAGACACTAGCATTTTCATGTCAAATTAGTAATGCTAATAACTCAAGGAAGTATATCCCACAAAGCTACAGTAGCCACACCAAAGTAGCTTGAGTCCTGTAGTGCCACCACCTTTTATGTACACCACCAGCTTTTCTCCAGCTGAAGTACAGTAGGCAATATTTATAGTCTTAATACATGTCTGATTCCCACATGTATTTTGTGTCAGAAGCTGGTTGTCTTACATTTAATGCATAGCTCCCCACTTGACTCAGGGATCATGCACAGCTTTATACTTGTGTCAGGGATCATGTACAGCTTTACATATGTCAGAAATCTTGTACAGCTCCCACTTGTCTCAGGGGCCATGTACAGCTCACCAGGCTCCTAGAGAGTAGCCGAGTATAACCAAATGGATCTGTGCATCTGTGCTGAGATGCTGTTATCTAAGAAAAAACAAACAACATGGTGTGCTTTCACTGGAATTTATAAATTGGGAAGAGAAAATCCTGCTTTCTGATTGGTTGTTACCTGTGCATCAAATCTGTTTGATACACAGTTAACAACAAGTACTCAGAAGCAGGACCGTATTACAAGAAAAATCATTGTGCTGCTACAATGTTCATTTTTTAAATGCCGCCATTTTTTTCTTGCCCACTGAACAAAGTTGTTGAGCAAAAATCCTCACCCAAAGCTCACATTAGCCTTTTCTATAGAAAGTACCAGATCAGCATGCATCAGAGACATATGAATTAAAAAATGTGCTATCTGAGCCTCTTTGCTCACAAAATGGTAACTGACCCCATTCTCTCAACCAGCGACCATGTTGCTGCTGCAGCTTCATACCTGTTCCCACTGTTAAAGCAGCAGTGCAATGCATCTGAAGCAAAAATTGGACACTTCTCTAACATCCTTACACTGCTGCTTTAACACACTGATTTTTTTTTCTTCAGTGTGATGTAATCCTCCCCAACTTTTTGCAAGCTAGTTGGTCAACCCTGAGTGAAAGCGAGGAGTGAAAGTTCTGCTGACAATCCTGCTCCTGACCTGCCGCAGTTAGTGTACTAATGCCTGCCTTCCCAGTCTCTACTGACAGTCCTGCTCCTGACCCGCGGCAGTTACTAATCTGAAAATTTACACTGCCTCACTGTTGCTTATTTATTTTTATTTCGATGCTAACAGACTGCCTTATCCTGGGCACTTCTATACAATTTTCCCTTTTCCACTTAAACCAATTTTTTTATTTTGCCTCCTACATCAATGTTTGCTCTCTCTTTTTCTCTCTGTGGCAATCGCGCTGCTGAACTGAAAACACCATAAACTGTTTTTTAATGGATTTATTTCTCTGCCTCCCACATCAGACTTTGCTCATGATCTCTTTCTTTGGCCATCATGCTGCCGAAATGAAAAGTCACTGCATCAGTTTTTTTCACATAGCTCCATTTATTGTAAACCATGGTGATACTCCTTCCCCCCCCAAAAAAAAAGTACCAAGCACATTTTCAGCAGTCCACCCCCACAAAAGAAACAGCCTTAGAAAAACCCTTTCTTGATACTACATCAGTTCAAGGAGTCTCCACCAGCTCCTACTGCAGTTCCTGCTTCTATAGTGCTGTGGCCCTGCTGCCATTGGACTACGGTTTGTTCAGTGGAGAAAAACATTAAACTAAAAAACAGACGCATCTCTCTTGCTCTCTCTTAAAAAAAAACCTGTACACCATCACAAGGAGGTAACAAAATAAAAATGAAACCCTTACAACTGATGCCACCAGTGGATGAATTTTGCACAGCACATACAAAATGATGTCATCATATCATAGGTGGAAGGACTATTATATCATAAATTTCTATAAGAAAATCTGTTTGTCCTGCAAAAAACATGACTTTTTATGACTGGCAAAAGTAAAAAACAAAGTAACCCATTTCATAAGCACAATAGGACACTTCGGGGATCTACATGGAACAGATATTACCACACTTCCAGTGGCTGAAGGCACTCGACCTGCAGCCTCATGACTTACTATGCCCCTGGACATGCAGTAATATCTGTTTCATGCACACCCCATCATGTCTTATTGCTTACATATAAACACTCCTCTAATGTGTATGCTAAGGCAGGAGGCATTCCCATGGATTACATTATTGCACTTATGAAATGGACCAGTATTAAACATTTTAACTTGGAAATAGTAGCACTGTTCATTTGTGAGCACATATATCCATAGCAGGTAACCTGGCTTGTCCAATCAGAAAGCAATGTTTATGGTGGCTATCTTAACCCATTTTATAAAATC
Source organism: Neoceratodus forsteri (assembly GCA_016271365.2). Taxonomy (NCBI): domain Eukaryota; kingdom Metazoa; phylum Chordata; order Ceratodontiformes; family Ceratodontidae; genus Neoceratodus; species Neoceratodus forsteri. The sequence continues at coordinate 1,174,703,329 of CM057449.1, read as the reverse complement.
CTTTAAAATGCTGTACTGCATGCATATCTTACTTCTTAAACAGTTTCTATTAAAACGGTGTGACATTTGTCCCCGGATTCCTTTCCTAATGAAATTCACTACACCTTTGTTACTTGCTTGCTTGCTCAGACAGTAGTAAATGTATTACAATTTTTCCTGTATTGACAGTCTAATGTTCTTTTATTTCCATATACCATCATAATCATCATATTCATAATCATCTCATATTTACACTTTCACAATTTTCACTTCACAATTTTTCATCACATTTTATCCTTCCATCTTCTCCCCCAGATGTACATCTGTGGCTGTTGTCTTTCGTTTTCATCCTTCTTGCTGGATACGGATGTACAGTCATATGCCTCCTCCATAGATCCCCTGGGCATAACCCCCCAGAGAAGTCTCTTCCCCTCGCCTTGGTGCACACCCAAGCAAGGTTCCTCATCCCCCATTTAATGTTCCCCTTCCCCTTTTTCATTTTCCTTTCTTTTTCTTTTCTGCTGTCCACCTTCAGCAGTCTAGCTCATTGCTCCCTTGTCATTCTGCCTTTTCTACTGCCACTCACGTATAGAGTCCTCCAAAAAGACACTCCCATCCTATTTATTATCTCCTCTATCCTCTGTCCTCCTTTGGGAAGGTGGTTTGGAAACTTTACTGTCTAGCAATGGAAATGAAGGGCTGTCTGCTCCTGTGAAGCCTCTTTCAAACCCCCTCCCCCACTCTCTCTCTCTCTCTCTCTCTCTCTCTCTCTCTCTGTTTACCACCCAATCCCCTTACTGGATTTTCTTCCTTTTTCTCTGCCCCCTTCTACATCATCCCCCTGGCCTGCCCTTTTCTCCCCACCCCTTTTTCCTACCTGACTGAGCTTTACCTTCATTGGTCAGGTGCCCAGGACAAAGGGGTTTGCCTTTTACTATGGCAACCCTTGTCCCTGGATCCCTTACCCAATGAAATTCACCACACCATTGTTTGTTGGTTTCTCAGTCGGCAATAAATATATTACAATTTTTCCTATATTTACAGTCTAATGTTCTTTCATCTCCATATACCATTATAATTATCATATTCATAATCATCTCATATTTCCATGTTTACGATTTTCACTTCACAATTTTTCATCACATTTTATCCTTCCATCTTGTCCCCCAGATGTACATCTGGGATTCTTGTCTTCCTTTTTCATCTTTCTTGCTGGATACGGATGTACATCCATACCCCTCCTCCGTAGCTCCTGTGGGTGAACCCCCAGAGCAGTCTCTCCCCCTGAGCCTTGGTGTACACCCAGACAAGATTCATAACCCCCACACTTAATTTTCCCTTTCCCCTTTTTCCTTTTCCACTAGACCACCTCCATCTTGTGCTGGATGGTGGGCTTCTCCCAGACCCCCCTTTTCTTATCTAGCCTCTTGCTTACATTTTTCCACTGCAGTCCATAACTCAGCATAAAATAAGTCAATGCCCAATCTGGGCAGGTGTACACCATCCGATCGGTATAAGTATGCAATACTCTTGTCTATCTCACTGTGCTTTATGCTCTCACCCCAGTCTCCTTAAATAATTCTCCCACTCTTTTGTTCATCCTTCAGTGTGCCCACTCTATCATCTTATGACTTCATGTGTACTAGCACACCCTTAGTGGCACTATCTCTGACCATATCAATTTTACTTTAGGCCACCATTTGTTTATAACTTTAATGTCCTCCTTTATCTGAAAGGAGATATCTAGCCATGGCCTGGTTCCTAAGTCATTGACCCCAAGGTGAATTATTAGTAACTGCAGCTCTGGGGTTCTTTGTCCTCATATCTTCTAGCAGCGGAAGTAACTGTGCCCATTGCATGCCTCGCTGACCCTTCCATTGAATTCGTAGCATGTGCCAGTCTTGTTACAACCACCTTCCCCCTGCTTTCAGTGTTGCTCCACCCAATAAATTAACAAATGGCCACAGATCCAGGCCTCCAGCCTCTATGCAATACCTGTGACCAAGAAAAAGTAAATCTGGTGAGTTAAAGCTTCTATACAACACCCTGCCCCCCCACCACCATTTTTCCACATCATCTCCCTCCCCCCCCCTTTTTTTTGCATTCTGAACCACTGGTTTCACCTTGAAAAACAAAAACAACAAGATGTTAATCATTCAAGTTTCTTATATATGTTCTATAACTTTCAAGGTCCATCTCCCTACCCTCACCGCTACTTCCAAGGCTGCACCTGTCCTAAAAGAGTGTGATGAATATCCACTCAGGTCTTCCCCAAAAAACTCAATCCCTTTCTATAAGACCACTGCAAGTTGACTCCCTGTTGCTAGGGAACCATCCCCATATTTAAAAAGTGGTCCCCCACTGATTGGCCTAACCACTGTATAGCAAACAGGGATTGTAATGGGCAAATCACTGCACTTGCATGCCTCTTCAGTGTAATATTCACCCCTACCACACTTGGTCTGTTTTGGATGTTTGTAGGTGCAGGGCCACTATGTTGCCCTGCCAATGTGTCTCCTCCCATTGTGGATCCCCCTTCCCCCCATGCCCCAACATCTCCCAACCCGAAATGCCCTGTGAACCATTGTTGTGAAGACACCACCAAATAATGTTGCTTCACCCCCAGAGTACCATACAGTTACATTACCCATGTGAGTCATTATAGCAGGGCTTCCAAGATTGGTTGTCTCCTATCTGGTTCCTTTCCTCTCACTCTCTCCCAGCCTTGCATCTTCCTTTTTACCATTTGTTCCTTACCTGGGTCCCCCCACCCCCGTAGGTTGCTAACCCATCGTATTGCTGCCAATTGCACTCCATAGTGGAATGTGCTACCCCTGTTCTCCACCCGTTAACTACAAACTTCACTACTTGTTCTTCAGTGATTCTCCCACTTACCTCCATGTTTTAGCTTGTGCGAAAAGCCTCAAACATCCTCCAAGACCCCTTGTATGTCCTCAGGGTCCTTTTTTACCAAGAGTTGCGAAACAGAAAATTGGCTCCCTCCAACCAATCTCTCACATGTAGGTTGGAATTCTCATTCTGTTGCTGTCTGCCCCATGTGTGATGGCCCAAAACCTGTCCAACTGTAGACTGGAGATGCTGTCAGCCATGGTGTTCATTGCCCCTTCTATGTGCCTAGCTCTAAAGCACATGTTCAGCCATAAACCTTGTAGCACTAATTGCCTCAAGACCTGCACGACTGTTTCCGAAATAGCCCCTCTGTTATTTAATACGTCTACCACTGACCTACTGTCACACCATAATGTTACCTTTCTGTTGTGCAACCTCTCCCCCCACACTATCATTTCTACCCATATGGGGAAAATATCCAGTAATGCTACATCCTGTGTCAAGTCCCTCTGCACCCATTCCTCCGGCCACAGTTCTGAAACCCATTGAAACAAAGATAGGCCCCCATCCCTAGTCCCCTGGCAATATTGGTATATAGTTCCAGGTCTGTACTGAACACCTACTCCTCCTGCCAAAAGATTACCCCATTATAAGCCTGCAGGAACTCCTCCCAGACCTCCAAATCTTCCCTCACCCCATTCGTAATGTCCACCTAGTGGTGGGGTTTTGTGGCCCCCTTTGTTGCCCTGGCTAGGCGACATGTATACACATGGCTGGGGGCAATTGCCTGGAATGCAAAATTCAAATGCCCCAGTAGCTGTTGGACAATTGCAGTGGTACCCTTCTCTTACCTGTCACACTCACTAAGAGCACTTTTAACTTCTGAACCTTTAGCATTGGTAACCTGAATATGCCTGCTCTGGCATCAATTTAAATTCCCAGAAATTCTGAACATTGGCTTGGCCCTTCTGTTTTATCAGCTGCTAATGGCACCCCAAGTTGTCTACACATCTCCTTAAAATCCCTGAGCATCCGTCTCGCTCCCTCTTCTCCCTCACCCACTTGCAGGAAATCATCCAAGTAATGTATGAATGCCTATGCCCATACTGAAATTTGAAGACCCATTGCAACCAGGTGCCAAATGTCTCAAACATGGCTTCTGTCACTGAGCATCCCATTGGCATGGCTGTGTCAAAACAGAATAACCCATTCATGCAAAAACATAAAAATTCCCAGTTTTCCTGATGTACTGGCATAGTCTGAAGGTTGCTTCTATGTCAGTTTTTGCCAGCCATGCCCTTTTTATCATCCTAATCAACCACCCCACCTCCTTCAAGGTTGCATAGGTCACCCTACCATTTTGTTCGCTAATGTGATCATTCACTGATTCCCCTTGAGGGTAGGACAGATGGTGAATGACCCGATATTCACCTGGCTGTTTTTTGGGAACTAAACCTAATGGGGATACCCTGAGGCTGTCAAATGGGGTGTCCAAGAAGGTCCCTCCACTCTACCCACCACTCTCTCCTTTTCTATTTTCCTTTCCAGTATCTCCTCTTTCCCCTTTACTGATACCAAATTCTTCACTTTTTTACTCACCTTGTCCTTTTAAAAATGCAGACTAAAACCCCTGGTGAAACCCTCCCTCAATATCTCTGCTGCCCTACGGTTGGGGCAGTCCCTCACCTACTCCCATAACACTTCCAGATTGATCGGTGTCCATGCTATTGTAAATAGCCCTGCCCAACTCCCTTCTCCTAGCTCCTTATGGACCTCACGCCTGTACCCTCTGCCACCTGTATAACCCCTCCCTCTCCCTCTGTTCTTCCAACTGGAGCCCCAATAGCCCAAGTGACCAGCCAGAAAGGACTGCCCCTGATAGCTTCTCCCTCCCAAATTTCCCATGTATGTCCTACATTTTGATGCAGGATGTAAGCCCCCAAACCTGGAGCAGGCATGTTTAAAATGGCAATTTGGCCAGAAGAATATGCCCTGTTACAGCCCCAGCAACATTTTTGAAATCCCCCAGTGCTCTTTGCCCAGCCTCCTTCTACACCACCTGACACCCTCATGGTCTCAAACCACAAATCTGAGTGCCTTGTATCCCACCTCACATCTCCATGTGAGTCCATTCTCTGCCTGAACAACTCATCATACTGTATCCAGTTGTTCCTCCCCCATCTTGTAGGCACTATGAATAAAACATGAGTATGCTAACAGTGGCATCATCAATTCAGGTCTCTTTTCTTGGACTATTGCACCATAATAAGTAAAACCCGCCAACCAGATGTCCCACATTTTTCTCCTTGTGCCCCGTGTCTTCTCCCCTTTTCCTAGCAACACCATTGCCACCGCCATATCCTTCTTCTCAAAGCTTTCTCTGTCCTCTTATTTCTTTACCATTTCTTTATTTACTAGGGTTAATGTGTCTATATATTTGCCTTTCCAAATTTTCTCTTTAGTTGCAAACAGGACATGGTCCCCAATCCACACCCCCCGTGTCCCTACCTCTGAACCCAAACCTCCTATCTTGTCCACTCCCACCGTTGTTGTCGGCTGTGCTTCTGTCTTACCCTTTTTTATTTCATCCAGGACCCTTTCAAATTCATTAATCTATCACCTCCCATTGTGCCTAACATCTGCTCCACATATTCTTTGATACTGCTTTCTTTTTTTTTTTGACTATCTTAATATATTTATTTTTTTATTATTCATTTTACTTTATTGGCATATCCATTACATGTACCATGAACAAACATTAAGCTGGTGAAGATTTACAGAATAATCATAGATGCACTATATGTACTACTAACCAGCCTGTACTATTAGTATGTTCATGCCTATAAAAAATAGCTAAACACTACTCCACAGACCCCCAACCCCACACCCATTATTTAATTAAAACAGCATTCACACGCCAATGAACCCAGTCAAACTTTCTGAAGAGGGGATACCTCCTATAGGTGACTCCCAGAGCGCCATGATGTCAGGGCTATATCTAAAAGACCCCACTGGGAATAATAACCCTTGGCCCTATTGCTCATCTTGGCGATATGGGATTCTACCTGTAATGCAAGTGTAACTTCTTTGTACCATTCGCCCGTAGACAGAGTAGAGGTATCCTTCCAGTGTCTCAGGATAACAGCTTTTGCAGTAGCTGATATTATGGCCATATACAGTTTCTGCTGTTTGGTCATACTGTTATGAAAATTATTCAACAAACAGATTTTAGTTATGAAAACATCAGGTCTACCGCTTATAATAGAGAACACAATTGCCCTCAGAAGGGCTGAATCTTAGCACAATCCCACAGTACATGATATATATCACTGCCTTCCTCCCTCATATCTGGTACATGCAGATTGTGTTAACCTGCCCAGTCTATGTAGTTTCATAGGGGTATAATACATATTATATATAATGTAGAACTGCTGAAGCCTGTATCTATCTTGTCTAATATTTCTATATGTATTAAACCATATGCGCTTCCATGTGTCCCTATCCTCTGCTATTCCTAATCTATGTGTCCAATAATAACTAACACCATTTGGGAGGTTGCCATCAAGCTGTTGCAATGCACTATAAATTCCAGAGATAGAATGGGGCTGGTCAGCTATCTTAATTAAATCTACTAGTTCAACTCTATTATCTGCCCCGGCCTCCTTTTTATTAAGATGGGCTTTGATTGACTCGGAAACTTGTCGGAACTTGAAGTATTGTCCCTTTATTTCTGGAAACTTGACACATGCCCATTCATATGATATTAACTTACCCTGAGGAGCTAAGTCTCCCAACTTTAGGCCCTCTAGCGATCTCCAGAACCCAGGCAAAATTGGTGCCCGTTGTATTAAGAAATGAATATTCTGTGTCAACATTTGTTCTAGCGTAGTACTGCCAGCTGACCTTAGAAGTTTTGGGCCTGCTGTAAGGCCTTTAATGACCAACCAATAGGAGTGTCCTTTAGCAATCTCGGGAGAAGTTTAATAGTAGTATCTGTGACCGTGCATAACGATATCCTATGTTTCCTAACTAGGTCTCTTTCAATAAAAATCGAAGAGGTGTATAAGGTGCAATGATGAGGGTGTATTTGGTTTAAACCAATGGACTACCTTACTTATGTGTGATGCAATATAATACTTATAGAAAGATGGAAGAGCAAGCCCTCCCTTCTCTCTTGGGCCTGTAAGTTTCTGGTACGCTTTCCTAATGGCTTTCCCTTTCCATAGGTATGTACTAAGCATCTTTCTTAGATTCTCAAACCAGACTTTGAGCAAATAACATCCCAGCATATATAAAGGATAGATAACCCTTGGCAGTATATTCATTTTTACCATTTCTATTCTGGCCCATAACGACAGGGCCAAAAAATTCCATCTATTTAGATCTTGTTTGATGGTTTTAAGGAGGCTACCAAAATTTTCCTTGACCATTGAACTTATTCCTCTCATAATTTTAACACCAAGGTATGTCAATATCCTTGACTCCCAAGTCAGTCCAAGCTCCCTCGCTATATTGGGATAACATCTATTGTTCAGTGGGAAAAGTTTTGTCTTGGAGGGGTTGACTTTATAGTTGGAGACTCTAGAAAATTTAGTTATTTCTCTTAGTATTTCTGGTATACCAGTGTCAGGTTCTTCTAAATGCATCAGAAGATCATCTGCATATGCTGAAATGAGATATCGCCTACTCCCCAATTCAATTCCTTTGATCACCTGTGATGCCTGCAATCTACGAATCAAGGGTTCAAGATATAAATTAAACAGAAGTGGAGAAAGCGGGCATCCCTGTCTTGTGCCACAAGTTAAAGGAAAGGGAGATGACAATATGCCATTGCACCATACATGAGCTGTGGGGGCACTGTATAGAATTCGAACCCAGTCTAGGAACTCCTTAGGCAATCCAAAGTTATCCAGAACTGCGAAAAGAAAGTCCCAAGACACTTGATCGAATGCCTTTTCGGCATCTAGTGCCAATAATGCTGCTGGGTATTGTGCACCTTGGGCATGTATAATTAGGTGATAAATCTTACGTAGATGATCACTGAATAGCCTTCCACTCATGAATCCCACTTGTTCATCACTAACCATGCTACTCATGAATGGACTCAGCCGATTTGCTAATATTTTAGCTAATATTTTGATATCGACATTCAACAGCGATATCAGACGATAACTGCCCATCAGCATGGGGTCCTGACCAGGTTTGAGAATGAGAGTGATGAGTGCCTCTAAGAAGGACAGATCAGAGATACCTTCACTAAACCAAAGATTGTACACTTTAGTTATAATTGGGCATATTATGTCCACATAGGCTTTAAATAAGTTAGTGGTTAGCCCATCCGGCCCTGGGGATTTATCTCCCGCTAACTGTGAAACTGCAACCTTCACCTCTGTCTCTTGGATTGGGGCTCCTAATTGGCTCACTCTAGTATTCGATATCTTGGTTAAGGGAACAGAGCTTAAAAACTTATGGATTTCTATAGAGGTGGGTTTATTTTTTGAATCGATTGAATAGATTCGTCAAAAGTAATCTCTAAAAGTGGCCACAATTTCTTTTGGTTCTTTTATCATATTATCCCCACCCACTTTAAGTATTGCAGCAATAACTCAATTGGAGTTTAGCTGTTTTAATCTAAGTGCAAGTAATTTACCTGCCCTCTACCCTGATTCTAAATATTTTATCTTTGTTCTATGTAAAGCAAGCTCTGCCTTCTGCATCATTATTGCTGAGTATTGGGCTTGTAACTGATGCAGCTTAATCCAGTCGAGCTCATCAGAGTGCTTTGTGATGTTGTTCTCCGCAGCTCTAATGGCCATTGCGATTTCTTCCAAGTGCATCTTGGATTTTCTGGCCCTGGTCGCCGATATCCGGATACACTCTCCCCTAAGCCCACATTTCAACGCTGCCCACACAATGTCTATATTCGGGACCGAGTTTAAATTACTATCTATAAAATGTGTCATAAATGTCTTTATTTGTTCCTGAATTAATGGCATCTGCAGTAATTGGTTATTAAACCTCCACCTAAAGTCCCTTGTAACCCCATGTGCCGGTACCCACTTGATGAAAACTGGGGAGTGGTCTGATATGACTCTGGCATTAATTCCGGTCTCTACAACTGAGGGAAGAATATTCATGCTGATTAAAAAATAATCAATTCTAGAACATGTTTTGTGCGGAATAGAGAAAAAGGTATATTGCCTCATATCCCCATTCATCAGTCTCCAGACATCGATCAGGCCTAGATTATCCATTACTTCTCTTAGGGCTTGCTGCTCAGGGGAGAAACCCGCACGCCTATTATCAGTCCGGTCTAGATATAACTGTGTTGTGATATTCCAGTCCCCCCCTATTAACAAGGTGGAGGAAGTGAAACCATTCAGAGCCTCTAGTATTTGCATAAAAAATTATGGAGAGTCTGTATTTGGGCCATATACTGATCCGATAACTACCTTCACTGAGACTAAAGTTCCCACTAGGAAAATGTATCGGCCTTGTGTATCCCATATCTCCCTTTCTAATTGGAAGGGAGTCCTCCTATGGAATATTATGGCCACCCTGCCTTTATTGGAAGAAAAGCCAGCTCCGAAAGCTTGGCCCACCCACTGTTTAACAAATAACTGAGTATCCTCTCTAGGAAGGTGTGTTTCCTGCAGACACACTACGTCTGCTTTAAGAGTTGAAAGGTGTTTCAGTACAATCTGTCTCTTACATCTGTCTCTAGCACCCTTGATATTCCAACTTACCAAATTAATAACTCCTGTCATGACCCTTAGAATTCGAAAGTAATACCCAGTTGTGATCTTCCCCCACTGTATAAGGTTCTGTTAGCCACCTGTCCCCGACTGCTATATTCTGGTGTGTGAATGCTGTTGCCTTCAATCCCCCACTCTCCCCCCTAAACCCCCGAACTACCCCCAGTCCCAATAACTGCACCACTACTTCACTATGTCGTGTGATGGTCATATCAACCTAGGTTCCCGCCATCCCCACCCCCAACCCCATCTTCCTCCTATTCTATAATCTGAACCCTTGTAGAGTGTTCAACGAGATGAGAAACATGCTGCATAACAAAAAATATTCACCCTAATAATGGAGACAAATCAGCCTTCCAATATGTTCACTTCCTCCACTATGGCAAATCTCCATACACTGATTAACTATTAAAATCAAAACTTTCTATGGTCCACAGCCCCCTCTAGTGGGGAAGTACGTTCCTGTTAAAGTCCTATTAACCATGTCGAAAAGAAAAAGTCTCATAGTGCAGAAGCTAAGCAAAATATCCCAGGTTAACTCTAAACAAAATGCCCCACATTGTATGCAATTTCCCTGTAACTTTTAAATCATGAAACTAAATCAATATAATTATATCAGTCCTTATTATCACGATATTATGGACGTATCTCTCCGAGGACCTCAAGCTCTCACTGCTCTCCGATCTCAAGTAGCCGTGTCAGAAAACCATGAAAAAAGTAAGCGAGTCTTGTACATAATGGATCTCCATTTTTGGGCAAACTCAGCCTTCCTGGGTTATTTGTACCAATTGCGGCCATTATCGATTTTTAAACCTGGATGGGAAAATCACTAGGGGCTTATCTGGAGAGCGATCAAATTGTAGCCAAGCTCGGATGACCTGCGTTATCTAGGTAGTTCTTAATGACAACACGAGAGCCATCAATTACGATTTCTCAGTTACGCTCTCTTTGTTCCACTGTGCTCTATTCAGCTCATCTTGGCTCCTTGGCAAAAACCATACTTCAGCCTAGAACCTCCAGGGTTTGTGTCAAGCTCACTGTCCTCATATGGCTTTGGACATGAATCAAATTAAGTACTTTAACACTGAAAAAATTCCGCTGCAGCTTCGTTCCTGCTCACAACATTTTCTTTGATGACACAGCAGGGAAAGCACATCGTAAGCAAAAATAAAACAGTCTGAGGAGGTCAGCCCCCCTTCCTGCCAGTCCTCTTTCAATTAAACCAGCTATTTAGCGCAACAAGTTAGTACACTGGCTGCCCCCGTAATCATTTAAAAAGCTCTGGCATGGCATTTTTAAGTTCTCCTTGAGCCGCTTCAACTGAATCATAGGATTGCAACTGATCTTTAATCTTGACCTGGAGCAATGCTGGGTATCGGACTCGGAACTGCACGCCTGCTGCTACCAGCTTTGAGACTATGGGGTGTAGGCTCTGTCTTTTAAGGCGCACCGAGTGTGGGAGATTGTGGGTAATTCTAATCTTTCTTCCCTCCAAAGTGACGTCCTGTAGCGATTTGACCTTATTTAAAATATATTGTTTGTCCAAAAAATTCAGCAGTTTGCAAATTATCGGATGCGGGGGGGCTCCAAGGACAGGAGGGGCCGAAGCGATCTATGTGCTCTTTCCACAACATAACTGCCGTTTGGAGGCAGACCCGCTATTTTTTCAAAGAGCTTCTGAACAAATAGAATAGTCGTCGATCCCTCTTCTTTTTCCGGAATACCAAAGATAATAAGATTATTTCTTCTACTCCTGCCCTCGAGATCTTCAAGCTTTTCTTCCATTTTCTTGATTCTCTTGTTGAGGGAGGCTCTTTCCAAATCTTGTTTATCTGCCTTAAGCTCCAGGGACTTAATTTTAATCTTGTTATCCCCCACTCTCATCTCAACTGTTTCCAGTGCTGTTTTAAAGCATTGTATTTCTGAGTAGATCTCATCCACTGAGGATTGCAGTGGGCCAAAAATTTCCAGAAACCTTTCCTCCGATAATGCAGATGGCCCCAGACTGGATTTAGCCGGTCCCTGATGTGGGCGTTTCACAGCCTGCTCTTTCTCAGGTGAGGGAGGTGGGGTATGCTTTGCCGTTTGTTTTTTAACAAAAGCTTCCATTTTCGGGAGGCTTTACAATCTTCGGAGATTAGTCGGGTCTTTCACTCACAAATATCTATTAATGAATCCTTATTTACTCCACTTCAAGGGTGGTATATGCGGGTTGGAGACGGAGCTGATTGGAGAAGCTACTCTTCCTAGGCTGCCATCATGTGATCTCCTCGATACTGCTTTCTAACAACACCTTTACTATACCTGGTTTCTTTGGCAGAGGGTTGGGTAATTGTGCAGGTGCTGCTCTGTCTGGAGTTGGTACTGGCTGAAGAGGCACTGCTGGCAGGGGTTGTGGTGCTGGCTCCAGTTGTGGAGCTGGCAGGGGTTATGGCACCGGGCTCAGCTGCAGATGTGGGACTGGTTCCAGCTGTGGCTGAAGTATTGGTGCTGACTGTAGCTGCAGAAGTGGTCCTGGCAATGACTGTGGCACTGGAACTGGCTGTGGCCAAGGTGCTGGCACTGGTAGATGCAGTGGATTTGGGACCAGTTGGGGTGCTGGTAGCAGTAAAGATTGTGGTATCGGCACTGGCTGTGGTGCAGTTACCAGTAGGGGTTGTAGCACAGGGTCCTGCTGTGGCACCAGTACCAGCAGAGGCTGTGGAAACAGACCATGTTGCTTCACTGGGATGGGCAGGGGCACAGGCATAGGAGGCGCGACGGGGCATCAGGGGAAAGGTGGTTGAGGCAAAGCAGGAGCCTTAGATGTGGGTGCTCATGGTGCCACTCCCCTCAGTTGCTTCTTGCCAGCATTCCCAGTGCTTTTACCATCCTTCCTCCCCGCCACCTCTCCAGCTCCCCTCTAGCTGGCTCATCCTCCACTGTCTCCAATATTTTGTTCACTTTCTCCAACAGTTCTATGACCATTCTTACTGCTTTCTCATTTGCATTTTTTCTTCCTTTGGTTGCCATTGTCTTATCATCCTGGTTCACTGTAAAACTATGTAAGTCTCATTAATCATTGCACCCTTATTTCTAAAACCAACGAGTGGCATGAACCTCTAGTAACACCTAGTGATCAATATCATATGGCCCTGTTGCTCTAATCATTTGCATAGCCCCTCCATTTATCGTCACCCTTGTCCTTTGAAAATGAAGAAAGGAGATAAAACCTTTTATAGGTACATTAGGGAGCAAAGAAAGACTAAGGCAGGGACACTGAGGCTGAATAAAGAGGAAGATGGTTGGGCAGAGAGCAACAGTGAAAAAACAGGGATACTGAATGAATACTTCTGCTCAATATTCACAATGAAAGAGCAGGGGGAGATACCTAATCCAGTCAGTAGAGGCACTCTGGATAGGGGGTTGATATTAGTCCTTTCACAGAACAAAGGGTTCAGAAAGAACTCCTAAAACTGAAGGTGGATAAAGCAATGGGGCCCTGATGGGATTCACCCCAGAATTCTAAAAGAACTAAGGGAAGAACTAGTAACACCACTGACTACCCTTTTTAATAAATTATGGGAGGATGGTGTGGTACCTGAGGACTAGAAGAGGGCAGATGTAGTTCCCCTTCACAAAAGTGGGAGCAAGACAGAGGCAGGAAACTACAGACCTGTCAGTTTGACCTCAGTGGTAGGGAAAATGATGGAATCACTTTTGAAGGAAAGAATTGTTGAGTACCTAGATGCCAGTGGGGCACAGGACCAAAGGCAGCATGGATTCACAGCAGGAAGGTCATGTCAGACAAATCTAATTGATTTGTTTGACTGGGTGACCAAAGTAGTAGACCAGGGAGGGGCTGTGGACATGGCCCACCTAGACTTTAGCAAGGCATTTGACACAGTCCCACACAAAAGATTAATAAACAAATTAGCCAGCCTGGGAGCGGGTCCCAGGGTGATAGTCTGGGTAAAACACTGGCTAGACAACAGGATGCAGAGAGTAACAGTAAATGGAGTCCACAGTGAAGAAAGAGGGATTACTAGTGGGATACCACAGGGTTCAGTACTGGGGCCGGTCCTTTTTAATGTCTTTATAACTGACATTGTAGAGGGACTAGAAGGAAAAGTATGTCTCTTTGCAGATGACACAAAGATCTGCAACAGCGTTGATATGCAAGGTGGGGTGGAAAGGATGAAAAGGGACTTGGCAAGGTTGGAGGAATGGTTAAATGTATGGCAGCTTAGATTCAATGCAAAGAAGTGCAAAGTAATGCACTTCGGAAACAAAAACTCAGGGGAAGAGTACACAATGAGGGGTGAGATACTGACAACAAAAATGGAAAGGGACCTGGGGTAGTCATATCAGGTGACCTAAAAGTGGTCCAGCAATGTGGGAAGGCTGTAAGGAGGGCTGGGGAGAAACTGGGATGCATAAGGAGAGGCATCACCAGTAGAAAACAGTAAGTTGTTGTCCCTCTGTACAGATAGTTGGTAAGACCACATCTGGAGTACTGTGTACAGTTCTGGAGACCCCATCTCCACAAAGACATAGGGTGGAGGCTGTCCAGAGGAGGGCAAACAAAATGGTGCAGGGTCTGTAACAGAAGACATATGAAGAAAGACTAAAGGAGCTTAATATGTATAGCCTCCAGGAAAGGAGGGAGAGTGGGGACATGATAGAAACTTTCAAATACCTCAAGGGAATCAACAAAGTCCAAGAGGGTAGCATCTTTCAGAAAAAGAGATGTGCAAGAACAAGGAGGCACAATTTGAAGATAGAGGGGGGGAAGGCTAAGAGGTAATGCTAGGAAGTATTTCTTCACAGAGAGGGTTGTAGATGCATGGAACAGCCATCCTGAGGAGGTCATAGAGTCAAAAACAGTGGGGGAATTCAAGAATGCATGGGACAGACATAAGGCAATTCTAGTTGGGGGGGTAGGAGGAAGTAGGCTGTTGGTTAACTAGGATCTGCAGCTTATCCGTTAGGTAGCGAAATGGGCAGACTAGGTGGGCCAAGCAGTCCTTATCTGCCATCAGATCCTATGTTTCTATATTTCTATGCTCTCTCCTTATTTATTTATTATTATCTTTATAAATTTATTTTCCTTTTTTGACTTAATTGGAGCCCATTTCTGGCTTAATGTGTTTGTGGGTCTATGCTAAGAAACCAAGTTAAAATGGCGGCCGTTTCCATGTGCTAGGCACCCTCAGAATGGTGGTTGCTCTGGGTCCCCCTGCCGCTAAGACAGTGTCCACCTTACAGGTTATTCCAGATCCCTTTTTTCTTTTTTTAAGAACACCGCCTTCTCCCATATCTCTTTACCATGCCCTATCCCAAAATTACTTCAAATCTTGCTTCCATGATCTCCAATGGTCCAAACTAGTTTGCAAACCCCCCCCCCCCATGCGTCTTTGTCCTTTGCAAGCTCCTGGGCCTGTACTTTACTCCACTAAACACCATGACCCTGAAAAAAAAAACATTTTTTTTTTAAACCAAATTGCTCCTCCATCTGCTTGTCTGTGCCTTTCCACCTCTATCTGCACCTGCCAAGTCAAAGCCACTCTCAGGACTCGAAATGCACCGTGCTGTCTCTTTAAGATTTCGGATTTATATGTGGCTCAGACTGTCCACAAAATGGCAGACCGCCACGTGGCTCCAGCCACTATTGTTCACTCTGCTGTAACAAACTGCTTGTTTTTTTACACTGTAGCTCTACATCAAGCCCCCACATACCCATCAACATGCTCCTCTGCTTTCTTTTCTTTTTTAAACTGCAATGTCACTCCCCTTTATACTCCATTCTCTCCACCTGGCTTGGCACCTACAGCTGCGGTGGACTGCCTCTTTCCTTACTAGTCCTCCCAGACGTGTAGTCTAACCAGCAGCTTACATTTCTCCTGAAATAAAAGTAACAAAATGAGCCCAACCAAAATGGAGCTTCCGTCACCCCTAATTGAGATGGCACCCACTAAAGCTGTCTTTCTTCTGTTACCCTGGATTCATCTGTGGCCCAGATCACATACCACAGAGCCCATATATTTCAACACTGTAGGCCCCACTCCAGGATGTGCAGCCCAACCAACCATGCACATTTTTCCCCAAACAAATGAAACAAACTGAACCAACTAAAACAAAGATTCCTTCAACCATAATTGGGATGGAGCCCACTAAAAATGTTCTTTCTTTTTCTGCCCTAGCTTCGTCTATGCCCAAGCTCAAGAAACACACTGAGCCCATCTGTTTCTACACTGTAAGCCCCACTTAAGACTTCAAAAAACAGCAGACATACCTGGGCTCTCCCACAGCACACATTGGCTTGTGTCTGTCTTCCCTTAATCAAGTGTGACAAATTACAGTACTAGCATGCTTTTTTTACCTACCACATTAGCTATACTTTCCGACTAATCTCAAACGAAAATGCATCAGCAACATTAGAAACATTTGAAATTTTACCACTGTAATTCTTTCTAGTTTTTATTTATTTATTTTTTTTTTTCAAATACCTTGGCAAGGCACAAATGCAGCCCTTGAAAGTAAATTCACGGTATGACTATTATGTCTAGTTTCCCATTTTCATCAGAGCCCCTTTTGGAAAAAAATACTTACCTTAAAGACTGCAAGATTATACTTACAGCCTTGTAACCTTCTCTGTATCCGACTGAAGTGGTGACCAGTGAAACTTTATTGGCTATCAATGGAAAAGAAAAGAGTCTGCTCCTGTGCAGCCTCTTTTGAACCCACCCTCTCCACTCTCTCTGTCTCCTCCTTTTACCACCCAACCCTTGCTGGATTTTCTTCCTTCTTCTCTGCCCTTCTACATCACCCCCCCACCTCTTACCCTTTTTCTCCCCCACACCCTTTTTCCTACCTGACTGAGCTTTACCCTCATTGGTCAGGTGCCCAGGACAAAGAGATTTGCCTTTTACTCAGGCAACCTTTCATTGTCATTAAATATCCCCAAGTAATATAACCTTAACCAAATAAGTACAAATTATATCTAATATAAGATACATTATTGTTGCCCCTAATTCTTTTTTTTCAGTTCAAACTTTATTCAATTTTATACAATTTCAAAGAGAAGATCCAATAAATGCACATGTGGTTGATACAGTACCAAGATACAGAGATTAGATCAACTCTTCCCCCTGCCCCCCTCCCCTTCCCATTTCTTCACACAGGTGTGACTTCCAGCGGGCCAACCGAATGGGGGCGAACCTCTATGAGGCCTGTAAAGAGTACAATGTCAGTATAGGGCTCCATATCCTCTGTAATTTCTGAGACTGATCATGTAAGTTAGCTATCATGTTCTCTAGGTGCAGATTTGCCAACAGCTCTTGCAACTATTCACTGTAAGCGATGTCAGTCGCGTCCTTTCAATGACACAGCACCAGATTTTTCACCGACATGGCTATCAGAGCAATATGAAATTTCCTAATGTTTATTGTAATGGAGGAGAAATCTCCCAAAATGCAGATTTCAGGAGTAAAGAAGTCATTTAATCCCAGTAATGGATCTACCCTAGCTCGAATCGCTTGCCACAGGGGGGCTACTTTAGGACACTCCCAGAATATATGTAGGAGATTTCCCTCATCCTGTTGACAACAATACATACGTACTAGATGACAGGAGTCCCAGCCTAGCCAACTTAGAGGAGAATAATAGTAATTGTGCAAAATTTTAAACTGCATGAGCCGAAGCTTATCATGTCTGATGTACTTGTGACAGTCCACCCACAGGGAGGGCCAGTTAAATGTTTGGTGGGGAAAAAGTGAAGCCCAGAATTGGGTTGGACCAAAACAATCTGGCCATTTCCAATTTTGTAGTATCCCCTACATCTTGGATACAGCATGGGGGTAGCCGGCCGCTGAAATCAGTTCTGTCCAGTAGGGGTAGTTCAGAGAAATAGGGGGGACAGGGCCAAGAGATTTCATCAATAGGTGCTGTAACTGGAATATTTTGAACACAACGAAACTCGGGATTTGGACTTTATGGATAATCTCGGAGGAATTTAACCATGAATGATCCTCTTGTATGAAAAAACTAAGCGGACAGTCTCCCAGTTGGGGGATCCACTTCAACTGGAGTGGTTTGCCCTCCACAGTGAGGTTAAGGTTTCCCCACCATGGCTGAGCAGGATCCACAGTATGCTCGTATTTCAGAAAAGTGCATAGCTGTGAGTGCACTCTCACCGAGACTGCCACCGGGCTACTTTTGAGTGAAGGAGGCAAGGATTTTAATCTAGTATGTAAAAGTGCCCGTGGAGATAGCCCATTAAATTTTATCAAGGAGCGTTCAATATTCAGCCATATAGGGGTGAAGGGACATGATATATCCGGGGACTCTGGTGTAAGCCACTTCAAGTAGTTGTTCGTGTGACTAGCCCAATAATATAATGCCATGTGCGGGAGACAAAGTCCTCCTTTTTCCTTGGGAGCTGATAACCTATTATAACTTATCCGGGCTTTCCTTGCAGACCAGACAAAGTCCGAAATCATTCTATGTAACCTCTTGAACCAAGTCAAGGGAATCCAGGTGTTTGAGCGATGAATTAAATAAAATAATTGGGGAAAAATATTCATTTTAATTATCTTGATTTTCTCCCAAAGGGACAGGGGAAGCAAGGCCCACCTTATAAGATCTTGCCTGATCACAGCAACCAGGGGGTCTAAATTCAGTTTTATGAATCTGCCGTGATCCCTTGATAGATTAACTCCCAAATATTTTAAGGACTTAGTCTGCCAGGAAAACCCCACCTCCAATGCATCTATCTTTGTCGCCTTGTAATTTAAGGGGAAGACAACAGTCTTGTCTTTGTTCAACTTGTAATTGGACAGGGAACTGAACTCTTCGAGGACTGATGCAAGGGCCGGAATGGACGTTTTGGGGTGGGCCAATTGTAAAAGCAGGTCGTCTGCATAGGCCAGGACTTTCACAGTTTGTTGTTGCACCGTAATACCCTGTATGTCCGGATCCATTGTGATCCTATGAATGAGAGGCTCTAAATAGATGTTAAACAGTAAGGGCGATAGCGGGCAACCCTGCCTAGTTCCGGCAGAAAGTGTAAAAGGATCAGACATTAACCCATTGCAGAGCACACATGCAGTTGGATATTTGTATAATGCCTTGATCCAATCCAAAAAACAGCGAAGGGACTCCGAAAGCCTGGAGGGAATTCCAATCGACTCTGTCGAATGCCTTCTCAGTGTCCAGGGAGATGAGCACCGCTGGGTAGTCGGCATCCCTGGTGGCCGAGAAGACATGCGACAGGGTCCTGAGATGGTCCACGGAGGATCTAGCCTTCATGAATCCCACCTGTTCTGGACCTATTATATCTGACAAGATTGGGCCTAAGCGGTCTGCCAGAAGTTTAGTAAGGATCTTGAGGTCCTGGTTCAAAAGGGAGATTGGTCTGTAGCTGCGCACTCTATCAGGAGCTTTACCCTCTTTTGGTATTAGAGTGATTAAAGCCTTGAATAAGGACTTATCAACTTCCTGCTCCGACAATATATGGCGGAACAGCACCATCAATGGTGGGGCCAATTGGGAGGCATACACTTTGTAAAAGTTGGCGGAAAAAACATCAGGCCCTGGTGTTTTATCCGAGGGCAGGTCCTTGATAACCTTAATTATCTCCTCTGGTGTAATGGGAACAATGAGTGCGGCTTTATGCTTATTGGTGATAGTGGGCAGGGAAAGACGGGAGAAAAACAGGGACAGTTTTGCCAACGACGAGGGCTCCCCCATCGAGCTATACAACTTAATGTAATAAGTTCTGAATTCAGATGCTATATCAGGTGGGGCTATTTTCAAGGTATTGTCCTCCATGGAGCGAATTGAAGCAATGAACCTGTCTGACTCGAGTTGTTTAAGTTTGAGAGCCAGGAGACTCCCTGCTTTTTCTCCCTGGTCCAAGTAGATTGCTTTGGTTTTGAGAATAGTGAATTCAGCCTTCTGTCTCAGCAAGTCTAGATAAGCATCATTTAACCTAACCAGGTTCTGCCTTTCTGAGTCAGAGGACTGGGATGATAAAGTGCGCTCCAACTCGCGAATTTGGTGCAATAAAGATTTAAGTTTCTCCTCGTGCATCCTTTTCCTATTAGATGCCGGGCCAATCAGTTGGCCCCGCAGGTAGGCTTTTAGAGTGCACCATTCTATGTCTGGTCTCTTTGTTGAGTTGGTATTGATTTCGGAGAAAATCGAGATGTGTTCTGCTATGTATTTAATATTTTCCGGGACTTTGAGCAATTGACTGCTGACCTTCCAGAGCCCGCCTTTCATAGGAAGAGATACTAAGGAAATCTGGCACGATACAGGTGAGTGATCGGATAAAGGGCCTGGGTGTACGTTCGCTTCTGATACCCCGGTGATCAAGCTTTGGGAGATCACTATGTAGTCGATACGTAAGGAAGTATGGTGGACCTGTGAAGTAAATGTGAAATCTCTGACTGTCGGATGAAGGACCCACCATATGTCAACCAGCCCTGCACTGTCTAACAGCTCCTGGAGTGCACGCTGAGCTGGAGAAAGCCCTTTCTGAGATTTATTGGAGTGATCTAATTGTGGGTCAACAACAAGCTTAAAATCCCCTCCTAGGATTAGGGGAGTGTCTAGGTGGGGTGACAGGATATTGAGTAGTTGCATAAAGAAACGGGGGGAATCGATGTTGGGACCATATACACTAGCCAACAAAATGTCTCTAGTATGCAACTTCCCCTTCACAATGATGTAACACCCCTCTGGGTCGGGAATAATTAAGTCGGGAGTAAATGGTATGGTTCTGCGAATGAGGATCATCACCCCCCTACTTTGAGTATTCCCCTCGGCTGAGAAACATT
Organism: Neoceratodus forsteri; assembly: GCA_016271365.2. Lineage (NCBI taxonomy): Eukaryota > Metazoa > Chordata > Ceratodontiformes > Ceratodontidae > Neoceratodus > Neoceratodus forsteri. The sequence continues at coordinate 1,174,682,925 of CM057449.1, read as the reverse complement.
GACTTATTTGTTGCTTACGCAACATGTTCGCCTCTGAGTTTAATAGGTGTGACTCCTGGACCATAATTATATCTGCTGCCAATACGCGAAAATGCTTGAGTAGTTGATACTGCTTAAGTTTGTGCCTAGCCCCCCTGACATTCCATGTGAAAATACTCACCATTCCTGTCATGTCAAAATACACAAAATTAAACCTATAAAGACATTATCCAGTAGATCCCCTTGGAAACCGAGCCCCCTATATCCTCAAAACCAAACAGGTCCCCTATTATATCCCTTGTATGAAATGGGCAATGGCCAATGAACCCCACCCACCCCCACCCCTTGTTCATTCCACACTTTACGCCTCATGCAGCTGAAATCATCCCTCTCCCTCCAGCCCTCCTTATATCTCTAATACAAATAGGAAAAAACAGTCTCAAATAACCTAAATGTGATCACACACAAATGGTGCCTTATACAAGTATTATAACCAAGGAAACATGAGCCTAAATACAGTATTCAACCTATAGAGCACGTCCTATTCATAGTAAGTGACTTAAAACTATGAACTTCAATCCTGTGAAATCTAACACTCTGCGACTAGTAACTCCTTCCCTGGACTACTACACAAAACAATTATTAATGGTAGTTGTAACATCTATCCTTACAGTTACTTATATACTAAACTATCATCAGCTAAACATTGCTCCCCCTTGTGGGTAGCATTAAGAACCCTTTTCAATTATAACAAACCAGAAGGGGAGAAGCACGGCCAGAGAGGCAGTAATAATCCACAGTTGAGGCCCATCAGCATAACTAGGAATGTCACAGCATTAATATTGGAGGTGCCCCTTATTCCAAATTTGTCCCTCCCTCTTTTACTGTAATGAAGGCTACCCAAGAAATCTCGAGCCCGAAAAGCTAACCCTGCACCAATTGTCCATCTGTGGAAGAAAGAAACAAAATAAAAGTAATAAGGAGGAAAGTCCCAGCTCAACATTCGAGTAGCCGAAAAGTCTGTACATTGTGCTGATGTCCATCCACTATACTGGAGCGCCCTCCTGTGGCAGCGTTACGGTACTATAGGCGGGCACCAACGGGCTATTGAAACACCTCTTGGAAATGCCAAAAATATAGCTCTCGACCTCCACAGGGAAATTCCCATCGGGGTAAAACAGCCTCACGTTCAATGGACTCCATTGCCGGCAGAGATCTTCACAGTGACCCCTCAGGGGCTCCTGAAGAGGTCGGGGAAGGCAAGCCAGAGCTGCGAGGATGCAGTCTCAGGATCATCAAAGGAGGACCAAGTTTCTGCAATTAAAACCTGTAATCTGGCCGGGTAGGTCATTCTGAACTTGATACTTGCCTCAATCAGCTTCACCACCATTGAATGGAAGGCTGCTCTTTTCAGTCGGACAAATGCAGGCAAATCCTGAGTTATTCTCAGATTTATTATTGCCCCTAATTCTAACTCAATATACTGAAAGTAAACACTTTTAGTAAAATATAAGCAGTTTTAAACATGAACTTTTCAAAGTAAACACTCCATCGTGTATATATATATATATATATATATATATACTATTTTCAATAGTTCTTTCTCCACCTCAGAGCTTTTTAAGGATGAAACAGAAAAGTACACAATTATGTATCCCTGAACTGCAGCTACAGTACACTATGACCTAAGAAAAGAGCACCAGACACTGTTAATTATAGCATATTGCTGTTTTATTAGACACACAAAACATTTAAGTAGAATAATGTAGCAACAGTGCAATTATAGCATTAAACTGAGCACTAAAAGCAGCTACTTTTTTTTTAAAGAATAGCACTGTAAATTATTAAAATATTTTCTTCCTTTTCTTTTCTAACAGACAAGGACCCAGTGTCATGTCCCTTACTACTGTGTCATGGCAGTCACTCTGGGGAGATGTCATGCTATACTTTGACACTGTGACCAATACAAGGTGATTGCCTCAATGTGCTGCCATCCCAGCACCATAGCACTGTAGTAGGAGATCGTTCACTGAGTTACACTGTAGCAGGTAAACAATAACATCATTGATAATGATCTGTTTACAAAATGCACTAATACCTAATCTAAACTAAAAATGACAAAAAAAGAGCATGACCTAAACATGTCCCTTCCAACATTTTGTCTTAAATTTTCATATAAGAAAACCAAAGATGCAAATAAAAAAAAAAACAATAACAAAAGTCTGTTTAGTTCACATCCTACCATCATAGCACAGGAGCAAAATATTAAAATGTAAGGTAATATTTTCTTAAATTATATTAATATGTTTGACATTTATATTCCTGCAACCTGCAGGGGATTATTTCTCTGTGATCTTGCAGTACTGTTTTGAGCCATAAGGATACTCAGTTTTAACGTTACTGAAATAAAGAATGAAAAAGACATAACTGAATATTTACATTTCTGGAATCATATAGGGGCTGTCAGAACATTAACAACAGTCACTCATCCATCCCACCTAAGCAGGTGAAAAGTTGGCACATGATCTAAATGCAGACTCACCAGTTACAATTGAGTTTACAGAATACATGTAATGCAGGCCATCCTAGCCAGTGAATGAGTTAACCAAAATAATGGTCCTCTCCTCAGCATTGCATAGTTGAGGAGTACCACCAAGCTGGATACATTCAGAAAGAAAAGAATGCTTTACAATATTAGGAATTATAATAATTTCTCATCTGGTTTCAATTGCTTGTTTATTCGGTTAAAACTGTTGCACATCACTTCATCAGTGCACCATTTTAACATGCATAATCTTGTTTTCATGAGGGTCCTGGCAGACAGCAGCATTCAGACAGAAAACACATCCAGAAGCAGACAAGATCACAATGTGTATACTAGCCTAGTGGTGCCTGTGGTAACTCATTATGTGTGCTACCATGTGATAGCTGTTGCAACTCTCATTCCCTTCACGGGGCTGTTGGAGTCCTCTGAGTGCCACAGAAGTAGCATTCTTATTCTGGGAAGAGGGAAGGCATTCTCAAGCTGCTTCACTCCTACTTGTGCTGGGGATCATTGGACAGCATTGCACTGTCCTTGACTAGGCCATTTTATTATCTCCCTCCCAAGTATGTCATGACAATGCACAATGGTGAGAATTGGGGTTGGGGGAGAGTTATCATAGTAGAACAATACACTAATTGGCTGCCATTAATGACAATCACTGAGGGCACCCATGCCACTGATGTTTAATCTACACCACACTAACTCTCTGAACTAAACTTGCTCTAGAGCAGCACAGGCCCAGGTCTGAGCCCACATTGTGGGTGATTTACTAGAAGGGTGCCAATCTGCAGGTAGTGGTCTATGTAGAGATCAGGGTAGTAACTACTGCAGTACATCAGATAGATAAATATCCTTCCAGTTGGGCAAATAAATACAAATGCAGTAGAAACAGGGCAAAACCACGGGGCGAAAAAGTGAACTAAAAAGAATAAATGACTAATTGATTACAGTTACAAAGCATGTTCAACAAATAGGAAGCTGCTTTCTGCAGAGAAAATTCTGGAGGCATTTGTAAGATTTTGGGTAGGTTGCACTATCCATCCAGTGCACGGTACAGAATAGCTAATTTTTCTCTTTGACTTTTTATTTTGGGAACCTTAAAGTTTAAGGAGTTGTATTACCTCCCATCCCAAGTAAAATTAACTGCACAGTACACAGGTAATTGTGTAAGTAGGCAGTACCAGTGTCTTCTGCAAAATTATACAGTTTATAGTTGAATTGTGTCAACGTGTCAAAAGCCAGAAGCTACAATCACAACTCATCAAGTCCAAGACATGAATAGACAGGGCATCTCATTTACAGGGAGTTGTCCCAGGAAAATAGATTTAATATGCTTTCAGAGGCAGGTTTGGGGAAGAAGTGGAGGTGAACAGTAGGATTTGGCCATGTTTATCCTCTCATTGATGAAATAAAAGAAATTCAGAACAGTGCATCTGTCACCTTTTACCAGCACTAACCTATCTACAAAATCAAACATGAATAAATATTTTATTAGCTGTTCTCAGGCATTGAGGTTTTAACAGGAATGTTTTGGTTTTCACAATACTTTTGAATATACTCAACAATGACTGATTTTTTATTCATTTCTTTTTTAAAGAGAATGATGTGACATTTAGGAAAGAAGAGACAGCACAAAATGTTATAATTTAATGCCAGTATAATAACAACTTCAATTGATTGGGCATATTTTCCAGTTATAGTAACATACACAGGAACAGAGAATATCAACATAGTTAGGTATACAAGCATGCTAATAGTAATGAATTTTACATTTTTATACTGGTCTGGTAGGTGAGTCCCCTTAGAAGAGAAAAGGAAACAAATGAATGCAAGCAGTCCAAGATAACTAAACATCACTCCAAAGCTCACTTTGGAGTTCAAAACACACTCAACCAAAATTTCATTCTTAAATGTATCAGTATTTCTGCGATGACTTGGAGGATTTGTTACCAGCCATATGATGGAGATAATGACTTGGATTGCTGTGCAGGGTCCAATGATTAGCAATGGTTTGTTAAACCTCTCTAGCTTTTCTTTGCGTCTTTTCTCAAAAGAGAATGTAACAAATATTTGAAACAAATTGGCCAAAATGCATGAAACACATAAAGTATGGCTATTACCAACAACTGTGTACCTTAGAATGCAAAAAACATGTTGAGGCTCACCAATGTAAAATGCAACACTGCAAAAATTGATGAGAAGGGAGAAGAAAATCAAGTAACAAAGTTTACCCCCTGCATACTTTACAACAGGTGTTGTGATGTAAATCGTGAAGATGACTGCTACCAAAACTGTGATACAGCCTCCAATAGCAGCCAAGACTGTCAGGACAATAGCAAATGCATCAGTCCAGTCGAAGTAGATGATCTCTTTCTGATGACAGAGATCACTTCCTCCAGGAGCCCACTGTTCGGAATCACAAGGTGAACATTCAGATGTAGCTGCAACACAAACCAGAACCACAATTAGGGGTAGGAGGATTCCAGAAAAGTCTTGATTCTCATATCGGTCCTGCAACTTGTCATAAGGTTCTAGTGAGTCAGAAGTTCCAACTTTCAAACTTTGAACAATAACAGAAAGTAAAAACACATTTAGAAAATGTGCTATTGTACTGGAAGACTGAGGGCAGAAATCACCAGTCATGAAAGACAGTAATTTTCCAATAGCCATTTGCAATTTAATACCTTTAACTGTACAGTCAGCCATCAGCCAACAATAACATATTGTGTTTGAAGCTCCTCAGTTCAACACCTCTACAATCACGGTCAGTAACTCCTCTGCAACTGCCCTTTCACAAAATGAGTAACAACCTGGAAATGCAATCGAGAACATTTCAGCTTCAGTAGCAAAATGGCTGCAGATTTTTGAACATTTTAATCAACTTGTTGTTTCCTGTTTCTAGCAGCTCACCTACTGTCCAGTCATTTGTAGAATTGTTTTTACAAATGCAAGATGCATTTGCCACAGATAGTGTAATTTTCCCTTTGGACCATACCCATTTCTAGGATATTTGGATCTACTTACCACTCCAGTGCTACCACCTGGTTATACCAGGAAACTACCTCAACCCTGCTCAAGGACATGGAAGGTGAAACACAATAATATTTGGTAGAGTGCACTTTGAATGGAAGACTTTAAAAAGAGAATGTTCACTTTGCCAGCAGAAATATTAACTGTATCTTTGCAATACAGATGCTCAGCCTCTGGTTATATAAAAATTTATTTTTACTTCTAAATGCTACAAATATTACAAACAGAATATGTACTGTATCCAAAACCATATACTGTACACGTTTACAGGCAAATAAAACAAAACACAGTTTATACTGGTGGAGAACTTATAGAATAAGCTCACAGTCTAGTTTCACACTAGGGTCTACATTTACCTGCTAGCTAACTTGAAAGAAAACATTCATTAAGAGTGTTCTTTCCTTACCCAGATACTGTACACTAGTTTTCCAGGTACCTGGTGTACACTGTAAATTTTTTTTCAATCCCAACCCATAAAGATCTGATGAAGATTTATTTCACAGGTGAAATTCCCACAAAATCAGTAAATTTGCCAGGCAAAATATTGTGCGGAATCAGAGCATTATGCTATATGAGAATTTTTCCCTGTGAAATGTGATGTTCCACCCGGTATGGTGGAATTTCACCTGCAAATGGTGGAAATATGCCATTTCCCTGGTGCCTGGTGGTCTAGTGAATCCTTCTCCCTCCCTATCCCAGCTGATCCATTTCTTAATCCCCAGACCCACCCAATATTTTTTTTCATAAATTTCCTTGGTGGTCTAATGATTAGTGAACCCCCTTCTCTACTATCCTGATCAATCCCCCACCCCAGTATGCTTTTTTAACATATTCTCTGGTGGTCTAGTGTCCCCAACCCCTGTAAGTACTGTCCCCCCCACTTCCCCCATCCTGAAACAGAGCGGGCCACTGACTCAGCCCTCCATTTTCCTCCATGGCCGGCAGCCTACTCAGATGTGAATGAATGAATGGAAGCGCATGTGTGCATGCCAGCCATGGAGGAGAGTGGAGGATTGAGCCAGTGGCTCACTCTGTTTTGGGATGGGGAGTGGGGGGCAGTACTTTCTGGGTTGGGGGTAGGGAGGGCTACTAGACTACCAAGGAATAATATTTAAAAAAAAAAAATTGAAGGGTGGGTGAAGGGGCTGGGGGAAGGAACTGCTAGCTACCAGAGTTAATTTATTTCTATTTTAGTCCACAAAAAAACTTGTTGCCGTATGTTTTTTAAATTTGAAAACAAATCTCTTAAAATAGATTTTTTAAAGGCCACTCTAAAAATGAGAAACAAACTCTTAAAATAGATTTTTGATGGCCTGACTCAGACGTCTGGATTTTCAGATTTCCAAGAGGACAGATGGCTGTCCCTCCCATGTGTGTTCTATAGGATAGAAGTTTCTGCTGGTAAGATTTTATTCCATGTGAACTTCAAATTAGAAGGATGAACCCACAAGAGGCTATGTGTTGAGGACCATATTTCTCTCTATATGGGCATAAGGGGTCAAAAACTTGCAAATGTACTGGGGCACTTGGTCATTCAGGTCTTTAACATTAAAATTAACACCTTGTAGTCAACCTTCCATCTGATCATCATTCAGCCCAGAATGTTAGTGATGAACCTTCCATCTGATCATCATTGATGGAGTAATGAGCTCTAATGTGTGTAAACAAGTCAAAAGACTTACTGCTGCATTCTGGGCCAACTGCAGGAGATATACATAACCATCTGCAAGCCCTTGTGTACTGTACTGAAGTGGTTCAACTTGCAGTACAATTCACATTAAACTGCCCTGACAACTATGAAAAAACACACTTACACTGACATGGTGCATAGAGCAAGAGTCTGATACTTATGGTGCAGTTAACTGAAGAAAACAGTGTAAGTGCAGGAGTGCTGGGAGTGCACAGATGCTGTCTTAACATTTTGCATGCAGGTACTTTGTCAAGAGACTGAGAAACACAACCATTGGATGCTTCAAATATGGTACATCTTAAAGATACAGGATCCAAACCTAAAAATCTGTTACAGTGGCAGGGTGACTTCCAAAACTGCAAACAGTGCCATAAAGACCAAAAATCATTTAAAGTGAATAATGTGCACTAGACAAACATGTTTAATTTAAACACAAGCACAGGGAGTACATCAGTTAAATACATCCACTATATACATCATAGGCAGATAGCTATGTGTCAAGAGACATATTTTCAGAAACTTTCAGAGAATTTGTAAAACAGAATAAATGAAACTTGTAAAACAGGATAAGAAAAACACACAAACATTAGCATCATTCAAGCATACATGTTATATAAATTGCTAAACAGGGTATATAATCACTTGAATTGACAAAATGTGTCTCACTCTGTATGGGATCCAAGTCAGAGAAAGTGTGCAATTACAATTTTATCATTGAGGCATGGGGAGTCATAGCCCTGAGACACTGACCTCTTCAGAAAACCCACTGGCAAGAGAAGAGTCTCATTGGCCAATTCCTTCCAGCCCACTACACTACTAGGAACATCCCTGTGAGACAGTTTTTCAGTGTCTGCAGAAATTGTAACACAGAGCCAGCATTTGAAAAAGATGTAGATACACTGGTGGCAAGGATTCACTACAGACTTACAGTGCTAATGATACTGTGAGAACAAAGGAGAGAAGAGACTACCCAGACAGGCAAACCATTTTGCAACCACAACTCAAATGTACTTCAGACACAGACTACTTGAATTTTGTCCCCATTTTTAGTACTAGTGCAGGAGAAATAGAGAAAAATAATTTGAAAAAAAAACAGTGGTATCTTGCAAACTGAACCTAGATTCTAGTGCTATGTGACAAGAGGACCCAGAATGGCCTATACAGGTCCACAGCACTTGGGTGACCATCTTGCTTACAGTTTACAGCTGACCCATAGACATCCTACTACTAGGATACCACCATTATCCAAGGGTAGACACTGCACAGCACAGCACACACTCATTCATATGTCAGTGGGCTGCCAGCCATGGAGGAGAGTGGAGGGTTGGCCAGAGGCCCACTCTGTTTTGGGATGGGGGAGGGAGCAGGGTGGGACAGTTGCTAAGGTGGGGTGGTGGGATGCCACAAGACCACAAGGGAATATGTTAAAAAGCATAATGGGGTGGGGGATTGATTGGGGATATGCCACAGGCAAAATTGACATGCACGGCAAAACATCTTGCAAAATTTGCATATTTCACAAACTTTTTTTGAGGGTCAAAATATGTCAGTTTTGAATAACACTAAACCCATACCAGGTCTACAATGCTGTTTCTAGGCAAAGTGTGGCAGACATCTTTCTTTTCCTTCAGAGAAAAAAAATCACTAAAGTAAAACATGTATACAAGATTCAGATTTTGGGGGAACTACGAAAGGTTAACACAAAATAAAACTGTAGATGACTTGAAAATTTCATACAGAAAAATGGAAGGACAGATTTTTTGGGTCAGTTTCATTGCAGTGCTGCTTTAAAGTGTCCTAGCATATATTACATTTTTGTGAAGTCGTCAAAGAATTAATGAAACCACAGAAGGAGTTCACACTGGGATGGTGGTGCTCCTTACAGAAATCCACAGAATACATGTACAAAAGATGGGCACACACCACCACAAATAAAAGGGCACCAGTCACCACTATTTTCTACAACATTTTATTAAAATAAAAAAACACAGGTGCTGTGTGCCTGACTTTTCTTATGTATTCATCATAGAATTAAAATCAATGGTTAAAAAAACAAAAGCATCATTCCAAACAAGTAAAACCCATATGAATGGTAGAAAAATAGGATAGAAATGTATAACCAAGTAAGTACATGATAAATATGACAACATAACTCTATTTAGTCGGATGGTTCAAACCACAGATATAAAAGGCACAGCTGTGTATTTGAATACCCTTTTCAAAAATCATTTCAGTTCTGCATAAAATTAAAAGCTATTAATGTAAGATACCAACTTCAGTTTGTTATTACTATTGTTTAGATCTATTATTGCAGCTATTTATTGTAAGGTGGAATTTTGAAGTGTCAACATCTAAAGGGAATTTTGCCTCAACAAAGAGACAAAGTTTTTGTTTATTTATTTGCTGGCGGGGTAGGTGCACATGTCCTGCAGACCATTTTTAGGTATGACCTGAACCATGAAGATCGCACACAACAGTTCAGTATGAATGCAGTACACACAGGATAAAATGTAAATATAATAAACAATCGGTAACAACAGGAGACAAAACTAAAAATCCATACAAGATCATATGCATACATGCCCTTCAGCCAATTAATTCAAGTGCTTACATTGCTTGAAAAAAAGATAAAAGGAAACATAAATAGAAAACAATGAAGTATGTGAAAAAGAAAACACTGTGAATGGTGGGAAGTGAAGACTAACAGCACCCAGAAGAAAATGGTATTGGGATACAAAAAAGAAAAAAAATAGTTACTTAAGACACAATCAACTTCTGAACTAATTTAATGCCTCATACATGTTTCATCTAATATATATCATCCCACTGTCTGTAGGTCTGTGAACAAAATCTGATGGGTAATAATATTCAATATATATAATTTATTAATGTATTTTAAATAGCTTCTTGTGCAATCCATTTGAGAGGTAGTTGCTTGTCAAGAAATTAAAGTGCTAAATTACACTAAAAATGTGATAAAGTATAAGAAAGCTAAAGAAAATGGAAAAAGGGAAGGACTGGAAAATGAAAAAGGAAAAAAAAGAACATGTCTAACTGGACTACTAGTCACCTTACATCAAGGACAAATTAAGCAAATCCCAGCTGGTGGCATAAAATGCATTAATGCAGCAAGGGGCACACAAACAGATAAATAGTCTAGGTTTTTGTATATTAATATTAAACTAACTTAAATAAATGTTACCAAAGAAGTCTAGCATTTTCCAAAATATTTAATACAGCCCACCAACTTGAGGCCTCCTTTAAATGTGTTTTCTTAATAAAGATCCTATGGCACCACCTATAAAATATACACCTTGTAACAGAGAGAGAGAGAGAGAGATGTGTTAAAATAAAAAACACTATAGTAATAACTAAAGGCAACCCTAGCGGGGCTTAATTATTGTTACAAATAACATGATGATACCATTTGACAACCTCACATACAGTACTACTGAAAAAGGGAGCTCCTATTTATTTAATATGACTGTGTCATCCTCAAACAAACTAACCAAGACTATTTGGTTTTTCAAAATTGCATCATATACATTTCAAATTTTTTACACTCAACAATAAATTATACTTTGTGGATTCAATAAAAAATATTTGATATCATTGGAAAAATATACCAAATCAGCTATTTGCAGTGAAATAAGTTGTTACAGTAAAAGGTGCTACATACAGAGCATATCCACATCAGCTTTATCATGTTTTGATTTCTCTAATTACAGAAATAGAGTTAAACCAAATTATTTATTTAGGCTGTATGGTGTTCTAGTGGTAATGTCAAAAATACACTGATTCCTTTTGCTGTAACATACTAAGCCTGTTCCCCTTTGTTACATTTCTGGAACATGAAGTATTAAAACCTTAAAGTAAGATAAGACAGATCGCTGTTAAGTACTGTCTTGGAATGAGAGCCCACAACACTACATATTTCACTATATACATTAGATTTATGCTCTTGTACCCTAACCTTTACTGCTCTAATGGTTCTGCAGATGTATGTAAGAACATCAAAGAGCATAATTTCCAAAAGTGCTCTTCCATATAAGCAGACATCTAATTTCCCAGAGACCACATACTTTCAAATGGTGCAGGTCCCTTACCAATAACATTTTTCTGTTCTTGAAAATGTTTGTGGATCCCAGCTTTTAGTATTTTTGAAAGGGCTATGGACCAAATGGTCTGATAAATTACTAGCTCTACTAATTGCTGCCAGCATTGGGTGGCCTACAGAAGTTTTTTTTGCAACAATATTACTTTCCAAAGTTATCCAGTTGACTTTTACTACCCTGGCTACCTCTTTTGCCATTCTATTTGGTGACACAATTGGTCCCTTTTAAATCATCATTCTGCTCTCTTTCAGGGAGCTGTTGATCCCTATGGTCAACCTCCCTCGTCCATGGAAAGCATTGATTTAGACTGTATATTTGTAGCTTCCATTTTTAAAGTAACCCATTAGTTCATTTGCTTGTGCCTCTGATGAACAGTTTAATTTTAGGTGGAGGAATGGACCATAGGGGTACAATAAATTAATTGACATGGATGCATACTTCCTCATAGTAGTAAGGCATTACTTGCTCTGGATTTCCTATAATTTTCCATTTTGATTGTTTCACCCTATTTCCTCATAGCATCAGGCCCAAGAAATAAATTCTTCCAAGGCAAGCTTCATTTGTAAATTTTAACCAGATGTCTTTATTATTGAACCATTTCCTATATTCCATTGTTCCAGAAAAAAAAGAGATGATCTGATACCTTTTATTTGACCAGCACAGATGATACAAAAGAAAAAAAGGTGTAACATCTATATCGATCCAGTAAAAGGTCTGTAACTTTTGTCACAAGGACCAATATGGCAACAAAACCAACTTTCTGTGTTTTAATTCCATTGCTAAGGCTTCTAAATTTTTCCAGATGACTAGCACATCATCAATACACCTATACCATCTAAATATCTGGCCAGCAAATGAATTAGTCTTATTTTGAATTACAGTACTTTATCCTTCCATTGTAACCAGGTGTGGGAATAACAAAGTGTGTGTGAAGTGTGTGCAATGCACTCATTGTGATCTACCCATAAGAGAAATTGTTAACTAGGTGCTGTAAGTACATAATGTGGCATACCATGGGAGAAGAGGTGCACATTCACTACTGTAGCTGAATAGCATGGCAACACTAGGGCTCTGTGAGACTGGAGCCAGGTTTCTTTTTAATATATTTTTAACTTTGGATTACCTCAGATGCACCAAGGATACATCACCATGGGTTAGCTGCAGCACAGGAAGGGCCAGCACTCTAGGCAAGGGAACAGATCTGCTAAAGATAGTGTATTTTTTAATTATACTTGTCCAGTGTCCATTTGTGTGATCTTTTAAGGGCACGTCAAAGGAACTTTTAGCTTTTTAAAGCTTAAAGTGATTTTCTGACGTTTGCCATAACAAATGGGAATAGTAACTTGTAGGAGTTGTAAATCAGTATCCTACCATTCAAACAGCCAAAAAGTGCTCTTTTCTTTGAAAAAAATGCTTTTATTTCTGTGCTCTGCTTAATTAGCATAACCCATCCCTTTTTTCTCAGTGCTGCAACCCTCAGCTGTGACATCATACCAGGGAAACTACATTACAAGTCACATTAAACTGTTCCTCCAATGAGTTGTTTTAGCATTTCCGACTGGATCCAGCACAAAACCCTGCACACACTGTTTCTTTAAATTTAAAATTCAGTTTTGCATTGCATTGTGACTGGTCTGCTGATGCACTTAAATTGAGTGGCAGAAACATTTTACAAACATTGCTCTTGGGCTGGTTAAACACTGAAAAAACAATGCAATAAGAGTTGGCAATGCATTGCCAATGGTAAAAAAGAATGTTAAACCAGCTCATTGGTGGAACAGTTTAATGTTACTTGTACTGTAAGTTATTAAAGGGACATTGTCAGTTATTTGTTTTAGATAGAACAATCAGCTATGTACTGTACCCACAATGCCACACTATGTAAATTAGTATACAGGCTATTATAGTTCTGTGCTCACTGCAGAAATACCAGACTACATCTTTCAATTTAGAAGTCTTATAGCTAGACATTGTATGCACAATGCCTTGTTTTGCAGATAAATATACAAGAGCTTATATCATTGACACCACTACAGAAATATGAGACTGAATCTCGCAGGAAGGAAACTAGAAAACAGCATCTTATTTTACCCACAATACCTTGTTATAGACATTTACATATTAGGTGCTCACCACAACCAACATACGAGACTGCACTTCTAAGTAAGGCTTATTTAAGTCAATGCTATAAATTAACCAGAATACCTTGTTGCTGTATGTAAAACATTGACAGCTCCCTGGTATGACATCACTCTGGGGGTGTGGCCTCACAGAGAAATTGGAAGGCAGACAGAAACAAAACACTGATAAAACATAATAATAAAATGATGATGACAGATTTTTTTTTACAAAACAAATTGCAGCTTCAACATCTGAAGCATGGCCGGCAATGGCCTACTATGTGAAAAAGGCTTCTGCAAAACATCAGAAAATCCCTTTAAATTGGACTAGTACTGTGTCGAGGGAACCAGAACTAGGCTCAGTTATTTCCGGTTCCACACTACAAAATCTACACCTTACTGTTCTTCATTGCTATTGCAGGGAGCTGAATAGCACGGCAACACTAGGGCTCTGTGGGACTGGAGCCAGGTTTCTTTTAATATATTTTTAACTGTGGATCATCTCGGATGCACCAAGGATACATCACCAGGGGTCCTGTTAGCTGGAGCACAGGAAGTGCCAGCACTCTAGGCAGGGGAACAGAGTTATGTCCGATCTCTACCATACATTAAAAGGGCATGGCAAGCGTCAGTGAGTCCAACATCGGTGTGCCCAGCAAAGGTGACACAGCTAAAGCAAACAGCATAGCTGTGTCTGCTGTATCAGCTGGGGAAGAAGGAAAGAGGAGGGAACAATACCAACATGAGGTAGGAGCAAAATAAAAACATGCTGGGTTAAGATGTGACAGCTGAGGTCAACAACACAAAATGGCATCAATGTGAGGTTTATGAAATAAGAGAGCCAGCAGAGATGCTGGGACAATATGCATGCAGAAAATGCACGTATATAATGGAGTTAGAAACAAAGGTAGAATGGTTACAAAAACAACTGGATATTCAGTCAGGGATTAAGAATCTTGAACAGTTTGTTAAGAACACTAAAAACCTATTAAAAGACAAGGCGAGTCATGTAATCAGAACAGAAATTAACAAAGGACCAATGGATAGGAGGAAGGCTAGATTAGATGATGAGAGTGATACAGATATTCCAACTGAAGACAAATGGTGCCTGTTTACAAAGGGACCGAGGAAGCGCAGAAGAGAAATAGATACCCAGACTGAGACCACAAATAGATATAACATTCTTGGTTTGGTTGATGCAACTGACACAACATCTCAAAAATATGCAGGATACTGAATAATAAGCAGTAACTGGGGTACCAACAGGTAAATCTGCAGGAGAGGGTAGAAGAGCTTCAAAATCTTCGGTCACAAAAATAAATACACAAAGTCAGTTCAGGATACTTACTGGACCTATACCAGGTAATCCAAGCAGGATACCAACACCAGCACAACTGGTGGAATCGAACCCTAACACATCATTAATTGGAGACAGTCTAGAAAGTAATAATAGGATACAAATTGCAGCAAATAGAGATGCTGATAATATATATATGGGCAGAGTGGCAATATTAATGCACATGGAAACAAAGATTTTTCAAAACACCCGAATAAAAATGTTGTGGTTATAGGTGACTTCTTGCTCAAATACACCAACAGAATTATATGCAAAGACAGGAAAGTGCAAGTGTCAGTATCTACCTTGTAAGGGGCAGGGATATTTGATGATAAAAATCTTCTACCAGGATTCTTGGAGAATACCACAGACCCGCTAGTAATACTACACATTGGGGGGGGGGAGAGCCATTGGAAGCTTGCTTAGGGAGATGGTGGAGGCAATATGGTGGCTCTGCTGGGTTGCTGTTGGCGTACTCTCTAACTAGAGAGTGAAAACATCTTCCTCGGCCTGTCTGCTTTTTTCATTTTTCACAAATTTCTTTTAGGAGAGCCTAATTGTCTATACATGACTTGTTGCAGTGTGTTTTGTGGCTCGAGTCCAAAATATTAACATTGTTTATTGCAGGGCATAGGTATATGGTTTTTAGTGCTAGTTAGGGAGGGGACAGAGAGGTAGGAATAAGACTCAACTTTGTTGCTTTAAATCAAGATTCCAAGCCACGGGCCACTTACCGATTGAAGAAGGTCAACAGCAAGGCTTACTAAATGAGCCCCAATGGAAGAGGATCAGAGGAAGATTGGAGAGATGATGAGATGCAGCTAAACATTTAGCTTTCCCTTTTGAGGATGCCAAGTTGGAAATTTGTTCTGGAACACTTCTCGGCTTTTGCACTTTGTGGGAATTGTGATCAGGGGGACATGTAAGATCTGAGTGTCCCTACTACTTCCCTGGTCACCTGGGGCCAATCCTTGCCGTGCGGTCAGGAGCTACTACTGGGGGATGCAGAGGACTAGTGACATCCCTGGCTGCTTCCTGGATTGCCATGTGCTGAAACAACTTGCTACTGGTCATAGCACCCCTTGCTCAGGGGTGCTTGTTGAGCAATACTGTGGCTGCTGCAACCCAGAATTGTCTACTTCATCATGTTCTCACTTGTGGATGCTTTGAGGCTACATTGCTAGGACCTCTGCTGGTGGGAGAGGTGCGGGATTTCTTGCTGCCGCTCAGAGTTCTGAGTGAGTGCCCTTGTTTTCCAGCCTGTTGCCTCAGTGGAATATTTGTGACAGCGCCCGAGGTTAGTGAGAGAAACCTAGAATCACTCTCGCTAGTGTGGCCTCATTTGGTGAAACCTTCTTTAAAACTGTTTTTTTTTCAGCTGCTTTTTGGACTGTTATGATGGTGGGAAAGTGAAAGGGTCCCTTTTCCACCCAGTCTTGTGAAGACTTTGCTTGAATGTCATTGATTATTTTGCCCGAACTGTTATCTCTGGACAGTACCCTCTGGTCTTTACATAGTCTTTCCATGAGATTTGTTCTCCTGAAACAAATCTGAAATAGCTGCTCTTCTATTGTTAAACCCTTTTATAAGGTTGGGCGGGTTGTGGGGGGCTTATTAGTTAACTTGTATTTTATTTAATGGTGGAGTGGGGATTTTATTTTGGGATTTTAGTATTGTATGTTTGTTTGGGGAGTGAGTGTTTAATATAATTTATTAAGTGTATTTGGGTGCATGAGTGTTAGTGTATCTTAAGACTTGTTGGGAGGTTTGCTAGTGAATCCCAGTGTTTATTGGGAGGAACCAGCTCACTACATCTGGGATGTGTAAGGGTCTGGGGCAGGCTCGGATCACCTATGTGACATCCCAGATCATGATCTCTGGCCCTTCACCAACCTCCCAGTGTCAGCAGTGACAGCAAGGTGCTGTTAAGAGGTTGGGATCAGGAGGAACTGGATTGATCACTTGTGGTGTGGTGCTGGGGATTCATCAGAGGTGAGCAGGATAGGGATAGTTAGGTGCAGGAGACGCCCAAGTGTAGACAGGACCTGGAGAGAGGACAGACATGTTTGATCTCCATCCCCAGGGGTCCCACCGAACTGAGTGTGCAGACAGCCAGAGGGGCTGCAGCGCCTATCAGTCCCCTTAGGGCAGTGCTTTGCAATGCCAGATTGATCAGAAACAAGACCGCAATAATGGTGAACTTGATTTCAACAGTTAATCTGGCTTGCATCACAGAGACCTAGGTGAGTGATGACAGCTGGCCACTTTTGGAGGCAGCTGTCCCCCCAGGTACTCTGTAGTGCACTGCCCTAGGGTGGAATGCAGGGGTAGGGGAGTAGACCTCTGTTTTAGATCTGAGCTGGACTTCACTGTGCACCCGGTGGGAACTACAAGGTCCTTTGAAAGTGTGGCAGTGCATGGGGGTCCAGGTGCAGGCTGCAGGATCCTTCTGGTCTATTGTCATCCTGGGGCTGTAGGTGAGTTCCTGCAGGAGGTGGTGAATCTCATGTTTGGGGAGGTGTTGGAGTCACCCAGATGGTTGGTTCTAGGGGACTTCAACACCGGGGCAGATGACAAGTCCTCCAGGCTTGGTTCCAACTTCCTTCAGATGATGACTTCTCTGGGCCTGACACAAGAGTTTTTTTCTGTGACCCACCACAGCGGCCACATGTTGGACCTGGTGTACTCACTGGAGCTTGGGGTTTGTAACCTCAAGACTGATCCGGTCTTTTGGTCTGATCACTGCACAGTGAAGTTCTCAATTGGGGCCCCCCCCGAGAACCCTCCCCCTGTAGAGGTGGTCAGCTACTGCACTTTGAGGGGATTGTCTCTTGAGGGTTTTCTGGTGGTAGCTGATTTATCTGGTGTAGACACTGCATGTGCGAGTGGCATAGATGTGGCAGTTACCAAGCATAATAAGGTGATGTCTGTGGCACTCAATACACAGTGTATGACCCAGATCTTCTCACTTGAGGTCTCTGTGGTTTGATGGGGAGTTCAAGGTGATGAAGATTAAATGTCAGAAGTTAGAGCATTGCTGGTGGAGGACCAGGCTGTAGGAGGACAAGCTGAGCCTGCGTACCAGGGAGCAATCAACCGTAAGAAAGCAGAATTCCTGTCCAGGGAGATTGCTGCAGGGAAGAACTGACCAGCAGTACTTTTTCAGACTGTGGACAGGCTACTGCACCCAGCCTGTCTATAGCCAAAAAGAGTTTTTTTTTCTGTCACTTTGTTTGATGGGTTTGCTCAGTTCTTCTTGGACAGAGTGTCCTCAGTCTGGCAGGGAATCCCACCAGTGAGTCATCCTATGACTTGCAGTGATTGCTGTGACAGTAGCAGAGGCTCTCCACCTGTCTGGGAAGAGTTTAAACCAGTGGAGGTGACCAAGGTTATTGAGGTTGCTTTGAAACTGAGGCACACATACTGCAAACTGGACCCGGTACCAACATGTTTCTTAAAGGGATGTGTTGATTCCATTGGACCGGTGTTCACCTTGATTGTCCAGTGCTCATATTCAGAGGGGGTCTTCCCAGATTCCTTGAAAGAGGCTCTGGTGAGGCCCCTCCTGAAGAAACCATCTCTTGACCTGGACGTCTAGGTGAATTATCAACCTATCTCCAACTTTCCTTTTTTGGGCAAGGTTGTTGAGAAATTTGTGGTGCTTTAGCTTGAGGAGCACCTTGTGACTTTTGATATCTATGAGCCATTCCAGTCATGCTTCCAAGCTATGCACAGCACACAAACAGCACTAGTTTGGGTGCTCAATGACCTCCTTAGGGCTAGGCGTTGAAGAGATGGGTCAGTTCTCATTCTCCTTGATCTCTCATCAACATTTGACACTGCTGATCACTTCATGCTACTTCACCATTTCAGAGAGTACTGTGGACTCGCTGGCACTGTCATCTGCTGGTTTGAGTCTTGACTCGCTGACAGTAAGCAACGGGTGATGATGGGGAATTTCTCCTCCTCCTTGAAGCTCCTGTCATGCAGTGTACCTCAGGGATAGATCTTGTCTCTGATGTTGTTCACAATGTACATGCTGGCACTAGGTGAGCTCCTTGGGAAAAACAATGTGGGTTTTCACTGCTATGCAGTTGATACCCAATTGTATCTATCCTTTTCCCCTAGAACATCTGATGCTCTGACTGTGTTTAATGCCTGCCTGGCTGAGACCAATGATTGGATGTCCTCCAACTGGTTGCAACTGAACCCTGACAAGACAGATGTTCTGGTAGTGGAAGCAGGATGAAGGTGTGATAGGAATGCTTCTGGGGTGTGGCAACTGGACTCTTCCTGGGGCCAACACCATTGAAGGCTTTCCCTAGGATGCACAACCTTGGTGTGTTCCTCAGCGATGGTTTGACATTTGAATCTCAGGTGTCATCTGTTGTCCAAAGTGGTTTTTACCACTTGAGGAACATTGCCAGGATCAAGCCCCTGGTTCTGCTGGAGGACCTGCCCACTCTAGTTTACACCTTTGTAACTTCCTGGCTTGATTACTGTAATACCCTGCACTTTGGGGTCTCAGGAGGTACCGTCCACCAGCTGCAGCTAGTGCAGAATGCACTACCAGGTTGCTGATAGATCTCCAGAAGTTTTGTCATGTAACCTCGGTGCTGAGTGAACTGTACTGGCTGCCAGTCAGGTGGAGGGTTATCTTCAAGGTGGGTTTACTCACCTTTAAGGCACTACGTAGACTAGGCCTGACTATCTGCCAGATCTCCTAACACCTGCTGTCCCAGTCCAATCCCTCTGATCCTCCTCTAGGGGCCTCCTAGTGATTCCCAGGACAAGACTTAAAACCACCGGTGACAGGGATTTTAGCATCTCCAGACTTATCCTATGGGATTCCCTCCCTTCACCCATCAGAGAGGCCCCTTCAGTAAAGGTGTTCAAGCACCGCCTCAATGCTCTGGCTTACCCAGATGTAGTCCCCTAAATATTCCAGATAGATAGCTGACCTGCTTCCAACTTTTATTCTTATAGCTGTATTAATGCACTTTATTTGATGTTTTTATGTTTTATCATTGTTTGTTGGATTTTATGATTTTATCTGCGGTGCCCAGAGCCTCCGGAAATGGGTGCCTAAGAAATAAAATTTGCCTTGCCTTGTCTTGGCATAGGAACTAATGACATGGGTAGAAAGAGCACCATTGACATTCAAAGAACCTTTGAGAGTGTAGGTACTGAATTCAAAAAAAGGAAATGCTCACTAATTATATTGGAGATCCACTCAGTCCCAATGGCAGGTAGACAGAGAACAATTCAACCTGTGGTGACCTGACTCCAGCTCAACAGTCCTCATGTATTCTACAGCCTGTTGAGTGCTGTTAATGAAGTATATGTAATTGTACCCATGAGTTGAGGTCAGTGCTGGAAGTTTTATTGCCCCTATGATAAAGTCACTCAGTGTTCATCAATAGTTCACCAAGACTGCCTGGATTGTTGCCTTCTTTTGCAATGGATTTTACCTTGAGCTGACTTATGAGCCTATCTATCCTTTTTTCTCACCTCAGTGGGTACTCCTGTGTGATTCTGACCCTGAAAGGTGAATCCAAGAAGCTGAATTTTGGATATACTTGGCCCTACATATGTGCACAAAGTCTGTCCTGTGGCTGCAAAATTGAATGGTCTGAATATTTGAAGAAGGAACTAGAGATCCAAGCATTTAAGATAACCACAGAAAGGGACTCTCTATTATCACCTTGGTGTATGCATTGTATATACAGTGTTGTTCATACTTGTTACTACCAGAATAATTGAATAAATAAGATGGAGACAAGACAAAAGAAAACAAAAAGTGTATCAACAAAGAATAACCTAAAAGCAAAAAAGGTGTATGTAAACAAAAAAACAAAGTAGAAACAAATTAAGACCAATGAAAGGAAAATTACAAGTGATATTCTTGAGCCAGGTAAAAAAAATGAATTGGTGGGAAAAAGGGAAGCAGTCTCTATACAGAGCTCTAGTCTACCCCCACATGATAGTCTCTTCACCATTAGAGGCAATCATATAAACAGTTGTAAAGGGAAGGACTGAACATCCTTTAATGACCAAAATTAAAGCTCTAGAAGGAGCATTTGATGATGAGATACATGGAAAGAACCAGGGATGAAATAAGTTGGGGGTTGAAATACGTAACCTTACTGCAAAACAAAATATGGATAGTACAGGTATAAAGAAGGTAGTAAATCCCGGAGAAGTGGTTACGCAAGTGCAAACTCAAGATAATACTCACGGGAGTAATAATAATGAATTGGTTGAAGGATCTACAGTGGGGCAGAATAATTCATTTTTACAAGACTTTGATGACTTCGTAACCCCATCAAAAAATAAAAACAAATCTTGATCCTCCCACTCAATGGCTTTCTGATATATCACACTTCTGAAATTCCTCTAGTAAAATAAATAAAAAAAGAGAAGAAGAATAAAAGGAAAAAATAATCAGGCCCCAAAAATAAAAGAATTGTTTTTTTTTTGTTGTTGTTTTTTTTAACTCACCTTTATGGTGTCCACTGGACCTGCATCTCTCTAAGGCACCAACTTGTCTGCCACTCTACCGCCCACTGAGACCCCCTACCTCCTCAAAGGCATTAGCTCTCCTTGAGGGACTCCCCAGACCTAGGTCCACAAGGAGCTCAAGGGGTGGAGTCGGAGGCCCAGTTACTGCATGTGGCAGTCAGGCACCCTGGAGCCATCACCTATCCAGACCATTGTGGGGTTTCTAATCCTTCCCCATCCCCCCGAGCTTGACATGCAATGATGCCATGGTGCATGGCAACCCTGCTGGCATCCACCATGAGTGTCCCAAGCTGCTTTCTGGACTGCTATCCTGCAGTGCCCCCAGTCTCCATCGAGGGTCACTGGGATGCCAGTCATCCCCAAAGCCCTCTCCCCACAGTAAAGGAGTGCTGTCCTGGGAATGCTCAATCCATTCCCTCCCCTGCCGGCCCCCAGCATCCAAGCTCACTCCAGAACCTGGGTCACAGGCATGGCACGAGGTGTGGTGTCCAGCGTCTCAACCCTCAGCACCACTGGGTGGGAAATAAAAGAATTGTTGCAGAGCAACTGTAACTCAGATTAAAAAAGGAATATAAAGAAAAAATCTGTTAGTAAACAAAATGGTGACATTATTGGAACAGGCACTAAACAATGGTGTAACAGATAAGAATACAATAGGAACAGTGGGTAAGCAAAAAAATGAAGGTAAAAAAAACAGAAGGCCAAAAAAATACTCAGGACTTGGATAAAATAAGTACAATCAAACCTATAAATGATAAAATAGGTGCAAAAGAAATAAAAGAGGTATCAGTGCTTGTGAACCAATTAAAAGTATTGAAAAAACCCAAGGAAGTAAGAACAATAGGACAGATGACAAACGTACCTACAAGGGACATAGGAGTTGGCCCTGAAACTGAAAAAAACTTTAGCAAGTAAAAGGTTGTATGAAAAAAAGAAAGACTTGCCTAGTTCAAGAAGGAGTGGGAATAGTCATGAAAGAATTAGAACAAAAGAAGAACAAATCGAATTAGTACAATATGCACCTGCAATATATTTCAAAGGAATGCCTAAAAATAAAAACAAAAATGTTGCTTCATTAAAAGTGGCAGTGTATAATATTTACAAGTGGGTCTTAGGATCAGAATTCAGTTGGTTGGATATTCTGTTGGTGTACAGGTACAGAGCAAATGAAGAAAAAGGATGGATATGCATGGTTACCAAAACAAAGGCAGCCAGACAGTTAATACTAAAACATAAAGAGCAATTCAGAATGATAGGTGCAGGAGCAGAAAATATTACTTTGGAACAAAGCATGGAGCGGGATATTGAGCAACAGGAAAATGCTAAAGAAAAGGTGTATTGCCTCTGACCTGGCTAAGTTGGACACCCTATACCACAGAGCAATCAGGTTCATAACGGGCCTTCCACTTTCCACACACCATTGCTCCTTGTACACTGCAGTGGGCTGGACTTCCCTTCATTATAGGAGAAATAGAAATGCTGCTCTATGGCCTTTCAGAGCAGTTACCAACAAGATCCCCCTATACTTCTCTGATTGTATTCCCCTGAGTGTGATAGGTGCCTATGCTCTAAGAAGCTATTTCCTAATTGCCTTGCAATTACCTAAGGTCTAATCTCATTTCGGCAGAGCTGCCATAAGTTTCTCGTTGCCTTCCTTGTGGAACAATATGCAAAAAAACTTGAAGCTGAGCTGTCCTGTTAGTCTGAATATTTTCATGTTGCTCTATGACCGCTCCATGAAGGAATCCTGCAAATATTTCCCACATCGCTAGCTCACCTATTTTCCAGTTTCCCTCCTACCCATCCTGCCTCCCGCCCTGCCTCTGCCCCTGCCTCTCTCTCTCCCTACCAAAATACCAGCTTCTCTGCCTCTCTTTAGCCATGGCCAAGTTCCACCCCCTTCCCTGAAGTATACCAGTTAACTATTCCAATCCCATCATTTCTTCCTAAGCTGGTATCCCTCTTTTTGTCTTTCTCTCTCTCCTTTTAAGTGAACATTCTGTCTGTACCCAGTTATGAGCCGATCTGTTGTAAAGGCCCTCTCACTCAAATGTTGATGTACATATGTATATTTTTCTTCTCTGTATAATATTGCATTATGTTTTACCATGTTACTGTACTATGATTTTTGTATGACCAGGTCCATCTTGCAAATGAGCCCTGCCCAATGGTGCCCGCCTGGATAAATAAAGATTTTGATTGATTGATTGATTGATTGATTGATCGATTGATTGATTGAAAAGGTGAATAAACCAAACAAAAAACAGTTAAGAATTACTAAATACTTGGCCCCAATAGCCCCAGTGGAAACTGTACATGAGATGGCCCCAAATGATGAAAGTGTAAGAAGTAGATACATAAGAGGATGAAGGCAAAGATATATAAGGATAAACAATAGCTATGTCTTGCAAGATACTACTGAAGAGTTATCAGGGGTACTGACAAATAATACTAAAGAAGAATGTGAAAACACACAAGGTGTAATCACTGACCAAAATTCATCTTCAAGAATGGCAATTGAATTAGACTGACATAAGGAAAACATTACTGGCAGCAAAAAAAAAAAATAAAAAAAGGTTACAATAGTAAGTTGGAATATTGCTGGGGTGTTAGACAAGTTATAAAATGAAGATATTTTACAATTTCTTAAACAACATCCCATCATAATGTTACAGGAAACCTTGGTAACCAAAATGAAAATAGAGAAATGTGCAATTAAAGGGTATCAGGCATGGCATATATATGCAACTGAAAACACAAAATGTGGACATGCAGCGGGGGGACAAGAGTTTTCATTGATATTGCACTAAATCTAATGGTAAAATGCATATTAATGGAAGAATGTGAGCTGCATATATCTCTGGAAATTTCAGTGTAAAATGTAATTTGCTGCATCTTAATTAATGTGTATTTTTCAATGGCTACCATGAAGTCTCCTATAGAAAAAGCCTTTAAAGAATTGGATGGGTTACTTATGTGGCTGCAATTAAGATACCAGAAAAGCTGGCCTGGTGGCACAGAGGGCTGAGGCACTGGTGCCTTACCTCGAACCATGCCAGTGACCGAGATTCTGGAACAGACTAGGGGCACTGGGGGCCAGCAGGGGAAGGAGAGGATTGAGCATCTGTAAGACTGCTTTCTTCTCCTAGGGTGGGCTGTGGGAGTGCGTTGCTCTGCAGTGAGCTCCGGTGGAGACCGGGGGTAATGCAGATGCAACGTAAAGGAGGGAACATCACCAGAAAAATAGAAAATGGCTCCACACTCAAATGGATGATGGCCGCCCGACAGTCCGATGCCATCAATGTCCCAAGCCATCCATCCGTCAGCAGTACCCCAGTGCCAAGTATTGCGCTTGCGCTGCCTCAGGTTCCTCTCCCCTTGAAGGAGGGGGAGCCCACACAGTGAAGGGTTACATCTGGGTTACCCTGGGGATGTCTGTAATGTGAGGGCTGGGGGCCAGAAACAGGATGGATTGGGTGTAGCCTTGGCACAGCCTGAAGGAGTGGCTGAGAGTGGCAGCACGTAGAGGGGGAAAAGATAATGCAAAAAAAAAAAGATAGAAAACTTCAATTATTATTGGGAGAGATTTTAATTCTAGAATAGGCAATCAACAAGAGGAAATCGGAAATGCTTGGAATTTGGATGATGCACTAGACATCCCAATAAGGGTATCAATGGACTAAAGGGTGAACAAACAAGGGGCACAACTACTAAAACTCTTAAGGAAGAATAATCTAAGAGTTATAAATGGGAGACTTCATGGGGATGTCGATGGTAAATGGACTTTTACAACAAAGAAGGCGGGTAGCCTGCTTGATTTATTTATTGTTGATATATTTTCATTTAGTAATATCTGCAACATGGCTGTTCTAGGTAGTTTGGAAAGTGATCATTATCCAATTATGCTTGAATTGATAAAGAAATGGAATTATAATGATGGTTTTAAGGATAAATGTGACATGGTAAATACACATATGAGTATTTTAAACAAAAAAGAATTAAATGGACACCATTGGTACAAGATAAGATTTTAATATTATTAACATCTGAGGAGATTTTAACTGAAAAGGGAAGTATAATAAACCAAATGAATTTAGAAAATGTACAGCTAGAACAAATCATAGATATGGGGTATGAGGTAAGTGAAATAACAAATAAAATACAGGGAATAGAGAATCATATTAAAAATAATGTGAGATGAGAAGAAAGAAATGCAGATAAGCCTGGGAAAATAATAAATGGTTTGACAAGCAGTGTCAGTATATGAAAAAAACTGTGAACAAACAAGCTAAAAAATTGCGGAAAAATAAAAACTTCGACGACAGAGTGGCATTTATAAATCTCAGAAGTGAGTGTAGAACTCTAATTGATATTAAAGAAAGCCAAATGTAAAAACTGGCTATGGTCCTCACTACAAGAAGCTATTCAAAGCAAAGATAATAAATCATTTAGGAAATTAATAGCACACGGTACTGGTAATATTAGGAATAATATTGAAGCCATGATACCCCCAGAAGCATGGTTAAATAATTTTGAAAATATATTCAAATAACTATAAAAGAGCCAGTAAAGCAAATAAATGTTTTTGATGGAAGGTCTGATGTAACAGTAGAAATAAGTAATGATTGGCCACAAATTACAATCCAAGAAGTTGAACATGTCATCAAAGCTCAAAAAAAGAACAAGATATCACAGCAAGCCTTTAACAGCGCCATTTGAGTGGAGGTGGCTGTGAGGGCATTTACCTGACAGGGCATATTTTAAAATATAATTTTTTACTCAGAAGTGAAGTGAAGTGAGTGAAACGGGGTCATGTGAGCTGGAATCTCCCTCCCAGGTTCTGCTTGTATAAATTGGGAGCCCCATGTGAGCAGCCTTATACTCTTGTACATCTGTTGTGAAACTGCCTCAGTGGTGAGACAGACTTGGCAAGAGGGCTGCAGCACAACGTTCCTTGTTTTATTTTATATTTTAAACTTTGTGGTGTGGCATCAGGTTGCCTAGCAACTCTTGTTAACTACTAGGAGCAATCTGGGAGCTGTAGTCTCTATTGCAGTGGCGAGACTACAATTGCAGTGGGGTAGCAGAGTATTTAATAGCATAGCAAGCCTTTCACAGCTCCATTTGAGTGGAGTTGTCTATGAGGGCATTTACCTGACAGGGCATATTTTAAAATTAAATTTTTACTGCTAAGTGGATTGCGTGAAATGGGGTCACATGACCTGGAATCTCTCTTCCGGGTTCTGCTTGTATAAATTTGGAGCCCTGTGTGAGTGGGAAGAGTATGTGTGGGGTGAACACATGTTTGCTGTGTGCAGAGATGCTCACTGAGACATACACAGTGTGTCTGCATGTGTCCAATGTGTCTGGCAAGGAAGGCAGGACAGGACAAGAAACTCTGTTAGTCAAGGACTCAAAATACATGGGCCTTCCTACTTAAACATTGTGGTAAGAAGTTTGTCTATACTTGGGTAAAGTTCATCTGTACATAACATTGTACAAAGCCTATCACCTAGCAAGTGGCATATAGTCGCAATCTCTGCTGTTAGGAGTATTTTGAATCCCAATACCAGTGTGAGTGAGGTGCACCAGCTAGTAATAATGGAAAACAATATGGTAACACTAGCAACAGGAGAAATGGGAATCAAATGTTCATTGTGTAAGAGGTTTAGTACCAATCCTGCGTCATCTTTTGAAACTTATACATGTGTAAAGTGTCTCAAGTTAAATGATTTAAGAGGGAAATTGGTGTGGAGATAGACAAACTAAAGGCCACAATGAAGGATATGAAATGTAATGTCATAAACAGAACCATCAACAATGAAGGTACTAGTACCAAAAGGCAAAGACCTAATGAAAGTTATGGTGATTATAGTGAGGATTGTGATGACTGGTATACAGCTGAAAGTAGTAAAAGATCAAAATAGAGTTGCAGAGTATTGGGAAACAATATCGAATTATCCAATATGTATACAGCTCTGCTAAATCGTGTTGATAACATTGACAATCCAGCATAGGAGTCATTAGAGATAGCAAACGATGGGAACCCCAATGAATCAGGGACAAATAGTCCAGTTAACAGTGCACCCTATGAAAACCATATGCAGAGTCAGTCACAGGAGCTTTTAGAGACAACTACATGGCTAAGGATGTCCCTCAGATAAATCCATCAGAAATTATTCCATCACAAGGAGAACTGGAAGGGGAGATGGCTCTAGGTAAAACAATCCTCCCAGACATGCCCAAAGCCAGTCAGGAACAAAAGCAGCTACCAAACCTGAAAACATATTTATCTTAGGTGATTCCATGACCAAATATACGGACAGGTATTCGACAAGGAGAAATAAATATAACACCACTAGTTGTTCCTATAGTGAGGCTTACATTAGGAACATTTCAAATATGATCTCAGATATACTTCCTGGGGTAGATAACCCAAAAATGGTGTTGCTGCATGTGGGTGCTAATAATTTAGATATGTTTTCTGTAGAAGGTACCATAAAAGAGATGGAGACAATATATGCAACCCTAAACCAATATAATAGTAAAGTGATCTTTTCCGAAGTATTACCAGTTCCTAGGGTTAGCAGGGGGAGAACCATTACAATTAAAACTACAATAACTGGCTATGGAGATGGGGCCTAAATAAAGATATTAAGGTAATCAAAATCTGGAAAATATTTGATAACAGATACGATCAGTATAGTAAGGATGGTTTACATCTAAATAAAACGTTGTCAAGAATTTTGGGCACCCTATTTTTTTACCGAACTTAATCAAAATAGAGATGATACAAAAAACTGAATAACTTAGGGCATAGGGATTACAAACCACAGCAGGTGCAGTATATTGCACAATCTATCAGTAAGAAGGGTACAGTTAAAGGGGAACTGTCAGTATTACTTACAAACGCAAGACGCCTGAATGTAATTAAAAAAAATCAGAATTAGAAATCATCTTAGAACAGAAGGATATTGATCTAGCAGCTATTACTGAGATCTGGTGGTCTGAGAGTTCATTATGGAGGAAGCAGATACCAGGGTACAAAGTGTACCATAAAGACAGGGTCGGTTGACATGGAGGAGTTTTTGCTCTATATGTAAAAGGCACATTGCAATGTAGGCAGGTCTTGTGTGATGAAGTTAATGAATCACACCATGATATTCTGTGGGTGGAAGTATTAAGGCCTAAGAGTAAGAACTTAATGGTAGGGGTCTATTACAGACCGCCTGACATAGAAGAAAGGGATAATTCTGCACTACTGGAAAATATTTCTAAAAACATTGCTAATAAGAAGTTCTGATCATGGAGCATTTTAATACCCCAGTGATCAACTGGGATTTAGGCACAGCATCAAATCATCAGGAACAGTCCCTCATGAACATATGTATTGAGAATTGCCTATACCAAAAGGTCGACAAATCAACCAGGAATAATACAATTTGGACCTGGTTCTAACTGACAGAGAAGAAGTTAAGGATTTAACCATATTGGAACCTCTAATTTTTAGTGACCATGGGATAGTACTTTTTAAATACTGTACCATGACGACACCCTTACAAGGATATACCATTACTAAAAATTATAGGAAAGCTGACTTCAACACAGTAAAGGCAATTTTGAATCAATGGAATTGGGGTGATGATAATTTGACACTAGAGCAGTTATGGAACAAAATTAAAAACAAACTATTAGAACTGGACGAGAGCTATAGCCCCAGTATAGCAGTTTACAACAAAAAAGGGAAAATACCTTTGTGGTACACTAACAGTGTAAAACAACAATTAAAAAAAGAAATGGGCATATAGAGCTATCATGTGGGATAATACAAGTTACAACAGGGAAAAATATAAACAACAGTTAAAAAAGTGTAAGTACAGTATCAGAAGAGCCAAGAAAAGGGATGAATTTTGATTGGTCCACACAAAAGATAAATACAAATCATGTATGCATCTGTAAACAATAAGACAGTGATAGGTCAGTTGGGCCAATCAAACTGGATAACATGGAATGCGATAAACCACAAGTAATGGTAGATGAATGTAATAAATATTTCTGTTCAGTTTATGAGGGAAGGAATAGGAATAATATGACAAACAGTGTCGTGGAAACCATAAACATAGTAGCAATAATGAGGATGTTAATATAACTGAGCAGGAAGTTGTAACTGTACTAAACAAAATTAATCTGACTAAATCATCTGGCCCAGATAATTTACATCCTTGGCCCTTAAAAGAAGTCAGCCCATGGTTGGTGAAACCACTATTAAAATTATTCCATCTATCATTATTATCTGGAAACATCCCTAATAACTGGAGGACAGCAATTGCAGTCCTTATCTTCAAGAAGGGTGACAGATTGGATATGTCAAATTATAGACCAATAAGTTTAACTACCATAATTGGCAAAATGTTGGAGACTATTATTAAGCAAAAGATAGAAAACATACTGGAAAATACAGAACATAGGGATGATAGCCAGCACAGATTTAAGAAAAATAGGTTGTGATCAACAAATGTGTTAGTGTTCTATGAATCAGTAAGTAAGCTCCTAGACAATAAAACACCCATCATTGTAATCTACCTGGACTACAAGAAGGCCTTTGATAGGGTACCTCATGTTATCCTAGTACAGAAACTTAGTAAACATGGTATTGATAAATCCCTGGTTAGGTGGGTTGAAGTACAGTATGGTTAATGGACAGGACCCAGAAAGTCTGTATTCGAGGACATACCTCGGTGAGTGGTAGGGTTACCATCAGTGTACCCCAGGGGTCAGTTCTGGGGCTGGTACTTTTCTTTGCTTTTATATCAGATATGAATAAAGATATTAAGAATATGTGTATTAAATTTGCAGATGATTCAAAACTATGTGATAAGGTAGTTAATGTGGATGAGGCAAAATCACTGCAGCAGTATTTGTACACACTAGAGAGAGGGACAAAACAGAATGGTATGCAGTTTAATATTGGAAAATGTGTGATGATGCACTTTGGCAAGGATAACATCAAACATGAGTATTCCTTGAATAGTAACTCCATAAAAACTACAGATAGAGAAAAAGATCTTGGAGTACACATTACAAACAATCTGTCATTCATCACACATTGCATGGAAATGATAATCAAAGCAACCAGGATAATAGGCAGTATAAAAAAAGCCTTTATTACCAGAAATAGATCCTGTATAGTCCACTTATATAAAACCTATGTCAGGCCTCATATGGCCTACTGTACCCCTCTCTGGAGTCCACATTTGAGAAGAGACATAGATGGTGTGGAGAAAGTATAGAGGAAAATAACTAAAATAATAGAAGGCCTTGGTTATGAGACATATGAAATGAGATTACAGACTTTAAATCTATACCTGTTGGAACTGAGAAGGACTAGAGGGGATCTTTTACAAATGTACAAGATCTCAAGAGATCCTGATCTTGTAACTAGTCTAGGATTGTTACCTACAACTAGTTTAGAATGCCTAAGGAGTCATAAAAAAAAGTTAAGGCTCTCATTCTGTAGAACAGACTTAAGGAGATCATTTTTATGCAAAGAATGATCTCTCTGTGGAATAGCCTTCCAAGAGAAATAGTTGAAGCAGGTAACTTTCCAATATTTAAGGAAAAACTGGACAGGTACCTTTTACCTATGTCAGGGTAATCATGCCCACCAAGTGGAAGATTTGCATAATGGGATTCATGCCTTCTGCATGTCTTAATTACCTAGTATTGAACAAAGCTCCAGGCCTTGATAACTCCCCTGCAGAAATAAGTCAGTCTAATACCTACTGGTGGGCTGAACTATTAACCCCATGGTTTAACCTAATAGTGAAGGCAGAAATTATACTGAAACACTGGCTCAGAGGCATTATAGTGCCCATTCACAAAAAAAGGTTTGAAAACAGATCCCGCAAATTACAGACCCATAACATTATTGTGTATCTCTTTAAAGGTTTTCTCCAGAATATTGTTATACAGATTACAACTTTGTATAGATGAAAATAATATAATCTCCTCAGACCAAACAGGTTTTAATAAGGGGTATTCCACTCTTAATCAGATCTTTATCCTTATGTAATATTTTACATAGAGATGTGGGAACTAGGAAAAGAAAGATTTATGCAGCATTTGTGGATATAAAGCCACTTTTGACAATGTGAACAGGGATATACTCTGGGCAATATTGGAATGAAAAGGTATTAACAAAAAACTACTTAATTTGATTAAATTATTGCACACAGATACATAGTATGTGATAAGATTTGGGAAGGATGTGGCTTTAACTGAACCTATATATGTAAATAGAGGTGTCAAACAAGGATGCCTCTTAGCACCAGCACTTTTTAATGCATATATAGAAATCATAGTTGAGGACTTAAACAAATAGAAACACACCCACCAAAAATAAACCAACACCCAACTAGTATGTGGATAATGCAATTATTTTTTATCACAAATGCCAGTTGGTTTAAGAAGAGGTATAACAGGGTTGAACAACTCATTGCAGAAATTAGATCTGGAACTTACACAAAAAGAACAAAAATGTGATATTTTGGAATAGCAACAGAATAGCTGAATGCACTGAATGGATTGTTGATGGGATGAAGTTAGAGCAAGTAAGTAATTATTGTTACCTGGGTGTTATATTTAAAATAAAATCTAAGCTGGACAAAAACATATAACAATATTAATGAGATAACAACCAAATCTATCTTAGCTGTAAACAGGTTTGCATATATCTTTGGCTTTAACTCGTATATTGCATAAAAAGGTGCTTTGATGCCAAAGTAAACTCACAGGTACTCTATGGAGCAGAAATTTGGAGCTTAGGAACTAATGTAAAAGAACTGGGAACTAAGCAGAACTTATTTTTAAACCTTATGTTAGGACTCCCTAGATATACAGTATACCTGGTGCAGTGGTTAGGGCTGAAGCAGGTTTGTTGGACTTAGAAACATGAGTCCTTAAAAGCGGTATACAGTTCTGGCAGAGAATAACAACATCCCTCAAAGAAACTATTCTATATAACTGTTGGACTTAGTGCAAAGGAAAAAGAAAATAAAGACACATGGTTTGGTAGATTAAATCAAATTTTAAATAAATAAGGGATAGAAAGAGATCACATATATAAAATCTCTGGAAACACAGATATGTTTGTAAATAGCGTTATTTGCAGAATAACAGATATTGCAATACACACAGATCTAGCAATAATATATGAAACAAGTGAATACTATATCCTGAGAGACATACGATGTCATTTCAATACAGAAAAATACCTGTTATTCTGTGAAAAATATGAACGTAGAAGGGCGATATGTAGACTGTGTTTAGAAATTGATGGATATGGCTGGAAACCTCTTCAGTTACATCAGAATCTACAATGTATATGTAATCCAAATATTAAATAGTCAAAAACTCATATATTGATTGTAATGTATTTGTCAAAAAGAGGGATAAATGGTTCCTGCCCTTCATACATGGCAAGGATATGAATAAAAAAGCTAAGAATTTATTGAGCAATTGTGAAAATGCAGCCTTGTTTGGTTTGAGTAATTATGCACATTGTATAATTAGAATTAATTGTATAACTAGCATGTAATTCAGCTGCAACTTTTATCCTAAATATAGATCTATTAATATGTGTATATGTATCAGAAACCTTCCTTAGATAAAATGTATTTTTAATTTTATGGTTACATTTTAATGGAAATGTTTTTAAATGTGTAATATTATATGTAATATTGTTTTATGCATACTGTTGAAAAATAAAATGAACCTGAACCTAGACAGAGAACAATTGAAATAAAAAGATTAAATGGATGGCTTAAAAGGTGGTGTGACAGGGAACAAACAGTGTTCCTAGAACACTGGCAATGGTTTGATAATGCTAATAGGTTATTTGCTTCTGATGGTCTCCATTTGAAAAGGATTGGAACCCATGTACTAGCAGAAAGAATAAAAGGTGCAATCAGACAACATTTTAACTAAACAGAGAGGGGCAGGGGGAAGGAGATTTGTCAAACTACGTTACCCCTAAGAAAAACAGCAACCTCAAACCATGGAAAACCCTTGTAATAAATGTTAGAAGTCCAAAAACCAAAAAGGATGAACTAGACTATATCTTAAACCAGGAGGATACAGCGCTATGTGCAGTTACCAAAACATGATGGCACAATGAAGTGTGGGGGACGGAAATGAGGGGTCATCAGCTATTTAACAGGGACAGAGAGTGTAGACAAGGGGAGAGAGTGATACTATTTGTCAGAAATGACATCAATGCATTTGAGCTAAAAATAGCAATGGAACCTGAAATAGAGCAGTTATGGGTACAGTTCTTATCACCCAAGGAGGAGAAACTCATTTAGGAGGAATAGTACAGCCCCCCTCCCTGACTAGTGCAAAGTCTGCTGAATTCATAAAGCACATTAGGGATCAAGATCCAGGAAGTAGATTGTTAATCATGGGAGATTTTTAATCTTCCTGGTATCGACTGGGTAACATGGTGTCCTGCTACAGCCGTGGAGGATTATTCCTAGAAGCACTGGATAGTCTACGAGTCGAGAACCATGTGACAGAACACACCTGGGACAACCACATACTAGATTTAGTCATCAGTCACGTGAGTGAGTCTATCAAGTATTGTAAGACTAGGGAGCCACTCCTAGGAAGTGACCACAATATGGTGGAATTTGCTATTAACATCAAAAAAGCATGTCAACGGGGATAACAGAAGTAAAGCGTTATGATAGGGCAGATTATAACTACCTGAGGAAACTGGTATTAGACTGGGACTGGGCTAATAAAATCTAGGGTCTTGGAGTTCAGCAAATGTAGGAAAAGTCAAAAACATTTCTTCATGAGTTAGAGGAAACATACACACCCAATATGAAAAAATACAATACAAAAGGTAGAATCTCACTCTGGTTTAACCATAAGATACAGAAATTACTTAAGGCTAAAAATAGGTCCTACAAAAGATCTAGGTTGGAGAGTATGAGAAAATATAAAGAAACATTTAAGATCAAGCTAAGGGAATTAAAGAGGGCAATTAAAACAGCTAAGAAGAATCTGAAATTGAAACTAGCAAACAAAGTGGGAGACAACGAATAGGCGTTTTACAACTACGTGGGAAGTTTAAAAAAGAAAAAAACAATTTAATTGGACCATTAAAGCAAGGAAATAAACTAATTAATGAGTGTAAGGAGATGGCTGAGGAGTTCAATGCTTACTTTGAAAGTGTATACCAAAAGAGCAAAGTACTCACAAATGATAACAAAAGGATCTGGGAATGCATTTTAGAGATAAAACCTTGCATGATAAAAGATAAAATGATTAAATTAGACCCAATCAGCTGGCCTGGTGGTGCTGAGGGTTGAGGCGCTGGACGCCACCCCTCACATCATGCCAGCAACCCGGGTTTGGGAATGTACACGAGGCATTGGAGGGTCAGCGGGGGAAGGAGAGGATTGACCAGCTGGAGGACTGCTCTCCTTACCTGGGGTGAGCTGGGGGAGCTTGCCTGACTGTGTAGCAGCCCCTGGTAGAGACTGGGCGCACTACAGAGTGGGGCTGCAAAACTGGGCCAAGAAAAGCGAGAAAATAGCATCTCGAGTGACTGGATGATGGCCACGCGGACCATCACTGCCACAGAGCCCCCGGACAGCCGAGACCAACCTCAGCAGCACCCAGGGTCAAAAAGATAAGCTGTAAGGCAGTTTCTCTCTGAAAGGAGAGAATCCATCTGATGAAGGGCTATGGTGGGTTAGCCTGGGGACTGGCTGCGATATAAGGCGGGGGTTGGCAATGTGGGTTCCCGGGGGAGGTGAGCTCAGTCCTTGGTGGCTTGAAGGAGAAGCCACTTGAGATGCAGTGGGAGAGTAATAAACAGATAATACAAAAAAAATGAAACCCAACCAAATCAGCTGGGCCAGACGGCTTGCACCCTAGGCTCTTAAAAGAGTTGGCTGCAGAACTAAGTGGCTTACTTCTGATTATATTTCAGAAATCATTGCAAGAAGGAGTGGTGCCCAAGGACTGGATAACAGCCCATGTGGTACCCATCTATAAGAAGGGTCCAAAATCATCTTGTACCATTTACAGAGCAATCAGCCTCACTAGCATAGTGGAAAAAACATGGAAGCACAAATAAAGAAGACAATAGATGAATACCTACAGTTCACAATGAGTGTTTAGTGGATTCACACCAACACAGCTTCAGGAAGGGATGATCATGCCTCACCAAGCTAATGCATTTGCTTGATCCTGTAAGCCTACCTCTTGAAAATGATGTCCCAGTTGAAGTATTATATGTCGACATTGAAAAAGCCTTTGATAATATATCCCATGCCAAGCTAATCCATATCCTAAGGGAGACTAACCTGGATGCAGTGATTATATGCTGGATCACAATTTGGCTGACTGAAAGGAAACAATGAGTGTCAGTCAAGGGTCACTTCTCAAGTTGGACAAGAGTGATCAGTGGGTCCCCAGGGCTCAGTGCTGGGTCAAGCATTGTTTAACATTTTAGTGGAATCCATCTCTTGTACAGACAAAGCTTGGATGACAAGGTTAGCAGATCATAAAAAATTGGGGGCCCTGGTTGCAAATGAAACTGATGCAAAATCATTTCAGGATAACATTAATGCCTTGGTGGATGGTGCTAGTAAAAAAAACTGAGATTCAATATGGAAAAGTGTAAACTAATGCATTTGGCAGGAAGAACTTAAATTTGACGTACCATATACATGGTAAAGAAGTCAGAACTACCGAGTCTGAAAAATACCTGGGGGGTTACTTACAAACCCTCTTAGCTTCACAGATCAATGCTCTGTTGTGACAAGAAAGGGATATGGAATCTTAGCATCAATAAAGAATAACATCAGGAGTAGTGCAAGAGATGTGGTGATGTCGCTGTTTGTCTATATGGTATGGCCACATCTGGAGTACTGTGTGCAGTTCTGGATGTGACAACAGAAAAAGGACCTTAGAAGGCTTGAGGGGGTCCAGAGGCAAGCAACAAGGCTGGTGGCATGCCTCTGGGATAAGATATACGGGGAGAGACTCCGGGACCTGGGACTGTACTCATTTCGGTACAGGAGACTCAGGGGGGACATGTGCCTGGTGTACAAGACATTTGCAAACCAGATTTTATGGGAGTGTGTGGGACTGAGTTTGAGGCCAGAGTAAATAAAAGTAAGAGGACACCATATGAAGTTAAAAGGTGACCACTACAAAAAAAATTAAAGGGGGATTTGGTTCTACCAGAGGGTTGTACCATGATGGAACTCTTTGCCAGCGACTGTTGTATCTAGTAAAACCATTGATCAGTTTAAGCTGGCATTGAATAACCACTATACAACTCATTGTTATGAAGTAGAGATCTGGAATATGGTGCAGGTCAACAAAAGGCTAACGCTATTTGACCTGTTTTGTGTCTTATGAATCTTATGCACTACTAGTAAAACAGTTGAGCAATGCAGTAAAGGTGAGGTGATGTTGTGAACAATCATTTCCTCTTCCAGCTGTTTCAGACTAAATTTTAATCATGTTTCAGAACACCAAATTTGTATTCAAGCCATCCCAATTTAAAAGTGTACCCCCCTCCACACACACACACACACACACGAAAACTGGTGGGTTTCAAAGTAATACAGTTTAGAAATTAGGATGAAATTAAGTGCCTTAGCTGCGATTTGAACCAAGATTGCTTGGAATACCAATCCACTGCTCCATCAGTTGAGCTACAATAACAACCTAAAACCTAAGAATCCCACAGACATTCATTTTTTCCAATGAACAACTTGGAGTTAGACAAATTTGAATTAACATTATTTACAGTACAAGGGGTGTGATGTTCATACACTATATTTTAAATACAATTTAGAAATGTATGACTAATTGCATGAACTCTAAGTGTGATTTGAACCCAGGGCAGCAGAGAATATCATGCAGGTCATACTCTACCTGGAGAGGCCAGCGGAACCATAGGAACTAAAAACATAAAATGTGACCGCAGAAAAAAGCCCATCAGCCATGCCTGTTTGCCCACTAGTGCTTAATATGTGTGTGATGGCCCTATTGGCCATTCATCCACATGTTACACCCCCCCTGCTCTAAGAGCCCCAGATCTTATCTGATCCCTGTGCCTGTCCAAGCTTTGTTTGACTCACTCCACTGTTTTAGCACAGGCAACCTCACTCAGCAGTCTGTTCTACCTGTCAACCGCTCTTTCTGTGCATAAGTATTTTCAGACATCTCTTCTGAACATTTGTCTCTACCAACTTCAGCAAATTATACATTGTGCTTGTGTTTGCACTTATGCTGAACAGTACATTCCAGTTTACCCTGTTTTACCCATAGAGATTTTTAAAAATATTATCTCACAGAAATAATTAAATGTTACTATCCTGTTTCTCCTGTCCCTCCTTGTCTCCAGTGTATAAATATAGAGGTCCTGCAACCTTTCCTCATATGCTTTCTCCCGTAGCCCCTGCATCATTTTGGTTGCCCTCCTCTGCACAGCTCCCACTTTGTCATAGTCTTTCCACAGGGCCAAAACTTAAAACCTCACACAGTACTCCAGGTGGTGGCAAACCAGGGACCTACAGTATATAGGTGAAGGATTATCTCCCTGGTTCAACAACTAGTTGCTCCTTCTTAGAGGTGTGCAAAAATAAAACTTTTGCAAGCAGAATTTTCACGAAAGTCAGACTTTGGCTTCTGCAATAGTGTAGAAATCAAATTAGCAAATTTTGCAGACCTTCCAATTAAGAACGGCAGAATAAATGTATAAACTGCAGATTATTCTGTTAATGTCCACAGAACTGATCACTGAAATGAGGAATAATTGCATGTATTGTGGAATAATTCAAACAGAATCAAATCAAACTTTATTTCTCAAGTGCTATTCCAGAGATCATAGTGCTGTATAGATTGAATCAATAAAATTATAAAAACAGCATAAATAACAGTTCATTTAAAAGATTCAGCTACAATTAAACAGATAAAAACATCAGGCTAATTACTGACCTAATTCACTAAACTGCAGAAAAAAATATCCTCAGAAGTGTTTTACCACAGTTCATGTGTATTATTCCGCAGTTCAGCAAAAGAAATTCCATGAAACAGGGCAAAAATCTACCAAACACATTTAGAGGATTCCAAAGGTGGAAGTTCAGCAAACTCCATAAAATTTCGAGAAAGTTGAGTGAAAGCGGAATTCACAATTTCTGCCCAGCTCTAATTTCAATCGCCATGTTAGTGAACATTTTTTTAACTTTTCCAAGTCCTCCCTCATTGTTCTGCCCCCCCCACTTAGTGACCTCAGCAAACAGTCCGTTCTTCTCCATGATTTCCGTCTGTAAGTTACAGTTGAATACTTTAAAGAGGACAGATCCAAGGACAAACCCCTACAGCACTCTACTTGGCACTTCCCTAACCTTAAAGTAGCCTTTGTTTATGACTGCCAATGGCATTCTTACTTTCAACTAGCTTTCTAACCATCCTTTTACCCATTAGTTAACCCTGAGATATCTTAGCTTCTTTACATGCCTCCTAAAGTGTGCTAAGTTGAAGACCAGGCTAAACTCCAGGAAAACTGTGTCAATCACCAGTCCCTTTAGGGTCACACTGATTACCTAACCATACAATTTGATCTGGTTTGCCTGGATGACTTCCCCGTTATAATTTTGTATTGTCTGTTGTCCTGGAAATTATCTCCAGGAGTTATACTAACCTTTCATTTGGTTAGAGTCTAACAATTTTCTCACTATTAATGTTGGGCCCACTGTTCTTCAGTTTCCTAGATCATCTCTACTGCTGCATCCCTGCAGGACAACTGCATCAGGTATCATCCCATCCTGAGTAGCACCATAGTGATTAGACAGCAGTTGTAGATATCTGCCAGTAGTGCTGCAGGAACATGCACCTTCCCTCTCAGCACTCTTGGTCCCATAGATTTGCCTACTTAAGTCCTCTCATCTCTTCCAAGACCCTAGTTTTGGTGATGGAAATATTATTGGACTCCCCTCCCATCCTTCATTCAACCTTGCAGTCAGGCATCGGACCAACCTTTTCTACACAAGGATGGAAATGAGAAAGGAAACGTGTGGCCCACTGGGAACTGAACCTTAGACCCCTGGTATGCCATTCCAGTGCTCTAACTATTAAGCTATGGGCTCACATAGTTAGCAGGCCTCAGGTCTTTCCTTAAATCCACACAAATTCCTTTCTCAAGGGTGTTCCTTTCTCAAGTGTTTCTCACATGGCAGGGGCTGAACTGCACTGAGAAGTGGTCTGTTTGTATTTCTGATATGTTCCTATGTTGCAGAATTACGCAACACACTTGAGAAAGGAATTTGTGTGGATTTAAGGAAAAACCTGAGGCCTGCTAACTATATGAGCCCATTGCTTAATGGTTAGAGCACTAGAATGGCATACCAGGGGTCTGAGGTTCAATTCCCAGTGGGCCACACTTTTCCTTTCTCATTTCCATCCTTGGTTTAAAATATGCCTGGCAGGGACTGAACTGCACTGAGTAGTGGTCTGTTTGTATTTCTGATATGTTCCTATGTTATGTTGCAGGATTATTAAACACACTTGAGAAAGGAATTTGTGTGGATTTAAGGAAAGACCTGAGGCCTGCTAACTATGTGAGCCCATTGCTTAATGGTTAGAGCACTGGAACGGCATACCAGGGGTCTGAGGTTCAATTCTCAGTGGGACACACTTTTCCTTTCTCATTTCCATCCTTGATTTGCCATCAATAATACAAATGTTTGGACTTTTGCACTAGATTTGTGCTTTTCTAGTGCCTATTTTACCTCATGCAAATTCTTGCTTCTTTTGGCCATGTTGGTCTGTCCCATTTGGAGAGCCATGGTGGAGTGTGAAGTCATCTGAGGAGTCTGTGGATCTGCTTGCAGTGAAAAGTGTAGTTACCTGAGGAGCCTGTGGATTTGCGAGTTTGAGAGGAGCAGCCTTCAGAAGGAGCATGGAGGTTTCAAATATTGGAGGAGTCTTGTGGAGGTTTTGGTACAAAGACTCTTTTTCTCTGGACCGCTGACTGTCTTTGGTGGGCTTGTGCCTTGTGAATCTGTTTCTCTAACTGAAGGATCATTATGAGTACCAGGGCCTGGTCACTTGCTCAGGGGTGGTAGCCCTGTCTCAGATTTTCTGGAAAGGGGTGTCAGGGGACATCCACTGGAGAGTGGCTGTTGCCCTGACTGCCTTAGGGCTGTCTGGAGGTACTAGCCAAAGAAAGGGTGGGTGCTATCTGGGGGTTGTAGCTAGGGGGTGTCTGGGTTGGGGTGACCACCTTTGGGGTAAGTGCTCTGGGGCCCTGGTCTCAATTTCTGCCTGCATGTTGCCTCTTGTGTCCATCACAGTGGTGGGGGTTACTTGGGTGTGACTTTGCAGGATGGCAGGCTAAGTCTGGTGGGGATCTGAAGAGAAGAAGAGGCTCCTGACGAAGTGTGGTGAGAAGAACAGCTCCTATTACTGATGAAGATGCAGCAAATTTAAATTCCGCTGGCGAAGTGAACGCAAAGTGGGCACTTCACATTGCCACTCCTCTACATGGAGTGGGCAATGCAAAGTGCTCACTCTGCCTTGTCATTACCACTTCTCATTAAGGCAGAATGGCAATACGAAGTAAGTCAAAGTCATTGTTTTTAATGGACTTCACGTTCCTCTTTATGATTCTAAGTGATCCACTTGGTGTTTCAGATTTGGCAGCCCCCCCTCATCACATGGCTTACAGTACTGTAAGTCACATGCTGTTTAGCTAGGCATGAAGGAAGTGAGTCATACAAGCAGACACTTTTACTTTCTCCTGTGCAGATGGAGAGAGAGGAGTGTGTTTTGTGACTGCTGATACTTTGAGATCAGAGCGAGAAGGAGATTTAAACTTTGATTTAGACTCAACAGCTTTTTTAAAAGCTACATTTTTTTGTCTTTTCTGTCTGTACACTTTTTTACTTAATTTGTTCTTTCTGTAAATTTTATTTTTCCTACCTTTATAAGTAGTTAGTTGTTTGTCTGTGTGACTGTGTGTGTGTTGTGTGACAGTGTGAGTAGTGATTGCTCGGACTGAGGGAGGTCAGTAGGAGAGATGGACCAGGGTGAGGGAATGTCTGGGGTGGGGGCAGCTCTGGGACAGCATGGTAGTGGTAAGCGCTGTACCGAGCGCATGCGTGGGGGTCATGGGTGCCCATTCCTGTTGGACCACTTGAAACTTGTGATTGTCTTCCCCCTCCCCAGAAGCAGGACCAGCACCGCCACCTGTCCTGACTGTGAGGTAGTTGAACCACCACCACCACCAAGTCCAGCAGCAGGTCCGCTGGAACAGGATGTGCCTCTTCCCCTGGGCCCAGGTGTGGATCCCATCCCTGTTCAGCACCGTGACCAGCCAGCTGCCAGTTCATGTGGCCCTCCCCTACCTGTGCCTGGTCCTCCCAGCACCTCCATTGTTTGGCAGATTTTTGCCTGTGTCGGGGGGGACAGCAGTGTGGACAAGTGCCACGTATGTGAGGTGGAGGTGTGCCGTGGCCCCCGGGGGACTCACCTGAGGACAGGGGGGCAGCACACCCATATGCTCAATCACTACCAGTTGGCGTGGCAGGCTGTCACAGAACAGACCATGCCTGCACCTGCTGGCTATTCTGTGGCAGAGGGTGCAGCAGTGCATGGCGGCATCCCTAAGAAGAGGAGGGCCACAGCAGCACCTGCTGATCCACCAACACCCTCACCACCACCACCACCACCACCACCACCACCAGCAGGTCAGCCTGTAGAATGTGTGGACCCCAGAGAACTGTGTGTAACACAGGCTGACTTGGCAGTTCTCTGGAGTGCTGTCGAGGAGAACAACGAGAGGATGAGTGCTGTGGAGCAGCATCTGGATCACATAGAGGGACATCAGTTGCAAATTATGTCCATGCTGGTACTGCTGCTGGATCACCATGTGCCCCCCCACCTTCCTTGCTGTGTTATAAAATTTATTCCTCCACCATCCCCGACCCTTGTATATAATTATGCCCTTTTTTTGTTGTCTTCTGTATGTATTCTGAGCAGTGCAAGTATACTGTACTAAACTGCATGGGTGCAGTCTTCTTTCCAGTCTGTGTATGTACTGCAGACACTGTCCAACTCTCTGACTTAAAAACACTTGTTAATGAGTACAATGGTGGGATGGTGAAGCCTGGACAGATACTACAAAACAGGCATACAATACATCCAAGTAACTAGTAAAAAAATTAATGTTGTGATTCATGACGTAATTGTAAATTGTGATTTGGGACCGTGATGATGAAGAAACGTGAATGCCTACGGTTGTACTTCTCCAGGCCCCGATGAGGTGTGGCACAAAACTCCCCAACTTAAAAACATTCATTAATGAGTACAATGGTGGGGTGGTGAAGCATGGAGAGATACTACAAAGCAGGCTTACAACACATCCAAGTAACTATTTAAAAAAATGAATGTTGTGATCTGTGACGTGATCGTAAATCATGATTTGTGACTGCATTTGTGACCGTGATGATGAAGAAACATAAATGTCTATGGCTGTACTTCCCTGGGCCCTGATGAGGTGTGGCACAAAACTCTCCGACTTAAAGACACTCATTAATGAGTACAATGGTGGGGTGGTGAAGCATGAAGAGATACTACAAAACAGGCTTACAATACATCCAAGTAACTAATAAAAAAATTAATGTTGTGATTCATGACGTGATCGTAAATCGTGATTTGTGACTGCCTTTGTGACTGTGATGATAAAGAATGTGATTTGTATCACGAGTGACTCATGATGATGGTCCTGACTTAAAAATGCATATTAACGAGTACAATGTTTATGCAGAATTATGTACTGCACCTGTCCAGTACTCTGAAGGGAAGCCAAAGAAACAACTGTGACTTAAGTTAGAGGTGAAGATTGGGCCCTAAAGAGATGCAAATGCACAGACAGATTAAGACTGTGCTGCTCACTGAAGAGATGCAAATGCAAAGACACAAGACCTAACCAGTGCTCACCATCAGAAATTCAAATCTGGAAAAGAATACCTTTGCCGGTTGGGGAGGGGCGTGGGGGGGCAGTGTACCGCACTGCTGCAGTAACAGTCACTAGTACTAGTACCAGTAAAGATATCACAAAGAAGTACAAAAATTACACAGCTGCAGTGGATAGCAGGTCCACATTGCTGAAATTATGTGGCACAATAAAAGATGTCAGATTTGATGACACGCATCACACACATACTCACACACACACACCAAGTAAAGTGTAGCAAATTGAAAACTTCAGTAATATAACCACATATTTTAAACAAACTAAAATTATGCACTGCTACACCACAACAATCAGCAAAAAAATGGCAAGAATTATTGAAAATATTACTGTGTGTATATTAACACAGTTATACAAGAAAAATATCACCAAAACAGAAAGCACTGTCTTTTTCTCCAAGTTAATCCACCCACACCACAGATACGCCCTTCCCCCAAAGCACACTTCCTCTGTCTCTCAGTACACAGACTGAATGTTGTACATTCACATTCAAAATCCACAGACAAACAATAAACGCTCAATGATATGAGCACAGGAGGGTTTCCTATAATCGATGAACTAAAGTTTCAGCAAAAAAAATGACTCAAAAAGGCTTTTTTAACAGCTTTTAGAAGATTTGAATAACAGAGAGCTCTCAGAGCAGATTGTCTCCTACAGCTTCCTACACACACTACCCCAATCTGAGGCTGTGTAGAACAATCTAGAGCCCACGTGACCTGAAATCCCATGAATCACTGCAAAATTCACCTTTGGAGCTTAAAAACAAGGCAAAGTGAGGCAAAGTACATTGTTTTCAATGTACTTCACCTTAAGAATTGGTGGAGTAGTAGTTTGGGAAGGTGGAGCAACCCGAAATCATTGTTTTCAATGGACTTCGCGTTACCCATTATAACGCGAAGTACTTCGCTTTGCATTGTGGAGCACTCCGTGAATCCGCTTACACTCCGCGTTCCACTTCACGAAGCAAATTGGGGCCACTTTGCCCATCTCCGATTACTGAGGATGTTACTTGCTGGACTTAAACTTGGGCAAGATTTGATTTAATTGTGTGGAGGCTTCTGAGGCAGTGAGAGTACCTAGTTTTCATTTACATTTTTC
This sequence comes from Neoceratodus forsteri, assembly GCA_016271365.2. Lineage (NCBI taxonomy): Eukaryota > Metazoa > Chordata > Ceratodontiformes > Ceratodontidae > Neoceratodus > Neoceratodus forsteri. The sequence goes on along the minus strand of CM057449.1, from coordinate 1,174,638,427 downwards.
CTTTTTAAAGCCTGTGTAGCAACAAATTTGTGGAAGTGAGAGTTTTGTGATTTTTGTGGCATCCTGTAGTAGTCTGGTGGTGGAGGTGAGAGTTTCACCAACATGTAAATTTATACTTCTTTGAAAATCTTGGCTTATTTCATTTAATCTGTTGCAAAGACTGACATATTCTGGAAAACAAACTGCTAAAGAATTGTTTATAACCCTACTACTTCTGATTTGTTTACGCTGTTATTTTGCTTTATAGTTTATTTTGTGTGACTGGGGTTACTGCTGTCATATTTGTTAATTTGTGGGGGGTAGAGGGTAAAACTGTTGATTGTGTGATGCTTGTAGGAATGTATGTATGTGAGTGTGTTTTATGTATTGTAGTGTATCACTGTCTGCTGTTTGGCTGTTTTTAGTCCATTATGTGCTGGCAGATGTCACAGATGGTCAGGTACAACCCTTCCACCAGGCTCAGTAACCTCCACCCATTTAGCTGTCCTCCAGTATCTGTTGATTCATATAGGCATTGCCATGCATTGGGAATAGATAGAAGGAGGAAGAAGTGGGGCAGAACTGGGCCTGGTGGGAGTGTGGAGACGGTTGGGCAGATTGAGGTTGTGTGGACAAGGAGATGCCCTGGGGTGAAATGGGTCCAGGAAAGGGGTTCTCCCTGCCTGGTTCCCATACCCAAGGTTTCCATCTTAGGTGAGCAAGTTGTGCAGTCTACCTAGTCTACCCATCCTACTCGGGCAGTGTTGTGCAATGCCAGGTCTATGAAAAACAAGACAGCTGTGATTGTTGCCCTTGTTGGTACAACTGACCAGACTTGCAACACTGAGACATGGCTGGATGAAAATACTGGCCTAGTATTGGAATCAGCAGTTCCAGCTGGGTACTCGGTGATACACCGCCTAAGGGAGGATCACAGCAGCGGGGGTGTTTTAAGTCATTTGTTTTAAGTCAGAACTGAGCCTTGTGGACACCTTGGTGGGGGTAACCAGATCCTTTGAGTGTATCGTGGATGCAGGTGTAGGCTGCCAGATACTTCTCATCTACTATCCACCTAGAGGTGAGAAGGAATTCCTGCAGGAAGTCATGACTTTATTGTCAGTATGGTGTTGGAGTCCCCCAGATGGTTGATTCTGGGGGATTTCAATGCCTGGGTGGATGATAAACTCTCACAATTTGGTCAGGACTTCCTTCAACTTATGACCTTGTTGGGTCTTACACAGGTAATTACCTCTGTGACCCATAATCACAGTCACTCATTGGACCTGGTATTACTACTGAGGATGGAGATCTCTGATCTGGTGGTGGAGCTGGTCAGATGGTCGGATCATCATACCATAAGGTTCAGTTTTGAGGCTCCCCTAATAGATCTGCCCCTACAGAGATGGTCCAGTATTGCCCTTTCAGGGATGTGACTCTGGATGGTATTATAGTGGTGCTGGACCTATCGGGTGTGCCGAGTGTAAGCTTGGAGTCAGGGGACCTCTTACTTGCCTATAATAAGGCAGTGAAGGTGGCCATGGACTCCTCAGCTCCTGTCCATGTTCGCCCCCTCACTCCTCACCCAACGTCCCCTTGGTTTGATGGGACTTTGAAGGAGTTGAGATGAGGGGGTCGAAGGTTAGAGCAGCGCTGGCAAAAACTGGGTCTGGCTGATGACAGACTTAGAATGATGGTTTATTATTAGGACTATCAATTGGCAATCTCCCATAAGAAGGCAGAGATCCTGTCCAGGGAGACTGCCAGTGTGAAGAATTGATCAGCTCAGCTCTTCCAGTTTGTTGACATATTTGTGCAATCCAACCTGTCGTCAGACCTGGTGAGTGTTTTTACAGGGTAAGTGTGATGAGTTTGCTTGTTTCTTTGCAGATAAGGTTGCCACCACCAGGTACAAGATCTATCCAGTGCCCTCTAGTGGGCGTTGTGGAGGTTGGCAGGAGGTTGCAAGTGCCCAGTTTGCCTGGTCTGACTTTGTCTGGTTGGCAATCATGGACATCGTGAGGATCATCCAGAGCATGTGACCAACATACTGTAGTTGGGATCTGGGCCCAACGCTTTTTGTGGGATGTGTTAAGGTGATCAGCCTGGTCCTGGCTGAGATAGTCTGGAGTTCATTGGAGACAGGGGTGTTTCCCAACCCTCTGAAGGAGGCAGTGGTGATATCTCTCCTAAGAAATCTTCCCTTGACCACGATTACTTAGCCAACTACACACCCATCTCTAACCTGCCCTTTGTGGGTAAGGTTATTGATAAGGTGTTTGCCTTGCAGCTGGATGATCATCTTGCTATCCATGATGTCTATGATTCTTTCCAGTCTGGATTTAGGAAGAGGCATAGCACCGAGATGGCATCAGTTTGGATACTTAATGATCTTCTAATAGCGAGGGATCTGAGGACCAGTTCGATCTTGGTTGTCCTGGTCTCTCTGCAGTGTTTGACACTGTGGACCATGGAGTATTATTGGAGCACCAGCGGTTTATCTGTGGATTGTCGGGTACAGTCCACAGGTGGTTTCAATCTTTCCTCATGGGCAGGACTCAGAGAGTGGTTTTGGGAATTTATTCATCAGCCCCTCTCCCCCTGTCCTGTGGGGGTTATGCAGGGCTCCATATTATCATCCATGTTGTTCGCAATGTATATGCTGCCATTGGGAGACATTATAAGGTGGTATGGGCTGAGGTTTTACTGCTATGTAGATGATACTCAGCTATACATGTCCTTTGTGTCTGAACAGGGTGGGGCTGTCTCAGTCTTTAATAGCTGCCTTTCTGAGATCCAGGACTGGATGAGTGCCAACTGGCTGAGGGTGAACCCAGATAAAACTGAGGAGTTGGTGGTGGACCCAGGTCATTAGGGTGTGGGGTTGTCAGCTGGGCAACCCTCTGGGCTTTGGTTTTAGGGTAGCCAGCTGTTGACCTCAGACTGGGTGCAGAGTCTGGGCATTGTTTTTTAATGGCGGTTTGATACTTAAGTCTCAGGTGTCAGCCTCTGTCAAGACCTCTTTTTACCATCTGAGGAACATCTCCTAGATTAAACACCTGGTCCTGCCCAATGACCTACTAACTTTGGTCCATGTCTTTGCGACCACCTACCTTAACTAATGCAATGCCCTGTACCTAGGGCTACCAGGGGTTGATATACACCACTTGTAGCTGGTGCAGAATGTGGCAGCTAGGCTGTTGACATGTTTACCAAGATCTTGCCATGTCACGCCTGTGCTCCATGGCCTGCACTGGCTGCCAGTACAATGGCAGATCACCTTCAAGGTCTGGTTACTGACCTACAATGCCCTACACGGACAGGGACTGTAGTACTTGCAAGATCTTCTTTGTCCCTACCACCCCCTCCATTCACTCCACTCCTCCGATGAAGGATTGCTAGATGTTCCCAGTGTCTTACTTAAGACCTCGCCATCCCATTCCTTTGCTTTTATGGCCCCTACCATGTGGAATTCTCTACCTTATTGGGTTAGAGAGTGCCTGACCATTGAGAGCTTTAAATCTGCTATCAAGACTTATTTGTTTGGGATAGCTTTTCCCGATCCTGATTAATTGGTCTCTTGGTTTTAACAACTGCTGAATTTTAACTGTAGCTTGTATGTATATTATTGTTTTTACATATTGTTTTTTTTGTACAAGTGCTTTGCTCCATACCTCTCAACCTCTCAGCATTAAAACTCATAGCACCGACCTTCAAAAATCATAGCAAAGGGTCAGAATGTGGAGCACTTTCTTATTTTATAACAATATTATGTCTACAGACAGTGGACCCCATATAGTAAGTGATATGGAATATTTCTATCAACTTTGTTCAATGATTTAATAGTTTGTGTGCCCAGAAATACTTCTAACATTATGAGGAACATCAGTAAACCTGTGAGGAGCAAGGGTAAATGTGAATGTGAAAATCATAGCACTATGCAGAATTCATAGCAGTTGAGAGGTATGCTTTGATCAATGGAATTGCACTTTTTCAAAATAAAAAATGATTGATCGATTACCTCCCTGACACAAACTTTTGTATCATCTGCAGCTTCCTATTTCAATGCTTCCTATTTACCATCAACTCCCTTAAAGTAATTGACATGACCAGATATTTCCTGAAATGTCGGTGATATCTGTAGATAAATTCCCTGCCTGCTTCCCCTAGCACTACAGAGATAATTTCTTTAAAAATGTCCCAAAATATCTGAAAATATCTGAGCATGATAGTTGCTACAACTATATTTCTACTACTTTTGTTCAGCCTCTGTCTTGGTATCTCCTGCATTCTTCCAAGGTTCACCATCCTGAAGTCCCAAGCTTTTGCCTGGCTATGAATGCAGCTGTTCTCTGGTAGTAGTGTGCAAAACATAGAAACTTCGCTTCTTGAAAATCCGTGTGACATGTTATGACTTATAGTGCAAAGAGCCACTTCGCATAGTTCTTCACTTGTTGAAGTCTATGATTAGTGGCACATCGCCAAAGAAAGTGCAATGCCATTACACCCTATATCTGACAGGCACAGTAACACTTTGCTGGTGAAGAACTACACAATGTGTGCACCTAGTTTAAAAAAAATGTATTTGAATTCAAACCCATCAACTCCCTGTTCATACATAATCCACCTCTTACCATGTCCCAGATAATTTCTAGATATATCCACAAGCTCCCCCATTAGTATACATATCCTTCCCCCCCACATCCCAGCAAAGTAGTTTATAAAGACATACAAAGCAACCACCCAGAGTGGCATGCAACATCCTGCCCCACCCACTCCAAACAGGTAACTACATCTACCCCACCCTGCTCTATCACCCAACCCTTATAATTCAGCTAACCACTTCCACCATACCACCCAGTACAACCCATTATCCTAGCTCCAAGCCTCGAAAACATTGAAAGAGGAAAAATACACCTACAGTATGAACCTCATTTTTTCAATGGAAACTTTTTTATTTAAACAAACAATCATAATTACAGTAGAACACCATTATCCTATAGGGTACTATATGACGCAGAAACATAATGTGTACTGTAGTTAAATTGCAAAAATAATGATATTTATAACTCAATTATATTGCATTAATAACACATAGAATAATGCATGGGGTGGTGTGTTTAACAAGAATTGTACACACACCCAAGGTGTTTGATGCTACATAAACCCTGAGAGTGAAGCTCAAGGGGTTTATTTAAACATCCAGCAGTGAGGGTGTATGTAGAATTCATATAAAACACACCACTCCATGTTTTACTTTGTATAATTGCTGGTGAGCATTTTCTCACCACAGCAATTATATAAAATAAAAATATATCAGTATTCAGCTGCCGTCCAGTTGGGATAAGCGTGGTCTGTGGTGGCTGAAAACTTTCTGGGTTTTTTTCTCTTTAAAAAAAATTGAGGACTACATGTTTAACCAAGGATTCAGAATTAACGTTAAGAGGCAAGTTTGTTTTTTTATTTATTTACTGACTGCCAAGTGTCACTGGCTGGGGAGTGTCCAATGCTAAGGAAGAGAAGAGTGATGACTGGTGCATGTGTGGAGTGGGGGAAACACAGTGGGTGTTCACCATTATAACCCACAGGTTATAACAGCGAATTATAACAGGGTTTCTCTATGGGTGAAAAATGCTTCCCTGTTATTATAATGCTATTAAATAAGTAAACATTTAGTACCTTTCAACACATGAAATTGACAGCATACGTAATACTAAATTCTAGTGTTTAAGGAATCAATCAAAAGGGACCCGTCAGATTATTTCATTATTGCCCTTGCTGATTTTACTACTGTTGTTTTAATCTTATTGTACAGCGCCTTGACATTCTGAAAGGTGCTTAAGTGAATTAAAATTATTATTTTATTATTATTGTTATTAATCTTTTTATTTAATAATTACTCAGACTCTTACATAGTTATTAAGAAAAGAACCAAATCTCTCCACAATGTCTAACTTGTTGAGTGGCATATGACATAAAGATGTGGCTACCCATTAAGAAATTGATGATTTCCTGTCTTCTGTGGGGCTTCCTTGAGTAACTGTACAGACACATCAGCCTGCACAGTTTCATTTTGTCTACACCAAGGTGGAAAAATACAGGTTACTCACCTGTAACAGGAGTTCTAGGAATGGTATATGTTGTTCATCCACACTTATTGGCAGGTTCCTTGCTGCTTTAAATCTTGCCGGAAGGTCTTCAAGCTGGCTCCTTCCACCCATCCGGGTGGTAAAACTCTCAGCTCTGCCCCATGATGCCAGATCTAGCCCACTGGAAGCCAGGTTGTGCATCAAAGCCGGGGAGGTCGGGTGGGTCGTGTGGATGAACAACATATACCATTCCTAGAACTCCTGTTACAGGTGAGTAACCTGTATTTCTAGGGACATTGATATGTTGTTCAATCCACACTTATTGGCAGACTCCTAGCAGTTCTCCGGGAGGAGGGAGGCAAGGCGTACACCCCCTACTTAGGGAATAAGGACTGGAGAACAGAGGCCCCAAAACCAGCATCCCGGCGTGACTCAAGGTCGATGTGGTAGTGGGTAGTAAAGGTATGTGCCGACTTCCAGGTAGCAGCCCTGCAGATATCCTGGATAGGGACATCCCTGGAAGCAGCCACTGATGCAGTGGTATGGCGGATAGAATGAGTTCTTATCCCTCTGGGAGGCTCCATGCCTGCCAACCTATAGCAGAGATCTATGCAGGAGGTGACCCACCTGCTTATCGTCTGCTTGGCTGCAGATCTGCCAGGTGCAGCTTCAGCGTAGGTGACAAACAGCTGGTGAACCTCTCCCCGAACTTCAACCATCTGCTCCTTATAATAAGTGAGCGCTCTTCTAGGGTCCAAAGTATGGAGCCTATATTCGGCCTCCGAGGTGTGACTGGAGTAGAACACCGGCAGAGTCAACACCTGGTTATGGTGAAACTCCGACACCACCTTCGGAAGGAACTTCGGGTGGGGGTGTAGGACAACCTTGTCCCTGTGGAAGACCAGATAAGGAGACTCGATGGAAAGCGCCTGGAGTTCTCCCATCCTTCTGGCTGACGTGATAGCCACCAAGAAGGTGGTTTTCCACGACAGGTGGGAGATATCACCTGTGCATCGGTTTGAATGGCTTGCCCATGAGCTTGGCCAATACCAGCAGTAGATCCCATGGAGGTGGAGGTTCTCGCACCGGAGGGGAAATGTGATCAAGGCCTTGGAAAAAGCACCAGACCACTTCTCCTGTGCCACTGACTGCTTCTCGGACCACGTCCGGTAAGCAGAGATGGCTGCCAGGTGCACCTTAAGGGTCGTCGACGGAAGCCCTTGCTTAGAAAGGGACCACAGGTAGTCCAGAATGCTTGCCAAGGGACAGGCAGAAGGGTCCAAACCCTTCCCCTGACACCAAATGGAGAACCTCTTCCATTTTAAGGCATAGCATTTCCTTGTCGACTCCTTACGGGACACCTCAATGACATTGAGGACCTCGTCGGAAAGACCCAAGGCCTGGAACTCTAGCCGCTCAGGAACCAGGTCGTCAGGTGCAGGGATTGAAGGTCCAGATGGAATACCTTCCCCTGGTTGACTGAGATCAGGTCCAGGTGGGCTGGAAGGCACCTCAGGAGCCTGGAGCTGAGACTGGGGAAATCTGGATACCAGAACTGGCTGGGCCAGTCCGGGGGACCAGAATCACCTACGCCTTGTCCCTGCTCACCTTGAGAAGCACCTTGTGGATAAAGGGAAATGGGGGAAAGGCGTAGAAGAGGCCCAGGGTCCACGGCCTCGAGAAAGCATCCCCCTGCAGCGAGCCCAGCTGAGGGGGGGCATGAAACAGTCTCAGCTTCGCATTCTCCCTGGAGGCAAACAGGTCCACCTGAGGCATGCCCCAGTGGGAGAACAGATTTTGTACTACCTCAGGCAGGAGAGACCACTCGTGAGACACAGCCCCTATCCGGCTTAGGGCATTGGCCAGGGTGTTGGAGGCTCCTGCCACGTGAATGGCTAGGAGATCCGCCTCCAGGCTGTGCACGAGGGGACCATATGTGGAGAACTTCCTTGCATAACAGCATGGAGCACGTCCCGCCCTGGCGGTTTAGGTAGTACATGGTCGTGGCATTGTCCATCTGGACCTGAACCACTTGACCCCATAGAAACAGAGCGAAGGCGGTGTGAGAGTTAGGTGGACCGCTCAGAGCTCCAGCAGGTTGATATGGCATCAGGACTCCCAAGGGGACCAGAGGCCGTGCACTCTGTGCTCCCACAGATGGGCACCCCAACCCATCAGAGATGCATCGGTTGATAGAGAGACCATCGGCTCAGGGCAGATGAATGGGATGCCCTCCTGCAGATGTGCCAGAATGGTCCACCACTGGAGAGCGTTCCACATTTCCTGGGTCACTGTCATGGGCTGGTCCAATGGATCTCAGCGTTGTGACCACTGGCTGGCCAGTCCCCATTGAAGGGGATGCATGTACCAATGGGCCCAATGGACCACCTGGTGCAGGCCGCCATGAGGCCCTTGAGGTGCAGGAAGTCCCGGGCAGGGTGTGATTGCCCAACTAGAAATGATTGGGCAAAGGAGAAAGAACCTCGGCCCTGTCCGCCGGGAGCCAAGCTCTGGCTCGAAGAGAGTCGAGCTCTGCCCTGATGAAGAGTATCACCTGCTTCAGCATGAGTTCCGACTTGGCCTCGTTGATGAGGAGGCCAGTCTGAGAGCAAACCTGGAGGGCCAGATCTCTGGACCATTCCACCTCCGCTCTGGAGGGGGCTGCAATCAGCCAATCATCCAGGTAGGGGTACACCCGGACCCTTCGGTGCCGCCGGAATGCTGTCACCACTGCCATGCATTTGGTGAAGACCCTGGGAGCTAGGGAGAGGCCGAAGGGCATGGCCCAGAACTTGTAAAGGGATCCCTCTGCCCTGAAGTGGAGGAATCTCTGATGAGATGGATGGATCGGGAAGTGAAAGAACACATTCTGGAGGTCCAGGGAACAGAACCACATGCCTCATTCCAAGGATGGGATTATCTGAGCCAGAGTGACCATCCTGAAGGTCCGAGACCTTAGGAACCTGTTCAGGTCGTGCAGGTCGAGAATGGGGCACCAGCCCCCCCATCCGTTTTGGGACCAGGAAATACCTGGACACAAACCCCGGGACTGGAGGAGGATCCGCCACCTTTCTGATCACCTCTTTTTTGAGGAGCAGGGCAATATCAGCTTGGCGGGCCTACAGCGAGGCTGCGGACCCTGTGGCCCCCTGAGGGGTGATGGCTTGAAAGGGTGGGGTCTGCTCGAACTCCAGAGGCAGGCCCTTTCCTACCACCTCCAACACCCTGCGGTCCATGGTGATAGTGGACCAGGCGGAAAGGAAGTGGCAGAGCCATCCCCCCATGGGGGGAACCCAGGGGGGGGGGAGTGATGAGGCTGAGGGTGGCACCTCTCAACCTGTCACTGGGCAGGCTTGGAGGAGGAGCCAGCAGAGGGACCTCCTGGGCCTTTACCAACTTGCTTCCTGTTGGAGGAAGCCGTGGGCTTGGGTTTGAGACACCAAGCAAGAGCCTGCTGGCCCTGTTGCTGGTGCTGTTGGGCCGGTCGTGCTGCAGGGGCCAAAGGACGAAAGGACTTATGCTGTTGTTGACGGTGGTCTTTGTCCCTCTGGGCAGAGATGACAGAGTCCAGAGTGGCATTGGACTTTTCGATCCACTGGAGGTGTCCCTCCACTCCAGGGCCAAAGAGGTCAGTCCCCAAGAAGGGGATGTCCACCAACTTGTGCTTGGTATCCGCCGTGAAGGTGGATATCCTCAGCCACACCCTGTGGTGCATAGCCACCGCAGCCGCTACTGACCTGGCACAGGAATCACCTATGTCCAGAGCAGTCTGAAGCTGCTGCTTCGCCACTGCCCTACCCTGGTCCTGCACCTGACGGACCGTGGTCTGCAGGTAGGTTGGGAGATGAGGGACGACCTCATCCAGGGAGCCCATGAGGGCATGGGAGAAGTGTGCCATCAGCACGGCTGAGCTGGCCTGTCAGAGGCTGAGGGAGGATGCAGCGTACACCTCGCACCCGGCAAAGTCCAGCTTTTTGGACTCTTTGTCTGAGGGGGCTTATCCATGTCCCGAGTGCTTCCGGAACGCCGGAAGACGCTGTTGGTGACTATTTCCTCGGCAGAGAGGTGCTCTGAGAAACCGGGCAAAGAGCCAGTAGGGACCGCATACTTGGCCGAGGGCACAGGACAGGAAGCAGGCCTCTGCCAAAGCTCCAAGGCTGGGCTGACAATGGCCTCAGCCACTGGAAAGGCCTCCGTGGGTGAATCCCCTTGGTCCAGTATCTCCATCAGGGGATACTTGGCCTGTTTGGACACGGGCTTGAGCTGCATCCCAGTGGACTCCGAGATGAGTCGAAGCAGACCCAAGAAGGACGATAGGCTATCGTCCAAAGACAGGCCCCCAGAGGACTCCAGGTTGACCTGCCTGGAGAACAGGGAGGAGTCGTCATCAGACTCCGAAGGGTCTGCGAAGAGCTGCCTCGGCCCTGAGCCACCCTCCACCTGCTGAGGGCGGTTGGGAGTGAGGGTGACCGACAACCTGTGGGGCAGGCAGCGACCCGACCAAGAATCCTTGGTCGGTGCCCCAGACTTCGGTTGTGGAGGGGGAGGTTCCACCACAATCAGTGGAGCAGCTGGTTTCGGCCGAACAACTGGCCCAGGAATGGGCATCTCGACTGGGGCGAGCGGTTGCTTCGATCATTCAGGCGACAGCCACTTGGTGGCCGGGGGCTGAATCAGAGTCGATTTAGTCCCAGACAACAGTAACTGCTGCCACATAAGCTCCTCGTAACATCGATACAATTTACGTCGAAGCCTCTCCTCATCCAAGGAAGAGGACGAGGAGAGCAGTGTCACCACTTGCTTCGGTACCGAGACCTAGGCCGCCGATGTCAGTGTGAACGGCTTGACCGAGATGAAGTCCGAGACCAAGACCGAGACCCTCGGGGTGACCAAGGGCGGGTCTGGGAAGGGGCTGGGGACACCTGCTCTTCCCTCGGCTCGGGCACTTTATCCGGGAACTGCCACCCTGAAGGTGCAGGCAGATCCTCGGTCTCCACCAGGGGAACCGGTGAAGGTGGGTTGTCGGCTTCATCAGTCAACAGCCCATCCGATGGGTCGAGAAAAATCTCGACTGCATCGACGGGAGTCTCAGCAGGCTGGCCTGACAGGGACACCATGAAGCCAGCGGCCAGAGCCACAACTTCGACCAAAGTCGACGGTCGGCAGTCCGGGGAAGGAGACCTCTCCCACTCCCATGAACGCCGATGGTGGGACTTACCCTTCGACTCCTACTTCTTGGGCCGAGAGGGATGTCCCGATGGCCCCTCTCCCTTCGTGGAAAGGGACTGACAAAACTCCTTGAACGAAGCCGTGTACGAGGAACTCAGAGAGAGTGGGATAAATGCCACGGCCGAGGAGGAGGAAGATGCGGCCTGGGCCGCCTCCTCCTCGAGGACGATCATATGCTCGAGCTGCTCAGCCGAGCGAGCCGCCGCAGACATCGCCCAATGAGCCTCTTTGGATTTTACTGGCAGGTAACACTTCTCGGGGCACCCGAGCTTCAATCGGGCAGCACGACCCTCCAGGACGGTGGCCGAAAAAGAGTGGCACAACTCTCAGGCCTGCGGGTCATAATCTAGGCCTAGGCAGTAGACGCACGTGGAGTGCAGATCCATCCTGGACATTTTCTGCCCGCAAGGAGCACTCCAAAGCCGAATCGATTTGTCCGCGAGCCAGCGAGGGATGATGAAGACCAAGTTTAGAAAACTTCAAAACTAGTTTCGGATGAACCGAAGAGTTAGGATCCAGTCTAAAATGCAGAGCGCTAAGGAGGGAACCTGAGCTTCCAAGCAGTAAGGAAGATCTGGCGGCATGGAGTGCAGCCGAGAGTTTTACCACCCGGGTAGGTGGGAGGAGCCAGCTTGAAGACCTTCCGGCAAGATTTAAAGCGGCAAAGAACCTGCCAATAAGTGTGGATTGAACAACATATCCATGTCCCTAGAAAGATTTATCGGAGTTCACAGACATAATTAAGTAAAAATAGCCCACAGATGCATATACAAGAAGAGATAGTTAATCCCTTAGCATTAGAGAGTACAGTAGTTGATCAATTCTGCCAATAAACACATTACTAAAATATAATAACTGGCCATCAATGTTTTCACTAGAGTTGGCCTATTATTACTTGCTGTAATAACTAGAAAGTTATTATTTCAAACATGCATCAACAACCACAGCAGCTGCACTCAAGAATCACTGTATGTCTACTATTCCTTGAGCATGGCTCTAACAGAAACAATGGCTTTTTTATTTCAGAGATACACTCTGCTGCCCAAATCTGGCTCACTATGCAGCATAACAAATTTGTGAAAAGAAATATTAAAAAATACAAAATTTTCCCTGCCACAAAACACACAAAAAATGTCAAACGTCTTTTTTCCACACAAATAACCTGCATTCGAGACTCACTGGGTGTCACTCCCTCTCGCTCCAGTGCTCGTTTTCTCAGCATTTAACTGTGAGTCTGCCTATGATCATGCAAACAGCAAATCAATAAAGTCCACTAAATTGTAAAGAAAAGCAAAATCCTCTCTGGCAGCCTCACAATGTAAACCAATTATTGAATGTGTTTCACAAGTGAAAGTGGGCATGACGGTGTCGTTTTATGTTTGCTTATGCATGTGCAAGACTGTTTTGCTACACTAAAAGGGAATTTCAGGGGGGGTCACTGCCAAGATTATTGCAGTTCAAACTGGAAGGGGCTCAGTAATCCATACCAAAGACCACACGCTGTGGTCATGACACCACACACTGCTTACTGGGTGGAAACTTTGTGTTCCTGAAAGGACCAAGTCTCTCCAATCAGAGAGTGCTCCATTCCTTTCATTTGCATGAAGCCGGTCAGCAAGCAGCTGATTCGTTTTCAACACCAGCAACATGTCACTGCCAGTCCCTTACCTACATGTTCAGTGTGAAGACAGCAAGCTGCCTTCACTCACTGAAATAGTTTGTGTGGTGCCATAATATAATTAGGCCCAACGGTTCCCATAAAAAGTATTAGTTTTTGCTTATTTTACTAAAGCAAGGCATATAATTTTGACACCACCAACCACAAAAACAAGCCAACACACAAAATGTGGAGCAAAATCACATTTAATAAAGTAAATAGTGTGCAAAACTATGCCTTACAAGGGACACAGGGGAACCAACTCACCACCTGACTTTATTACATGTGATTTTGCTCCACATTTTGTAAGTTGACTGGTTTATGTGGTTAGTGGTGCCAGGATTCTGTGCCTTGCTTTAGTAATATTTCCCTGTACACACCACAGCATTGGCAGTATCTTTTGCCTTGCTTATAGTTTTTGACCTGCCCATTGTTACCACACCATCAGTTGTTGATCAATATTTTATGTGCTTATACCCTAGTTCACTTTCTGGTGGGCTGCCACTGTGGACCGGGATGTCTCTTAATTTCAAGAATATCCATTTGGAGAGTATGGGGAACAACCTTGCGACTATTGTTTTTAATGACAGAGACACTGAAAATCCTTTTATTGCTGCTGAACAAAGTGTTGATGCTGATAACAAACCATAGAGCTCTCCTGAACCTGACATTTATGCCCAAATTGAAACAGTGACTGCCTTTCACGACTTGGAATATATTACATTAAAATCAAGGAGGAACTACTGGCATAAATGCACATTAGAAGCTTATGTCATAGTCAACAGAGCACCCAGAGGTTTGAGGGTGATTATTTGGCCTGGTTACAGGTTGGACAGACGAAACTTAATGAAAAACTGGGAGGAGCAGATGCAAACAGCGTCTATGCTCTTTGTCAACTGCTTAGTTCAAGACTACACTGCCCAGAAGGGAGAACTGGAAGTGAAGTTAAAATTACAAGAGTAGAGCATTTTACAATTCAAGGAACATCCTCATTTTACCACGTTTGAGAAGGAATTAAAAAACATTTTAGAAGAACAAGACAAAAAAATTAAAGCTAAAAAACTTGAGAAATTTGAAAGGGACAGAAAAGATTACCTTCTGGATCATGTCTTTACTTGGAATCAGACATCAGGACATAGTACCTATCAGTGGTGGTGTAAGATTAACAAAAACAAAAATAAAAAGTATAAAAAGATAATAAGAAAAAGAAAATAAAAAGAAACAAGGGAATAGCCAAACCAATACAGACACCCAATCAACAAGATCCCCCACACAGCGATTAATTGTCAAGGTTATTAACACCTCATCAGATCATTTTACCTCTGTGAGTGAATCCACTACATATTCTTCTGAAGATGCACCAGAGGAAGAAGATTCAGAGGAGGGGGATTCTCGATGACTGAGATCTACAATGAAACAGACGAATAAGTCTGTACACTTTCGGGATACAGGCCCTCGAATTGAAGAATAAGGTGCTGAGTGTAAAAAGAACAAACAAAAAAGAAACAACAGACAGAATACAGCACCATCTGTGACAGACACAAAGCAGATCATCACAACAGAGAGGCGCTCATGCAGGAAGCAGAACACCCTAAGGTAAACATTTTTAAGGTACTGTAACTGCCCTTGTGTTAATAGATACATGGAGAGAAATCCTTAAAAAGGGACTACGTTTTATTCCTAACCGTACTGCTAAAAACTTTTGATCTGTTCATTGACATTAAAAAGTTTTGCTGCAAACTCAATCTTAAAGCATTCTTTGATAAGTGGTGTTCTATTAGCAATATGGGCTTACCAACCAATTTACCAAGTACTGACGAATTGTTTTCTGTATCTAGCCCAGTGAACTCAGGAGGTAGTTATTCTGCTTCTCTAGCTATTTCTTCCTTAAAACACTCTTCTACCTTTGTACCACCCTATGATGCAGCTGTTCTTACTTTTGAGCATACAGTACTGAATAAACTGGACATGGCAGATTATACCCATCATAAAGGCTTTACAAACATTTCCTCTGCTAAGAAACTAGCCCTGCAGGAACTTCAAAGTAACCGTGATCAGGTGATAAAACTCACAAACAAGGGGGGGGGAGCCATTGTCTTATTTGATTGGGATTTATACAACCAGGAGGCCTTCAGACAGCTGTCTGTCACAGAATTTTATGTTGGTTTCAATGCTGATCCTACGATGCAATTTAAAAATGAAAGTGTTTTTTAAAGGATAATTTTGACATGGGTATCATCACACACGAGAGCCTTCTAAACTATCAAACTCTGCCTTACCCTATCAGGCAAACATTTTATTTATTACCCAAAATACATAAAACATTCAATAACCCCCCAGGATGCCTGATAGTGTCAGTGATAGGGTCCCTGATTGAACACCTTTCTTGATTTGTGGACAAACAAGTTTATCAGAAAGTCCCTAGATTTATGCTCACTTGTTAGAGATACTACAGAGATACTGGGCATCCTGGGGGATTTATAATTTGAGCAGGACTGGTTACTGCTGACCCTTGACATTGAAGCCCTGTACACTAATGTTCCCCATCAGCCAGGTTTGGAGTCTGTGCACTATTGGCTGGAAACAGAAACTGACTATGGTTCAACTTTCATCAATTTGTTTGGTCGATTAGGCACATTTTGTTCTCACCAAAAAATGTTTTCTTATTTCAAGGGCAATATTTTTTACAGGTAAAAAGAACTGCAAGGGGGGATACACTTGTCCCCATGTTTGCTAACCTGTACTTGGGTTTGTGGGAACAGCAGTACATATATGATGAAAGGAACCCCGTCAAGGACTGTATGGACTTATTTAAGAGGTAAATAGATTAGATGTTGTACTATTGCTGTGGCATGGGAGTGTGGCAGATCTTATGAACTTCTTCCAGTATTTGGAGGATTCAAACTCCAATTTGAGAGTCACTGTAAAATACAGTGACAATACTGTCCATTTCTTGGATTTGAATATTAACAAACTGGTAGATGGTACCATTGAAACAGATCTGTATAGAAACTGATACCAACAGTTTACTTTTCACCAGCAGCTGCCACCCATGCCACACCATAGAAAACATCCGTTTGTCACAGTTCATGAGAGTCAAACACAATTTCTCCAACCTGCAAACTTACAGCAGAAGGGCAGAGGAGATGGAACAGAGGTTCAGGGACAGGGGCTAAAATCATACATTAATAACTAAGATAAGGGACAAGGTGGATTGTGTTCCCCGTAGTGAACTTTTACAATATAATCCTAAACAAACAAATGGGTACAACCACACATACTTCATCATAGACTATACTATTAATAGTTTGGTTGTAAACGAGTGACTACAGAAATGTTGTCATATTCTATGAACAGAATCATCTCTGTTAAAAAATTGCCAATGCCTAACCTCAGATAGGTATCCAGTGAACAAGGCAAACAAAATTGGATGCCTACAAAAATGGTGACTCAGTTATGGTGCCTGTGTTCATGGCTACCTAGCAGGGGGGAGACCAGATACTGGGGTGGACGAAATACTGTGATGAAAAGTAGTGGGTATTTGCACAAACATACACACATGGGAATAGAGCTGGAGTGAACAAAATCAGGGACTGGAGAAGAGTTAGGGAGAAATTTAATGGACCATTTGTAAAGCAACCAAACAAAGCTCGAGAATGGTTACCAAGGGGAATAATCATAAGAGGTTAATCTGGTTTTCTAAGAAGGTTAGTGAGGCTGTCTGGGCCGAAAAAGAGACCTTTATTGGCTATAAAGAGAAACAGGAGGATGACAAATGGAGAAAATACCAGGTATGGATGAAGTAGGCCAATAAGCAGTCAGGGACACAAAAGCATGCACTGATTAAAATATTTTGGCGGGGTCAAGGAAAGGGGAGAAACAGTTCTTCATCTACATAAAGGAAAAAAGAAAAATGAGATGGACAATTGTTAGGCTGACAGAGGCAGGCAGGGTAGTAGAGGTAGATGAGCAGAATGCAACCATTCTAAATGACTACTTCTGCTCCGTATTCACAGTAAAGGACAGCAGGCCTGTGCCAGAAAGCAGTATACAGGCTGCTGCAAGGGTGTTTCCAGAAATGGGAAATGTGATAATTAAGGAGAAAGGGTCAGCAAAGGGCCTGCAGCCCTGAGAATAGACAAGGCTACAGATCCTGATGGGATGCACCCAAAGGTGTTCAGGGAATTGGCATTTGGATTGGCTGAACCCCTGGAAGAGCTTTTCAATAGCTCACTACAGTCATGGGTGGTTCCAAAATATTGGAGGATAGTAGATATGGTGCCACTCCACAAATGAAGGTAGAGGGAGGAACCTGGATATTACAGGCCCATCAGTCTAACCTCCATTGTAGGTACACTGATGGAGACACTACTCAAAGAGAACCTAGTGGATTACTTGGAGAAAATGGGCTCCTGGAAAGTTAGCAGCATGGGTTTGTGGCAAAAAATTATTGTTAGACCAATTTGATAGTATTCTCTAACTAGGCAACAAGGGTGGTGGATATGGGACAAGCAGCACGTTTACTCTATCACAGCTTCAGCAAGGCATTTGACTTGGTGCCACACAGAAGGTTGTTAAAGAAATTATTGGATCTGAGATCAGCAAATGCCCTAGTTAAATGGGTGGGAGGTTGGTTAGGGTGGAGACAACAGATATTCTTGGTAAATGGAGTCAAATCAAGGGAAAGGGAGGTCACGAGTGGGGTGCTACAGGGGTCAGTCCTGGGACTAGTCCTTTTTAATATGATAATCAGCGACACAGGAGGAGCACTTCGGGGCAAGATACATATGAACATATGAACATACAGTACGACGAAGTGAGCAGATAAAGGCTTAATGGCCTATCAAGTCTGCTCGAGAGTTCAGCTCTCAGTGCTGTGCACTGATGCTCTCCTCCTCTTCAGCCCCCCTCCACACCAACTGATTCCACTGTTTTACCCTTTCCCCTTCCCCATTTTGATTTTGCCCTTAAGTTTATCCCAGCCTCCTTAAATCCCCCCACTGATGCCCTCAAAAACCAGTTCCTCTGGCAGAGCATTCCATGCTGTCACCACCCTCTCAGTGAGAAAGTGCCTCTTCATCTCCCTTCTGAACCTCCCCCCCTAACTTTAGACTATGCCCTCTTGTAATTCCTTCCTTTCTAATTTTAAACAGACCCTCATGACTTACCCTATTAATGCCCTTCAAGTATTTAAATGTCTCAATCATATCCCCCGTCCCTTCTGTCCTCAAGAGAGTACATATTGAGCATCTGTAGCCTCTCCTCATAGGGCTTTTCTCTCATGCAACTCAATATCTTGGTTGCTTTCCTCTGTACCACCTCCAATAGCCTGATGTCCTTTTTAAGTATGGATGCCAGAACTGCATGCAGTATTCCAGGTGAGGCTGCACCAACGCCCTGTACAGAGGCAGGATCATATCCTCACTCCTTGAGGTGATTCCCCTTGCTATACACTCCAGCATCCTATTAGCCTTAGCTGCTGCTTTCCTACACAGTACAGAGTGATTCATATGGCCTGTGACTAGCACACCCAGAAATTTCTCCTCAACGGATACCAATAACTGCACACCTCCCAGCTTACAGCTAAATCCAGGATTTCTGTTTCCAAAGTGCATAATCCTGCACTTTTTAGCATTGAAGCCCAGCTGCTAGGTACTTGACCACCTCTCCAAGGTTTCTAGGTCCCTCTGCAGCACTGTCCCCTCATTCAACCCATCCACCACTGCCCACAATTTAGATGTTTATGTTTTAAAAGATGTTCCTCTTGTAGATGGCACTAAGCTCTGTGGCAGGGTAGGCAGTGAGGATGTGGAAAGGGAGTTGCAGAGGGACCTGCAAAGGTTAAAAATGTGTCCCAAGACTGGGCTGTTGAAACTGACCACCAAAAAGTGCAAGATCAGCATGCCCTATACCATTTGTGCCATTGATTGCATTCACACGATGCTCATTGCCTCATTCCCTGGTGGAGTAGGCATACAGGAACCACAGGGCATACCACAGCATGAACATGCAGGCTATGTGTGATGTTGTGGCCATAATTACACATATTTGTGCCAGGTTTCCAAGCTTGAAACATGACTTCTATATACTGAAGAATTCAGGACTGTGGACAGTACTGTGCAACATACCAGATGAACAGGGATGACTCACTGGTGAGTGAACTTGTGGGTGGTGGGGCACTTGGGAAATCTATGTAACTTAGAAACATTGAAACATAGAATTCAGTAGATAAAGACCACTTTGGCCCAACCAATCTCTCAAGTTTTCCTTTCTACTGTGCCACAGCAGCCCTTGCACGATCCCTGGTTGTCCCTACCCTTTGTGTTCCTTCCAAGGTCCCCTTGTATCTGTCCCATGCATGCTTGAATCCTGCAACTGTTTTGCACCTACCACCTCTGTTAGAAGGCCATTCCAGGCTTCCACCACCCTCTCTGTGAAGAAATATTTTTCTCAAATCCCCTCTGAGCCTCCTTCCTATCCAGCTTCATAGCGTGACCTCTTGTCCTTGAGTCTGTCTTTCTGTGGAAAATGCTACCTTTCTGTACTTTATTAATACCTGTTATGTATTTGAATGTTTCTATCATAGCCCCTCTTTCTCTTCTTTCCTCCGGTGGGTACATATGCAGTTTTCTTAGTCTCTCCTCGTAGGACTTTTGATGCAGTCCCTGCACCATTTTGGTTACCCACCTCTGTACTGCCTCCACCCTTTTCCTGTCCTTCTAGAGGTGGGATCTGCAGTACTGGACACAGTAATTGAAGTGTGGTCTTACCAGAGATCTGTACTGGGGCAATACTACCTCCTTCTTCCTACTGGTGATATCCCTCGCTAACAATTTTCTTGTTAAGTCTTATGCCTTAGTCCACTAAGTCATCCTGGACAATAGTTCACACAGTAGGCAAACAGTAACTGTCCCCCTCTCCATAGGTGGCAGTGGATACCCATTACACATGTTCTTGAAGACCCCATTCCACCAGCTACAGACTGAAGTGGAGCAATGGTACAGAGAGGCACATTTCCAGCAAGAGGTGCCATCGAGAGGGTGTTTATCCTGCTGAAGATGTGCTTCAGCTGCCTTGGCAGAATGGGGAAGGGGGACATGGTAGCTCTCAGCCAACAAGGTGTGAAGTGTGTTCACTGCATGCTACAATGCTACACAACATAGCAGTTCAGAAGTACCTACTTGTAGCCCAGGATGTGGACCCACCTCCTGTTGATTAAACTGGTGATGGAGAGGACATCCTTGCTGATAGTGGTGGCTGTACTGGTGGGCATGGCCCAGGATAGTAGGTGGGACATGTAGGACCAGGGTCATGCAGAACTACTTCATGCACAGATGGGGATGTCTCCAGAGGATGAGTGTGATAGGGTGTGCTGGACTCCAATAGAGTGTTGTGCATACATACGTGAAAACTACCAACTGTGATGTGTGCTGGGTCCCCTGTGGTGTGTTTCCTGTGGCACAGGTGTCTTCACTGCTGTGCATCTTTACTCAGGTGTCCACTGTGCTACCTTCCACCCTGTGAATTTTCTATTTATTTCTCCTGTGGCCAAGTGTGGGGCTGGGTTTAGGTGCCAGTGTGGGTGCCACCATGTCCATCCAGTGCACTGCTGGTGCAAGGTCAGGAAACAGGAGGATGGCTCAGGGTAGCTATGGGCCATGCATACCTGCACCACCAGTGTCAGGGCATTAAGGCCTCATCCAAGGACATTGGCTGGCTCCCAAATATAATTGCTCCCTCTGTGCACATGCCATACATGTTGTGGGTCATGCACTGTAGGTGTTTATGGCCAGCACTTCTCTGGCAGTTCCTCTGCTGCTCCAGACCATGGACCTCAGCATACATGCCATGGAGGGACTGTTGCTTAGGGCAGCATGCAGGTGAGCCCATGATGTCCCCTCCAGGGGGTTGTATCACTGCTTGGTGATCTATCCAGTCCATGCACTATCAGTGCCCTGCTGTGTTACTGTGCCTGTCCCATATGGTGGGGTGCCAGTGGCAAGGTCTCCACTGGTGTTCCCTGTGTCTGTACTGGTGACTGTCCATGATGTGGACAGAGGGGCTGTGGGATTCATTGTGTGGCACATATCCTGGGTGTCCAGGGATGTGGGCGTGTGGTTCATGCTTCATGCTATGCTGCAGTGATTGAGTATCTCCTGGCTGTTGAGGGTATCAAGGTAAATGCAGGGTGGGCTACCTGTCTGTGGAGAAGAAGGTGGATGTCAGATTGGCTAGGTGCATGTGGGAACCCAATACCTCTACTATCTATGACTATGTATGTCACGTTCATCACCAGTGCCATCCCTCCCCATAAACTACTGTAAGCATGCTCCAGCACCTAGGGATGGTACCATCACCTGAATGTGCAGGCATTTCAGGGTCCACCATCTATACATTACATACCCACTGCATAGAGAGTGTTGCCATGTGTGCCCCATGCCTCCACCTCATGTAGCAGGGTGTGTAGCATGGTACACTACAATCTTTGCCTGTGTCTTCTAGTTCTCCATGTCCTCAGCCTCATCAGCTGTGGGGGACATACAGTACATCTAGTTAATGGATTAAAGTCCTAATTCAGAGAGATTTAAGACAGACCCTGCTGGTTAATGAAGAAATTAAATCACTACAAGCAAAACCTGTTGAATATAGAACTAAGACAGACGTCGATAATTTCAATAAATTTTACTCCAAAAAGATTAATAAACATGAGCAGGATTTAATAGTCAAAAAATGTACAAAAGTAATGAGAGACATTGGTGATTACAGTAGAAAAGAAGTGTTTGTGTGGGAACAAAGTGATATATCTACTAGCTGAGGCCATTCTAGAACAAGGAAAAGAAACTAGAAAAAGCAAAAATGAGAAAAAGCAATAATATTCAACCACAAAGTGTTACTATTCAGGAAGAAACGATAGTAATATCGGAACAAGACAAGACAACAGAAAACATAACCAGCACTAGTAATTATACTTCCATTGGAATCCCGAAGGTTTTTTAGAACAAGACATTCAGAGGGATGAACAAAGGAAATTGCAATGGACAAAACAAACAAAAAGGCACAATACCAAAAAAACGTGCAGGGGAAGAAGAAATAAACAGACACCAGGGACCCCTGAGGAACAGGGAGAAAGAGATGGACAAACAGAGACCACTGAAATCATTCATCTCATTAATCTAGAATTTCATAGCATTCAAACTTCTGTACTGCTTAAAGGATTCTCATTTGTGCCAACTGTTGGTCCAGACTGGGTTAAAACACGAATCGACATCCACAAACTGATTAGACAGCTTCAGCTCAAATATTTCTTTGGAAAACAACAAAAACTCAGGCAAGTAAACATGGGTTTGGAAGCACAAACAGCTTATGACTTGAGATCTGTTCAAACACAACCCCCCCATCTTGGAAACAGACTTATTAGATCTCTCAACCTACGATGAAACAGAGTGGGAAACATCAACTTGGGACTACAACGTCTTGGATAATATTAATATCTCGGAGCTGTTACAAGAAGTAGAGAGAGAGACAGAAGTTATAAGGGAAACCCCCTTTCAAGAGTCTGATAGCACTGTTAAATTTAAAGCTAAATCTGTATTTTGTCCACAGATTATGAATTCAGCAATAACAGTGTTTGAGAAATGTTTGTTAAATGAAACCTCTAAGATTTTTTCAACCACACCATTCTACTATTCTAAGAATTTAAATAATGTTGAATATAAGGCACTTAAGGATTTGGAAAATCTTAAGGAGGTAGTCTTTAAAAGACTGGACAAAGGAGGGAACATAGTAGTAATGAATAAAGACATATACATGGCTAAATGCTTAGACTTGTTAAGTGATAATGTGAATTACTGGAAACTGAGCAAAGATCCAACTACAAGATTTCAGGCTGAGTTATGCAAACTTCCTGACTGGGGATTAAGGTGTGGATGGATAAAGAAAAATGAATCAGAATTCATAGACAGATTTTCCCATTATACCAACTTTTTACATACTTCCTAAAGTTCATAAAAACTTAAATGCCCCCCCCCCCGGTAGACCGATTATATCAGGAATTGGATCAGTATACATATTGATAGTGTTTTGCAACAAGAAGTTATATCACTTGTATTATACCTTAGAGACAGTATGGACCTTAAAAAACTGGAAGGTAAAATATGGGACACTGACCATTGCTAGTTAACAATAGAAGTCAATAGTCTATATACTTCGATTAAACATAATCAGTATATTTTTAAGGATGACGATTCAGTTTCTAGACACTTTTTGCACTGAAGTATTGACTTTACACTGTCCCATAATTATTTTATATTTAAAGGAGAATTCTACTTGCAAACTTGTGGAACAGCTATGGGGGCAGCCTTTGCTCCCTCACATGCAAATATATTTATGGGAAAGTTTGACGAAAAATACATTTATGATCAGGACAATAACAAATTTAAGCCCCATACAGTATCTTACTTTTGTTTTATTGACGATATTATAATAATTTGGGACGGGGATGAAATATGATTCATGAATTTATAGGGTATCTGAATCAAAATGATATGGGACTAAAATTCACATATCAGCTCCTTAAGACTAACATTAAATTTTTAGACTTAGAGCTTGTTGGTGTTGTGGGAGAAACAATACAGTCAAAAGGGGCAAGAAAAGATACAGCAGAAAAAGCAATTTTGCATGCTACAAGCGCACATCCTAAAAAATAATTTGCTTTTATACCTTATGGAGAACTTCTAAGACTGAAACGTAACTGTACATCAGAAAGTGTATTTTTGGTGCAATCTAAAGAACTAATGAACAGACTTAAATTGAGGGGTTATACATATGAGACATTAAAAATAGCCTATGACAAAGCTATCAAACTTAATAGAGGAGATCTTTTAAAACCAAAAGAAAAACAAAGAGAAATGCATCAGAGACAATCAAATGAAAATAGCCAGAACAATATGGTTACTTTTACAACAGAATTCAGTCCAGTTGCAGGGAGAATTGGTAGTTTGGTACTTATAAAATGGGTAGGCTAAACCAGCCAATCAGAGATCAAGCTCACCATGCATGGAATATGTTCCATGCATGGGTAAAAAAAGGACGTCAATAAAAAGGCTAAAATCAATAATCCTTAGAAAGCTGGCATTTAAAAATGCTGCCATTGTTGCGTCCTCGTTAAAAGTAGTCTCCCCTGCTTATACTACTGCAGTTTACAACCTGATTACAGAGGGTCACGTGATGCAGTGCAGCTAGATGCAGCGTTTTCGCGGAGCTCCCTTTACTCACCAGTATTTTAACTATTTTCAGCCTACAAATTTGATATTTAAAGTTCTATTCTACATTTAGAGTATAGATAACACTCTTCGGTACTTGGCAGCATCTTTTGTTGTGCATATTAATGCTCTTGGAGGCAGATTAAGATGGAAGCAGAGATGAGGCCTGCTGGCATGAAGCACACTCCACCATCTACACTGGAGAAATCTTCAAAAAATCTAAAAACCAGAATTCGGGGCCTGCAGTAAAACCACCCCCTTCCAATACTTCTCCAACTCCTCTTACCAAGGACCGTTTCTTATAAGAGCTAATACCTTTTAAGGAAACATTGGATGATATCTCTGCTGAGCTGAAATCACTAAGTGGAGATCTCAGTGCCCTAACCACCAGAATGGGAGATTTGGAAGCCAGAACTTCCTCCTTGGAGACCTGGAGGGAAAAGATAGACCCAGAAATCATTCACCTCAGACAACAAATCAGTAAACTGCAACTTAAAATGGAGGACTTAGAAGGAAGGAGCCGAAGAAACAACTTGGGAATCCTGGGCCTCCCCGAGTCTGAGGAGGGCCCTGATATTAATCTCTTTCTCCAGAAGTTTCTAAACAAAGTCATTGGGCCTTCCCCTCTTAATCCACAATATTATATTGAATGTGCTCACCGCTCTCTTAGACCAAAACCTGCCGTTGCAGCCCCAAGACCTATCATTATTAAATTTCTAAGCTTCTTGGAAAAACAACATGTATTATCAAAGGCAAGAGAATTACCGGCAATTCTATGGAGTGGTTCCAAGCTGTGTATTACTCAGGATCTTCCCTATGAGACAAGGCAAAAATGCTCAGCGTTCCATTCTACAGTCAGCAAGCTGATCGCAGCAGGCATTCGCTACAAAATGAACTACCCTGCCAAGATACAAGTTGCCATCGATAGTTCTTGGCTCTCCTACGAATCACCAGACAAAGCGGCATCAGATCTCTCAATCAAGTTTCCTAACCTGTTTAAACCAGGCTGAATTGCTGAGGCAGAGCCAAGAAGTTACCTCTTACTACATGCTGCATTATTGGACTCTCACTTTTGGTTTTTGATTCCTCTTTTCTCTCTCGTCTGGACTCTCTGGTGCAGATCTCTCAATCAAGTTGCCTATCCTGTTTAAACCGGGCCAAATCGCTGAGACAGCACCAAGAAGTTACCTCTTGCTACACGCTGCATTTTTGGACTCACCTTTTGTTTTTTCCTTTTCTCTTCTCTCTCGTCTGGATTCTCTGATGGAGGGGGGAATGGCTTTGGAGCGGTCTGTTGGGGGGTTGAATGGGCTCGGTTTGTGCGGTGGTTCATGGGGCCTGCTCGCTGGGGGGGTGGGAACTTGGGGTGTAGAGGCAGTTTCTACATGACATGGGACCGGTGGGACCTTTAGTCCCCCTAGTAACTATTGCTCCCCCAGTTCCTCCTGTGCTTCCCCGGCTCAGGTAATTAGGCTTGCTTAATTTTACAGCAAGTTGGACAGAAGCGGTCACTAGGATATCCTGGGGTATTCATCAGACGTGGTTGGTGGGTTGGGGAGGCTTTTTGAGAAAAGGGATGAGCTGGGCCGATATTAGGCAACGAGGATTGTTGTTGTTATCGTGAATATTTTGGAGGGGGGTTAGCAAGATGTCAGTTTGACCCTGCTTGTGCCCTAACACACTCCTATATTTGGGAACATAATTTTTTACCGCTGACGGTTTTGATGGCGGCGCCCAAAGTTGGCCCCTGGCCGGGGGCTACCCAGATTCTTAGCACTACCATTGGGGTCTCAGGGTTATTATCCCCTACCCTATTTAGTTCGAGACCTATGCGGGTAATGTAGTTTGGTTATCTCTCTTGAGGGTTTAAGGAGTTCAGATGGCAGTTGGGAGGATGGAGGCAGGTGATGAACCAGTCGGTCAGCAATTTGATCAGGGCCTTTTTTCTCATGGCGAAGACTGGAATCCAGGGGAAACTGGTGGGCTCTCATTCTCTAGTGAGTTCTGGTTGTAGCGAACCCAGGTAAGTGGGGCTTTCTCCAAATAACCCTGAGATTTTGGTCAGGTTCTCAACTTTCTCAGTCTTTTTGTAGGCTTATTCTGATTTATCTGTCTGGGGGGGCTCCGCAGGAGGGTCGGCCCTGGTGGGACTGCTAAATGCACCAAGGAGAGGGGAGAGAGCAGCCCAGATGGGGGTTTCTTCAGCCAGAAAGTTCTCAGTACTTATGAGGGAATTACTCTCTACTTATTAGCTGACACTTCCTCAGGGTACCGGTTCACGATTACCTCCCATTACACCCATCTGGTGGTGGCTTTTGGGGCTTTGTTCCCCGACCCAAGCAATATCACTTTCAGTTTTGCTCAGGAAGCAGTCGGGAGAACAGTTGTATATAGTTTCAGGGATGAGGAGGGGGGAAGGGAGGGGAGGGTTCTCTCTTCCTTAGTTCATGATTTGGTAATGGCTGTAATACCATGCCTGAAATTTACACTGCTTCAGTTTTTCTTTACTGGTTTCAGAGGAGGGGGTGGAGGGTGGGATCAGGTTGGTGGTTGGTTTTAGGGGGGGCAGGATGTGCCTTCTAGGGTGGTCTGCTTTTCCATGTTTTCATAATCCATTGCTGCACTGTATATTTGATAATGAGTGTTACAGTGCTTAAAATTGCTACGTGGAATGTAAGAGGTATCAGAGACCTAACTAAAAGGTACCAGGTTTTCAAAAAACTGTGCTTTACTGAATGTCGATATTCTCTTGATGCAAGAAACCCATTTGCTCTCATCAGAAGTCAATGGGCTTCGCCGTCAAGGTTACGCTCAGGTATTTGCCTCAGGGGGGTCGTCCTCTAGTAGGGGGGGTGGCCATTCTGGTTAAGAAGCACATTCCCTTTCTAGCAGAAGAGCTTTTATCGGACCGTGAAGGTAGATTCATTATTGTGAAAGGTTCACTCTACAATGCGAAGATAACATTGGGGCGATTTACGCCCCAGTGGGGGGGGGGGACCCAGACTTCCTCATGACCTTGGTTGAAAAGTTGAGTGGACTCTTACCCTCAATGTTAATAATTGGGGGGGGGGACTGGAATATCGCTCCCTCACAAGATCTGGATAAATCTTATAGACCCCTGAAACCACTCTCCTCTTCACAGCTAGCCTTAAAGAATTTTATGGACCTACTGGGCCTGTGTGACCCTTGGTGCCTACTTAATCCCACAAGACAACTCTTCTCTTATTATTCCCAAGTACACAAGACGTGGTCCAGAACTGACCTAATACTAGTCAGCAGTAACCTTCTGTCGGGAGTACTCCAGTCTGGTATTGAGCCCATAGTTATGTCAGATCACTTGGTGGCTTGGATTTTGGTCTCCCCAAACCCGCAGGTGCAAAGAGACACCGCCTGTAAACTAAACACCCAGCTTTTAAAGGACAAGGGCATAGTCTCCCATATTAGATCCTTAATCACCTCATTTGTTGAGACCAACACAGGTTCAATCGAGAGGTAGGATCTGTTTTGGTGCTCCCTTAAATGCTTCATCAGGGGCAAATTTATTAAACTCGCATCTAGAAGGAAAAAACAGAGGGAGGCCAAGATCATGTTATTGTCGAACCAAATTAGGTTGGCAGAGAATAAGTTATCCTCCTCTTCTTCCCAAGCTGATCTAGAAACCCTAATGAAACTCGGAAATGAGTACTCAGATTGGATAAGAGACAAGGCAGAGTATGCTCTCCTGAAAACATAGGCCTTCTATCTCGATCAAGGGGAGAAATCGGGTAAAATGCTAGCTCTACATTTGAGGGAAATTGAGGGATCGAGATGGATTCTCTCATTATTATCTTCCGATGGTTCCCTTAAAACTTCCCCTAGGGATATTTCACAAATTTTTGAGTCATTTTATAAGGAACTTTATGGCAGTGGTGCCTTCCACCTCTCTCATTCCCTTGTGGACCAGTTTTTGGAGGGCCTGCCTCTTCCTACCCTCCAAACTCACCTAGGAGAAGCTCTGACTACTCCTATCACAGTAACAGAAGTGGAGGAGGTGATCAAGGAATTTGCTCCGGACAAAGCTCCGGGACCTGATGGCTTCCCCTCCAATTTCTATAAAACTTTTGGGAAGGAACTTGCCCCTCTCCTCACAAAATTATTTGAATACATGGTTAATGCTACCACTCTGGACCCTTCCCTGCTGGAAGCCACTATTGTTCTGATACTCAAACCAGACAAATCCCCGAACCAATCCTGCTAGTTACCGCCCAATCTCACTTCTTAATTATGACATTAAAATCCTAACGAAAATCCTATCCCTTAGACTCAAACGGGTCTGGCTTAATTTGTTGAGTCCCGAACAAGTAGGGTTTGTGCAGGGCAGGTCCTCTATAGACCACCTGTGTACTCTCTCACATATTTTTCAAGCCACCCAGGACTCTCAAATCTCTATGGCTCTGATATCATTAGATGCGGAGAAAGCCTTTGATAGTGTCCATTGGGAATTTCTCTGGATTATATTAAAGAGAATGGTCTTACTGGAGGTCTTTATTCTATGGATTAAATCGGTCTACCATTCACCTACTGCCAGAATTTATTGTTACGGGTTTTTTTCTTCTCGATTTTTGCTATTTACAGGCACCCGGCAGGGCTGCCCCTGTCACCTTTCCTGTTTAATCTATATCTGGAGCCTCTCCTTCTCAGTATCAAAAACTCTTCACTGGTCACGGGATGTTTCATTCAGCAGCAGTCTCTGGTTCTCTTGGCCTATGCTGATGATATTCTTTTACACTTGACTAACCCCAAAGTGTCTCTAACACATATACTACACATTATAGCCCAGTTTGGCCAAGTGGCTAATTACAAGTTGAATTTAGCTAAATCAATCATATTTCCACTGAACGTTAACACGCTTCAGGTTAACTTTTCCCAGTTTGGTATGAAATGGGCCCCCTTCTCTCTCAAATATTTAGGCATTTTCCTTACTAAAGACCTTGAACTCTTCAGGAAGCTTAACCTAGACAATCTATTGATTAAAATTCAACAAGACCTTCAGAGATGGCCTGCCCTCCCTTTATCGCTGTGGGGTCGTATTAATATTGTTAAGATGAATGTGTTGCCTCGGGTCTTCTACCCACTTAGCCTAATGAACATTTTCCTGCTGACGTCCTATTTTCATCACTTTCACAGGTCCATTTCCAAGTTTATTTGGCAGGGTAAATAGCCCAGGAAAGCCTTCTTAAAGCTTAATTTACCCAAAGAGAATTTTGGCCACTTTTGTTGACAGATTCTGTGCTAGCAAAACACATTCATAACAAGCCCAGAGTGTCGTTTTCCAAAGGCCAGAATCTAGGCGACAGAATCACTAATAGTCATTTTATTTCATCTGTGACCAAGCATAATAAGATTTAGCTAAGTAATAGACCTAAGGGTCTATATAAATGTGGGCACTGTAATATTTGTGTATTTGCTAGAACAGGAAAAATATTTACAAAAGAAGGACTTAGTTTTGAACTGAAAACTTTTGTTACATGTACCACTCCATTTGTAATATACATCTGCTGGTGTGACTGTTTATGTTATTATATAGGTATGACTACTACTGTAGGCCTGTAAAAGTCAGAATCCAGGAACATGTTCATGCCATTATAAATGGAAAATGTAACAATGCGCTTGGATTCCATTTTTTGCATTTTCATAATGGTAAGCCAGACTGTCTGAAGTTCACTGTCCTAGAGCACATCACCAGGCATCCAAGGGGAGGGAATAGAGCAAACATGTTGGTGCAAAGGGAAACAAGATGAATATTAATTTTGGATACTGTCATACCCCTTGTACTCAATGAGGATGTTGATTTCTTCCCATATTTATAACTATACAGTTTACCTTAGACCTTATTATCCTTTTTCTCTTCTCCCTCTAGGAAGTCATTGATTTGGCCAGCATGAATACTCAGATATGGGCCATCGTGTTTTTCCCATGAAGCACTGATGAGTTTCAGTTTTACTTTGGATCAATAAATGATCTCCTTGATGAGGGAGAACCTGACTGGAACATCAACTTTATTATACAAATCCTAAACGTTTATTCTGATTCTTGGACTTAGATGTCTGGATATACATGATGTTATTGATCAGACTCCCTTTAGGCCTAATAATGTCTCATCTCCCATTATTCAGTCCAGTAAATATAAAAAGAAAGGAATGGAAAAAGGAAAAAATAAAGAAAGATGGGTAGTCATATTGAGTAATAATAATTTGGAAACACAGAGGCCTGAGTTTTTATTCAGATTGCATGAGAGAAAGATCTTTGATTGATTGAACCTCATTTATGTGTTTCTTCGTGGGAAATGAGAATCAAATTTTAAATGTATTGGGGCCTTTGTTTTGTGTTCTTCTGTTTTTTTCTTTTTTCCATTGTTTTACCTCCTTCTTTCTTTTTTCATCCCCTTCCCCCATAATTTTTTTGTATATATTATACTCTGAAAAAGCTATACTCAAGTAGATTTCCACCTGAACTGAAACAGTGATCTTTTCCACTCAGTGATGACCTTCTATAGGTATCATTGTGAAAGCTTATATGTATACCTTGATTCCATTTTGTTCAAGTGGAACTCCACTTAAACTGGAATACTGACATTTTGCCAATAATGATGACCTTTTATAAGCACTACTTTAAAAGCTTAAATAGAGTAACAATGTAAATATAAATTCTTTAAGTTAAGATTGTGGGGCCAGATATTCAAACTGCGCCCAAAAGTGCGCAACAGCAGGGAACAAGCATAAGTCCACTGTGCCCATGTGCAAGAAGCGCGATATTCAAAAACTGCGCAGGCCAAGATGTGCCTGCGGCACATGACTGAATATCACACCACCTGCGCCATAGCGCAACCAGGGATGTGCAGTTGTGCATTTCAGATGCACCATAGCGCAACAAGGGATGCTCAGTGGAGCAGTCCAGATGCACCATAGCGCAACCAGGGATGCCCGGGGAGCAGGGCAGCAATGCAACAGCACAACCAGGGATGCAGGAGCCCACCACCCATGCCACAGATGGGCAGAGGAGCACACAGCAGAACAGACATTGTCCACCACACCCCATGCACTGCACAACCGGGGGAGAGCTGGAATAACCACTGGCCCATGGATACCAGCAACCAACCCACAGCCGGGGCATGGTGCCCCAGCACACCCCCTGGCAAGCTGTGACTGGCACACAAG
This sequence comes from Neoceratodus forsteri, assembly GCA_016271365.2. Taxonomy (NCBI): domain Eukaryota; kingdom Metazoa; phylum Chordata; order Ceratodontiformes; family Ceratodontidae; genus Neoceratodus; species Neoceratodus forsteri. The sequence goes on along the minus strand of CM057449.1, from coordinate 1,174,607,019 downwards.
GAGGGCCGACCACCCCGTGCCACACCATCCCACCAATGCAGAGCACACCCTGCACTATGATCACCATACACCCTTCCCAGGAGTAGCGCCCAACAGTGCAGGACACCCCATGCATGCCACCACCCCCACTGTGACAATGCAACCCTGTGCACCACGTAGCCATGAAAGGCAGCCCCACCATGTGCACCCTGCAGTGGGTGGCAGCAGACAGCAATGCAACAACAGCATACACAGTGCCACCCTGCACGTTCCCCCCGAGGTACAGCTGAGAGACCGACCATGCGACGGCACAGGAGGTACCCCCCCTTGCGACAGGGCATGTCCCAGACCCCACCACCAGCTGTACAGCACCCTGCATACCCTCCCAAGGACACATCCTGTCCCAGCACTGGCCAGAACAGCCAGCACAGACACACACACAGTGTTGCATGGAAGCATGCGCCACACAGGATGCAACACAGTGCATGGACAAACACCCACCGATACCCAAGAGCACACCAACATAGGGACACAGTAGCGGGTCAACCAAGCCACTGGCGTGTGGCCACGGCTGCCGTGTACACACATCCAGCAGCCCTACATGGCACAGGTGTGCCAGCCACCCTGCGCAGGCACCATGAAGCTGTATGCCACCAGCATGCAGCCAGAGCACAAGTGACAGACACTGGAGCACATCCCCTGCAACAGACACAAACTACAGCATGGAGGAGGGACAACAACAGTGGAGGCCACAGTGCCACCGGAGGCAGACATGCACCATATTGGTGATGGGAGGCAACCTGGCACTGTGCTGGGTACAGTGGTTGTCCAGCATGGACAGCCACCACTGACATGCCAGCAGACTGTGCATATCACAGACATGCAAGGGTGTCAGCTGCACCGGCCATGAACGATCTGATAGGGGTACCATGCACACAGTGCATGCACCGTGGACCACTGCACACAGGCATCCAGTGCACAGAGAACAACACACAAACCACAGACAGTGACTGATCCCCTGCCCACACCATAGGTGGTTCCTTTCCAGACACACACACGCCCATGTGTGCACCACCCCTGACGCCATGCACACCACTGCAGCTGAGCACCTGTAGCCCACGGCAAATCAGAGACCACCACAGTTGTCATAACAAAACAAATGTATTAAAAACAGGTAATCGAAACAACTATTTACAGTTATGTACAAGGGGGGGAAGGGCCACATACCAGGTGGAGGTGGGTAAGGGGCAAGGGTGAACATATAGGAGAGGGAAGAAGGGGTGTGAGGGTGGGTCTGGGGGAGGTGTTTTCAGGGACATGGATGGGCTATCATCTGCCCTGCTCATCCTCCATGTGGCGCTGATGTGTCCTACGCCTCCTCACCCCATGTCGGTCCATCCTTTGGAGGAGCTCCAGGGTTGCCCTCACCACCTGTAACAGCTCCTGCAGTCCCCTCTTGATGGCCTGAAGTCACTGTCCACCTAGGATGAGGAAGCAGAGTCAATACATGTGACTGTCCAGCCCCCTGCAGCTCACCCATTGTGCATGGCATACAGCCATGTGCCACACCCCTGTGATGGTGTGCGCACCACCCACAGTGACCATGTCCACAAGACCTGCCTACCCAGGCACCCACAGCCAAGCGGATAACTGCACACACCCATCGCTTCATGTCCTGCACAGCACCACCGCGGGTCAGTATTAAGAATTGGCTATGCGTTGTGGAAGGAGTGGCACAGCCATGTACCCGGTGCATGCATGGACCACCATTGATGCACTCCCAGACATGCAGTGCCACTGGACAGTGCTGACTATAACAAGTTGTGTGCATGGCAGTGGTGTCAATGGATGGTGGCTGTACCCCGCTGCCCACCCTGTTACACAGCATGCAAAAGTAATCATGGGTTTAAGGCACTCACCATCATCAGGCTGGTCCCTGCGCCTCTGCGGACCTTCACCCCTCCTGGCCTGCTGATCCTCCTGGTGGTGCCTCCTCTCCCTCACCAGCCTGCACTCTTCTGGGCCTAAGGTGCTAACATGGAGAGAGGAACATCAGTACAATCTGGTAGCAAAGTCCCCCCAACCCCATGTGTGTGCAATCCCATGCAGCCATACCCCTCCACCCCCCACCCCGATACCACCACCACGGCCAACACTGACAGCCCCCATGTGTGAGACACATGCAACTGTGATACCCGTATGGATGATAACAGTGTATGGATAGGGCACCTACCTGGCCATGGCACCGTGCCCCTCCTGGCACATCCCCGCAGGGGGGCAAGCATGTCCAGGTCTCTGCACCTGAGATCCCAGTTCTGGTGGTGACACTGCTCTGCCGTGTGCCCAATACCCATGGCCTCCTCCAGTGCATCAGCCACCTCCTGCCAAACTGCACTCCTGGCCCTGTCCAGGGGTGCATCACCATATAGAGCCCCAGCATGGCGCTCTACAATGGCCACCAGATTCGCCAGTTCAACCTGGCTCCACATAGCAGCCCTTCTCCGTGCCATCTCAGCAGACAGTTGGAGTCAAAATGGCGCTCGGCAGTGCGGTCCTGCCACGTGCAGATGCTGCGCGGTACAATGATGCCATTCCCTATCGTGCTGTCACCGAACAGCATGATAGTGGTGCACCCATGCTGGATGCATGGCACCTAGGAGGCAAAGGTCAGGCACAGGGTCAAGGGTCTCTCACACATGGACAGCCACAGCGCGATTGGAACCCAATGCATGTAGCATGATTGGGTGCCTATGTGCCACCTTCTGTAGCGGTCTACAACGCTGTGGCACCAGTGCACCTATGGCGCACCAGTGCCACAGCACCATCTATATGAACAGTGCAGTAGCACCACTGGCACAACGGTGGACGTGCCCTGCATTGCCTCCCACACACAGCACATCAGTAGCGTGGCTGGCGTCTGTGTCATCACCCCAGGCATGCGCAGTTCAGTGTGTACTGCGCATGTCACAGAACTGTGTCCTTGGCTGAGCACGTTCAACACAATTGCGCAAAGTGCAACAGCATGATATTCAGCCGGCATATGCAAATCAGCTAAACAGCCATTCAATGGCGCAGACACTGCATTTGCATCCACTTAAAAATGCGCCTCGCCTCATTTGCATGCGTTTCGCTATAAAAATGTGACATTGGGCTGCAATGTCCATAGTCGGTTACTGCAGTCTATTGTGGTGAGTTGCATGCTGTTTGGGAGTGTGGACTGTGGTGTGTGGGACATGCATGGGACTGCACAGTCACAGGTAACACCTGTCATTCTCACAGGATGAATAATGACTGATCATGAAGTGGAGGAAGAGGAACAGAGACGTGGGTGGAAGAGGAGGCCTAACTTCACCAAGGCAGAAACAGATGCCCTGTTTGAGGCCTACCTCGACCAGGAACCACTGCTCAGCGGATGCCAGGGAACACCACAGGCCCGTGCTGCCGCATGGGAAGAGGTGGCACGTGCCGTCAACCTGCATGGCAGCCACCAGCGGTCCGTGCAGGAGTGCAAAAAGAAGATGGGCACGGACAGGTGAAGGATTAAGGAGAAGGTGGCTGCCATTAGGGCAGCGTGGTCTGCAACCGGTGGGGGACAGACAGACGTGCAATGCCTGACCCCACAAGAAGAGCGGGTTGCTGGCAGCATACAGCGTTGTGCCATCGACACATCGCTGCCCTAGCCACTGCCACTAATATCCGATTGGGCATCTTACATCGGTATAAACACTGCCTCCCTCCGAAGGCTCTTCGACTCGCAGTCACCTCCTCTATCCTGTCCCTAGTGGACTATGGACTGCCGGTGTATGGTGCTGCTGATCAGACCGCACTCCATAAAATTCGCACTACTCTGAATAAGGCCTGCAGGTTAATTACTGGAGCACCTAGGCTGACACACACCTGTCTACTGTACGCTAAAGCGCTGGTACTTGATCTTGATGAGCACCTCAAATATCTGACCTGTACCTTTACAAAAAAGACCCTCCTTGGGCTATCCCCACCAGGATTGACCACCACCATGCGCCGCTCTGTCCCACTAGTTCATACTCGGACCTCTGGGAAAACCTGTCTTGTTATCCCTAGAGCTAGGACCTCTCACGGCCAAAGAGCCTTCAGCTTTAGGGCCCCCTCCTGGTTCAACACACTGCCCCCCTCCATCTCCGAAGCTCCAACTATATCGTGCTTCAAAACTTCCTTACGTAACCACCTTATTAACACCCGATGCTGTAATTGCCACTAGTCAAAGCCGTACTCAATACTTATGACAAAGCTTATTACTAAGCTGCTAAGGACAACATAACTCTGGTATTGTTTGCATCCATCCTACCCGTACCAGCTTGTTTGTATCTATGTCTTAATTTACTGTTATACTTATGTGTTGTACTGTTATACTGTGTATTTTCATTTGTCTTACTGTGACAAGGTACCTTTGTAAATGAGCCTATGGCTCAAAGGTTTTCCAAACTGCTGTTTAAATAAAATAAATAAAAAAATCGAGGGTGTTCCGGGTGGTGGATTCCAGATGGGTGGTAGCCCATCACTGCAAGGTAGGTCCTGGTCTGTCAATGGGGGGGACAGGGTAGGTCACATACATTAATGCTACTGTTTTTCCCTTACAGCTCCTGAGCATCTACATGGGTCAGCGGTGGTGGGCTTGTCCACTGAGGGCGGTAGCATGGAGATGGAGGAGGGCCCATCCACCTCCACAGGCATACAAAGGTCAGGGTGACAGTGGGCCTGCCTGGATGTCCAGAATGATGTTGGTGGAGCAGGTGCGGAGGAGGCCCTGCCCGTGTCCATGGATACCAGCATGCTGATACTCGGGCTGGTGCCGGATCCGTCACTGATGATGATGGAGCTAACGTCATGGGCAGTGATACGTGTGGGCCACAGGATGGCCACACAGCAGGTGACATCACGGGCATGGCCGTGGGTGGTGCCACCGTGGAGGCCTGCATGACATCACAGTCCCAGCCTGTGCCTGTCTGCACCAGTGAGGCAGCATTGGTGTGTGTCCAGGACAGTGGGACTGTCGCAGCCACTGTGGCAGCACCATTGAGCCCTGGAGAGCGGCAGCCGGAGAGGCAGTGTCAGCAGTCGGCCAAAGGCCATAGGGGTACAGTGTCAGGGGGCGGCGTCAGTACACCGCCTGTGGACATGCCCAGGCCTGGCCCTGGTGTGCAGCACCCACCCTCAAGGGGTGCTGACCATCAGGGCCGTAAACACCATGAGAGACAGCATGCCAATCAGGCAGATGACCTCTTAGATGAGCACACCCACATACTCTAAGCATCAGTCAATCTGCAGGTGCGGCTTGTGACGGCGGTGGATGTACTCAATGCAGCTCTGCACCAGGCAGAGGAGTGGCACAGCAGAGACACCGCTTTGCTCCTGGCAGGGTTGGACCGGTTGTGGGAGGATGTGACCGCTACCATTGACAGGCAGACACAGGCAATCACAGCTGTCATGGCCACAATGGGCACACAGTTATTTGCCTATGCGTTGCAGACACAGCGTAGTGCAATGTCCACCCTCCATTCCCGGCGTCATGCAACACCCTCCTTGTCAACACCGGGTTCAGCTGTGGGCATCCCGAGCACGCCTGGAGCAGGCATGTTCGGTGTGCTGCAGACCCCTGCACGAGCACAGTCGCGTTCACCTAGTGGAACCTATGGGGACCATCGGTGCCACCCCATGAGGCCATTGGTCAGCCTGTCACTGCTGGCGGGTCTCAGCGGGCCCCCTAATGCATCCATGGCAGCCGTGGCACTGTGGCGTGTGACTGACCCATCTCCTAGCATGGCTACTGTCTGATGCTGCCCTGTGTGCATTGTGTTGTTCAGCATGTAATGCATGGGTGGGGTACCCAGCCCTGTACGCACGCACACGTTCCATCTGCACACCCTCCCAGCTGCTGTCCGCTGTGGCATGTGCATGATGATGCCTGCATTGTGCTGTCTGCCACTGTGCAATGGTGCCCAGCGTCTGACACATGCACAACGACAGGCACTGGGCGTGGTGGTCTGTGGACTTGTGTGTGGCTAGGGGTGGTGGTCGGGGTTGGTGAGCCTCCTACCCTTTGTGCATGTCTTGTGAGGTGTGTCTGTGTGTGACCGCATGCCGTGTTAGACCTTGCCTATCCCTGGTGGCGTATGCGGTTCCATGCTTGGCCAATTTCCTTAACGACATGCACCCCTGGTGTTTGTCCATGCGTGTTTGTGGGTTTTGCCTTTGCCACTGGTGGTTGCACATGGCCCCATGACTTACCTGGGTTGGCTGAAGTGCTCCTCTGTGATGGTGTCCCGCTGCAGCTGTGCCATCTGGATCAGTTGGGGGTCTCTTCACCCAAGGGGTGGCTGCTCATCACCATCTTCACCAGCGTCCTCATCGTCCCCATCACTGTTCCCCTCTTCGACCTGTACGGCTATCCTACAGTTGTTGGCCATGTTGTGCAGGATGCAACAGGCTAGGAATAGCCTGCAGGCTTTTGAGGGGCTGTACTGTAGGGCACCACCAGACGTGTCCAGGCAACGGAAACGTGCCTTCAGCATCCCGAACACCCGCTCGATGACATTCCGTGTGGTGGCATGTGCCTCACTGTAGCGTTGCTGCGATGGGGTCACGGGCTGCCAGTATGGTGTGAGCAGCCAGGGACAGAGTGTGTATCCACTGTCACCTGTGTGTAAAGGGTGGAAGTTAGTTTGGTGATCAGCGTCGCCCTGCCTTGGGCCATCTAGACCAATACCCATGTCACCTCTGACTATGCCCCTCCCAAGCTCCATGTCTTTCTGTGTGGTTTGCATACTCACCCACTAAGTTGCCAGTGGGGATGTCCCCACTCTTGAATCTGTGGCACAGTGCTGACTGGTGCCAGATGAAGGCATCATGTGCTCACCCAGGGTGTGTGGCACAGACATTGATTATGCGCCCCCTGGCATCTCACACCACCTGGCAGTTGATGCTTGCATACCCCTTCCAATTCATGTATGCGGCCCCTTCGGGGCCAGGTGGTGTGCGGATGGCCACATGCAGTCTATTGCCCCGAGCATGCCAGGCATACGTGCTACCTTGAGGAACTCCTGTATGTTTGCTGTGTGCTCTGCCGGTGTGCTGGGGAAATGGATGTACTCCGCAGCATGTGGCAGCAGTGCACTGAGGAATTGGTGAGGTGGTGTGATGCGGCCAACTGGGTTATGCCTGTCGTGTCCCCTGTTGGTCTCAGGAAGGTACCCATGGTGAGCAGGCACATGCAAGCTGTCACTTTGGTCTCCACTGACAGAGCATGGCTCCATCGTGTGGGTGCCTGCATCACATCACTGCACAGCTCACAGAGCTGCCTCAGTATTGCCCGGTTCAGGTGGTACTGGCCCATGATCTCGCTATCGGTGTACAGCTCGAAGCTGGTGCGGGCTTGGTACTGCCTGTTGGGGCATACCACCGATGGGCCCTTCCACGGCTGCACCCCCCTGCTGCCTGCCTTCTCACCCCCCTCATAACTGCCTCCATCTGGATGGTGGCACTGGCCATGTCCCTGGCTTGTGTTCCCTTCCCCGGCAGTTTCTGTGTTCCCCCCGCTGTCCTTGCTGCTACTTCCCCTGCACCGGGAACACCTTCCTGTTATGGCCTCAGTGCTGTGTGGCACTTACCCCTTTTGCACTGCCCTGTGGCAGTGGCTCCCCATACCGTCCCTGTTCCTGGGGGTTCCAGGTGCTCTGTCTCTGTCCTGCCCTGTGTGTGTGTTGCCTGTGTGGCTGCCTATGGTTCAGCAACATGTGGCTTCCCTGTAGCATTCTTGCACCTCTCTCTTGTTCCTTTTTATTTTGGCTCATTTCCGCTATCGTGCAACTTCCGCTTGCTCCCCTATTGCGCATGGCGCATGTTGCTGAATATCGCACTGTGCCATTTATGCATGGCTCCTCCCCCTTCAGTTGTGCTTGCATTCATTATCATTGCACTCTTGCGCAGTGTGATTTGGGGTGCGCATCTGCCTCCCACTGAATATCGCAGAATGGCGCATTTTCAGACTTGCGCTGGCGCATCCCTATTGCGCATGGTGCAGCCCTTTTGAATATCTGGGCCGTGATGTCTAATTATTAGTGCATTCCCACTATTTGTGTACATTTGAGAGGTTCAGAGTATAATTGAGGGAACAAAACTAGAAATAGTTATTTCTCTTTCTTTTGAAACTTAAAGGAATATTTTTTTAATTTTTGATTTTCTCCCTTTCTTCTCCCTTTCACTCCCTCTATCTTGTCCTGTTTTCCTCTCCTTAAAAATGCTGACAAAAAATGTATAATGTTATGCCCTGATCTAGATATGAATACATGTAACCTGTTTTCAAGTATCTCTGTTTATTTTTAATGCATGAAAGATGTTGCATGCTTAAAATAATTATTCTGCTTCCTTATTTGACTATGTATATTAAAATAAATACTTTGATATGGAAGGTTTTACAATGGCTATGTAACTTTTATTTATTTATTTATTTATCAAGTCTAGGATTACAAATACCTTTGAGCTATGGCTCTTTTACAAAGATTCCACGTCAGAGAAATACAAATTATGGGGAACATCAAGACAGGCATTACAACAATGTGGACATTGCAAACAGAGTACAGATTAATACAGTTCAAGGGTAGCATTGTAACAAGGCAGCCAGCGGCATTTGGCAGAGAAAATAGACAAGAGATAAGAAGTGCCAGAGTCATAGGGAGAGGGAAGAGGGTGGGGGGGGAAGGAATGTAGGAAGGGTGGCGAGAGGGTGAAAAGTGCAGCATTGGGTATACCAAGATTTGAGGGTAGAATCCAGTGGGGGGGGCAATTAGAGCAGAAAGGGAAGTGGAGAAACAAGGTTAAGTTGGGCAGTCACAGGAGCTGTTGGTAGTGAGATAGTCCCGGAGCCTAGTTTTAAACATACCAATAGTTGGGGCAGAGGAGATGGTTGGGCTGAGGCCATTGAACCAAAGTGGTGCTTGATAAGCAAAAGAGCGTTGTCCCTGTGAAGTGTGACAGTGGGGAACTTTCAGTAGCTGTAGCGTGGATCTCCTAAGGCGCCATTTGTTAATTCGGTGTTGTAACAGAGTTGAGACCCCAGAAGGTGCAAGGCCAAGGTAGATTTTTTTCACCATGGAGCAGGTGAGAAACTTTATGCGCGGTTTGATACTTGGAGCCAGCCGGTCTGAGTGTACAGGTCACATGTGTGGATGAGACGGTGAGCACCAGTGATGAGCCGACATGCTTTACTTAAGGTAATTGAGAGGCATCTAAGGGTTGTGGTTGTGGCCCGAGCCATAAATGATGAGACCATAGTCTATTACAGAGATCACAGAGCTCAGGACTGCAAACTTCAAAGCTTCTGGCATGAGGTGTGGTCTGTGTTTGTAGAGGAGACCAAGCCGTGTATTAGCAGCTCTAGCTACATTATCTACATGAAGTCCATAGGAGAGATTAGGGTCAAGCTGTATCCCTAAGTATTTGAAGGACCCCACCTGATCTAGAGTGTTCCCCTGGGTGGTGGAGATAGCCAAGTGGTGTAGCTTGTGTGGGTTATGAGAGCTGCAGAAGAGCATAGATTTGGTTTTCTTGTCATTGAGGACCAGTTTATGATTAAGAAACCATGTCTCTACAGAACTGAAACCAAGTTGAAGGTTGTGTTGAAGAGTTGCAGGATCTTTGTGAGTGGAGAATACAACAGCATCATCGGCATATAGTATGATTTGCTCAGAGCAGTGGTAAGGAGGGAGTTTAAGAAAAGCTAAAAGGAGGGTCCCAGTATGGATCCCTGTGGGACACCCAAGCTAACAGGCAGGGTGTTAGAAAGAGCGTCAGCAATTTTTACTCTCTGTGACCAGTTTTCTAAGTAGCTTTTAAACCAGAGAGAAGAGTCAGGTGATAGCCCGGCATTCAGTAGTTGGTGTATTAATAATCCATGGTGTACTGTATCAAAGGCCTTGGAGAGGTCGATGAAAACGGCCCCTGTGAGAAGGCCATTGTCAAGGGATTTGTGCAAAGCTCCAGTGAACTCAAGAAGGGCTGTGGTGGTGCTGTGACCTTTCTGGAAGCTGTGTTGTTGTGGCCAAGGTATATTGTATTTATCCAAGTGGTCAGTAAGTTGATCAGCCACGATGCGCTCAAGTGCCTTAGATAGTGGGGGCAGTATGGAGATAGGGCGATAATTTGAGTGAATCATCTTGTCCCCACTTTTATGGATGGGTGTCATGGTGGCTGTTTTCCATAGGTCCAGGAATTTTCCACAGTTGAGAGAGAGGGTTTAGGATTGTTGTTAATGGATGAATTACCTCATCGAGGGTGAGCAAAAGAAGCTTAAGGTCCAGGGTGTCGCTACTAGATCTAGATTTAGAGATAGCTGTAGTAATATAACGGTGAGCTTCATTCAGCCTTACCTTCCTGAAGTAGAAGAGGGGATGGTTAGACTGAGGGACTGAGGTATTTGGGGAGTAGGCCCTGTTTTCGAAAAAGTCATGGGGTAGAACAGCACTAAGGTCCGAAAAAGCCGTGTTAAAGATGTTTGCGATCACCTTGAGGTCAAGAGTTGAGGATCCATCAACCATTAACGTGGCCGGAGAGGTTTTTGTCTGCTTCCCCTGTCACATCCTTGATATTGTCCCAGAAAGCATGACCATTTCCCCATGTATTGGTGAGAGCATCTTTGTAATAGGTGGATTTCATTGGCCGTATGGCTTTTGTGCAGGCATTTCGTGCTTGTTTGTAATTTTGGATGTCCAGTTGTTTGCCAGTGGCCCTGGCAACTGCCAGAGGTGATCTCTTAGTTTCAGTAGTGAGAGAAGCGCCGCGGTGACCCATGGGTTAGAGGGAGATTTTGTTTTGCGCCTTTTAGCAGGAGCAAAGAGGTCGCAGGCTTTGTTGAAAATTGAGATGACGTGATCAAGAGCCAAGTTAACATCTGTTGCTTCATAGATGGGTAGCCAGTCTTGTAGAAGCAGGTGTTGTTTGAGATGTGGAAGTTTTCCACAAGGAAGGACTCTGCTAGTGATAATTTTGGGAGGGGGCTTAAGGAATTTGTTAGACCATGCACACATGACTGGGGAGTGGTCACTGAGTGAGTCTGGGAGAATGGTCGTACAAGAAATCCTTGTGGGGTGAGTGGTGAGGACTCAATCCAAGAGGGTACTGGTGCCAGTCTTGTAGTTAATCCTAGTAGGGGAGTTTACCATTTGTGTGAGGTTAGCAGCTGAGATGGAGTCTTTATAGGCACTGGCACTCGATGCTAACCAGTTTATGTTGAAATCCCCTAGTAGAATAAGTTCAGTTTCAGGAGGAGGTGAGTTGATAAAGTTTAGGACATCGTTGAATCCATGTTTAGGGTCCCTGGGTGGGATATATACGGAGACAATAGTCAGAGCTTTATGGTTGGGACCTAGCATGATTTTTATTGGCAGAATCTGGGCTGAGGCAGAAAGTGATGGAGTTGCTACAGGGTGCCAAGACAGGGAGTCTTTGATATAGATTGCGCAACCACCGCCTTTTTTGGATATCCGGTCCAGCCTGTGAACATTGCAGCCCTGTATTGTTACTGCTGAGTCAGGAACTTTAGGTGTCAGCCAAGTTTCCACCACTGCAAGGATGTCAGGGTTGTGTTGGCATATGAAGGCTTGGAGTGCATCCAGCTTTGGTAGTAGGCTGCAGATATTAATGGTTGCAAGGATAAGGGCACCTGGAGTCTGTGTGTGGCCTGAGCTTCTAGGGCCAGGATTGGGATGGACGCTGCCTGAGATGAGAAGGAGGAGGAGCAGGAGTTTTAAGGAGCAGAGTCGCAGCTCTTTGAGAGATAGTTTTGATTGTTGTTTCCTGGAGTAGAAGTTGCAAGGTTCCAGGCGGTGTCCCATATGGACTGCAAGGTGGTACAGTGTAGAGAGCTGGCCACACTTGTTGAGAATAGTGGTCATGTTAAGTAACCAGGAATATCCAAACAGTGCACCAAGCACAAGTCTCGAGTGGAAGTGGAGAGTTCCCTTGGAGTTGCAGTGGAAACCAGAGTAGAGGGTGGCGGGGGTGGGGTGGGGGTGGGGGTGGCTAGGACCAGGGAGAGAGAAGAGGGGGGCCAGGGCAAGGAGGAGGAGGAGAGGCGAGAGAAAGGCAGAGAGAGCCCACATGGCTTACGTACTAGATAAAGAGATAGAGATATAGCCCTCTAGTGGTGAGAGGATATAATCTGCTAATGGAAAAGTCAACTGTCAAAAAAAAAAAAAAAAAAAAGTCTATAAATTCATGTGCTTAAAAAACTAAAAAACTTTTTCACTTTGGACAATGGTAGTAAGTACACTTATGTGTGTGTGTCACTTTAAGTTTGATTGTATAAATGTTGCGCCTGGTGTTAATCACTCTTTGAGATTTGCCCCCATTAGAAGGCCTGCTGTTGGGCCGAGGCACTAGGGGCTTGTTGGTTTGTTTTTCCAGGTTCTCATGTCAATAAACTAAGAATTTTGCCTTTTGGAAAAAGCAACCACGAGTGCAGAGTTGTCTTCCTTAATTAGTACATCTAGTTAACTGTGGACCATGGGAATGCTCAATCAGCTCCAGGGGCAGATTCCATGCCTGTAAAAACCCATCAGCATGTTAAGCCCCTTGTCCTCTCTACTGACCACATGCTGGCTGATGATGTTGGCCAAAGTGCTCTCCACCTCTGTGAGCTCCGGCCTCTGCTGGCCTGCCTGTACCCTTTGCCAGCTGTGACCATGGCGCTGTGCCATCTTCCACTTCACCATCTCCACAGAACGTGTTATTTGTGCATGAGTGTTCCCTGCCACATTCACTGTATCCTTTATGCCCATCCATAACAGCTGTTTGTTAATAGATGCCCCCTTTCATGTCCCAGAGCCATACATGGTAGAAAAGTTTGCCTTTACCTGTACTGCCAGTATGACTGTTTCCTCAGCCATTCAGTTCAGTGTCTGTGGCCTGGACCATTGACCACTGATGCCACAGCTGCCAGCACCCCCTCCCATGGATGTGCCATATCCAACCCCAGTCCCCCTCCTGTGACCAGTGGTGCTGTGATTGTGGTGTTCCTGCTGTTTTCTGTATGGCATTGCACCACACATATTGTATCATCAGGTTGATATTTACAAATAGCATTCTGTAGGATGTGGCCACTGCCTTACATGGCAAAGCCATTGGGCAGTCTGTGAGCATGAACAGCCCCATGCAGATGTCTGGGTGTGCCCCTTTACACCCCTCTGCAGTGCACCCCACACCTGTCAGTCATGCCTCCAGCCTCTGTGGATCACTCCATATGTGTGAATAGTGTACATCACACAGTCGCACACATGCATTATGTGTGAGGTCCATGGGTTCCGAACCTTTCAGTGGCTCAGACCCTAACACTGTAACACATAGTTAATGTACCATTTCTTCTGCTGGTTTGGGCTTCAGAGATTGCAGCTCAGGGGTTTGACTGATAGAGAAGTTTGACTGATTACATCTTTTCTCACTCCAACTGCTATTCTTATTTTGTGATTAATTGTTTTTGTGAGCTGATGTAGGAAAATGGCATTGCATGAATGGCCTGGCCATTCTTTTCAGTTTTATACCCAGGGGTCGGGACGTTTCCCTTATCATGGTTACTGGCACTGCTTATGTTGGGGGGTGGGGCTACCTCACTGATTATAGTTGCTAGGAGTTAAATGTTCAGATCCTTGTGATATCTTAAGATTAGCATTCTGTTTGGAATGTTGAGGTGAATTACAGAATGGGAGGTCCTTTCCAAGTCTCTCATTGCTGCTCATCATATTGTTATTAATAAAGTCTCAGCTTTGCTATGTGGATTCAAAATATTGTGGTTGTTTCCCATTCAACAGTGTAACAAGCACAGCTGGATGTCTGATATAGTAGTTAATTCTCATATTCTGTACCATGTGTGTCCAATCCATGTAAAGAACTTTTGACTGAAAAGTCTTCAAAAACAAATACTCTCTCACCACACCACACCAAGTGTTCCTCTCCCTTGTCAACTTGAGAATTTCTTATTTTATGGAGAAGCATGTGAAGTTCGCTACTATAGGTTGGGATTTTGAGCTTGACTGAGGTCAGCTTGTAAGGGACCTGTGTGCAGTTCAGTTTCAAGTGGCCATGGCCACTGAAAACTGATAATTTCTGTGAAGAAATGCTGGAGAAATTGTACCATAATTTGACCTTCTGCCCCCTCTGTGACCCCCACTATCCTCAAATTATACTCTCTCCACCTATTCTCTAAGTCATCAATTTTCTGTGACAAATATTTGATATGTTCAGGTAGCTTTAGTGTTTTCCTTCTAAATGAAAGATTGTGTCTTCTCAGACTGATATATGGGGCTCAATTTTCAAAGCCATGAGAATGCTGCAGGCCCCTGTTGCACTGACCGTATGGCATTGTCCCCGCAGGTGATCAGGATTTTCAACCATGTGTGCCAAATGCCACAAGTTAGATCAGCATTTTCCTGGTCTAACTTGTGGCATTTGCGGGACCCTTTCTACAGGGCTTGCATCAAATATTTGGTGCAAGCTGGCATAAACTGAAGAAAATGTCACAACTGTGCCTGACAATAGAAAATTGGGTACAGTTGCGGCAAAGGAGTTTGGTGCAGCTGCACCAAAAAAAAGGCTTCAATGCAGGGCTCGATGCAAGCCCTGCTTCAGCTTTTGAAAACTGATCCCACAGTTTTCAGTGACTTCCACTCTACACAAGGTTTCTGCTACTTCAACCTTTGATTTAGACACAGTGGGCCAAATGTTAAAAGATCAAAATTTAGTGCAAAGAGTCTGTGCCAAAAGGATTCGATGATGCAAGTGACACTTTGCACCAAATTTTGCGGCAGTCCCAATTTTCAAATGAAGGCTCTGTCAAAATTGGGATGTGTTGTGCCTGAGCCACTCTGCACCATCCCTGCTCCAGATGGGCCTGTGCTCAATGTCACAAGGTAGCTTGCACCACAGCAGGGCTGCATCATCTCCTTATTTGGGATTTTAGAAGCCCCACCCTGGTCGCACAAGGAGGCTGATGTTAGACCAGCCATGAACTGGTATAAGGGTCCTGTGTCACTATTTGGAAAACAGGCAAGTGGGGGTGAGCCTCCAAGTTCAGGACCGGGGACAGAGGGACTACTGGGCATGCTATAGTGAGTGATGTGGGTGTGGTGGCAGTGGCAGGGTTCAAAGGTGGCACCTGGCAGAAGTGCAATGGCCAGTGGGACAGAGCTGCTAGGCCCAGGTACACCAGGATATATACAGATGGATTCTATCCTCGACCCCCAGGTGGCAAAATCCCTGTCACCTGCACATAGGTGACACAGTCCTCCACATGTGGTGGGTGGCATTGACTGCAGACTACATGGTGAAGTCAGCAGATAGGGATGTCCCCTAGGTAATGTGACATTCCCCTGCTAAACAGTCCAGTGTGTGGAGCCAGACTGATGTCCATCTGCAGTGTCAGGGACTGTGTCGCCTATGGAGTAGGTGCCACAGCTGTTGTCACTTGCAGGTCTCAGACAGGGTGCATCCATATCTACCTCAGTATATCCAAGCCTAGAGACTCTGTCCCACTGGCCATGGCACCTCTGCTGAGTGCCACCTCTGAACCTTGCCACTGCCACTGTGCACCCGTCACCCACTATGGCAACCCCACTGGTTGCTCTGTCCCTTGTCCCGACCATAGATGCATCTCCCACACCTTTGTGGCTGCATCTGGGTTGCACTGGGCTGGGAGGAGGCTTGATGGGACATCTAGGAAAGCCCCTCAAGCCCAAAGGTTTGCCACAAATCTGCAGCTGTGGCAACTCTCAGGACTTTGGCACAGGGATCCCCTTTCTTCAGGAATACAGTGCAGAGTCTCTGACACACAAGGAGTTTGCCTCAGCTGTGGATCAGCACAATGTGCATCAGTCTAGCAGCAATCTGAAGCATTGGGCCCAATGTCTTTCATTTTGGTTACATTGTTTGTGATGGATATCAGCATTTCATCAATTAATTTAATGACTGACTTACTACTACTCCCATTAGCACAACTAATCTGCATCCAAGGAAGTCTCACTAGGGGTGCCTCAAGGGTCCATCCTGGGTCCACTGCTCCTCAGCATGTTCCTGAATGATTTTCCCAATGCCTGCACTAGCAAAGCCATTCTATACACCAATGATGTTGTCCTACTTAGCTGTCACTCTCGCATAGAGCTCCTACAGGCCGAACTACAATCATCCTTCCAGCAACTGGAGACCTGGTTCTGCTCTCAAAGGTTGCTACTAAACTACAAAAAAAACCAAGATGATGCTCCTCTCTAGCTCCCAACTAAAAAGGAGACACCCAGAGCTAACAATCACAAATCATCTGACTGCCCCACTGGAACAGGTTCACTCCTTCAAGTACTTGGGTGTCATTGTGGATGATATCCTTTCATATGGTCAGCACATTGACATGGTGGTGAAAGCTGTGAACACTAAAATAGGGATCCTGTTTAGGCACAAGAAAATCCTAACTGCAGAAGCCCTCGAGCTCTCAGTCTCCAGCTCTGTTCTCTCCCTGGTCGACTACGGGCTGATGCAGTATCGCGCTGCCACTCATACGACCCTCAAAAGGGTTGCCACTGCCATTAACAAGGCTTGCAGACTATTGTTAAATGCTGACTGCTTCATGTACACTTGCACCCTCTATGTAAGGGAAGGGATGAAAGCAATGGAACAAAAGAGTAAACAGGTAGGAGAGGAGAGGAGAGGAGGCATTGTGGGTCACCTTATAGACTGGAAATGGCACCACAATCCACACAGGGGTTGTATACAGACCCCCATGTCTGGGAGAGGGAATGGACAAGTATATGATATAAGACATCCTTAGGATGGCAGAGAAAGGGGAGATACTGTTGATGGGGGACCTGAACATGCCAGATGTTAACTGGAGCACCTTTGCTGCAGCCACATCTAAGAGCAGGGCCATTCTCGATGCCCGACAGGTGGCATACCTCAGACAGCTAGTTTTGGAACCCACTCATGAGGTAGCAATTTTAGACCTCATACTCTCAAATGGGGACAGTGAGAGGATCTCAGATCTCGAAGTTGGTAGCCATCTGGAAACAAGTGACCATGAAACAGTGTGGTTCACAATAAGCTCAGTTACAGAGTAAAGCCATACAAAAGTGAGGGTACTGGACTTCAGGAGGGCTGACTTTGGCAAGATGGGAGAGTGCCTTAGAAAAGCACTAGCAAACAGTCTAGAAGGAGGGGTGAAGCAGCAATGGGCAAACATCAAAACTGCCATCACAGAGGCAACAAACCTTTGTGTGAAGCAAATAAACAAATCAAAATGAAAGAAAAAGCTACTATGGTTCTTAAAAGAGGTGGAGGGGAAGGTTATAGAGAAAAAGATAGTATTTAGGAAGTATAAAGAAACATAGAAGGAGCATGACTTAGAACTGTACCAGTTAAGGCAGAAGGAAGCAGGGAGGGAAGTCAGAATAGCAAAGGCCCAAACTGAGGAAAAGATAGCCAACTTGGTTAAGAGGGGGGATAAAACCTTTTATAGATACATCAGGGAGTGTAGAAAGACAAAGGGAGGGATAGTGAGGCTGAATAAAAAGGACGGTGGGTGGGCAGAGAGGGACAGTGAAAAAGCAAGGATATTGAATGACTACTTCCGCTCAGTATTCAAAAAAGAGGAGGAGGGGGAGGTGCTTAATTCAATTAACAGAAGCACTCTGGATAGGGGGGGTTGATCCCAGTCCTTTTGCAGAAGAAAGGGTTCTGAAAGAACTCCTAAAACTGAAGGTGGACAAAGCAATGGGGCCTGATGGAATTCACCCTAGAATTCTAAAAGAATTAAGGGGAGAACGAGTGACACCATTGACTACCCTTTTTAACAAATCATGGGAGGATGGTGTGGTACCTGAGGACTGGAGGAAGGTGGATGTCATTCCCCTTCACAAATATGAGGACAAGGCAGAGGCAGGAAACTACAGACCTGTCAGTTTGACCTCTGTGGTAGGGAAAGTAATGGAATCACTTCTGAAGGAAAGAATTATTGAGTACCTAGAGGCCAGTGGGGCACAGGATCCAAGACAGCATGGATTCACAGTGGGAAGGTCATGCCAGACAAATCTAATTGATTTATTTGACTGGGTGACCAAAGTAGTAGACCAGGGAGGGGCTGTGGACATGGCCTACCTAGACTTTAGCAAGGCATTTGACACAGTCCCACACAAAAGAGTAATAATCGAATTAACCAGCCTGGGAGTGGATCCCAGGGTGGTAGCCTGGGTAAAACATTAGCAGGACAACAAGACACAGAAGGTAATTATAAATGGAGTCCACTCTGAAGAAAGAGGGGTTACTAGTGGGGTACCACAGGGTTCAGTACTGGGTTCAGTCCTTTTTAATGTCTTTCTAAGTGACATTGCAGAGGGACTGGAAGGAAAAGTATGCCTCTTTGCAGATGATACAAAGATCTGCAACAGGGTTGATACACAAGGAGGCATGGAAAGGATAAGAAGGAACTTGGCAAGGTTGGAGGAATAGTCAGGAGTATGGCAGCTTGGATTCAATGCAAAGAAGTGCAAAATAATGCACCTGGAAACAACAACCCAGGGAAGATTACACAATGGGGGGCAGGTAGTAACAACAACAACAATGGATAAGGACCTGGGGGTAATCATATCAGATGACATTAAGGTTAGCAAGCAATGTGAAAAGGCAGTAGGGAGGGCTGGGAGGATACTGGGATGTATAGGGAGAGGCATCACCAGCAGAAAACAGGAAGTTGTTATCCCTCTGTACAGACAGTTGGTGAGACCCCATCTGGAGTACTGCATCCAGTTCTGGTGACCCCATCTCTGCAAGGACATAGACAGGATGGAGGCAGTTCAGAGGAGGGCAACTAAAATGGTGCATGGTCTTCTAGAGAAGCGGTATGAAGAGAGACTAAAGGAGCTTAATATGTATACCCTTGAGGAAAGGAGTGAGAGAGGGGACATGATAGAAACTTTTAAGTACCTCAGTGGAATCAATAAAGTCCAAGAGGGTAGCATCTTTCAGAAAAAGAGATGTGCAAGAACAAGGGGACACAATTTGAGTATAGAGGGGGGACGGCTCAGGGGCAATGTGAGGAAGTATTTTTTCACAGTGAGGGTGGTGGACGCATGGAACAGCCTTCCTGAAGAGGTTGTGGGATCTAAAACTGTGGGAGAATTCAAGAATGCATGAGACAGACATAAGGCAATTCTTGTGGGGAGGTAGGAAGAAATAGGCTGTTGGTTAACTAGGGTCTGCAGCTTATCCTGTAAGTAGGGAAATGGGCAGACTAGGTGGTCCAAGTGGTCCTTATCTGCCGTCAAACTCTATGTTTCTATGTATGGTCTGGCCCACATACTACCATTTCAATCCAGAATTAGATACCAAACTTGCCTACTAGGGAGAAAGGCCATGCTCTCCCTAATCTCTACCTGCATCGCCAACCTGGTAAAGGAAGCAAGCTCCAAATACAACACATGAAGAACAGTGACAACACAGCTTGATGTCCCATTTAATAGAACTTTCCCAGGACAAAGATCCTTCATATACCAAGCTCCACTATAGCTATTTGAGATCCCTGATGAAGCTCTTAATACAACAAATGTTTGGTCCTTGAAAAGAGAACTGAAGTAATACCTGCTGAACTCAAATGTCTGTGACTGCCTTACCTGAATCCATATCTTCAACCTGGATACCCCCTCTTAAACATCTCTGACTCTCTTACCAGAATCCATATCCTCAACCTGGATACCCCCCTCGTCTGCCTGAGCTTTCCTCCTGTTTTACCTATCCTGGACCCCCACCTGCCATCCCTTGCCCCCCAGATCCCTCCACCTCCCTCCCCTTCATACCCTCACAACATCTCCCTATTCCACCCACTTTCCCCCTAAATATTCTCCTTCTCCCAATCCCTTTCTCTCTCTCTCTCTCTCCCCTCTCTCCTCTCCCTTCTCTCTCTCTCTCTCTAATCTACAACTTGTTTGCACTCTCCTCCTCCTTTCTTTCTCCTGCCTTTTCCGATACTCTACCTTAACAGGCCCCCCCCGGAGCAGCTATACTGTATGTTGCTAATTGGGACTCTCCTCCCGCTGTTTAATTTCAGTTCTCTATGTTACTCAAACGTATTGTTTATCTATTTTCTGTATTACATAGCAATCTTATGTTTTGTGCTAACTGTCAAGTTTTTGTTATGTCTCTGCTGTTTTATATCCTGACGTGGAACCTTTGTAAAAGAGTATATACTCA
This sequence comes from Neoceratodus forsteri, assembly GCA_016271365.2. Classification (NCBI taxonomy): domain Eukaryota; kingdom Metazoa; phylum Chordata; order Ceratodontiformes; family Ceratodontidae; genus Neoceratodus; species Neoceratodus forsteri. The sequence continues at coordinate 1,174,586,793 of CM057449.1, read as the reverse complement.
AAGGTTGTATCTGAATTACCAAATAAATGAATAAATAATGGTGCTGGAAAGAATGAGGGGCATAGTCTTTCCATTAGGGGAAGGAGAAATTGTTTAACCAGGAAAGGCACACTAAGCTGAAGCTTTTTTTCAAGTACAACCTGGGAGCCAAGGAAGTTAAGTGACTTGCTCAGGGTCACACAGTATGCAAGTGGGGACTGTGGGACTCAAACTCCGCTCTCTAAGTTTGCAGCTCAGAGCCCTAAACCATTACACAATACTGCCTCCTATCAATTGATTTGCTGCTGCCCGGTGCCATTGCAGTTGTGACAGGAAACTTTGACATTCCTAGAACAAAAAATAATTATAGATTTCAATAGCTAATAACAAAATACAGCAAATGTAAACAAATTTTACTAATTCTGAACACTCTGGGAAATTATTTAACTAACTCTAATGGGGTGGAGCAGTGATTCTCTTCTATGCTGCCATCTTCTTTAGCCAGCATGTACTTCATTAATCCAGGCTTGTTATAATTATTCCTTGAGACTTGTTAAATCTGTGATGTGTGGTCCTTGCAATTTCAACAGTTATGTGACACAGCATTGGTGTTACCCTGTGTCACATTCCCTCCATGCATTGTTTTGTGGCTATTTTTCTGTGCCTCCTGAAATTAAAGTAAAGCCAGTGCTGCACTGCATAGTCATCGAAACAGCTAGAAACATCACTCCACAGATTCAACTGGATCAGGGGACAGTATTCTTTTATTTGTCATTTCCCTTCTTTAAATGCTTTGTGCTGAAACCCTAATTGATGCATTAATGTAGTTTTTGTTTGTAAATCATATACAGTCACAGCCAAAGAGATGGTCAGATATTTCCTGAAATTTCTATGCTATTTCTAGAGAAGTCTCCTGCTTTCTACATTTCCACAGTGCGGGCAGGAGAGAGAAACTCTTCAGAAATTCTGTGAAATATCTGGAAATATCTGACCATGCCTATGGCTACTACTGTACAGTAGGTGCATTGTTGCTCTTTAATTGAAAGGCATCTTACGACTGTACCCACCTGAAGTATACATGTCATTCTGGACTCCTCAACAGAAAAAGAACATCAAGGCAGGGAAGATGATGCAGTACAGGGCCACAGAAATGATCAGTTGTATGATGGAAAATACCTGAGGAAAGGCTGGGGACCCTTAAAATGTTCATGTTGGAAAAAAGGAAGCTGAGAAGGGGCATGATTACAATATTCCACATACTCAACGGTACCAAAATGGTTAAACAGATAGAAATGTTTGATCTGATTTCTTCTAGCATGATGTGGGATCATGTCTTGAAGATCAGAAATAGGTACATTTAGTTATTATTAGTATTTCTGTGTTCTTCCACAGGTTGTTGAACTAATGGAACAATTGTCTTTCAGATGCAGTAATATGATGACAGTAAAGTCATTCAAGGTAAGCCTGAACAAATTGCTGCTTACCAAGGTAATTCCAGGGTACCTGAGCCATACAGTGGTAGAGTAACCCTTTAAAGTAGTACATGTGTTTATGTTATAGTTATTCATCCCTACTTATGAAGAGAGAGGTAAAGACAGTCACTAGGATCTCAAAGTGGCAGCACAGTGTGGCAAGTCTGTGGGCAGGCTGGGTGATGCTGGGCTGCCTAGATAAGGGTATCTACAGTAGGAGGAGGGAGTGATGGAGCCACTATTTTGTGCCCTGTTAGGCCCTCTCCTGGAGTACAGTGTTCAGCTTCGGAGAGCGCACCACAGAAAGAAAGCAGATAGGGTGGAGGGAGTCCTGAGGAGAGCAACTAGAATGGTGCAGGGATTGCAAGGTAAGACTTACAATGAAAGGCTGAGGAATCTCAACATGTACGCCATGGAAGAGAAGAAAGAAAGAGAGAGAGGAGACATGCTCAGTACTTCAAGTATCTCACAGGGGTGAACAAGGTTCAAGAGGGGAGCATCTTCCATAAGAGGATGAACACTAGGGCCACAGGACATGCAATGAAGCTGGAGGGGGGAAGGCTCAGGAGTGACATGAGGAAATATTTCTTGACTAAAAGGGTGGTCGAAGTCTGGCACAGTCTGCCAGATGAAGCACTGCAGACAAAAGTGGTGGAGGGCTTCAGGCATGCAAGGGATACATATATGGGTGTATTACTGCAGAAGCAGAGAAGGGGAGGGTCACTGGGGACTGCGGTCATTTTCTGCCAAAAAATTCTATGTTTCTACGTAACCATGTGGACCTAGAGTTCCTTCTTCCTAATAATCAATTACTTTTGTCACTATTTTACCATTATATAGATGTGTTAATATTGTTCTTTGCAGCTGCCCCCACCTGGACAACACTTGAAAATGAGCTAGCTTTGTTTCAATGGTAACAATCCTTGTTTTAAACATCAAAAGTAAATTCAGTATTAATAAACTACTGAAAATCATTTATTTATTGTTCTTGATATTTTTCTTTAAGTTTGATAACTGAGTAAACACATTGGAAAACTAGCCCTTTTTCAGGGGTTGCCCAGAAATATCACAACAGGCAGATACACAAAGACATCAGTTAATTTTTTTTAATTCTGTAATCTTTACTAGGTTTCAAAAAGGAACAAATACATAGTCATTAAAAGAAATAACCAGATGGAGGATATGAAAATAAACATCAAATACAAATAACTTATGGCAAGTAACCCCCCCCCACCCCACCAAGGAAGAACAACAAACTGTATAACAGAAAAAATAAATACCAAAATCATCAAGCTATCCAACCCACCCATGTTATATTATCACCCCAACCCCATGAGACCAGTAAAAATCTATTAAAGAATGGAGAAAGTAAAAGGAGCCCAGATGTCAGGATTACTAATTTTTCAAATACTGATCAATCAGTTAATTAAAAAGAAAAGAAAATGAGGTAAGGAAAAGCTCATTAAGATTAAAAGTTAATCAGAAGTCTAATCAACGGTAACAAATAAAGAGTATAAGAATGAAGGAAACTTATAAAAGAGTATTACCAAAAGTACCAGATCCAGATCAGATGGAAATAACAGCACCATAAAGCTTCCCCTTTTCCATGTAAATCACAGTAGATTATGCTTCATACAAACAATATTTTTTTTCTATTACAATATAAGGTTAAGTAAAAGCTTTTGACTCCATTCAGTGAATGAAGGGATTAGTTGATCATTCCAGTGCTTTAACATGATTTTCTTAGCTGATAAAACTATAATAGTCAAATGGTATTTCAATTCCATGCAACTTAACCAGCTGAAATCACCCAGAATACAGACCTCAGGTGTGATATAACTTTGTAGACCTAAGGCAGAGCATAGATTATTTTTTATATCCAACCAAATAGGTCTGATCAGTGGGCATTCCCATAGAATGTGTAGAAAATTACCTTCAGATTTCCCACATCTGTAACAATTATCAGAAGGTAAAAGACCAAATCTGTATAACTTGACCAGTGTATAATATGCATCATGTAGGATTTTAATGTGAATCAGCCTTAAGTTATCACTGGACATATACGGTGACCCTCATTTGAGCACTACCAGAATAGTGCCATACTATATGGCTCTAGTCTAGTAAGCAGTCGCATGGACAGTGACTAGGAATTTACAGCACATGCTGTAAACGCTCTCCTGGTCACTGTCCATGGTCCTGTAGACAGGACAAATGCTCCAGGAGCCAAGAGGCTGGCCGAGCTGCTTGATGCCCCAGCCTTCCACACCACAGGAGCAGTGGTGAAGACCAGGGTTCTAATTCTGCTCTCCCAACATTTTACTACAGCAAGGCTCTTAAAATTTGTTTTAAAATGGGCCACAATGGCCCCAAACTTTTTAACTTTCTCCAGGATCCGCTGCCCCTCGGAGTGAGAATCCTAATGATGGGTGGGGGGGGATGGGAGACACAGAAATCGGCACCAAAATTGTAGTGCTAGTGTTGGTGGTACTGTTATTGTATGCACTCACCTGACCCAGTACTGACACATGCTTATATAAATCTGTCCATACCAATGACCAATCAACCTCATTAATTTTTGCCAAGTCTAACCAATATTTGGAGACCACGGATCAAGATGATGATCTAAATGATAAAAGGAACTGGTAAAGTAGACAAACTGGATGAGATTTTTTGATTCTTTTAATGATTTCCTCAACAAACCCATTATTATTATGTAACCAAGGCAAGGGACCAAAATGTGATAGTAGGGCATGTTTTAAGGTGAATAATTTAACAAAGGATCCCTTACCGAGACCCAATTTAGCTCTAATCTGTTCTAACAAGAGAAGAAATCCATTCAAGAAATGTATCCACAGTTTTATTTGTAATGGAAGGGAGCCAGCGATTAGGAAAAGGCTAAAACTGTAGTTATTGAGGAGAGGTTGATTAGTGTTCTTGGCTAAAGATTGACCTACAGTAGATACTTACAGAATTGTGCATGTATTCTGAAAGAGTTACAGAATTTTTCAGAGCTTTGGGGAGACATCAGTTCAAATATGCAGCATGTGTTGTACCCACGTATCAAGAGAAATATTTACAAAATGAAACATCACTGCAGCATGTAGGCCGCACCTTACATATCAGGAATAACATGATACAATCATCTGATCTATGTTATGGTATTTAAAAAAAATTTTCCCCTTACATCCTCCACTGGAATAGGTATTTTCTTTACAAGGCTGACACTGAAAGCAGCATTTCTTCCCAGAAGCTGTCAGTATGTTACCAGGGTGGCATGACTTTGAACAACTGCAGAATGTGATCTATAAACAGAAAAAAAAATATATATATTTTTATTTGGGAATCATTTATATGTCTGTGTGGATATGCTTTACAATTTTATAGTATCACCTTATTTTTCATACTTAGGTGCAGCAAAAGCTTTTTAAAATAATAGGATCCATAGAATCTGTAACAAAATCGAACTTCGGTGAGCAAAACCCCAATTTACTTTTCAAAAAAACAGATATGTGTAGTACAATACATTATTTTATTTTAGAATTTTGGGCTGAAAAATCCCATTGAACTGAAGTTAATTTCCAGGTGCAACCCCAGAGTACAAGGTGGATTGCACAGGGCACACAGGATATATAGTATAAGACAGTTGTGGATTTCAAATCCAGGTCTGCTAGGTCTCCATGTCCACAGGTTGGTCTCTTAAACTTCTTGGCTATACTTATTCCTAAATAAATTAAAGCCTGTATACAAAAACAAATTATTAGGACTATGAAGATTTTTCTCAAGGAATCTGAACAACATTGCTCTCATCTGGCTCCCCATGTCCATAACAACTGTCAATCCAGTTTGCAAAGTAAACCAGTGTGAGACATTAACAATACAATACAAATGAATGACAGACTGTCTTAAAGTGAGATAAACTCATTTGAGCCCTGTGGATGACTTTTGTATTTCTCGATGGGTTCAGTTTTCCAGCTGGCGAAAGAGAACACAATTTCAGTTTCTGGTAAAGATCTTGTACTTGTACACAAAAGAGAATACAAAAAATGAAACAAAATGGGAAAAACTACATATGATTATGTTCAGGATAAGGGAAAATAAATGCCACACACCTACAGTGGGAAAGCAGTCACACCAGAATGGTCACTAGAATACTTTAAATATAAAACAACACTCAAATCATTTGCATCAAAGCTATGACATACAAACATATGAAATTTGCCAGCAGATAAAGGCCTAGAGGTCTATCAAGTCTGCTCAAATGTGCAGCTAGCACCCCTTATTCTGAAGCTGCCCCTCCCTTCCACCCTTCCCCTTCATTGACCCTTCCCCTTGTTCTGTCCTATCCCCCTTTGAAGCAGTCCACTGTTCTACTGGATACCACTTCTGCAGGTAACGCATTCCACCCAGCCACCACCCTTTCTGTACAAAAGTGTCTCCTCATCTCCCTTCTGAACCTTCCTCCCTCCAGTCTCATATCATGACCCCTGGTGTCCCTCACCTCCCTTACTCTGAACATCCCCTCCTCTCCTCCAGTGAGTACATGTTCAACTGCCTCAGCCTCCTCTCGTATGATAAGTCCCCCAGCCCCTTGATCATCTTTGTCGCCCTGCGCTGCACCCCCTCCAGTAACTTAATGTCCCTCTTCAGATACGGGTGCCAGTACTGCATGCAGCACTTCAGGTGCGGTCTAACTAATGACCTATACAGTGGCAGAATCACCTCCACCGTCCTGGAGGATATACCCCTTGCAATACAACCCTGCATTTTGTTGGCCTTTGCAGCTGCCTTCCTACATTGTGCTGAGTTGTTCATTGACTCTGTAATGAGCACCCCAGATCCTTCTCCTCCTCTGTCTGGGTTAGCTGTACTCCCCCCAGCTGGTAAATCCTCCTTGGGTTCTTCATCCCAAAATGCAGCACCTTGACCTTTTTGGCATTAAACCCCAGTTGCCAGGTGTCTGACCAGGTTTCAAGCTTTGCCAGATCATCCTGCAACCCCTGACATCCCCCTAGGTCATCCACCACTACTCCTACCTTGGTATCATCAGCAAACAGACTGATCTTGCTCTTGATATCCAATGATATGTCTGCAATGAATATCCTAAACAACACTGGTCCCAACAATGAGCCCTGTGGAACACCGCTCATTACTACCCTCGGGTGTGAGAGCTCCCCACACACCATCACCCTCTGTTGCCTTCCCTGAAGCCAGTTCCCTACCCATCTCACCAGCTTTGCACCTGTCTCCGTGCCTACTAACTTACTTCCCAGCCTTCCATGCGGTACCGAGTCAAATGCCTTACTGAAGTCCAGATACAGGACATCCACTGCATGGCCCCTGTCCAGTTGCCTAGTTACCCAGTCATAGAACTCCGCCAGGTTGGTTTGGCAGGATCTACCCCATATGAAGTTATGCTGTATGCTGCCCTGTAGTCCTTTGGCTTCTAGGAGGGCCACCAGCATTTCCTTCAGGATAGTCTCTATTAGCTTACCCATGATGGATGTGAGGCTCACTGGTCTGTAGTTTCCCAGTTCATCCTTGGGGCTACTCTTGCGGAGGGGCACCACATGTGCCATCCTCCAGGCCTGAGGTACACACCCTGAATGTAGTGAGGCATTAAATAGGTCTGCCAAAGGTCCTGCAAGGACCTCTGCCAGCTCCTTCAGTACCCTGGGGTGGATGCCATCTTGGCCTGGTGCCTTATCCACCCTCAGTGCCTTCAAACCCTCCCAAACTCTGCCCTCCATGATTTCCCCATCTGTCACCCCTTCCCCCCTGTTTCTGCCATTTCTCTCCCCTTGGGTGTCACCCCCCTCTTCTCTTTAGTAAATACTGAGCAGAAGTACTCATTTAGTGCTTCTGCCTTATCGCACCCTGCTTCTACCCAACCCCCCCTTCCTAATCCTTACTATGTGGTCCTTACAGCTCCTTTTCTCCCTGATGTACCTAAAGAAGTCCTTCTCCCCCTTCTTAATGCCTTGTGCCAGCATGAGTTCCATAGATGCCTTGGCTCCCCTTACTGCCCTTGTCACCTTCTTTGATTCCGCCAAGTACTCCTCCCTGTCCTCCCCGTCCCTGTTTTCTTGTACTTTCTAAAGGCAGCTCTTTTCCTCCTTACCTTTTCCATGACCTCCTTGCTCAACCAGCTCAGTTTCTTAGCCCTAGCCTTCTTGGTCTGGGCCTTGCAGCAGGTTTTGGTTGCCTCCACTTTCCCCAGCTTTATGAGCTCTCACCTCTGGTTAGTGTCCATACTAGATTGAATTCTGGCCAGATAACCTTTTTACCACTTCCCCCATCCTCCCAAAGTTGGCCCTCCTGAATTCCAGCACTCTTGTGCCAGATTCCACTCCTTCCTTGCCCATATCCAATGTGAGCCATACTGAGTGGTGGTCACTCCCTGACAGTGGTTCCTCCACTGTAAGTTCTCTCACAATGTCCCCATTTGCCAGCACAAGGTCAAGGGTATTCCCTAACCTGGTTGGTTCACTGACCATTTGCAGCAGAAAGCTGTCCTGGAAGGCATCCAGCAGTACCTGCTCCCTTCTGTTCCTAGTTGTTGGGGTACTCCAGTCCACTCCTGGCATGTTGAAGTCCCCCACAATCACCAAACTACCCTTCTTGCAGGTCCTCCTGATCTGTCCCACTAGTTCCCTGTCTAACTCCTCCGTCTGAGATGGCGGCCTGTACACCACTCCCATTCTAAGAATTCTATTCTTGGAATCCTGGATTTGTATCCAAATTGACTCCATACTACCCTCCTCCCCCTTTCTCCCTTACACACTTCAGTCCTTCCTCCACATATATTGCCACACCCCCTCCTTTCCCAATCACCCTGTCCCCATGAAATAACCTGTACCCTGGTACAGACAGGTCCCAGTCATTGTATTGGGTGGCCCATGTTTCTGTGATGGCTGCAATGTCCACCTCTCCCTCTGCTATGAGCACCTGTAACTCTGCAGTTTTCCTCCCAAGGCTCCTAGCATTAAGGGTGACCACCTTCCACCCTTCCCCACCTCCTATCCTTCCCTCCTTTACTAGCATCACCAATAGTACTTGCCATTTGTCCTTTGTCACTGTTATGGGGGGTAAGCTCATATGGTTTCCTGTGGTCTCTGCATGTCTCTTGCCCAATTGCCACCCCTTGCTCCTAGTTTAAATTCCCTACTTCCTCTGTGTACTCCTCCATCCTCTGTTTCAACAATTTCTTTCCCTCCTCACTCAAGTGTAGTCTGTCCTTGGCATAGAGACTACTGTCCTCCCAGGTCCCTCCCCACTCCCTCCCAACAGCCCATACCCTTTAGCACAACACCAGGTTCTTAGCCATCCATTAAATTCATCTATTCTCAGCTTTCTTGTTGTGCTTGCCTTGAGCACTGGAAGTATCTCCGAAAAAGTAACAGATCTTCCTGTTCGCTCACATAATTGTCCTAGTTCCTCAAACCTCCTCTGGACTATATTTACTGTCTTGTCAGCCAGGTTGTTTGTCCCAAGATGTATAATTAAATGAGGCTTGTCCCTACCCCTTCTAGCATATTTCATAACAGATTGTCCCACCCTTTCTGCTGTCATTCCTGGCATGGCCTCCACCCAAATGCAACTATGCCTCTCCCCCTTGCTACCCCACCTGACTCCTCTTAGTATTGAGTCCCCCAGCACTAAGATTCCACCACTGTTACTCCTTGCTTGCTTCCATTCATCTCCCTCTCTCATTTCTGGCTCCTCTTCTTCCTTCTGCACATTGTTTCCCCCATTTGCCCCTGATGCAATTCACCCAGCAGAACTTCCCCCTGCTCCGGTTTGGTCCAAGCATTTATCAATTACTCCTCTAATTTCATAATTTCCCTCCTCCACCTTCTTCCTCTCTAGCAGTGCAAAACTATTTTCTGAAGACCCTTCACAAATGCCCTCTCCCTCTCTCTTCATAGTAACCTGTTTTCTCCTTTTCACTCCATGACTTTTGCCACTTCTTCGCCTCCCCTCACAAGTCCCTATCTCCTCCTCCCAGTTGTCTTTTGTCTCCTGACCTGGTTTCCCTGGCAATCGTTCTTCCTGGCCTGGGACCCCTTATCCCTACTTCCCTTCTTCTGACCCTCTCCTCACCACTGTTGGCTTAAATCACCCTCCCTCATCTCCCATTCTTCCTCTCTCCAGTATTGGGCTAAACCCACCCCCAGTCTGTCTTGCCTGTCTTAGTTCCTCCTGCAGACCCTCAATCTCCTTTCTGAGTTTCTCTATCTGGTTGTACATTAAACATCCTCCCACACTCCAGGCAATTTTTAGAAAGATTGGTGCACCACAGTTTTTGCAGCCTACCACTTTACCCATTGCTGTCGTTGCCCACCAGCGACCCTCCACCCTTCCAGATGCAGGATACCAAACACTCCCCCAAGTCTCCCCTCTCCCCCTCTATCAGTGCAAAACATTCTTTTCTTAATTTCCCTTACCCCCTTTATTGTACATGTTTGGATAGATTGAGCAATTGCTTTTTATATTCCTAAACTTCCTAGCCAAACTCAAAAAGAGACTTTAAGTAGCTATTGAACAACCTTCTTCAAACTGCTACTTCTTCTTTCCACTATGCAATAGCAATGCAAATAAGTAACAAATAAAGTTCCTAGATTGGCAGTTACTTCCCTTCCACTGAGATAGCAGTCATCTCTTCACTCGCTGCTGTTCCTTTCCTGGATGTCTACTTCTGCTATGACAGGTGCATATCCTTTGCCCATTTGAGGAAGTGATGTCAGAACCCCTGGCATAAAGAAAATCATGGACCAGGGGTGGGTGGGGTGATGGGTTGGGGGGCTGGGACCAACCCAAGTCTTCCAGAAACAATCAGGTAGCTGAGGCCCCTGGTCAGACTATTAGCATCCTTCCCCCACTATGCACTAACCTTTGCAGCTAGTGAAGCCAGCAAAAATGAATCACAATTCTACTCAAGGCCCCCAAAATAGGTTTGTTACCAAAAGAAACAGGTCTCCATACAGCTTCACCAACAACAAATCAAAATAGGCTTGAAATTAGAAGATATAGGTCTCTGATTCAAAGAAACAGCCCCAGTTAAATCACACCAAATAGGTTTTAAATCAGAAGAAATAGGTCTATGCAAATGCAGCCTGCTACACAGTGAAACATCAAACAAATGAGCCCACTTATAGCCACCAAAACAGTTTTCAAAATTCCAACAGCCCCAAAACAATACCCTGTTAGCCCCTTAGAAGTAGTAAGAAAGAAAAGAAATAACCTTCTATCAAGTAAAATCCACAAGAAACAATGTAAAAACAACAAGAAGCTACTGTACTGTAACAAATCTGACCCTTTCCCTTCTAGTTCCTTCCTCCTATAACTCCATTTATCTAAATAGAAGCCTACCTCAATGTGACAGCAAGCCCCACACCTGCTATATTCTCATACCTCCCAACACACACACACACACACACACACATGCACACACACACACACACACACAACATGAGCTGAAGTCCTATAATATGCCAGTCTGAAGAAGAAGAGGTCTGTGGGTGTTAAATTCTGTAATGTCCCACGAAACCCAGATCTATATTCACCCCATCTGTTACCATATTGAGATGTAAAATGGGTTTAATCTCAAAACCGTGTCTCTGTTGTGTTTTTTTGAGATTTTCTTTTAAGACCATTACTGACATATTCAAAATTGAGTGATCAGGTTGGGAGAAGTGTTGCCCCATTGGTTTTTCTGTCTTCTTTGTTTTAATATTATGTATGTGCAAGTTCATCCTAGTGTAGAGCTGTTGGTTTGTCTCTCCAACATAATCTGTTTGTGGACATCTCTTGAACTGAATGAAATAAACAACATATTGTGATGTACATGTATAACTCCCATGTACCTTGAATTGTCTGTTTTGTGATGTGACCACACATTCTGAGGTGGAAATGAGCTCACAGGTCTTACAGGTGTGTTGATTACAGAGTCGTGTGCCATTTTGTGTCATGGTATTCTGTTCTGGTGAAAGCTTGCTCCTAATAAACAGGCTGGCTAAATTTGGTGGTTGTTCAAAAGATAGTAGTGGTAGTTTCTTAAAAAGAGAAAGCAGCAGGAATAGATGAACTCTTCAAGAGCAGAAATCTGGTTTCATACAAATGACCTCAGTAATAAATAATGTAGAGGAGAAATACAGAACTAATGGCAAATATAAGCTGAACTGTGTCTAAATATTATTATTTGTGAAAGTTCGCCTGAACGTGTCATCAGCTCTTTAAAGTATCCAGGATGGGGCTACTGTGGACCAGGGGCATGTTCTGCTTGTTGGTAGTGGATTCCATCTCCCTCACCCTTGCAATTTTTTTCTAGGGAAATCTGAATGTGTTCCCTCATACCCTCAGCTCGGACTAAGGTAGGCAACTACAGTAGTGGTTAAAAAAAATCTTTGCCAGCAGCCTAGACTACAGTGCTCATCCCTCCCCCACCCATGTGGAGTTGCATTTACGGTTCTACCTTTCAACCTTTTGTGGGTAAAATGTAAGACACTGGCCCTGAAAATAAGTGACTGGCCATTAGAATGTTGGACACCTTTTTAAAAATGGAGATACACTCTCCAAACACATTTGAAACCATTACCTTTTGTTGTACAAAGTTTAATTTTGCTCTTCTAGCATATAGTTTTATGAATAATTTCTGCTCTTCAGTATCAGACAGCAGGGAAAATACAGGGAAAGGATTCTCGAGTAACAAAATTGGATAATTTTTCATGATTTGTGATACTCAAAAGGATTTTTTTTTCATACCACACAGTCACGAAAAAGGATTCTTAACAATAAGTAAAACACATTTTTAGGGTATATTTTTAACATTGAAGTGCAGAATACACCTAGATGTTTTGGTCTCTCTACAGGATGACATTTTTGTGGCTTTTGAATTTTTTTTTAAAGGGAAAACAAGATGAAAAAGGATTTTTTGTCTAACAAAAAAAGATTTAATTCTCATGAAAAAGGAACTGGTCTCATGAGAGTGAATCCTTTTTCACAAGAACAAATCCTTGGTCAATTTTTCTCCCTCTATCCTGAAAAGAGATCTTTCCATTGAAAATAAAGGGAAATGAAAAATGAAATAACTTTGCAACAGATTAATATTTTTTCACCAAACAAAGCATGGCAGTTCTGTTACCCAAACTGTTTCTACCATAAAAGCATCACACATTGCACTATCTGGACACAAGGTGATGAGGAAAAAACTGTAAAAAAATGCCAGTTTTATGACTTTTTCAACTATTGGGATCTCAGGATCCACACATCCAACTGGAACGAAACTTGCCTCATCAAGCCAGCTACCCCATGGAACAGTGCATGCCAACTTTGTGCAAATACATTGATCAGTTGCAAAGTTATTAAAGTGCAAATTGTGAAAAATTTGAGATGTAACATTAAACATGCTACTCAACTCTAAATATATGGGTGCTGCTGTGCCCCTATAATATATATCTATATTCATTGCAAAAAAAGTAATTAATGCATCAGTCAGGGTTGAAGCAACAAAAGCAGGGAAATGAGGCATTAGGGTTAACACCCTAACACCCCCCACATGCCTTACCACTCCACTCCACCCCCACCCACCACAGACCAACAGATGGCAGGGTGTGCCTTGCGGTCATCATCCCTAACACTCACTTCATTCAATGTGTAGCAAAGCTCACATGATACAGTATAGGAGAATGGGGTGAGAGTTAGGCCCAACAACCCCAAGGCACACCTCATCACCTGTTGGTCTGTGATGGGTGGGGGTGGGGTGGAGTGGTAAGGTGTGTGGGAGGTGTTATGGTGTCAGCCATAACACCTCATTTTCCTACTTTTGTCACTTCAACCCTAACTGATGCATTAATGATGTGTTTTGCAATGAATTTCCTTACTTTTTGAGAAAGTGCAATGTAACTGATAACGTGTGTGTTGGTTGGTGCGCAGGCCCTCCGGGCCCCATGCTCCCTTCAAGCTACCCTTTTTTGCATAATGATATGCATCTGTGGAAGAGCAGGCCCTGTGGGCCCTGAACTCCCACTTACACATAATTATGGAGCTATGCAGCAGCCCTATAGGGCAAGGAACACTTGTAACACTAATTTGCCAATATCTCAGCAACCGTATCACCTATGGAAAAAAAATCCAGTGTCTTTGTAATTAGGACAGCAAAACTTCCATGCAAGACAGGTCAACTAAATCCATATCTCTCAACATTTCCAAGATATGGGCCCAGAAAAGTGCTGTGGGTGCAGCAATGTAATCCTAAGGGAAAAATATCAAATTTATTATGGCATATCTATGGAACCAATCAAATGTTTTATGAGTCAACAGCATTATTCACATCTCTGGGACAACCCCTTTATACCCAAAAGACCAAACCATTTATTTACAGTGTAATGTACCTGGTAACCGGTATATGTTGGTGGGAGAATAAGGCCTCCGAGCCCTGCTCTCCCACTTACACATAACAACAGAGCCATACAATAGCCCTATAAGCCTGAAAAGGAGTCCTTGTAACACTAATTTTCCAATATCTCAGTAACCGTACAACCTATGAAAACAATTTCAGTGCAGGTGTAATCTATGACTTTTAAATGTCCTTGTATGCTTAAGCTGCGGGTAGCGAAAAATCCGTATCTCACTTCATTTTGAAGATACTGGTGCCAAAAGGCACCCTAGGTACTGCAATGTTATCCTATGGGAAATGTCTCAACTTTGGAATGCTGTAACTATGGGCCCCTTAAATATTTTCGGACCAAAGCATAAATAGGCATATCTGTGGGACCAGGGCCTACCAACCTGCAAATTTCAGCCCAAAAGCACAATCCACCTTGGATCAATGAAGTGACAAACAAAACAACACATGGGAAAATGTGTTTGAGCAGCGTTTTTGTGATAACTTTAATGTGTTAATGACACTCCTATCTCTATAATGGGAATGCTGTCACTCACAGAAAAATGCTACCGCAGTTCCTTTTTTTTATTGCGGTTATTGCCACGGTGACAAAAAATTTTGTCATGGCAAGAAAACAGCAGAATGGTGTAAAAAGTTTGAAAAACATATTTCCAGACCACCTGCTGAAAAACTAATGCCAGGATTATGGGGCCGATTCCAGGAGGAATGTTGCAACTCGCAGGCATATGCGAGTTGTGACATTCGCCGTTATGCCGGGGACTCTGCACCATATTCTAAGAGCAGCAGGGTCCCTGCAATTAGGATGTATGATGTGCGACATGGGTAGGCTAACGCCACTGGCATGGCATAATAACCTCACACGTTGCAAGTCGCAGCCCACTGTAGACTGCTGGACAGATGGCACAGGAGTCCAGGGGCACAGTGAAGAACAGACCTCTGGGGTCTCTGACATTCAGGGTTGGGGGGCATGCTCATGTTTCTGGGGGCATGGGGAGCACAGCAGGATCTTTGCCATGGTGTTGTGGAGTGGGCTTCTGTTGGATGACACTGACAGATGCCCCTTAGAGCATCTCCAAGATGTTTTACGTTAGCTCCACCAGTGCAACTCCTGGAATTGTGGTAGTGGGTTATGGCAGCCGCCTTCTGGAATAGAGCTCAGTTGCTGCCGTAACCCACTCTTGCACCATGTCCTTGCGGGTTGTGGCATAGTGGGTGGCGTATCCCATGGTTGGCATAGCCTGCAGCCAACATGGTGCAAAGCACCTTTTTGAATAGGAAACGGTGTAATGCATGGAGCAAATCATGAGTTACACCATGGGGTTTAGCATAACTCGGCTTGCACCGGTGTACACCATCTTGGAATTGGGCCCCATGTTCCTAAGAGCCCGAATAGGTAAACACAACTGTTGGTGTTTACCAAAGGGCATTATTTTTTGAGTTACAATGTTTTATGTCTCTTGCTAACTGAAAACAAGATGGCGGCAGCATGAAAACAAATTCAGGGAGCATCGTTGGAGGAGATCTATGAATGAGGAGGAAAACTGGTTTTGAGAACTCACTATGGTATCAAAGGGTAATATCCCATAAGAAGGCAGCTTTCTTATGAAGGGAAGATTACAATAGGGAAGAACAGACTGGTTCATCTCTTCCTGACTTTGGATAGGCTACACCACCCTGCCTGTCTACAACTGGTTTGAGCATTTTCATCCACTAAGTGAGAAGAGATCACTCAGTTTTTCTCTGACAGTGTCTTGTATTTAGGCTGAGATCTCCCCAATCAGGCTGTCACAGTCTGTCAAAGGCAAGCTGGTTGTTGACATACTGTATGCACTCCTCTTGAGTGGGGAGAGCTAGGTCAGTTTTGGTGGAAGCGGTCTGTTGAGCGGTAATAGAGATGGGGTTCACCTTTTGTGAACTGGAACAAGGCCCAACATGCCTTCTAGTGAGCTGTGTGAACTCTCTGGGTCCCTTGTTCCCTGAGATAGTTTGATGCTCCATCCCGGAGGGATCCTTTTAGAGTTCATTGAAAGATGCCCAGGTCAGGCCCTTCCTGAAAAAAACATCTTTGAACCCAGACTGCTTAGTTAATTATAGACCAGACTCTAACCTTCCCTTTGTAGGAACGTTTATCAGGAAGATGGTAGCTTTGCAGCTTGAGGCACACCTCACAGACTTTAACATTTGTGTGCCTCGCCAGTCTAGTTTTAGTGAGACACAGTACACAGGCTGCATTGGCCAGGGTGCACAGTGACCTTCTCAGGGCAAGAGATAGAGGATAATGGTGACTTCTCATTCTACTCAATCTCTCATCAGCCATTTACACTGTGGGCCGTGGGTTGTTGTTGAATTTCCTCAGAGAGTACTGTGGACTTGCCATCATGGTTATCAGCTGGCTTAAGTTCATTCTCAGAGATAGGATGCAGATGGTGGTTATGGTAAACTTCTCCTCAATCCTGTAGCCCCTGCTCTGTAGTGTACCCCAGGGTTCTGGCCTTTCTGCCATAATGTTCACCATATATATGCTGCCAAAGGGAGAGATCATTAGATGGTACAGGCTGGGTTTTCATTTCATTTCATTTTTATTGGTTATACTGGAAAGGCATATGAGCATTGCTGCCCATTTACACAAATGTCCGGTTATATAAAACAGTCATGAGACATGGCATAGGCTAAAACATTTTACTTAAAGCAAGGGTTGATAAATGGTACATAAAATCAGGATAATATAGACTAAAGGCCAAGCCACGAACAAGCCTTGGTGAATTAACAAATACAAGGTGACATTAAGCATTCAGTGAGTGTTTAGCAATAATGTAATATGCAGATGATACTTACCTGTAACTGTCATTTGTACCCAGGACACATAATACAACTGAAATACTCAACTTAGTGCCTAGTTGAGATTCAGGACTGGATCATACTAAGGATCACAGTAAGGACTGTTTGGCGTAATAAGCCCTGTATACCCATGTTTCTCCTATAGCAGTTGTAATATAGTGTAGACATATTCATTAAGAATTTGCCCAGTTTATTTTTGAATTCTAATTTGGTTTTACTTGTAATTATTTCAAGAGGTAAAGAGTTCCATGGGTTAATCACACACTGTGTAAAAATTATTTTCTATTTGTTGTTCTGAATGATTGACCTTTGAGTTGTAATGGGTGCCTTCTAGTATTTTTTATTGCTTGTTTCAACTTAAAATTTAATTCAGTCAGGAGATGGGGTCTTGCATAATGATATATAGAGTTAGTAGATCTCCTCATATCCTATGTTGTTCTAGTGACATGAGGACTGGAGGAAAGTGGAAGTGATTCACCTTCACAAAAGTGGGGGCAAGACAGAGGCAGAAAATTACAGACCTGTCAGTGTGACCTCTGTGGTAGGGAAAGTGATGGAATCACTTCTGAAGGAAAGAATTGTTGAGTACCTAGAGGTCAGTGGGGCACAGAACCCAAGGCAGCATGGGTTCACAGTGAGAAGGTCATGTGAGACAAATTTAATTGATTTCTTTGCTGGGTGACCAAAGTGGACATGGCCTACCTAGACTTTAGCAAGACATTTGACACAGTCCCACACAAAAGATAAATAATCAAATTAACCAGACTGGGAGTAGGTACCAGGGTGGTAGCCTGGGTAAAACATTAGCTGGACAACAGGATGCAGAAGGTAATTGTAAATGAAGTCCACTCTGAAGAAAGAAGGGTTGCTAGTTGGGTACCACATGGTTCAGTACTGGGTCCAGTCCTTTTTAATGTCTTTATAAGTGACATTGCAGAGAGACTAGAAGGAAAAGTATGCCTCTTTGTAGATGATACAAAGATCTGCAACAGGGTTGATACACAAGGAGGTGTGGGAAGGATGAGAAGGGATTTGGCAAGGATGGAGGAATGGTCAGAAGTATGGCAGCTTGGATTCAATGCAAAGAAGTGTAAAAATAATGCACCTGGGAAACAACAACCCAGGGGAAGATTACACAATTGGGGGGGAGGTAGTAACAACAACAAAAATGGAAAGGGACCTGGGGATAATCATATCAGATGACCTTAAGGTTAGCAAGCAATGTAAGAAGGCAGTAGGGAGGGCTGGGGGGATACTGGGATGTATAGGGAGAGGCATCACCAACAGAAAACAGGAAGTTGTTATCCCTCTGTACAGACAGTTGGTGAGACCCCATCTGCAGTATTGCATCCAGTTCTGGAGACCCCATCACTGCAATGACATAGACAGGATGGAGGCAGTCCCAGAGGAGGGCAACTAAAATGGTGCAGGGTCTGTAAGAGAAGCCTTACGAGGAGAGAATAAAGGAGCTTAATATGTATACCCCTGAGGAAAGGAGCGAGAGTGGGGACATGATAGAAACTTTTAAGTACCTCAGTGGAATCAACAAAGTTCAAGAGGATAGCATCTTTCAGAAAAAGAGATGTGCAAGAACAAGGGGACACAATTTGAAGATAGAGGGGGGACGGCTCAGGGGCAATGTGAGGAAGTATTTTTTCACAGAGAGGGTGGTGGAGGCATTGAACAGCTTCCTGAGGAAGTTGTGGGGTCTAATACTGTGGGAGAATTCAAGAATGCACAGGACAGACATAAGGCAATTCTTGTGGGGGGTAGGAAGAAATAGGCTGTTGGTTAACTAGAATCTGCAACTTATCCAGTAGTTAGAGAAATGGGCAGACTAGGGGGGCCAAGCGGTCCTTATCTGCCATCAAAGTCTATGTTTTTATGTCTATGTTTCTATGTTGCCTGAATGCTGTCTTTTTCTCCCTAACCTTCCCCGCCACCTGTTTTAAAACCATGTGTTTTTTTTTTCCTTCATTTTGTTTTATTTGCTTCTCACAAAAGCTTGTTGCCTCTTTGATGGCAGTTTTGATTTTTCCCCATTGTTCCTCCACCCCTCTTTCTTGCCTGTTTTCTAGTACTTTTCTGAGGTACTTTTCCATTTTGCCAAAGTCAGTGCTCCTAAAGTCCAATACCCTCACTTTTGTATGGCTCGACTCTATGGCTGTGTTTATCGTGAACCACACTGTTTGGTGGTCACTTGTTCCCAGATGGCGACCCACTTCTAAATCTGAGATCCTTTCTCTATCCCCATTTGAGAGTACCAGGTCTAAGACTGCTCCCTCATGAGTGGGTTTCAACACTAGCTGTCTGAGGCATTCCTGCTGTAGGGCATCGAGAATGACCCTGCTCTTGGATGTGGCTGCAGCAAAGGTGCTCCAGTTCACATCTGGCATATTCAGGTCCCCCATTAACAATATCTCCTCTTTTCTACCATTCTAAGGACACCTTCTATTATTTCCTTGTCCATTGCCTCCCACTAAGATGGGGGTATACAACCCCCATGCGGATTGTCATGTCATTTACTGTCTCCAGGGTGACTCACAGTGCCTCCCCTCCTCCCTGTTTACCCTTTAGTTCCATTTCTTTGATCCCTTCCCTTATGTAGCGAGAGCTACTCGTCCTCCTCTTTTAACCTCCCTGTCCCCCTGTATATTGTGTAACCTGGAATGCTGACATCCCAGTCATGGTTTTCTGTGTACCATGTTTCTGCGACAGCCACAATATCCAGGTATCCCTCTTTCATCAAGACCACTAGTTCAGGGAGCTTGTTGCCCAGACTATGGGCAATGGTACTCACTGCCCTCTATTTTTTGATGTCCTTACCCCTTTTTGCCCTTCCCCTGTCCTTACTGCCTTTGCCTTTTTCTCTATTCTAGAAAATTGTTCTTAACGTCTTCCTACATCTCATTGACATCTTTGTTTAGAAGTCTCCTATTCCAGTCTATCTGTTTCAGTTTGGTGTTTATGCTTTTATCATCCTCCCTGGAGTATATGAATAATTCAGTCATCCCTGTTGTCCTTTGATTGGTTGCATGGATTTTGAATAGTATTGTATTGTGGTTACTGGGGTGGGGTGCAATTTTACAACAGTGAATTTTGATTGCAACAGTGCTTATGATGAGATCTAGGATGTTATTCCCTCTGGTGGGATAGGATACATGCTGTATTAGGCCATGCTGTTCAATTACTGATAGCAGGTGTTTTCCATTAACGGTAGTGGCTTTGATTTCAGTCCAGTTTATATCACCAAGGTTTAAATCACCAAGCAGCAATAGTACACCTATTTTGGTTGCTTTTTCCACTTCATCCAATAGAAGCTGTGTTCTACTATATCTGTGCAAGCATCCAGAGGCCTATAATAGACATCAGGTATGATAGAGGGAGTGGATTTAGTGGTTATCTTTACCCAGACAGTTTCTGTCATCTGGCCACTTTTTATTTTGCTTGAAATATTTACAGCTTGTAACTTTTCATGACTATATAAGATAACACCCTCACCATGCCTATTAAACCTATCATGGTTATGTAAGACATATCCTGGTATCACTTTTCCCCAAGTAGAATTTATATCCCACCATATTTTGGTAATTGCAGTGATGTCATATTGTCCCTTTATATTCAGTGTTATCATTTCATTCATTTTGTTGGACAGGCTTCTCGCATTTAGCAAAGTACAATTTATATGGTCTTTTTTGAATATTGCATTTGTCAATTTTAGTCACAGAGTCCCTTATTTGACTATGATGTGCTCCATTTCTACCTACAATTGTTTAAATCAAGGCTAGAAAAGTAATCTAAAATTGCTTTCCCTACTTGAGTTGCTCCCTTTTTATTCAAATGAAGGCTGTCCCTGGAGTATAAATAGTATTGGTTAGAAAAGGTTGCACTGTGGTCTATACATTTTAGACCATCTTTACTACAGCAGTTGTAAAATCCTACATTAATCCTCTCAATAGTTTTGTTTTTTTTCTTTCAAGACAGGCTCATGGTTCTTATAGGATTCCAGAAATGGCCACTCTACAACCTCTTGATTTTAATTGTACTGCCATGGACAGTAGCTCATGACAAATGTCTTTCTCATGCAGCTTGCCAACATCGAGTTATTTCTAGATGAAATTCTACATCAGTGATTTTTTTACTTCTCTTTTCGGTTACTTTCTCTATCATATTTTCTAAATCTCTGATTTTTGCAACTGTCATATACATTACTGAAGTTTTCTCATTGTTTGATCTGCATATGGCACAGTCTGTAAAATGGAAAGTAAAGTCACTGCTGACAATTTAGTTC
Organism: Neoceratodus forsteri; assembly: GCA_016271365.2. Classification (NCBI taxonomy): domain Eukaryota; kingdom Metazoa; phylum Chordata; order Ceratodontiformes; family Ceratodontidae; genus Neoceratodus; species Neoceratodus forsteri. Next base: position 1,174,565,810 of record CM057449.1, on the reverse strand, counting down.
CTTTGATTCTCTTTTACAGCATTGCTATTGCTACCTTGGGTTGTCTTGTCTAGGGCTGAGAATCTATTTGCAAGTGGAATAACTGGTTTATTTGTTATTATGGCATGCCTGCCTTTCCTGGTGTGTTTAGATCAATCCACTAAGTACCATTCTGTTGTGTTATATCCTGGTTGTTCCCTTACTGATTTTTTGTTTTGATGACTTACTGCAGGGGGAGATCTGTCTTATCTACTTCTTCTCTATCTCTGGTCCTGTTATCCCCATAAAGTGTTTAAAAAATGAATTTTCTGCTGAAATGATTTGGACAAAATTAGCAGCTTTGTCAATTTCTTTTTTTTTCTTTTAACTTAGTGATTTCTAGTTGCAGTATTTTTATTTCTTCAATCATTGGTTGGTAGGAAATGCATTTCCCACAAGTGAATGTTTCACTTGTTAGATACTGTGGTTTAATAGTAAACATGTTACACTTGTCAGATTCCACCATATGTCCATTTATACTTAATGACTTTAATAGTTTATTAACATGATCTGTGCTTTACATTTTTTTGCTAAAAATGTTAGAAATGGAAATAAGTGTTCAGAGCTGTATTATATCCTTGCCACCAGCAACTATAGTTAAGTCAATTAAAAAAGCAGAAGATAAATACAGTAGATTTCCACCAGAAAACTCAGGTTTTGTTTTCTTTTTTAGAAGAGATTTAGTAACAGGTCACTATTTAAAGGTCACTGAGAGCTGCTTGTCCTAATGATACCTATTTGCAGTACACTGAAGATTGCTTAGAGTGCTAGGATACTAGGGCTAGTGTATTTAGCTGCAATGTAAAAAGTATAATAAACAAACATAGCAGTTTCAATACATCATACCTCTCTGGCATGTGCAGATACTGTACTTAGTCAGTAAAACATTCAGAATGGCTATGGTTTAACAGACTCCCTCCAGAATGACTAGGACTGTTGTCCCATTTGTCCCACTGGATACACTAGACAAGCGTGTAGTGATGCATCTGTCTGTGCACACATTTCCATGTGTGCCTGCCTACATGCACTTCCCTGCTAGCTATGGGGCTGCTATTTGGGCAGTCAGGACCTGGAAGTGTGTTCTGTTGGTCATGAAACCTTCCCAACATGGATGCTACAGCAAATAGATTTAAAAGTGTCAAACAAAAACAAGGTGAAATTCATTAAACTACTAAAAGTCAGACTGCTCAGCCTGCTGGTTTACACAATGCACTTAAAGAAAGTCTGTATTAGTTCCCTGGCCTTACAGGGAGATACAATCCCCACCTCCCTCTGTGGTGTCCTAGTAACTGAAAACACACAGTTTAATTTCCCCTAAGCAAATATCTATTGCTCACTTCTGGTATATTTCTTAGTGCAAAACACAGTAATTCCCTACACTGCTTCTAGCATACAGCACAGTTTCAAATATGTCAGTGGGCTATCAGTCACAGAGCACATACTGTATATAGTATGCTCTCACTGAGAGCTCAGTTAGTGGCTGACTGCATTGGTAAGCAGTGGGTTATGCCAGTCACCAGTTCAGTTTTGGGATGGGGGTAGTGGGGTGGTGGGGCACTGCCAGCCAGGGTGGAGGAGTGGTGGTCCAGCAGACCACCAGGGAAGTTTTAATATTTCATTGCAGGGGATCAGGTCTTGGGGGAGGTCTTCTAGATCACCAGGGATGTTTTACTTTTTGATAATGGGGGATCAGGGCTGGAACGGTCTGCTAGACCACCAGGGACATATTTAATTTTAATAAGACAGGGGACTGGGGATGAGGTTGTCTGTTATACCACCAGATACATCTTTATTTTTCATATTGGGGATCAAGGCAAGGGAGGAGGGTCAGCTAGACCACCAGGGATGTTTTCATTTTTCATAATTGGGGCCTGGGGCTTGGGGGGATCTGCTACACCACCAGGGACATCTTTAATTTTAATAATAGGGGATTGGGTCTGCGGCAGTCCACTAGACCACCAGAGACATATTTAATTTTCATAACGGGGGATCAGGGCTGGATGTTAGAATGTCCTAGAGTGGCAGAGGGCTGCTCTACAGCTTGCTGCAACCAATCCAGACATGTAATCTATTTGACGCATGGCCACAGTTGCCACAAGTGGGGGACTTTGCTGCTGGTAACCTACCCAATAGAGAACCGGGTGCAGGGTCCCTGGTATACTGGCAATTGTGCAAGCTGCCATTGGTGCAGCTTGTACCGCATTTTGAGAATTGAGCTCATATTGTTCACCTTTTTATGGTTTTTATACCTTTTTTAAACTTGATTCCATTGTGTACAGCAGTAAAAAAACATCACTTAACACAAACACACTATTCATAAAAAATACAGTTTTCACTTAGATATAAACATTTGTGTTATACCAGATAATGTATTATTAAAACTTAACTGAGGATGGTGTGACACACATATAGTATGACTACTTCTCATAACATGAATGCATATTTTATTGATGACTCTCAAAATCATGGTCTTGTGCCACCATTTACTGTAGAAAGAGACTGAAATGTAAAAAAATGTGTCTTGCAAATAAGAACTTAAAAGTAATTACATCTATAAATATCAGAGACATAAATACATATACCAAACTTCAGCCATGTTCACAGTATGTAATAATATGTGTTTGTGTAGAATAGTGCTTTTTATTGTGGTGGATTAAGGTGTTCAGGTTTGCCGAATGATTACTACCCAAGGTGTGTTAATATCCTACAGCATATACCATGTCATGCCATGATGTTTAAAATGATTTTCTAGTTTTCTGCAAAACATCAGCTGGCAGCAGCAGGACTCAAATTTCATTACATGTAATAACATTTTGAATTTCAGGACATACAATTCTTTATTGTTCAATACATTTGCAGAAACTTTGGAATTTTGCTCCATTAGATTTGGGTGGGATTTTCAGAGATGCCCAAAAATCATGCAACTGTCTCAAAATGTGAAAAATTGCATTACATGTAGCAACATACTTTTATACTTGTGTCACAAATGATATGACACAGTGCAAGTAGAAACCCAAATCATAATTGAATCACAATGTAAACTTGTGATGCAGGTGTACATTATCTAAAGTGCCCAGGGAATCTATCTATCCAAATGAACTCATCATGCAGCTACAGTACCTATCAATTTTTCACTCTGTTCCTTTCTTGTGTCTCTTATCAATGTAATCTGTTCAATTTGTGGGTCTTTCTTTTATACTTCCCACAACACTTAGGCCACCATCATTTGCATAATAGCTGTGATGGAAAGAGTTGGTGAAAGTCTTGAAAATCGATGTAAGTCACTTTTGTGACCCGGTGTAACCACTTCCGGGTTAGTCTACAATACAAGACTCACCCCTGCAGCGAGCGGGTGAGCAGTAACTGCTCTGCAAGCAATTAGGGCTTGCCAAATATACTTTTAAAAAAATACCTGTTTTAATTTGTTTGTGTTGCATGAAACCTTATGATTGCTTGTGCTAGATATACTGTTCTGTTGTGAGCCCTATATCCTGGTCTACCCCAGGTCATAGGCAGACAGCGTTTGTAAACCCTCCGAAATCGCGGGTGACCAAAGCGCTAATTTTATTGCCATTTGTTTTACAAACACTGCTGTCCCAGCTGAGCACTTAGTGCAGGTTAATTTTGACGTTTTTTTTTTACGTCTGCTCCTGCTTGTGCTCTGATTCAGCTGCTTAGCAACCAGCAGCTTCTGACCCGGTGTAACCACTTCCGGGTTACTCTACAATACAAGACTCACCCTCAGCGAGAAGCGGCCATAAAACTGCTCTGCAAGCGATTAGGGCTTGCCAAATATACTTTTAAAAAATACCTGTTTTAATTTGTTTGTGTTGTATGAAACCTTATGATTGCTTGTGCTAGATATACTGTTCTGCTGTGAGCCCTATATCCTGGTCTACCCCAGGTCATAGGCAGAGAGCGTTTGTAAACCCTCCAAAATCGCGGGTGACCAAAGTGCTAATTTCATTGCCATTTGTTTTACAAACACTGCTGTCCCAGCTGAGCACTTAGTGCAGGTTAATTTTGACGGTTTTTTTATGTCTGCTCCTGCTTGTGCTCTGATTCAGCTGCTTAGCAACCAGCAGCTTCTGACCCGGTGTAACCACTTCCGGGTTACTCTACAATACAAGACGCTTCGCCTGCCGAGCAGGGTGGCGTGTGCAGTGCTTCGGCGTCGTCAGCGGCGTGGAGCGGCGCAGAGGCAGCGTCAGCATGTGTCAGCTGTGTCCGCTGGGCCAGCAGGCCCTGGGCTTGTTCTTACATCACAGGATAGTATTATTTACATTATTATGAAGAAGGCTACTATCTATTACAGTTGTCCTGGCTGTGGTATGTATTCACTCAATATTTACAAAGACCTAGTGTGTGAAAACTGTTCCACCATCAACAAATTAAGGGCTGAAATAACTCTATTACAAAATCGTTTGCAAACCCAGGTGGACATTACCAATTTAGAGGAATATATTGACTCTGTGGCTGACAGCCTAGTAATCGACCCATTACAACTCAGTGTAACTAATAATATACAAAAAGTTCACGAGTGGTGTTTAGTTCAAAATATTAATGGAAAAAAAGGCAGATGAAACATTGGTGGTAATTACAATATTCAGACTGAAAATAAATTCAATTGTTTGATGTCGGATTCTTGTTTATTTACTTCATGTACCATGGATTCGGTTGAGAATTTACCAACAGCACCGTCTTCCCCTACTAGTGGTCCCCCTAGTACCTCAGCTATCTTATTCCCCTCACTCACACTTGAAACACCTCATCCATTGCATTCAAGTAATGTACCCAATCATAATATACCTTCCTCTGGTACTGTTGATGCTTTACAAACACATAACACACCTGCAGCTCAGAAGCTGGAAAAAACAAGTACTCCTAGGGACGTCTTGGTGATAGGCGATTCCAACATTCGATACACTGATCATATATTGTGTAAAAACCGTAACCTACACACCACTGTCAGTGGTCTTCCTGGAGCAGGTATTTCTGACATAAAGAACATGTTTCCAGGGTTACAGGAGCATACATTGTCTCCTCTTACCCTGATCCATGCAGGTCTAAACGACCTAGGCAACAGACCACTTCTACAAATACAAAGGGATTTTGAAGCCATTGGTGACTCTGTCAAACAGCAAGGGGGTAACTTGATTATTTCAGGACTCCTCCCAATACCTAGGGCATGCACCAACAAACAAAATTACATCAGGACTTTAAATGGTTGGTTTAAACGCTGGTGCTTATGGGAAGGGTTCTATTTTCTGGAGAACTGGACTAGCTTTCTGAATAAAAACCTATTTGCTGCAGATGGTGTACACCTTAATAGGCAGGGTAAACGTATATTTGCTACAAGACTGCGACGCCAGATTGATTACTGTTTAAACAAATAGATGAGGGGGATAATACTCAGTACCCTGATCCAAACAATAACAGTAACAGAAATATTCCCACGTGTCAACCGGACTGGAACTGTTTAGTCATCAATGCACGTAGTCTAGGGAATAAGTTTGACAAACTTACCATACTATTAAATCAATTAAATATACATATGTGTGCAGTTACAGAAACATGGTGGCATGAAAATGATTCTTGGGACAAGAACATTCCTGGTTATACCCTGTTTCACAAAGATCGAAGTATTACTCAGGGTGGTGGGGTTGCGTTGTACCTGTCAAGTTTTATAAATGTCGAGAGAATAGAACTTACACAGTGGCCCAGTATTGAGGCCATATGGGTTAAAATTTTTCCTATTTCTACACCTAGCATTGATGTGGGATTAGTGTACAGACCACCAGCAATTTCATCGATAGACGAAACTCAGTTGCTAGGCTTTGTAGAGAAATTATCTTCTTCCAAAAATGTTTTATTGATGGGTGATTTTAACCTTTCTGGAATAAACTGGCAAAATTGTATACCCACTCTTCCGTTGAAAATAGATATCTGCATCTATTTTATTGGCAAATATGGAACAAGTAGTTAAAGCTAGCACTAGGGGCAATAATATTCTGGATCTAGTGTTACATAATATGGGTAATTCAGTATCAAACTGTTCAGTCCTCCATCCGCTGGGTTCAAGTGACCACTCCATTGTGTATTTTACACTTAGCGCGAATTTAGGACATGATCCAAGTAACATAACGCTTTATAACTTTAAAAAAGCTGACTTCACAGGCATGATAGCTGAATGTGTATCCTGGGACTGGCAGCATTCTGTCTTTGGCCTTTCACTCTCCGACATTTGGCAAACTCTGATTATATACTTAACCACATTAACAAATAAATACGTTCCTACCATTAAAAAAATGGATAGAGCTAACATGAAAAGACCATGGATTAACAAAACTGTCAAAAAACATATTAAATATAAAAATAGGGCCTATAAAAAAGCAAAGTCTAGCGGTACCAAGCAAAATTGGGAATTTTCAAATTCCACTTAAAGGTTTCCAAACATAGTATCAAAAAAGCTAAGAAAGATTATGAGCTACACTTGGCCAAAACTGTGGGTGACGATTATAAATCCTTTTATAAATACATTAATAATAAAAGGGGCAGTATTCCTACCATTGGCCCATTAAAAAACATCTTAGGTGATCTAGTAGTGGACAAAACAGGTATGGCCGCTATATGTAATAATCAGTTTTCATCTGTTTTTAACATTAAGTTGGAGTCTACAAAGGAACATAATAACCACATTACAAAGGAACATCTTACTATAGACGCTACTACTGTATTCAATTTACTACTAAAATTGGACCCCTATAAGTCCCCTGGACCTGACGGTTTACATCCTCGTATCATTAAAGAACTTGCAGTTCCCCTATCAGGTCCTGTTGCTGCTCTATTTAACAAATCTATAGAGGAAGGTGAAGTTATTGACGTTTGGAGACAAGCTGCTGTGACCCCAATCTTCAAAAAGGGTTCTAAGCAGGATGTGTCAAATTATAGGCCCATCAGCTTGACTTCGGTTTTGGGTAAACTATTAGAAGGAATTATTAAAGAATATTTAAACTCTATGATTGTCCCAGATCCTACACAGCACGGTTTTATCAGGGCAAGATCATGCCAGACAAACCTGCTAAATTTTTATAATGGTGTAAGTTTGGCACTGGACTGTGGCAAAACTGTGGATGTTATTTTTTTTGGACTTTTCTAAAGCCTTTGACAAGGTCCCACATGGACAAATTATAGATGATCTGATACACTTTGGTATTAGTGGCAATATATCCAGATGGGTCGAATCTTGGCTTAAAGGACGCACCCAGCGAGTGTGTATCAAAGGCTTTTTCTCTGATTGGGTAGAGGTCACCAGTGGTGTGCCGCAGGGTTCTGTTTTGGGTCCGTGTTTGTTTAACTTATATATTGCATCACTGATTACCAAGACAGATGTTTGGCTGACTAAGTTTGCCGATGACACGCGCATAGGATACCCAATTGTTAACCCCGAAAACAGTAATACACTGCAGCATGCTTTGAATGAGCTACATGAGTGGTCCACTCTTAGGAAATTACCCTTTAATACTGATAAATGTGTTGTTATGCACTTGGGCAAAAAAAATTTGCATAACAAATATTTCTTAGGTGGCAAACTCCTCAACCCTGTAACTGATGAGAGAGACCTGGGTGTTAGAATTTCTAGTGATCTTAGCCACAAACTTCATTGTCAGGCTGTTATTAAAAAGGCAGCTAGTGTGCTTCACTGCATCAATAAACATATTAGCAGCACAAGTTGTGATGTTCTACTCCCTTTGTATACATCCTTGGTGAGGCCCCACTTGGAGTACTGTGCACAGTTCTGGGCACCTGGTGACAAGGGCACTATAAAATTATTAGAAAAAATTCAACATCGGGCAATGAAAAACATTTTGGAAGTAAAAGGCCAGGAGTATCAAGCCAGACTGGACATTTTAGGTTTATTTACCCTTGAATATCGTAGATTGAGAGGAGATTTGTGCCTGGTTTTTAAAGCAATGCAGGATAATGATTTAAGCAACTTATTAGGCCTACAAGTCAAAGATAAATCTTATGCAACTAGGGCTCATCCCTGGCAATTGACCATGGAACATTGCAATTCAAAAAATAGGAGTAACTGGTTTTCAGTAAGAATCTGTAAGATTTGGAACAAATTACCTGTGGAAATTGCAGCATGCAACAATATTGATGTTTTTAAAAATCAGTTGGATATACATTTAAAACAAAATTGTATAGGTGGTTATAATTAATTATTGGTGAGCATTATGGACTAAAGTCTTTTCAGCTCTGTCTAGCCTATGTAACCTATGTAAATGTGATGTGTCTTTTTTATGTAATGTGGCACAATAGTGATGCATTTGCAGATGCAGCAGACAGTGATGCAGCCATATCCTGATGCAGATGCAGTTCTTATTTGTTTTACAATATTGATGCACATTTTGGTCACATTATATGCAACTCTGTGAAAATCCAGGCTCATTTCTCCTTGTGCTTCTCCTACTTTGAAATCATAATCATCTGCCATAACATCATAACATGTTGCCATAGAAATGGTGCTTTTTTGTATAAGTCTTTTAATTGAATTTTAAAAAGAGTAAACACCTTACAGCATACATACATTTCAGATATACAGACCCCCATCTCAGGGGGAGGAAATGGACAAGGAAATGATAGAAGGCATCCTTAAAATGGCAGAAAAAGGGGAGATATTGTTGATGGGGGACCTGAATATGCCAGATGTTAACTGGAGTACCCTTGCTGCAGGCACATCCAATAGCAGGGTCATTCTTGATGCCCTACAGGGGGCATGCCTCAGAGAGCTAGTGTTGGAACCCACTCAGGAGGGAGCAATCTTAGACCTGGTACTCTCAAATGGGGAAGGAGAAAGGATCTCAGATTTAAAAGTGGGTAGCCATCTGGGAACAAGTGACCACCAAACAGTGTGGTTCACAATAAACACAGCCATAGAGTCAAGCCATACAAAAACAAGAGTATTGGACTTTAGGAAGGCTGACTTTGGGAAAATGAGAGGTGTAGAAAAGCACTAGCAAATGGGCAAGAAGGAGGGTGGAGGAACAATGAGGAATAATCAAAACAGCCATTGCAGAGGCAACAAGTCTTTGTGTGAAGCAAATCAATAAAACAAAATGAAGGAAAAAACCACTATGGTTCTCAAAAGAGGTGGCAGGGACGGTTAAGGAGAAAAGGATAGCATTCAGGAAATATAAGGAAACACAGAAGGAGCAGGACAAAGAACTTTATCAGTAAAAGCAGAAGGAGGCAGGGAAGGCAGTCAGAATAGCAAAGGCACAAACTGAGGAAAAGATAGCCAACTCTGTTAAGAAAGGGGATAAAACCTTTTATAGGTACATTAGGGAGTGAAGAAAGACCAAGGAAGGGATACAGAGACTTAATAAAGGGAGGACATGTGGGCAGAGGGTGACAGTGAAAAAGCAGGGATACTGAATAAATATTTCTGCTCAGTATTCACAACAGATGAGGAGGGGGAGGTGCCTAAACCAAACAAAGGAGAAACTCTGAATAGGGGGGTCAATACCAGTCCATTCACAGAAGAAAGGGTTTTGAAAGAACTCTTGAAACTGAGGGTGGACAAAGGAACGGGGCCTGATGGGATTCACCCAAGAATACTAAAAGAACTAAGGGTAGAACTAGTAACACCACTGACTACTCTCTTTAACAAATCATGGGAGGATGGAGTGGTACCTGAGGACTGGAGGAGGACAAATGTAATTCCACTTCACAAAAGTGGGAGCAGGGCAGAGGCAGGAAACTACAGACCAGTTAGTGTGACTTCAGTGGTAGGGAAAATGATGGAATCACTTCTGAAGGAAAGAATTGTTGAGTACCTAGAGGCCAGTGGGGCACAGGACCCAAGGTAGCATAGTTTCACAGCAGGAAGATCATGTCGGACGAACCTAATAGATTTCTTTGACTGGGTGACCAAAGCAGTAGACCAGGGAGGGGCTGTGGATATGGCCTACCTAGATATTAGCAAGGCATTCAACACAGTCTCACACAAAAGATTACTATACAAGTTAGCAAGCCTTGGAGTGGGTCCCAAGGTGGTAACCTTGATAAAAAACTGGCTAGACAACAGGACACAAAGGGTAATAGTAAATGAAGTCCACAGTGAAGAAAGGAGGGTAACTAGTGGGGTATCACAGGGTTCGGTACTGGGACCGGTCCTCTTTAATATCTTTATAAGTGACATTGGAGAGCACCTGGAAGGAAAGGTAGGCCTCTTTGCAGATGACACAAAGATCTGCAACACGGTTGATACACAAGGTGTGTTGGAAAGAATGAAAAGGAACTTGGCAAGGTTGGAGGAATGGTCAAATATGTGGCAGCTCAGATTCAATGCAAAGAAGTGCAAGGTAATGTATCTGGGAAACAAAAACCCAAGGGAAGAGTACACAATGGGGGGTGAGTTAATAACATCAACAAAAATAGAAAGAGACCTAGGAGTAATTATATCAGATGACCTAAAGGTGGGCAAGCAATGTGAGAAGGCAGTAAGGAGGGCTGGGGGATACTGGGATGCATAGGGAGAGGCATCAACAGTAGAAAACAGGAAGTTGTTATCCCTCTCTACAGACAGTGAGACCCCATCTGGAGTACTGCATGCAATTCTGCAGACCCCATCTCCGCAAAGACATAGAGTGGAGGCTGTTCAGAGGAGGGCAACCAAAATGGTGCAAGGTCTGTACCAGAAGACATACGAGGAGAGACTAAAGCAGCTTAATATGTATACCCTGAGAAAAGGAGGAGAGGGGGACATGATAGGAACTTTCAAGTATCTCAAGGGAATTAATAAAGGTACAAGAGGTAGTATCTTTCAGAAGAAGAGAGTGTGCAAGAACAAGGGGCACAATTTGAAGATAGAGGGGGACGGCTCAGAGGTAATGTTAGAGTATTTTTCACAGAGAGAGTTGTGGATGCATGGAACAGCCTTCCTGAGGAGGTTGTGGAGTCAGGAACAGTAGGAGAATTCAAGAATGCATGGGACAGGCATAAGGCAATTCTAGTGGGGTGCAGGAGGAAGTAAGCTGTTGATTAACTAGAATCTGCAGCTTATCCATCAGGTAGGGAAATGGGCAGACTGGGTGGGCCAAGCGGTCCTTATCTGCCATCAAATTCTATGTTTCTATATGGTGACAGATATTTAGACGATGACATTTCATTAGAAATTATGCAATTTTAGCCAGCCCACTGGTGCAGCGGTTAGATTTCCGCTTGTGATGCCGGCGACCCAAGTTCAGGAATGGACCTGGGTCATTGGAGGGCCAGCCAGGGGAGAGGAATTGAGTGTCCTCAGGACTGCTCTCCTTCTCCGGGGAAGGGTGTGGGGTGTCACCTGTGCTTGGTGACCCCTGGCGGAGGCCGGAAGTCACCACAACAGGTGAAGACAGCAAGGCACTAAGGGGGTGGGATGGATGCTGACATCATTGCACGTTCCCACCCCCCACTAATGGGGAGAAAAACCAACCCACCCACTACCTCTGTGATGCCCGCCCCTTGGCTGCAATTGGCTCCCCCAGGCCGACTCCCGCCCTATCCCGTTGACCGTGGCACCTTTCAAAAGAGGTTCGGGTGCCACGGCCCCACCCTGGGGGCAAGCCAGGGGGTCCCAGGAGGGTGGCCAATATGGAGGAGCCACTGCAAGAGGTCCGTGACAGAGCAGATGACCGGCAGTGTAAGCAGGCACAAAAAAAAGATTAAATGAAAAAAAAAAAGAAATTATGCAATTTTCACTGTACCAAAATGAACTAAACTACACTACACTACACTGCACTACACTACACTACACAGTCTCTTGATAACTACAATAAATAGCTAATATAAAAATGTTGTATTAGAGACTTAAAATTATTGAAATGGCAAAGGGATATAAACAACTCAAACGATCCCTGTTTAGGAAGAAGACTAAACTGTTTATAACTAACTAACCTGATGTACTATTGAATCATAATTCATACCACTGTTATTAGAGAATAACAGAGAATGTAAGTGGAACTCAAACCATGTTATTCATTAAACACTTAAGACTAAAAACCTAAGATTAAACAGCGTCTGTTGTACACATCTCTCTTTAACCTATCATTCTTACATCTGTAGCATAACATCCACTGTCAATACCTGGTGTAACAAAGAGGCTAGGATATATTGCATTACCAGGGATGTGAAAACATTAATTGCTCAGTTATAGGACAACAAGAGCTGAGGAACATGGAGAAAAAAAATAAGGGATGTGGGAGAGAGTGATAGAACCACATGAGGGAGGAGAGGAGGGTTGGAGGGGGGAAAACCATTGTCATATGAGATCCCTTGCCCCTCATGAATAGAAGGAGTCAGTTGGGATTGGTAGGTGTCTGTATGTATGAGACCCCTAGGCCACAGATGTTTTAGCGTTTCACATTATTTCCCCTTCTCCTTATGGAATATGTAGGAGAAAAAAGACACCCTTATGACTCCTGCTAACCAATACCCTACCGTGGGACTAGTAGAGATCCTCCATTTCATAATGATGTGGTGCTTAGGCTCCATTGCCTTGGAGTATAGTAAGGAAGTGTGAACGAGGTTGCCGTCCTGCAAGGGAGCCATATCTACTAGGATGCATAAATCAGGGCAGTTAGGTATTGTCATCCTAAGTGCCCATGTAGCTATCCAACCAACCTCCTCCCAATATGGTTGTACTGTATATCTGGATATAATCACAAGACATATTTTGTGCCTGTATATTGACTACATCTATAACATGTATCAGGAATGTTAACCCCAAAGTGGACCAGCTTCACCAGGGTTCTCTGCCACCAGTGCAGAATCTTCTTTTGGATCAGCTGGTATTTGGTATCTTTAGACCATCTGCAAATGGTTTTCCAGCAGTTTTCTCAGGTACAGTAAGTGGCTACACTGACTGACCAACTTATTCTTCCTTTTTAGCCCTGTGTGACTATAGCTTCACCTTCTTTGTGGACTGGATGTATTTATATCCAGTATGATCCTTCCAAGCCACTGCCCCAGGCAAGCCAGCTCTCCACCCAGTTCTTGCCCTGGGCAAACCAGTTCGAGCCAAATGATTATGTGGTGGGGTGCAGTTTGGTCCAAGCCATTCTTCCAGGGACTGCCTCAGTTGTGGGTATTTCCAGTGATCCCTAGATGGTAGTCCAAAGCCTGCTGATAGCTGAGCAAAAGATTTGAGGACTCTAGCACTGGAGCATTTAAGATACTGCACTTGCACAATTTCTGCATTTGCCCAACACTTCCAGTGGACCACTTCCCCAGCTAACTTAAATCTGGGGTTGCTCCACAGTGGTTCTGTTTGGCAAATTGTGCCCCCATGCCAACCCACATTTTAAGTAGCCTAAGCCAGGAGTGTCTGGTGTATTTAATCAATTCTGAATTACTTACTGTTTTGGAGGGGGAGTGCACTTGGTTGGTGACCACTGGAGGCTGCCCACGAAGGACTGCTCTTCCTGCCTCCACAAGGGTGCCTGTTGGGTGCTACCCACAAACAAGAATAGAGCCTGTAGTGCTGCAAAGGCCAAATGATACATTTGAAGACATGGAAGGTTCAAGCCTTCTCTATCATAGGGAACCCACAGGAATTTTTTGCTGAACCTCAGGGTCTTACCTTGCCAAATGAAGTGAGTAATATGCTTATTAGTGCACTCCCAGAACTTAAGAGGTATGCATATGGCAGGTCAGCAAGGCAGTACAAAAGACTTGAGAGGGTCATCATCTTGAAAGCTACCATTTTGCCAGGAGTGAGAGGTTCAACTTCTGCCATCTCTCACAATCAACTTACAGGGCAGAGAGAAGCAGCAGCAGGTTTTCTTTTGCTAGGCCATTGACCATTAATGTGATTTTCATTCCTGAATGATAAGTTTCTGGTTCACTATCATAACTATTTGAGTAGTATATTTAGTTAAAGGGGAGGACTGCCATCTTGGAGCAATTTATACATAGCTCTGAGAGGGAACTGAAGTCCAAGAGGATTGAAAGGGCTGTCAGGAGGGATTGCTCTGCCTTAAACAGGGAAAGAAGCAGGTCATCTCCATATGAGAGGGTCTTACAGCTATGAGAGCTAACCTTTATGCCTTCCATTCTGAGGTCTCTTCTAAGTTGTGCAGCTAGGGTCTCCTTTGCAATTAAGAGCAATGGAGGGAGAGGACAACCCTGTTATATTCCTCAGTGGAGTGGGAGAGACAGATAACACCCCATTGGTAAGCACCATCGTAGTAGTGGAAGCATAATGTATCTTAACCCATGCTATGAATTGTGGACGAATACCCGCTACCTGAAGTGCTGTATGAAGAAAGTCCCACTCCAGTGAGCCAAATACTTTATCCACATCTATGACCACCAGGGCTGCTGAGCCTAAGAAGTTCCACGCAGCCTCCAAGATGATGACCACCACCTTCATGTTATCTGAGCCCTTCCTGCCCTTCTTGAATCCCACATGTGATCTCTGGATTATGGCTGCAGCTAAAGACATGCCCATATATTTTCTAAACCTTTTGTGATATATCTAGAAAAATTCCCTGCCTGCCTGCCTGCATTACCACAGAGAGAATCTCTTTAGATATACTATATTGTGAAATATCTTCAAATATCTGAGCATATATGTGGCTACAACTCTATGTGAGAAACAGTCTTTTCCAGTCATGCAGACATTATTTTGATGAGGATTGAGGTGGGCCAATAGCTGGACTACTGCACTTTATCTTTCTGAGCTATCAGGAAGCCAGTAATGGTCACTTGGTATGTGAACTGAGGAAGCCTACTCTCTTAATGAACTACATGGAACACACAGAGTAAGATGTAGGAAACCCAGTGCCCAAAGGTGTGATAACAGACTGTACTAAGCCCATCTTGACCAGGTGCCATCCCATTGTAGAGTGCCTTAATGACAGCAATAAGTTCTGCATGTGTGATAGGAAAGGCCATTGACTGGGCAAAGTAATTGAGACCATTTGGGGAGACCCAACTGCTGTAAATATCCAGACCGGTCAGCAGAGGTGGTGGTGTTTCAAGGGATACACATGTCCTCATGAAAGTACTCAAGGCCTGGTTAATGAACTTTCTGACATTCTCACCTGTGAGATGAGGAATTCCCTCTTTCTTTTTTAAAGCTGGTAGACTAGTAACTTCCTGGCTTTCTCTCTATTTTTCCAGTGGCTCTGGTTTATGAAAGAGAGAGCCATCTCTATCTGTGAGTTTAGATGGGGGTTAAGCTCTAGAGTAGAACTTTCCAGAGCTCTTCTGGCATACGGTGCCTCCATGGATAGTAATGCCATTCTGTCTCTTTCAAGGCAGTGGAGAGAAAGCAACCATTTCTTGTTGATAAAAGGGGAATAGCTACTGATGCATCTCTTTCTGAATGCCTTAAATGTGTCACATACAAGCAGAACCAGGGACTTTGGGATATCATTTGGTTCAAAATATAATGTGATCTTTTAAGACAGACAAAACTAAAAAGTCATGGAAGAAGCATAGAATGAAGAGATTTAACCTCCATGTAGGTGATTTAGAGGAGGATAGGGTCAGAGACCAGAAGTTAGACAATGGGGCATGGTCCAATATTACTATAGGGTGTATGTGTGTTGTGGAGATCTTGTGTGAGCATTGCCAGCTTATAAGGAAAAAATCTAGCCTACTGCATGAGTCATGCCATGCTGATCTGTATGTGTAATTGTGGTCTCTGGGATGCAGCTGACACCAATGATCTTATAGTTAAATTTCTGACACAACTGATAAGGGTCTGCTTGGGCCTGCCTATGGCCTTGATCACCTCAGTTTATGGATGTGCAGCCCAGAAGCGGTTACCATGTCAGACTGAAGTCCTCTCACAAGATTACCATCTTATTTTGTTGAAAGTTATCCACCATGGCTTATGCTAGGTTGTGAAAACATGGGAGTCATTCATATTAGGTTCATAGCAATGTATCATCAAGATTGGCTGGGTTTGAGTTCTCCCTTTTACCAATCCCCATCTTCCTTCCCTATCCATGGCCTTCCCCTCAAATAGTAAAGTACTGCTTTTCTTGACCAAAAATGGAAATCCCTATTTACCATTTTTGAGTAGTTATTCAAAATACACTACCCATTCACCAATGAGTTTTTGGGACTCCCTTCTAAGGAAGTGAGTCTCCCAAATAAGGACTATATTGCATCTATGTGCTTTCAAATGCTGAAAATTGTTTTCCATTTAATGGGGTGGGCTACCCCCTGAACATTCCAGCTATGCAGTACATGTCTGTCCTTTTGAATGTTCAGGTATAAATGCTACTCAATTTTTTACACGTGTTAACTCATGGAGCTGCTGCTTACCTGTTCCATCCCAACCTACAGCCCTAGATCCTAGAACACAAGATCACCTTGTAAACAGGCCCTAAATAGTCCTAATGGTGAAATTGTCTATTCTCTGACATATGCCTGTATAAATAAAAATGTTTTACTACTATGTAGCCCAAAAGGAGGGTGTGTAGAGAGTCCATATAAATGAGGTAGAGAGAGTGGAGAAGAAAAAGTGTTATCAAAATTTCTGAAAGATCGAAAGCAACAGGTCATCAACAGCAGAGACAAAATGCTTCACTAGTGAGATAATCCAAAAAAGTAACATCTAGTGAAATCAGGTGCAGTATTACCAAGGTACCAATGAAGCATAAAATGTTACTAACATTAACCCTGTAATTGGGTCCACAGATCATCACAGACCTGGGGATTAACTACACTCACAAGGGCTACTTCATTGCTGCCAATTCCTTACTACCCCACGAATGCATCATGGAAATGCTTCTTATAGTGCAAGTAGAAGATTGTGACTTATAGGCAGAAATAGCAGAAGTAGCAAAAGAGAACTAAAGGGATAAGAGCAGTGGTGAAAGTGAACATGTATGCACAGGAACTCAGTTCCTGTATCTTTTTTGCAGCAGGGACGGGGTTCCTGTACTTCTTCCCACTGACACTGAAACTGAAATTTTTAAACCAGCAACATGATGACAGTTTCTGGGCCTGGTTTCCATAACAACATTTGACTTGTATGACAGTGCTATTTTCCTAGAAATACTTCAATATATCTAACTGAATCTACTACTGTCTAAACAGATAGCTGTGTCTTGACACAGCTATCCTTCAGATTGAGGAGCGTCATTCCACATTTCATGTTTGCTGGTGCCTGAGTTCCTGTACTTCTTGTCTATCACTTACACCACTGGATGAGAGTCCATTTAAAGCAAAATATCTTCAGCAGAAAACACACAAGCTGGTATTTTTTTAAAGTCATAAAATGGATGCAACTCTGTTACGTCAGGCAGAATTTTCAAAAGTCATAAAATGAACGCAATTTCTAAGGCAGGAGTTTCAAAGCCATAAAATTCATGCAACTCCTAGTTACATTAGTAGCAGAGGCTGTCATGATATGTCTAAAGCATGTTCTATCTTTAAAGTGGGACTGATTCACAGTATTTCTAGCTGTTTTATGGTGCTTTACATTAAGTTTTGGATAAAAAGTGCTAGACATATAAAAAATGACAGAGCAAGATAAATTTGGTCATTCTGGGGTACTTCTTCTTGAGCATGCTGTGCTATGGTGTACTGCATAATGAAGGACTGACTGTATGTTAATAAAGCTTTCCTTAAACTGAGTCTGATGTGTAACAGCTTATTTATTTTATTTTATCAGTGTCTAATCCTGCTCCACTGGACAAAATGGCAGCACCTTCATTGAGCCACAAGTGACCGGAATACTAACCTAGTTCATGGCCCTAAATTCTGCCTGAAAATTGTGTACAGGTGCATTTATATCTGAACTTTGCAAATTGGACAACACTACTGAAAGTCAGACTTTTGAAAATTGGGCTTAGTTAAGTCTTATTGTTGAATGTTTGACATAGGGGCAATTTGATTTATGTCCAAAATTATACATACTGTAATAGAAAACTACTAAATCTTTAAACGGGTTTTGGAAATCTCCTCTCCCATCTTCAGAAATTAAGAGTTGGGGGAACATTGTGTAACTAAGTTCTGCTGATGCCAACTCTGAATTTGTTTTGCTGAAAATCAGACAATCACTTTAATATGAGCATAAGACTTGAAAAGGATCAGAAGATTTGCAACTTAGTGCTATAAAAAGTATGCAACATTTTGTCAATAGGAAAAAATGAGAGTTACCGTATCATTATGCACATCGAGATCTTTCCATGTAATAATAGATTCTTCAGGCAACTGGAATTCCCCAACGTGATAGATTTTAACATTATCATGTGTCAGATTCCATGCAAGTATATCATGTCCTTGATTGAAATCTCCCTTTTCATCAAAGTGAATATTAGTGTCATTAACAGTAAAGTTGACCTTTTTGAGTTTTTCAAGAAGCTGTATTTCAAGAAAAAAAAATAAAGAATGTTAAAGGACACTAGAAAGGAATAACAACATTATGGTATACTTCTGTAATTAGAATGTTTTTATTTGATGCAGTCACAGTAATAACACAAATGTACATGTTTCTACATGCCAAAAGCAATAAAACTGATATTTTATTTAGTACTGTATGTATTCCTTCTTGTAGTTCATGTACATTATCCACTTATCCACTTTGTTGTTTGCCTAGGCAACCATTATTATTAGTAATAATGAAGCTTTGTTCATATTTAGTGCCCTTCCAGAGCTCAGAGCAATTTTACAAAGTGAATGTACAATAAGCATAACAGAGTAACCATATTGCAATTTTGGCAGAATGTATCAGTAAGCAAGAATCCAAATTTCTCAGAAAGTATTGTTCTATCATACCAACTTTGTGCATCCTGTGAAAAGTGCATATGTGTGTATTACAGCTACAGGGCCATCCTATTGTGTTAGTGGTAGGGGCACTTGCTGAATATCTTTCCTTTTGATGTACTATAGCTTTTCTTCTGTTACCTATGACAATCCCCATCTGATGGCACTCCCCAGCCTCATCAGAAATCTCCTGATGGAATTAATTGTTAGCCACCACTTGCACAGGACCACTGTAGTGGGGGTGGCTTGTCATGTCAGCTGTTCATGGGCCTGCAGGGGGAGCTGGCTTCACCCTTAGGGATTCATTGGCAGTTTTCTACCTTCTTACTTGTAGAGATGCTGGCCTTGAAATTATACACATATTGCACCACTGTGCAAGTGTGTAAGCATCTAAAGGCATCCCCCACTCTTCCAGGTGGCGCTAAGTGTGATACCACTTGCCCCTGCTAGGAGAAATAATGCTGCAGGGCTCAAAGGAGGTAAGCAGCTCCTGGGACACTTGATCCTCCTTCCCCTGGAAAGTATTAATTATTCATCTCCACCCTAAATCTGGTTCATCAATGCAGCAAGGAGTAGCACTACTTTTGCACAAGTGAGACAGCACTTACTGAAAATCTTGACACATATTCATATTAGCAAAATTCCTAGTATAACATCCCACCCCCTCAACCAACCATACCACTGCATCCCAGCCTCCACACACCAACAGGCATTGGAGTGTGTCTTGGGGGTAGTCTACCCTAACACTCACCCCCCCCATGTGTAAGGAAGTAGAGATGGTACAGCATAGGAGAATAGGGTCTGTGTTAGGGTTGATGACCCCAAGAAATAGTTTATTGTTAATTCTGTCACTGGGATGCCCCGACTGGTGTTGGATGCCCCCCAAGCCCATTGTTAATGTTATGGTTGCTGACATCGGGGTGCCCAATCCCTGTGTTGGCATTCTGGAAACCACCCCACCAGCACTGTGGGAAACTGGGAAGCCCACTCCCAGTGTCCCAAAATAATGTTTATCATATAAAAAAAGAAAACTGTCCCCCAACGTCTTTTTTTTTCTAATTCTGAAAAAAAGAAAATGGTCCCTCGTCATCTCCCCCATCCTCCTCCTCCCCATCCCGACCCTCCAACTGAGCACCAACCACCCTACACCCCCTCTTACCCTATACTTAGCTCAGCTGCCATTTTCTGTAGCCTGGGACACGTCTGCATTCTTCAAAGCAGAACCGCAAACTGAAGAATCAATGTTCAGGTAAGTGCGGTATAATGCCTGTCAATAGCATTTTGAACTTATGGTGATATTTCAGCCAATTTTAGGTATTTGTGCACCACATTTTCAACATGGGCTTTTTGGGACCCTGCCTCATGGACACTGTCACAGTTGTTTAGTTAATTGGACCAGTAAGGTGATTTTGTGGTCGCTGCATGAAATCATCTTTCGGCCTGATAAGCTAAATGACAGTGCAAGTGTTCATGAGACAGGGTCCCAAAACATCCATGTTGAAAATTTTGTGCAAAACTACCAAAAAACAACCGAGCTACATGCAGTCATTGAAATTTATCTATGCACATGCGTAACTTCGGCAATTTTTAATATTTTTCCTTCATATTTTCAACATAGCCATTTTTTCACAGCACCTCAAGAACAGTACAGCTGTCATTTCTCACATCCTGCCTGAAATGTGTTTCTTCACCTGTGGTGTGGAATGGCATTTTGCATGGATTAAGAAATTGTCAGCTACAGTATGGGGTTTATGAGGTGGGGTGATAAGAAGACTGTTGAAAATCTGAGGTCAAAATATGAAACAATTACAAAGTTATGACCATTCTTGCAATTTCCATATGCACCCTCATAACTATGGAAATTTTCAAGATTTTGACCCCAGATTTTCAACATAGCCTTCTTATTACCCTACCTCATGTATGTCACAGCTGTACTTTTCCAAATCCTGGGCAAAATGTGTTTTCACACCTGTGGTGTGGAATGGCATTGCAGTTGTGCAGAATTATATTTTGGTGGGAATTTGAAAATTTTCTTTATCAGGTACATGTCCTGGGGTAATCTGATGGCTATAGTGATAATTTGCTCATGCATCAATGGAGGGATGTGTGCACAAGCTCCGGAAGGACCCTGCACTCCCCCAATAAGATAAGGAAAATTATGCTCCAACAGGGGACGAAGGTTTATTTATTTGCTTTTGGTAACCAGGTGGGTGCATTAGGCATAGGGATGCCTGTTTTCAGGCATGACCAGGGAGGATACACGTCAAATACATGAGCAATACAATGTGACACAGCACATAGAAAGGTGAACAATGGAAAGAATGTCAGAAATACAACAACTTGGCAACTGGGAGATATACAGAGTTAAACAATGTCAAAATATAAACAATACAGTTAGGAAAAAGTCAAAATATAAACAAGTACCAACAAGTACAGTATGGTTAATTACAATGTCTCTGCAATTATGGATAGATAAACAACTACAGCTATGGTGATGCTTTCATAAATATTAAGGAGATTCATTGCAAAAATCTCTGTTACTGCATTAGTTAGGGTTCATATTACAGCAACAAAAGTATGGAAATGTGGAGTTAGGGTTCCTAACCCTAACACCACACCGTGTCCTCCCTACACTCAACCCTACCACTGCACCCCCACTGTCCACACACCAAGCGGTGTTGGGGTGTGCCTTGGGGTAGTCAGCCCTAACACTCACCTCATTCTTCAATACTGTACCTTACCTTCCATACAATGGAATGGGGTGAGCATTAGGCTGATGACCCTAAGGCACACCCCGTCACCTGTTGGTGTGGACTGTGGGGTAGCTTATGGTAGGTTGGGAAGCTTGAGGTATTTTAGGTTAGGAACCCTAACACCACATTTCCATACTTTTGTTGCTGTAATATGAACCCTAACTGATGCATTATCAGAGTTTTTTGCAATGACTATATATATTATAGGGGCACAGTCACACCCCTATATTTAGGGTTATGAAGGCATTTCTACAGTACGTTAAAGTCAAGATTTTGTGTGTTAATAACTTTGGACCTGTTCAGTGGATTTGCATGAAATTTGGTATGCATGGTGGGGCATGGTAGATCTCTTGATTTGCCAAGCTTTGTTTCGGTCAGACTTACAGTCTTTGTGCACCAAAATGCTGAAAAATACACTTTTCACTAGTTATGTGGGCAGTTTTTTGGATTTTGCCTGTGGCGCTGCATGGCCATTGTGTGCTGTACCACTCTGCAAGATGACTCATCTGAAAGAGCTTCAGTGCCCAAACATGCTGCAGTTTGACTGGTGAAAAAATATTAATCCATTCAAAAGTTATTGCAGTTTTAAGCTCCCATTATAAGTTAATGGGAAAATTTATATGGTTGTTTTGCAAACAAAGAATGGGGTTTGGGCCATCTCATCCTGTCTCATGATCAACAAATTTGCAGCCTCACAGTCAAAGAATCTTTGACCAAGAGAATTCTTTGATCGTGACCACCGCCATCTTGTTTTTAAATTCCTATCAGAGAAAGTTAAATATCTCAGCTCATGGGTCACTCCTGATGTAAAACTTGGATGGGTTTTACTCAGGGGCCTTTGTTCTATCGACCCATGGCCATGTTTTTTTCAAAACTGGTCAAAAAAGAGAGTTATAACATTTTAAATTCTTTAGTCGCAGCTTGTTAACGATCTTTGATCACGAGCCTGCAAATTCTTTGACCGCGAGATTGTTTGACCGCAATCTTTGATTGCGAGGGCACAACTAGATGGCCCTTTGAAAAATTCTAATTTCTCAGCCCAGGGGAGGGATAGGAACACAAATGAGGGTGGGATTTGCTCAAGGGGCTTCGTTCTATTGAGGCATGGTGGTGGTTTCTTCTAGTTCTGCCAAAAACTCGAGTTTCACCATTTTTTATTCTTTGATAATAAGCGTGCAATTTCTTTGATTGCGAACCTGCAAATTCTTTGACTGTGAGATTCTTTGACTGCGATCTTTGATCGTGAGGGTGCGACTAGATGGCCCTTTGAAAAATTCAAATTTCTCAGCTCAGCGGTGGCCTAGGAACACAAATGAGTGTGGGTTATGCTCAGGGGGCTTTGTTCTATCGAGACATGGCAGTGGTTTCATGTACTTCTGCCTAAAACTCGAGTTTCACCATTTTTTATTCCTTGATCATGATCATGCAAATTATTTCATCATGAGTCTGCAAATTCTCTGATCGCAAGATTCTTTGATCGCAAGGGCATGGCCAGATGGCCAGATTTTATACTGCTGTAGATAGGCCAATTTTGCCAATCTTTCAGTTTAAATATCTCGGAAACGGTTTGGTCTTTTTACTTGAAATTTGGAGGGTGTTGATGGCATGTCCTGTAGATGTGAGTTATTGTGTTTACATGTCAGAGGCAATACCTTTTGTGGTGATATTGTGTGGCGCAGTACACATTTTGAAAACAGCATTTTCAATTGTCGTAGTGGCTAGAAATTTGTACGGTAGCTGGCCTTGCTGCTGTCAATGTACTTTTTAGTCTTTAGGTGTGTAAAGTAGCCAGACACTTGCAAGTTGCTAGGAGCGTGGGGCCCAAAGGACCCCGCACTCCCACCAACTTGTGCAACTTTCTACTTTTCTATTGTTTCTCAAAAAGTAAGGAAATTTTAGGCAAAAAACTGCGTTAATGCATCATTTAGAGTTAAAACACAAAAAGTTAGGAAATGAAAAATCTTTACGGTTGCTCCTCCCCCCGGACCTGCCAATCATCCCAAGATTGACAGATGATGGGGTGTGTCATTGGGGTTGTGAGGCCTAAATGTCACCCCATATTTTTTCGCTGTCCCTTGTCAAAATGATTACACATGGAATGGGGTGACATTTAGGCCTCACAACACCAAAGACACAACCCGTCATCTGTCAATCTTGGGATAACTGGTGGGTCCAGGAGGGAAAGGCAACCCTAAAGATTTTTCATTTCCTGACTTTTTGTGTTTTAACCCTAAATGATGCATTAACACAGTTTTTTGCATAGAATATATATATATATATATATATATATAAAATAGTGGAGCGGTCATGCCATTATAGTTAGGGTTCAGCAGTCACTTACATACTAAAGTCAAAAGTTTGGGCGTTAATAACTTTGGACCCATATAATGGATTTGCCTGAAATCTGGTACGCACTTTGGGGCATGGTAGATCTCTTGATTTGCCAAATTGTGTTTCAGTCAGAGTGCTGGTCTTTGTGTACTAAAGTGCTGAAAAATGCAAAATTATCCATTTTTGGAAGCACCTTTTGGCATTCTTAATGTGGTCCTGCACAGCTGTTGTGTGGTGTGCTGCTCTGCAAGATGGTGCATTTGGAAGAGCTTTGGTGGCTGAACATGCCGCTTTTTTTTTGGTGAAAAAATATTAAGGTATTCAAAAGTTATGGCACTTTTAAATTCCCATTATAAGTCAATGGGAAAATTTATATGTATATTTTGCGATCAAAGAATGGGGTTCTGGCCATCTCGTCCCGCCTGGCAGTCAAAAATTTGCAGCCTCGCAGTTCAAGAATCTTTGTTCCTGAGGAATTTCAAAAATTCTTTGAGCACGAGGTCTGCCATCTTGTTTTCAGTTTTCCGATCGCACAAACACAAATATCTCTGCACAGGGGTCACTTCTGAAGTAAAAATTTGATGGGTTTTACTCAGGGGACCCGATCTATCGAGCCATGGCTTTGGTTCCATCCAAATCGGTCTAAAAATAGAGTTTCCAGCTTTTAAATTCTTCTTTCATGGCTCGCTAACGATCTTTGATCGCTAGCCTGCTAATTCTTTGATCGCGAGAATCTTTGATGGCGATCGTGCATCACGAGTGACGGATGAGATGGCCAGATTTTAAAATCAAGTTCTATAACCTGGGGTGCCCTATTAAATAAAATAAGGGTGGATTTTGGTCAGGGGGCTTCCCTCTTCCACATCCGATTAAAAAAATGTAGTTTTTATTATCCCTGGTAGTCTAGCTGCCCCCTCTCCATCATGGCAATGTACATAATGACTTATATTATCCCTGGTAGTCTAGTGGCCACCCTGAATGAGTATCATATTAATATCTTTCTTTATTATCCATGGTAGTTTAGTGGCCCCCCCATGTGTCTTCATGTATATTTTTGTAATGATATCCTTGGTAGTTTAGTGCCCCCTCACCTGCGATCTGTAGTTCTTTATAATTAATATTCCTATCCCTGGTAGTCTTGCAGTCCCTCCTCCAATCATAATAACATTTATTTCAATTTAGCAATACCTGGTAGTCTAGTGGCCCCCACCCCCAACCAGCCCTGCCAGCCCACCCAGCACCCCCCACCCTTCACCAGCCGGCAACTGGCACAGTCCACCTATCACCCCCACGGCCAGCTGCCGACTGTGTGTATTACCTGCAGCAATTGAAACAGGGATCCTTTGACACCCTGCTGCAAAATAACAGTTAGGTCTTTTGGGCTGAAATTTGGAGGGAAGAAAGCCAACATCCCACTAATGTATATTACAGGGTGACACAGTGGCGGCACTCCAAAGTTAATGTTTTTTCCCATTGTATAACATTACGGCACCCGTCACGCCTTTTGGGGCCCGTATCTCGGAAACAGTGCGAGATACGGACTTTTCGTCACAAAAATCCTTAGCCCTCTAATGGGGAACTAAGTGCAAAACTAGCTAGGAAAGTCATAATTCTTATGAAATTTACATTTTTTTCTACGTCGTATGGTTCCTGAGATACAAGCAATTTAATATTCCAAGTCCTCATTTTCTGCTCCGAGGCCCATTGTTATGTATACATTCTTTGTTTTCACTGTGTTTTCCAATGCATTTTTTGCTGAAAAGAAGGGTGTGCCCTTTCGTTACTGTGCCAGTTAGCATTTCCAGTTGCATTTCCATTACCGTTTGTGGTACCATTACCATCTATGCCACCGTGTCTGTTACAGTTTGCGTTTTTGCTTGCGTTTGTGTTTCTGTGTCATTTGGCATTATTGTTGCTGTTACCATTACCAGTTTCATTTGCAATTGCGGTACCATCCACGTGAGTTACGGTTTACATTTTCATACGTGCTTGCATTTCTGTTTCGTTTCTGTTTCCTTTGGCATTATTTTTGCTGCTACTGTTACCATTTGCGTTTACAATTGCGGTACCATGACCGTGCACATAACAGTTTGTATTTCTGTACTAGCTTGCATTTACATTTCTCTTTCCTTTGGTGTTATTGTTGCTGTTACCGTTACCATTTGCGTTAACAATTGCGGTTCCGTGACCATGCATGTTATGGTTTGCGTTTCCGTACGTGCCTCCATTCCTGATTCTGTTTTCTTTGGCATTATTCTTCATGTTAACTTTACCATTTGCATTTACTATTGCGGTACTGAGGCTGTGCGCATTACGGTTTGCGTCTACGTGTGTGCTCGCGTTTCCATTTCTGTTCCCTTTTGGGTTCTTTTTGCTGTGACACTTAACATTTCCATTTAAAATACCACTGCCATCATTGTTCGCATTACCAGTTGTGTTTTCATACAGGCTTCAATGTCTGTTTGCATCACTGTTCACTTTGGCGTCACTTTGCGCTTTCATTTCTATTAACGTTTCCTTTACCATTAATGTTTCCGTTACCGTGTGTGCCACTGTTGGCACTTCTGTTTGTGTTGCTGTTCCTATTACTATGTCACAAGACATAACATGGCGGGAGCGTGGGGCCGCCGCTGCTGCATTACTTTCACTATTTGTCATCATCATTCTCAAAAAGAAGGGAAATTAGAGGCAAAAATCTCCATTTAATGCATCAGTTAGGGTTGTTCCACAGTGACAAAAGTGAGGCAATTTGGTGTTAGGGTTGAAAACCCCCCTTGGGCCCCCCAGCCCACCCCCCAGCTGGCATCGGGGTGCGCATTGGGGTCATCGGTCCTATCTCTCACCCCATTCTCCTATACCTCTGCTTCTTTACATGTGATGGGGTGAGAGTTGGGATGACCCAACACACACCCCGATGCCAGTTGGGGTGGGCTCAGGTCCAAGGAGGGTTTTCAACCCTAACACCAAATTTCCTCACTTTGTCGCTGTGAACAACCCTAACTGATGCATTAAATGGAGTTTTTGTTTTAATGTATATATCTATATATAGATATATATATTGCTTTATATATATATATATATATATATATATATATATATATATATATATATATATACATGTATATATAGATATATTTATATATCTTATATGGTTGGGCCCTTTTCCCCATAGAAAAAGCCATCATTTATCTCCCCTTATATGATCATAGCCAAGTAGGTTATTATGAACCTAACTAGCTGTCAGTTGGGATTAATGACCTCAGTTAGCTACCTATTAGGATTTATGACCTCAGCTAGTACCAGTAAGGGCATTATGACCTCAGCGAGCTGCCAATTAGGATATTATGAGTTAAATTGGCTGTCAATTTGGATATTATGACTTAAATTGGCTGCCAGTTAGGGTATTATGACCCCAAGTACAGTGTAGCTAATTACACTGAATTAAAGTATTTTATTTATCTATTTCCAAGTTTCACCAGGAAGGCATACTGAGCAGTATTGCTCATTTCCAGATGCATCCGGGGAAGGGGAGGGAGTACAATTCTCAACAGTGACAATAGATGAAGCATTAAAATAATAGTACACAACAGTTTAAAAAGATACACCATTAGGATATTTACAATGCAGCAGAATAATTGAGTTGCAGATTACAGTATGAAACCATCACAATATGGGACAGAAAAAATAGCAATATCCATTGGATACAAGTGGCATGTTGTGGATAGGCACCCAGTTACAATTATTAGCAGCAATAATGGTAATGTAAAGCATTACTAGTAGTTGAACAGATTGAATGGGATGATCCACGAACAACAGAGGTAAGAAATAGAGCTCGGTAGGGTGTGGGAGTACCTGAGGTATGGCAAGATAAGTACAGATTGCATGAGAGGTGGATTAGACCTGGACTTGGAAGAAGGAGAGAGATTAGAGGCAGGCACATACTAGGGAGGTGGAGTTGTGTAGTAGGGAAGAATGGGATGCAGGAGAGGAAGTGTTTCAGATGAAGTGGGGGAAGGCATTCCACATTTTAGGAGACTGATATGAGAAGGCAAACTGACCAGCAGTGATGGACCTAAGTGGGGGAACCAGGGTTTTTTGATCGGTGTTGCGAAGAGAATGGGGGAGGAAGGGTGGGAGTAGAGAGAGTATAGGCGAGGTAGGAGGGTAGTGATCTGAACCAAAATTTGGCCATAAAGCTAGCAGAGTGGATGAGGCAACTGAATTCAAGGGAAGGGAGGGTGAGAGCTTTGTAGAGATCACAGTGATGGGTCTGTGGGGGGCAAGATAAAGCGAAGAGACAGAAGGAGTGAAAGAGGGTGTCCAGACTGGCAAGGGTGAGCTCGGGAGTAGCACTATATCAGCATAGTCAAAAGTGGTGAGGATCATTTTCTGCACAACTGCCCAGTGAGCTGGTACTGGAATGATATCATGGTTCCTGTATAAAGCACCAAATTTGGGGTGCAGTTTCTTTTGGATTGCATTCACATGTACAGAAAATTCCAGTTACTGCTCTAGCCAGGCCCTATGTTATCTAAAGGAGGAGACCTTCTCTAAAAGTGTACTGTCCAAGGTGTGGAAGATAGTGGGGGATGGAGTTCCAAAGATCATGGAGACAGTCTTTTTGGCATTTAGGAACACGTGGTTGGAGTAGAACCAATGCTGAACCTTGTTATAGTCTTGCTGCTACATCTGAATGGGAAGCAACAGAGGTGTAAACAGTGGTATCATCTGCATACATGTGTATTCCTGCTGAAATATCATGAAAACCTGAAGAACACATTAACACCCATTAGAAAATGGGTAAAAGAAATTCAGCCTTCTGATTGGCTGAGGCACATCTCTAGCTGGGCATCTATCAGACAACAGATGTCCGGCTATTAAAAGTACCAACTCAGCCAACCCCATTACCATAAGCATCCTGCCCAGCCTGATCTGTAATTGGCTAAACCCTTGCATTTCATTTTTAAAAGTCTGCCATTTTTTTCTCTCGCTTAGCGAGAGGCGCTGACACACAATGTTGTGGGTTAAAACTACATCCTAGATGGTAAGCACTGCCTGTCTTCCTTATTGGCAGAGACCCCAAAAAAGTCTTGTAATCCTTACATTTGCTGCTGTTGCATTTTACCTCCCTCGATCTGCACCTCCTGACCTTTCACCTCGGGTGCTGCTCGCTGTAACTCTAACGATCGCATTGTGCGACCTATTCGCTGCATATTCACCAATCGCATCACGCTACATTGAAATGTAATGAAAAATTTTAAAAAGATAAAAGAACAACAATATTGGTGCAGAACTGAGAGAGTATGAAGGGGGGGGGATTCAAACATGCTGCTTCTGTCCGTGCTGACTGCAAATGGCAGCACTCTCCCGACTGCAGTCCCTTGCCCTGTTCTCCAAATCTCGGTCCCCCCCAAAAAAACAACTGCCAAAACCGGGGTTGTTACAGTGCTAAGATCTCTCACTGTTTACCTGCTATGAAACATAGGAGCCCAACTGAGCTCCTCATGTTTGAAAACTGTAGACTACAAAAAGTACAGGAATCTACTGTAGCCACCTGTTGCTCCAGAGTCATCTTCTTTTTTTCTGCAGCTTCCTCTACCTCGCTGTTCAGCTCCCAACCTCACCATCATGGGGAGTGAGGGGAACAAATAAATGCAGGGGTGGGGGACGAGTCAGTACACTAGGGCAAATATTTTTTTTTTTTTAATTAAACTAAAGAGATAAAAGTCCCTACTTCAAAATAAGAAAAAACAAATTCATCATTCTAAACCAGGTGGAGGAACTATTTTATGTCAAAACTTTTGTTAAACCAACTTTTTATTAACTTTTGTTTAATTAAACTTATTTTTATTTACAGTGCCCATTTTCTAAGCACAATAATACCCTCCAGGGTGGGTGGTATTGGGCTATACCGGACCTTCCAGGGGCTATAAGGCCCTCCGCCTGCAGCGTCGGTCCTCATTACACCCCTGGGTGGTCCGGTATAGCCCAATACTGCCCACACTGTTGGGTATTATTGCTTACATACACACTCACCAAGCAATGCTGTCCCTCAGAACTAACGCTGACACATACCACTACAGTATGGAATCACAGAGGACACAGCAAACAGTGTCAAGCCTTATGTGTTGCATAAAATAAAAGATGATAAAGTCCTACGTGAGGAAATAACACCATCTCAGGGTTGTACAAGCTCATAAAGGCCACTTGCCCTTCAGGTTCATGGCTTTATGGCTTGTTCAATCCCTCCATGGTAGTATTTCCTCATATGCAGCACTTTGCCATATATGATATCATCAGTCAAACCATGTCATGTATAGTTTATTTTGACATTTGTTTTGGGATAAATATGATTGAGAATGTGTAAAAAAGTTCTTGTGACTGAAATATGTGACTAACATTCAGCTTCTTTTACAGATACAGTACTTGTCTGGGCTTCTGAGATTTACTGCTACAGTACTTCTATTTAACTCACTGAGCTGAATGGCTGGGTTGGCTGAGCAACTGGCTGAAGGGAAGAACACAACAGGTGCAGTTAAATGGACTGGTATCGTCAGATAGGGAGGTGACTAGTGGAGTGACTCAGGGGTCAGTGCTGGGGCCCCTAATCTTCAATGTGTTCATAGCCAACATCGGTAATGGATTTTTTAGGGAAGGTATGTCTGTTTGCAGATTACATCAAAATCTGCAACAGAGTGGACACCCCTGAAGGAGTCAAGAGCATGGAATCAGACCTGAGGAAACTCGAGGAGTGGTCAGACACCTGGCAGTTGAAGTTCAACAACAAAATGTGCAAGGTCATGCACTTAGGAAAGGGAAACCCCAGGGTGGGATTCTACCTGGGAGGGGAGTAGCTGGCATGCACCAACCAGGATCGAGACGTAGGAGTCATTATATCAGATGACTTAAAGGTGGGGAAGCAGTGCGAAAAGGTGGCGCTAAAGGCCAGTGATACGCTGGGCTACATAGGGAGGGGAATCATGAGTTGCAGAAGGGAGGTGGTGCTGCCATTGTACATGGTGCTGGTGTACCCCCACCTGGAGTACTGCACACAGTTCTGGAGGCCACACCTTAGGAATGACATTGATAGGATTGAGACATTGCAGAGGAGAGCCACAAAAATGATTCAGGGTCTGCATCAAATGGCATGTGAGGACAGGTTGAGGGAGCTCAAAATGTACTCCCTGAAGCAGTGGGGGGGGACATGATTGTGACATTCAAGTATATCAAGGATATAAATGAGGGAAGGGTACAGGAGCTCCTTCTGGAGAAGAAAAGTGTCAGAACTAGAGGACCCAATATGAGGCTCAAGGGTGAGCAGTTCAGGAGCAATGTTAGGAAGTTCTTCTTCACTGAGAGGGTAGTTGACCCATGGAATTGCCTGCCTTGGGAAGTGGTGGAGGCCAAAATGGTAAATGGGTTCAAAAATGCCTGGGACAGGCACAAAGGTATCATTTCACAGAAAGGATGGTGGGGGGGTAGTTATCCATATCAGGCAGACTAGATGGATCTTACGGTCCCCTTCTGCCATCAATTTCTATATTTCCATGGCTGTACATTATGGCCAGTACATAATAAAAGTGAATGATGCACATTTCTTTTGTTTTTGCTTTTGGGGGGCATTTCTTTGTCAAAAATGTGAAACAAATTTAATTTTCTGCTACTTTGGAATAGTTTGGAACAACAGTAGGTGTTTATTTCTACTTGCCATGTGACAAATTTTATAGATATGTGAGTCCTTAGTAAATTATGTGCTGGTATTATGGTGCTGTGTGCTACATTTTTTGAGATAGTTAGCTTTAGATGTGAAGTGATTGACTGCTCAGAATTCTGACCCCAAAAGCATTTAGCGTGACTTGGGGAATGCAAACATTTATTTATTTTCACCATGGTCAGACAAGTCACATCACCCCAAAACCTGAGAAACATAAGTTTCGTTTATGGCCTGTTTGTAATGAAAAATGTTAATATGCAGTTCTTTAGTGTTTGCTTTTTGGGGCATTTCTTTGTTGAAAAAGTGGAAAACAACTGAATTTTCTACCCTTTTTGCTGATTATAAAAAATCCAAAAACTATATATAAATGACATACCACTCATTTTGCGGATATTTTTGTGCTGAATAGCTTGCACACTCAAGTACCATGCTATCCATTTTCCTTTTAATGTGATTCACATTTCAATATAGTTGTAATGTTACTGAAGTCAGATATTCAAAACCTTCAGGAAAATGCCAGTTTTGCAGTTTATTTGAGCATACTAGATGGAATGCTCATACATGGGCTAAATTAATTAAGAAAGCAATAACCCACGACAGGGTGTGGGTTTATAGGCATTTAGTGCATGCCTGGTGTGCGTTGTGAGGCATGAGGCCACAAGCCGAGTGTCCTCACAGCACTCCAGGCGTGCATTAAATGACTATAAACCCACACCCAGGAGTGGCTTATTGCACTTATAACATGGGTGAGACAGTACAGTGGTATGTAGGTGAGGAAAACTACTGTCTTTACTGTGTAAAGTGAAAAATAACATAAAATAAAGTGCATCCTGATGTCATAAAAATATTCCCTTCAGAAAACAACATACTGCAACCTTCGTCTGCACACAGAAATGTACAAGGCACTACTATGATATGTTCTCTTACTGTTCTGCTGGATCACACATATCAGCACTGTAATAACACTTGTGCAAAGGTCACCCCCAAGTATTATTGTGTGTGATCAGTTTTTTATTTATTTATTTAATTTAAACAGCAGTTTGGAAAACCTTTGAGCCATAGGCTCATTTACAAAGGTACCTTGTCACAGTAAGACAAACCAAAATACACAGTATAGCAGTACAACACATAAGTATAACAGTAAATTAAGACATAGATACAAACAAGCTGGTACAGGTAGGATGGATGCAAACAATACCAGAGTTATGTTGACCTTAGCAGCTTGGTAATAAGCTTTGTCATAAGTATTGAGTACGGCTTTGACTAGCGGCAGTTGTGATAACTGTGGTGCAGTTTCTGTTACAACATACTGCAACCTTGTTCTGCACAGACAAATCTACAAGGGACTACTGATAGGTGCTCTGTTCTTGTTATGCTGCATGACACACATCACTACTGTCATAAATATCATACAAGGTCTTCCCCCTTCCCAAAGTCAAGTACGTCATCAGCTGCAATATCTGTGCTGCTGTTTCTCTTCCTCAGTGCCATTTGTGCCACTGTTATAACACTGCAGATACGTAGTACGGACACTGTGCTACTGTCAAGGACTATAATATCACTCACTGCAACAAATGCCTAGCCACACACTCACTCACCCTTCAGACACTACAGGACATGCTGTGCAGAGTACCATCGAGCTGTCAGTCAATATACTGTAACTCAGTGGAACAACTGCAAAGGTGCATGCTCACTCTCTCTTCACTGACTGCACACAGACACAAAGTAATGTGCAGGGTATGGGTAACTGGTGTATTGCACAACATGTAGTACTCCATGACTGCTCATAGGACATGTTGAGTGGTTGGGTATGGGGTTAAAGGAATACCTGTAGGAAACTGACCCCCCGCCCCCCACTGCCAGACCTTTGTGCTCACCTGCAATATCTGTGATGTGGTGTCTGTTTCTTATCACTTCAGATGCACCCTGCAGGGGACGGGGTTGATGGTGTAAATGTACTTGTGGGAAGGGGAGGGGAGGTGTACAGTCACCTGCTACTCAAGGAGGGGTATATACTGAGAGACAGTACTGTGCAGGACACCATGTGAGCTCAATGGGGTCTGTCATGGAAAGTAATAGGGGAACTGCTACAAAAAGAATAGTTGTGCATGGTAACTGGTGAAGTGCTCCTTGTGTACACCGTCTCCTCCACCTCCACACACACCAACACTTACATACATACTCATGCATACCATGCTTCAAAGCATTTCAAGTAAGCAATAAGACAGTCCAGGGTGTGTGTTAAACACTTTAACACATGGCTAGGAGGTGTAGTGAGGCACGAGACCACTGGCCGAGTGCGTCCAGACTCCTAGCCGTGTGTTAAAGTGTCTAACACACAGACCCTGGAGTGGCTTATTGCACTTATGAAATGGGCATCTACATTTTAGATGCATTTAAAAATTAAAATTATTAAGATTAAGTAACAAAAAAGTGATTTTCTGGTCTTTATTTTAAATAAAATAGTTCCTCCGCCTGGATTTTTTTTTTTAGACTTAAAGTTTGTCCTACTGTGGTCCCCATAGCTGTAGGAAGTGACAGGAAAGCCAGCATACTGAAGGGCACATAAATAAAGTAGGATGGTATTTAATTTGCCTTTTAAACATGGGAGACTTATAAAGCTCATCTCCATAGAATCACTGGCCTTTCGAATAAAATCCAAATCGCAAAGCCACCGTCAAGCTGTTTCCGTGGTAGCAAAGTGCACCCGAGCGGCTGCGTGTACATTGTTTCGCTCTCTCCCTCTCTCAACTGACTTTCTGACCAGGGACCCACCAGACCATTCTCATAACAGCATTTTAAATCCACAGTTCCAATTCTCAAAACCCCTAGGCATGATTATTTTTAATCCCCCATTCATACCTACAAATAAAGCATTTAGGCATTGAAGTGGGAGCATTATGGAAGTGCAAGTGCACCAGAGCAGCTGCGTGTACATTGTTTAGCTGCTTCTCGAGAGAACGATTGTGATCGTGGCAGTTTTTTCTTCTTAAATGCTGCAGCTTGTACATTTAATTCTAAGATGTGTAAGTGAATGAGTGATTGATGTTGGTTGCGTTTAGCTTCACAGTAAGGGTGGCATCGCTTGTGGCACAAAACAATATGGCAGCTATTTCATTTGTGAATATTCTTTGTGGGCAGCATCACCCATATCAATGCCCAGTGGGCATTGCCTGGTCTTATTCCTATGTTGTTAGACACTTTAGCACACAGTCAGTGGCCAATCAGAAAGCTTGAATTGCAATGCCCATTTCATAACAATGCTTGGCACTGTGCCTGACTGCCACTCTACTCCTTCACTGCTGTTTACCTTTTGTGGTGGATATTACGGGTATCTACCACTCCATAACCATGTGTGTCCTTGTCTCCACATCCCTGCATGTTGTCTGTGACTTGTGTGCTGTGTCTCTCTGATCACCCAACCCCAATAATGGCAAACAGTTTCTCTCAGAAGAGCAATGTGAACATGTTGTACCACTCTCAACATCTGCAGAGGACTATGAAAGAAACCTTATCAACAGAATAGCATGGTGACTTATCAGGACTGACTACAGAACACTGCTGGTCAGAGAACAGTGCTTACGTCTAACAGTAGGGGTCAACAACAGGTATTTTGGGTTTCCTATATGATGTCCTGAGCAGCCTACACATCACTGTTTAGCAGAAACAGTTGGAAACATCCTGCAACTACAAAGTAACAATCACTCACATAAGTTTCATGAGTGGAAGGAGAACACTATTTCTATATAGAATTGCTCATACAGCTGTGTAATTTTGCCAGCACAAATAATTCCCAGTAAAAATGACCCACTATTGACATGCAAACCAACTATGACTTTAAGTGAGGAAGACAACAACCACACCTGAGTGACACCAGTAGAACAGTGTCTCACTTTTATTGGAATGCCATTTCAACATTGTAGAGGACTCAACAGTGGCAGTGATATGACTGGCTAGTACCTCTCTGTGTCACTTTTATTGTACTGCTATTTTAACTGTCTCTAGTACTGAAACCAACATTTGGAACATTTGAACTGTGACACTGATATCACTTGCTTCTACCTGATAGATTGTACACCACATGATGCCACTATATGGTACTGGTCCACATGTACTCTAAGTTCATGTCCACTATACTGTAAATGCTTTACTGCAACACAAAAATTCAAAGACATATTGTAATGCCTTTTGAACATTGTATACCCACATATACATGAATTTCCTTACTTTTTGTGAAAGCATCACCATATCCATACTAGTTTATGGGAGTGCAGGGCCCAAGACATTGTAATTAACCTTCATTTCCCTGTTGGAGTGCAGGGCCCTTCAGTCCCTGTGTTCCCATGCTCCGTGATTTCCCTTATTTTAATGTAGGAATGCAGGGTCCTTTAGACCCTGCGCACCTATCCCTCCATAGATGCTTGAGTAAATTATCACCATAGCCATCTGATTACACCTGGACATATACCTGGTACAGAAATTTTTCAAATCCCTGACAAAACATTATTTTGCCCAACTGTGATGCCATTCCTTGCCACAGGTCTGGAAACACATTTTAGCCTGGATTTGCAAAATGTCAGCCTTGACATACATCATGTGGGGTAATAAGAAAGCTATGTTGAAAAATCTGGGGTCAAAATGTTGACTATTACCGTAGTTACAAATGGGCATACCGAAATTGCAATGATTGGTCATAACTTTGTCATCTTTTCATATTTTGATTCAAATGTTCAACATAGTCTTCTTATCACCCCATCTCTTAAACTCCATAGGTGAAAATGTCTTAATCAATGACAAAATGATGTTCCACACCACAGGTGCAGAAATGTGTTTTGGGAGGGATGTGAGAAATGACAGCTGTACTGTTCATGAGGTGGTGTAAAAAAATGGCTATGTTGAAAATGTGGAGTGAAAATATTAAAAATTGCCAAGATACGCACTTGCGTAGAAAAATTTAAATGGACACACATAACTCAGGTGTTTTGGGGTATTTTTTTACCAGATTTTTAACATGAGTTTTTTGTCACGCCACCTCATGAACACTGGCACTGTCATTTCGTTACTCAGTCCGGAAAGGTGTTTTCGCACAGCAACCGTGCCATTCCACACCACATGTGTAAAAAAAACATGTTTCATGCAGGATGTGAAAAATGGTATCTGTATTGTTCATGAGGCGGTGTGAAAAAATGGCAATGTTGAAAATTTGGCATAAAGATATAAAAAATTGCCTAAGTTACTAGCATGTATAGAAAAAGGTTCACTAACCATGCGTTACTGTGACTCTGGCATTTTTCCGATGTTACCAAATTTCACATGGTTTTCTTAGACCTACCCTCATGAACACTACATTGTCATTTTGTTACTCAGTCCCAAAGGTGATTTTGCTCAGTGACCACAAAATCCACTTAAGGGTCTGATTAACGAAATGACAGTGACAGTGTTCATGAGGTGAGGTCCCAAAAAGCCCATGTTGAACATCTGGTGCAAAAATAACAAAAAATGGCTGAGATATCAGCATAAGTTCAAAACACCTTTGCCAGTCATTATAAGGCACTTACCTTCATTCTTCAGATCGTGGTTCTACTTTGAAGAGTGCAGATGTGTTCTGGTCCACAGAAGATGCCAGCAGACACTCTCCAGTGGTATATCTAGGGGAAGGGGTGGGTTGTGGTGATGGGTTGCTCAGAGGGAGGGTTGGGATGGGGTAGGATGGACAGGAGATGACGATGGAACATTTTCTTTTTTTCTGGATGTAAAAAAAAAGATGTTGAGATAATGTTTTCTGTTTTTCTGGGATTGTCTGGATAATACTTTGGGACACTGGCGGTGGGCTGCACAGTGTTGCACAGTACTGTGGGTTGGGTAGAACAGAACTGGGGACACTGGGAGTGGGTTCCCCAGTGTCCCACACTGGCAGGGGGGTCTAGTGCGACATGAGGATTGGGCCTCCCGCTGTTGGCAAATACTTGTATAAAAATACATTTTTGGGGAACGCTAGGAGTGTGCTCCCTAGTGTCCCAGAGTACTAGGGGGTGTAAAGGATATCTGTGGAGGTTGGGAGTGGGCTCTCCAGTGTACAACAATGGGGGGATATGAGGTGTTCTTACAGTACAGAGATTGCGCACCCCAATTTATGTCAGGATAGATATGTAATTTATGAAGTGTTAAAATTTCTTGGCCCCCTTTCCCTTACAAGCTGAAAAGGGGGAAAAACTGCTTTTTTTAGGTAAACACCAACAGGTGTTTACCTAAACGGGGCCAAGAAATCCAATTCTAGCATGTTTTTTTTTTTTTTTTAGAAAAAATGACCAGAAGTGTTTTTGTGTTTTTTTCAGGGGCTGGCAGTATGGTCTAGAGGTTAGAGTACTGAGCTGTGAATGAGCTTGGTACATCTAGCAGAACTGGGTTTGATTCCCACAACCTCCACTTGCATACTGGGTGACTCTGAGCAAGTCATTTAACCTCCCTAGTGCTCCCAGGTCACCCCTGAAAACAGGCACTTGTGCCTAGTAGGCCTTACCTACTTACCAAAGACTAACAGACAAAAAAAATAATTTTTTTTTACTGCAAGTAGTGTCGCAAATTCATAGCAGTTTTCGCAAATATAGTTTCACAGATTTCAAACACTACCAGTGACTGAGTAACAAAAACATATTTCCAACCATTATTTTTAAAATCTAACACATGGATCGTATTCCTCGGGCCCCAATTAGGTAAACACAACTATTGGTGATAACCTAGGTGTAGTACCTTTTGAATTACAGTGCTTTTTACCTGTCACTAACTGAAAACAAGATGGTGGCAGTACAACACTACTAAACCCATATGCAGCAGTAAAAAGTGCTTTCGTGAAAGCAAAATATGCTTTCAAGGTGTACATATATTTTTTCCCATAGGCTATAATGGGAAATGTAAAACTTTAATAACTTTTGAATGGATTAATATTTTTTTCACCAAACCTTCAAAAGGCACATCAGTGATGCAGACCCCATATACACTAACAATTTCAGAACAGAACCCCAAACCCTTTTGGACTTATGGATGAGCAAAGAATTTTCACTTAAATGGTAATTTTCAAATTTTGTGGTACTCCACAGCTCTGCAACTGCACCACTGGCCAGAATGAAATTTGCCAGATGTAGAGATCAGTGGTACCAGACAGCACATGAAAAAAGTGGGTACACCGGTCATACAGTTGCAAAGTTTCTAAAGTGCAAAATTTGAGGTTTAACATAGGAGTGGATGGGCAACCCTAACTATACTGGCACTACCGTGCCAATATAATATATATTCATTGCAAAAAACTTCATTAATGCATCAGTTAAGGTTCATATTAAAGTGAAAAAAGTATGGAAATGTGGTGTTAGGGTTCCCAAGCCTAACACCCTACCTCCCCCAACCCAACCCTACCACCCCACCCACCCTCAAAATATCAGCAGGTGTCGGGGTATGCCTTTGGGGCATTGGCCCTAATGCTCTCCCCATTTCATGTGTAAGGAAGCTGAGATGGTACAGTAAAGGAGAATGAGGTAAGCATTAGGGCTAATGACCTGCTGGTGTATGGAGGGTGGGGGTGAGGTGGGGTGGAGTGCTAGGGTTGGTTGAGGGATGCATTAACAAAGTATTTGCAAATGAATATATATATATATATATATATATACAGTGCACCAGTTATCTGTCTGACCGCTCACAGCATGTCAAAATTAATGGAACCTACTCAGACATCTGTCCCATCTTTTCTGGGGTTCCCCAGGGCTCCATTCTGGGCCCCTTACTATTCTCCCTTTACCTTAACACCCTTCCACGCTCTTGCTCAGGGAACATTCTATTGTACGCTGATGATGCAGTCATCTTTGCCTCAAATCGTAACCCTACTGCCCTCCAGGACTCGCTGCAGAAGTCCTGAACTGAAGCCGAGGGCTGGTTCAAGGAACATAGATTGGTGATAAATCTTAAAAAAACAAAAACCATGTTCTTCACTCATCCCCAAAACAAGTCCTGCAACTTCAAACTCCTCATTCACTCTGGGTCCTCATTCCCACTCGAACAAGTTTGCTCCTATAAATACCTAGGGATCCATTTTGACCCTCCCTCTCCTTCCATGGACACATCGCTGCCCTAGCCACTGCCACTAATATCCGATTGGGCATCTTACTTGGTATAAACACTGCCTCCCCGAGGCTCTTCGACTCGCAGTCACCTCTATCCTGTCCCTAGTGGACTATGGACTGCCGGTGTATGGTGCTGCTGATCAGACCACACCCATAAAATTCACACTACTCTGAATAAGGCCTGCAGGTTAATTACTGGAGCACCTAGGATGACACACACCTGTCTACTGTATGCTAAAGCACTGGTACTTGATCTCGACGAGCGCACAAAATATCTTACCTGTACCCTTACAAAAAAGACCCTCCTTGGGCTTTCCCCACCAGGATTGACCACCACCATACACCGCTCTGTCCCACTAGTTCATACTCGGACCTCTGGGAAAACCTCTCTTGTTATCCCTAGAGCTAGGACCTCTCACGGCCAAAGAGCCTTCAGCTTTAGGGCCCCCTCCTGGTTCAACACACTGCCCTCCTCCATCTCCGAAGCTCCAACTATATCGTACTTCAAAACTTCCTTACGTAACCACCTTATTAACACCCGATGCTGTAACTGCCACTAGTCAAAGCCGTACTCAATACTTATGACAAAGCTTATTACTAAGCTGCTAAGGATGACATAACTCTGGTATTGTTTGCATCCATCCTACCTGTACCAGCTTGTTTGTATCTATGTCTTAATTTACTGTTATACTTATGTGTTGTACTGCTATACTGTGTATTTTGGTTTGTCTTACTGTAACAAGGTACCTTTGTAAATGAGCCTATGGCTCAAAGGTTTTCCAAACTGTTGTTTAAATAAAATAAAATAAATAAATATATATATATATATATATATATATATATATATATTAGAGGCAAAACTCATTTAATGCATCAGTTAGTTGTTCCACAGTGAAAAAGCAAAGAAATTTAGTGTGGGGTTGAAAGCCTTGGACCCCTCAGCCCACCCACCAACAGGCATCCAGAGTGCGCATTGGGGTTATCGACCCAACTCTCACCCATCACATGTGTAAAAAAGCTGAGGAATAGGAGAATGGGGTGAGAGTTAGGACCGATGACCCCAACGCACACCCTGATGCCAGTTGGGGGGGTGGGCTGGAGCTGTCCAAGCAGGGTTTCAACCCTAACACCGAATTTCCTCACTTTTGTCGCTGTGGAAAAACCCTAACTGATGCATTAAATGGAGATTTTTGCCTCTAATTTCCCTTCTTTTTGAGAATGATGATGATGAGAAATAGTGAAAGTAATGCAGCGGCGGTAGCATGGGCCCTTTGTGCCCTGCACTCCTGCCATGTGATGCATGCAGGTGCACAGTACCGCAATTGTAAAGGTGAAATGTAACAGTAACAGCAACAATAGCAGCAAAGGAAACAGAAATGCAAAAGGAAACACAAGCACATATGGAAACAGAAACCATAATGTGCACGGGCACAGTAGCGCAATTGGAAATGCAGATGGTAACAGTAACAGCAGCAAAGACACAAAATAAAAGAGAAATGGTAAAGCAAATGAAAGGGCTGCCATAAATGCAAATGGCAATGCACACGGGGACAGAAACTGAAATGCAAACACAAACAGCAGTGGAAACGTAAATGTTAACAGTAACGCAAATGCAATTGCAAATCAGAACGCAAATAGTAATGCACACGGTGGTGCACACGGGAACGGTAATGCAAACAGGTACATAAATGCAAGTGGAAACAGTAACTGTAACAGTAACAGAAGCGCATACCCTGTTTTGCTGGACAACTGGGTGGGTGGGGTGGGACACTATACACCAGGGATGTGTTTAGGGGTTCCTAATACCATCCCTAATCAGGATGTACGGTCCACTGGACCACCAGGGATATGTTCGGGGAGCCACATTGCTGCCCATGATCGGGCTGGTGGGGAGGAATTAACGCTTTGCCCATAGTCGGGCCAGTGGGGGTGGTGGGGGTCTACACTGTTTTGCCTGCAATTGGGCTGCGGGGGGCACAGGGAGTGGTGGAAAGCCACAGGTGGCAGCTGCTGTGTTGCACCCTGCAATACAGCAGCTCACCTGTGGGTGGCTCTCACTCTGATCTTTTTTTTTTTTGCTCAAAGTGGTGCAGGCGCAGGTTGGGGGTTGCGCCTGCACAACTCTGCACAGCCCGGCTGAATATCGGGCTGTGCAGTTTATGCATGGTTCCTCCCCCTCCAGCTCAGCAT
Source organism: Neoceratodus forsteri (assembly GCA_016271365.2). NCBI lineage: Eukaryota > Metazoa > Chordata > Ceratodontiformes > Ceratodontidae > Neoceratodus > Neoceratodus forsteri. Next base: position 1,174,523,919 of record CM057449.1, on the reverse strand, counting down.
GCATTCATTTGCATTGCGCTGTTGCTCAGCCTGTTTTCAGTGGCACAACTGCCTCCTGCTGAATATCACAGAATGGCGCAAATTCAGACTTGCGCAGGTGCAACCCTATTTCACATGGTGCAACCCTTTTGAATATCTGGGCCAATGTTTACAAAGAATGTATGCATTGTAATGGCAATGGAAGCTTAAAAGCAGCATTGGAAGCACTTAATTGCTAATATCTCAGCAACCACACAATGTAAAAAAAAAAAATTAAATGTCACAAAAATCATTATTTTGTTACAGCGATGAAAAATCTGTATCTCGCACCGTTTTCGAGATACGAGCCCTGAAAGGCATGGCGTACTCCACCATGTTAGTCTATGGGAAAAACATCAACTTCAGAGTACCGTAACTTTGGAGCCATACAATATTTTTTCACCAAACGGCACATCTGTGACATGTTGGCTACCTTCCCTCCACATTTCAGGCCAAAAGACATAACCGTTCTTTTGCAGCAAGGTGGCAAAGAACTCCTGTCATTTTGGCCATAGTGTTGCAAAGTACTTTCATGATTTGCAAAAGCTTTCACACAGATTTGCGAAAGTGTTATGCGTGCAACAGTACTTGACGAAAGTACTTTTTTCAGAAATTTGAAAAACATATTTCTGGGGTGTTTAACCCCAAAATAAACAAATGGCTAGCATCCCCAGGCTCCAACTAGGTGAACACACAAAAAATTGTGTCCCTAGATGGTCCCAATTTTAAATGTCAAACATTTTTCTGATCACTAACTGAAAACAAAATGGTGGATTTGCGAAAGTAGTAGGGGCATTTGCGACAGTAAAAAGTGCATTTGCGAAAGAGTCAAACTTTTTGTTCACTTTTCCCATTGACTTATAATGGGAACTTGTTTTTGAATAACTTTTGAACTGTTCAATATTTATTCATGAAATCTTCAAAAGGCATATTGGGGATCCCTGCTGCACATTTCCTGAAGTTTTCAGACTGCTCGCGCAAAACGTGTGACCTGTAGGCACGAGCAAAGAATTTACCAAATAGCATAAATGTGTGCACAGATCATGCTTAATAACTCTGTAGCCCTATATCCAACCAGTACAAAACTTGGCAGATCTCAAGGTGTATGGTTCCTGATCATGCGTTCCAAATTTCAGGCAAATCTGGTAAATGGTGCCAAAGTTATTAAGGTGCACAGTTTGACCCTTTAACCTTGAAAGGCTTTTAATTCCCTAATTATGGCACTACCGCAACCATAATATATGTGTATATATATATACTATCATATATATATATATATATATATATATATATATATACACACATATATATATATATATATATATAGTACATATATTATGGTAGCACAGTAGTGCTACCATAGTTAGGGTTGAGTAGCACCTTTAAGGTTAAAGGGTAAAATTTTCACCTTAATAACTTTGCCACCATTCTACAGATGTACCTGAAATTTGGTAAGCACAATTGGGCATGGCAAATCTTGGGATCTGCCAAGTTTCGTACCGGTCGGATATACGGTTGCGGAGTTATTAAGAGACAACCAATTGTGCAATTACACTTTTTTGCAATTTCTTTGCTCTCACCTACAGGTCGCACAGTTTGCGTGACTGGTCCAAAAACTTCAGGGAACATGCAGCCAGGGTCCACAATGTGCCTTTTGAAGATTTCGTGAAAAAATATTGAACGGTTCAAAAGTTCTTCAAAGAAACAAGTTCCCATTATAAGTCAATGGGAAAAGTTAACAAAAAGTTCAACACTTCCGGAAATGCAATTTTTACTTTTGCAAATGGCCCTAGTACTTTCGCAAATCCACCATTTTGTTTTCAGTTGGTGATCAGAAAAATGCTTGCCATTTAAATTTGGGACCCTTTAGCAACACAATTCTTTTTGCGTTTACCTAGTCAGACCCTGAGAATGCTAGGCATGTCTTTATTTTGAGGTTGAACACCCTAGAAATATGTTTTTCAAGTTTCTGGAAAAAGTACTTTCGCAAAGTAGTGTTGCACTCACGAAAGTGTCACAAATTTTTGGGAAAGCTTTCGCAAATTGTAGTACTACTTTTCCAGGCTATGGCAAAATGACAGCAAGTCTTTGCCACCCTGCTGCAAAAGAATGGTTTGGTCTTTTGAGCTGAAATTTGGAGAGAAAGCAACCAATATCTCACAGACGTGCCTTTCAGTGTTTTGGTGAAAAAAATATTACAGGGCGGCAAAGCTACGGCACTCCAAAGTTGACACTTTTTCCCATAGGATAACATTACAGCGTCCGCCGCATTACAGGAATCCTTTGCCGCCCTGCTGCAAAATAACGGTTTGGTCTTCTGGGCTGAAATTTGGAGGGCAGAAAGCCAACATCCAACTGATGTGCCTTTTGGTGGTTTGGTGAAAAAATATTACAGGGCGGCACAGTGATGGCACTCTGAAGTTAACACTTTTTCCCATTGGATAACATTATGGCTCCTGTCTTGCCTTTTGGGGACTGTATCTTGGAAACGGTGCGAGATACGGACTTTCCGTTGCAAAAATGCTTAGCCACCTAAACTAAACTAGCCTGGAAAGTCATAACTCATATGAAATTTACATTTGTTTTCTATGTCGTATGGTTCCTGAGATATAAGCAATTTAATATTCCAAGTCTTCATTTTCTGCTCCGAGGCCCATTGTTATTTCTACATTCTTTGTTTTCACTGTGTTTTCCAATGCATTTTTTGGGGAAAAGAAGGGTGTGGCCTTTCGTTACTGTGCCAGTTAACTTTTCCAGTTGTGTTTCCATTACCGTTATTGGCACCATTACTGTTTATGCCACCATGCACGTTACAGTTTGCTTTTTCACTTGCATTTCTGTGTATTGTTTGGCATTATTGTTGCTCTTACCATTACCAGTTTCATTTGCAATTGCGGCACCATCCACATACCATACACGTGTGTTACGGTTTACGTTATCATATGCGCTTGCATTTCTGTTTCATTTCTGTTTCCTTTGGCGTTATTTTTGCTGTAACTCTTACCATTTGCGTTTACAATTGCCGTACCATGACCGTGCGCATAACGGTTTGCGTTTCTGTACTTGCTTGCATTTGCATTTCTCTTTCCTTTGGCGTTATTGTTGCTGTTACCATTACCATTTGCGTTAATTGCAGTTCCGTGACCATGCACGTTACGGTTTGCATTTCCATATGTGCCTCCATTCCCATTTCAATTTCTGTTTCCTTTGGCATTATTCTTCATGTTAACTTTACCATTTGCATTTACTATTGCGGTACATGGTTGTGCGTGTTACGGTTTGCGTTTACGTATGCGCTCATGTTAGCATTTCCATTTCTGTTCCCTTTCATGTTCTTTTTGCCATGACACTTAACATTTCCATTTAAAATACCACTGCCATCACTGTTCACATTACCAGTTGTGTTTTCGTACACGCTTCAATGTCTGTTTGTTTCACTGTTCGCTTTGGCATCACTTTGCGCTTGCATTTCTATTAATGTTTCCTTTGCCATTTACATTTCCGTTACCATGTGCGCCACTGTTGGCACTTCTGTTTGTGTTGCTGTTCCTGTTACTATGTCACAAGACATAACGTGGCGCTGCATTACTTTCACTATTGTCGTCATCATTCTCAAAAAGAAGGGAAATTAGAGGCAAAAACTCTGTTTACTGCATCAGTTAGGGTTGTTCCACAGTGACAAAAGTGAGGAAATTCGGTGTTAGGGTTGAAAAACCCACTTGGACCTCCCAGCCCACCCCCAACTGGCATCGAGGTGCACATTGGGGTCATCTGTCCTAACTCTTACCCCATTCTCCTATACCTCTGCTTCTTTACACAAGTGATGGGGTGAGCGTTAGGGATGATGACCCCAATGTGCACCCTGATGCCAGTTGGGGGGGGTCTGGGGGTTTTTCAACCCTAACACCGAATTTCCTCACTTTTGTCGCTGTGGAACAACCCTAACTAATGCATTAAAAGGAGTTTTTGCTTCTAATGCATACACACATATATATATATATATATATATATATATATCTCCATGCCACTATATTTAGGGTTATGAAGGCACTTCTATGTTAAAGTCAAACTTTGGTGTGTTAATAACTTTGGACCCATTCGATGGATTTGCCTGAAATTTGGTATGCACAGTGGGGCATGGTAGGTCTCTTGATTTGTCAAATTTTGTTTTGGTCAGACTGACAGTCTTTGTGCACCAAAATGCTGTCAAATTCACTTTTTGCCAGTTTTGGAGGCAGTTTTTGAGATTTTTCCCATGGCCCTGTGCAACTGTCGTGTGGTGTGCTGGTCTGCAAGATGGCTCATCTGAAAGAGCTTTGGTGGCCGAATATGCTGCTTTTCATTTGGTGAAAAAATATTAAGGCATTCAAAAGTTATGGCACTTTGAAGCTTTTAAGCTTTTAAGTCAATGGGAAAATTTATATGGTTGTTTTGTGAACAAAGAATGGGGTTTGGGCCATTTCATCCCACCTGGCGGTCAAAGAATTTTCAGCCTCACAGTCAAAGAATCTTTGTCCCTGAGAATTCTTTGATCATGAGGTCCGCCATCTTGTTTATTAAATTCCATCAGAAAAAATAAAATATCTCGCTCAGGGGTCACTCCTGAAGTAAAACCTGCATGGGATTTACTCAGGGGGCTTCAATCTATCGACCCGTGCCTTTGCTTTCACCTAAAATGGTCAAAAAATAGAATTATAACATTTAAAATTATTTGATCGCAACTCGCTAACGATCTTTGATAGCAAGCCTGCAAATTCTTTGATCGCAAGATTCTTTGATCGCGATCTTGCATCGCGAGGTAAAAATACAATTTTCTCAGCTCAGGGGTGGCCGAGGAACACAAATGAGGGTGGGTTTTGCTCAGGGGGCTTTGTTCTATCAAGGCATGGTGGTGGTTTCATGTAATCTGCCTAAAACTTGAGTTTCACCATTTTTTATTCTTCAGTCGTGAGCCTGCAAATTCTTGAATCGCGAGCATGCAAATTCTTTGATCATGAGACTCTTTGATCACGACCTTGCATCGTGAGGGTGCGACTAGGTGGCCCTTTGAAAAATTCAAATTTCTCAGCCCAGGGGTGGCCTAGGAACACAAATGAGGGTGGATTTTGCTCAGGGGGCTTCGTTCTATCGAGGCATGATGGTGGTGGTTTCATGTAATTCTGCCTAAAACTCAAGTTTCACCATTTTTTATTCTTTGATCGTGAGCATGCAAATTCTTTAATCATGAGCCTGCAAATTCTTTGACCACGAGATCCTTTGATCGCCATCTTTGATTGCGAGGAAGGGACAAGATGGCCAGATTTTATAATGGAATAGATAGGCCAATTTTCACAATCTTTAAGTTTAAATATCTTGGAAACGGTTTGGTCTTTTTACTTGAAATTTGGAGGGTGTTGATGGCATGTCCTGTACATGTGAATTATGGTGCATACTTGTCAGAGAAAATATTTTTTGCTGAGATATTGCGCAATGCAATTTACATTTTGCCGACAGTGTTTTGCATTGTGGTGGTGCCTTGAAATTGATAGGGTACCTAGTCTTAGTGTCATGGATGTACTTTTTCAGTTGTTGTGTCTGTAAAATGTCAACAGGTGAGGAATTCTGCAACTCTGATGAATGAAAATCTCAAACTTTAACATGTTATATCTCGGACATGGTTTGGTCTTTTACATTGAAATTTGGAGGGTGTTGCTGGTAGAGACATGTTTACAAGTTGGTGTGAGTGCAGGACCTGAAGGGCCCTCATTCCCACCAACTTCCGCAGGTTCTTAGTTTGCTATTCTTTCTCAAAAAGTAATTAAATTCTATGCAAAAAAACTGCGTTAATGCATCATTTAGGGTTAAAGAATAAAAAGTCAGGAAATGAAAAATCTTTAGGGTTGCCCCTCCTCCCCTCATGGACCCGCCAATCATCCCAAGATTGGCAGATGAAGGGGTGTGTTATTGGGGTTGTGAGGCCTAAATCTTGCCCCATTCTTGTTCACTGTTGCTTCTTAATATGATTACACAAGCAATGGGGCAACATTTAGGCCTTACAACCCCAATGACACACCCCATCATCTGTCAATCTTGAGATGATTGGCAGGTCCGCAAGGTGGGGCAACCCTAAAGATTTTTCGTTTCCTGACTTTTTGTGTTTTAACCCTAAATGATGTGTTAACGCAGTTTTTTGCATAGAATATATATATATAGGCACAGTTGCACCCTTACAGTTAGGGTTGAGTAGGCACTTCAATGTTAAATTCAAAATTTTGCACTTTAATAAATTTTGCAACTGCACAATAGAGTTGCATAAAATTTAGTATACACTGTCCCATGGGATGTATCTCCTGATGTGATAAGTTATGTTCTGGTTGGATGTGCAGTCTCTGAGTTAAAAAGAGGTGAAAAAAACATGTTTTTACTCTTTGACTTTGCTGGGATTTTTCTTTGAGCTTGCCTTCAGCCCAGATGGTTCATTTTTTTAGTTTGAAATTTTCAGGACAGAAATGGACTATCCCAAAGATGTGCATTTTGCTAGTCTGGTGAAAAAGTAATAAGTAATTTTTAAGTTATTGTAATTTAAAAATTTGAAAAACGCATTTGTGCGCATACTCAGTAAGCACTACAGTATAGCTGTATGAAACAAAGAAGGAATCCTACTTCATATTGGAAGAGTCCTTCTTTGTATGGCTGCCATCTTGTTTTCAATTTTGCCTGAAAAATTCAAATTTGGAAACCTCCCAAAATGATATTCTGTGGAGGAACCAACACATGTAGCTTGCTTATTGGGACCCCTTAGATGCATTTTTTTTTTTGTTAGTATTTTGTAGATGAGCCTCACCCAGCCATCCAACATCCCCCCACACTGACTGGGTATTAGACCTCCTCCCCTTCAGCCCCCATGACTTACCCCTTGTGTGGGGTTGGGAAGACCCTCAACCCACCAGTCCAGATCCAGTTTGGGGGAGGTGACCTCCCAGTGGTGCTGTGAGGGGAGGACTCCAGTATTTTTATATTTTACTTCCTGAAGAAAAGGACATCAGTGGAGGGAGCATGCACACATCCACAGGCACTCCTCCAAATGTATGCCCCATCTCTGTCTTCTTGTTTCAGCGTCGGCACACTGCCCCCCAGCCACTGCTAGGGGCCAGTAGGCACTGACCACTGGTGTCCCTCCCTCCCTCCCTGGGGAATGAGAGCAGTCCCTCTGATGCTCAATCCTTCTCTGACCCTGCTGATCCCCGGTGGTCCATGCTCATTTCTGAACATGAGTCACCAGTGCAAAGGGAGGTAAGACATCCAGTGCCTCAGCCCTCAGTGGCACCGGGCTGGCCCTTAAGTGCATTTATAGGAAATTGGGGAGAGGTCTTAAGCATGTAGCTACTTCTGTCACTTTCTCAGAAGTACCACCTATGAGAGGCATGGGAGAACGAAGGGGCACACACACCAGGAACTTTAATTCATGGTTGAAGAACTGGTGCTGCAAGGAAGGGTTTGGATTCATGGGTGACTGGGGAACCACCTGGAGGGATGGGGGCTTGTTCAAGGCTGATGACCTACATCCATCCTAGAGGGCAATCCAAACACTCAATGATAAGTTTAAATGCTATATGGACAAGCATTTAAACTAGCCAAGGAGGGTGGCAGGCTAGCAAAGAGGATACCTAATTTCCCAACCCCACAGCTAACAGTGGAACCAAAGAACAGGAGGAGGGGACATCTCTATAAAGCAGTGTGCAAGAGATGGAGATAAGTACCCAAGGGGTGGATAGGCAGAAAGGAGGAAAAATTCAACATAAGGCAGACATCAGGGTGAACTGGGGATAAAGGACAACCAGGGAGGGGCTGGAGTAGAACAGCTAAACAATCCAATGAGTTCACATCATGGAAAGCAATGTGTGCCAATGCCAGGAGCTTTAGCAACAAGGTGGATGATCTGGAGGCTGTCATGGAACAGTTGGACCTGACATTGTGGCCATCACAGAGACATAGTGTAATGATAACCATGACTGGGGACGGCCATACCTGGCTACAACATATTCAAAAGGGACAGGGCAGGCAGGAAGGGAGAAGGAGTGGCACTGTATGTGAAAAATGACATAAGGGCCACAGAGATCCAGGATAAACAAAATGGGGGAGAGATACTGTGGGTTAAGCTGGAAAGGAAAATGGGGTCAGCCATCTGCACAGAGATGGTCTTCAGACAACCAGCCCAGGAGGAATAAACAGATAGGCAGTTGATGCTAGCCATCTAAAGGATGGCAGACAAGGGGGAGGTGGTGCAGGATGGAGACTTCGATTTTCCAGACATGGCCTGGGGAATTCCAACAGCAGCAGCAACCAAGAGCAGATGTATCCTGGACTCCCTTTAAGGTACCTTCCTTAAGCAACTGGTCATGGAACCAACTCTGTAGAAGGCAATAGTGGATCTCATGCTCACAAATGGCACAGTGCGATAGGGGTAACAGTGGGGGAGCAGCTGGGGAACAGTGACCTCCAGTCACTGTGGTTTGAAATCACAGAAGGAGCAGAACCAAACTGCACAAGAACACATATCCTGTATTTTAGGAGGGCAGACTTAGGGGAAATGAGGAGATGCTTGAAAGAGACACTAATGGGAATGGGGAAGGAATCAGGGGTTGAGGAACAGTGGGCAATATTTAAAACAGGGATTACAAGAGCAACAGAATTATGCATTAAGCAGGTTAGCAAGGGAAAACAGAAGAGGAGGCCATTATGGTTTTCCAAGGAAATAGAGGAGAAAGTGAAAGTCAAAACAATTGCATTCAGACAATACAAAAAGATGCAAGCAGAAGGGGATAGGGAGAAGTACCAGGAGAAGCAGAGGAAGGCAGGGAGGTCAGTAAGGGAAGCCAAAGCTCAGACAGAAGAGCGCATCACAAAATCAGTGGGTAGATGGGACAAAACCTTTACAAGTGCAGAAGTGAAAAAAGAAGGCGAAAGGGAGGAATAGTGAGGCTAAAGGGGGAGGATGGGGGCCATGTGGAGGATGACAACAGTAAAGCTAACATACTGAACAGATATTTCTGCTCAGTCTTTAGTGAGGAAGAGGATGGTAATGGGCCTGAAGAGAGTAAAAGGGGTGGGAACAGCACAGAAATGGACACAAGTCCCTTCACACAGGAAAGGGTCCTAAATTAACTGGAAGGAATAAGAGTTGATAAAACAATGGAGCCAGATGGGGTGCACCCCAGGGTCCTAAAGGAACTAAAAGAGGTGGTTGCTGAACCTCTGGCAATCCTGTTTACCCAATCACTGGAAACTGAGGAGGTACCCAAAGACTGGAGGACAGCAGATGTAGTCCCCTTATGCAAAAGTGGGAATAAAGAGGAAGTGGAGAACTACAGACCAGTCAGCCTGACCCCAGTAGTGGGGAAGATCATGGAATCACTACCGAAGATAAGATTGGTGGAACATCTGGTTGCCAATGGACTATGGGACCCAAGGCAGCATGGTTTCACCGGGGAGAGGTCATGCCAGACCAGCCTCACTTAATTGTTCAACTGGGTGACAAGGGAGGTGGATCAGGAAAGGGCAGTGGACATGGCCTATCTGGACTTCAGCAAGGTCTTTGACACTGTGCCACACAGAAGGCTATTACGCAAACTGGAGAATATGGGAGTGGGCATGACAGTAGTGTGGTGGGTGGGTAATTGGCTGGGTGGCAGGACACAGAGGGTGGTGGTAAATGGCTGTCACTCCACAAACGGAAGAGTGACCAGTAGGGTACCACAGGGGTCAGTGCTAAGACTGGTCCCATTCAAAGTCTTCATCAGTGACATTGCACAGGACCTAGAAAGCAGAATTTCCCTGTTTGCTGATGATACAAAGCTCTGTAACAGAGTGTAAATGACAGACGGTGTAGACAGAATGAGGAAGGATTTGCAGAAGCTTAAAGAATGGTCAAGGGTTTGGCAGATTAAATTCAATGCAGAGAAGTGCAAGATAATACATATGGGGCACAAAAACCCTGGAACAACATATCAGTTGGGGGGGGGGTGAGGATATAGCAAGACCAAGCATGAAAGGGATCTGTGGTTATTATTTCTGATTACCTCAAGGTAGGGAAACAGTGCAACACGGCAGCAGGTAAAGCAAATAGGATGCTGGGATGCATAGGCGGGTGAATCACCGGCAGGAAAAGGGAGATCACAATTCCACTAGACAGGATACTAGTGAGGCTGCAACTGGAGTACAGTGCACAGTTCTGGAGACCTTACCTACACAAGGACATAAACAGGGTAGGGAAGGTTCAGAGGAGGGCAACAAAGATGGTACAGGGATTGCATCACAGGTCCTATGAGGATAGGCTTAAGGACTTGAATATGTACTCCCTGGAGGAGAGGACAGAGAGAGGGGGGATATGATAGAGACATACATATTCCTTACAGAGATGAACAGGGTGCAGGAATACACTATTTTCCAGCAAAAAAGATGTTCCAGAACTAGAGGGCATGGGTTGAAGTTGAAGGGAGGGAAATTGAGAGGAAATGTGAGGAAGAATTTCTTCACAGAAAGGGTGGTGGACAAGTGGAACACACGGCCAGAGGAAGTGGTGGGGGCTGAAACAATCACAGGATTTAAGAATGCATGGGATAGACATACAGGAATTCTGGAGGTCAGGGATAAGGGGCAACTGACTTCTAGAAAAACATAAAGGAAACTTACAAACTGAAATGGGCAGACTGGGAGGGCCATAGGCCCTTATCTGCTGACAGTGTCTATGTATCTATGTATCATTCTGCACTTTACTGGTCAAAAAATTTCCTTAAAATGTGTTTTATTTAACAGATACGAAGTAGGATCCTACTTCATGAACTGAAAATCTGGTAATATTTCTTTTTTAATGAAAAAATGTTTCTGCTGACATTGGGGTGCTCAATCCCCATGTCAGCACTAGATGCAAGTGTTCCCAACTACATTGCTGTCTGGCAAAGCCCTGTCAAGATGATTGCTATGCTAGATGGGATTGATGTCATCGTGAACCACGAGAGATGTTGTATAGTAGCTGGTTGGATCCTAATCCAGTATTGCTGCAGCAGTAGCCTGCCCCCTTGACATGCTTAAATCACTAGTGTAATTGGTGAAATGCATTTGCCATCAGTCTCCAGGGATCCAGATAAGTAGATAATAACTGAAACTGTGGGTCAGTCACCCATCTGGCCCCCTACCGCTTTGCATGGCAAGTGATCACATAGGTTCATATTGGTTTGCAGTGCCATATTTGTGTTCAGCTTGCTACACTACTAATTTGTGGAAGATATGTGGCCGTAGATCCAAGTCATCACCCATACAGAATCCCACTATGGACACAGTGTAAAATTGGCAGCACTGGGCAGGCACCAAAGATAATGCTACTCCCATCCCGTGCCTGTAACTGATGAGAACTGACAGTTTTGGCAGTATTACTGCCAACAACAGGGTGCCCAGTCCCCATGTCAGCAGTAGCCCCACCCAAGGTGAGACAATGGGGAGCTCACTCCCAGTATCCCCAGTTATGTCACCCCCCCACACCACCAGTACCATCAGACATGTGTCCCAAAATGGTCCCTCGCCGTCTTTCCATCCTCCCTCACCTATTTTGACCTGTCCACTGAGCAACCCACAACCCCACACCCCCCCCTTGCCATATACTTACCACCGTAGACCCTTGTCTATCATCTTCTGTGGACTGGGACACATCTGCACTCTTCAAAGCCAGACCAAGAACTGAAGAATCAAGGTAAGTGCTGGATAATGGCTTTCAATGGTGTTTTGAACTTATGTTGATATCTTGGCCATTCTAAGTTATTTTTTCACCAAATTTTCAACATGGGTTTTTTGGGACCCCACCTCATGAACACTGGAACTGTCATTTCCTTACTTGGTCCTCAAAGATAATTTTGAGGTCACTGCATGGAATCACCTTTTGGAAACAATGCCAGTGTTCATGAGGTGGGGTCCCAAAATGCCCATGCTGAAAATTTGGTAGAAAAATAATAAAAAACATCCAAGTTATGCGCGGTTGTTGAAATTTTGATACACACATGAGTAACTTTGTCAGTTTTTATTATTTTCACTTCAAATTTTCATAGAAACATAGAGGCTGAAGGCAGATAAGGACCACAAGGCCCATCCAGTCTGCCCATTTCTTTTTCTACCTTATAAATGTGCCATCGGCCTTTGCTCTGTCAGTGGCCTATCTATTCATACTCATCTGTATTGCTCCCTTATGCCTATCCCATGCCTGTTTGAAGCCCTGTACTGTATTCATAGCCACCACTTCCTGAGGTAGGCCATTCCATGCATGCACCGCTCTTTCTGTGAAAAAGAATTTCCTCACATTCCCCCTTAATCGGCCTCCCCTCTAATCTCATGCTGTGTCCTCTTGTCCTGCTATTTTTCTTATATTTAAACATGTTAGACTCTTTCACCTTGTTAATGTCTTTAAGTTGTATGAATGTTTCGATCATATCACCTCTCTCCCTCCTTTGCTCAAGGGTATACATATTGAGCTCCGTTAATCTGTCTTCATATGTTTTCTGATACAGTCCCTGCATCATTTTGGTTGCCTTCTCTCAACTGCCTCAATTTGGTTAATGTCCTTGTGAAGGTGTGGCCTCCAGTACTGCATGCAGTACTCCAGATGGGGCCTAACCAGTGTCTTGTAAAGAGGGATTATTACCTCCCTCTTATGACTTGTGATACCCCTACTAATACACCCTAACATCCCCCTAGCCTTACCTACTGCTTTAGAGGTCTGCTTGGATGATTTCAGGTCATTGGTGATGATGATGTTGCCCAAGTCTCTTTCTTCCTTTGTGACTGCCAGCAACTCCCCTCCCAGCCTATAGGTGGCTTCAGGGTTTCTCTTCCCTATGTGTATGATCCTGCACTTCTTTGCATTAAATCCCAGTTGGCACTCTTCTGACCATTTTGCTAGTTTATCTAGATCTCTTCTCATTCTGCCCACCCCATCTGGATCATCTACTCTGTTGCAGTTTTGGTGTCACCTGCAAACAGACAAGCCTTACCCTCTAGTCCATCTGCAATGTCACTAATGAAGATATTGAAGAGGACTGGCCCCAGGACTGATCCCTGAGGTACCCCACTTGTGGCTTGCATTTCTTCTGACTGTATACCATTTACCACCACTCTCTGTTTTCTGCCCATCAACCAGTTTGCCACCCAGTTGACCAACCTCTAACCCACCCCGAGCCTACCCAGCTTATTTATCAATCTTCTATGTGGAACAGTGTCGAAAGCTTTGCTGAAGTCAAGGTAGGCAACATCAATTGCTCCCCCTTGGTCCACCACTCTGGTTACCCAGTCAAAGAAATCTATGAGATTAGTTTGACAGGACCTTCCTTTTGTAAACCCATGCTGTCTTGGATCCTGTGCCCCTATGGATTCCAGGTGTTGCACTATCCTTTCCTTAAGGAGTGTCTCCATAATCTTGCCCACTACTGAGGTAAGACTGACTGGTCTGTAGTTACCTGCCTCCTCCCTGCTACCACTCTTGTGGAGCGGGATCACATGAGCCCTTCTCCAGTCTTCTGGGACCTCTCCTGTGCTCAGAGACTCACTAAACAGTTCTGCTAATGGCTCTGCTAGTTCCACCCTTAGCTTCTTAAGTACGCTGGGATGTATGCCATCAGGTCCCATTGCCTTGTCCACCCTGAGTCTAGCGAGCTCTTGTAGGACCCTTTCTTTTGTGAAGGGAGTAGTGCTCACCTCCTCCCCTGTGTCCATAGTGTTGAGCTGTGGGCCCTGCCCTACCTTCTCTTCAGTAAATGCTGAGCAAAGTATCTATTTAGGATAGTTGCTTTACAGGGTCATCCTCCTCACATGCCCCCTTTCTCCTTTGAGCTTAGCAATATCCCTCTGGACTTTCTCCTTTCACTAATGTATCTATAGGAAGTCTTGTCACCTTCTTTACTGTTCGCGCTAGTGTTTCCTCAGTTTGGGACTTGCCTGCCTTACTGCCTTCCCTGCTTCCCTAGGGCAGTTTGGTATGCCTCCCTATCTTCGTCCCTGTCTTCCTTATATTTCCTGAAGGCCAGCCTTTTGGCTCTGACCTTTTCTGCTACTGTATTTGAGAATCAAAGTGGCTTCCTTCTTCTTTTGCACTTCCTTTTCTGTCTAACACAATGGGATGTTGCTTCAAGTATTGCATCCTTAATGCTTGCCCACTTTGCCTGTACCCCCTGTGTTTCTTTTTGCCAGGGCTAGCTTAACTCTGTTGGCCATTTATCAAAGTCAGCTCCTCTGAAGTCCCATATTTTTGCCTTGGAATGGGATGATTTAGATGTAGTGGCCAAACTGAACCATATCTTGTAATGGTCACTGGCCCCCAGGTGACCTTCTACCTGGAGATCTGTGATCCCTTCCATGTTAGTCAGTACTAGATCTAGGATAGCTCTGTCTCATGTGGGTTGTTGTACCAGTTGTTTGAGGCCTTCCCCCTGCAAGGAATCCACCATGTGTCTAGTTCTGGCAGATGTTCCTGCTGGTATTGACCAATCTGTATCTGGCATGTTGAAGTCTCCCATTATCAGAACCTCCTCTTTAGCTGTCATGTTTTGTATATCTTCTAACAGTAATGTGTCTATGTCCTCTCCCTGGTCTGGGGGCCTGTAGACAACTCCAGTTCTTATAGCTGTCCCATTTCCTGTTTCCAGGGTGACCCACAGTTCTTCTGGCTCCTTATGTGTATTCTGAATTTCTGTAGCTTTGATATTTTCATTGACATACAGGGCCACTCCACCCCCCCTTTTTGCACCTTAGTCTCTTCTGAACAGTACATAGCCAGGTACTGAAGTCTCCCAAGTGTGGTTACTGGTAAACCACGTCTCATTAATTGCTACTATGTCCAGTTTAGCCTCTGACATTATTGCCTGCAGGTCTGGGATCTTATTTCCCAGGCTGTGAGCATTTGTGTACATGATTTTCCATTGGCCAGATTTTGGTGTATTAGTTATTGGGTGACGTTTGGCATTTCCCCTGTGCATCGTATGGGGAGACAGAAATTTTTTCTTACCTGGTGATGCAAATGAACTGCAAACATGCTGAATCCCTGTTTGACCACTAGCTGAGGGAGGAGGGGTGTTCTTCCCATTCAACGTATGGGATGCTGCACCCCTCTCCCCATTTGCTAGTTTAAATATTCTGCAAAGACAACAAACTTCTGCTCCAATGCACTGACTCCCTTCTTAGTCAGATGCAGTCCATCAAATTTAAAGAACTTTCACTCCCAGAACTGTTGCCAGTTCCTTAAAAATCTGTGTCCTTTTTCCTGGAACCAGCCCTTGAGTCACATGTTTAGCTCCCCTATCTCCCCTTCTCTGACCTTCCTTCCATCTTCCCCCCTCTCCCAGACTGGCAGGATCTAAGAGAAGGAGATGTCAGATGAAATGGATGATAGTTTGTCAACCAGCCTGGTCAGGTGTTCCTTGGTCTCCACAACTGACCGGCTGGCGAGATCATTAGTCCCTATGTGTACCAGGATGTCAATGTTTTCTCCTGCTTTGTGAACAATTTTAGCAATGCAGTCAGTGTCTCTCCACGCTAATGTACCTGGGAGACATATGACCACTACCCCTGGCTGGAGATGGGTATCAACTCCCCGAATCATGGAGTTTCCTATGATCAGAAGTTTTTTGGATTTCCTTTTTGATTTTTTTGTTTTGGTTACTGATTTGGACGAGTTTTGTTGTGCTAGCTCCTGTGCTGCTGTGTCCTGTTCTGCAGTGTCCTCTGCCCCTTTGCTTGATTTCGGAGATAGAGGCAGATACCTGTTTGTAGTGTTTATATGGTTTTTGGAGGTAATATGTTGGAGAGCACAGAGTGATGGGGCACCTGATTTGCTCCTCCTAACTACCTGCCAACCTCCTGGACCAACTACCCTCTGCGGTCAAGGTTCTTCTGTTGGATGTTGGGGAAATGGCTGGTGGTTCTTATAATGTACTTCCTCTTGAATATGAAATTTGAGGTGCACAGTCTCTGCCCATGCTGCCCAGAGCTGAGCCCTAAGATCTCCAATGGCCCAGCACGTAGGACAGTGTCCTAAATCCTTTAAGACTGTCCTTCTGAAAAGTGTTCCACAGTACCTGTAATTAATGATATCTATTCCAGATATGTTGCTGGGTTTATAACCTGGTCAGAGTAATTAGAAGGAAGAAAATGCAAGTAATGGTTTGATTTTGTGTTTTATTTTCAAATAACTTGTTATAACAAGTTAAATTACTAGTGCCCCTGTAAATGAGCTCACCTTGAGGATGCCCCAATGATCCGCCCCTTCCTACTTTCCACAGGAAATGTCACAACTGTGGTACCCTATAAAAGGAGTGTAGTGTGGGGTGGTTGGGGATGGTGGTGGGTGGCTGGGCCCTTCTCCTGCTGAAAAAGAAGAACCACGGATGAAAGAACAAGGAGGTAAGAGCAGAAACAATCAGTCAACAACAAATGCAGTAACTCTGAAAGCTTATCCTAATGTCAGATAAAACTGTAAAACCTGTAAAGCACCACCTGTAATAATTTCAGAGAAGATATACCCTGTAAGAAACACTTTGCTACAGAGAAAAATAAAGCAGTAACAGAGGATATACCTTGCAAAAGACAATTTGAATCAGAAGATTACAGCAGTAATCTGTTAGCACACACCTGTAGGCACACCTTGTAATATTGCAGGAGAAGGTATACCAGCAACAACAATTTGAATCAGATAAAAATAAAGCAATGAAATGTTAACAACAAACAGTAGCAACCCCTGTGAGTACAAAATAAAAATAACAACACACAGTAAATCTGCTTAGCCAAAAGAAGTCTTAATCCATTTCCCCATCTCTGGTAAGGTTCTCTGCTCTGTCCTTTCAAGCAATCTTAGAAGGAAAGAGCTCAGGTGAAGCTAGGTGCCTTGGCCAGCAAACCAAGTCAACATTGCCATTTTTCATACCACCTCATGAACAGAACAGCTGTTCTTTTTTATATCCTGCCTGAAATGTGTTTTCACTCCTGTGGTGCAGAATGGCCTGTACCCTGTATGAAATCACCTTTCAAGACTGAATAATGAAATGACAGTGTGGGTGCCCAAAAGGCCTTGCTGAAAATTTGGTGAACAAATTCCTTAAAATGCTCAAGTTACATGCATCCGTTGAATTTATTCAACACACGCATATAACTTTGGTACTTACGCCAAATTTTCAAAATAGCTATTTGTTCACACCACTTCATGAACAGTATAGCTGTTATTTTTTACATCCTGCCCAAAATGTGATTTTTCAGCAGTGGTGCAGAATGGCATTGCAGTTGCACTTTATTAAGTTTTCCCTTGCATTTCACAATTTCTCTGTACTGGGGTACACGAGGTGGGGTAATATGATGGCTGTGCTGACAATTTGGTCACTGTTGTTTGACACATGGAAGCACAGGGACCTCCACACCTACATACATATGCTCATCTATGGAGGGATTGGAGCACAGGCTCCGAAGGATCCTGCGCTTTCACAGTAAAATAAGGACACTATTATACTATTTCAAAAAGTAAGGAAATTCATTGCAAAAAAAAATGCATCAATGCATCACTTAGGGTTCCTATTACAACAAAAAAAGTATGAAAATTCAGTGTTAGAGTTCCTACCACACCACCCTCCATCCACCACTCCTTCCCTCCACATACAAACAGGTGTCAGGGTGTGCCTTGAGGTCATCAGGCCTAAGCTTCTCACCCCATTCTCCTATACTGTACCATGTTAGCTTCCTTATACATGAAATGAGGTGAGAGTTAGACCTGATGACCCGAAGACACACCTGACACCTGTTGGTGTGTGGAGGTTGGGGGGGTTGATAGGGGTGGGAACCCTAACACTGAATTTTTATACTTTTGTCACTGTAATAGGAACCCTAACTAATGCATTAATGGAGTTTTTGGCAATAAATCTCTCTCTCTCACTCTTTCTCTCAGTTTATTCAGTTTTGACAATATATAAGAAGGTGAAAGCCCATCTTGAATGTCTCCCATGACAGCATGGGTTAATCTAGGGAACAATCCCAGTTTAAATGTTTATGAAGTCAGTATATAAATAAGTTAAAGGATGGTACATTCACCATGTGGTTTGGAAGTTTATTCCATTCTGTGGCAGTTTTAATTGTTAAAACATTATTTTGTTTAGTGGTATGAGTTACTTGGACCATAAGTTGCTTATTGTTACTATGCAAGTTTAAGGCACAGTTATTGAAATAGAGACCACAAGATACCCTTAGATTATCATTGTGCAGGATTTTATAGAGATGTAGTAGGTCTCTTCTCATTCTTCTTGATTCTAGGCTTACTAACCCTGTTTCTTGGAGTCTAGCACTGTATGACAAGGTTCTCAAATGGGAAATAATCTTAGTAATCTGTTGGACTTTTTCCAGAAGTTCTATGTCCTGTTTTAAGTAGGGGTTCCAGAAGGGAGAACAATAGTCCAGGTGTGGACAAATATATGATCTAGAGTTGGGTAAAATTACCTGATCTGACTTGTTGATAAAAGTCCTTTTGACACAGTTAAGTATCCTGTTGGCCCTAAGGGCCACATTTTTACAGTGGTCACTTGCTGACAATTTGTTGTTAATTAACACACCCAGGTATCTCGCCTTATCAGCACTTTTTAAAATATTATTACATACTGTAGGGAATAGGTATACTTAGGGTTTCTCCTACTAAAATGCATAACCACACACTTATCTAAATTAAATTCCATTTTGTTCCTCCTGGCCCATGCCTCAATCATGCCTAGATCCTTAACCAAAAGTTCATTTTTTTTTTTAATAGAAATTTATTGAAGAATTTTCCTTTACACACAGTTAGACAAACTTACATTTAACAAGTACAGGGTATAAAAAAAAGAAAAGAAAAAATTACAACATTCAAAATCTGTACATTAGTAATAAAAAGAGAAGAAAAGGAGAGAAATAAAGGAAGGAGAGAGACAAAGGATCCTCTTAAACCATAGGGGGAGAAAAAAAACAAAGAACCCAGGAAGGCCAAATGAGGGAATAGCTCTCCGTACCCGGAGCCCTTCCCTGTACTGATACCTTACAATCTCTTCAGGCATATATAGCTAACAAATCTATTATATTCTTTTTTCCCCTAGAAGCCATGTAATGAATAAATGGTAACCATCTCCCTTTAAATTTTTCCACGGACAGCCTAAGCTTAGTAGTCAGGTATTCCATTGCCAGGATCCTGGTACAGATTCTGTACCAAAACTTTGTAGAAGGCCTAGTAGGGGTGAGCCAAAACAAGGTGATTGCCTTGAAAGCCGTCGCCACAAAAATTGTTAAACAAATATCTTGTTGGCTTGGATTTCAAAGAAGGTGGGGGCAGGCCAAAAAGCTAATATTGAACATTCTTTGGGAAAGGCAACTCAAAAATCCCCAACACCTCATTGTGTAAATCATCCCAAAAACCCTCTATGATTCTGCATTCCCAAAAAATGTGAGAGTAAGTACTGGTGGATTGGCAGTTTCTCCAGCTAAGATCTGAATTATGCCTCCCGAAATGCTTGGTGAGTACTACTGGGGGTCTAAATTACCTGGCTACTATTTTCCAGTGGAATTCCCTACAAAACAATGATGTTGTGGTGTGGTGGATACCATTCCAGATAATGTCCCATTCTCCCAGGGACAGATAAACCCCCATCTCTGCCTGCCAGGCCTCCTTGATCTTAACTACCTGGTCTTCCTCTGCTGCATTCATACATTGCACCATTTTAGAGACTAATTGCTGAGGCCTCAGAATTGAGGACAGGGCCAGGATACACTCTTGGAGGGGATTCCCTTGGGCGGTTATGGTGCGACTTGCACCAATTGTGGTAAAAGAATGCCGGAGTTGAAGATAATGAAAAAAATCTGTTTGTGGGAGATGACATTCCAATTTTAGCTGATGAAAGGACTTCATGGAATCTCCAGAACAAAATTGCCCCACCCTTTGTAATCCACATCTTGACCATCGATGAAATGTTAGGTCCCACCTGAGAGGGGTGAAGTCCCTGCAACTGGTAATTATAGTGGAGTGACCTATCAAAAGGGGGAGATTTAGTTTTGAGCATGCTTCTTGCCAGACTTGCTTAATTAGCTTTTTTAAGGGATTATCAAATTCCAAAAGTTTTAATCTGGGAGGGTCTAAAGTTAATATGCCCAATATATTAGAGAGGGGGGGATGAGACTACTTCTGTCTCTACCCACTGCGGAGGAGCATCCTGTGTCCAGGATGTCAAGGCCTGCAATTGAGCTGCCCAGTAGTATTTTGCAAATCAGTAAGGCCACAACCACCCCTTTCCTTAGGGGCTGTTAGCACCTTCCATCTGACTCAGGGTTTCTTACCCAGCCAAACATATTTAGAAAGAGTGGATTGTACATCTTTCCAAAAAGTCCTGGGAGGCCTAAGTGGGACAGCAGAAAACACAAATAAAAATCTAGTAAGATATTCATCCAAATGCTTTCTATTCTCCCAGACAAAGAGAGCAGCAATGCCCTCCATCTGTTGCAGTCTATCCGTACACCTTGAAGCAGTCTCAAATGGTTCAATTTATAAATGTCTTGAAGATCCCTAGGGATCCAAATCCCTAAGTATTTAAAGCCCACCCCACTCCATTTTATTTGACCTAAATCTGGAAGAGGTGTCCCCTTTCGACCTCCAATTGGAAGTATTTCTGACTTTCCCTGGTTCACCTTATAACCGGATAATTCCTAAAAAAGTTGTCAGAAGATAACAAATTTTGGGAATGGAATGGACGGGGTCTGAGACATAGAGAAGCATATCATCTGCATACATTGATATCTTGACCTCAGTACCCTGAAGTGGGATTCCCCAAAAAAACATCTGTTTACCTAATAAAAGCTGCCAATGGCTCCAAGCTCAAGGCAAACTGAAGAGGGGAGAGAGGGCAGCCCTTTCTACTCCCCCTCTGTATCTTAAAAGGTGGGGAAAAGACTCCATTCACTTAGACCCTAGCGTGGGGGTTATTGTATAGATTATGAATCCAGGTCCTGAATTTGTCTCCAAAGCCGAAACCCCCCAGGGTGAAGTCCAAATATTGCCAGTACAGGTGATCAAAAGCCTTTTCTGCATCGAGGGACAGGATTGCATGAAGTTGCCCACCAAGGGGGGATCGGCCACAGAGAGGTCATTCAGCAAAAGGTGAATATTGTCCGGGATGTGCCAACCAGGAATAAAACCCATCTGATCAGGGTGCACCAGGCCAGGGACAACCGCTTGGAGCTGTTCATTAACAGCTTTAGTGAAGATTTTTGCATCCTGATTTAAAAGCGATATTAGTCTGTAACTCGAGCACAAGGTGAGGCCCTTCCCCGGCATGGGCAACACTGAAATGAGGGCCTCGCCCCATGTGTCAGGCAAGGCCCAGGGTTCCTGTGCCACATTGCAAACTCTCAAGAGGAGGGGGGCCAACTCTTTTGTGAAACATTTATAAAATTCTGTTGTAAAATCATCCAGGCCCAGGGTCTTGCCTGATTTTAGAGACATAATCATATGCTGCACTTCTCCTATAGAGAAAGGTGCCTCTAGGCCTTCCTTTTGAGCAGGGGACAAAGTGGGGAGGTTGATTTTGCTAAGAAATTCCTTAACCTTATCAGAGTGACCCGGGCCTCTATCTTTCGATTACAGCTGGTGATAGAACTTTAAGAACTCATCAGCTATGTCTATGGGCTGGGTCTCAGGGGGAAAATTCAGAGACATAGGACAGATGCGAGATATGTATCAAAGTCTATTTAGTGAGCAGGACCCAAACCATCAAACTTGCCGCACGCACCTCAAACCCACTACCAGTCTCTTCCGGCATTCCCCAAGGATTTGTCCTTGGTCCCCTACTCTTTTCCATTTTTCTAAATGACCTCCCATCAACCTGCCAACTCTCATTCATACAGATGTATGTGGATGACACAGTCCTTTATGCTTCAGGCCCAACAACATCAAGCATAGCAACCCTCCTTCAGAAAGATTTCTACGCCATCCAGCACTGGTTTAGGTCCAACCAGTTATTCCTAAACCCTAAAAAAACTGTATCCCAAACATTTGGCTCCCAACAAAGACTGTCCCGTCAATCCCACTGCACCCCTTTCAAAACTTTGGACAGGACTACCCTGGAGAATTGCACTAGTTTCAGGTATTAAGGTGTCTGGCTTGACCAACTCCTAGATTTCTCCTCTCACATCGAATCCCTGCACAAGAAGCTGCTCCCAAAACTCTGTGCTTTATACCGAAACAAAAGCAGCCTTCCCACACAGACAAGACATGCCATTGTCCAAAAAAATGATACTGCCCATACTCAATTACAGAGATATAGTATATACCATAGCCCCTGCATCCACCCTGGCCAGCCTCAACACACTGTTCCACTCTTTCTGTCGCTTTATCCTCGATTGCCCACAATCTACACACCACTGCAATCTTTACATCTCTCTAACCCTGCCATCCCTCCATGACTGTAGACTAACAAACTGCACCAGGTTCGCAGCCAAATTCTGGTCCCTCTCCCTTCCACCCTACCTGTCCTCTACACTCTCCCAACAACCTCCACTGACGTACTCCTTCAGGAGCACAGACCCTAGTCTGCTACACATCCCGTTCAGGCATACAACAAAAGGCCAGGCCGCTTTTAACTACCGAATACCACAAATCTGGAACGCCCTACCTGCCCCCATAAGACATGCTCCAAACCCCTACCATCGCAGCCGCCTACTCTGAGCACATTTCTCCTCCAGCTGCTCCTATTTCAATTAAACTAGCCCTACACTCATGTTGTAATTTAATTGGTCTTAAGTAGACTACCCTCCAACTTTCTCTACATTATGTATGTTTACCTCTGTCTGAAGTCACTCACAAAATGTTGTAGTACGATGCTTATTGTTCCATTTTGTACCATGTATGTAAAAGTTTTTGATGTAAATCTCATGTTGTAATTGGGTCTCGGCCCCCAGGTCACATCTTGAATCGAGCATGTTGCTCAGTATGCCTTCCTGGTAAAACTTGTAAATAAATAATTAAATGTATCTCTCTGCCTCTTGTTTTTGGAGCCTCAGCACCAATAACTTACCTTCCCTCTCCCCTCTGTCATAATATCTCTGCCCTGTATACCTCAGTGTGTTCTCCACACCGCCGCTGTAAGAGGGAGTCGTAGAATGATCAGGCTTCATGTAGTTTTTTAAGGATAGCCTCTGATCTGGTGCATTTGTGCTCCATTTCCAGATCATGGGTCTTATTTAACACCTCCTGGATCTTGGCCCAGTGCTGTTTGTTTCTGTGGGAGGCAAAAGCTATGGTATGCCCATGGATAACTGCTTTCATAGCATCCCACAGGAACTTAGGCTGGGAATCTTGTTCAATATTCTCTTCAAGGTAGTGCTGTATAACCTGTCTGGTGGAAACAATATATTGTTTATCATTAATTAACCCAGGGTCAAATCTCCAGCACCCATTTTTCCCTGAATTCCCCAGCGTAAGTCCGCCCAGATCATAGCATGATCAGAGACCATTGTGGGGAGAATGCTGACCTCATGAAAAGTATGTAATAGACCTCTCTGGGTATAAAAATAATTTAGCCTTGAATAAAAATTTGAAGCTGGTGAAAAAAATGTGTAATTCTTGACAACGGGATTTAAGCTCCTCCAAAGGTCAACCATCTCAGCCTCCAAACAGAGAGTTTTTAATAATCGGGATCCAGCTTTGGAACTCGGACCTTTGACTGGGCTTCTATCCATGCTCACATCCTCCAAGCAGTTCCAGTCACTTATACATATAATTTGGCCAGGGGGTAACTTGGCCATCTCACTGAATAGGCCTCTGAAAAATTCCCCTGAGGGGGGAGTGGATGCATATATTGCCACTAAATGCAAGGGTCTACCCCCATAATTCCCGATATCACAAGGAGATGGCCCGTTCCGGCCCCAGTCACCTTCTGGATCTGGAATTGCAAGCCCCTACAGAACAAAAGAGCCACCCCTGCCTTTTTAGACAGAGGGTGCTCGTCTAAGCATATAGTGACCACCCTGGCTCTGTGTAATTTTAAATGCTCCTGAGCTGACAATTTAGTTTCCTGGAGGCAGGCGATATCACATTTTTCCCTCTGCAATTCTACCAACATTTTTGAATGCTTTACCACGTTATTAATCCCTTTTACATTCAAAGAGCAAAGTGTTAAGATAGCCATAATAAAAAAAATAATAGGTCTGATCTTAGTAGAACATACTGATATATAACCATACCTCTGGCATCAGTACAAGTAAAAGAAACTCTCCAAGTAGGAAGAAAAAAGAGAAACGATGAGAAAAACCAGAAAGAAGAGTAACCAGAACAATACAATAACATAATGAACATAATGAACTTGAACTGCCCTCTCAAACAGCAGAAGGCAACGGTCAGTGATTGACCAAACACAGTGCCCGAGGGCCCTGCCAAGACACCCCTTTTAGGAGGCATCATCTCCCTTGAGGGGTGGATAGGGAACTGTATCCCTAAAGGGAACAACACCCTAACTAGTAGGGTGAGATGGTCAGGGTTTTCACATGCAGTACAAAAGCCTGTGTCCTTGTCATTCAAGATGAGAATCTTCCGGGAAGGGGCTGGGATAGCTACTCCCGCCTCCAGTGCACAGCAAAACCAATTATGTACAGTGCTTCAGGCATGTTCAAGAACAAAAACATTCCCTGTAGGGCATGGGATAAATGTCCCATAAACATGAGAGTCCTATGGTCCCCAGTCAGGGATGTTACTGCCAATTGGCATCAAGACCAAACTCTTATTGTGTAGCCAAATAGCCTGCAAGGGAGCCCATCAAAACGTGGGGTGCTATACCCATGGCAAAACAGAACCATGTTTTGATTATTGAATGTAATCCTTGGCCCTCCCCCCAAAGGACCAACAATTGGCACAGAAGAAAAATGGTTAGGACTGTGTAATCAGATACAGAGTGTCCCCTAAACTTCGGTGAATTAATAAACAGTCCATTGGGGGAGCCAGCACATAATCTAATGTCAGGAAATAAAATGTTAAAGTTATGACCCACTATCAGGATGCACCATGGGGCCTGTCTCAAGAAATTGTTAAAGAAGGAGCCAGAAGTGGCGTTGGGCACCAGCCCCTCACAAGTTCTTCCTAGTCAGATGAATTCAGAGTCAATGAGGCTTGTGTCCGAGGCTCAAAAATAAACATACTGCACCTTTACACCACCAAAGCAGAGAATGGGTCTGATAAAGAATCTTGGCAGTCAGAAATAGATCCCATGATGAGTGTGCGACAGTGGCTTGTCTCCTGAAACGTCTTTGCAATTCTCAAGACACTGCTACGCAGTAGCATTCGGGGGTGATGTTATCAGGGGGAAGGCAAAAAGGGAAGCACCGCCTCAGACTAACCCAAAAGGAAGAACGACCTGAGAACACAGGGTCCAGGACAGAAGTTCATAGGATCATGCCGTCGAACGTGTCTGAGGATCACAGCTCTGAAGCTACAGGAATTCTCAACAGGTCCAAAACAGATATGGATGAGCCCAACTTGCAGTCTGGTAAGAATGAAGTAACAACTAAGCAAGGATAGCATACTGTCTGCAGATAAACCTTATGCCTATGATGGGGTGGGTCAGGCCCACCTTACCTTTCGGGCTTAAGACGGGTTTACTCTTGATATCCACTGGGACAGATCAGCATGCAAAGGTAGAATAGCATCAGTCTTAGAACCAGGGTCGGAGGTTTTTGTGGCTCCAGGGGAAAGTGACCATAGAAGACATTCAACTTCATCCTCATCTGCTTTCTCCTTAAGATCTGGTAGGGAGATACCTTCTGCAGCTAGGAACTGACTTGCTGCCCAAAGGGAATCAGACACCTTGGGGCCATTTTTAGTCTCCACCCATAGCCTCGCCGGGTACAGCAATTGAGCTCTGGTGCCTTTCACTCTCAACTGGTTGAACACTTAAAGGACCTTCTTCCTCTTTGCAACCATGGAAGGAGGGGATCTTGGTCGATGAACACACGGGCACCGTCAAAATAATAGTGGGTTCAAAGGGACGTCAAGCATGAAACATAGGATAGAGTTATATTTAACCCTAAGTCTATCAAATAGTTTACCAGAAAATGCTGAATAAATAACAATACCATAATCCATAACACTCATCAAGAAACAATGGACAAGTAGAGTCCCAGATTCCCATGTCAAAAATTGTTTAACCCTATAAAGTGAGCCCAGTCTCTGATGAAGAGATTTCCTAGTGGGGGGTAGGAGGAAGTAAGCTGTTGGTTAACTAGGATCTGCAGCTTATCTGTTAGGTAGGAAAATGGGTAGACTAGGTGGGCCAAGTGGTCCATATCTGCCATCAAATTCTATGTTTCTATGTTTCCTTAAATTATTAATATGAAGTTCAAAAGATCATTTTAAATCAAAAGTTATCCCCAAGTATTTAAAACTGTCAACTAATTCAATTGGGTTGCCATCCTGAGTAACAATCTGGTGAAGGTTCACAGACTCAATAACTTTGTTTGGAAAAAGTATAGCTTAAGTTTTACTCGAGTTAAGAACCATATGGTTCGAGTAAAGCCAATTCTGGAACAAATCGAAATCAAATTGTACCTCTGCCAAAACTTCATTAGGACGTGGTTCTACACTATAAATAGAGATGCAGCAAATATTTAATCAGCTGGTGAACTGAATGCGAAGTGGGCACTTCGCGTTGCCAGAGCACAACGCAAAGTTGGCACTGTAAAGTGCTCACTTCATGTTATCATTATTAGTTCGCGTTTCCATTATGCCTTAACGTGAAGTAAGGCGAAGTGAGAAGTAAATAGGCAGCCCCCCACACATCACCTGGCTTACAGTATTGTAAGTCACAAGCTTTAGCCAGGCAGGAAGGAAGTGAGTCAGAGAAGCAGTTTCACTTTCTCCTTTGCATTCATAGAGGGAGAAGGCTTTGTGAGAGAGCAGTGTAGGAGTCAGTGACAAAGTGCTTTATTGCCTTTCTGTGAAGAAAACAACAGCTTTTTTAAAAGCTATCTTTATTTAGTTTTCGTATTGTGTTCATGATTGTTTTTTTGATAGTTAATTTTTTTTATAAGTTTTGTTTTGTTTTTTTGTGTGTGTGACTGTGTGTGAGTGTGTATGTGTGTGCCAGGGACTTGTGTGGGAGGGATGGACATGGACTCTGGAGAAGACAAGTCGCTGGCCCATGGGCGCAGTCAGAGGAGGGGAGTGCGGACACATGGAGGCGGTTGTGTGATGCTGAACCTCTCCCAACTCCTGGGTGTTGCTTCCCCCCAGTGGAAGCAGCAGCAGCAGCAGCAGAAGCACCAGTGCCACCGGTGGCTGCTGTGCATCCAACTTTTCTGCCACTACCACCACCACCGGTAGCAGCTGTAGCAGCTCCAGCAGCACCCCCTCCATCACCTCCAAAGCCACAGGAGGGGCCCCTGGAAACCATAGGTGGCGTGAGGACTGTGTCTGGCCCCCCCGCAGCTCCCCAGTGTGGGAGTTTTTTAACTCTGTGGGGGAAGTCAGCACAGTCACGGTGTGTCAACTGTGTGGTGTGCTGATGCATCATGGCCCCCGGGGAACACATTTAGGGACTGGTGGCCAGCGCACCTACATTTTCAACCACCACAAGGTGGAATGGCAGGCTGCCATGGAAGGGCCAGGCATCCACCTGCTGGTCCTTCTGTGGCAGTGGCCGAGAGTGCTGCTGGGGTCGAAGTTGTGCCTCACCACAGCAGGAGGAGGGCCAGTACAGCAGCTGCACTGCCACCACAGCCACCAGCACCACCCTCTACACCACCACCACTACCTGTATTTCCACCTGCAGTGGACCCCGCCACAGTCCCTGCTACAGAGGCTGACATCGCCCTGGTGTGGGCGGCCCTGGAGGAGAGTAATCAGAGGGTCGGTGCTTTGCAGCAGCAGGTCAACACAATACAAGAACAGCAGCAGCAAATACTGACAATGCTGCACCTGCTGCTGGACCACCACAGCATCCCACGGCAACATTAAGGGATTGTATTCTGCCCCCCACTACTGTGTTGTACTGCTTTTGTGTATTTTTTCTTTGTTGTTGTTAAATAATACACATTTTCCCTTCCAGGGGAATCTTTCTTGCTCCACATAGTACAATACATTTCTGTGAAAACCACCTGTAATTTCATTACAGTGTGTCACGTGACGGAGGAATTCTCATTCTGAAAAGTTGCCCACATTCTGCCCGCCTTCTCAGCAACATTAGGACATGATGCCAGGGAGAGTACGGGTGTGTGCTCCATTACAGTGAATGTCTGATTGTCAGGCAGCTTTCTGAATCTTTCTTTATGTTATAATGGTCAGTTTGTGGTGAAACGAGTGGGCACGTTTCCAATAAGAAGAGCCTTGTTAGTGGAAACATTCCCACATTTCGCCACAAAGTGAACCTTATAACATAAGGAAACATTGGGATAGCTGCCGGACATTCACTATAGTGGAACATGCACCTGCGCTCCCCCTGGTATCACGTCCTAACGTTGCTAAGAAAGGGGGGCAGAATGTGGGTGGCTTTTCTGAACAGGAATTCCTCTATCACGTGACACACTGTATTGAAATTATGGGCGGTTTTCTCAGAAATATATTGCACTCTGTGGAGCAAGAAATATTCCACTGGAAGTAAGGCCCCCACATATTAGGTTATGTGCATCACCATAACTATGTAAGTGGTGAATTTCTGTAAAGCAGCATGACAATCTTTTGAGAACTCTGACCTATATGTTACAACTTCCTTTACTAACATCCTGACTGGAATGATATGAGAATTTCCAGTAGTTGAGTCTACTGTACTACCTTTTTTCATGTGTGAAATAATGAAAGGAGCATTCCTTTTAAATGGGTGCTGACCAGGTCTTTGTCATTGTTTTCTTTTGCTTTTCTCCATCACATCAGTTAGTTGTTATATACCACTTCTGTTGTAAATTAACAATTATGCAGCAGGCAGTGTTTTATGACACCACGGAATAATATTTATTGAAAAGCAGCTGCAAATAAATACAAACCTGGTCAGAACAATATTGAAAGGCGTGCTCATTTTTTTTTATACATGAAAAAAGTAGTCAACTAAGTAAAGCAGGCAGAAATTGTGAAAAGAAGCATATCATTCAAGTAACTAGTGGCTGTGGCAATGTAAAATAGCATAAAAAAGTGCAGTTCAAAATTGTCATGACATTCTTGCAATGCTGCTTTAATTGATAATGTCAGTATGACATCATGAGCTCTCAACAATCACACAACACACAAAATGCATCCTCAGAATTAATAGCGCACTCAGTCATGCGCGCAGTGGTGGCACAGAGTCCCCAGATTTTTTCTGCAGGCCCAAAATGCATCTTTCTTGTGTGCAGAAAATTGACAAGTGGTAACACAGTGAAATGGGAGTGTTTCAGCACATACAAAATCCCCCAGAATAAAATGATGACTGTGAGCTTCCTGTTGCTGGTCCAATGTGTTCTGCGAGGCGATTCGAGCAAATGCAATGTGATCATCTCAAGTGGATGGAAGGGTGCCCTTTGGCTGTACACTAATAGTTGCCTTGGTGAGTAGATATATATAGATATATGTTTGTGTATTTTGTGGGTGAGGAGGGGGAGTTGACATGGACATGTACTCATGGTATTGTTCTGTATTACAGGTCACAGAAACTGTTGGTGTGCACATTCCAGTGCTCAATGAGAACTGTTTGCATTGAAATTGGAAATGGATAACTCTCAAGCACATGAAAGTAAATATTTCTTTGGGGGGGGGGAATCATATTTGCAGATTTGTCTGTAATGGTTTCTTATTTTGTTATTTCTTCACAGATTTCATCAGCATCCTTCTGGAGTCTGGTTGTTAATGATGGTCATGGTCATCTAATGGAATGACTTCTGCATGTTGCATGTGTGCCCAATCCTTGGGGAGGGGGGTGCCTGATGATGTTGAAGAACTTGTTTGGATAAGGCCACTTTGACAGAACAACAAAGCATCTGGAAGTTTCCTAAAAAAGAAATGAATGACTTCTTACAACTTAATTATTTGTCCCTCCCTGGTTCTCAATCTCAAGTCAAACTACATTTCAAACCCACATCTTGCCAACTAACACAACCTGTATGCAATATTTTCTGCAGTCTTTCCAAAACAATGAAACAGATGAAATAAAATCTTCATACTTAACAGAATGGATTTCACATGGATATTCCATAGGTTCCTCTCTGTACGGTACAGCTGCAGTACCATTCCCACTGAGTTTTAGCGATGGTGACTTTTTTATTAACCTGTAAAAAAAATAAATAAGTGTGCCATATGCAAGCAGGGAAATGGAAGTATACAGAAATGGTGGAAGGTAGTCCTGCTAAATGCCAGCAGCTTGGGCAATAAAATGCCTGAGCTCCAGGAGATGCTAACTGAGGGAGAGGTGGATGTGGCAGCGGTCACTGAGACCTGGGCCACCACAGGGCACGACTGGGGCCTGAACATGGAGAGTTACACCATGTTCAGGAAGGACAGGGGGAGGGAAGGGGAGGAGGGGTAGCAATAATAGTTAAAAACTGCATTGGCATAGGAGGAGTGGATGAGGCGAAGGCAACTGCGCAGTTGATTTGGGTCACCTTGATAACAAGGGGGAGCAAGAGAGTAAAAATAGGAGTGGTGTATAGACCCCCTGCGCTGGCAGAGGAGCCAGAGGAGAGTCTGGTGGCAGGTGTTGGTAGGCACTGCAGATTGGGCAGGGGAAGGGTGGTGGTGTTGGGGGACTTAAACATGCCAGGAATGGACTGGAAGACTATGACATCCTCAGTGGCCAGGGAACAGAGGTTGTTGGATGTCTTTCAGGATGTGTCCCTACCTCAGCAGGTGGGGGAACTGACCAGGGAGGTGTGGATACTGGATGTGGTCCTTGCAGACAGTGACCAGATTGGGGGCATGGAGGTAAGGGACCCGTTGGCAGGGAGCGACCATGCCACAGTCTGGTTCAGCCTGGACCTAGGAGGGGTAGAAGGCTGCACAAAGAAGGAGGTAACTGACTTCAGGGGGGTGGATTTCAAGGAAATGGGAAGGATCCTTAAGAAGCATTTGAATGGGATTAGGCCAGACATGGATGCTGACAATAGGTGGGAAATCATCAGGAGGGGGGGTGCAGGATGCTACCAGCACCTGTGCAAGAGTAAGATGAAAATGCGGTAGGGCCTGTAAACCTTGCTGGTGGACCCGGGAGGTTCAGGAGATGGTGAGGGGAAAGAAGGTAGCTTATAGGCATTTCAAGTGCTCAAGGAGTGAAAGGGATCGAGGGAAGTATGAGCTGATGGCCAGAAGGGCCACTAGGGTGGTGAGGGTGGCTAAGGCAAGGAAGGAGCAGAACCTGGCCAGGGAAATTAGGAGAAGGAACAAGGGGTTCTTTAGATACATTGGGGAAAAATTAAGGGTGAAGGGGCAGATTAGCAGGATTAAAACGGGAGGAATGGGCACAAGACCTGGGGGAGCAGGCTGAGGTACTAAATGAGTACTTCGCCTAAGTTTTCACCAAGGAAAATGGGGGGGCTGCATCATACATGGAATGAGATGGTGAAACTGAGGATGGGGGGATCCTTGCTAATTGGCAGGTCTGGAGAGGGAGCCATCACTGGCAGGAGGGGGGGAAGGCAAAGTAGGGGGACGAGGTAGCGGAGGTAGAAATCGCGGCAGAGAGAGTGAGGGAAGCCCTCAGGTCCCTTAAGATGGAGAAAGCACCAGGGCCAGATAAATTACATCCTAGAGTGCTGAAGGAACTGGCTTTTCAGCATCTCTCTTAGGACAGGGTGGGTGCCCCAGGGCTGGAAGGTGGTGCATATAGTGCCTATCCACAAGGGGGGATCAAGGGAGGTGGCAGGGAACTACAGGCCCGCCAGCCTGACATTGGTGGTAGGCAAGGTGATGGAGGGCATTGTCAAGGAGAGGTTAGGGAGGGACCTGGAAAAGTTGGGGTGCCTGGACGATAGACAGTATGGATTCATCCCAGGGAAATCATGTCAGACAAACCTTGTGGAGTTATATGACTGGGTGATGAGTGCCTTGGACCTGGGTAGACCAGTGGACGTCCTCTATCTTGACTTCAGCAAAGCGTTTGACTCTGTTCCTCATGTGGGCCTGTTGAATAAGCTGGGAGAAATGGGGGTGGGGAACCAGATGATCAGATGGATAGGCAATTTGGTTGGCGGGATAGTCTCATCTCCAAGGAGGGTCATTAGTGGGGTCCCTCAGGGATCGGTCCTTGGGCCCCTCTTGTTCAATGCCTACGTCTCTGACATAAGGAAGGGTATCAGGAGTGAGATAAGTCTCTTTGTGCATGACTCAAAACTGGGGGAGGTGGTGGATGGGGAGGAGGGGAGGGTGGCCTTACAGGAGGACCTGGAGACTCTGGAAAGGTGGTCTAGAAAGTGGAAGCTGAGGTTCAAGGCAGGGAAATGCAAGGTACTGCACCTGGGAGCCAGAAACCTTGGCCAAGTGTACACCTGGGGGGGAATGCTACAAGGCTCAATGGCTGAGAGGGCCTGGGGGTAGTGGTGGATGTCAAGATGAACAACTCTGAGACTTGAAGGAGGGCAGTGGCCAAGGCCAACAGGATGCAGGGATGCACTGCTAGGGGGATCACCTCCAGAAGGAGGGAAGTGATACTTCCTCTGTATAACTGCTTGGTGAGGTCGCACCTTGAATACTGCGTGCAATTTTGGAGGCCACACTTAAAGAGGGACATTGAACTCCTGGAGAGGGTCCAGAGGAGGGCAACCAAAATGATCTGGGTCTTGGGGGACAGGACCTATAGGGAGAGGCTCAAAGAGCTAAATATGTACACACTGGAAAAGAGAAGGGACCAGGGGGACATGATAGAGGTCTTCAGGTACATGAAGGAGTTAAATAGGGGAGGAGCAGTTAGAGTGCTCCGAAGGTGGGGGGGGGCAACTAGAGGGCATGGGTGGAAGCTGGAGGGGGGGGGAGATTCAGAGAGAAAGGAGGAGGTGCTACTTCACTGAGAGGGTGATGGAGCCATGGAATGCGCTGCCGAGGGGGCTGGTGGAGGCAGAGACAGTGGAGGGGTTCAAGAAGGAGTGCGACAGGTACAGGGGAAGAGTTCTGGAAGCAAAGACCTGTGCAGCGGGAATATCCGGGACTGGGAAGGGAGAAGCTAGAGAGGGCGTGGGGGGCAGTAAGGTCAGCTCCCAGTGTGGGGGCTGACCAAACGAGCAGACACAAAAGACTGTTAGGCCTATTCTGCTGGCATTTGAGTATGTTAGTATGTGTCTACCATTTCAGCTCTGAAAAGCTACAGAAAACAAAACATACAACTAAAGGAAGTGAAACAGCATAACAAACATGAGTACACGTACTTACTTTATGGTTTAAATATTAAGAATGTTTGTGTCTGATGGATGTGGTGGTCAGACAGACTCATGCTCAGTGGTTGCAGTGGCTAACATCAGTCCCGGTGGTGGTGGTCAGGGGGTCAGACAGACTCATGCTCAGTGGTGGCAGTGGCTAACACCAGTCCCAGTGGTGGTGATGGTCTGGGGGTCAGACAGACTCATGCTCAGTGGTGGCAGTGGCTAACATCAGTCCCGGTGGTGGTGGTCCGAGGGTCAGACAGACTCATGCTCAGTGGTGGCAGTGGCTAACATCAGTCCCAGTTGTGGTGGTCCGGGGGTCAGACAGACTCATGGTGGCAGTGGCTAACATCAGTCCCAGTGGTGATGGTGGTGGTCTGGGGGTCAGACAGACTCATGGTGGCAGTGGCTAACATCTGTCCAGGTGGTGAAGTTGGTGGTCCAGGGTGAAACACCGCCTTTTAACAACTTCAGTTAAAACCTGCCAACATTAACCACATCATCATCCTCATAAAGAAAGCTTCCCTCAGTCATCTTTTTCTGAAGTCTGAACACTGAGAAATTCTTTCTCCATTGTGTCGTCATCTACGTCAGTGGTAGGCCGTTTTGGGCAGCCACTGTCAGTGCCACTGGGATGGTCCATTTTCACATCACCAAAACCACCATGAGTAGGCAGGGGTACGAATACCGAGGTTGCAGTCTGTGCTAGTATGAGCCTCTCATTCATTTTAATGAATGTTAGCAAACTAACATTTGCAGGAGACAGGTTTGTCCAACTATCCTTGACTATTGCATCTGCTGAGCAGAATACCCTCTCAACACTTACAATGGAGGGTGGGCATGTGAAGTACTTCAGTGCCACTGCAGTCAGCTCTGGCCATTCACTGACCTTTCCACTCCAGTACAAAAGAGGATCTTCAGTTATTGTCAGATGCCTGTTTTCAGACAAATATGACTCAACCATTCTCTGAGCCTCACTAAGTCCAGTTGTTGATGCATCATCCTGTTCTCCCGAATCATTTATTTCACAAATACCTACTTGGGACAAAGCCTCCCAAAGTGTGTTGGCACCAGCCACTTTTGATGACAGACCACCTGGAACTGTTGTCCCCTTCCCCTTGCAGGATATGCTTGATAGTCCTACAGGTACACCTTCATCCGGATTATGCTGCTGAGGTTTGCTAACCTTGGCATTTGACTTCTGTGCCCCATGAACCAAGTGCACCAGTTGACCACTGATATTTTTTACCTGTTCAGGCACTCTCTCTAGTACTGATGCAATTCCACGTTTGTATCGTGGGTCCAGCATTTTTGCTATGGCAAAGTTGTCACTACGCTGAATGCTCACAATATGATGATTCTGGTCGAATACTGTCAGCATGTGTTACAGCAACATACTGCTACCACTGTCTCCACAACATCAAGGCCATGCTGTACATTCACCAATATCTGCCTCAGCACCAGCAGTAGTGGAATTTATTGGCTTATGGAGGCAGGCTGGCCACTCACTGCCTGCGTGGCATGTTCAAAAGGCCACAAAATTGTTATTACAGAGTCCATGAGGTGCCACTGTTCAGTCGTCATAGACATGGAGACCCCAGAACTGTCACGGTGAGTGTGCATCACAAGATATTCTGAGATGGCTTTGTATTGTTCATACGACCTCTCTGCCATGTATAAAGTGGAGTTCCATTGGGTGACAACTTCCAGCTTCAAGCGGTGCTGAGGCAGGCTGTTTTGTATCTGCAGCTGTCGCAGTTGGTCACGGGCCTTTCCAGATCTTGAAAAGTGAGAGCAGATACATCATGCAATGGTCAGCATTTCTTTTACTTCAGGGTGCTGCAGAAACTCCTGCACCACAAGATTTAAACAGTGGGCCATGCATGGAACACGAAAAAAAACACCATTCGTGATGCATTTCACCACATTTGACCCATTGTCACTTGCTATGGACCCAGCTCTCAGGGACAGAGGGTTTAGCCATTTATCAATTTCAGTCAGTACCATGTCCAACATGTTCTCACCAGTGTGTGAACAGGTCACATTGCGTATAGCAATCGTTGCATGCTGTCGAATTCCTGGAAGATTGCTACCGCGACAATCCACCTTACTGCACTGATTAGTCACACTACCAACATCACAAACAACCCCAGGCACCTGCGCCCAGTGTCCAGTTATACAAAAAATGAACTCCCCGCTGTTTTGCCACTTGTCCACATATCCATACTTAAATGGATGAATGGAGAGGAGGAATTTTGAAGGGCATGTCTTACTGAGTCGGACACAGTGCAGAACAACTCAGGGACAGCACGGGTAGAAAAGTATGTCCTGGAAGGGACTTTCCATTTTGGACAGGCACATGCAGCAAACCGCCAGAACCCAAAATTCTCCACAAAGGAGAAGGGCAAAAGATAAATTGCCAGCATTTCAGCTACAGCAGCATTAAGTTCAAGAGACACTGTATGATTCGGGGGGTACTTCAGCTTATGTGCAAAAACACTCTGTAACGTGGGCTGACAAACATTTTACACGGGGTGTGATTACAAATGGTTGTGCTCTGTGATGAATGGCATTGGCAGGGGGTGGAGTGTGGATGTTTGATGAAGACGATTGCATAGGTGATTATGACCAACCCAGAAATGCAATTATTTTGCCAGATTTGCCAACTGGGGTTGATGTACTACTTGCACTAGACATACTGCATTCATCATCACCACCAACACCACAAAAACTGATACTCTCACCAGCACTGGACAACATTCCAAAGTCATTATGGTCCTCCACCTCATCATGCCTGTAGTAATCCTCTACTCTTATTTCCTCTGTACTGCACACGTTTAATTTACTACTGGACTTAACAGTCATGGAAGGGGATAACATGCTCTCTATGGTTGCCTGTGATGAGGGTGAACGCCCCGCTGTGGTATTAACTGCCAGCTTGTGCTGGGTCCACAGTGCCAAGTGCCTATTGTTAAGATGCATATGCTGTCCTCCTGTGCCCAGATGGCTCCCCTTTTTTACCTCGACTCACACGCACATGACAAACCTGGCAAATTGCAACTGACTCATCATTTGCATCGTGAACAAAAAAATCCCAACAAGGTATTGTGATGCTCTGCTTTTAACATGTACATGAGGTGGCTTATTTAAGTCCATTATTTTAAGCACTGAATTGGGGGCATGTGATGATTCAGGCACTGCACACCTGGACTGCAACTGACCACCACAACTACCTATCATATTTATTAGTGGGTCATCATCATCAACTAAAACCGGTAAATCACAAGTTTTTACGGGGGGAGGGGATTCCGCAAACAGACTCAGACACAGCCACTTTGAATTTCTTTTTCTCCGGTTCCCTACTGGGGTCAATTACATCATCATCATATTCATCAATGTCACACACATCCACATCTTCTGCTTGGATGCTAGCATGTGGACTGCATGTTGCAGCAACAGCAACATTATCATCATCATCACACTCATCATCAGTATCTACACCATCACCTGATATTTTTTCACCACACTGTGAGTCACTGCATGGAAAATGCATGACATTAACTGCCATGGTGGACAGAATATCACATTGTATGCTATCATTTACATGATTATCAGAATCCTCAGGTTCAGTTACTGGGATGTTACTGGGAAGTATGACATCATCTACACTGCCACTCACTTGCTCTGCTTCACACTCAATATTTTTGGATACGGTATACTGGTCGGAATTCGAACTTGACGCACCAATACTAATACTACCACTGCCACTAACACCAGTAACACTAACACCACCAGCAGGGAAAACATTATCTCCTCCAACTATGAGTGAAGCTACTGGTTGGGCTGTAGAAAACATTGCAGGAGAAATATCTTTCCTCACATCAGCAATGCACTTCTGCATCTGCGTACTACCATGCCCACATATTGTCTTACTGCTAGCATTGCCATGGCAAGAAACAGCTTTGCTTGCACATCTCTTTGTGGGCATTTTGGGGGATCAACCACAATATTATAACCAAATTTAGATTTTGATACATTCACTCTCTGATTGGGGGGACGCTGGATGTGAAGCCAAAAAAACAACTGTAGCTTCACAACAGATAAGAGACTAGTCTGTCACGCAATGAAAACAACTTCAGTAACCAGTGGTGCTGATGAGGTCACAAAAACAATCCAATCTGATAAAAAATTCCTTTTGCCAATGGGGGGGGAGCACTGATTGCAGATTTTTACGGCACTACAAGCAGCAAAACAAAGAACAGATACCACTATCGCAGAACGAAATCAGGCAGCTGCAGTAGATAGCAGGTTCACACTGATGCACCTGCAATTACACTAGTCTGTGGCACAATAAAAGGTGTATTATTTGATGTCACGCAACACCCCACACACACTCACACACAGAACAGTTTGTCTACAATGCTGAACGAGTAACGCGTAGCAAATTGAAAAGTTCAGTAATATGCCATGTATTGTTTTGTAAACAACCTGAAATTATGAACTGTTGCACCAGGTCCACACAATGCACAATCAGCAAGACAATTTCAACAATTACTGACAATATTACTGTGTGTACATTAACACAGTCAGTTATATAACAAAAATATAACCAAAAAACAAAGAAATCACTATTTCTCCAACTTAAATCTACCTACACCACAGATACGCCCCTCCCCCAAAGCACACTCTCACTGTCTTTCACTACACACACTCAGTGTTTTACATTAACAATCAAAATCCACACAAACACAAAAATGCTTGATGATATGAGATCAGAAGGGTTTCCTACAATCAATGAACTGAAGTTTGAGCCCTCAAAGAAACGCAACAATGGTTTTTTAACAGCTTTTAGAAGGTTTCAATCACAGACAGCTCTCAGAGCACACTGTCTCATATTCCTTCCTACACATACTACCCCGAACTGAGGCTGTGCAGATCAATACAGAGCCCATGAGACCTGAAATCCTATGAATCACTGCAAAATTTGCCTTAGGAGCTCAAAAACAAGGCGAAGTGATGCGAAGTGCATTGTTCTCAATGCACTTCACCTTAATATTTGGTGGAGTAGTGGTCCAGGAAGGTGGAGTAATGCAAAGTCATTGTTTTCAATGGACTTCGCGCCACCCATTATAACACAAAGTACTCCGCTTTGTGGATCACTCTGCGAATCACTTTGCAGAGCGGATTGAGCCCACTTCGCCCACCACTAACTATAAATTACTGCATCATCTGCATATAATATCATGGATGAATGACAACAAACAGAAGGAAGTGAAAAAATCGAATGGCTCAGAATAGACCCTTGAGGTACTCCACATTTAATTAGGATGGTTGTAGAATCAAACCACACAAGGGTGAGGGTCCTGGACTTTAGCAGGGCATATTATATAAAGATGTGTGAATGCCTCAGGGATGACCTGGCAGGGGGATGGCTGGGTGGGTGAAGAGGGAGTTAAGATAAAAGGGAGCATAGTAAAGGCAGCAAACCTCTGTGTTAAAAAAGTGAGGAAGAGGAAAAGGAGCATGCTATGATTCTTAAAAGAGGTGGCTGAAAAAGTGAAGGCTAAAAGAATAGTATTCAGAAGGTGTAAAAAGATGGAGAGAGAGGAGAACAGTGTATCTCAGGAAATAGAGTGAAGCAGGGTAAGCAACAAGGAGCACAAAGATGAAATCTGAAGAGAGAACAGACCAGGAGGTAACAAAAGGGGACAACACGTTTTTAGGATAGGTATGTAACTGGAAATTGGAAGACCAGGGGTAGTATAGTAAGGTTTAAATGGGAAGGGGGTATTGTGCAGAGGGGGGCCAGTAAAAGGCAAACATCCTGAACAAATACTTTTGTTCAATGTTCACAGAGTAAGGAGAAGAGGAGGGGTCACAAAAAGTATCAAAAGCTTTAGCGATAGGGAGGTGGAAACTTATCCTTCTTTTGGAGATGAGAGTCCTTG
Source organism: Neoceratodus forsteri (assembly GCA_016271365.2). NCBI lineage: Eukaryota > Metazoa > Chordata > Ceratodontiformes > Ceratodontidae > Neoceratodus > Neoceratodus forsteri. The sequence continues at coordinate 1,174,484,593 of CM057449.1, read as the reverse complement.
AGGTATTACCTAATCTGAAGGTGGACAAAGCAACAGTGGCAAATGGGGTGCATCCAAGGGCATTGAGGGAGCTAAGGGAAATACTGGCTGCACCCCTGACAGTTCTATTTAACAGCTTACAGGAAACAGTAGTGGCTCTGGATGACTAGAGGAGGGTGGATGTAATCCCACTACATAAATGTAGTAGCAGGCAGGAGGCTGGCAATTATAGGCCAGTCAGCTGGACATGGGTGGTGGGAAAGTTAATGGAATTACTACTGAAGGAAAGGATTGTGGAATGTCTTGAATTCAGTGGGTTAGAAGACCTAAAGCAGCATGGGTTTACTGGGGAGAGATCATATCAAATGAATCTGATAGAGTTCTTTGACTGGATGGCAAATAATTTAGATCAGGATTCAGCAACAGACATGACCTACCAAGATTTCAGTAAGGCTTTCAACACCATTCCACAAAGGAGACTAGTAAGCAAGCTGAGTAGCTTAGCAGTGGGACCAAATGTGGTAAACTGGATAACAAATTGGTTAGAGGTCAGGCAACAGAGGGTGATGTTAAAAGGAGTTCACACCGATGAAGGTATGGTGACCAGCGGAGTGACTCAGGGATCAGTGCTGGGACCAGTCCTCTTTCATTTCTTTGTAAGTGACATTGCAGAAGAGCTATAAGCCAAGGTCTGCCTCTTTACTGTTGACAACAAAATCTGCAATAGTGTGGACACTCCAGGGGGTGGAAAGGATGAGCAGAGACCTTGAGACAAGTAGAGGAGTGGTCAAGGGTATGGCAGCTGGGTTTCAATGTGAAAAAGCACAAAATAATGCACTGAGGGCACAGAAACCCAGGATCGGAATACAAAATGTGTAGAGTGGTATTGATGATTAACACACAGGAAAGAGACCTGGGTGTAATCATATCAGATGTCCTAAAGGTGGCCAAGCTGTGCAATAAGGCACTAGGGAGGGCTAGTGGGATGCTGGGGTGCATAGGGAGTGGTATCACCAGCAGTAAAAGTGAGGAGGTGGCGTTGCCTCTGTATAAAGCACTGGTAAGACCCACCTAGAGTACTGTGTCCAGTTCTGGAGACCACATCTCTGGAAGGACATACAGTGGAAACAGTCCAGAGGAGGGCAACTAAAATGGCAGAGGGTCTTCATCAAAAGCCCTATAAGAAGAAACTAAAGAACCTCAATATGTACACCCAGGAACAGAGAAGGGGAAGGGGGAATATGATAGAAACCTTTAAATAACTCATGGGGATAAATAAGATAGAGGAGGAATGTATTTTTCAAAAGAGAAGGTGCTCAAGAACAAGAAGACATGCCATGAAGCTGGAGGGTAGATTCAGGAGAGATGTGAGGAAGTACTTCTTCACACAATGAGTGGTGGATTCCAGGAACAGCCTTCCAGTTGAGGTGGCGAGGGCAAAAACAGTTGTGGTGTTCAAGAGTGCATGGGATAAGCCCAAGGGAATCATGGTGGAAAAGAAGTGGAAGGGGAGAAAGGGCTGTGGATTGGGCACTGTCTGCAGTAACAATGTAGATAGGGAAAAATGGGAAGACTGGATAGGCCAAGCAGTCCTTATCTGCTGTTAAATTCTATGTTTCTGTGTTTCTACATAAGCAAATTCTGTCTGGGGGGGGGGATACAGACCAGAACACATCTACAACAACAATGATACAGGTCTGTTTTTGGTGGTGCCTCCCTGATGTCACAGAGACTAATTCTAGTAAAGGTATTGAGGATAATAAAGATCATGTCACCTTTCTGTTTTGTGTGAATGTCACTGGTACACACATAAGTACATTCCTCTCTGTTGGGAAGTTTACCTCCTCCTTCCCGCCTCCACCAGTACTTTCACCATTTAAACCTGACATCCGTACCTGTCCAGCATGGTACTGTTTTTGCCAAAGAATACAAACTCTTACATTTAGCCTGTGGGAGAGGGTATCATTGCAGCCTTCAACAAGATATACCAGAAGAGGCTCCTGAGCGATTTGATTGACATGAATACAGGCACTGAGATTATGTATTTCCTAAAATCCTTAAACTGAAATATTCATATAATGACACAGTTAAGTGAAGCTTGGGACAATGTTACTGACAGCACTATTGCTCACTGTAGGTTGCCAACACCAGGTCCCACTTTCATGGATGACATAACGTCTGTGGAGGACATCAACTACGATGAAACCAGCAAAATTACTCAGATGGCCACAGACCTCAAATAAATAGATTCTGCTGACTAGGAGGCTGTCATTGAGGAGCAGCTGATGGGTGATGATGACACTGTCAAGACAAGCAGCTGTCAGAATCGACAATTGTTTCTGCTGTTCGGAACATCAATTTAGAGCAAGAACCCAATGATACAGATGGGGAGCACAGGGTCTTTGAGGAGCCACCAACAAAAAAACATGAGTCAAGCAAATGATTTGAGAAAGGCCTTGCTTGGTTGTCAAGTCAGGAAATTGATCCAACTCAGATTATATAGCTAAAGCAGCTGCTATCCTTTGCCAAAGATGAGTATGCTTGGAAAAAGAAAACCAAACTAAAATAAAAGTTGTTTGGGGGAAAACAATAAACTGCAGGATTTAAACATAAAAAAATAAAGTCACAGGAAGTTAAAAAAAGTGCACCGAATAGATAAATGTCTCAAGTACAAAGCAATCTTTATTGAAGCACACCAAAGCACACACATCACAAAAAAGTTCACCTAACCCCATCCCTGAAATGTAATGAGGCTCTAGTTTACTTATCTTGCTTTAACATATGATTTGCTATAAGAAAAGGCAACTGTGGCTCTGAAAGCATTTGTTATAGTGAGGGAGTACTGTAACATGATATTTGCTGATATGAGGATGATGAAGGATGAGGTTCGTAGCACTCCCATTCCACTGCAACAGGACACTATTTTCTTGTCACCCCTATATTTTACATGACATCTCTAGAATTAAAATTTATATTATGTACATTTTTATTTTGTTATGTTTATTTACATTGGAATCATGAAGAAATGAATGATTAAGATAGGATGCAAGGTTAAATGGCTCAGCAAGGGATAATGGACTATAAGCTCTGGTTTTATTTTATTGTTTTTGGAAAGATACACTGACAGAATAAAACAATGTTGTTTTATATACAGTAGATGAAAGGACCAGGTAATCTATTTTGACCTATTCATTAGAGGGACAATGGATGACAATAAGTCCCCATTAATAGGGAGACACTGAAAGTGAGAATGATTAAACAACACTCCATACAAGATGAAGGTTCAGAGATGATGATATTTCATTATAGTTCCCACCATAAACAATGTGTAGTGCACTAGCAGCATTATAAGCATGACCCACTGGACAGCTTCAACCCAAGTCAGCGATGCACACCTGGCAGATGTGATCATCAGAAAAGCAGTAGAGCACATATCAAAAATAGTGGATAACTCCAAGAATGAGTAAAGGGGGAAGATGTGAGCAAGAGTTCCAATAATGAACATGTGAGACTGATCAATAATAGATCTGTGATGCCTTTATACTGCACATCTGAGACTATATTCCCATTATACTGAATGTATCACATATCTTCTGACAAAGAGGATTGAGCAGCCTTTTTTTTTTTTCAATCTGGGTCATTATGATCAGGATAATTCACTGTGGTGAGAAGCGGAGGGGGCTGTGGCTGCTCAGCTACTTTTATTTGCTCCATGGCCAGCGGCTGCTTCTGCTTTTTTGATATTGGACATCTTGAACATTTTGGATTGATGATGTTTGCTCTCCATATCTGTAGATTTTGCTGCACTCAAATAGTTAAAAAGCACTTTATCTATAATATTTATATCTGGGGGGAAAAACAGCTCACTTCCAAAGTCCCAGATTTAGAGGCCAGAGTCACTAATAAGGAACACATACCATCAACCAAAAAGCTACACTGGAAAAACATAAAAGTAAAAGCTGCAACTAATGTGCAAGCTAAAGCAATTTTTTTTACAAATCCAGAATCCAATTATCCCCACTTTCTGTTCACCCTTTAAAATCCATAAAATCTCATTGGATCCTTCTGTACATATTATTATTTCTGGCATAGATTTACTCTCAGAACATTTGACCATTTTTGTGGATTACCATCTACAACCTTTAGTCTATCAGCTACCCTCAAATTTAAGGGATAACATGGATTTATCACAAAAACTGAAAAACTTTTGGTGAGGTCCAAACTGTTGGTGGCTTACTGTTAATGTCTCAAGCCTCTATACATGTATTCTACACCATACAGGAATTGATTCAGTAAGCCACTATTTGAAAGGAGTAGCTTATACCTTCACTCCTTTCTGTCTACAAGTCCTTGAATACATCTTACATAGTAATTTTTATTTTTCTGTTTGATTCACATTATCGCATTCAAAACTGTGGTACAGCAATGGTCAGTAGCCCCTTCTCACATTTACCTCTAAATGGGCTTATGGGAGGAAAATTACATTTGCAATACTATCAGTAATAAGCCTAGCAGCAATTTAATTTTCTGTAATAGATTTATTGATTATATAACATGCATCAGGCAGGGTACAGAGGAGATGATTGTCAGTTTTGTGGAATACATTAATTCAGACAATATGAACTTGAAATTTACTTATAAGTGTAGTAAACAACAAATTGATTTTTTTCAGATTTGCTTCTCACAGTCACACCTGACCAGCAAATTAACACTACTGGATTCAGAAAATTAACAGCAGGAAATTATTTCTTGCATTTTAACAGTTATCACCCTTAAATAACTGAAAGATTCCATACCTTATGGGCAACTAATAAGAATTCATAGAAATTGCTAAGATTTTTCCATGTTTGAACTACAGACCAGGGGTTTGATGCAGAAAATGGATTCTTGGAGGGAGTGCATAGTCAAGAAGGATTAGATAAGCTTTTCAAAAGGTTCAATACATAGGCCGGGAATCATTACTAGAACTGAATCAACAGAAGAAAGATTTACAGAGACTAAAGGGAAAAAGAGTTAATAACTTTTGTTACTGACTTTAACCCCCTTACTGGGGGGGTGGGTGGTTTGGTGCATAAATTTTGACCACATTTTAAAGACAAATTAAAAACTTAAAGGTGCAGTTCAACCTAGCCATAGGGTGAAATTCAGAAAAGGAAAAGGTAGTGGGGCAAGATCACAAATAGTTATTTTATTCCAAGTGAGTGAGATAGGGGAACTCTAAACTGATTATACACCTTACCTAGAGGTTTCTACAGATGTGGGAGATGTAATGTTCGTAAATTTGGTCAAGAGGGAAACCATTCACCAAAGGCAATCAGCAAGTGGACATTAAAGAACTTGAACAGTGCACCACCACCTTTGTGGTATATATTGCATGGTGCCCATGCCCCTAAATACTAAATTGGGCACACAATACACACCTAGAACTGTAGAATTCAAGGACATATTTTAGCTATTGCCAAAAAGGATACAAGAAAGTCCTTAGCACAGACCTTTTAAGAAGCATATCATTCTAATCATGATATACTGACATTTACAGTTTTAGAACATAAAAGTAAAAAATATTTAGTCACATAAAACTGCAAATGACAGCTGAGTCTGACTCTCCCCTCCTCCATTGGATTCAGTTCAGATGGGTTCAAAATAAGCAGAGCAAAACCTCTTAAAATGCAATATGTCTTATAAATGTTTTCTGCCAAATAAATCCTGCCGTATCCCCTCTACATCTCATCTCAAACTTTGCAAATATTTCTAAAGCAACTTTTTAACCTTTTATGGCTGGAGGATTACAGCTTGTTTGGAATTATTGCACCATAACTTACACCATTTAGACTCTGGCCTGCAGCATGCATTCCAGGACCATTGTTTTGAAGCTCTACACTTACTACCTCCATGACCTTAAAAGCTTGCCACTGCATTACTTTAGTAGGGTCACCTGCAAGTCACTTCCAGTCATATATGACATGTTCAACCTCTTCCCCGTAAACTTCTTCTACAAAGGGAAATTTATTTATTTTATTTTTTTTATTTAGAAGTTTGGTAACCAGCAGAGGCACACTGAGCTGAGGTTTGTTTCCAGGTGTGACCTGGGGGAGCGGAACAGAGGAAGCTAAGGACATACATTCAACTATAAGATACATAAGGGTGTTCAGGCAGATCACAATGATGCCTAGTTAAGAAAGCAAGTACAATAATCACCTGTTTGTTGTTGCTAAGTAGCAGATGTTTTTGCATTGTGCTCTGATTCTGTGATAGAATCTGTATTAGTAGAAGGTAGATTATTGTGATTGTAGTTACCTTTTGATGGTAAGGATAAAGAGGTGAGATAGAAGTGTATGTATTTTCAAATATTATAGAGGAACAGTGGCAGGATTTTTAGGACAGTAAATTAATAAAAAGGGAACTATTAGAGCTTCAGTAGCAGACAAGTAGTGGAATAGCAGTATAATTGCAGTATAATGTGGGGAGTGGTGCAATGCAGTGGCTGTGGGGCAGCCATATTCAGGCAGATCTTCTGGACACTGAGGTGCTGCCCTATCTGCATGCATCTTTCTGGACTGCGGGATGAGGTAGCCAGACTCAGAGCGGAAGTAAACTGGGTCAGGAGTACCATCACCCCTATCCAGAGACCACTCAGTCCAATGCAGCTGCCTCAAAGGATGCAGAGAACGAGGAGTACTTGGATGACAGTGGGCTCAGGAGGGTTAGACCAGTCAGGCAGAGGCACATCCCAGATCCTATTCCACTAAGAACTCATATGCCACACTGCCAAACAGGGACAACCAAATAGAGGTACCCAGAGAAATGGAAGGAAAGGATGTGGAGATTAGCCAGTGCAAAGATGGAGATTAGCACCCAGGAGGTGGATAGGCAGAATAGGGCAAAATTCAGCAGAAGGGCAGACAGCAAGGTGAACCAGGATAAAGGACAACCAAGGAAGGGGCTGGAGTAGAACAGCCAAACAGTCTAGGAGGTCAAATCATGGAAAGTCATGTGTGCAAATGCCAGGAGCCTTAGCAACAAGATGGAAGATCTGGAGGCTGTCATGGTGCAGTCAGACCTGGACATTGTGGCCATCACTGAAACCTGGTGTAATGATAACATACGACTGGGAGTTGGCCATACCTGGCTACAACATATTCAGAAGAGACAGAGCAGGCAGGAAGGGAGGAGGGTGGCACTGTATGTGAAAAATGACATAAGGGCCACGAGATCCAGGAGGAACAAAATGGGGAGAGATACTGTGGGTTAAGCTGGAAAGGAAAATGGGGCCAGCCATCCGCACAGGTGTGGTCTATAGACCACCAGCCCAGGAGGAAGAAACAGATAGGGAGCTGATGCTAGCCATCCAGAGGATGGCAGACAAGGGTGAGGTAGTACTGGTTGGAGACTTCAATATTCCAGACGTGGACTGGAGCATCCCAGCAGCAGCATCAACTAGGAGCAGATTTATCCTGGACTCCTTCAGGGTGCCTTCCTCAAGCAACTGGTCATGGAACCAACTCGGCAGAAGGCAATACTGGACCTAGGCTCACAAACAGGGACAGTGTGATGGGGTAAGAGTGGGGAGCACCTGGGAACAGTGACCACTCAGTCACTGTGGTTTGAAATCACAGAAAGAGCAGAACCAAACCACACAAAAACACGTATCCTGGATTTTAGGGGGCAAACTTTGAGAAATTGGGGAGATACTTGAAAGAGGCATTAAGGGGAATGGGACAGGAATCAGGGGTTGAGGAACAGTGGAAGTATTTAAAATGGGGATTACAAGAGCAACAGAATTATGTATTAAGCAGGTTAGCAAGAGAAAAAGGAAGAGGAGACCATTATGGTTTTCCAAAGAGGTAGCAAAGAAAGTGAAAGCCAAAAAGATTGCATTCAGGCAATACAAAAAGACACAGGCAGAAGGGGATAGGGAGAAGTACCAGGAGAAGCAAAGGGAGGCAGGGAGGTCAGTAAGGGAAGCCAAAGCTCAGACAGAAGAACACATTGCAAAATCAGTGGGTAGAGGGGACAAAACCTTTACAGGTACATAAGAAAAAGAAAGGCAAAGGAGGGATAGTGAGACTGAAGGGGAGGATGGGGCTGTGGAGGATGACAACAGTAAAGCTGACATATTGAACAGGTATTTCTGCTCAGTCTTTACTGAGGAAGAGGAGGGTAATGGGTCTGAATGGAGTACAAAGGGTGAGAATGGTGCAGAAATGGACACAAGTCCCTTTACACGAGAAAGGGTCCTGAAGGAACTGGAAGTAATAAGAGTTGATAAGGCAATGAGGCCAGATGGGGTGCACCCCAGGGTCCTTAAAGAACTAAGAGAGGTGGCTGAACCTCTTGCTATCCTGTTTAGCCGATCACTAGAAACAGGGGAGGTACCCAAAGACTGGAGGATAGCAGATGTAGTCCCCTTATACAAAAGTGGGAACAAAGAGGAAGTGGGGAACTACAGACCAGTCAGCCTCACCTTGGTAGTGGGGAAGATCATGGAAGCACTACTGAAGGAGAGATTGGTGGAACATCTGGTTGTCAATGGACTACAGGACCCAAGGCAGCATGGTTTCACCAGGAGGAGGTCATGTCAGACCAACCTCATTGAATTTTTTGACTGGGTGACTAGGGAGGTGGATCAGGGAGGGCAGTGGACATGGCCTATCTGGACTTCAGCAAGGCCTTTGACACTGTGCCACATAGAAGACTATTGCACAAACTGGGGAATATGGGTGTAGGCAGGACAGTAGTGCGGTGGTAGGTAACTGGCTGGGCAGCAGGACACAGAGGGTGGTGATAAATGGCTGTCACTCCACAGAGGGAAGAGTGACCAGTGGGTTACCACAGGGATCAGTGCTGGGACCGTAAATTATTCAATATCTCTCATCAGTGACATTGCGAGGACTTAGAAGGCAGAATTTCACTGTTCGCTGATGACACAAAGCTCTGTAACAGAGTAGACACACCAGAGGGTGTAGACAGAATGAGAAGGACCTGCAGAAACTTGAAGAATGGTCAGGGTTTGGCAGTTGAAATTCAATGCAAGGAAGTGCAAGATAATGCATATGGGGCACAAAACCTGCACAATATATCAGTTGGGGGTGAGGATATAGCATGCACCAAGCAGGAAAGGGATCTTGGAGTTATCATCTCTGATGACCTCAAGGCAGGGAAACAGTGTGACAAGGCAGCAGGTAAAGCAAATAGGATGCTGGGATGCATAGGCAGGGGCATCACCAGCAGGAAAAGGGAGGTCATAATTCCACTATACAAGACACTAGTGAGGCCGCACCTGGAGTACACTGTCAGTTCTGGAGACCTTACCACGTAAGGACATAGACAGGGTAGAGAAGGTTCAGAGGAGGGCAACAAAGATGGTGCATGGATTGCATCACAAGTCCTATGAGGACAGGTTGAAGGCACTGAACTTGTACTCCCTGGAGGAGAGGAGGGAGAGAGGGGATATGATAGAGACATACAAGTATCTTACAGGGAGGAACAGGGTGCAGGAATGCACTATTTTAAGCGAAAAAGATGTTCCAGGACTAGAGGGCATGGGATGAAGTTGGAGGGAGGACGATTCAGAGGAAACGTGAGGAAGAATTTCTTCACAGAACGGGTGGTGGACAAGTGAACACCCTGCCAGAGGAAGTGGTGGGGCTGAAACAATCACGGATTTAAGAATGCATGGGATAGACATAAAGGAATTCTGGAGGTCAGGGTGAGGGCAACAGACTTCCTGGAAAACATAAACTGAACTTACAAACTTAAATGGGCAGACTGGGTGGGCCATAGGCCCTTATCTGCCGACACTGTCTATGTATCTATGTACGTAATAAGTGCAAGTCACAGGCAGGTTACAGCGGTGCCTGGAAAGTATCGAGTAAAAGACATGAGAACCATTGGAACAGCTGGGGTGCTGTTACACAACATACATTTTATGCCTATAAAACACAAATATACAAGACATAAACATACAGGAAGACAGTAGGAAGAGAGTAGGTGCAAGTAAAGATGATCCAATTGTCACTCAGAGGTGCATATTAGCGAGATGAGTTCAAAGCAAAGGGGGGGGGGGCTGGTAGGAGGAAGAACAGATAAAAAGCCACAAAAGTGGTTGAAGAGTCACAGGTAAGAGGATATGAGGTATAGGTGGGTGCAGGGGAATGACAGAGGTAGGCATGGGGAAGGCAATAAATGGAGTCTAAGAACAGAGAGTGACCAATGATCATGAGGAGGCAGAGACAGCATCAGGAATCTGAGCAGGGAACTCTGTAAAGGATAGGAGTACCTAGAGTCAGGGGGAGCAAACACAAGATTCTTTAATATGGAGTGAATATAAGGATTTGAAGGCTGCTAGACTAATAGGGTGATTAATTTTTAGTTTTTTTTGTATCTTGTTCCACAAAAGGGGCCATACATGACTAATAGATGCCCTGCCAAACTGAGATTTGGCCTTGGAAACCTTCAGTGAAATGTAAGAGGCACTTCTCAAGGCATACTTACTTATTTGGCAAAATGGTAAGCAGTCTGAGATGTAATCTAGCAGTTTGTTTAAGATAACTTTGTAGGTCTAGATAGCAACATTTCTCTGGCATCTAAAGCTAAGGGATGACCAATCTACCACCGTGTATAAACAGCAATGATGGGTGGAATAGGGAAGGCCCATTATAAACCTTAGAGCTCTATGGTAGAGCATATCAAGTTTGGAAAGAGCACCTGTAGGACCTTGGCTGTAGAGGAAGTCAGTGTAGTCTAATATGGAGAGAAAGGTACTTTAGACTAGCCTCCATTTTGCATCCCTAGGGAGGATATTTTTTTATCCTGTAGAAAAGACCAAGTCTCATTCTAAGTTTCTTTATCAGCTCTTGTATATAACCAAGGAAGGATAGTCTAAATTCCAACCAAACCCCAAATATTTAAATTGTGATACATACTCCAACTGTTCACCCAGAATAGTGGCAATTGGGGGAAGTAACCCCACAACGGCTGGATTTGCTAAGTTAGGAAAGGGTGACAAGAACATAGCTTTTGTTTTCTTGGCATTTAGGAGCAACTTCTAGTTTAGGATCTGGGTCTGCAGCAGATTGAAGTCATCCTGGAGTTCTGAGTATGCCATTTGAGGGGAAGATCCACTAGAGTAAAGCACTGTATCGTCCTCAAATAGGTGTGTATGGGCCTTTTTGATGGTGGCATTGATTCTGTTGAAATAAAGTGCAAAAAGCAGGGGACCCAGAGTGGAACATTGAGGAATGCCCCTCTGAAGGGGTTTCAGTGGTGAGACTTCACCATCCGCTTTTACTTGCTATGAATGGCCTGAGAGATAGTTACCATACCATCTAAGAGAAAGAGCATCCAATCTGATAGTTTGAAGGGATGTGAGGAGCAGACTATGATCAATGGTATTGAATGCCTTACTTAGGTCCAGGAATACTGTGCAAACAAAGTTTGAAGTTTACATGTGTTCAGAAGTCAAGGCAGCTGTCTAGCCAGACTCCTAGGAACTTATAGACCGAGACTGTATCCAGCGTGGTGACATCTTGCGTAAAGAAAGAAAGTGATGAGGTGAGTTTGGTTACTTTTTGGTACACGCTGAAGGTCATGGGGACTGTTTTAGTGGTATTTACCTTGAGTTGATTGGTTTGGAACCAATTCAAGACATGAGTGAAGTCAGTTTACAGCTTGGCAGTTACCTCAGGGGCAGAAGGGCCAGAAGTATAGTCGATAATGTCATCAGCATAGTGGTGAATTTTGGAGGAAGAGCATATGAGAGGGAGATCATTAAGAAAGATGGAAAAGAGAATTGGACCTAGGCTAGAACATTGTGGTACCCCTGCTAGAATTGGGAGGGAGGAGAGTATGTCATCCATCTGGATGCATTGGGAGCAAACAGAGAGGTACAAATTGAAAGATTTGACTGAAAGAGGGAAAAGTCCAGCAAGTTCTAGTTTGGTGAGTAGGAGAGGATGGGAGACAGAACTGAACGCCTTGGCTAGGTTTATGAAAATTGCTGAGGAAGGTGGCCTTGATCCATGCCTATAAGAATTGTGTAAGTGACCTGGAGGAGGGATGGAGGAGATGGTTGAGTTTTGTTTCCAGAAGCCAGCTTGGTAGAGAGACAGGAAATCAGAGGAAGTGAGGAGGTATGTGAGTCTGGTAAGGACAAAGGACTCTTGGAGCTTGGCTAGAACAGGGAGGATGGAGACAGGGTGATAGTTATCTGGTGAGGAGTGATCACCTGTTTTGTGGAGGGGATCACTTTAGCAGATTTTCAGGTGTGGGGAACTGCTCCAAGGGTGAAGGGGAGGTTAAGTAGGTGGGAGAGAGGAAGGACAATGGCTGGGGCTAAAATATGGATTAGGAGGGGGTTAAGTCCATCTGGACTGTATTTGCAAGGTTTCAGTGATTTGAGGGCACAAAGCACCTCATGAGCAGTGATCAAGGAGAAATTAAATGTATTTGGAATAGGCGTAGTTCACAGAGAAGAGGGGGGTTAGAGAGGGTATTTGGAGCTGGAAGGGTGTGTAGTGTAGTGGTGGGGTTGGTAGGGGTGGAGAGCAGGGCACAGGTTGTGAAAATGTTGTTTAAAGTTAAGGCAATGGTGAGAGGGTCTGAGACCAGCTTGTTGTCAATGAGGAGGGAAGGGGGGAGTAGGAGGAATCTGATGGAGGGTTTAGGAGGGAAGAGAGAGTTTGCCAAAATTTATGAGGAAAGTTAAGATTTTCCTGCAAGGTGCTCTTGAAATAGTGGGATTTACCTGTCCTAATTGCTTTAATGCATGTGTTTCTCAGGGTTCTGTAGGTGGAAAGGTCATTTGGGGAAATGGACACTTTATAGCATGCCCATGTACGGTCGCGAGTGTTACAGAGCTTGATGATGTCAGCTGATAACCAAGGGTGGTAGAAGTGTCTTATCCTGCTGCGATGTGTAGGGGCATGAGTGTCCCAGATTTTGTTAAATGTGTGGCAGAAGAGGGAAAGGGCAGTGTTAACATCATTTGAGGAGTAGAAAAGGGACCATTCAGAGGAGGCAAGATCGTGCAGGAGATCTGAGGTTTTAAGGGAGCACAAAGAACTAATCCAACAGAAGGTTGGGGGAAGTGGGGTAACTGTAATTTGTGAGTACAGTAAGTCATTAGGTGGTCACTGAATATGTCAGGGAGAGTACCGGAGCAGAGATCCAGTGTAAGTGTGAGTCCAGGATCCAGTCAAGGAGTATGTGGTTTTGGGAGGGTGGGTTGGGTCTGGCAGGTTCATTTATGAGCTGGTGGAGGTTGAGTAACTCTTCTTTTTGTGTGGTGGGTTTTAGGACAGATGAGGCTCAGTCCAGGTTGAAGTCACCGAGTAGGATAAGTCCACCTGAGCTGGCAGTGGATGATAGGAGGAGAGGGTGTTGACCAAAGAGGAGAGGGGAATTTGGGGCGAAGAGTATAATAGTAAAGATGGGGAGAGAGATGGGGGGGTAGCAGTTTAATAAGGAGGAGTTCATGTGCCTTAGGGACTGCCTAACTCATAATGAGTGAGACTGGTATGTTTTGATGGTGGTAGATGGCTACCCCACCACCACACTTGGGGAGGTCCTGCCAGAGGAGATGGTAGCCTGCTTGTGGGGGCAGCTAATGGAGGAATGCAGCTGTAAAGCTGAAAAATAAAAGAAAGTACTGTGACACTATGGTGAGGGGGTAGAAATGGAGGGGGTGCAGGCACAGCAGGAAAATACTGGGAAACTAACAAATTTATTGAATGAACTTCTAAATTAAATCTAAAGTAGCTTTAAGTTTCACAGTCAGACTCTCTTAAGACTGACTCCTTTGTGAGCATTTTGAGCTGACTCCTGTACTAGAGAAGCCACGCACCACTAAGGGAATTAAACACACTTTGCTCAGAAACAGTAATCTTGCTAACAAACTTGGCTCACAAACAATAATTCTGCTAGCAGTAAATTGCATTAAGGTAGTCAAACAATGTACTATGGTTTTAAAATGTTGTAAAACAAGGTCTGAAATCAAGTAAATTGAAAATAGGGCAGTACTGCTGTTCCAGTTTTGAAAATGGCACTTAACCAGCAGTAGTAAGGAGGAGTCAGATGAAGATGAGCTGCTACATAGCTGCTTTCTAGAAACATAGAAACTGTCAGCAGATAAGGACTGCAAGGCCCATCTAGTCTGCCCGTTTCACCATACTTGACCCTATTTGGTCAGTGGCTTCCCCTTCCTCTGTCCTTCCTCCAAGGTTACCCTATGCCTGTCCCAGTTATGTTTAAATCCCTCCACCATACTTGATCCCACCACCTCTTGTGGCAGACCATTCCATGTGTCTGCCACCCTCTCTGTGAAGAAAACCTTTCTCACATTTCCTCTTAACCTGCCACCTTCCAGTTTCATATCATGACCCCTCATTCTTGTACTCCTCCTGTACTGGAAGGTGTCTGCTCCCTGCCCCTTGTTTATGCCCTTGAGGTACTTGAATGTTTCTATCATGCCCCCCCCCCTCCTCCAGTGAGTACATATTAAGGTCCTTCAATCTCTCCTCATAAGTTTTGTGGTGCATGCCCTGTATCATCTTAATCACCCTTCTATGGACTGTCTCCACCCTGTCAATTTCCTTATGAAGGTGCGGCCTCCAGAACTGCACACAGTACTCCAGACAAGGGCTGACTAGTGTTTTATATAAAGGCATCAGTACCTTCCACCTTCTGCTAGTGATACCCCTGCCTATGCACCCCAGCATGCCACTGGCCCTCCCTGCAGCCTTGGCACACTGCTTTGACATTTTCAGGTCATCAGAAATAATAACCCCAGGTCCTTTTCTTCCTTGGTGATTATCAGCAACCCCCCCCCATCCTGTAGCTCACCCCAGGGTTCCTTTGTCCCAGGTGCATAAATTTGCACTTCATAGCATTAAACCACAGCAGCCATACCTCAGACCATTTTTCCAGCTTCCCCAGGTCTTTCCTCATTTTCTCAGTAAAGTTCAGGGGTCCACTGGCTTGTAGGGGCAGATAATGGAGGTGTGCAGCTGTAAAGCTGCTTCAGTAATGTTCAAGGGTTTGCCAGTTTGTGGATGCCATAAGGGGGATTGTTGTCTTGAAGACCTTTTAACCATTTGGGCTTACTGAGAAAGTTGACTTTACCCCATATTTATAATAGGTGACCTGCATACATTATTATGTCATGTCATGTCATGCCATTCCATGCCATGTGATGCGATGCGATGTGATGCGATGCTATGCTATGCTATGCTATGCTGTGCTGTGCTGTGCTGTGCTGTGCTATGCTATGCTATGCTATGCTATGTTATGTTATGTATGTTATGTTATGTTATGTTATGTTATGTTATGTTATAAGTATGAACTGTTATCTACCTTTGGAATAATGCCTCTTTTTCTTTTTCCTTTCTAGATTTTGCTTTTACCCATTTCCCATCACTAATTAATCTTCACATCCTTTGGGATTAGATCATTACACATTTTTCATTTAACTGCTAATCATTCACAGCCTTTATTATGTTCCATGCTGTACTGATTAGTGGCATATTTCATTGGTTTCATTTCTTCACTAGAAATTTTATAAGCTGACATTGTATATATTCATTACTATGGTCAGTTATGCATTTATTTGTAACATTCGAACTATCATGGTCTCACAAATAAATATTAATATTAGTATAATACATAAATTATTATTCCCAATCAAAACCCATTCTAAATTCACTCCAATGCGTTACTCATCTATGATACCAAGATTGTTTTAATATCAGTTACTTGTTGTTTGTCAATTCGCCCCCCGTTTATTTTTCATCTTTTTTTTCCTTGTCCGCTATGTCCTTATTCTGATAATCGGCATATTAATTGTTAATACACAACATTGACAGCTCAGGGATTCCCTATTTATATGAAATTTTAGGATTCATTGAATTTATTTATTTATTAGCTTTTGGTAACTGGGTAAGTGCACTAGGCAAACAATCCTGCCTATTTTCAGGCATGACCCAGGAGAGTACAATATAACAATACAGCAAGAATACAATAACACAATACAGCAGTGACAAACAATCAGCTACATAGTGCTGGAGAACTGTCCAACAATACAATGGCAGAGGACAGCCACAGAAGATAATACACCACCTGGCTAACAGATTAAAGAGATATAAGCCAGTATTTAAAGTCAGAACTTATAACTGTCAAAGTGGATACATATAATGGGAACCTGATAACTTAGTTGTTGTTGCTGATTAATTGTTTATATCACTTCTGCACATTTTTTTTTTTTTTAAGGGTAATTTGTAGCATGTATCTTTAAGGGTTTCCTGTACAAGACTATGACTGTCTGTCTGGGGTCATGCCACCTGGGGAAGACCCATGTGGTCGAATTGCCAGGGGTGGTTTGTTCCTGTTTTTGTAAGGGTTCACAGTAAAGGATCCTATAACTTTATGAAAGCTAAAGCTCTTCGCTATCTTCCTTTGAGTGTTACTATTTGCTTGTGCACATGCAACTGTTTGGACGGGCAGCCTTAGTTGGTACTGGCACAGCATTCCTCAGTACCTAACTGCTCCTCCGTTACCACATATAACCATTTCCGCCATCCTAAAGTTAAGTAAGGCCACTCACTATGCACCTTTTATCAACCAATATCATTTTGTATTCAGACTATAAATGGTTACATTGGTAATGGTGAAATGCCTAGAACAGGGGCCAATTTTAATATGCTTTCTTTTGTCCAGAACCTAGAACACATGGACCAGAACTAGTGCAGCTAACCCTTTATTTCTCTGTCTTGACTAGTGCAGGTTTTGTATAGCTGTCAATGAAGTTAAACAAGTCTCTACTGTAGCAGGTTCCATTCCTCGTGCTAATCTCCTTCAGCGTTCCAGATGCCCTGGTGTGATTAACTGCTCTTTAAGAGCTGCAATTATCTGGCAGTACAAGATGAGTATCCCACAAAAAACTCAATGTGAGTGATTATCATTCTATTGTAAGGAGTTTCAGCTAGTGTCCAGGCTGGCATCAAAGGTGGAGTGTTGTTAAGTCACTAGCTTTCAGTGCTCTGAACTTGTCATAATGTGTCTGATTTATCCCACAGTGCCCCTCATTTTCCTACATTTTGATTGTCTGCAGCAATCATTTTAGTGAAAAAAATGTTGGTTGTGAGGGGGAAAGCTTTGTTAAGAGGAAGGTAGGGGGAGAGGGATAGAAAGTACCTACAAAGCGCTATGGCGCAGAGAGATGGAAGCAGATCCTGAAGATCACTAGGGTGGCAGGGCAGGAGGGAGAACTGGATGTCATTGTCCACTTGGGGACTAATTACCTGACTAGGGATGGGCCTAGAATAGTGGAGAGCATGCTTAGGGAGCTAGGGAGGGGTCTTAGACAGGTAGCACACTCAGTGGCTTTTGTGAAGGTGCTGCCTGTCTACAAGGGAAAGAAGGGTTTCTCTGCACAGTGAACTTCAACTCATGTTTGAAGGCATGGTGCAAAGAGCAGGAGTTTGACTACACTGGGGACCGAGGATCTATTTGGATGGATAAGGGCCTATACAGGAATGATGGCTTGCATCTGCCTGAGAGGAGAACCACAGTCCTTAGTGGATGGTTTCAATATTACTTTGATGAACATTTAAACTAGTTGAGGAGGCTGGCAGAAGGAATCAGGGAGGTGTAAACTGCCCTCCTCATAGATTGAAGTAGAGAGTTGGGAGGACCTGAGAGGAGATGACTACCCCAGGGTGCAATAAAAGAAACAGGATGGTAGAAATGAAGGAAGATGGGTAGAAGAGCATTAAAAATGAGAGGGAGAAAGAGGGAGGGCAAAAATTAAAAAAGGGAGTTAGGAAGAAGAGTGGAAATGAAATCTGGAGGGCTATGTGTGTGACTGCTAGAAGTCTAGGTAATAAAATTCTGGACATAGAGGCAATTATGGCAGAGGCTGACCTGGATATACAAAAATACGAAATTGCCAGCAGATAAAGGCTGTATGGTCTATCAAGTCTGCTCGAATGTGCAGCTAGCAGCACTTATAATGCAGCTGCACCCCCCTCCAGTGACCTTCCCCTTTACCCTGTCCCATCCCCTTTTGAAGCAGCCCACTGTTCTACAGGATACCACTTCCTCTGGCAAAGCATTCAACCCAGACAACACCCTTTCCATAAAAAAGTGTCTCCTCATTTCTCTCCTGAACCTTCCCCATTCCAATCTCAGACTGTGCCCTTGAGTGTCCCTCTCCCTCCTTAATTTGAAAAGCCCCTCTGTGCCCATCTTATTTACTTCCTTCATGTACTTGAAGGTTTCAATCATGTCCCCCCATCCCTCTTCTCCTCCAGGGAGTACATGTTCAACTCCCTCAGCCTGCTCTCGTAGGTAAGTCCCCTAGCCCCTGGAACATTTTTGTTGCCCTGTACTGCACCCCCTTCAGTAACCTAATGTCCTTCTTTCCGTCCTTCGGATGAGACATTAAACTGAGGTCCCTTCTGCCCATCCTGGTGTTGTCCTGGTGGATGTCCAGGTGGAAGTAAAAGAACCCAGGGCACTGTTCGCAAAGAGCAGGGAACATTCCCGGTGTCCTGGCCAACGTTCCCCTTCCCATAAACCGGTTCATGCAATTACCCAGGCTGTGTGTGGGTGATGATGTGCGATATGGCCGCCACCACACATTCAGTCACTTCACTACCAGTCTAGCATTGCTTGTAAAGCACTTTGGGATACTGTGTATGGAAAGCACTATATAAATGCTGATTCTTCTTCTTCTTCTTCTTCAGGTTCGGTCACCAGAACTGCATGCAGTACTCCAGGTGTGGTCTAACCAGTGACCTGTATAGTGGCAGGATCACCCCTCCCGGGAGAATATGCCTCTGGCAATACAACCCAGCATCCTTTTGGCATTTGCAGCTGCCTTTCTACACTGTGCTGAGTTGATCATTGATCCCATTATGATCACCCCCAGATCCTTCTCCTCTTCTGTCTTGGCTAGTTGACTCCCCCCAAGCTGGTAGCTCTTCCTTGGGTTTTTGCTCTGAAATGTAGCACCTTGCATTTCTTGGCATTGAACCCCAGCTGCCAAGTGTCTGAACAAGCCTCCAATTTTGCCGGATCATCTTGCAATCCCTGCCACCCTTCTAAGTACATTTTGGAGATGGTCAGACTCTTTCTGTTCTACTGATTTGAACTTGGTGGGCAGTGAAAGTGCCCTTTCAAGCTGAACTATTTATTAAACTGTTGACTGTTCTCCCGGCATACGTGAGAGATAGTGTCGGGAGGCAATATGTTTTCTCTCTGGGGTGGTGGAAGCCCTCAGAGGTCAATAATTATTCATTTTGGAGAGTTTGTGTGGCTTCTCTTTTTTTATTTATCACCTTCACACCCGGTAATAGTATATTATTGTATATTGTTTGTATTGTGGGGCTGGGGGTTTTGCTGATTTTTATTGTATGAATGGGTGTGGTGTAGTGGTGTGGAAAGTTGTGCATTTGTGTTTGAATTGAGCATTGTAGGGGGGGCGGAGCCTGACAGCCGACTTGGTGGCACACTAATTCTTGTAGGAGACACCCTGTGAACCCCTATCAGCCTATCCACGACATCCAGTCAGTAGTTCGGCACTCCAAAAAGCAAGTTTTCAACGTCGGAATACCAGAACTTCTAAATAAGCCATTTATTTTTGGAATCAGAGGCAGAATTGCAAGTCAATGCCGTGTCTAGCAGCCCGGGCCCAGCTGCGTCTCACACTCACTACATGCCGAGATTTAAGCACCACCTGAGTTTCAGACCCCCCATCCTGACGCACGGCATACAGGCAGCAATCCGGGGACAACAGTGAGAGCTATGGCCTCCTCCAACTTCTCCGATAGCATGGCCAAAGACATTGCAAATATGACGACGATGTTAAGCAAAGTTCTGCAAGACACTATGGAACTAAAGCAGTCATCTACACAAATAAATGAGGAACTGTGACTGTTAGCTCTTCGGGTGGAGGGCTCCGAAAAGGACATAAAGCAGCAAGCTGAGCAAATCTCCCAACATGATGGGTACCTGAGGGAATATCATGGTCAGATTCGGTACTTACTCTCTAAAGTGGATGACATGGAAAATAGAGCCCGGAGACAGAACATCAGAATTGTGGGCATTCCAGAAGGCATGGAGGGAAGGGACATGATATCTTTTTGGAGGACGTGTTGCCAGCGATGTTAGGGCTGGAGTTTGAGGCCCCACCAGAGATTGAGCGAGCTCACCACATGCTTGCTCCCAAACCTAAACCAGGGGAGCGCTCTCGCCCCATTTTGTGCAAGTTTCTACGGTACCCTGTGAAGAAGCACTACCTCCGCCTGGCCAGAGATCTAAAAACACTGACATGGCAAGGATGCTTCATCCAGCTTTACCAGGATTACTCTCAGGAGCTTGCAAGGCGGAGAAGAGCATACTCAGAGGTGAAACAGCAACTTTACAAGTTAGGTATTCCCACCTAGCTCAGATATCCCGTGCAGCTAAAAGTCCAGTAAAATGGTGTCTTTCACATGTTTAGCAACCCTGGAGATATGGAACACTTTCTGCAAAACATACAAATATCAGGCAGGGGCATGAATAAATCCCCGCAACCCTCAAGCAGCACTAATAGACTGAACAGGGAGAACTCCCCGATATCCGTGGATATAGCAACCAGTACTGCACCAAAAGGCACAGACCCAGAGGGGTCCTGGCAAAGAGTTCAACGGGGCCACTCAAGGAAGCCTGGAAGAGATACACCAAGTAAAAAATCTATGGCCAAGAAGAACAGATCAAGGAGCTGCCAGAGATTACAAATCCTGTTGGATGACAGTACGATCTCCCCAGCTGCTACGCCAGTTAAGGTGTCCAATAGATACGAACCCTTGGGGGACCTTGCGCCACAAGCCCTAGATTTAGCAAGGATCTTGGACTGCCTGATGCCAGGAGATCTTACAGACCAGAGTCTGCTCATGGACTGGGCTGAATGCGATGGGGAGCTGTTGGCCGCACAACAACTGCCAAGATGACTGAGGGGTCCTAACTATTTCTTAATTCTGCCCAGATCGCTGGGCTTCATATGGCTGTGGAGCTGCTGAGTTATTCTCCCCATCCTTCCCTCCCTCTCACCAGCAGTTTTACAGGGTCTGGGTTTCCCTGATAGTCTGGCACCTGACCAGGGAATGTTAAGATATGGCTGGTTTTGGCCTGGAGGCAATATGTGGGGCCTGCCTGGCTTCCTCTGCCAGATGGCCTAAAGCTTGCCATGGTGTTTTGTTGAACCATGATAGGTGGTTTCTATAAGCAGGAGAGAGATAGTGCAAAGTTTTTTTTTTCTTCTTTTCCCTTCTACAGTACTTCCAGGGCTCACTCTGCTGGAGAGTGTACATTCCCCAGTGGTTATAAAGGGGGACTATCTCTGATCTGAAGTATCTTAACTGTTTCATTACGTTATCAGTTTCTCAGTTTTAAGGTTTAATTACTGCTGCTTTAAAATCTGATGTTTCCTGTAATTTTAGTTTAGCGGGGGGTCACAAGGCCCTACTCGGGTCAAGTAACAGAGTTGGTTACACTATCTGATGAGAGTCAAATTGGCGGTTCCTGGTAAATTACCAGGCCCCGCGCTCAGGAGGGGTTCTCTTGATCATGGACCATATCCACCTGTAATGGTCAGGTCATATAGGGAGAGTGTCTTAGTAGAAGGGGTGGTACAAGGAGAATGGTATGGAAAGGTAAAAACAAAAGTTGTTATAGAGACTAGTGTCAATATGTGGACTGATCCGCAGTTTATGTGGGGTTTGCAGAATTACAAGGGACAGACAGAGGAAGGGATTAAGGGTTGATTCTAAAGACAAGCTTCTAGTACATAGATTACTCGGTTTCCTTGTAATTAGGTGGGGGTCTCGGGCATTACTGACTGACATAAGTCATGGCAGGTAAAGATATGGTGACGACTACCTCTTGGAATGTGAGGGGCCTGAACTCACCCATTAAACATAAGAAAGTACTACCAGGCTTAAATTCCTGAGATCTCAGATAGCCTTCTTGCAGGAAACTAAGCTAAATCATATGGCAGCTCAAAACCTAAGGGGGGAATGGGTGGGCTGGGAGGTCCATAGTGTGGCCAATAAAACTAAAGGTGAGGTAGCTATATTGTGCCATAAAAACTTAAAATGGACTTTGCAGGAACAAAGGGCTGATAAAGGGGGAAGATGGGTCTTAGCCAAAGTAAGTACCCCCACAGGAAATATACTACTAGCTAACATTTACGCCCCAAATGAGGACACCCCTGATTTCTTTCACAGACTCTCACAAGATCTATTGGAGATGGCGACAGGGGAAATGGACATTCTTCTGGGGGGTATTTTATTCTGACAATGGACTCCATCCTGGATAGATGTAACTCCAAGCTGGATACACCCCCCCCCGATCTATTAGGGCTTTAAAGGATATGCTATCCCTGCATAAACTGCAAGACATTTGGAGAGTAGCCCACCCAGTTGAGAGGGACTATACATATTTCTCTGAAGCTAAACAAGTTACAAGTAGGATCGACTACTCGTTTACTGCCCAAAACATCATAAGTAAGGTACTGGATGTCACAATAGCCCTGTATATCTCAGATCACGCCCCATTGATATTAGCAATGGGACCTTTTGTCCCCACTACCAGGTCAGCTAGTTGGAGGCTAGACCCATTATTGTTGCAAGAGACAGACTTTAAAGAGTGGCTTAAGGGGGAGACAAAAACCTTTTTATCTGACAATCCACGTGGGTCTGCATCTGCAGCTGCCATTTGGGAGGCTTTTAAATCCACAATCAGAGGTTGCATTATTAGTTATGCTGCCTACCGTAGGAAGCAGGGAGAGAAAATGAAACTAGGGAGCTGGAGAGGACATTGGGAGAGAAAGAAGGCCTGTATAACAAGCATCCCACTTATCTCCAAAACCCTGGCCTGCTGCATGACCTCCTGGCCCTATGAATGAAATTGAATATGCTAGCTTCTAGAAAAGTGGAACTTCAAATATTAAGATCAAAACATAAATATTGGCCAGGGGGGAAAAGCTGGGAAACTCCTAGCATTCCGTCTAAAAAAACAACAAGCTGAGAGGCATATAGCCCAATTATGTGACAATAGGGGGGAAAACATAGTAAATCAGAGGTCATTAACCAAATTATGCTGTCTTTCTACAAAACCTTGTACAGCTCCCACACTACCTGGGAGAAGTCCAAATTTGAGAATTTTATGGCAGGTACAAAGCTTCCTAGGTGTACAGACGCTCAGAGAGAACAATTAGAGATGCCCATAGAGATACAAGAAATCAGGGAGGCAATTCAAAAGATGGCCCCTAAGAAGACTCCAGGGGGAGATGGGCTCTTTGTTGATTTTTATAAGGTAATACCTGAGATAGTATCTCACCTCCTGAGGGATATGTTACAGGAAGCTAGGGTACTGGGGATTCTCCCCGCCACCCTTAGGGAGGCGATTGTCACAGTCCTTCTGAAAGAAGGCAACAACCACACCTTGCCTACAAGCTATAGGCCCATTTGTTTGATTAACGCTGATACCAAAATTCTAGTAAAGGTTTTAGCAGCCAGATTGGAGAAAGTCCTTTCCTGTTTGATTCACACTTCCCAAGCCAAGGCAACCTTCTACACAGCTGAACTAGATGCCTCCTATAACAACCCTTCCAGGTTCTGGGGTACCATAAAGGGCATCCTAGGTCAAACCTCTACCCCTGTCTTACCATCCAAAATTCAATTAAATAATATTGAAATCACCGACAAGCAAAATATCTTGAATGCCTTCAATGACCATTTCACTACAGCTGGCCTGGCTTTCACTCTCTCCTGCAAACCTATTAAGATCATCTCTAAACCTACAATCTACTGAGAGTCAAAAGGTTGCTTCCACATTCTCATTCAAACCAATATTGTTCAAAGAAGTAGAAGACCTCCTACTCCAACTAGATACCACCAAAAGTGCAGGTGCAGACTCCCTGGATCCCTACTTTCTAAAAGTAGCACTGTATGCCTTAACCGCCCCCCTCACCCACCTCTTCAATCTATCACTTGTCACTGGTACTATCCCCTCAATATGGAAAACAGCTCAAGTGTTTCCATTACTTAAGGCAGGTGATCCCATGGATCTCAATAATTATAGGCCCATCTCCATCTTACCAATACTATCCAAGATGCTTGAGAAGCTGGTAAACTCTCAGTTAACTGCCTACCTTGATACCAACAATCTCCTAAATCCAGCTCAATCTGGGTTTAGATCTATGCATAGCACCATCTCTGCACTAGCAAAAGTCACAAATGACTGGCAGACTGCCCTAGACAAAAAGAATAATACCTGTGCTGTGTTTCTGGATCTAAGCAAAGCCTTTGACACTGTGGATCATGATCTTCTAATCACCTCACTAAACTCCATAGGCCTTGACTCACTCTCTATTAAATGGTTCAGATGCTATCTCTGGAAGGCTACAACTGGTAAAGAATGATGGTGATCTATCTACCCCTAAGCCACTCCTAAGAGGTGTACCGCAAGGCTCCATCCTGGTCCCATCCTTTTGCCATTTACATCAACAATATTGACTCCAATCTCTCTTTCTAATATCCACCTTTTGCAGATGACACTGTATTTTGTGTGAGCGATCCTCACCATCAAAAGCCTGTGAGCTCCTACAGTCTCAATTCTCCCTCCTCCAGCATAACCTATTAAAAAGAAATTATTACTAAATGCTAAGAAAACCAAAGCTATATTCTTTTGCCCACAAGAACTGTTCTTCCACTATCCCATCATTCACCCTCCCACAACTCTCTACCATCCTTGGTGAAAATCTGGAATATGTTGACAAATTCAAATACCTAGGAGTATGGATAGACAATAAACTAGACTATACTACCCACGTTGAAGAGCTCCTGAAAAGCTAAGACAAAGACTTGGTCTATTCTATAGAATCAAACACTACCTGACCAAAGATTCCAAACAAAGATTAATCCTTGCATCATTCATGTCCCTCATTGATTATGCTGACTTCTCTATGGTCATTGCTCCTCTCCCATCTAAACAAACTAGACACCCTGTATCATAGAGCTATTAGATTCATTACTGACCTTCCTCTAGCACCCATCATTGCTCCTCTACAATGCAGTCAGCTGGACATCCCTGCAACATAGAAGAAGAAAAATGCTGCTACCTGGATCTACAAAGCTCTGACAAACAAACCCTTCCTACATCTCAGACTGCTTCAACCAGATCACATCCAGGCCCTCTACACCTTGAGGATCAACAAACTGATCCTGCTGAAGATTCCTATCACCTGCACCGGTATGGAAGAGCTGCAATCAGTTATTCCCTGGCACTTATCTGGAATTCTATCCAAAAGACATTGAAAAATGGAAACACTGATCCCCTTACATCCTTCAAAAGCTGTACACAGCCTAATCCCAGATTCATGCAATTGCTTCCACAAGGCCTAGTCCTCCCACACCCCACACCCCCACACCTCTCTCTCCCCACCCCCTTTTAAAGCTCCTCCTATTCTTCTATCATTCCTCTGGTCCTTTCCACATCAAACCTCAAACATATATGCCCACCCATGTACCATTATCCAAGCCTTATCCCTACCAGACTGTTTGTTTCTCACCTTAATAGGTTTTGGTTTACTGTCCTTGCCTTGTATATATGTAAATAATTGTACATCTATCTCACTCATAAATGTTTGTATTTGTGCTATTTCAATATCATGTTTTTGTATACACTCTGTAACCTTTTTTTGTTATGACCACTCAGGTCCATCTTGTAAATGAGCTTTGCTCAATGATGTTTGCCTGAATAAATAAAGATTTTGATTGATTGATTGATTGATTGAAGTGGGCTTTGAGAAGGGCCGTGCCAGTACTAATCACATTAGAGCTTTAATCTCCCTTGTACAGAAGGCAGGAAAAGCCCCTACTCCAGCAGTCGCTATATCAGTAGATTTCGAGAAGACCTTTGATTCAGTAGAATGGGACTTTCTCCATATGATGCTGCAGCACTACAACTTTTGGAGTGTGTTCAGAGGCTGGGTCAAAATTCTTTATACGTTTCCTATGGCCAGACTGCTAACTAATAATGCACTCTCAGAACCATTCGAATTGCACAGGGGTACTAGGCAGGGATGTTCCCTCTCCCCAATGTTCGTTGTGCTGGTTATACAAGCCCTGGCTAGTGCTCTGAGGGAACATCCAAATATTAAAGGCATACGGGTAGGCCCCATTTCATATCATGCACTGTTATATGCTGATGATTGTCTCATTCTAACTGACGATTTTCATACCAGCGCTGAATACATTGTGAATTTACTGCACTCCTTTGCAAGCATTTCAGGCCTCAGGATTAATCAAGGTTAAACAGAAGTCCTTCTCCTAAATAAGCAACTTTCATCTGAAAATATCTCAGCAGTGGGCTTAGTTAGTGCTAAGGTGGGTATTAAGTATGTAGGCATTAGGATAAATGCCAATGTGTCTTCCCTACCGGAGTCTAACTTTTCTCCCTTAATTGATAGCCTTAAGGTAGAAACTCAAAGATGGAAACAGTTGAACCTCTCTCTCTCCCTGGGAAAGTGGCAGCAACTAAAATGATGATTGCTCCGAGGGTGTTCTACATACTATCCTACCTACCAATTGAGATTCCAAAGAAATGGTTCCAATTACTGGACAATCTACTATGAACTTTCCTGTGGGACAATAAAACCCTGAGGTATAGTAGAGCCAAACTCCGAGCCCCGTGGAACAAGGGTGGGTGGTGCCTTCCGCATTTCCAACACTACGCATATGCTTTCTCAGTAGCAACCACATGTAGACTGCTTAGGAGAATTACCTCCGACTTACCAGTCTGGGAGTCAATAGAGAGGAATGCCCTGCATAGGAGCCATCTGGTGGGATATATGGGTAACCCCCTCCCCTCCAAATTTCATTTTTGGCTCACAAGAAAAGCAGCTCACAAGGCCTGGCAACAAGTGGGGGCCATAAGTAAGACCTGTTTGAACCTGGGGGAACACCTCCCTCTATGGAATAACCCTGGCTGGACCATTGACCATAAACCCCATTACTGGGAGGGCTAGAAGGGAAAGCAGATTAACACACTACAAAATATACCAATGGGGGATGGCCACACCCTAGATAGTTTTACTTTTTTGAAAGGGAAATATAACTTGGGCCCAAGTGATTTTTGGAGATATCTTCAAATGAGACATGTTTATTCATCCTGGCTTAAAAGAGGGTGTACTTGTGTGATATGCAAATATGATGGCAAAGCCAAGCAAAGCAAATTGCCTTTAGACAGCTGGCTACGATCACAGAAAGGTCTGGCCGGCCTTATTTATAAGTTCATGATGGGATCCTTACCAGATCCATCTCTACCTGCCAAAGCAAGATGGCAGCATATGCTGAATCTTCCTTTTAGTGAAGATGCCTGGCAGAGCAGCTGGTTAATAGCGAAAAAAGCCTGTGGAGACTCCAGAAGTTTCTTTATTCAAAATAAAATAAGACACCTCTGGTACCGTACTCCAGTAGTACTAAAGAAAATGAATTTACTTATGAACGATGTGTGCTGGAGATGTAATGTGGCAGAAGCAGACTTACTTCATGTATTGTGGCAATGTGGCCCCATTCGTCCTTTCTGGTCTGAAATACTTACATGTTGCTCCCATATCTTGGGACAAAAGGTCCCTACCTCCTCTAGCTTTTGGATCCTGGGGCTTCTGCCCACTGAATGCAGACCAACCAGCCCCCATCTGGTATGGCTTGTACAAGCCTCAGTGGAAGCCAAATGGTTACTTTTGTGTAGATTAAGGACTACAGAAGTTCCCTCACTCATGGCTTGGCTAGTAGCCATGGCTAATCTGGCTAGCTTTTCTAAGCTGACTCATTTGGCTACGGCATCCATGTGAGCCTTCTCGGACAAATAGGTCCGTTAGTGCATTACTTTCAGTATTCACCCCCCAATTCCATAAAGCCCTTGGGAAAAGATATGTTAAAGCCACCTTGATGGAGAACCAGGCCTCATATCCTTCCACACCCTGCTGGTAATAGTGTATGGCTTATGAGACCCCCCCAGTACCCTTCCTTGTAAGTAACCAACCCAGTCCCACATCAAATCTGTGATTTCTTTCATTCCCTTCTGAGTATTGTGAATTAACTGTGAATACCTCACTATGTTACAATATGTAAAGTCTGAATGGAGTGTAATGCTCATATATGTATTGTGATATGTGCCTTGTCTCTATAACACAATAACAAATCTAACTGAATTCAGTATTGTGTGCCTGGTTGTCTGCAGAGTGTGGTTAAGATGTGCTGGGGGGACATAATGACGATCAGGCATTATTCCACCTCCAGACAGAGGGACCTCCACTTTTTTCTTGTTGTTTACTATCCCTGGAGGTATATAGATGGTGCCGGGCTCTGGGGATTGTTAGAAGGTCGAGGGTGGGGGCTTGGCCTGGGAGGGAATAGAAAAGAGTGGGCGGATTGGGATAGTGGGGACAAGGAAATGCCCTGGGGTGAAATGGGTCCAGGAAAGGGGTTCTCCCTGCTTGGTTCCCATACCTGATGTCAATGCTTGTAGCAGGCAGGTAACACTGTCTTCTTTGTTACTCATCCTACTTGGGCGATGTTGTGCAATGCCAGGTCTATTAAGAACAAGAGCGCTATAACAGCAGATCTTGTTGGATCATCTGACCTGGTTTGCATCACCAAGACCTGGCTGGATGAGAATGCTGGTCCCATTTTGGCATCAGCAATTCCAGCCTGTACTCAGTGATACACCGCCCGAAGATAGACTGTAGGCGGGCGTGTTGCTATCTGTTTTATATCGGAACTGAGCCTGATGGAGGTTCCAGTGGGGACCACCAACTCCTTTGAATGTATCCTGGGTGAGGATGTGGGGTGCAAGATCCTTCTCATCTACCATCCAGTAGAAGATGGGAGTGTTTTCCTACCAGAAGTTGCGGACTTCACTGTCGACCTAACATTGGGATACCCCAGATGGTTGGTTCTGGGGGACTTCAATGCTTGGGTCGATGATGAACTCTTGCAGCTTGGGCAGGACTTCCTCCAGGTAATGATGTTACTGGGTTTCACACAGGTTATTTCCTTCTCGACCCATATTGGTGGTCATTCTTTGGACTTGATGTTTCTCCTGGGGATGGAGATATCTGACTTGGTGGTGGAAATAGTTGGGTGGTCTGACCATCACACCATCATGTTCAGTTTCCTGCCCCCACTCCCTGGTAGGCCTGCCCCTATGGAGATCATCTGGTACTGCCCTTTGAGCTGGTGTTTATCCTGAGCACATGATGGTGGTGCTGGACCTATTGGGTGTACTGAGTGAATGCATGGACACAGTGGACCTTGTACTAGCCTATAACAAGGCCATGACAGGGGCCCTTGATTCCTTTGCTCTGGTTCATGTTTGTCCCCTCATTCATTACCCCTGGTCCCCTTGGTTTGATGAGGTCCTGAGGGAGTTGAGGAGAGTAGAACATAGGCTTGAGAGGTGCTGGCGGAGGTTGGGCCTGGAGTGTGACAGACTTAGTTTGATAACCTCATAGTCTTCAGGTGAAGCTACTACCTCTGGCAGCAAGCTGCAACACTGGACTTAAGATTTGCAAGAAAGTGAGTAGTGCTCACAACAGAGGGAGGTGAACCTTACAATTTACAATTGTCTTTGGTTTGAAGCAGATTCCTTAGGAAAGTTAATATTCTTCAGGTGGAGGATACTTCTAACTGAAGGGTGAAATAAGCAACTTAGAATTATCATAAAAGGCAGTCTTTCAATCAACAGAGGGAGGTGGAGTTTGCTTTACTTGTTACAATTGTTAAGATTTTACTGTTTTCTGTGTTTCTGCCCTTCTGACTTGATTGGAGTTAGTGATTGACTGTTTGCATTGCAATATTTGTAATACTGTGAGTATTCACTGGGCTAAGAATTTGTCATAAGCCCTGAATTGAGAGCAGGTTACAGGCTGTGTATTGGACCCAGACAGTGCCTAGGGGGTGGAAACTGGTTTTTCTTTTGTTTACCTCAGTGTGCCTTATAAGGCCAAGCCAGACTGTGTCAGGAAGTGCTTATATCACAGCTACTTAACAGCCAATAGCTCTGGAAGAATCTTACAGACCTTGATAAAAGTACTAATTTTAGCAGGCTCATCAGATAACCTAATAGTCTTCAGGTGAAGCTACTACCTCTGGCTGCAAGCTGCAACACTGGACTTAAGATTTGCAAGAAAGTGAGTAGTGCTCACAACAGAGGGAGGTGAACCTTACAATTTACAATTGTCTTTGGTTTGAAGCAGATTCCTTAGGAAAGTTAATATTCTTCAGATGGAGGATACTTCTAACTGAAGGGTGAAATAAGCAACTTAGAATTATCAGAAAAGGCAGTCTTTCAATCAACAGAGGGGAGGTGGAGTTTGCTTTACTTGTGTTACAAGTGTTAAGGTTTTCAGTGCAGGAAGAGTTTAAACCCAGATAGGCTGAATACTGTTTTCTGTGTCTGCTCTTCTGCACAGCTGACATGTTTTGGGGCTGACTGTTTTCAAAGCACAAGTCACCAGGCTCTTTTGGGGCTGGGGAGGTTTACCTGTGTCTGACTTGGATGTTTGGATTTTTCTCTGTTTGATTAGCAGGGTATTTTCTCTGTCAAATTGGTTTGAAGCAGTATTACAAATTGTCATGTATGGTGCTGACAGGAAGGCACTCATCACATCAGTAGGTCAGAGCGTTTAGCTGATTGTTTCATGAGGGCACAGTTTAAGCCCAACCCCTTCCCACCCCTCACCCCACCCACCCCTGGAAATAGTTCATTTATACCTGGGGTTCTGACATCATTTCCTCAAGAGGGCAAGGTATACATCACTGTCATATCCTGTCTAGCACACTGCACTGACAATATAAGCATACACATTATATAAATACATATGTTTCTATATAATGCACCAATCACACACACACACACACACACACAAACAAAAAAACTAAACAAGGTAGATGGTTATGTGGGGAGTTGTACAATGTAATGGCTGTGGGGCAGCAGTCTTCTGGGAGTCTTTCTGGAGGCTGAGATACTGCCCTGTTTTCAGACAACTATCTGCCCTGAGGGAGGAAGTTGCCCATCTTCAGGCCGCACTGGACAGTGGCAAGGGAACCTCCCCCATCCAGGGAGCACCACAGCCACCACCACTACCTCAGAGGTTGTGAAGAAAGCACAGCAGTTGGACCACAGTGGGCTCAGGGAGGGTAAGGGTGGTGGAACAGAGGCACACCCAGTCAGTTGTTACACTCCACAATCCATACACCATTCTGGGGGAGCATAGTTCCCCTATGGATGCACCTGCAGAGGAGACTAAGGAGGGTGCAGACAACTGTCACAAGGGAGGCCCTCAGGAAGGAGGTAGAGGGCACCACAGGGAAAGAAAGCAGCTCCTGGTGGGGGACTCAATTATTAGGGGGATAGAACTGGGGGGAGCAGGGAAAACTGAAGTAAGGTGCCTGCCTGGTGCCATGGCTTGGAGGGACAGGAAGCGCATCCTTAGGATCACGAGAACAGTTGCACGGGAGTCTGAGCTGGACATCATTGTCCACTTAGGGCAAATGACTGGCTCATCATGAGATTAGAGCAGTGCAAAGGACTTTGTAGAGTTGGGAGGGGCTTAAGACAAGTAGCACACACAGTATCCTTTCCAGAGGTGCTGCCTGTCAGTGGCATGAGTGAGGAGAGGGTACTTTGCACCATGCAGTTTAACAAATGGTTGAAAAAATGGTGTGGAGCACAGGGGTTTGGCTTCATTGGGGACTGGGGTTCCACCTGGAGGGACACCAGCCTATCCTGGCAGGATGGTCTGCATCTGTCCAGGAAGGGAACAAGTCTTTTGGGCAGTTGGTTTAAATGCTTCATTGGCAAGCCTTTAAACTAGTCAAGGGGGGAGGCACTGATAAGCAGCAGGAAAATCCCAGCCTCCCAATACAAAACAGGGTACTAAATGAGAAAAAGACCAAGGTAGAAAGGGCAGTGGGGGTTGCCGCTACAGAAGGTAAAGACATCAAAAAATGGAGAGCAATGAGTACCAATGCCCATAGTCTGGGTAACAAGCTTCCTGAATTAGTGGCCTTGATGGAGGAGGAAGATCTGGATATCATGGCAGTCACAGAAACATGGTACACGCAGAACCATGACTGGGATGCAAACATACCAGGATACACTATCTACAGGAGGGACAGGGAGGGTAAAAGAGGAGGAGGAGTAGCTCTCTACATAAGAGAAGAAATCAAAGCAACAGAACAAAAGGGTAAACAGGAGGAGAAGAAGCACTGTGGGTCATTTGGAGGCAGGCAATGGCACCACAATCCACACAGGGGTTGACACAGACCCTCTCTAGGGGGAGGAAATGGACAAGGAAATGATAGAAAGTATACTTAGAATCACAGATAAAGGGGAGATATTGCTGATGGGTGATCTGAATATGCCAGATGTTAACTGGAGTGTAGTTGCAGCAGCCACTTCAAAGAGTGGGGTTATTCTAGATGCCCTACAGGGGGCATGCCTTAGACAACTAGTATTGGAGCCCACTCGAGGCGGAGCAACCTTAGACCTGGTTCTCTCAAATGGAGATGAAGAGAGGATCACAGATGTAGAAGTGGGTAGCCATCTGGGAACTAGCGACCATCGAACAGTATGGTTCACAATAAACACAGCAATAGAGTCAAGCCATACAAAGACAAAGGTATTGGATTTAGGAGGCTGACTTTTGCCAAAATGGGTGAGTGCCTAAGGAATGCACTAGCAAATGGGCAGGAAGGAGGTGGAAGAACAATGGGGAATAATAAAACTGCCATCACAGAGGTAACAAGCCTTTGTGTAAAGAAATAAACAAAATGAAACGAGGTAAGAAACCACTATGGTTCTCAAAGGAAGTGGCAGTGAAGGTTCAAGAGAAAAAGAAAGCATTCAGGAAGTAGAAGGAATCACAGAAGGAACAGGACAGAGAACTCTATCAGTTAAAGCAAAAGGAAGTTGGAAAGGCAGTCAGAACAGCAAAGGCCCAAACCGAGGAAAAGATAGCCAACTCAGTTAGAAGGGATAAAACCTTTTATAGGGTACAACCAGGGAGCAAGGAAGACAAGGAGGATAGTGAGGCTTAATAAAGGGAGGGAGGGTGGGCAGAGGGTGACTGTGAAAAGGCAGAGATACTAAACAAATATTTTGCCTCAGTATTTACAAAGGAAGAGGGAGGTACCTAAACAAATAGTAGAAACACTCTGGATACAGAAGTTGATACCAGCCCATTTACAGAAGAAAGGGTTCTGAAAGAGCTCTTAAAACTGAAGGTGGACAAAGCAATGGGGCCTGATGGGATTCATCCCAGAATTCTAAAAAGAACTAAGGGTAGAACTAGTGACACCACTGACTACCCTCTTTAACAAATCATGGGAAGATGGGGTGGTACCTGAGGACTGGAGGAGGGCAGATGTGATTCCCCTTCACAAAAGTGGGAGCAAGGCAGATGCAGGAAACTACAGACCTGTTAGTTTAACCTCAGTGGTAGGGAAAATGATAGAATCACTTCTGAAGGAAAGAATTGTTGCATATCTAGAGGCCAGAGGGGCACAGGACCCAAGGTAGCATAGATTCACAGTGGGAAGGTCATGCCAGACAAATCTGATAGATTTCTTTGACTGGGTGACCAAAGTAGTTGATCAGGGAGGGGCTGTGGACGTGGCCTACCTAGACTTTAGCAAGGCATTTGACACAGTCCCACACAAAAGATTAATATACAAGTTAGCCAGCCTGGGAGTGGGTCCCAGGATGACAGCCTGGTAAAGAATTGGCTGGAGAATAGGACGCAGAGAGTAATAGTAAATGGAGTCCACTCTGAAAAAAGGGGTTAGCAGGGGACCGAGGGTTCAGTATTAGATCGGTCCTCTCAATGTCTTTATAAGCAACATTGCAGAGGGACTGAAGGAAAAGTATGTCTCTTTGCAGATGACACAAAGATCTGCAACAGAGTTGATGCACAAGGTGGGGTGGAAAGGATGAGAAGGGACTTGGTAAGGTTAGAGGAATGGTCAAATGTATGGCAGCTTAGATTCAATGCTAAGAAGTGCAAAGTAATGCACCTGGGAAACAAAAACCCAGGGAAGAGTACACAATGGGGTGAGATACTAGCAACAACAAAATGGAAAGGGACCTGGGGTAGTCATATCAGATGACCTAAAGGTGGGCAAGCAATGTGAGAGGGTAGCAAGGAGGGTTGGGGGATACTGGGATGCATAGGGAGAGGCATCACCAGTAAAAACAGGAAGTTATTATCCTCTGTACAGACAGCTGGTGAGACCACATCTGAGTACTGCATGCAGTTCTGGAGACCCAATCTCCACAAAGACATAGACAGGATGGAAGCTGTCCAGAGGAGGGCATCTAAAATGGTGCAGGGTCTGCACCGAAGACATATGAAGAGAGACTTAAGGAGCTTAATATGTATAGCCTCGAGGAAAGGAGGGAGAGGGGGACATGATAGAAACTTTCAAGTACCTCAAGGAATCAACAAAGTCCAAGAGGGTAGCATCTTTCAAAAAAAGAGGTGTGCAAGAACAAGGAGGCACAATTTGAAGATAGAAGGGGAGCGGCTCAGAGGTAATTTAAGGAAGTATTTTTTCACAGAGAGGGTTGTGGATGTATGGAACAGCCTTCCAGAGGAGGTTGTGGAGTCCAAAACAGTGGTGGAATTCAAGCATGCATGGGACAGTCATAAGGCAATTCTAGGGGGTGGGGTAGGAAGAAGTAGGCTGTTGGTTAACTAGGATCTGCAGCTTATCCATCAGGTAGGGAAATGGGCAGACTGGGTGGGCCAAGCGGTCCTTATCTGCCGTCAAATTCTATATTTCTATGTTTCTGTGGTTTATCAATCAGCAATTACCCATAAGAAGGCAGAATTCCTGTCCAGAAAATTGCTGCCACACAGAATCAACCAGCCCAGCTTTTCTGGACGGTGGGCAGATTGTGAAATCATCCAATCTGTCTCCATCCTGGAATTGCTTTTTCACAATAAAGGTGTGAGGAGATTGCTCAATTCTTTGCAGATAAGGTTGCCACAGTCAGGTCTGAGGTCCACCTGGCCCTCTCAAATGGGAATTACGGTGGTCGGTAGCAGATGTTGGACAGCCAGTTTGTATGGTGCGACTTCAGCCGGACCATAATCAATGACATTGTGATGATCGTCCAGTCGTTGCATCCGACCAACTGTAGTTTGGACCCGGGCTCCACGAGCCTCTTAGTAGACTGTGTGGATAAAATCGGCCCGGTCCTCGCCAAGATAGTCTGGATGTCTTTAGGGAGGGGGATCTTTCTGGATCCCCAGAAGGAGGCCATGGTTCAGCCCCTCCTTAAAAATCCCTCCTTGGACCTGAAATGTCTGGGCTAACTACAGACCTGTCTCTAACCTACCCTTTGTGGGTAAGGTTATTGAGAAGGTGGTTGCATCACAACTGGATGACCATTTGACCAGCCACAATGTCTATGATTCTGTACAGTCCAGATTTAGGAAGAGGCATAGTACCGAGATGGTCCTTGTATGGGTATTAAATGACCTCCTGATAGCGAGAGATTGGAAGACTCATTCCAGCTTGGTCCTCCTTGATCTCTCTGCGGCATTTTACACCGTGGACCATGATGTGCTGTTAGATCACCCGTGGTTCATCTGTGGACTTTCTGGGATGGTCCTCAGATGGTTTCTATCATTCCTCGAGGGTAGGACTCAGAGGGTGGTGTCTGGGACTTTTTTCTCAGCTCCATTCTCCCTGCCCTGTGGGGTGCCGCAGGGCTCCATTCTGGTGCCCATGTTGTTTTCAGTGCATATGCTGATGTTAGGAGTGATTATTAGGCAGTACAGCTTGAGTTTTCACTGCTATGCAGATGATACTCAGCTGTACATGTCCTTTGTGCCCGACCAGGATGATGCTGATCAATCTTTTTTTTGAAATTCAACTTCTTTATTAAGTTTTCACAGCAAACCAAACATGAGTTACAGTTACCAACCAAAGCTATAACATGACAAAACAAAGAACAAGAGTTGTGATAACAACTTGGAACAGACTGCCATATAACCCCCCCCGCCACTGGAAGGTGTCACCCTGAACCCCGGACCAACCAATATGGGAGGAAAAGAAGTGCGATGGACCCATCAGTGAACAGAACTCAGAGAAAGAAAAACAAGGCCAAATATAATACTGCAGCCAGAGGTAACACTAGTAAAGAAATTAATGTAAATATAAAGCATACAATTTCCCCCACTTCTGATTAAAGGAAGACATAGCATTTTGGGAGCTAGCAATTAATCTTTCCAGTTTAAAGCAAAAGGAGATTTCCTTGAGCCATTCATTGTATGAAATATCAGATTGATCCAGCCAATGTCTCAGGACCAGCCTTTTAACTGCAACTGAAATTAGGGCTATATGGAATTTTCGTTCCTTAACTCTAATATCTGAGTACAAACCAAGTATACATATCTCAGCTGTAAATAACTCCCCTAAACCCAGAGTTGGATCCATATTAACTCAAATTGTATTCCATAATGGGGTCACTTTGCGACCTGACCAAAATATATGCAATAAATTCCCTTCATCCGCACCACATCTTGTACAGTTATTTGACCCTAGCCTGCCCAATTTAGCTAACCTAGTTGGTGTATAATACAAGTTATTCAGAATAAAAAATTGAATAAGCCTATTTCTATCCAATGTATGATATTTATACGTATCACACCAAATCTGGTTCCAAGTCGCAAGAGAGTTAGATATGAGAGAAGCCCATATCTTGGAGCCAGATAATGGGTCAGGATATTTAGTGACCAAAAGATAAGAATATAAACGGGCAATACCATGGGGCCTGGAAACACATTCCTGAACCTGTTCCAAGAAAGGCCTGGTTTGGGAAGGTACCCTCACAGCAGGGTTCGACAAATCCTATGGCCCGACGTCCCGGGCTACCAGATACAGTGCAGGGACAAGCACTTTCTGTTGTGCCACCTGTCCACGGGCTAGCACTGATTTAAAAATCTTTGCTGCAGTTCTACCTTCCACCAGTAGGGTGCTCACTGCTTCGGCTGTGCACCTACTGGTCGAGGAACGACTCAGTGAGTGTATGAGCTTGCCTCAGCCTATGGAACCCACGGTGGCATCTTGTTTAGCGCGAGCAGCGCCTCGCCGGAGGAAAACGGAGGAGGAGCAAGCTGTCGGACTGCAGCGTGGGGGCCAAATGAGGAAGACAATCTTGAACTGTAAGTGATACAAAGAATGCCCATTGGCCGCGGTGGTGATTTGGCGCGAGGAGACGAGTAAAAGATGTGCATTGCGTTAGAGCCCCTCATTCACTGTCTGTTGGAGGATACTAGAGGATACACAAATTAAACAGTCCGTTGTTGTGGATATCGGGAGTGGGGATCTGAAAGGACCTTTCTTTGTGTGTGTGGAGTGGACTTGACTACTCGGAAAACAAATTTAAAACTGAATTGAGGGAGGGTTGGTGAGAGTGAAGAGCAGGGAGGAGGAAGGCAGGAGCTAGGAGGACTATGAGTGGGGCAAGTGGCTGAGCACTGTTGACTGCACACAAGTGTATTAGTGCAGACAAGACAAGCCATGCCAGTTTTGCCAAAATTAATGAAGAAGAGACTAATCTGAGTAAATAAGGAGTGTGCAGGCAGGGTAAATAAAATATTGAGAAGGGTTAGGTTGGGCATAACAGGGTGAAAGCAAACCAAGGCGCTTATAAAATAAATTAAGAGGCAGTATAGTGCAGTGGTCTAAGGCTCTGAGCTGCAAATCTGGTGACATCCAGCAGACCAGACCTGGGTTTGAACCACAGCTTCCACTTGCATACTGCCTGAGCAAGTCACTTAACCTCCTTGTGCTCCCAGGTCACTTAGCTTAGTGTGTTATACCTGGTTAAACAACTAAAAAATAATTGAAACAAGGAGAAAAGGAAACAAAACAGAAACTTGGAGGGGGACTGTCTGGTACTGTCTGCCATCTGTGACAACTGAGAACTAGCAGCAGCGAAGTGTCACTGACTACAGAAAATAAAAGGAAGAAAGCAAGGGCAGGGGACTACTGCTGTGGGCGGGGAGCTTTGTGTTGCCCAGTGCCCACCAGTAAAAACAGCAGTTTATTTGACTACTAGCTGCATAAACAAAGAAAAATAAAATAATAAAAGAAAGCAAAAAAAAAAAGAAAGAAATAAGGAAGAGGCTGGTGGGTTGTTGGAGAGGAGAGCTAGATATAGATTGTGTGTAAAGGAGTGAAGGAGGAGCTTGAGAGAGGAGGGCGAAGGAAAGGACTGACTTGAGAAAGTTAGTAAAAAAAAAAGATAGTATAGTAAGAAATAAGCCTATAACTCAAACTGTGTGTGGTGTGGGCTATGCAAAGGGCTTGGTTGGGCTGTTGGGAGAAGATTTTGTGAAAGGAGTGAAGGACCCAGTGTCCTGCAGCCAGTTGGTTGGCTTTTGGCTTGAAGTACCCAAGAAACAAAAAGAGAAATATAGTAAAAAAATATATATAATACAAGTGTAAGTAATAGTAAAATAAGGGAGCCTAACTGGGGGGTGGGCTTGGGCTGTGCTGGGAGAGAGGAGCGTGAGTGACTGTGTGGAGAGTGTTCTGCAGCCAGCTGCCTGGCTTGTTACAGGACAAGACAACTTGCAGTGTATAGAAAGAAAAACCCAACCCATGAGCCTACCAGTGAAAAAAGGACACACAGACACCAGTGTTTAAAATAAGTTTATTATTATTGGTTCCATTAGTCTTAAAAAAAGTGACCACCAAATTTATATGGACAATATGCAGACGAACAAAGCCAAACAACAAAGTCTCTTGTCTCTCTGGTCAGCAGCAGCACCATCTTTTACAGACAAACACAGTCTGGTACTACTTCCACAGATAAAGTCATGAAACTGAATCTGCATCTGTGGTTCTGGATATAATTGCTGACCAGGACTTGATGTAAACAGAGAAGCCCTAGTAGCCTTATCTCAAAAAGCCCTGTGTCACTTGCTAAGAAACGTAGTTTACTGCTTGATAATGAGGTGGCAGTTGGGAGTAGTAAAGACAAGAAATATGACCAAGAGAAAAGGGCCAGACTATTTCAGTGTCATTGGCTGTCCACTTATAAATGGTTGAGATACGATGATAAAAAGGGGCTTATGTACTGCACACTATGTGAAAGGTATCCCAGTATTGCAACTCCAGCATTTTCAAAAAAAACAAATGTCTTTGCCACAGGCTCTAACAACTTCGCATTGAGTCACTCACGTGCACATGAAAATCCAATCCACATGTGCTATGCCAGAATCAACATATTCTGGAAAGTGGCCAACGAGCAGTATGTTGTGAGATTAGTGAGTCACCACTTTACCAAGCCTTTGCACAGTTGGAAGAGGCCACAAAAGCAAAGATGAGACGCCTGTTTAACACAGCGTATTCCATAGCCAAAAATCTTCGCCCTTTCTCAGACATGGAGTGGCTCTGTGAATTACAGAAAAAATGGCATTAAGCTAGGTTCTAATTATACTAACGATAAGCTTAGCCAGGGACTTTTGCAGTGCTATTTCAGCAGTGATATCCAGAACCCAGATGCAGACTCTTGCTAATGTTAAGTATGTGACAGTTCTTGCTGACGGCAGTACTGATTACAGTATAACTGAGTGGGAAAATGTTTTCTTAAGGTTTGTTGAACCTAATTCAAAACAGGTGCATACATTGCTTATCCAAGCTATGCCACTGGAACATGCACATGCAGAAGGTGTATTCCATGCAATATCAACTGCACTGGAGTCAGTAAATCTTCTCTCAGTAATCTCACAAATGTTAACAATCCAGGACCGCTTCTTATTTCAGCAAATTTTGATGGGGCCAGTGTCATGATGGGCGAAAGAGGAGGAACCATAGCAAAGTTATGGAACACTGCCGCCCTGAAATAATTATGATGCACTGCGCTGCCCATAAGCTAGAGCTGGCAGTTCTGATGTGTTAAAAAAATCCATTTGTATCAAAGCTGAAAGTACTCTCAAAGGAATATTTAAATTTTATCACTATAGTCCCAAAAAGAGAGAGCTCCAAGAAATTGCTAACGTGATGGATACTGATCTGGCGAGACTTTACTGCAATTAAACAAGTGAGATGGCTTTGCCAGTAGGTCACGCTCGTACATGCAGTTCAGGTTAACTCTACCCACTGTTGTACAACACCTACATGCATCTTTGATGCTGGTGGTGGTGAAAGTTCAAAACAAAGAGCCTCTTAAAAGAAACACAGAGTGTGCAGTTTGTAAAAGCTATCCATATACTGCAAGATTTCCTGCCAATACTAAAAACCTGTCACTGCAGTTTCAACGAGATGACATAGTAATACTGGAAGTTCCACAGCTTGTTGAGACCTGCCTACTCCAGCTTATGGAACTGAAAACCATGCCAGGGCAATACATGGCAGCTTTCCTCAGCCATTACAAACCAGAACAGAAATGTATGGAATATGTTGTGACAAAGAGAGGAGGGGAGGAGAAGACTGTTCATTTCCCATTCAGAGGCAACTGCCCAGAAATCAATTTTGTGACAGATGGACAACTGCAGACTTTAATAGATGCAGCAATAATGTATATTGACAACAGATTTAAAAATTTCTCAGAGGTGCCTCTCAAATGGTTCAACTGCTTAGATTTTAAGCAGTTTGATCTGCCAAGAGACCAACTAGCGGTGTTTGGGACCTCTGAACTTGCAAACCTGGCAGAATATTTTCACTTTTTTACGGAGGAGCAGCAGGAACATATAAAGTCAGAGTATGCTGCATTTAAAACAATATTGAAATCTGCCATTGAAAAACCCTATTTGCAGGTATATACCAGATTACTAAAAGAAAAAACACCCCAGATTATACACATTCTTGACTTAGTTGAAATACTCATGGCAATGAGTGTATCGACTGCAAAATGTGAGAGAGTTTTTCCGTTCAGAACCTAATCAAAACAAAAATCAGGACAAGGCTGGCTGATGATTCACTACAGTCTCTCCTGCAGATAGCAGTAGAAGGTCCTGAACTGCATGACTTTGATCCGGATCCAGCAATTAACCACTGGCTGCCTTCTGGTCCAGGCACTCGACATGTTTGTGGGCATGCTGTTGCTGCTGATACATTATCTTCTGGTTTAGCTGCTTCTGCTGCTGATGATCTTCTTGATGCTAGTACTCCTGCTCCCAGTGCCCCATCATCTTCTTCCTGGCTAGCCCTTAATCACCATTTCATGTTCTTCTCAACCAACGGCCTAACTGGTTTTGGCTTGTCCTTAACTAATTCTGTATCATTCTCCAATCTCTTCTAATACAGACTTCTGCCTGGGGTGTTTAGTGTCCCGCCTGTACTACCCTGGCCTGTATTAACAAAAAATATATGAAAATATTGTTTTTCCTGATTTATGAAGTTCTTCTACATCTCTCCATCCATCCTATGAAATAATAGTACAACATATAAGCCCTGCCACACAGCCACACCATTTAACTTATTTCTGTTAAGTCGGTTTAATATTTCAATTGAAATGTACTGGACTACCACTCGGAACTCGAGGACTACCATTTTTGTCAAGGCCACTTGTCCTGGACTAGCATGAGATTTTAAAATTTGTCGATCCCTGCCTCACAGTCCCAAAACTCTTCTCTAAAAGGTGCCTCAACTGGAAGACCTTGAATATGTATTTCTGTGAAATATTCAATTCAGCTAGCAGACTAATAGAGGAGAGGAGAGAACCCTGAGGGTAGAAGTCATCAACTGGTCGGTCATGAATTTGTGGAAGCCAATCTGGAGGTAGTAGTGAACCACCAATTTTGATATTAGGTTTGAGAGTAAGTGGTTGTGCTACGTCTTTAGTGTACAGGATTTTAAGAAAGCTCCAGCACTGAGAGAGGATTTTAATGGAAAGTCCTATGGTCGAGTTTCGAATGTCCTCCGGTAAAGAGGAATAACTATAATAAAAAATATGGGGAGGGCGTAGATTATGTTTGTCCAGCAGTTTGAGTTCCAAATCCAACCAAATGGGCTTATAACACTCATTCTGAGAGCTAAACCAACGCCCAAGTTTGGCTAGGTGGCTTGCCCAGTAGTAGAACCAAAAAATTAGGGAGGCGAAGACCCCCCCCATCCTTAGGTAGATTAAGTTTGAGAAAGGCTCTCCTGGGGTGTTTACCTCTCCAAATAAAGTTGGATAAAGCAGAATGTATCTGTTGGAAGTAGGTTCTAGGGAGCCAAATATTAAGAAGGTTCAAGAGATAAAAAATACGGGGTAATATGTTCATTTTAATAATATTGACACGTCCCCATACGGACAACGGCAGGCTGTCCCATCTACTAAGATCTTTCTGGACTCTATCCAGTAGATCATCCAAATTGAGCTTTTTAGTGACCTCCAAATCACGGGCCAAATGTATGCCCAGATACTTGAGAGAGGTCAAGCCTCATTTCATGCCAAACTGAGAAAAGTTGGCTTGAAACATATAGGTTAAGGGGAAAATAACCGATTTGGACAAATTTAGCCTATAGT
This sequence comes from Neoceratodus forsteri, assembly GCA_016271365.2. Classification (NCBI taxonomy): domain Eukaryota; kingdom Metazoa; phylum Chordata; order Ceratodontiformes; family Ceratodontidae; genus Neoceratodus; species Neoceratodus forsteri. The sequence continues at coordinate 1,174,442,035 of CM057449.1, read as the reverse complement.
TGGATGCACTTCCAAAACTGATTAATAATTTGTAGTACCACCGGTAATGAGGTTTCAGGATTCGAGAGATGCAAAAGAATATCATCTGCAAAAACAGAGAGGGTCAGGGCTTTCTGGGAGATAACGCAACCTGTGATCTGGGGCGAGGCTTTAATGCTGAGTATAAGAGGTTCCAAATATAAATTAAATAGGTAAGGGGACAAGGGACATCCCTGCCGGGTTCCAGAGTGTAGGGAAAAACGGGACGAGAAAACACCGTTACAGTAAATCCTGGCGGAGGGTGAACAGTAAACTGTTCTGATCCACTAAATAAAAATCTCTAGGAAACCCATTCTTCCAAGTGTGGACCACAGGAAGTCCCAATTAACTAAATCAAAAGCCTTCTCAGCATCTAAAGCAACTAGCGCCATGGGGAATTGGGACTCCTGTGCAGCTTGGAAGATATGGGAGAGGGTACGCAAGTGGTCCGTCGCGGATCTACCCTGGACAAACCTCACCTGTTCGGGACTCAACAAGGTTTGCCAAACCTGTTTAATTCTCAAAGAAAGAATTTTAGTTAGGATTTTAATATCATAATTTAATAATGAAATTGGTCGGTAACTAGCCAGATCCAGCTGGGGTTTGTCTGGTTTTGGAATTAAAATTATTGTAGCCTCCAACAATGAAGGGTCAAGGGAGTCTGAAGAGAGAATGTAATTAAACAACCTGAGAAGGAGAGGGGAAATCTCGCTACTAAAAGTTTTATAAAAATTTGGGGAGAAGCCATCAGGACCTGGAGATTTATCCAGAGGTAGACCCCTAATGACCTCTTCTATCTCACTCAAGGTGATAGGAGAGGATAGCAATTCACAATGGTGCTCCTGCAAGCGAGGAAGAGAGACGCCATCCAAAAAGTTTTCCACAGCAGGGCGAGATATCTGAGAGGACTCACTGCCGTATAAATCTTTGTAAAAAAATTCAAAGATTTGCGCGATGTCCCTTGGGGAAGTTTTAATTGAACCATCAGATGCTTTTAAGGCAGGGATCAACCTTGAATTTTCAGCCTCCCTTAACCTAAGGGCAAGCAGTCTACTGGGTTTTTCCCCTTGGTCAAGGTAGCTCGCTTTAGTTTTGAGGATAACATATCCCGTTTTTTCCTTAATCAGGTCCTCATATTCATTCCTAAGCTTGCATAGCCCTCCAGATCTGCTTGAGAGTTAGAGAGGAGAAGGTATCCTCAGTCACTTTAATTTGATCAGATAAAGAACTAATTTTAGCTTCTCTCAACTTTTTTCTCCTAGAGGCCAACTTTATAAATTCGCCTAATAAAACATTTTAGGAACACCAAATGAAGTCCTCTCTGGTAATGGAGCCTTGATTAATTTTGAGAAAGGACTGAGATCAAGGATTTGAAATTGAGATTGTGTGGTCGCTTTCAGAAGCTGTGTATTAAGCTTCCAAGAGGTATCTCTCTGACCAGGTGGACCTGGAGACAACTTGATCCAAGCCAGGGAGTGGTCAGAGATAACAATTGGTTCTATACCTGAATGGGAAACATTTGCCAAGAGGGCGGTGCTAATTAAAATATAATCGATTCTGGACCAGGATCAATGTATTTGGGAGTAGAAAGAGTAACTACGGCCCTGGGGATTCAATATACGCCAAGGGTCGCATAAACCTACTAATTTCATAAAATCACTGAGAGCTATTTGGGAAGGGGAAGGAGGTTTAGTAGGTCTGTAAGTTCTATCTAATTCCTGAGTTGGGGCGATATTCCAGTCTCCTCCCAAGATGAATAAAGACGTCAGGAAATGACTCAGTTTGGCCGCCAGTTGCATGAGAAAGTTAGGGTCCCCTCCCACTGGACTATATATTGTCCCCAGAACTACCCTCACACTATTAAGCAGACCTTTAACCAACACAAATCTGCCCTCTTGATCTGTAGAGCATTCCTCAACCACAAATGAAGTGTCTCTTTTTATCAAAATTGCCACGCCTCTGCTAGCTGTAGTACCTTCAGAGGCAAAGACCTGAGAGAACCCCTGGCGACGTAGTCCCTTAACCTCTGAAGCTAATACATGGGTTTCCTGTACAAATAAAATGTCAATGTCGAGAAGGGAGCAATTTAACAAGATTTGAGTTCTTTTAACAACATCTCTGATACCTCTGACATTCCAGGTGGCCAGTTTAATAGGCCTCATAGCCAAATAATAAAAAGAAAAGGGTAAAAAAGGGAAAGACCGGTAGCACTTCCCTCCGACTAGTCAGTGAGTGACACCTTCCAGATACCCCTCCCCCAAGTATTAATACTATGATACCAAACCCTATTTATCCGAGGATCTAAATGTACCAAACTAATGACTGCATTAGATAACAGAGATAACCAAGAACACTCTGCAAGTAACAAATTGACTCCGAACCCACCCCCCCATACCAACCCCACCTATCCCAGTCCCCCTTAAACTATATACAGCAAGCACCAGTAAAATCGAGAAATTAAGTACTGAGTCAGAGCTAGTAAGAACCCCCCCCAAAAGGTTACATGTCCACGAGTAAACCAGCCCAAACTGTAATCCAATCCATGGGGAACAAAACCCCCGAAGCTATAAACCCAAATACAGAAAGCCAAACACCCAGCTATAAGACTCCTGGATGTAGTAACCCAACTCCCCTTATCAAGGCCGTGAGGCAAATCCTCCAGTGCTTATCCTCTCCCTAAACCCCCACCACCCACAATTACGAAAGAACAAATAAGCATCATGCCCTCTTACTCTTAGCACAGTGATCCTGGGAAAAAGTAAACACGCTCTCAAGAGCTGCATGAGCCCACAAAAGAAACGGTATCCCTGTGTTAATACAGACTGAGACAATATTATAACTAACAACATAGTCTTGAGGAGGCAGAACATTTCTTAAGCAGTGGTATCTACCTTCTTTCTGGAGACCCAACACACAGAAACTGGGTCAGACACAAGCCCCCCCTTGAACAGCCGGTCCGTTGCCCAGATCGAGACTCGCACCGTAAAGGAAGTAGCGAGTGGAGGAACCAGGAAAAGGACCCACTGGTCCGTCCCCAAAAGGACCGAAAAACCACAGGGGCAGAAAAGCTAGTCCCCCCCCCACCTCCCATGGGACTAGACCACAGGCCTCTGGGTCCTACATAGGCCTACCAGGCCGCGAACCGACCTTCACCCTCAGCCCACCCAGACAAAACCCCAGGTCACCAACAAACAACCTCTAACAGGTAAGAAAACATCACAGTCATTATATAAGTAGGAAGACCCAGTGGAGCAAAAGTTCTGAACAACAGGATCAGTCCCCTTTGAAAAGACTGGGAAGTTTCAGAGTGAGATCTGACATCGCTTGATCCGGATTTTCATATGGGTGCCAGACACCCTCCAAGGAGACCATCAGTCTAGCAGGATAGTTTATTCTGAATTTTATCCCCGCCACTATAAGCTTTTTCACAATGGGGTGGAATGCAGCTCTTCTTTGACGAGTTTCGTAGGGCAGGTCCTGGGTTATACGAAGTTTGGCCCTTTTCCAATAAATCAACTCCAGCTCCCTAGATTTAACCAGCACATGCTGCTTCTCAAGGAAACTGAGAAACTTAATTATGATGGGACGAGGTGGGGCACCAGGCTGAGGTTTAGGCTTTAAGGAGCGATGAGCCCTCTCGATATGATACTGCTGGTTAAGGGGTGAAGGCGCTTCTAACACACATAAATCCACAGACAGTCTTCTTTTATATTCTCCCTTTAAGACTTCCCTTTAAGAATGAATGAATGCTTACGTCATTAAAATAGCGTATATAAGCGACGGCAGAATGCCGGGCTGAAATTAAAGGATTATGGCGTACTAGATGAAGGAAGCAGGATGCGTGGAGAGAGAGACAGCTCCTCAACCCGTGGAAGGGAGAAAGATGAAGGTCAGGACATGGTAGGTGCATTTTAAAATAGACGCGGAAAGTCGGAAGAATGTAATGCACTTAACGAGTGAATAGCAGGCTAATATGGAATGTGAGGGTAATATTTGGGTATAAATATGGAAAGGGAAGCAAGTTATAAGCTAAGAGTAAGAGCAACAGGGGATAATGAATTAAATGACTCAGTCGGGAAAAGGGTAATTTGCCCATGATAATGAAATGCAAGTTTAAGCTCAGATAACAAGATAAAGTTAGCGACTTATAAATAAAGAATTCTAAGATTGTTAAAGGCTTGAAAGAATACTAGAATCGATTTTTTAGAGAAAAAATATTTATTTGGACATGGGAAAGTGGGGATGGCAACAAAATAAAAGTGTTTTAAGAATAATAAATATAGGCAATAAATGGAAGTTCATTCAATTTTAAATGAAAATAGTGATAAAGGATATATGAATTGAAATACCTGTCATTGTTTTTAATTTTTAGTTGAGAAAGAAACCTGAAAAGATAAATTAAGAGGAGGTCCCACAAAAGAGGGCACATTTTGATGGTTAAAAATAATTACTGAGACTGAACAGGTATTAATTAAGCACTTGTTTGAAGTGTTTGAGATGTTGGTGGTAAAGGGTGTCACAGTACGATGTTTTGGGGTTAAGGTTCCTGTTTTCATGTGAAAAAATTTGGCCAGTGTTAAGGTATAGAAATTCATCTTGATTTTGTTCTGTGTAGGATCAGAAATTCATGCAAATGGTCAAGATAACATTATAGAATTCAACTAATTTTATGAAGTAAGTGGCATCAGTGGAGTTCAATCAATATATATTTATATGTTTGGAAAAGTTAGAAGAATATACGTGATGGTGTAGACAGTCTTTTTAATATTAATTTTTGTTTATTTATATATTCTTATAAGGGCATCTCTTGATAAAGCCAAGACACTTGGTGAAATGTTGAGGATTGCCACATTTTAAGATAATAAAAAGGAAGTTTTGAGAAGACTGTCTGTGGATTTATGCGTGTTAGAAGCGCCCTCATAATTTCGTTTTCTCGGGTATGGGAGAGGACAACAACAGAGTACACACATCGGAGAGGCAGCTGTTCAACATATAATATGGACATTTATCCATTTCCTGTGTAATTGTTTTTCTTGTCTACAAAAAGTTTAAGGGGTGAAGGGCCAATTATTTTATTTAGCAGCTTCTGGATGAAAGATATGATGTCCCCTCCTTCTTCAGATTCGGGCAAGCCGAGGATCAAGATATTATTTCTTCTGCTTCTGCCCTCTAGGTCTTCTGTCTTGAGTTGTAATTTATGTATTTGTTGCCTAAGTCTTACAATCTCCGGGTCAGTTTTCCCCTTCCAACTTTCTAGTGAGGCCGTTTTCACCTCCATATCCCCCACTCTGTGCGTTAGAGCCCCGAGGTCACTCCTGATGGTTTTCACCTCCGTAGCTATATCCTGGAGGGTTTCACGAAAACGGAGCAGCTCTTGTAGGAACCGATCTTCCGTGAGCAGATTAGCCGAGGTATTAGGGGGGTTTTGTTTGGGTGGCTGTCCCAAATTTTGGCTCTTTGCCTTTTTAGTGTTCTTCTCGGGTGTAGTAGGCGGAGTATGCCTCACTCCGGCCTGCTTCATCTCAGCATCCATCGTACCACAAATCTCCCTCCTTGCACTTGGATATCGGCAGAAATGGGGTAGTATGCACCACCAGACAGAGGAGACAAATTACAAAGAGAGCCCCTCGGTAAACTCGAGCTATAAGTAGGGCAAATTTAGCAATTAATAGGGTGGCGGGTGGGAGCTCCAGAAAAGGCTGTCACCAGTCGCTCTGCATCACGTGACTCTTTCCGCTGATCGATCTTTAGCAACTGTCTAGCCGAGATCCAGGATTTGATAAATGGGAGCTGGCTGCTGTTAAACCCAGGGGAAACTGAAGTGTTGGTTGTGGACCCAGGTTGTCGGCGGGCGGGTTTGTTGGCAGGTTCATCTTTGGGTCTTTGACTTAGAGGTGTTCAGCTAACTACCTCAGATAGGGTGCGGAACCTGGGCGTTATATTTGTCGACTGCTTGACCCTTAAATCATAGGTGTTGGCAGTTGTAAAAACCTCTTTTTACCATCTGAGGAATATCGCTAGGGTAAAGCACCTGGTTCTCATTGACAATCTTCCGATTCTGGTCTATGCCTTCATTACCTCCTGCCCTGACTACTGCAATGCCCTTTACCTTTGGCTACCGGGGGTTGATATCCACTGTCTGCAGCTGGTGCAGAATGCAGCAGCCAGGCTTTTGACTACACTGGCTGCCAGTACAGTGGCGGATCACCTTCAAGTTCAGTTTGTTGACCTATACGGCCCTACATGACCAGGGATCGAGTTAGCTGCAAAATCTCCTTCATCCCTACTGTCTCCTCCGCTCTCTCCGATCCACTGATGAGGGATTCATAGGTGCCGGAACTGGGGGGGGGGGATGGAAGGGGCGGTATGGATTTCTGTATGGCAAAAACTAGTATAGAAAAAGTGCCCTTTGTACCCTCATAAGTGCCCTTTTGATTCTCAGCCCCCTCAGCTTTTACCATCTTCCGGCACCCAGGGATTGCTAGAGATTCCCAGGGTCCATTTACAGACATCTGGGGCAAGGTCATTTAGTTTTATGGCCCTGACCCTGTGGAATTCTCTACCTCGTCAGGTGCGAGATTGCCTGACTGTCCAAAGTTTTAAAATTGTCCAGAAAACCTATCTTTTTAGCCTAATTTTTTTGAACTTTAATGATGCTATTGTATTTATTTGTTTTAATTTTTTGTATTGTTTATTTATTGATGTTTTTTAATTATTTGTTGTACAGGCTCCTTGGTTTTGGAAAGACGCCTTTTAGAAATAAAGATTGATTTGATTTGATTTGATAAGTCATCCACTACTGCTCCCATCCTGGTATCGCCTGCAAAAAGGCTGATCTTGCTCTTGATGCCTATTGAGATGTCTGTTATGAAGATCCCAAACAACACTGACCCCAGTACGTAGCTCTGTGGCACCCCTGCTTGTCAACACACTGGGAGATGAGAGCTCCCCTCCCACCATCACCCTCTGCTGTCTCCCTTGCAGGCAGTTCGCTACCCATCACACCATCTTTGCCCCAGCCCCTGTGCCTTCCAGCTTACTTCCTAGCCTCCCATGTGGCACCAAATTGAATGCCTTACTGAAGTCCAGGTACAGGACATCCACTGCATGGCTCATGTCTAACTGCCTGGTTACTCAGTCATAGTACTCCACCAGGTTGGTCTGACAGGATCTGCCTGAAACAAAACCATGCTGTCTGCTGTCCTGCAGCCTATTATCCTCCTCTAAGAGGGAAACCAGCATCTCCTTCAGGATTGTTTTCATCAGTTTTCTCAGGATGGGTGTAAGGCTTACCGATCTGTAGTTCCCTGGCTCATCCTTGGAGCTGCTTTCGTAGAGGGGAACCATGTGTGGCATCCTCCAGTCCTGAGGTACACTCTCTGAGTCCAGGGAGGCATTGAACAGGTCTGCCGAGGGTTCTGCCTGTACCTCTACCAGCTCCTTCAGCACCCTGTGGTGTAAGCCATCTGGCCCTGGCACTTTGTCCACCCTCAGTGCCCTCAAGCCCTCCAGTACTCTGCCCACTGGGATTTCCCCATCCGTCACCTCCCATCCCCATGCCCACCCTCCCACCCCTTGGGTATACAGTAACTCCTCCTTTCTTTTAAGTCAATACTGAGCAGAAGTACTTGTTTAACACTTCTGACTGTTCTGCCCATTTCCACCACCCTCCATCCTTCTTTATCCTTACTATTTGGTTGTTACAGCTCATTTTCTTCCTGATGTACCTGAAGAAGTCCTTCTCCCCCTCTTTGATGCCCTGTGCTAGCCTGCGTTACCTGGGCACCTTGGCTGATCTGACTGTCCTTGTCACCTCCCTCAACTCTTTCAGATATTCTTCTCTATCTTCCCTGCTCCCGGTTTTTTTGTACCTTCTGAAGGTGGCTCTTTTCTTCCTAACTTTTTCCATGATCCCCCTGTTCACCCACCTAGGCTTCATGGCCCTAGCTCTCTTACTCTGGACCCTTGTACATGTTACAGTTGCCTCCTCAATTCTCTGTTTAATGACCTCCTACTTCTGGTTAGTGTCCATGTTTGGATGGATCTTGGCCAGATACCCCTGTACTATTTACCTCATCTTCCCGATGTCTGCCCTTCTGAAGTCTAACACCTTTCTGTCCGTTACTACTCCCCCTTTCCTCATGTTTATCATGAACCACACCGAGTGGTGGTCACTCCTTGCCAGTGGTTCCTCCACTACCACCTCCATCACAAACTCACAATTCACGAGCATGAGGTCTAGGGTGTTCCCTAACCTGGTTGTCTCATTGACCATCTTCAATAGTACCTGTTCCCTCCTAGTCGTGGTGGCTGGAGTACCTCATTCCACTCCCGGCAGGTTGAAGTTCCCCACAATCACCACGCTGCCCCTCCCACAGGTCCTTCTGATCTGTCTTGCAAGTTACCTGTCTAACTCCCTAATCTGAGAGGGTGGCCTGTACACCACTCCCATCCTGAGGATCCTATGTTTGGAGTCCTGGAACAGCACCCATAATGACTTTGTGCTGCCCTCCTCCCCTTCCTCCCTGACACACTTCAGTCCTTTCCTCACAAACAGTGCCACCCCCCTCCTTACCCTTTTACCTTGTCCTTCGAAATATCCTATATCCTGGTACTGCCAGGTCCCAGTCATAGTACTTCGTGGCCCATGTCTTGGTGATGGCTGCCATGTCCACCTCCACATCTGCCATGAGAGCCTGTAACTCTTCTGTTTTGATCCCTAGACTTCTACCATTCAAGGTTACCACCCTCCACCCTGCTTCCTTCCCCCCTCTCCCTACTTGCTCTCCCTTTCTAGCATCCCCTCCTGACCTCCCCCTAAGTCCCTTGCTGCTGGTATGGGGGTAAGCTCATTAGGTTTCCCTACCTGTGGATCCTGCCTGACTCCTGTCCACTTCCCACCCCTCCTTCTAGTTTAAATTCTTATTGTTTGCTAAGTATTCCCCCAGTTTCTGTTTCAATACCCTCCTTCCCTCCTCACTTAAGTGTAGCCTGTCCTTAGCGTAGAGATCACTGCCCTCACAGATCCTTCTCCATGCTCCCCCACCAGCACATACCCACTGGACTGACTCCATTCTCTTAGCCATGTGTTAAATCCCTCTATCCTCAGCTTTCTTGCCATGCTCGCCCTGGGTACTGGAAGCACCTCCAAGAAAGTTACTGATCATTCTGCCTCCTCACAAATCAGCCCCGGCTCCTCAAACCTCTTCTGGACTACATTTACTGTATTTCCTGCCAGGTCATTTGCTCACAGATGCAGAACTATGTGAAGTTTCTCTCTACCTTTCCTAGCATACTTCAAAACAGGTTGACCCACCCTTTCCGTTGTCGTACCCGGCATGGCCTCCACCCATACGTGACTATGCCTCTCCCCCTTGCTTCCCCATCTGACCCCTTTCAGAACTGAATCTCCCAGCACTAGGATCCCACCCGTTTTCAAGTTCTACTCACCTTGTCCTTCCTTTATCCCATCCCCTTCCTCTTCACTTCTCCTCCTCCTCCAATGCAGTTGTTCCCCCTTCCACTTCTGCTGTAATGTCCCCTGGTCTGCTCTGCCCTCCTTCTCCCCTTTCTCCTCTGCTTTTACCTCTCCTCTCCACTAGGCTCCACCTGCCTTCTTCCCCTGATGAATTCCTACCCCTTCCTTCTCATACTTCCCCTCCCCCTTTCTCACTAGCCCCTGACTTGACCTATCACCCATACCATAACCCTTGACCCCCACCTCCCATTCTCTTCTCACCTGGTCTGTCATCAGCTCCTCTACCCAACACACCCCTAACACATCCCCCAATGCTGCCAAAACTGCAAACCAATTTTTCAATGTCCCTTCACTACCACCTATTTCCTCCTTCCTTCTGCTCACCAGCCCACCGCTGCTGACTCTGCCACTGTTAGATTCCTCCTTCCCTCCTGTTCTCCTCTTCATTCCTGCCTTTTCCTGCCCTTGTTTGTCCTCTAAACCGGGACCCCCTGTCTCCTTCCACCATCTGCAACCTTTTTTCCTCTCCCCCCAGTTACCCTCCTTCCCTTCCCAGCGGCTGAGTTGTCCTCCATTGAGCCTGCATTCCCCTCCTAAACTCTGTTTGTAAACAGCTGATCTCATTCCCACACTGCCTTATTTGCCTGCACACCAAACACCCTCCCATTCTCCACACAACTTTCAGAAAGATTGCCACTCCACAGTTGTTTCAGTCTATGACCTTTCCTGTATCACTTTTTGCCCACCAGCATCCCCCCTCCATTTTCAGTACAAGGATGCTCATACCAAGCCCATGAATCCTCCAATCTACCTTTTCCAGTTCTGCTCATGGTTCCCCCAGCTCTCCGATATCTTACACTAATGTAAAAGTTAGCAACAAAGCTTGCCCCACCAATAAGTGCAGCCTGTCCCCTAAGCACAAACAAAAGCAATCTGCCCTTTAAACCTTGGTTACATTTCAGTAGTACAGCAAATTCTAACCTATAATCACTGTGCCAAATATATCAATAATGGAGTTTCCAGAAATGCCCTGCTAACACAAACAGTATAGTACATATTTGTCAGCAATAATCACTGAGCTAAACACTTCAACATTTGCGCTAACCTCATCTAGTAAGATACAATGCAATAACTGCATAGCATCTATTGCTGTTCTATAACATTATCATCTACCCAGTGAATAAGTCGTGTCCTGTATATTCTTCCTAGTTACCAGACATGCTAAGACTCATATCCTGTGATGTAACAGATTATGATGTGGGTGTAAATGGGAATAAAGCGGAAGTGAGCCTTGGGGTGAGAGGGTGGGATTAGACACCACCCTCTTCAAGAAACAATCATGCCAACAGTGCTCAGAGAACTAGAGCTTTGTATGGTTCCCCACGAAAGCAGCAGTATCTATATATTTGTACCTCCGTTGCTAACTGCTTCTGGGGAAAGGGGAGCAAGTTTTCTCAAAAACCTACCAAAAATTCTCTGAGCTTCCCTGTAGTCAGATACAGAGGCTGCTTGTCTTTAACTAATATCTAACTCAACAATTATGCCATGTACCTGCAATAAAAGAAAGCAATAAAGAAAGTAAGGCAAGTCTAGCAGGAAATCATAAACTCTGTTAACTTAGAGCAGCACGTTCTGTTCCTCTGTGCATCCAAAAAAGTGTCCCAACACACCTTAAAATACTGTAACAGAATATCTAGGAAAAGTAGCAAATAACCCCAAGACCTGGAAGAACAAAAAAAGCCAATTTATTATACTGGTGTGGTTGCGCTAGTATAGTTAGGATTGAGTAAGCAGTTTTATGTTAAACCTCCAATTTTGCATCTTAATAACTTTGGAACCAGTCAACAGACTTGCATAGACTTTGGAATGTGTGGTCTCATATGGTAGATCTCTTGATCTGCCAAGTTGTGTTTTGGTTGGATTTCCAGTTTTCGTGCAGCAGAGTGCTGAAAAACAATTTTATTTTTACTTTTTTTTTGGCACTTGTTTCCTGATTTTTGTCTCTCATGCTGTGGCCACACCGTTTGGTATTTTGTTGTGACATTTTGAGGATATAAAGAGGAATCCAGTATATGTTTGGTGAAAAAATATTAATCTGCTCCAAAGTTATTTAATTTTGACATTTTAGGTTCTAAGTATGCTCAGTTCACTCCAAGATTTATATTTATGTTTTGCGAAAGGGTACTGGGCTCATGATCAAGGATTTTGTCAGCTCATGAATGGGCATTTATAACAACCCCATTTGTGATGAAAAATTCTTCGTTCGTGATCAGTCATCTTGATTTAATTTTTCCCCCAAACAAAATGTTGTAGCTTGCCCCATGGCTAATTTTTATTTTCAAATAAAGCATGGGTTTTGTTCAAAGTGTTGCCCTCTACAAATCCATGGCCTTGGTTTCCTTCAGTTTGGCCAAAATATGGCCATTTTTGATTTTTAAATTCTTCTTTTGTGACTTGTTTCTGATCCTTGTTCACGAGGTTACAGAATCCCTGTTTGCGAGCTGATCCCGTTTCACAAGGCAGCAAAATCCTTGATTGCAACTTAGAGACCAGATGGCCCTATCTCGCAAACAAGGATCAGCTCACGAATGAGGATTCTGACACTTCATGAAAGGGGATCGGCTTTCAAAAAGGGGTTTTGTCAACTTGCAAAAGGGGATTGGGTTTTTGAATCCCTTTTCGTGAGTTGACAAAATCCCCTTTCATGAGCTGATCCTCTTTCATGACAAAATCATTGAGCATCATTTCATGACCAGATGGACCTTCTTGCGAATGAGGATTGGCTCACAAAAAGGGATTTTGATACCTCACAAAAGGGCATTGACTCATGAAAAGGGGTGTCAGCTTGCGAAAGGGGACTGTTTTTTTAATTCCTTGTTCATGAGCTGACAAAATCCCATACACGAACTGTCAAAATCCCCTTTTGTAAGCCAATCCTCCTTCACAGGCTGACAGAATCCTTGATCGTAACTTTCAGACCAGATGGCCAAAATCTGACAATTAATGATTTCTCTTGAACAGGGATTCTGACAGCTTGCGAATGGGGATTGACCTCACAAACAGGGATTTTGCCACCTCACAAATGGCTTTTCAAAATGTTGCCAGTGCACTGCAAATACACGGTTTGGTCTTTTGGCTTGAAATTTGCAGGGTATAAAGGAGGTGTCCCAGAGATGTGAATTATTCTGATACGGTCTAAAAACATTAATTGGTTCCATAGATATGCCATCACAAAGTTTAGATTTTTCCCATAGGATAACATTGTGGAGCCCACAGTGACTTTCAGTGCCCGTGTCTCAGACACAATGCAAGATACAGATTTTTTGCTACCCGCAGCTTAGTCCACTTTGGAATAAGCATGCGTGGATGTTTTGAAGTCATGATTACAACTGCAGTAGAATTTTTTTCATAGCTTGTATGGTTACTGAGATATTGGCAAATTAGTGTTACAAGGGTTCTTTTTCAGCCCTAAAGGGCTACTGTATGGCTCCGTTGTTATGTATAAGTGGAAGCACAGGGCCCAGAGGGCCCATGCCCCCCCACACATGCATATTGTTATGTGCAAATGGGCAGTTTGGTGGGAGCATGGAGCATGGAGCATGGAGGGCCCACACTCCCACCAACACATACCAGTCACCAGGTATATTCCACTTTCCAAAAAATGTTTTTAAAACTTTGCCAGTACACTGTAAATAAATGGTTAGGTCTTTTGGCTTGAAATTTGCAGGGTATAAAGGGGGTGTCTCAGAGATGTGACTTATGCTATTTAGGAGTAAAACATGTTATCGGTTCTATAGATATGCCATTAAGAAGTTGAGATTTTTCCCATAGGTTAACATTGTGGCACCCATATGCTTTACGGTGCCTGTATCTTGGAAACAATTTGAGATATGGATTTAGTTCAAGTTATCTTGTGTGGAGGTTTTGAAGCCATGATTACAAAGGCAGTGGAATGTTTTTCATAGCTGCTACAGTTACTGAGATATTGGCAAATTAGTGTTACTAGGGTTCCTTTTAAGCCCTACAAGGTGCTGTATGTCTCCATAGTTATGTGTCTCCCACAGACACATATCTTTATGCACAAATGAGCAGCTTTGCCTCAGGCTCTGTGCTCCCATCAACACATACCATTTACCAGTTACATTACACTTTCTTAAAAAGTAAGGAAATTTATTGCAAAAAACTTCATTAATGCATCAGTTAGGTTTAAAGTGACAAAAGTGGAGAAATGAGATGTTAGGATTGAGCCCCTTGCCCCCCAACATCCCATCCTCCACACACCGACAGATGCCGGGGTGTGCCATGGGGTCATGAGGCCAAACTCTCATCCCATTCTCCTTTACTGTAGCATGTCAACCTGTTTACACATGGAATGTGGTGAGATTTGGGCCTGATGACCCCATGACACACCCAGGCATCTGTCAGTGTGTAGAGAATGGGGGGCTGGGGGGTTAAGAACTCAACCCTAACATCTCGTTTCCCCACTTTTGTTACTTTAACCCTATGTAGGGGATAGAGCCCCCAAATTCAGTCTAGGTGGGGAGGGTTGTGACGCTTGGCCAGCTGGTTATGATTGCTGTATGATATTTGTAATATAAAAATATAGTATGTGAGTCTGGCTTCCATTGGTGCCCCCCCACCAGGTTTCACTGAAGCTACAGGATATATTAAATTGACCAGGAGATCTCTGTAATGTAATTAACTTCCTTGAGAAATTCCATTTTATTACCTTTTATGACATGCTTTGAAGTTGGGAAGTTAAATATACATTTTATTACAGGACAGGACATGGCTATCTCACATCTAGGTGAGGGATTGCAAGGTTATAAATCTTCAAAGGAACTGGCTGATCAAAGACTCATAATTTGGGAAGTTAGTTTTTGCTGATGTCACATTATTTAGCATATCTCCGGACAGGAAATCATTGTTTGTATTTTTTTAATTCTAAAAAGGAAGAGCTAGATGACTTACCAAGGGGGTGGGGAGATGAAGTTGAAATGTATCCTTCTAACTGGGGAATATGACATATTATTTGGGGACTCAAGAGAGACAGGGCTCTCTGATATAACTTAAGCACTGTACAGAGGTAATACATTAGATAGAAAAGTCTAATTGTATTGTGGTAGGAGTTTATGTTTTGTAGCTTCCCTTGTTTTTCTTTGATGCGGTTGTGAGCTCTTTGATATATTGTTTTGTGTTTACATTTTTCATGTTTTTATCATCTTTTGGTAAAGTATCCTTTATTTTGAAAGACTGCCTGGGTCTGCTAGTTCATTTTTTGCATATGATGTATAGAGGGTTAAGACTGACAAAAACTGTTCAAAAGCTTGATGGTGTTACTAAACTGGGAAAAGATAAGAATATACCTAAGGTCTTTTATAGAGTTTTAAGGGTTCATTTTGGAAGCCTGGCTTGGTGCCCCTGGTGAAATATTGTACCTCAGTCCCGAAGAGGGTACGTATTTGAGCCTGTACATTGGGTAAGCTAGCATAAGGTTCATAGTTTAAATCCCCCCAGAACTTGAGACTAAAGATGACAGAATGATTACCCTGTCTGTTACCTGTTCACATTACTGCACTTGGAGGTTGGCACTGTGGGAGCAGAGGGCCTGACCTGCTGAGTGTGTTTGTGACACACGGTTCCATAGGGATCTCTTTATTTTATATAACTGCTGTGGCAAAAAAAAAAAATCCCCAGCAATTATATAAAATGAAGGCTGGTGAGGTGTGTAAAACTCAAATTTTACACACACTCTTGGTATGGGATGCCTTTACAACCCCCTCGAGCTTTGCTCGCAGGGGTTAATATGGCATCCCACACCTCAGGGTGGGTGTGTGTGTGTGTGTAAAATTCTCATTATAGCATGTTCTCAGGGAAGCAGGTGGGGAAGTGGTTGAAAAGAGTCACAGCAGTTTGGGCAGCAAATCCAGCAACATCAAATAGTGTATACAGTACAAAACTCACACCTACTGGAGTTTGCTGCTTCTTAGTAATTTGGGGATTTTCTGCTCAGTTTGTGCAAGTTGAAAGGGAATACTTTACTATGTAAGCTCAGTTTGTAACATGGTGTGCCAGCTCACTTTGAATCATGCTGTTAGACAAGCGAGTGGGGAAGAAGGTGGGAGGAGTCCTGTTGTCATGTTTAACTTTAATCTCTTAAATTACTTTTCTAAATTTTAGTACATACTGGTACATGTACATGTAGTTAATTTCCATACTTTAAGACTACAACACTATATGTAGGCTTGCAGCAGGTACAGTATCTCAGTGGACCTGGATGGTAGTAGAAAACTTAATGTAGTTGTTAAAGGATCAATTTCAGCATCCCTCAATGCAATGAACAAGGAGCAATAATGGATTCCTGTTATTGTTCTGATTCGGTTCATTATAGCGAGAGAGCACTGCACTTTTGTTTTGTGTTCACAGAGGAAAGAATAGGGGAGTGGCAACAAAAAAGTAACAGATCTTTTGGAGGCAGGGATGTTAAGGCTAGTCACTTTATGGAGGAGGGAGTCCTGAAGGGACTTGCAAATCTGAAAGTGGAGTAAGAGATGTGGCCAAACAGGGTACATCCAAGTGTACTGAGGGAGCTCAGGTAGGTACTGGCTGTACCTCTGACAGTCCTATTTAACAACTCACTGGGAAAAAAAGATTGGTTCTGGAGGCCTGGAGGAGGGAAAATGTAGTCTCACTTCACAGACATGGTAGCTGGGAGAAGGCTGGCAACTATATCTCAACAAACTCTCTGCCTTCTGCTCTGAACAAATCCTACTGTATGTCAACGATGCAGTAATTTTCACAAAGAATACTGACCCAATCCTTCTAGAGAATCAGCTCCAGAAAAGCTTCACAGAAGTTGAAGATTGGTTTATTACACAGAAACTTGTGCTCAATTACAAAAAAAAAAAAAAATAATGCTCTTCCATGGCAGTCAAAATAAGCATAAATGTAAACAGCTGTCAGTCTGAAACCACTCAGGCAACCCTCTGGAGCAGACCTTGATTTTCAAGGACATTGGTGTGGCTTTGAATAGCACCCTGTCCTTTGCTAGTCACATAGACAATGTAGCCAAATCTGTGAATATCCACATCAGCCTTATTTGTAGGCATAAGCACTGTCTAACTGCCAAAGCCCTTAAGTAAGAAATCCAAAGCTCGATTGTCTCCATAATAGACTGTCAGCTTGTTATCTATGGATCTGCCACCAGCACTGCCCCAAAATGTATCTCAATCGCACTGAACAAAGTCAGTAGGCTTCTTACTGGTTCTCCTCCATGGTTGCACACCTGTGACCTATACGAGCATGCAAACTAACTACAGCTACAAGGTAGATTATTCTACTACAGCTGCCTTATTGTAAAGAAGGCTTCACTTGGTTTCTTGCCCCTGGGAGTACAGAACCTCCTCAGCCCATCCTGCAGCAACCACCACACCAGAAGTACTAATTCCTCTACCCTCCAATTGCCATGATGTCGGACTGTGCAAGGTCAGCGCTCATTTGCAGTCAGAGCCTGAAAGTGGTTTAATTCCCTGCATGGTGAAACTGCAAACTCTGCACTATGGGCTTATTCAAATGCAAACTTAGACAGTCACTTGTGGCTAATGCCCACTGTGATTGCTTCACTTAACTGCTGACACCCTCAGCCTACTTCCTACCCAGCACCCACCTCACTCCATCTTCTCCTCCTTTGCCACTCCTCTTACCCTTCCCCTCCAGACCTTTCATTCACACATTTGTGACTGTCTACTACAGTATGCCCTGCACACCTATTGGTTCACAGTGTGGACCAATGGGCTTACAGCCCATACTGTAATCTGTCATTCAGCATGCAGTATGTGGGCAGGTTGCAGCTGCCTGCTGATGACCGGGGAGGGGAGCTGGGTAGGAAAGGGGTCATGTGTGCATGGGAGGGTTGGGGGGTGCCAGTGGACCACCAGGGGGGATGATCTGTTGGGGCTACCCACAATCGGGGATATGAATGGGGTGGTGGGACCTCTAGACTATCAGGGAGTGCAATGTTTCATTATACTGGTGATTGCAGATCCGGGAGGGAGGGGGGTGCCACTAGACTACCATGTATTGTATTTCTGCCATTTAATGTGTGATCACGGCTACGGTAGGGAGGGGGTGCCACTGGTCTACCAGGGATTATTTTACTGCACTATTCCCCATGATCATGGCTATGTGGTGGGGATGCCCCGGGACCCCCTAAGTCCACATGTCATTCTGTGCAGGGTGCCACATGCAATTTGCTGGGCTGCCCTGCACAATGCATGCAAATGGGGCCATAATGACATGCTAATGGCCTCAGTTGTGCCATGCATATATTATGGCCTCGTTTGCATGCCTTCTTCTGAATATCATGGGTGCTGTGCCCAGTGCAACTGCATTTGTGCTGGCACATCCCCGTGGTCCCTATCTGTAGAGTGCACCGTGCGCAGTGCCACTGTGCTATGCACAGTCTGTGCCATATTCAATGGTGCCATGCCATGGTACACCACCATTGAATAATCACCTCATCCTGGCCCCGGTGCATCCCAGCAGCACTGCGCCCACACTTGCGCCATTGCCGGGTGCAGTCTGAATATCTGGGCCAGAAACTCTGTCTGGATATCCAATATTGGTCTATTTTATTATTAGTGGTTGTGATTACACATACAGTATTACTCTTTTGCCAAGATTATTATACTTATTTCAAACTCCATCACTGACTCCATCCGCTGTGAGTTTTTATTAATGGGATAGGATCATTTTCAGTTTTATCTGGGAATGGAAGCTGCTGTGGTTTAAATACAAGGCATTACAATTTTCAAAACAAAAATATATGATTATGCCTCCACTGTTTGCGAGATTACCATAGAGCCATGCAGGAATGTATGATTATTTTTTGGATTTCACCCCATGAGAAAGAGAACTGGAAGCTGAGCAGTTCTGGCAAACAAGAAGACATTCTTATATTCACAACAGGCACTGGAACTACACACGTAAATCACGACAAAGATTTCTGTTTAAAGAAGGTAAAAACATTGACTTTCAATTTAAAAGAAAAACGTTTTATCTTGCAGAAATTAGAGAATCCCCAGTGTTGGAAATGGAGTATGGCAAGTGAATGTAGAACTTCAGAATTTTAGAACTGTTTGCATGAAACACCCTCTTATGGTTACAAACAAATAAACAAAAAGATACTATTAAAATGTACACTAAAAACAGAAAATAAAGTTAGAAACCATAGACCTTCATCATGAATTATCTAGAAGGGAAATATGCAAAGTTTTTTTTTCTCCCTCTTTCAGATAATTGCTGAAGAAGAACTATGGTTAAAACATTGACACAAATCTAATTTCTATTTTCATTGTGCATTTAATATTACCATTTGTTTGTTTGTTTTTAGCACACACACTGACAGAGCACCTTTTTTATATTATTGTTAACAAGAGTATAAGGAATGTATTGAAATAATCTTAATTACCTGAAAATTATGTTGTGATTCATTATATAAATACTAGATTTAAATGATGGGAATACAGTGACTTCATTTTTATATGTTAATGTTTACACAAGGAGATGATGATCTATGATTTTGCTTATGTACCTGAGAGTCTGTTATTATGTCAAAGAACCACAGTGCACAAGCACTGAGGCAATGCCCAAAGGGCATTGGCCGGGAAACCAAGTTTTAAAGAAATACAAAATCACACATGCCCCCATAATGCAAAGCATCATGGGCTGTATATGTAAATCACCACAGAATATTCAACTGGTTCAACTTTAAGCAGATATGGATGGTGCCGAAAGGTCTCTCATACAGTTTGCAAAGGGTGCCAACAGAAGACACAGACACGCGTTTCATCCTACCAGGACTCATCAGCGTGCCTTGTCTGTATGACACCCAAGTGGAATGAACCAGCTACCCTAAGATGATCTATCTGGGTTATGTTGTGGTGAACCCAATAAAAAGAAAAAACAAGTTAAAAGACAAAGTCATCTGGGAACTAGCGACCATCGAACAGTATGGTTCACAATAAACACAGCAATAGAGTCAAGCCATACAAAGGCAAAAGTACTGGACTTTAGGAGGGCTGACTTTGCCAAAATGGGTGAGTGCCTAAGGAATGCACTAGCAAATGGGCAGGAAGGAGGGGTGGAAGAACAATGGGGAATAATAAAAACTGCAATCACAGAGGTAACAAGCCTTTGTGTGAAGCAAATAAACAAAACAAAATGATATAAGAAACCACTATGATTCTCAAAGGAAGTGGCAGTGAAGGTTCAAGAGAAAAAGAAAGCATTCAGGAAGTACAAGGAATCGCAGAAGGAGCAGGACGGAGAACGGTATCAGTTAAAGCAAAAGGAGGCTGGGAAGGCAGTCAGAACAGCAAAGGCCCAAACCGAGGAAAAGATAGCCAACTCAGTTAAGAAGGGATAAACCTTTTATAGGTACATTAGGAGTGAAGGAAGACCAAGGGAGGGATAGTGAGGCTTAATAAAGGGAGGGAGGGTGGGCAGAGGGAGACTGTAAAAGGCAGAGATACTAAACAAATATTTTGCTCAGTATTTACAAATGAAGAGGGTAGGTACCTAAAACAAACAGTAGAAACACCTGGATACAGAAGTTGATACCAGCCCATTTACAGAAGAAAGGGTTCTGAAAGAACTCTTAAAACTGAAAGTGGACAAAGCAATGGGGCCTGATGGATTCATCCCAGAATTCAAAAAGAACTATGGGTAGAACTAGTGACACCACTGACTACCCTTTTTAACAAATCATGGGAGGATGGGGTGGTACCCAAGGACTGGAGAAGGGCAGATGTGATTCCCCTTCACAAAAGTGGGAGCAAGGCAGAAGCAGGAAACTACAGACCTATTAGTTTAACCTCAGTGATAGGGAAAATGATGGAATCACTTCTGAAGGAAAGAATTGGGAGTATCTAGAGGCCAGAGGAGCACAGGACCCTAGGCAGCATGGATTCACAGCGGGAAGGTCATGCCAGACGAATCTGATAGATTTCTTTGACTGGGTGACCAAAGTAGTAGATCAGGGAGGGGCTGTGGACATGGCCTACCTAGACTTTAGCAAGGCATTTGACACAGTCCCACACAAAAGATTAATATACAAGTTAGCCAGCCTGGAAGTGGGTCCCAAGATGACAGCCTGGGTAAAGAATTGGCTAGAGAATAGGACGCAGAGAGTAATAGTAAATGGAGTCCACTCAGAAGAAAGGGAGGTTACTAGTGGGGTACCGCCAGGGTTCAGTATTAGGACCGGTCCTCTTCATTGTCTTTATAAGCGACATTGCAGAGGGACTGGAAGGAAAAGTATGTCTCTTTACAGATAACACAAAGATCTGCAACAGAGTTGATGCACAGGGTGGGGTGGAAAGGATGAGAAAGGACTTGGCAAGGTTAGAGGAATGGTCAAATGTATGGCAGCTTAGATTTAACGCTAAGAAGTGCAAGGTAATGCACCTGGGAAACAAAAACCCAGGGGAAGAGTACACAATGGGGGGTGAGATACTAACAACAACAAAAATGGAAAGGGACCTGGGGATAGTCATATCAGATGACCTAAAGGTGGGCAAGCAATGTGAGAGGGCAACAAGGAAGGCTGGGGGGATACTGGGATGCATAGGGGATAGGCATCACCAGTAGAAAACAGGAAGTTATTATCCCTCTGTACAGACAGCTAGTGAGACCCCATCTGGAGTACTGCGTGCAGTTCTGGAGACCCAATCTCTGCAAAGACATAGACAGGATGGAAGCTGTCCAGAGGAGGTCAACTAAAATGGTGCAGGGTCTGCACTGGAAGACACATGAAGAGAGATGAAAGGAGCTTAATATGTATAGCCTCGAGGAAAGAAGGGAGAGAGGGGACATGATAGAAATGTTCAAGTACCTCAAGGGAATCAACAAAGTCCAAGAGGGTAGCATCTTTCAAAAAAAGAGGTGTGCAAGAACAAGAGTTCACAATTTGAAGATGGGGGGGCGGCTCAGAGGTAATTTAAGGAAGTATTTTTTCACAAAGAGGGTTGTGGATGCATGGAACAGCCTTCCGGAGGAGGTTGTGGAGTCAAAAACAGTGGTGGAATTCAAGCATGCATGGGACAGTCATAAGGCCATTCTAGGGGGTGGGGGTAGGAAGAAGTAGGCTGCTGGTTAACTAGGATCTGCAACTTATCCAGTAGGTAGGGAAATGAGCAGACTGGGTGGGCCAAGCGGTCCTTATCTGCCGTCAAATTCTATGTAAAGAAAGGAAGCCAAGTTTCAAAGAAATACAAAATCATACATACCACCATAATTCATGTTATTATGTCATGTGACTGCTTACTAAACAAACGCTGGATACCACAGAGTCCCTGTTCTCCAATTTAATCTGTTAGTAGAATGGTGTGGTACTCAACCCACAATTATTAGAGACAGATTCATCAGTAATTCAGATTTATATTCTTTATTTATGTTCAAGATCATTATATACCACTTTCCACTTTCTTTTGAATATAAGCTTCCATGTGATATTCTATTTTCTTTTGAATAAATACAGCCTTTGCTACATTTTTTCTTAGCTCTCTTCAAATTTTTTCAAATATTGTTACGTGTCAGGACCACCTTGTCCCTTCATCAGACTCAAGAGTAGCTTCAATTTGGGCTGTGAATTTAAAGTAAACAAACATTCAATATAACTGGCTCTCTCTTAAAAATGACAAAAGTATATATTTTAAAATTGATAATAATACTAAATAAAGGTGGGAACAGACCTGTGAACATTAATATCTCAGGCTAAGATCCTATTTCGGTGGTACTTCAGAAATAATAGCCGAACAAAACCCCATTGCCTGTAAACAAACATAACCACCATCAGCCTGTAAAATACATTTTGAAATCTTTTAAAGTATTTCACATAGTATCAATGTCAAATTCAAAGTTGCATGTCAAAATTATTATTATGATTCCTCAAATCTTCAGTCTCATTCAAAAGTTGAGCCTTAATAATAAAACATCTCTACTTATGCTTTTGAATGCATTTGGCAACTCTAAATGTAACAAATGTTATTACCGCTCCTTAATATATACCATCACCTGGTGTATCTCTTGTGTACTTAACTAAGTTCTCATAATATAACCAAGTCCAACCTCACCAAATTTCTGTTCACACTACATATTTAAGCGAAAAGACTTGCACATTGTTTTTCAAATATTCTATATGGGGTCAGTGAACATGTTCTTTACTGCAATTAGCCATATGACCGAAAACATTTTTTTAAAAAGGGATTTCACTAACTCTTGTTTAAGGCATATGGATTCTATTTACTGGGTTACCACTTTATCTTATCTTCATCTCGGATACAGGTCCTGGTAAGACTGCGGTTTAAACTTTTTAATCAATCCCACGCCATTACATCGAACGCTACCGAGCTAATCCAAAGGGGTCCTTCTTCCTGAAGGATTGGAAGGGGCCGGGCTATCTGGGGAGCACGTGGAAGGTGCGATGACATCACACCTATATGTACACCCTTTCAAGCCCGGTCAAAATTGAAACTGTGTGGTCTACTCCAGCAGAAAGCATATTCACAGTCCCCCTTACCAAAACTAATGATTGTTAGAGACATAAAATAATATTTTCAGCTATAATGTCAGAGGGGATTTGATTTACATGATGGAAAAAGTCCACCGTTAAACAGTATCTAATCTATGGGGAGAGATGTTAAATTCATGAGAGTAAAAATGTCCTTTGTTTTTATTTTTAGAGATTCTTAGTATAAAGTTTACTGTAATACAATTCATTCCTCTAATCTCCTTCCTTAATAGATTATCTTATTTTCTATATGTCACCTTCTAAATATTATCATAACGTAAATTCAAAGGTACTACAGATGTTTCGTCATTATTTTCTGCTTATGACTAAACCGTATCAATGAAAAATCTTAGTTGAGTTATATTTATTAGAATAAGGAAGGAAAGAAAAGTTATATTTATTAGAGTAAAGAAGGAAAGAAAAGGGGGGCATATTTCCTTTATATTCTTATTCACATGATTTGTATTACAGGACCATATAATGAACATTTGGATTTTTTTCCCTTTGCATTATCTCTAAAGGCAGAACCCCCCCCCTTCCTTTCTGCCTCTCTATCCATGGGATATACCACCCTATTAGGGTTACAACATGAGGAACCCTAGAGGAGGGTCCCCCCCCCCATAGGTGCCACAGGAAATTTCTGTTGGATAAAGGTAGTTTAGGAAGGATCCCACAGGTAAGACTGATGTGCCACTGGAGGAGAAGGGGTGGATGGTGGGGCAAAGATAAACAAATCTTGGGAAGGCTTAGAGCGGGGTACCTTATAAAGCATGATGGGGGAGTGATGTAATTGCTCCACCCAATCGAACCTCAGGCTTAAGCCTTCCCTTTCAATTGTACTTACACAACTGGATGAAATGATGCTTTTGTGACTTGATTTACGTTGTGGATTTGATTTACATTGTGGCTTTCTGCCTCACTATCCATGGGATATACCACCCTATTAGGGTTATGACATGAGGAACCCTAGACAGGGTTCCCCCCCATAGGTGCAGTGGGAATGATTCTGTTGGCTAAAGGTAGCTTAGGAAGAAGCCCAAAGAGAATAGCTATCGGGTGTCGAGCATCGAAGAGGCAAGGATGATGACTGAATGAAATCTGAGAAGATGATTAAAGGGGACAGGAAATTTGTGCTAATTAACAGCTGTTTATAAAGTTTTTATTCTCAGAAATTATATGCATTCCCCTAAATTATTCATATTTAACTGTACCTGAATAAAAAGTGATACATAAAACTGCATTTTGCATTGTTTTAATTTTATGGGCAGCATTCTGCTACAGTTCTCTTCGTGGAACCTGTGATTTGGAGTTTTTACTATGTCATGGTTTGTGCACGGAATGCCAATTATGAGCTGTTGGCCTATCAGAACTACACTAAGAGTTCCGTGCACAAATCAGGACATAGTTAAAACTCCAAATTACTGGTTCCATGAAGAGAACTTAACAGAATGCTGCCCATAAAAACAAAACAATGCAAAATACAGTTTTTCATATCACTTTTTTATTCAGGTACAGTTAAATATGGATTATTTAGAGGAATGCATATCACTTGTGAGAATAAAAACTTTATAAACTGCTGCCAATTAGAAATGATTTTCTGTCCTCTTTAAAGTGAACTTCCTAGAGTGAGCAGGGAAAGCTGGGGCCACCATCTGCCTCCATCCAACAGCAGAACCTAACTAATTAACCTAAGACAGCACTAACCCTAACTAATATTATGACCATTGGCTAACCTAAGAAAGCCATAACTGTAACTAATATTATGACTATTGGCATGGAGGAGAGGGAAAAAAAACCTTTAAGGAGGAAACCTCTGGGGATGAAAGGCCTAGGTTGTCTTCCCTCCAGGCTGACGATGTTTGATTTAAGGGTGTATGTCATTAAAGAGAAGGATATGAGTAGGAAAGATGACTGGATAGGGAAAACCCCCAAAAAGAAAGCACAGATTTATGAAGGAACATGAGGCAGCAGGGCTCAGAGAGGGGTATGCCGAGGAGTTGATGGGAAGGAGTAGATCCATGTAGAAGTCATAAGAGCAAAGGGTATCCAGATGCGCTCATGAGAAGACTGAGGATGAAGAAGACTGATGATGATTGCTGCAGGAGTGCAGCAGTCCAATGTGAGAAGACTGAGGATGAGGAAGAAGGACAATAATGAGCGTGCAGTGGGTCGTGAGGCAGCATAAGACCCCATGAGAGGTATGCTCAATTGATTGATGTGAGTGTGAGGAAGAGAAGACAGGACATAAATTTGAAAATGAACTGGGATGATGGTGGAGAGCAGCCAGCTAGCACTTAGCATAGGGCAATGGACATGAAGGCACGGGTCTTGAGTGGAGATAGAGTTGAATTGAGGTAGCAGGAACGATAGAGCGATGCAATGAAGTAGACTGCAGAGAAGCAATGGACGATGGACGGAGAGGAGTGACACTATGAGAGTATTGAATACTGATGGCCAGTATGAGAAAAGGCAGCTGGCATGAGATAAGGCATGGCGAATGATGACTGGAGTCAGGAACCTGAGACATCCGGCAAGAGGGCCGCAGGTCACTGAGCAAATGGATGATGGACGATGAGGAGTGATGTCATGAGTGGATTGAATCCTGATGGCCGAGCAGGGATGGTATGGATGAGGGAATACTGAATGAAGGCATGAACCTGAATACACATGGCAGGAGGGCCGCAGTTCGATGAGGTGGCATAGGAGCCATGATAGGTATGCCAAAAAGAAATATCGAATGCAGGCCTTGATTGGATGGAATCCAGTGGCAGATGAGTCAGGATAGGTATGCCCGAAAGAAATATTGAGTGCAGCTAGATGGAGTCAGCTAGAGACAGCCAAATGAAGCGGACGGCAGAACAAGTGGACAACGGCAACTGAGGAGAGGGAGCAGAATGAGTGCACCCTTGATGGCTGGTATGAGTAAGGAACTAGGAAATGGATGAGACATGATGACTGAGGGAATTCTTGAAGGCTGGAAGTGGACCCTGAGACCAATAAGGCAATGATGGGGGAAGCTTTGATGGAGCACTGGACAAAGAAGGAAAGAGAGCACCCACCAGAGGGAGGAACGAAGGAAGGGACACAGAGTGGCAGTTTAAATTAGCCAAGAGTCCGTACTACCTCAAAATGACTGTCAGGCAAAAGCATAATATACAGTTGCATACCATCCATGAAAGCAATATCCAGTGGCTCCAAAGAGCAAACTCCAATGTGCACAAATAAAGTTGGAAATGCATATTCATATATAGCATATGCCAGCTGCACTTCTTAGATTGGAAGCAGATAAAACTGATATTTAGACAA
Organism: Neoceratodus forsteri; assembly: GCA_016271365.2. NCBI lineage: Eukaryota > Metazoa > Chordata > Ceratodontiformes > Ceratodontidae > Neoceratodus > Neoceratodus forsteri. The sequence continues at coordinate 1,174,415,663 of CM057449.1, read as the reverse complement.
GTACCACTGGCAGAATGGGTTACTCTTGGATTACAGGGTGCTAAACTCATGCAGTCCAGACACTGAGCATTAGACATCGCAAATAAAAAGAAATATCAAACCCGAAGGCATCCAGTCCCTGGGCTGGTGATGCAAACATGTATTATGTTCTGCCCCTGGTGCTCTGAGACAAGAAACAAATACCTTGCTCCAGATCCAAATGATGGAGATTAGCCTCCAAGAGAAACAGCCTTCCTTCCTCCTTGCAGCCACGAGGACGCCTGACACCCCTGGCTGCTCCTCGGAAATAACTGGCCACTCCACTGGTCCCCACACGGAAGACTCCCTGAGGTCCGACACATTTTTTTTTTTTTGTTTGTTTGTGTGATGAATTTACCTGGTACCAGGCAATGGTATTAAACTAAGGAGATAAGCTTCCTTACATTTTGCCTTCTCAGCTGCTCCAGGTCCCATACAGAATGACAGCAGTGAAAGAGAAAGAACAGCATGAGCTGTGGGCAGGGTGGAACCTAACTGCAGTAACAGCAGGGCCAAACAAGGAGACAAGCTACCAAAGCCCCGATGGCCTGCTCAGGTGGGGAATCTCAAAGAATGTGAAGTCAGCCAGGAAGAAATGCTGGAGTGCACCCCCTCCAAACTTTAGCAGACAGGAAGCAGAGTGCATGGAAGTCGACTGAGCAGGGCGAGGTACAGGGCGGCATGGGAGTGCGGAGCGAGCAAGTGAGAGAAGAGGGAAGAATCAGCCATGGGCTGAAGGACAGCAGACAGCAATGAGGACAACAGGGAATCCAATGGAGAGGGGCAGGCACTTATAGAAGGTAAAGAGCAGAAGCTGGCTCAAGCCACCAGCAAGGTGTGAGCGGGTGGCTGGGGAGGGTTTGAACTAGCACAGGGAGTGGAGCATCTGAAAGTGCCGACAGAGAAGGAGAGGCTACAGACACAAGGTGAAAAAAGCAGCTGGCAGGATCAGTGAAAACAGAATGGGGAGAGTGAGGGGAGGTAGGAGCAGCGAGCAGCTGGACAAGTTGCGGGGAAAAGTGAGCAAGCCGGTGGCCGAAGGGGCTGCAAAAACACTGAGACAATGGAGACAATGTTTTTGTTCTTGTCCAGTTCTTACTGACTTTTCTTGGAAGAATGAACTCAGGCTGCAATGGGGATATTGCAAGAATCAAATCTGGTAACTGCTATGTATATTTTTCTTGCAATCTCTGCCAGAGATGAAAGGTCCAATTCACAAAACTGCACTAGAGTGACGTATGGTACACCAAATGCAGCTTGCCTCCTAAGTGCCTTGCACCGTGCGCCATATTCAGAAACACATGGCACTTGCACCAAACCTGTGATGCACAATGCAAGAACATATTGTGCATCATAAAAAGGGGGCAGTGAGCTGCCATGGTGTAGCTTGCAACTGGAATATCCAATGATTCCTGACAATGGTGCAGGAAAACCAGAGGCAGGAGAGGGTAAGGTCAGAAAGGCACAGAAGAAAACAAAATTTCACTGAGGCAGAGACAGATGTATTAATGGAGGAGGTGGAGACACAAGTCAGTATGTTCATCGGAATGTAACCATAGATGGTATAGGGAAAATGTGACAGAAAGGGCCTAGAAACCAATGGGGAAAAATATCTGACAGCATCCATCTGTCCATCAGGTGAACCTACAGTACTACTTGACAGAGGTGGGAACAGGGAGCTGTGTGCCCAAACACAGGAGGCCTGGAAGGAGGTGCAAAGAAAGATCAATGCATCCGTGAACTGCACAAGAAATACAATGATCTGAGACAGCAGGCAAAAGAAAAGCTGGCACACAACCATCGCTGAACCACTGGGACTGGAGGTGGACCAGGGAACAGCATTCTTCTAAGTAACCGGGAGTAATGTGTGGCAACACAGCACAGCTCCAGGCCAATAGAGGGTAAGGGTGACCTGGACCTCTTCTGTCAACAACATGCAGCAGGTATGTACATGACGTGGAATAAAACGATGCAGCAGGTAGGAGGTCACAGCAGGGAAAACATGTAAAGCACCCAAAAGCAAAATGCCAGAGGACACAGGTGACATGTAAGCACACTCAACAGGTGAAGCAACTGCACTTAGGCACACACTATGCAAGTGCAGGATGTTGCGCCGGGACAGAGGCCTGCATAATATCACATGTGCACACACAACACAGTACAGCACAGCACAGCACAGTGAGCACAGACAGATTCGCACATCAGCTGGAAAGAGTGATGGGGGCACAGCACAGCATGGTGCATGACAAGAAACTGGCAGCACATCATCAGTGGTGTCGAAACAGTGTATACTACACAGCACCCTGCACCCACTACAATGACTGACAGAAATGCCACAGATGCGCAGCCTCCATTGTGTGTATGTATATCCTACAGGTACCAGTGGAGTGGAGACCACATTCAGGAAAATGCAAACAGCCATGGCTGCTCATGAATAACCACAGGAAGAGGAGGATGAGGACACAGACATCTAGTCACTGACCACGGAAGATGACATACAAGATGACACGTATGGGTCCCATGATGGTGGTGGCTATGTTAGCCCCTCACAGAGTGAGAAACAGCAACAATAGTGAACATACAAGTGTCCCAACAGATGCAGGTGATGGAGACACATTCAGTGATCACAGTGACATAACCACTGAGTGCAGTACTCAAGGAGAGAACACCGCAACAACTGACATGGAGGTGGATGCACCAGAGGTACAACATGCTGCCCTGGATGTGCCAACAGAACTGGAAGAGGATATCAGTACATACTGCTGTGATATCGTAAACACCAAGGGGGCCCTACAACATGAGGTGGGTAGCATGTGCTGACTATCATGCAGGCATGGCAAAGGGACAAAGACATGGATGCGGCAGATCTCAACACCATCCTGCATGATCTCCAGGTGTGCATCCAGTGTCAGACAGATGCAAAAGAGCGACTGGTGCATGCCACCGAATGCAGTATTGTGGAGCAATAAGAGCAGGCAAATGCACTCAATGCAATTGCGATAGTAATGCAGGCCATTGCCATGACCATGTGTCCAGACAGAAGGGCACCAGAAGGGCACCAGACACTGGATCCCAGTAACTGGGCAGACTCACAGGACACACAGTAGTGGCAAATACCATCAATGCTCAAACAGAGACCATGGACACAGATACAAGGGATGCAACAAAGCATGTGGATGGCTTGGTGCCTGTACTGAGTGATGGAACATCAAGTCACACCAACACCACAGCTGCAGATGGCTCCAGGCTATGCCACCATGGTGTAGTTGCTGTGCCCCTCCTGTCCATTTTTTAACTGGCACCTGCATATAAGCAGAGTTTTAATTGTAAATATGCAGAGCATGGGAACCACCCTACCATCCCACAGTGCATGCATGCCACAACTCACCCATACTGTAAACACTCAGGTACTCACCACATGGGACACCCGAGTAAACATGTGGCCTCATGAACCCTGTCTATGGCCATAATCAATGGTGTGCTGTGTTCTGCCATTGCACACAGTGTCAACACTGCAACATCGTTGTTGTATGGTACCACACTGTGGCTGGCCATGTGTTCTTCCCACCTCATTCCCACTCCATGGATGGCATCTGGCCACATAGATTACTCCACGTGATGTGATGTTTCATGGTGCCACATGCCCTATGTATGGCCAGCCATATGTGGCCAACCATGCGGAAGGCATGCTGCACCACATGTGCGACCCACGCCTGTGGGTCCAGCATTTGTTACACAGTGTACAACATACACCATGCATGCAGTATGGCTGCATGTGTCCACACTGTGCCACAGTGGGACACACATTGGTGATCACCCTTGTGATCTTATCTAGGCCCATGGCCACGCTACTTGCACTCAGTCCCTAGCAAGATGGTGGCCACGCTGGGCTTGCTGTCATGATATGGGAGAAAACAGTTTTAGCTTCAGCAGTGATTTTTTAACTTTTAATTTTAAAATTTTAGTTGTTTTATATTATTTTGAGTTAATGAGGGTTAGTTTAGTTAGGGACCTTAAGTGAGATAGTTAGAATTTTTATTAGTGTTTTCAGGTGTAGCTTACAGCTGCGAAGAATAAGTGTGAGCTTGATCGCAAATGTTCTCTCTTTAGTCCCTTTGAACATGGTTATTGAGCTGGTTGAAGGAGAAGAGGAAAAATGAACTGATACCTGGTATCGATTGGTTCTGGGGTTGGTCCAGAGATTGTTTGGAGCCTACATTTGTAGCCTGGTGGTGCGCAGGAGAGGCAGCTACTGCCAAGGAGTGTTGGAGGAACCATCCTGTTTGTTCAACTGCTTGGATTGTGCAGTGATTGGGACATACTGTACCAGAAGACCACAGAGTGGTGATTGGTGTGGACTGCTGTAGGACCCTGTGTTAGCAGCAGATAGGCCCTGAAGGACCGGAGAACTGAAGGGAGCGGGGGCTTGAGGCTTTTTGCATCCACCTTCTGGGGGCAGAGGAGGTGACTGGTTCCTAAATGGGAGGTTGGAGAAGAGAGTCAGCCATAGAGCTGGGTCTGGATCTGAATCCTCCTAGGTGCTTGGTGGGGATGTCTGGTGTTGGCCAGGTGGTCCCTTGAGGTCCATAGTCTGTGGGATTATTTGGGCTCCCCCTCCTCCCTCCTCCTAGGTGGTGGGTGTGTGAGAGCTCACTCTGCGCTTTCTGGGCCTGCTTGCAGGGACCGAGGACTCTTAATGACGAGTTTAGAAAGAAAAACAACTCTTTGTGGAATCCCTGCTTGGTTGGTCTTTGCCAATAAACCCTCTTCGGACACTTACTGAACTGGTCTGAGACATTTTCTTCTCTTCTCCTTTTGTCTGGATCTAGATAATGGTCATTTTAAAGCAGTGAGCGTGCCTTTGATATTTATACATTTATACCGTTGATTCCAGGAGGCTCAGGAGAGATCTGGTGGCCTCTTGGATGTTTTATTTACTTAACCCCCTGAAGAGAAAGTTTGTGGGGGTGTCCATTTTTACAAAGTGGCATGGAGAGACTAAACAGATTACTTCACGGACTCTTTATGAACTATTGAGTTACTCTTATTTTTATAGTGTGTTGGGGTTTATTTTAGGGGGGTTCGGTTGTTGCTTTATGAAATAGGGAATATTTGGTATTGTTAATAGTTTTGTGGGAGTATAGTTATTTTTATTCAGAATCACTGCTAGTGTAGTGTTGGCAGCATGTGCTGGGATCATTCTTCGGTGGGCAGGCGTTACTCCCCCTCTAGGCTGAGGGACCTACGTCCCTTTTATAGCCCCCCATTGCAGCCCATGGTATATATGCATTGTTGTGCTTTGGGGATTGCTCGGAGGGGCTGGAGGGGTTAGGCCCCTGGACCCAGCGGGGGAGGAGAGTGGGGTGGGCCTATTGGGATAGTGGGAACAAGGAGGCACCCCGGGGCAAAAAGGGTCCAGGAAAGGGGGTCTCCCTACCTGGTTCCCATACCTGAGGGCTCCATGGGTGATGGGCAAGTAGCCCGCTCTTCCATGGCCTGTCATCCAACCTGGGAGGTGTTATGCAATGCCAGGTCAATAAAGAACAAGACAGCAATTATTGCTGATGTTGTTGAGACACCTGACCTGGTTTGCATCACTGAGACCTGGCTGGATGAAAATGCTGGTCTAGCATTGGAGTCAGCAGTTCCAGCCAGGTACTCGGTGATACACCGCACAAGACTGAATCGTAGGAGCGGGGGTGTAGCCATCTATTTTAAGATGGAACTGAGCCTTGTAAAGGTTCCAGTGGGGCCCACTAGATCCTTTGAGTGTATCATGGGAACAGGTGTGGGTAGTAGGATTCTTCTCATCTACCGTCCACCAGGAGAAGAGAAAATTTTCTTGCAGGAAGTTACAGACTTCATGCTCGACCTGGTGTTGGAATCCTCCAGGTGGTTGGTCCGGGGGGATTTCATTGCCTGGGTCAGTGATGAACTCTCGCATTTTGTTCTGAACTTCCTCCAACTGATGATCTTGTTGGGCTTCACACAGGTAGATACCGCTGCAACCCATATACAGGGTCACTCCCTGGACCTGGTGTTCCTCCTGGGGATGGAGGCTGCTGACTTGGTGGTGAAACTAGTTGGTTGGTCAGACCATCACTCTATAAGGTTCAGTTTTGTGGCTCCCCCTGTGAGACCCACCCCTTTGGAGATGGTCCAGTACCACCCTTTGAGGGGTGTTACCCCGGAGGATCTGATGGCAGTGCTGGACCTATCGAGTAGGCCATTGGAATGCTCGGATCTGGGAGACCTAGTAGTGCACTATAATAGTATGGTGCTGAGGGCCCTGGATTCCATAGCTCCTGTCCGAGTTCGCCCTCTCCTTCTCTGCCCTTGGTCCCTTTAGTTTGATGGGACTTTGAGGGAGTTGAGGAGAGTGGGGCAAAGGTTGGAACGTTATTGGCGGAAATCTGGCCTGGAGGAGGACAGACTTAGGTTGATCACCCATTATTCAGGCTATCAATCAGAAATCTTCTGTAAGAAGGCAGAGTTCCTGTCCAGGGACTGACATGGCACTAAATCAATTCCCACCACCAGTATCTCAACAGTCGCATGCTCCTCTATGGCCAGACCCATTTATGTGGACGATACCATAATAACCCCAACTGATGCCACCCCCCCCTTCCAAGAGACATAATGCCACCAATGGTATATTTACCATGGTCACTTTACTATTCCCCCACACATGTGCCCACCGTACATAGGGTATTGCATCCAATACTCTGTGTGTTGTATCAACAATGTGGTTGCATTCACATGGCAGCCTGTTGTGCCCCTGTCTAGAGGTCGATCACTCCATCCCTGTGTCTGGCATTTCTTCGGGATCTTACCTTCTCACCATCCTGGGCCACAGGACATGGCTTGCCTGGTCACCGGTGTGGAGTCTGCAGGGGTGGGGGTCAATCGTTATCTCGCCACCATCAGTGTTTTTCCACTATTTTTGCCCTTGACTCTGCCCATTGCTGGGACACGACACATCAGCACGCATGCGTGGAGGTGTACACATGCTGTGGGGTCCCTCAGCACCCACCATTCATTGGTGTTCCCATCCCATTCTACCCTCAGGCCTCTACCTTGGGGCAGTCATTCAGCGGGACTGCCAAGCTACCCTCCTTGGGAGAGGAGAGGAGAGCTGTCCTTCAGACGCTCGATCCTCTCCCACACAGGCTGACCCCCAGTGACCCGTTCACACCACGAACATGGGTCACCAGTGTGGCAGAAGGTGAGGCACAGATGCCTCAGCCCTCCATGCCACTGGGCCAGCTTACTGAACCTGTTATCCACCTAGCTCAGTCAAACCCTCACCTGAGGTCAGGGGTCTTGCACAACTGCACCAAGTAATCCCAAAAGCGTTGATGGGTCTTGTCTCCCTGTTCCATACCTGTGTAGTTCCCACCCCATTGCTACGGACCCACAATATGTGATGAGAATGCATCACCCACAGCCTCAGGGGTAGCACTGCCACACAGGCATTGGTCACCCTCCATGTCACCATACTGTCAATACTCTCTTCAGCAGCAATGCTGCAAACCACCATCCCAGGCTCCTCAGTCACTATTCAACTACACCTCCGATCCACTCCCTACAGAGGGCTCTCCCCCACAACCCCTCCCTTTATACCCCTCAACACCCTTCTGATGGTTACACACATCCACCTCTGTATGTCATGCAGATACATCCACTATACATGCCTCCCACCTCCCATCCCACTCTCAGCCAGCCACTCATTGCACACCATTACCCCACCTATCTACAAACCTGCCCCCATTGAAATGTCCATTGCCAGTCCCTGGCCACTAACAGTGGACACCTCCATCAGCAATTGTTACCGTGTCAGTACTGTCATTCCCAGCTGTACGTGCTCCCTCCCATTTGCCTCCAGTACACAATACCCACCACACCTGTTTACCTCATCAACACCCACACAGTACACCCAACACAACAGTCCCCACCTTCCACCCCACATCACTAGCCAGATAAGTTCTGATCCCTCTCTCCTAAGTGATTCCCCTTTACAACTCATGCTGACCCTTCTAAACACAGTCCTCCATGCAGGGTACATGTTATTGGTATACACGCCCCCATCTTCCCACTCCCGAGGTGCTGCCCTATGTGATGCCTATATTGGTCATAGTACCTACAGTACCTGTTCTGCTTGGTCCTAGTTGATCCTCAGCCTCACTGCTCTGGTTCACCTCCACAGCAGCTTGTGGTTGCACTGTGCCACTGGATGCTTGTGTCTCTGAGAGGCATAATGGGAGAAGACAGGTCAGAACCACTGCATTACACACACACTGTACATTCCTGCTATGTCTATGTTGTATGATTGTTGCATCACATACCTGTATGCTGTTGACAGCCGCCATGCATTCTCACATCTTCTGCTGTTGCTATCTCCCTGAGATGTGCCAGTAATTCCAACTCCCACCAGGCTATGTCATTCCATCTGTGTTTGAGCAGGTGTAGTAGTAGGAGTAGTAGTAAAATGTTTATTTATACAGGAAAGAGGACCAACTTCAAGCACCTTTAGGGCCACACAAGCCCTCTTTACAAGGTGTACCTGTTTAGATGTCATTATTTAAAACAATAGTTACCATAATCAATATACAGTAAAAAACACATCATCACAAAATTCACAAACAAAGATACATAAATAATACTATCTAGTAAACAACTTTATGAATATGGGTAGTTCATCTAGGTGTATCTTTCTCTTGATACCTGGATGGGAGTGCATTTTTGCAGCAGTAATTCTCCACACTCTGTCTTTCTCCCTTTGTTTTTTTTTTGTGCTTCCTGGTGGCAGCAATGTCCATGCTCATTGCTCGCCAAGACTCAACAACATTGTCATCTCCTCATCTGTGAAGTTAGGAGCTCTTGTCCACTCTGACCTTCTTGACAAGTCTACTAGATGTAGTAGCTGTTCATCGTATTCCAACACTTGCTGCACATTTTTCCTGGTGCTGCAGAATGTATATTTGATGCAGTAATGCACTGGGTGTCAAAAGTGGCCAGCAACGTAACGTAAGTAGGCCACCAGGCTGATTTTCTGCACACCTTGTGTTGACGGTTTTCACTGTTGTGCATGATTTCTAATGTAATGTTCATGTATATAGTGTCTAACTAAATTTCTCAGTCGCATTATTACACACAATACTGTGTTAATGTTACTGCTGTGAATGACAACATGTGATGAATGATTTAAATGCACATTACAATGCCCCTTACTAGGAACAGCTGCATTTTCACTGTTACTTGGCTCTGTATTATGGGACATACGCTACTGTGTGTCTGGGGTATTTGTCCCCCCCACCCTTCATTCACCAAATGGGGCGTAGCACATATCCCAGGTGTTATTCAGTGCCTCCCATCACTCCATGTGTCACAGGAAAACCCACAGGTGGATACTCTTCCCCCACCCACACCTTATCACCTGCCCCACCTGGACACCTTGCCCATCCCATGTCAACATATGGGCACTGTACTGTATGTCTGGATGCAGTACACTGGTGATATTCCTCCCTCCATTCCCCACTCCCCAGTGAGAGACTGCATAGGTCACCATAACAGGGTAGTGTAGTGACCCCCCTCCGCACACTCCTACACTTAGTGCGACAGTGGGCCACAAACATAGCTGACAAAGCAGCATGTTTACAGTTGTCCACACCTTCAGTGTCAGCTTGGTTGTTGGTCCATGGCTGTGAGTGAAGAGTGGTGCCAGTTGCCTACTGTACCTCAGGAAGGGTTGGCATTCCAGGGTCATGTGATATCATATGCTGTTGGTAGGGGGCCTCAGTGACACACCTGAGAATGGCGACCTACACAGCCTCCCGGTAGGTCTCAGGAAGGGGGGAATACCAGCAGGGTACTGAATCCACACAACCATTACCATATCCATGTGGGGTATAGGGATGGTGGAGGTGGTTCTCAGTGGACACCTGGTCATGCTGGGGGGCAGTATCCTATAGTATACTGCCTCATGACACATGGGATGTGGGGTGGAAGCATGTACTTAGGTCCATAGCACGCACTCCCTCTGGTGGAGATCAACCTCATGTAACAGTAATAAATTTTATTCATAAAAAAACATATATGAAAGAGGATAGATGTTACAACTCCATTGAGCAAAGCTCATTTCCAAGGAGGTCCTTACAACTTAGTCACACTTGCATGAGTATCAAGGATTACATACATAATCATAATTACACACAGCTGTTCAATACATTGACCAGAACATTGGCATACAGTGACACTCTGTACATCATGTTTCCCGTCATATGCATGCCTCTGCCATCTGCTGCTGCACACAGCTGCCAGGCACCTTCCACATTATGGTGCTTCCATTGCCTCTGTGAGGTCCCAGGCAGCAACACTTCTGCATAGCCACAGCCAGGGCTGAGTCCATATCATGTGTTAGTATGAATGACATATCCCATGATGTTCTGTACACTGCGTTGGAGTTGGCTGCAGTGTCCACAGCCTCGCATGTGCACCTGGTGCACAGCACTGCTTAGGTACTGTTGCCATTTACCTACCACCATGATTGCTGTGGTGATGTAAGGGTAGATGTGGTCCGCTTGCTGCCCCCCAACCAATGTTTTGCTATTACAGTGCCTTTTTTGTGCCACTTGCAGGGGGTGTTCTACACGCTGTTGCTGATGTGGATTATGTGAAGTGGCTCACAATGAGGTTGGCATGTAGGATTGACGTGCCACTGTGGTTTGTGTCTGTCTATGCAGTTACATGCCTCTTTCCTCTCACTGTTCCTACTCTCCACCATCTGGGTCCTCCACTGGCAGCAGTTCTAGGTCAGGCACATGCAGCCTGTGCATGATGACAATATTGTAGAGTATACAGCATGCAACAACAATTTTGTATGCCTACTTGGATGTGTACAGCAGGGCACCTTCAGACCTGTCTAGGCATGAGAAGTGCACCCACAACAAACCAAAAGTCCACTCAGTTATGGACCTGGTGGTGGCATGTGCCTTATTATAGCACATTTGTGCCATGTTCTTTAGGTGTGTCACAAGTGTCATAATCCATGGTAGCTGTGGATTTCCATTGTCCCTTGTGGAAGATGTACGCATCAGTTACTGGTGCCTGCACATCCTACCCATGTTTGTGTAAGTGTGCCCTGCTGGCTGCATGGCTCTGGCATTTTTCTCATGGACATGTTTTATCACCCTTGTCATCCATAGTTCATGCCGCCCACCTATGCACCTCCTGATACAGGCTTGATGGTGAACCACATGCCCAGTTCCTCAACCATGTCTCTGGATGGCACAGCACAGGACATGTCAGTGGTACACCATGTCTGTGGTGCCTGTCAGTGTCTGTAAAGTATGTTCGCTTTTGTACTGTCCACACCCCTACACACTACAGGCCACATGTGTGGACCTCCACATGGGTGTGTATTTGGCACCAGTTGTACCATCTGTGTTTGCCCATGCCATTGCAACCCATGCAGGTTCTTAGTGTCCCATCCATGTCATACACCTACCTATTAGCCTTCCATCCTGTATAGTTCTGTTTTCAAATGCCTAGTATAATTCACTGTTTCAGAGTACGTCTACATTGTGGCATGACACTGGATACTGTGCCATGACACCCAGGATACAGCACTGGCTATCACACACCACTTGGACATTCATGGAGTGGAACTCTTTCCAATTAACACAGGTGTCCTTGTCAGTTGCTGGTGCCCATATGGCAACATGGGTGCAGTCTGTTGCCCCCAGCATCCATGGAAATCAGGCGTTTCCATAGAATGCCTGTTGTGCAGCCTGCTTCTGCTGTGTGTCCATAGGAAACTGTAAGTAGATGTGTGCATGTGTACCAGAGCATCAATAAAGATCCTAAGGCACCTGGACACTGAGGCCTAGGAGATGCCCACAGTGTTTCCAGTCAAAGTCTGGAAGCCCCTACTGGCTAGGACATGGAGTGTTGCACTCACCTTAACGTCCACTGGTATTGACTGACCTCTTTGTGTCCTGGTCTACAGGTCCCTGTCGTGTTCCTCACACATTTCTGCTATGGCAGCCTTGCTCAGTCAACAACATGACAGGCATTGCTCCTCTGTGAGTTCCTGAAAGGATGTACGCCTGTGGACCACACGTTCTGCAGGCCCTCCATGTCTGGGATGTTATTGTCATGCTTGCCCTTGAGCTGTACCAGCATTGTTCCAACGTATATGTATCTGACATAGTAGCAGTACCAGCCTGATGCCCAATAGTGCTACAGCCCCTGACATTCTTCTCCCTTGCCCCTGCTACTTCTGTATTTGCAGTCTTGCTGCAGTGGTGAGACTACTCTGTCTATCTGCTGTGGGCCTTCTTTTATAGCTCTAAATGTCCTTAGATCACATGCTGATGGTCTATCAGGTGTTAGAAATTGTCTGCAGAGTGCACCATTCTTAATCAAAAATGAGGGGATGGTGCAGCATGTTTTGGTGTACGCTGCATTGTGCCAGGGTGCAGCCCCAACTTTGGTGCATGGATGATGCAAGCACTCTCTGACACAAGCTGGTTGGTTTGATGCATGCTGCCTTTGTGAACCAGTCTGTGATGCAATGTTTGGCTCAAGACACATCTTGCACCATTCTTTTTGATGCAAGGCTCTTGCACTGTTCTTAGACCTTTGTGAGTCGGGCCCAAATAATATATAGAATAATACATTGGCAGTCATGCATAACAAGGCTAAGATTCTATCTCAGGTTTAAGATAACTTTGAGAAGGTATCCAGTGATGACAGTAACCGAAAATGAGCGACTACAAAAATAGCAACTCATTTTCAGTGCTATCATTTTGGACTACCCTGCAAGGGTAACAATGCAATAGCGAGGACAGTGATAGGGAGGAGGAGGAGGGGAGGGATACTGAAGATGGTTTAGGTAGGCGGGTGTGCCTGTTGCAACTGAGTCAGCCCTGTGGTGTGGTTGTGAGGGTGGCTGGCTCTGGTGCAGTAGGCACTGGGTTCAGGATGGAGCAGGGAAAGAATTTTGCTGCTGCTTGCTGCTGCTTTTTTTTTTCTATTCCTGCACAGGAGTGTTGCCCTTTCTTCGATATCCACCTCCCTTTGAGTTGGTAATCCAAAATCGGGGGGGTGCTATGGGCAAAGCCCCCTGCGAGGTGGGTGGGGGGACAGAGCCCCCTGCAAAAGCATTAAGGTTTTTTGGAAGTGCGGTTACTGAGAAGAGCATATCACCGACTTGCTTTTTGGTGATATGCCATCACTGTTATGACATGGAACCCATTGAAAACCAAGCTTGAAAGTCCACAATTTCATCTCAGCCCTGAGATGAAATAGTCTGAGTTGTGTATCTTTGCCCATATTTTATTTTTTGTAGTATAAGATTTTGATTTTGTTTTTAAATTATGTTGTACCCCCACAAAAGGCAGTTTCCATGTTTTACATGTTTAAAAACACATAAACCACCCCATGCCCGTCTGTTAATACTGTACTAAGTGGCAGTGATAGTATTTCAGTTTAAAATCGGTTTCACTATAAGTTTATGTTAAAAATGATGAACTGAAAAAAATAAAAACTATTAGGACACTTTGCTAGAATGTGCACAACTACAGGTTTCAATGCTCACAACAACAGTTTAGAATGTGCACAATAACTTATGATGTGCACAACAAGGCTTTTGATTTGGTTGATTTGTATTTATAGGGTCATTCCTAAATATATGCAACAATATAAGCTCGTAAAGCAAAGCTGGCAAACTTCAATTCACAAATCAATTCATGAAGTTTACAAAATTTGTGAAGTTCAAAGTGGCAAGTCCACAAAGGTTTTAGAAAGCAAAGTGACACTTTCTCAAGTGAAGTCATGCAAATTCATTGTTGAAGTTGCCACTTCAATGTAACATCACATAGAGTAACTTTGTGGGAAAAAGTGCCATCTTCCCAGGTAAACTCATTGTGAAGTGACAAAGTGGACAATTCATGAAGTTATTTATGAAGGAGAATTTCACAACTTTGCTACAATATCATAACATCTGTATTCAAAGGGTGGGATAGTCAGACTGTGCCAAAAAGATGTGCAACAGTGGGAGCAGGGACAAGAGCAGTGTGCCATTGCACAACGTGCATGATATTCGAACCAAGTGCAGGCCAAGGTGCGTCAACGCAACACAGTTAAATATCGCACCATATGTGCCATGGCGCAACAAGGGATGTGCAGTGGAGCAGGGCCGATGTGCAGTAGCACATCCAGTAATGCGCAGGGACAAAGACAGGAAACAGGGGTGCACTAGCCATGGATGTGCCATAGGCGGAGGTGCATGCAGCAGGCCAGACAGACCAACCCCCCCAAGGCCCCCCATGAGCTGCACATCCAGAGGTGAGCTGAACGGACCACTAGCCCATGAACCCCAGTACCAATCCAACAGCAGTGGCAAGGTGCCCCAGCACACTCCCCCAGCAAACAGTGACCACAACACAAGGAGGGCCAGACCATCCCATGCCACAGCACCCCACCAATGCTGACCACCCCCTGTACAGCAATCCCAAAACACCTGGCCCAGAAGCATTACCAAACAGTGCATGGCACTGAAGGCATGCCACCACCACCACCATGACAATGCAACTCTGTGCCCCATGGTGCCATGCATGACAGCCCCACTGTGATCCCCCCGAAGCAGGCGACACCAGCCACTGACACCACCGCAGCATACACACTGTCCCCCCTGCATGGCCCCCACTGTGGCACAGCAAAGAGGTCGACCATGTGTCAGTACCTAAGGGACCCCGCATGTGACAAGACCCGCCCTGGATGCCACCACCAGCAGGACAGCACCCCACACACCCACCCATGCACAAACTCTGTCCCAGCACTGGCCCTACCAGACAGCACAGCTGCCCACTGTGGTGCATGGAGGCATGCACCACACAGGATGCAACACAGGGCACAAACAAATCCCCCACCCTGTCCCAAGGGTACCTCATCACAGAGCCACACAAAGCGGGGCAACAGGTGCCACTGTGATGTGTCCAATGTTGCCGTGTACCCATGGCCTGTACACCACCATGGCACTGGTGAGCTAGCCATGTGGTGCATGCACCACGAACCTGTCTGCCACCAGCATGCAGCTGGATCACATGTGACAGACAGAAGACCACAGGCACTATCACAGACACCATTGACAGCATGGAAGGGGACAACAGCACCACCCACAGTGTCACCTGAGGCAGACGTGCAATAGACCTGGAGACAGAACACCAGCTGCCATGGTGCCATGAACAGAGGGTGGCTGGCATGGACAGCCACCAATGTCATGCCAGCAGAGATGCATACGGTGGAGGCTTTGGCATGACAGTGTGTACCACGGACACACAAGGGGCTCAGTCACACGGGCCAGGCACACACTGCCAGGGGCGACTGGGACACAGACCATGCACCTGAGACCACTGTACACAGGCATTCAGTGCACAGGGCACAACACACATACCACAGACAGGGACCATGGCCTCCACCTACATCAGTGGAGGGGCCCTGGCAGACACACACACAACCAGGCCGGCACCACCCACAGACACCATGCACACCACTGCAGCAAGAGACCAGATGCCTGCTGCAAATCAGAGACCACCACATTTGTAGTATGAAACATATATATAATTCAAAAGGTAACAGAATAAACAAGAACTATTTACAGTTCTATATACAAAGTGGAGGAGGGGCTACAAGGCTACAACTCGGGGGGGACGGGCATGGGGCAAGGGGGAAGAGCAAGAAGAGGGACAAAGGGGTGTGAGGGACATTCTGGGGGGGAAGGAACAGCGTGGGTGCTGTAGGCCCTACTGACGGCCCCTCTCATCCCTACGCTCCCTGTGGTGCCTTCTGTGCCACCACTGGTCACTCTACTCCATGCCCTGCAGCAACTCCAGTGTGGCCCAGGTCACCTGCAGTATCTCCTAGATGTGATGCTCCAGGGTCATGCAGTGTTGTCCACCTAGGACAAGGGAGCAGAGTCAGTACTTGTGACTGGCCAGACCCCCACAGCCCACCCAATGTGCATGGCATACAGCTGTGGGCTTTGCCCCCGTGATGACATGCGACCACCCACAGTGGGTGCGCCCACATGACCCACCTACCCAGGAACCCACAGCCATGCAAACCTCTGCACATCCCCACTGCCTATGCACTGCACAGCACCAACATGGCCATACAGTGTCATGGCTATGCAGTGTGATGGCAGTGGCACAGCCAGGCACCCAGTGCATGCACAGCCTACCTGCAAAACCCACCCACACATGCAGTCCCACAGGACAGTGCGGAGTGCACCGTGTGGTGTGCACGGCAGTGGGGCCATGAGCAGGGGGCCATGCCCCACCACCATCCCTGCAACCCACCATGCACGGATGTAAGGGGAAACACAGCACTCACCTGCATCCTGGTCAGCAGGGTGCTGCTGACTCCTGGCACCATCACTGTGCCCTGGCTGCAAGACCACACCTCCAGTTCCAGCCTGCCATCCCTGCTCACAGGCCAACCAGGCCCTACGGCGATCCTCCAGGTCTAGAGTGCAAACATGGAGAGGGTAACATCAGTATAGGCCAGTAACATAGCCTTCCCCTCTTGCTGTGTGTGTGCCCACACAGCCCAGCCATGAAGCGGTGGCGCAGGGTGTACACAAGGCACCCCCAACAATGGCAACACAGGTAGGCCCCCATTGGCATGGCCTGACAACCACCATGATACCTGGACAGACAGATACTACCAGTGATGTGATGGAGCACCTACCTGCCCTTGGCATGGCAGCCCACCTTGCACGTTCCTTCAGTCACCCTAGGCAGTCAAGGTCCTGCCACTGGAGGTCCCCATATCAGTGGCAACACTGTTCAACCATCCTGCTGCATCTCATGGCCTCTTCAAGGCCCTCTGCCACCTCCTGCCACACTGCTATCCGTGGCCTCAGGAGGGGTACCTGACCAAAGAGAGCACCTGCATGGGGCTCTACCAACGCCACCAGGTTGGCTAGCTCAATTGCCATCCACATGGGTGCTCTGGTGCACAGCATAGTGCAGTAGCTATCGGCAACAAAATGGTGCCCTGTAGCGCACATGCCCCACGTGCAGAGGAAACATGGTAATGCACTGCCAGTTGCTATCGCGCTGGCACCGGACTGTGCAATAGGGTTGCAGCCATGCATATGCATGGTGCCTTGGGGGCAAAGGTCAGCTGCAGGGTCAAGGGTCTGTCTGCGCACGAAGCGCCACAGCGCTATTAGGAAGCCCTGCATGTAGCGCGGTAGGGTGCATGTGTGTGACACCTTGCAGTGGCCTAACACACTGTGGCGCCATGGTGCCCACGGTGCACCATGGCATGAGTGCCCCCTGAGCATACAGCGCACTTCCTCCACGGGCACAGTGGTGGCCATGCCCTGTACTGCCTCCCATGCACAGCACGTCAGCAGCACTGCTAGAGTCAGAATCAGCACAGCGGGCATGTATGGTGTGGTGCCGATTGCGCACGTCACAGTGGTGCACCATAGCCTGAGCACGCTCAACACCATTGCGCAAGGCACAACAGCATGATATTCAGCCAGGATATTAAAATTAGCTCATGAGCCATTCCACGGTGCATCCACTGCATTAGCATCCAATTACAGATGCGCCTGCTCTCATTTGCATGCATCGCGCTATAAATACACGACCTGAGGCTGCATAGACCATGGATCGGTATTGCAGTCCTTTGAGTTAGGTTGCATGCTGTAGGGATGTGGGGACAGTGGTCTGGGAGGGGTGTATGGGACTGCACAGTACAAGGTAACACCTGTCTATCCCCCAGGCATGAGCATGACCGAGCGAGATGAAGAGGAGGAGCAGGGAAGGGTACAAAGGAGGAGGCCCAACTTTACCAGGGCTGACTCTGATGCGCTGTTTGAGGCATACCTCAACAGGGAACCACTGTTTAGTGGACAGCAGGGAACACCACTGGCCTGTGCTGCGGCATGGGGTGAGGTGGCACGTGCCGTCAACCAGCAGGGCAGCCACCAGCAGTCTGTGCAGGAGTGCAAGAAGTAGGTTGGCATGGACAGGATGCAGATTAAAGATAAGGTGACTGCCATCAGGGTGGCACGTGATACCATGGGAGGAGTGGGTAGCCAGCAGCATGCAGTGTAGTGCCGTCGAGGGTGTTCCTGGTGGTGGCTTCCAGATGGGTGGCAGCCCATCACTACATGGTAGGTCCAGTGCTGGCAATGTGTGGGTGGTAGGGGGAGCAGACCCCAGTGCCAGGCAGAGCCACTAATGGTACAGTGTTCCTTTACAGCTCCTGAGCGTCTGCATGGGGCAGTGGTGGTGGGTGTGTCCACTGGCGGATGTGACCGCTGCCATTGACAGGCAGACCACTGCAATGGTGACTGTCATGGTTACACTGGCCACCCGCTTGGGTGCCCAGCTGCCGCACAGTCCGTAGAGTGCTATGTCCATCCCCGGTCCCGGCCTCATGCGACCACTGCTATGTCAACGCCGGTTCGCCAGGGCATACCAAGCCACGTCTGGAGTGGGTATGTTTGGTGGCCTGCAGACCTCTGCATGGACATGGTCGCATTCACGCAGCATCAATCCTGGGGTCCCGTTGGTGCCACCCCATGAGGCTACTGGTGAGCCAGGCATGGCTGGCAGGTCTCGGTGGGGCCACCTACGCATCCGTGGCGGCCATGGTACTGTGCTGCATGACTGACCCATCTCCCTCCATGGTCACTGTCTGCCACTGCCCTGTGTGCACTGTGGTGTTCTTTGTGCGATGCATGGGTGAGGTGCTCAGCCCTGCACACACATGGTCCCTGTGCACACCTTCCCAGCTGCTGGCCACTGTGGCATGTGCATGATGATGCCTGTGTAGCACTGTCCACCACTGTGCAATGGTGCTCAATGTCTGAGGCATGCACAGTGCCAGCCACTGGGCATGGTTGTGTGTAGTCCTGTGGGGTTGTGGGGGTGTCTGTTGGGGTGGGCATGCCTGTTGACCTGTTGGCATGTGTTGTGGTGTGTGTGCACATGATGTGTGCAGCTCTCCCCATCCCTGTCATTGTGTGCAGTCCCCTGCCCATTCCTATGCCCTTTACACCATCCACCCTTGGTGTCCACTCCTGCCTGTCTGTGGGCTGTGCCCTTGCCCTTGGTGGTTGCACATGACCCTGTTGCCTACCTGTGTTGTCCAAAGTGCTCCTCTGCAATAGTGTCCCGGTGCTGCTGTGCCATCCAGGCCAGCAGGTGGTCCCATCAACCAGGAGGTGGCTGACTTACACCAGCTGGACCGGTGTCTTCATCGTCCCCACCATTGTCCCCCTCCTTGACCTCAACTGCTATCCCACAGTCGGTGGCCATGTTGTGCAGGATACAGCAGGACAGGAATAGCCCACAGGCCTTTGAGGGGCTGTACTGTGGGGCACTGCCTGATGTGTGTGGGCAACAGAACTGTGCCTTCAGCAGCCCGAACACCCACTTGATGACATTCTGTGTTGTGGCGTGTGCCTCATTGTACTGTAGCTGTGCTGGGGTCATGGGGTGCCGGTATAGTGTGAGCAGCCAGTGCCTTGGCGGGTAACCACTGTCACCTGTGTGTAGAGGGGACTCATTAGCATGGTGGTCTGCATCACTGTGCCATGGGCCATCATGGCCATTATTCATGGCACCCCTGCCAATGCCCCCAACCCCCCCACATCGGCACCCATCATCCAGCGTGCTATGTGTACTCACCTACCAGATGGCCAGTGGGGATGTCCCCACTCTTGAACCTGTGGCACAGTGCAGACTGGTGCCAGATGAAGGTATCATGTGCTCCTTCAGGGTGCGTGGTACAGATATTGATTATGCGCCCCCTGGTATCGCACACCACCTGTCAGTTGAAACTCGGGTAGCCCTTGCAGTTGATGTACACTGCCCCCTCCAGGCCAGGTGGCATGCGGATGCCTACATGGGTGCAGTCTGTGGCCCTGAGCATGCCAGGCAACCTTGCTATCCTGTCGAACTCCTGTATGTGTGCTGTGTGCTCCGCCTGTGTGCTGGGGGAAACAGATGTACTCCACAGCATGTGGCAGCAGTGCACTGAGGAATTGTGTAAGTAGGTATGATGCAGCTGACTGGGTTATGCCTGTCATGTCCCCTGTTGGTCTCTGGAAGGTGCCTGTGGTGAGCAGGCACATGACGGTTGTGACCTTCATCTCCACAGACTGCGCATGGCTCTGTTGTGTGGGCGCCTGCATCTCGTCACTGCACAGCTCACAGAGTTACCTCAGAATCACCCGGTTCAGGCAGTACCGGCCCACAATCTCAGTGTCACTGTACTGTTCAAAGGTGGTGCGGGCTCGGTACAGCCTGTTTTGGGCGCATCACGACGGGCTCTTCCACAGCCCTCCTGCTGCCTGCCTGCCTTCTCACACCCCTCATTACTGCCTCCATTTGGAAGGTGGCACTGGCCATGTCCCTGGCTGGTGTTCCCCCCCCACCGGGCGGCTGTCTACCTGTTCCTCATGCTGTGTGTTGCTGCTGCCTCTGCATTGGGTTCACCTCCAGCTCTGGGTGCCATGCCTCTTGCCACTGCCCTCCATCCACTGTGGCACTCTCAAGCCCTCTCGCACACACAGGCACAGGCATGCACATTCCTCCTCTCACTCAGGCACACCTCTGGTGGACCCTGTCCAAATCCTGGCCACACCTGCCACACCTGCCCCCTGCTTCCTGTCTTGCCTCCCTGTCACTCTTTCTCCACACTCCCACCTATGGCTCCTCTGTGGCACATTCATCCTCCCCTCTTTTGCTCCCTTTTATTTTGGCTCATTTCCGCTGTCATGCGAATTCTACTTGCTCCGCTACTGTGCATGTCACATACTGATGAATATCGCACTGTGCACATTATTCCTGGTTCCGCCCCCTGCAGTTGTGCATGCATTCATTACTGTTGCGCTATAGCACATTGCATGTTGTGCTGCACTGCCGCTCCCGCTGAATATCGCACCATGGTGCATCTCTACTCTTGTGCTGGTGCATCCCTATTGCGCATGGCGCATCTGCTCTGAATATCCACCCACAGTGTGCACTAAACTTGTACAAAATGATGCCTACCTACCCCAATATATAGCATGCTGGCAAGATATAGTATTTAATAAATATATGATGGAAAACTAACATACACAACGGTAGCCATTATAATCTTCTGCTTTACCACAGAAACATTTACTGCATAATGTAGTGCAATACAGCATTTCACCCTTATAACAATATTATTCAAAGTACCACTAATGCTGAAGTATTACCTTATTGTACTGTCTAAGCACAGAAGGATAACTCTTCAACATAGGTGTTACCTTGAATGATGCTGCTGTAACAGTGCAATACTGTACTGCAGCACCTCTGTGCATTAAACAAGGCATTGCCATATAGCATGTCATCATTACAGCAATAGTTTTCAAAGTTCCACAGAAGCTGAAGTGTTATCTTATTGAGTCAAGCACAAAAAGGTAACTCTCCAACTTATGTCTTACCTTGAACAATATTGCTGTAAAGGTGTAATACTTTATTGCAGTATCTTTATATGATAAACTTTTCTCTGGTAAAGCAAAAGATCAGGAGGCATACCACTGAGATGGAAACACATGCCAAGTTGTGTGGTTGCCCATATTTTATTTTTTATAGTACTGTATATGGTTGTTTACATCAGAGTGACAGACCCCCACTGAAGTAAAACAAAAAATCTTGCCATTTATTTGTTCTGTTCCATGATCAAAATCAAACTTACAGACTTTTGAAAGTTAGAAGGTACAACTTTGGACACTGGTGGTTAGTAAGAAGGTAGGAGTGGAATAAATGAGAAATTTAAAATTGTATGACCTTTGAACTGTGCAGAACAGCTGTTCAGAATGTGCACAGCACTTTGGAATGCATACAACGGTTTATAATATGCATTACAAAGTTTTTGAGCGGGCTGATTTTTATACAGAACAAAGGCAAACCATATACTATAAGGAAATGAAACTAAATTATTAAGTGTAATAAGAGAAATTTTGTCAGTAGTGCATGTGTGGCTGTGGTCCTGCTGTAAAGATCCCTTTTGAGGCTACACATGGGAGCATTGTGATCAGTTCTGAGTGTTGACTTATGAAAAGGACAGTGCGAGGATTTAGAGGGTGCAGAGAGCAACAGACAAGTTAGTCAAGGGTTAGGTAGACAATAGCTATGAGTTGACAGAATGTGACCTTTTTATAGCCTGGAAAAGAGAAGGATAAGGATAAGGGGAGATTTGATCCAGCCATACAAGATTTCAGAGAACGCTACATTTATTGATAGTCTATGTTTAATGGGGAACATTCATGCACAATGACCATAATATATTGAAAGCCAATAAAATGTTAATTTAAATGAGGTATTGAGATTAAGTATAGTTTCATTTATTTAAAATTTTGAAAACCGGGAAAGGCACACTGAGCTGGGGCTCCTTTCCAGGTGCAACACAGGGACAGGGACAGGGGAAACAAATACAGACACAGGGTTACACATACAATTAAAATACAAGTACTGAGTAGCATTAAAGGCAAGGGTGGTTACAAGGCATAAAAGAAAATTGCAGTGTATTGGCATTTAAGTCTACACATCCAACAATATAGTAATATATGGTCAGTACAATGCAGACTTAAAAGTCTTATCCCTGCTTTTTATTTTGCGGAGAAGTTGGATGGGGAGGGGGACATAGTAGCAAGGGGAGAGGAAGGAGGCATAAGTGCTGTTTGAGGAAGGGGTAGGAGAGTTTTGGAACTGGGGAGGAAAATGGTTCCATAGAGATGGGAGTCTGTAGGAGTAAGTGGATTTGATGGCCAATGAGAGGGGCAGAGGGGTGAGAAGGAGTGGGTGTCCCTGGTACATAGGTCATAGGAGGAGGTGGCCACAGGGGGAAGCATGTCAGAGAAGTAGGGTGCAAGGAGACCGAACCAAAATTTGGCCACTATTGTTAGCAAATGGATAGAGTGTCTGTGGGATAGAGGCGGGTTACCGAGGGAGGATTAGAGGTTGCAGTGATGAGTTTGTGGGAGGGAGTTTGAGGTAAAGTGACAGAATGAATTCAGCAGGGTATCTAGCCTAGATAGTGAGGAGGCAGGAACTGTACTGTAAACAATATCAGCATAGTCAAAAATTGGAAGGATCATCTTTGTCACTAATTTGCATTGGATAGGGAGTGGGTGGGAGTCCTTGTTGCGGTAGAGTAAACTGAGTTTGGGCTGGAGTTTGGTGAGATGGCTTCTACGTGGGTTGAGAAATTCAGGCGGGAGTCCAGCCAAACTCTAGATATTTTTATGCAGGGACATAGTCGACTTTCAAGTGGTTTGCAAGGAACCGAGATTGTACCTTGTTTAGAACCTATTGGAGAGGGGTGTGGAAGTCTGAGAAGGTGGGCATGGATGCAAACAGGGTAGTGTCATCTACATACATGTGTGTGTGGGAGCTGGCACACATACTGTAGAAGTGAGTTCTTTAATAAACAAAGAGAAAAGAATGGCAGCTAGGATGGATCATTGCAGTACACCTGCTAGTATGGGAAAGGGGAAGGAGGAGTTTCCCACCCTCCCAGATTGCAATCTATTTATGAGGTACAGTACAACTTGAACTAGTTTACAGTGTGGGGAGCCAGGCCAGCTGCCCCAAGCTTCATGAGGAGAAAGTGGGAGACAGAGTCAAAAGCCTTGGCCAGGTCTACAAAAATAGCAGCATTAAGTGGCCCTGGTCAATTGCTGACTGTATATCGTCAGTGACTTGTAAGAGGGATGAGACTGTTGAATGATGTTTCCAGAAGCTGGACTGAATGGGGGGGGGAGGTTAGGAACTTAAACAGTCTGGAGTGAACAAGGGATTCTTGCAGTTTGGTGAGGAGAGGGAGAAGGGAGATTGATCAGTAGTTTATTGGTATGGCGGGATCTCCCCCTTTCTACAGGGAAATCACACTAGTATATTTCCAAGCCTGGGGTACAGTACTGGAGAAAAAGGAGGGGTTTAGGAGATGGGCAATTGCAGGGGCTGATAGGCAAAGGAGATTGGGGTGAATATCATCTGGCTGGATTTGTTGATATTCAGAGAATAAAGTGCCTGGAGAACTTCCTGTGGGGAAACAAATGGGAAAAGGAAAGCATCCTGTGAGGGGCTGGGGGAGGAATCCAGGGTGGGGCAAAGGAGTGACTGGGAAGGGTGCAGGTGGTAAAAATCTTATTTATAATATCAGCAACTCTGAGTGGGTCTGAGATGGTTAGGCCAGTTTGCTTTAGGACTGGTAAGGCCAGTTTTGCAGGTGGGTCAATTAGAGAGTGGACTACATTCCAGCAGGAGGTGGGATGTGTGCGGTAGATAGCTAGAAGCAGTCCTAAGATATTGGGGACTAAATCTGTTCAAGATAATTTTATGGAACATTGTGATATCATGGAGGAGCAAGCTGTGCCTAATTACATGTAGTTCAATGCAGCTTGTACCTACGTGACATCACAAGGTTGAATAAAATTGTGGCAATGTAGTATCTATATCATCCAGAGCTCAGGACTGCTTTCAGCTGTCTGTGAGACCAATGTCTCATTTCAAAGAACTATACATGAACTTTCAGCTGTGTTGGCCACTGTACATGAATGCTCCCCTTTAAAACTGAAAAAAAGCTGCATAAAGATGTGCACAAGACTCATCCAACAGGCAAAAGCTAACTATTTCAAAGCCTCCTTCCACAATATCTTAAAGTACCCTGCTAAATTTTGGAAGGTGTTGAAAACACTCTTCTCCCCTCCATCCCTGCCCCCGCCCTGTCCTAAATGCAGGTCACGGAACCCTTTGCAGTGGCCTTAGAATTCAAGTCCTTCTTCACCAACTATACTTCATCACTTTTGTCCACTATCTACCTGTCCCACAAACCCCGACTCCCACAACTTCTTCTGCTCAAGCCCCCCCCCAGCCACCTCCTTCTCATTACAGCAGGTTACCCTGTCTGAAGTACTCAACATCCTCTTTGCTCTAAATCCTACCAAGGGTAAATGCCCTTTGGGAATGGACTCCAAAATGTTCTACCTGTCAGCTCCTGCCATCACAATCCCCCTGGCCTCACTCTTCAACCTCTCTTTCTCTCTTGCTTCTATCCCATCCAAGTGGAAGCATGCCATAGTCATACCCCTTCCTAAAGGCGGCGACCACTCCTCTCCTGGCAAGTATTGCCCTATTTCCCTCCTCCCCATACTAGCAAAACTCCAGGAACACCTAGTCCTCTCTCAGCTCTTCTGCTTTCTCAAATCCTCTTCTTTCTTCTCACCTTACCAGTCTGGATTTAGGAAGTCCCACTCCACCGTCACTTCCCTCCTAAGGCTCACCAACTCCATCCTTACTGGTATGGACAAAAGCCCAATCACCTGAGCCATTTTTATTGACCTGGCAAAGATGTTCAACACTGTCTTACACTCACTCTTCCTGTCCAAGCTCTCTCTCTCTATCTCTCTCACAGGGCTCTCTAGTGAGGCCACCAGCTGGTTCCACTCCTATCTGGTAGGTAGGTCCCAATCTGTCAGAACTGGCACATCACCTCTTCCTCCCTCCCTCCCTCCCTGTTACATTACTGGTGTACCCCAAGGCTCAGTACTTGGCCCACTCCTGTTCTCCATCTTCCTTAACGATCTGTCCTCAACCTGACCACACACATCCATTCACATTTATGCGAATTGCACAGTACTGTATACACCTGGCCCTTGTTTCACTGATGTGGTGAACAGACTGCAGCAGGACATCAATGCTGTTAAGCTTTGGTTTAGCTCGAATCAGCTTTTTCACAATGCAAAGAAAACTGTCTCCATGACCTTCAGCACAAGGCAGAGACTTTCTCGGCTCCCCTCCATCCCCACCTTCCACACTCTGGATGGGACTTCCCTGAAGGCCTGCACCTCCTATAGATAATCAATCAATCAACCAATCAATCAATCAAACATTCAATCAATTTTATTAATATACTGGAAAGTATGTGAGCAAAAATGCCCATTTTCACAAATGTCCAGTGTTGGAATATAACAGATAAACAATTACAGAGAACATTAGAATATAACAGATAAACAGTTGCAGAGGCCATTTGAAAGCATAGAGCATAAAAACATTGAAAATAAATAATTGTTAAAGTGGTAGAAACACAATGAGCTTACAAGTACAAACTAAAAATATTATATTTCCAGGCGTGGAAATGAACAAGAGTAAACTGATGCCAGACAGAGTAAAAACATGTACACACACCCTGGTAGCTGAGGGGAGCAGCCAGGAATAGAGCAGAGACAGGAGCGGCAAAGGAGGGCAAGCAATGCATACCCTGAGTGAAAAAAGGTTCAAAATCTGGGACGGTAGGGTGGGAAGTTGCTGCACCAGGTCAAGAGAAGATTGTAGTGTGCTAGGTAGGTGGAGAGGTGCAGGTCATGTTGGGGAAAGAGTGCCACTGGGGGTTAGTGAGTTGTCCATGGAGGAGGCCTATCAGGTCAGCAGCAGTTTGATGATAAGAGGAGGTGGTCCTTGAAGGAGGAATTGAAAGAGTACATGGACTTAGAGGCCTGAATTTCAGGGGGTAGTTTGTAGTAGCGTTTAGTTCCCTTGAAGGTGACAGAGTTCTTGGCCTGCTTGGTCCTGCAGAAAGGAGTGTCAAAAATTAGACGGGAGGTACCTCTGGTCAGGTGCCCAGTGGCTGAAGAGGGAATAAGGAGTTGACTCTAGGGGGAAGAATATTGAGGTGTACCTTGTGGAGGAAGGATAGCATCTTTATCTGGAACCTCTCTTCAAGAGTGGGACAGCCAAGGGAGGAATACAGTATAGTGAGCAGTGGTGTGTTTTCCAGGGGAGACCAGTGACAAAATGAGCTATGCTGTTGTATGTGGTTTTGAGTTTGGAGAAGAGAAGGGAGGAGGAGGAGGGAGGGCAGGAGTTAAAGGATCCATAGTCAATAAGGGGCAGGAGTAGAGAGCTCACAAGGTGAAATCTGGATGCTGGGATGAGGAACTTCCTAATCCTGTAGAGAAGACCAAGCCTGACATGAACATTCTTTATAAGGTTACTAATGTGGAGATTGAAGGAGATATGGGGGTTGAGGTGGAGCCCCAGGTACTTGAATTCCGACACTTGATCTATGAGGTTGCCAGAATTTTTGAATAGTTTAAAACCCTGGGGCTAGGATTTTCCTGGGCCCTGAGAAGGTCATGAGCTTGGTCTTGAGGATGAGGCCATTAATGGAAAACCAGGAGTGCAGCTTCAAAAAATTGGACTGCAGATTCTGGAACATCGTGGAGGGGTTATTGTAGCTGCAGAAAAGAACTGAGTCATCAGCATAGAGGACAAGTTGGGTGGAGTGGCATATGGAAGGGAGGTTATTTATGAAGACTGAGAAAAGAAGAGGGCCAAGGATCGAGCCTTGGGGGACCCCATATTCATTTGGACTTTTTGAGGAGAAGTGACCTTCAATTACAATTTTGTGGGGGGCATTTTCTGAAAGATGTTGCCCTTTTAGTGTATTTAGGAGGAGGGCATGCTCCACAAGGTTGAAAGCCTTGGTCAAGTTGACAAATACAGAACCAGTGTACTGACCTTTGTCATTGGCTTTCATGATGCTGCTGGTGAACCTGACCAGGACTGTTTCTGTGCTGTGCCCAGTTCTGAACCCATGTCGAGCATTAGAGAGCAGGCTGTTGGATTTGAGACAGGCAGAGAGTTGAGTGTGTACAATCTTCTCAATGATTTTTGAGAGGGGAAGCGAGGAGGAAATCAGACGGTAGTTAACAACTTCATTTTTGGAGCCAGACTTGTATAGGGGTCTGATGGTGGTGGTACAGGGTCATAATGTCGCACAACATTATGCCACACTGCAAAATCGCACTGCCAATACAGTGCGATATTGCCATGTGGCATAACACATTTTTCTGTGGGGGGCTCTGCCCCCCCACACACCCCCGCTGTGGGGAGCTGTGACCCCTGGCCCCCCCCCACTAAAGATTCTCAACTCTGGGGAGGGTCCAACTGAGGGAGTGCACAATCTGTTAAAAAAAATAAAATGTCTAAGACCGGGAATCAAACCCGGTCCCAGACACAGCGCCTGGGTTCCTGCTGCTGCTCAGCAGAACCCACTCCCAGCAGAGGTCTTATCCTCTGCTTGGGAGTATGTGAATGGTGCAATACCACGTACAGGAGTATATGTGATATTGAACCATTCGCTGTCATGGACAGCACTGTTGCCGGTCAGCTATAATGTTGTACTCTATTAAGAGTATGACATTATGACCCGGTAGGGATGGGGCAGTTTTCCAGGTGGTAGGGAAATGGCTATTGCAGAGAGAGATCGATTTAGAAGGCTGGTATTGGAGTTCGTCAGGACATTGATGGAGAGTTTCAGGATTTTGTAGTCTATGCCATCATCACCTTTACTGGGTTTGTTTTTTTTCCTTAGGATAAGCTTTATGGTGTTGGCAGGTTTTAGGGCCTTGAAATAGAATTTGGGGAGAAGCCTGCCTTTGAGGTCTGGGACAGGGGTTATAGGGGGAAGAGGAGGGTGTAGGGGAAGAGGGGGGAGGTATGTATTCATCAAGGTCGCCAAAAAAGGTGTTGAAAATGTTCGCTACTTTGGAAGGGTCATTAGTCTGGATGTCACCATGGTGCAAGGCAATAGGATTAGACTTAATGGACTTGCCCAGTAGTTAGTTGAGGGATCCCCAGAGCTGACGGAGGATAGCGGATCCATTAAATTGTACGTTGTGCAGGAAATTGACTTTGGCTTTTCTTACAGCTGATTTGCACTTGTTTCACAATAATCTGTAAAGGGAAAGTTGGGTAGGGTCACTGTGTCTTTGGTAATGGACCCATGCTTTGTCCCTGGTTCTCATGAATTTGATGATATCGGGGGAAGATCCATTCATTTATATGATCCCTGTCCCTGATTCTTTTTAGGGGAGTGTGCCTGTCACAGACGCTGACAAAGATCCTGGAGAATTTTTCTAGTATGATGTCACAGTCTCCAGGCCCCTCAGTGAAAGACCCGTCAACTAGGCTGAGGTCATGGGTTTTCCGCTCAATTTTCTGGCCTTTAGTCTTCTAGTGAAGATGAATTTGGGGGGGGGGGTTTAGTAGAAGAGACGGCCTCTGGCATAAAAGGGCACAGTGATCGCTGATACAGTCCGGCAAGACACCTAAGTTGGTGATACGGGAGGGGTGAGAGGCAACGAGTCAGTCAATTAATATATGGGTGCCAGTTTTTGTAGTTAGATCTAGTGGGTAAGGAGATGAGCTGGTGGAGACCTAGATTAGCTTTACAGGATTTTGCATTCTCGGCAAGGCTGGAGTCTCAGTTAATGTTAAAGTCCTCTAAGAAGATCCATTCTCTGTTCATTGGGAAGGAGTTTCTGAGGGCCTTCAGAGACTCAAGGTCAGAGTGTGGGGTTCCTGGGGGAGATAGCGGGTGGTGAGGGTGATGGTTTTGCTGGGGCTAAGAAGAAGGTGGATTAATAGGGTTTCCAGTAAAGCAAAATCAGAGCTGGGGTTGGGCTCCATAAAGGAGAATTTGTTGGAGACAAAGAACAAGTAACCACCCCCTTTTTTAGTCCATCTGTCCTTTCTGGCTGAGGTGTAGTCACTGAACTCAATCTCCCCATCAGGGATTTTGTGGGAAAGCCAGGTTTCGGAAAGGGCGATGACATTCACTAATAATACCACCAACAGCTTAATATGGTTCAGTTTAAGTTGCTTACCATCTGTATCCCCCTTCCCCCCAATGGTTGCCCCTAAAAAAGGAACTTCTAGGCCCAGTGGGCTTTTTCTGGGTCAACAAACAAAATAAACAAACAAACAAACATCAAAGTCATGCAAGGTGACCCAGGCTTGGAGACTGTCAAATTTGGCCAGTAGACTCTGAATGTTCAGGTGGACTATGCTTAGGTTTCTTTCCATATTGGGGAGGGGCAGTGGGGTCAAGGTTCTGGTGTTTCCTGGGCCAGGGTTGGAATGGATGGTGCCAGAGAGGAGTAGGAGAAGGATGAGGGCCCTGGAGAAAATTGAGATGAGGGTTAGTGACTTTAGTTTCTTAGATGTGCAGTGTTTAACTGAAGTAGTAGGTGCCCAGATGGTGTGAAACCAGGGGCAGTGGAGGGTCAAGGTAAATGTGTGATGGAAGAAAGGGTCATAGGGCTGTGGAGGGTTTAGAGATTTGGTGTATGGCATGTGTGTATAGGGGCCAGGAGGGGGGTTGAGGGAGGGATGTGGCTGGGAAATACATGTGAGGGGCCTAGATGTACTAGAAGAAAGAGAAAGATTAACTTAGTGAGTGCAGCGTGAAGTGGGAGAGAGGATAGAGTAAGTTCATAACTGGAGGCAGAGAGAGGATGGGGAAAAGATACATTGAGTTGTAGGGATACAGTTTTACTGGAGGTACTATGTGCTAGTGGCTGCCAGTTAGAGTAGAGGTTAGTGTTGCAGTCTCTGGTACAGAAGGTGCAGGGTTTGAATCATCATTTGTCCAAAGAGAAAGACACCCGAGGACGTGAAAGTCCTGG
This sequence comes from Neoceratodus forsteri, assembly GCA_016271365.2. Lineage (NCBI taxonomy): Eukaryota > Metazoa > Chordata > Ceratodontiformes > Ceratodontidae > Neoceratodus > Neoceratodus forsteri. The sequence continues at coordinate 1,174,385,116 of CM057449.1, read as the reverse complement.
AGGTAAACAGGTGAGGGCAGAGGTGAGTTTTAGGTCTGGTGAATCAATGTGTTGGGGAAAGGAAGGCTGATTGGGAGCAGGAAATGATGGTGTATACAGTGACTCCTAAGTGACTCCTAGTGGTAGGATAGTATAAGGAGCAAATGGGAAAATGGGCTGTTAGCCCAGCATAATGTGACCAGTCACGTGACAGGAAGAGCACATAATGGAAATGACGATGGAGGGTGGGGCAGCTGGTGTGCAGTGCCGATGGGCAAAAATAGTTTATATCTGAACTGGTTGCAGGCTGCTCCATCTGGGGCAGGAGGGCTCCAGTGCTCCTTGGGGGAAGTATGCTGTTCTGAGGGCTTGCTAGATTAAAGAGACTGGCGTTCAGTTATGGGCAAACAACAGAGACACAGTTGGAGATGGGGTGCTTCAGACTGCGCATGCGCAGCTGAAGACTGACAGACAGAATGGCGACAGGCAAGGGGGCACTCGGAGAGAGAGAGAAAGACCAAAGGGGAAGAACAGAGGCAGGTAATCAACCATTTGTAACACTGCACAAATACATTCCTGTCCTAGAAACGCCCTGCTGTTTCCCTAACTGAAAGGTTCTCGAGGTGTCTGCCCAAAAATGCTAGCCAATAACTAAAAAACAGCACTATAATTGCTTGCTAGCATAACCTAAGCAACAACCACCAGTGTGCATGGATGGCTGATCCTGATTTAAGTTCCCCTGCAAAACAGTGTCCACAGCTGGTCTGAATAGACTGTAGCCCAGTCCCCAAATCAATCAGTAAGCCTTTGCCAACGGAAATCACAGTGAGTGCCAAATCACTGGAGTTAGCAATCCGCTTGGTGGAAACAGTAAATTCCCCTTTTGTACACAGTCTGTACCTGAACTGATTGCAGGCTGCTCCATCTGGGGCAGGAGTGCTCTAGTGCTCCTTGGGGGTAAAAGTACCATTCTAGGAGCCTGTTGAACTCAATGCAGGCTGCACCGTCTGGGACAAGAGGGCTCTGGTGCTCCTCGGGGGAAAGTATGCCATTCTGGGAGCCTGCTGAACTGATTGCAGGATGCTCCGTCAGGGTTAAAAGGGCTCCAGTGTTCCTCAGGGGGAAAAGTGTGCCATTCAGGGAGCCTTAACTGATTGCAGGCTGCTCCTTCTGGGGTGGGAGGACTCCAGTGCTCCTCGGGGGAAAGTGTGCCATTCTGGGAGCCTGCTGAACTAATTACAGGTTGCTCTGTCTGGGGCGGGAAAGCTCCGGTGCTCCTTGGGGGAAAGTGTGCCATTCTGGGAGCCTGCTGGATTAAAGATATCTTGGGGTCTGGCTTGACTAGCACCTCATCATTTCTATTCATATTGATTCCATCCACAAAAAGCTGCACCCCATGCTGGATGCCTTATACCACAACCATGATTGCATCACACTGTAGGCCTGCTGTGCAATTGTGCTAAAAATGATTCTCCCTATTTTTGACTAAGGTAACATAGTCTACAGTGCTGCTCCCAAGTCCACCCTAGCCAGACTGGATCCCCTCTTCCATTCCTTCTGTTATTGTTCCCTCGACTGTCCTCCCACCACCCATCATTGCATCCTCTACCAGACCCTAGACCTCCCCCTTGCTTCAGAATCAGAGATAATCCCACCGTGCTAAGATCACAGCTGAGTTCTGGGCTAAATCCCTGCCCCCCTACCTCACCTCAGTCCTAATAATCCCAACCCTCCCCGTGTACTCACTCAGGAACTATGACTCCTGTTCCTTGGCTGTTCCACAAATGTCCACCACCGAGGGCCAGTAGCCTTTAAATATTGCACGCCTAAACTGTGGAACTCCCTTCCCGAGGACATTTGGCATGCCCCTCCCATTGAGCACCTCAACACCCTCCTCAAAGCACACTTCTCCACCACCTGCTCACGCAACTAAGTTATGTCTTGACACTAGGGCCTTGCTGCTCCTTTATGTGACTGGAATTATGTGATGAATTTTGAACTTATATTGTTTGTGCCTCGCACAACTACCTACTGTACTGCACCTCTCTTGTATGTTTGCCTGCTTGTTCATTGTATACTGTAATCTATATGTAGTCTCCCAACCCCCACCCCCAGGACATATTTGGAATCAAGCAGTAGTCTGCTCAGCATGCCTTCCTGGTAAAACTTTTAAATAAAGGCCGGCCTGCCAGTGTGGCAGTTGGATTTCCACTTGTGACGCCAGAGACCTGGGTTCGGGAATGGACTCGGGTTGTCAAAAGGGCTCCCGGGGGGAGAAGGATCAAGTGTCCTTAGACTGCTCTCCTTCTCTAGGGGAAGGGTGGGTGTGCATGTTCAGTAACTAGCAGCACCCAGTAGAGGCTGGGTTGCCACAAGCACACTGACGCCTGGCTGTCTCAAGGGTGGGTTGGATGCTGGCCGTCATTGCATATCCCTGCCCCTGCTTACAGGGGGAAAAAAATCTGGGCCTGGCTCGTCTTCATGACGCCCTGCCCCCTGGCCTCCCATCACCTCCGATGCTGGCTCCCCCCGACCAGATACCAGATTTTCAGTTTTAAGGGCCAGCACTGCAACACCACCTTCTGGAGGGCAAGCCAGGGGTGACTTGGGGAAGAGCGCAGGCTGTGATCGGAGGTGGAGGTCCTGGGGGTCCGTGACCAGGGCAGACACTTCCAACTGCCAAGGTACCACCAAAAAATGCAGTAAATTAAAAAAACAAAAGTTTAAATAAATCAATAAATAAATAATGTGGATATCCAAAACAATTAATGAGAACAATTCAGAGGCAGACAGAAGAAGCTTTTTTATGATTACTTCATTTAAGGTAAACCTGCACAGATAAATGATGGCGGTCGACCTATAGTTCATTCATAAGGCATTCAGTGCATTTGATAGCATTCCAGAGGATTACACTGTCAATCAGTACTTCATTTGGATTGGATTGCTCTGATTTAAGTAGGTTATAGGTGCAGTCCTTGCTCTATAATAAAACCAACATGCTTATTCCCATTTTGAATATTACAAAAATAATGATAAAGACAGGACTGGCCACTTAACATTTTCCTAGTTTGTAAATTAAATATGCAGTATTAGCAGATAGATTATAAGGCAGTTTGCAACAAATGCTGAAAATAAAAGTATTAAACTAACCTTCCAAGGAGGGAAGTTGAAGTCTTGAATACAAGGTTGATCACTGCAGTTTAGAAGGTTATGTATGGCATGGGCAACAGCATTAACTGCTAGGTAAATAGAATAAGCATAGTTCACGTTATTCTCCAGATCTTTTCTCTCAATGCATTGATCAGATTCATCATCAAAATATGTATTATTTAAGAACCAACTGTCAGAATAGTTGATGCTCTTTTTAGTGAACTCTGAACAGTTTGAAGTAATATATTTAAAGAGAGAGTTAACAGAGGCTGAATTAGCTGTTAGTCCCCTTAGATACTGTATAAATCCAGGAATTGGTCTGTTCATGACAGCAAAACCAATGATTGTACCAACTTTCTCAATACCAGGCATCTGAGCAATAGGACGATAATCAGACCAGGCATCACTGGCAATCCATGTTCTATTTAAATTGTGCAGTATCATATTTCTCAATATTTCTTGTGCAGTAACTTCCCATGTATAAAGAATAATTGCTTCGGCAGATGAAACATTTACAGTTTGTACAATTTCACTGATGGTACTGCTGGTTTCTTCATCAGACAGATATGGTGAAATTAATATCTGAAAAGCAACACATAACTTCATTTCTTGTGCAAAGTCAACAAATCGTTGTGCTCCAGATTTGCCATACTCATCATCAGATGCAACTACTCCAACACTGATCCAATTGAAGTATTTTACAAGTTTTGCCATGCCTCTGGACTGATAGTAATCATGTGTGACTGTGCGGAGAAATGAAGGAAATCGTAACTTGTCACTGAGGATTTCACTAGTAGAGCCATAGCTGACCTGTAAATTGTTGATATAAAGAGTTATGTTAAAATTTATGTTTGCAGTTATCTCTAAACACATTATTTAACCAAGTGAGTATCAGTGGACCGTGCCAAGTGGGATGGCATTTTATTATGTCTAAACATACAAGGATATTGGATGAAGTAGTTTGACATTCAATTTTAAAGTTATACAACTGCAATGTGTATATTTTATGATTCCTAATGCATCCAATTTTAGCATGCAAATCAGTAGCCATCTTACCCTCACAAAAGTCATATGATTAGTTCTAAAGTGATCAAGCTAAAAGGATTTTTTCAGTTTTTTTCAAAACAGGTTATCCTTTGCACCTGCGGAACATCCCTCAAGATTACAATTTCTGGACATTACATTCTTTATTACTAAAGTCATTTACATGAAAAATGACTTTTTGCCCTGTAGACTTCATTATTCTGTCTGCTTTTCCTTACTTTGTTATACCACCTGCATGTTAGAATATAGAATAATCTCTGTATTAAAAGATTGTGATGCAATAATCAGAGGATTATAAATGCATGACAGGAATAAGAAATATAAACAAAGTCTGAGAAAAATTATATAATTTAAAAGTAAATATCATTAATAATAAAAATGAAGATCCTGAAATTTAAAGATAGATAGATAGATAGATAGATAGATAGATAGATAGATAGATAGATAGATAGAGAGCCTGGATATTCAAAGGGTTGCACATGGTGCAACAGAGTTGCGCTGGTGAAACCCAGCATTGCACCCTGGTGGGATATTGAAAGGGCTGCCGGGTGCAGTTCAAATCTCAATGCTCCGGGGCACAATGTAATGTATGCGGTGCAGATGCAGGGGGTGTGCCCATGCATATATGGCACATCCTGATATTCAGCTCAGGATGTGCGGTGCATATGTTGGTGCAACCCTGCATTGCGCCACAGAGGGGGGTTCAAGGCTGAGCCGCTGAAGAGTGGGAACAAGTTCCGGCCACCCACAGGTGGGGTGCTGTATTGCAGGGCGCAACACAGCAACCACCAGCTGTGAGTGGCCACTTGCCTACCCAGAACACTGTCTACAAGCACACATACCCCCTGATAGTTTAGTGGCACCCCTCCTCCATGCCCTGGCACCCCCTCCCTCCCATTGCTATGATCACTGGTTAATACAATACAAAATCCCTGGTAGTCCAGTGGTACCCCCCCTTGCCCCTAGCCCCGATCACGGTGCAGTGCCAGTATGTATATTCCCTGGTAGTCTAGTAGTTCCCCCATCCCCCGCTTGTTGCCACAATCACGGTAAATCCCTGCAGTGTAATTCCCTGTACCCAGTACCTAAAGGTTCTTTGACCCATGGAGGTTTTACAAAGAGGGACCTGATAAGGAGTTTTCTCTGACTGACGGGTGTGTTTGGTGTTAGGAGGTGGTAGAAGCAGTGTAGCAAGGGCAGCGGGCATGAGACCAGCTGTGATTTTCTTGGCAGAAAGACTGGTGTGGTACTTTAGGTGATCATCAAAGTTTTGCCACTTGGTACTGGCATAGCGCATGCAGGTGTGCATGAGCCGGTCACAGCCAGTGGCCAGCCTGCAGGCCTTATTCAGACCACCCTGATTTTGTTAAGGGATGTGCTATCGGCAGTACCATAGATAATGATACCGTAATCTATGAGTGACAGGACAGAGGAGGAAATGGCTAGTTGCAGTAGTTCAGGGGGGAGACAGTGCTTGTACTAGTTGAGAAGACTGATATGCAGATTGACAGCCTTGCTAAGTTGGTGGATATGCTCATGATAGGTGAATCTGGAGTCCAGGGTAACACCTAAGTATTTAAATGCAGCAACTTGTTCCACAGTTTCCTTGCGAGAGTTATGAATCAGCAGGGGTTGGCCACTGAACTTGTTTTGGGTATGTGCAAACAGCATGGACTTTGCTTTTTTATAGTTTAGGACACACTTATGGTCAGCAAACCAGGACTCAGCCTCACTAAATGACCTTTGAAGGGTTAATGGAAGGGTACCAGGGCTGGTGTGAGTGCTGAATAACACTGCATCGGCTGCATTCAAGAGAAGATTCCCAGGACAGGCCATGTGCAAGGAGTTAAGAAATAGGGTAAATAACAGGGGAGGAAGGATTGACTCCAAGAGACCCCAGATGTATCTTGGAGGGGGGATGACTGTGCATGTGCTAGTCTGACTTTTTGGGTTCTGCCAGGTAGATAATAAGAGAACCAGGCAATGGCATCCTGTGAGAAACCTATTTGGGTAAGTGAGGCTAGAAGGAGCGAGTGATGCACGGTGTCGAATACTTTAGAGAGATCTATATAAACAGTACCAGTGATCTGGCCTGCGTCAAGGGTCTCAGGTATGGTATTGGTGAGTTCCAAAAGAGCAGTGGTGGTACTGTGGCTTTTCCAGAAGCCATGCTGCTCGGGGCAAAGGAGGTTGTGTTTGGCAAGGTAGTCAGTGATCTAGGAGACGACTATTTTTTCGAGTACTTTGGAGAGTGGAGGTAGAATTGAAATGGGACGATAGTTTCCAGGCATGGTACTGTCACCACTCTTAACTTCTTAAGGATAGGAGTGATGAGGCAGTTTTCCATTTAGTTGGGGATTGCCCTAGGGCAAGGGAGTGATTTTCAATAGGGCAGTGAGGGGATGGAGTACTTAGGTGAGGCTTGGTAATTTAAGATCGAGAGAATCATTGCTGAACCTAGATTTGCTGAGTGCCCTTAGCAGGAGAGGGGCAGCCTCACTCTTGGAAATAGCTTTGAAATGAAAGGACGGCACTGGGGCAGGTACAAGGAGGGTGGTGGTAGTAGGTGCAAAGAAGTTGGCAGGGAGCACACTACTGAGGTCTGAGAATGAGGAGTTCAGCGTGCTTGCTATTATCTCAGGGTCTGTGGAGATACAGTCATTTATGGACAACTGGAGGGTGGCAGTCGAGGTTTTGCCACTAAATTCTTTGAGAAAGTCCAAGAATTTGCACCCCGTACCCCAGGAGGCAGTGAGTGTAGCTCGATAGTACTCAGCCTTGGCCTGGAGGACCCTCCAGGTGCAGTGGTTCCTGGCCTCACAGTAGCACTGCCTATCGGCAGGCCTCACAGTCCCCAGTGCTAAGTGCCAGAGATTGTCCCAGTCACTCATTAGGTCCAGCAGGGATTGTGACATCCACGGGGTATTGGCACCTTTGATGACCCATTTGCAGTAAGGTGCAAAGAGGACACAGGCGGTGTTAAAGGAGTTGATAGAATACTCCATAGCCGAGTCAATATCAGATGAGGCTGCAATGAGCAACTAGTCCCAACTGGAGAGGAGTTGCTTCAGGAGCCGTAGTTTGCCCAGTCTGAGGCGGTGCTGTAAGATAACTTGGGGGGGGGTCCTTTTTAGCCGTGTAGAACCAGTAACAGAGCACTGGCAAATGGTCACTCAATGCACCAGATAGTACTGTAACCTGGGTAAATTTGTGGGGGCGGTTAGTGAAGACTAGGTCGATGAGGGTTGAGGTGCCAATTCTTGGGTGATGGCAGGTGGTTGATGGCACTATCTGTGATAGATTCGGGCAGCCATGGCATACTTATGGGGAGCTGCGGCATCTGCTAGACATTTTACATTGAAATCACCCAAGGCAATAATTTCGGCCTTGTCTGGATGTTGCAGGAGGTGGGTTAGAACTGATTAAAATGTGTTTTTTTTTGTTTCCTGGGTGGGATGTAAACAGAGGAGATGAACAGTGGGACCCTGGAAGTGGAAATATTGACTTGTAAGGAGAGGACCTGGGCACCTTGATCAAGAGCTGGAGATGGTAGAGTAAGACCTTGGAGGGAATCTTGGAGGTAAATAGCACACCCTCCCCCTCTTTTAGTTTGTCTGTCAGCTTGATAAATAGTCAGCTCGATAAATAGTTTACCCCATGTCCATCTTAAGGTGTGGTCATAAGACCTAGACACAGTACTCAAGGTGGGAGTTTCACCAACAATCTATACAGTGACAGCAACAACTCCCTCCCTCTGTCTCTGCTGGTGATACCCCTCCTTATGCACCCCATCATCCCACTGGCTTTACTCACTGCCATGTCACACTGCCATGCCACCTTAAGGTCATCAGATATGATTACTCCTGAGTCTCTTTCCTGTTTGGTAACTGCCAATACTACCCCCACCCCCATATTATATTCTACATCTGGGCTTCCTTGCCCTAGGTACCTAATTTTGTACTTTTTGCACTGAACCCAAGCTACCACACCCTTGCCCACTCCTAGAGTTTTCTCAGGTCTTTGCACATTCTCTCCACCTCCTCTGGGTGTCAACCCTATTGCATATTTTGGAGTCATCTGAAAAGAGACTTACCTCCCCTTGAAGCTCTTCTGCAGTGCCACTTATAAAGGCATTAAGGAGGACTGGACCCCGTACTGAGCCCTGTGGTACTCTGCTGGCCACTGTCCCTTTGCTGAGTGAATTCCATTTACCACCACCCTCGGAAACCTATCCATTTACCAGTTTCATACCCAATTCATAATCACCACTTTATGACCCACCCCCAAACTGCCCAGTTCCTAAATAACCATCTATGTGGTATAGTGCTAAATGCCTTGCTAAAGTATAAGTAGGCCACGTCCACCACTCCACCCTGATCTGTTTCCCTGGTCACCCAGTCAAAGAAATCTATAAGGTTCATCTGACATAACTTCCCTCATGAAGGCATGCTGTCTTAGATCTTGTAACCCACTGTATTCAAGGTAGTCCATGATCCTTTCCTTCAAATGTGACTCCATTACTTCGTCGCCAGTGATGTCAGACTATTGGGCCAATAGTTGCCAGCCTCCTCCCACCTGCTACCATTTCTGAGAAGGGGACTATATCTGCCCTACTCCAGTGTTATGGGGGCTCTCCTGTTTCCAGTGAGTTGATGACTAGGGCTGTTAGAGGTTAAGCCAGTACCTCCCTGAGTTTCCTCAGCACCCTTGAGTGTACCCTGTCTGGAAGCATAGCTTTGTCCACTTTCAGATTTGAAATTCCTTTTAGTACTGTCTCCTGTGTAAACGGAATTGTGTCTACTTCTGACCCTCACATTCTTGATGCTTGATGCAGATGTTCAGGGGTTATCCAAGGTAAGTGGTTACCTCTGACTTTGGTTTGCTTGAGTGGGCAAAGGCATTCCAGTTTACAAGATAGATTTCTCTGAAGTAGGCAAGGGGCTTATCAACAGAGCGGAGGAATGTTAGGGGAGCCCATTCAGAAGTGGCAAGGTTATGCAGGAGAGTTCAAGGTCAAGAGACTTGAAAGTGCGGAGTTGTATGGTTTTGTGTGGTGATTTAGTTCTGTAGACTTTCCTAACTATGAATATTGGATTGTAGACACTGAGAGTATGGGGAGGATTCCGGAGGTGATGACGTTGTGGGGGGTGGGAGGTAAGGGGCCCAGTCAAGTAGGTTGTGTTGTTGTGTTTTGTGGTTTTGGTGGGTGAGTTCCAATATAAGTTGGAAGAGGTTTAGGGCTCCAATTTCATTTTTAGTTTTGGTAGTTTTAGGTGACAACCAATTTATATTGAAGTCACCTAGGATGAATAATTCCCCAGAGTGAACAAGGGAAGTGATGGAGGTTAGGATGTCTAGCATGACTGAAGGATGGACATTTGGGCAGCAATATATGCTAGCTACAAAAATAGGGAGAGTGAAGAGGAAGGTCACATGGATAGCTAGGGCATCGTGGGTCTCAGGACTGCAGGATAAGTAGATGAAGGAATATTGGATGGAGGCTAGGACATAAATGGCTACACCACAGCTCCTGCCAGCACTGTCTTGCCTTAGCAGTGAGTAGCCAGGAATGGAGACCAAGTGGTCAGGAATAGTGTTCTATAGCCAAGTTCTGAGATGATTAAAATGTCTGGTTTTAGAGTGCAAATCATGGTCTGAATGTGGTCTATTTTTTCAACAAGCTGTGGGTTTTTAGATATAGGACCTTAAAGCCCTTTGGGATGCCTGAGAAGAGAGCATGGGGAAAGTTGTAGAGGAGGAAGCACCAGAGGAACTAGGGGCAATAGGGCCTGGGTTGGGGTGTTTATCCCTGATGGAGAGCAAGAGGTGAGAGAATATGAGAAAGTAGAGCTTAGGGGAGTTCGAAGGGGCTGGCGAGGAGGTTGGTAGTTTTGAGGAGAAGGGAGTGGATGAGTGACGAAGAAGAAGGTAGAGAACTGCAAAGAAAGTGGACACCGTTATCAAAGCCGCATGAGGAATAGTGGTAGAGTGATACCATATTTCAAATGAAGTGGAGGGAGTGATAGCATGGATGTGGGTAGGGGATTGGAGATAATAAATGATGGGGGTGGGAGAGTTATTAGGACTAGATGAGTAGTGAGCAAGTGGCGGTGGTAAAGAGAGGGATATGAGCCGAACAAGGGGAAGAGAGGAGAGTAGGGGATGCATTATTCATAAAGGCAGAGAAATTAATCCCTAGTGGAGGGATTCAAGAATCACTATGGGTCAGAAAGGCCAACCATGTCTGTCATTTCATGGAGGGACCTCTGGGCAGGGGAAAGCCCAGGGGACCACTGTCTGACCTATCCAAATCAAGGATAAATACCAGGTTCCAGTCCCCAGCCAGTATAATGGAGAGATGGAGCTAGAGAGCCAATAAAGTGGATAAACTGGAGAAGAAGCAGGGATATCTTTATTGGGCCCATATATGCTGCTCTGCAGGACCTCTGAGAGATCCAGTACCCCTTGCAGCAAGAGATAACGCTCTTGCAGGTCATCCATAGCTTGCAGTAACTGAAATTGTACCCCTTTGGAAAGTAAAATAGACATGCCCCTTTGAGAGGTGGAATTCCCAGCTGCATAAACTTGCCCAATAGACTGCTGTCGGAAGAGAAGGTCCTCTGAGGCAAGCAGATGAGTCTCATGAAGGAATGCTATGTGACATTGCAACAAATTAAGATGTTTAAGAATCTGGCACTGCTTCACCCTTGAGTGGGCCCCTTTAACATTCTAAGTAACATATCTCATACTATAAGGATGGAGCATACCTGATGTACCTTACAAATGACCCCTATATAGATAACAAACCCATGAATACAACAAATAATGTTCTCCATTAAAATAACCCCACAACAAAGCCCCAATGTCCCCTGAAAAATCCCCAAACAATGTGCACCCAAACTCCACTGAAAATAATGTAAATGCAAATGAACAAAATACAAACATGAAAGACAAAAATGAGTTAATATGGTATAAATAAGCATCACATCTGGTAAACCTGAACTTGGAGGTTGGGCACACTCCCCCTGAACCCCCAAAACAGAAATACTTCCATCCCCATAAGTGAAGTAACAGCTTATCGATAGAGGTAGGAAATGACCCCCCAACACCCCCCCAAGATCAGTGCCACTATGACTATAAGCCCCAGTCCAGACAACTGAACTCCTATGCCCAAATAGACCATGATGTAATCCCGCACCACCCGCAGCTTGCACCCCCCTGGTCAAAATGGCTGAAAGTCAAACAGCTATATGCTGCCCAAATAAAGGCATAGTGTGAAAAATAATACTTGCTTAATGCCATAAGGAGCCCAAACGTTATTTTTACATCCACAACGAAATTCTGGACACAGAATGCTGTAATGAGAAAACAAATAACATATGCCAGCCAATGAGTAGCCAGCTAGACCGCCCCCATTGTCAACAGAGAATAATGCCAACATAGAAACTAAGTAACTGAGTCCAAGGGTTATTGTAAAAGTGTGGACAGTTCAGCAGTAGATCAGATCCAAGAAGGGCCGACTGCTCACTGACCCCCACCCCCAACAAGGCGCAGGGCATTCATATCAATTTGTATTTCAGTAACAAAGAAAAACAAAAGTCCTAGGGCAATAACAACCACTGTTCCCATAAAACATACAGAAGTAGGTGATGACAGCAAATAAAAAGTCTAGTCCCAAACCTGTAAAGATGTCCCATGGCACCACAGTTAACGAAAAAGAAAAAGAAGATCCAGCAACCTTTAATCGGGCTAGAGCCACAGAAGCAGATAATCAACAAGGATCAACTCAAGGCAAATGTATAGTCCATCAGAGAAATTCAAGGGACCAAATTGCTAATTAGAAGCCAGGTGAAAACCAGGACACAGACGTCAGTGGTCATTCTGCCTCCAGCGCAGCTTCGATAAGCCACAGGCTTCCAAACTAGTGCAGCATCCAATGAGCCACAAAGAAGCCAGTGAAGCTGGAAATTAGCAAATGGAATGAATGTAGGGAATATTCCCAGAGCACAGGGAAAACATGGTGCCACAAGTACCCAATCCAATGCCCCAGATTTAGTGAACCAAACAGAAAGACAGGCTGTACAAACTTGGACACAGGCTAATAAACTGAGCACTATATCCTGTAGCAGCACTCATGGTCACTTGAACAAGTCAGGACACAATTTTTTTCAATTCAAAATTTGCCTGGTCCAGCACGTCATAAGAGTACCACTGGCCCCCCATGTTGTATCTGAAGAATAGCTGGGTAGCTGACCCGGAACCTAATACCAGCAGCTATCAACCTAGAGACTGTTGGATGCAGGGCAGTTCTCTTCTGGCTCACTGAATAGGGGAGGCCCTGCACCAACCTAATCCTTTTGCCTTCCCACTGTAGCTCCTTCATATCATGCACTTACCATCAGAAATTGTCTTGGAGTTCCTCTTGAACAAATACCACATTTCAAATACCTGGGAGTCACCTTAGACAGTTGTCTATCCTATGCTAAACATATAGATAACATAGCCAGAGCTGTCAACGTCAAGATTGGTCTCCTGCATAAACATAAACACTGCCTTACTTCAGAAGCCCTCTAACTTGCGATATATAGTTTTGTCATATCCATTGTAGACTGTGGTCTTGTAATCTATGGAGCAGCCCCCACGTCTTTGTTGCATAGGATATCCATTGCTCTGAACAAGGCATGCAGACTACTCATTGGGTCCACACGTTTCACCCACACCTGTGATCTTTATATTGAGACTGGTTGGCTACAGCTCTCCAGGAGGATCCAATGTCAAATCTGTCTTTTGGCCAAAAAAGCACTTCTCAGCCTCCTTCCACCAGGCACCGCAAATCTGCTAAGCCCCCATTGTAGTTCACAGCATACACGACGCTTGAACAGCCATCATCTCCATGTTCATAGATGCCGAACAGCCCAGGGGCAATGCTTATTTGCCTACAGAGCACCTCACTGGTTTAATGCTCTTCATAGTGATGGAACTACCCTACCTAAATTGGGACCATTCAAATTGAAGTTAAGTAAATATCTCATGGGCAACAGTTCTTGTGACTGCTTCATTCGAGATGCCCATCTACTAGCATTTAATCTTCTCCTCACAACTGAATAACCCTGTATCTCCACTGTTACCTCAATAATTTTGAGACTACCCCACCCCTTTTGCATTTTGACAAGGCCCCTGGCTGCTCCCCTGTCCAACTCACCCCCCTGCCCCTACCCCTCCCACACTAGCTTGACAAGGCCTATGGCTACCTATCCCTACCTTTCTTACCCCCACCCCACCTCACCCCCTGCCCCTACCTACCATATCTGGAATGTGGCAATGCGGTATGGGCTGCACCCCTTTGGCTCACGCTGTGGACCAATGGGCGTACAGCCCTATCGACGGTGTCAGTTGGCAGGCGGCGGGTGGCAGGCGGGTGGGTGTTCTGCCCACCACTGACCAGGCAGGTGCGGGCAGTGGGGATTAGTGGGCGGGTGGGGAGTCCACTGGACCACCAGGGATGATAGGTTTCAATTAATTCTACTGCAGCTCGCGATCGGGCACACAGGTCCACTAGACCACCAGGGATATTGGAAATATCATTAATTTACTTAGCCTGCGATTGGGCAAACAGGTCCACTGGACCACCAGGGATATTGGAAATATCATTACTTTACTTAGCCCGCGATCGGGCGGGTAGCGGTCCACTGGACCACCAGGGATTTGGGAAATTTATTTATTTACTTAGCCCACGATCGGGTGGGCAGCGGTCCACTGGACCACCAGGGGATTTTTGGATTATAGTATCTTTTAGCAGCCGATCCAGACTCGCCGAACGTGCCGCACTGCAGGGGCGTCGGTCCCCGACAACTGCTGCCTGGCAGGGCACCAGGCACAAGTCGCCGAGGATCTGTGCACCTGCATGCAAATGGGGCCATAATGACATGCAAATGTCTCCATTTGCATTGCATACATTATGGCTTCATTTTGCATGTCAACCTTTGAATATGGTGGTTGCTGCACCTTGCGCAATGGAACTTGCGCTAGTGCATCCCCATGCTCCACTCTGGCCACTGGCGCTGGTGCAGTGCCACTGTGCCATGCGTACTGCGGGTGGCCAGGGTGCGATATTCAATGATGCTGAGCCATGTCGCAGCTCCGTTGCATATCGCCCGGTCAACGCCCCTGCACAGCTAAGTTGCACTGCACCCAGGCTTGCACTACAGCCTGGTGCAGTTTGAATATCTGGGATGATATCTTTTGTCAGACCATGTCATGCTGGGTTTATACAGACATACAGTATAATTTAGGAATGCATGTTTGTGACTTTGCAATGTGTGACTAACTTTCTACTTCTTTTACTGTTGCTGCAAGGATTAGAGCCAATCACAGTGTTCTATGTGTGCTTTTTTAAGAGTGTCTTTTTTCACTGAGATTTACTGTTGTTTCTATTATTAAGGAATTTACAGTGACATAGTGGTACAAGAAAAGATATCACTACGATATATTGCATAAATAAAAGATATTAATATCTTTACATTTTCAGAAAGATATCACTTTTTATGGCACGGGGTCATAATGTCGTAAAACATTATGCCGCATGGCAAAACCTTGCTGCCAATACAGTGCGATTTCTGCCATGAGACATGTCTTTTTTCTGAGGGGCACCGCCCCACCCCCCCGTTACAGGGGGCTGTGCCCCCAAACCGCACTCACTAAAGATTCTCAACTCCGGGGGGGGGTTCAACTTGGGGAGTGCACAAATATGAAAAAAATAAATGATTCTGGGTCCAGGAATCAAACCTGGTCCCAGACGCAGTGCCTGGGTTCCTTCTGCTGTGGCTTATTCCTGTGAGCATCAGTAGCTGCTTGGCGGAACCCAGTCTTTGTGTGAACATTCAATGCCTACAGATGTTGTTCCCTTACAGTTTTTATATTTTTAGTTTGTCACAGCCTAAAAAGCTTACAGTGGTTCAGTTACATTCCCCCCCCTCGCTCATTTTATTTTTTTTATAAATTGAGAGGTCCTTCTTTTTATAACTATTAGTCTCCCCACCCCCAAATGCAAAATGTTTTCAGTGTGTTATGTATCCTTCATTATTTAACATTTTAAAAATAGTTGCACACATTGTTTTAGCTAATCTCTTTTTACAGGAAAAGACAGGCATTGTTTTGCAGGTTATCAACAAATACATGTCTTTATAACATGCTGTTTAGTGTATGCTAATATTTATTTTGTGTAAAACTATAACATGTTTTTCTTTAATGAGCATGTCTTGAAATATTGTCTTTTGAATTACTTCATTTCAAGAGCTGAATTTAAAACTCAAATGATGGTGGTCTAGGATGCATATGTCATGCTTGAAATTTATCAATTGAAGTTATCTGTTACACCCTGTGAAACACAGTGCTGTCCACTGTTGCTTGGGCTTATGTTTGGGTGAAACCTGTTGTGTCCAAACTGATAGGAGAGGACTCCTTACCAGTTTAAACCATTAACACTTTATCTAGAACTGCACAGTAAAATCTTTGTCTCTTCATGAGAATAACAACTGTGCTGGCTTAAGATATTCCTTAGGCCTATTTGACTGTTAGAGTGGTCACACACGCACACACACCTGGAAAACGGTGACCAGCTGAATTATGAGCATATCCAGCACATCAATTATTTTAGCTTTGTAGCTAAAGTTATTACATTCATAAGCGATAAAATGTTACAATGAGAGTGTCTCTTTTGTTAAATAGCAGGCATAGTTATTCTAAAACTATTCTCTACAAAGAACCCCTACTGTAAAGGTTTTTATTGGAGAAACACACACGCACTTAAGTTTGTGCTTTAACATTTGTAAATATGTATCAGAAATGTTGTATCATATCATAGTTTTATTTCTGGTTCTTAAATAATTATATTTCAGAACAACCCCTCTTAATGTTTCTTTCCATTTAAGGCAAAGGCCCTATTCATTTTGGTGGAAATAAGTGTGAATTATTTCATCTGCTTCTGTTTTACTTTACATGGTTTTTGCTTTAACATTTATAAATATGTATTAGAAGTGTTATATTATATCATAATTTTATTTCTGGTTCTTAAAGAATTATGTTTTAAAACACCCCCTCTTAATGTTTTTTCTAAACAAAGGCCCCATTCATTTTAATTGAAAGAAGTTTGGTTTATTTTATCTGCTTGTGCTTCACACAGTTTGCCCTTTAACATTTGTAAATATGTGCTGTATCAGATCATAGTTTTATTTCAGGTCATATCTGTTTTAAACCATTTCCATCTAAAACATATTTGTGCTTCTAGTGGCCAAGGCCACCCCCAAGTATTTAAATGTAATGATTACTAATCAGTGAGTCTTCTAGGCCATTATTGGTTTATGTTACACTGGTTCTCGATTTCCGCCCTTGCTTGGGGGCATGTTTAGATCCTTTGTACCTCATAAGAGTTGGTGCATTAGCACACAACAGCCCAATTTAAAGCCAGCAAACCAGGGGTCGGTAAGACTTTTGAATAATTTCAAGTTTTTAAAATCTGTTGTGGCCTAGAGCCAGATAATCAAAGCAGTGCACCAGGACTAGAATAGCACTGCCCAGCAGACAAACAGAGCCCAGAGCAAAATGCAAGCTATATTCAAAAGGAATAGCCCAGCTGAATAACCAGCTGAATATAGCAAGCAATGGAAGCCGGGCAAAGAGGGTCAGGAGTGCAGAGCAAAAAATAGCCCGGGAATAAGACAGCACCGAATATAGCAAATAAGACAGCACTGAATATAGCACCCAGGCAGGCAATGCAAACACACAATGGTACACAGTGTAGAGGTGAGACAACCTAACCCTTGGACACATGCAATGAAACACAGGCCAGAATGAGGTCTCAGGAGCAGACCACAGTGCACATCCTGGAAGATGACAAACGTGCATGGGAATGGCAAGCAACAACCTGGACCCATGTGGATAACTTAAGGAACAGTACAAACCAAGCGAAACCCCAGCACCCAAGAATGACACAGGACACAGTAAAATGTAGCAAATGCAATGTAACAGTAAATAATCAAAAGGAAAGGTAACAGGAACAGAACAGTGATGCAAACAAATACTAAACTAAAGACAAAACCAAACACAGAACAATCAATGCCCCACACACCACTGGATGACCCACCCCAAAACAAAGAAAAACAACAGTACAAAACCCACTAAGTGACTTGCTAAACCCCCCCAACACACAACCCAATCAACAATAAGCCCACTACAGTAACAAAAACTTGAACACACAATAATCAAATCAAAGGTGAAATGTCAAACATATTTACAAATATTTACAGAATGTACAATAAGGCACAGGAGAAGGGTGCAAAGAGGAGGAGGATGCACACAAGGACACATAAACAGAGGCTAGGAAACAAAATCAGATCCAGTAATAGGGAGGAGCCAACACAATATGGGAAGAAGGGCATGGATAACTTCCCGCTGGATCCGGGAGACGAAGCTCCAACACAGACTCCACCCTTCTGGTCTCAGAGATGATGATGGCTTGCTTCTCTATAAGGGTTCTCTGTTGCCGGACAATGCGGTGCAGCAGATCTTCCATCCCCTCTGACTCCTCTGGCCTGGTCGCCTACAAGGATGAATGGAGTGGACCTACAGGAGGAAGTGGAGACTGTAAGGATGGGACACAAGCCAGGGGGCATACAATACTCAAAGGTGGCCATACAGGGATGGACAGCATGTCCTGACAGACATTCTCGAGTGGAGGTGAGTGCTGCACTGGTAGGCCCACCCAGAAGGTGCCCACACAGCAGGCCTGGGTGACACAGGCACCAACTCAATACCCAACAGACACAATGATGACATGCCCAACAGCACCATGGCACAGGTGACACTGCCCACCCCAGCACAGCACACAGTGAGACAGGGCAGACACACAGTCAGTCCCCTGGAGAGCTGTGTGCAAGGGCCACACCACAACATGCACAAGGGCACCCACATGTTGGGACATGCTGCCCAATGACAGATGGCAATGTACCGGAATGCAGAGCACAACAATAGCAACCAAAGATGCACCGAAGCAGCGCTATGCAGTCACAGTGGCTGGCCAATGACTGACTCAGGTCACTGCTGAACAGGCATACAGAGCAGAGATGGTAATGCCAACTATGCACATGTGGACAAACTGTGGGGGGGCCAGAGGGACAGACCACACTGCACCGCAGAGGTGAGCATGGCAACCGATAGTGTGTGTGCCCCACTGAACCGCTGCCACCACAACCCCCTCCACCATCTGGCACCCTCACAGCAATGCAAGCCGACAGTGGCCCACAAACCCCCCCCACAGGGCACAACAGCCAGTCAACCAGCACTGCGATGTGCAACACTGGTGCGCAGCACAGCACAATGCCACAACACCACTGGCCCAACACCTGTGGCAGCCATGCCACCAGCCCAGTCACTGGCAGAACACAGAATGAACCACACATCACAGTGAAACACCACAGAGTAATAAGACAGATACTCATGCAACAGGCCCCTGTCCTCTGGGCTGCCCTCCTGCACCCACTGCAACATGGCCGGCACCCTCGAGGCTGCCTCTCTGCCTGTCCTGGGGCACCTCCCGGCCCCCTTCTCTGGCCCTGGGCTGCTTGATCAGCTCTATAAAGGACAGGGGAAACATCAGTGTTAGCGCAAGACACAGCATACACCTCGTGCAGCACAGCAAGATGCACATGCAACCCCCACAACACTGCACACACAGGGACACCCAGGGTCAGTAGCTGAACATAGAGGACACCCACACAGAGGGTGGCATGGCCCATGGAGCATTCACCAGGCACACATGACATGTTGGCATGGCAGGGCAGTGCTGCGACAGTGCCAGTCACAGGTGTCCTGTGACAGTCCACACACCTGTGTGTGTAGTCCATCGGTGTCCCAGGGACAGCACCCCTGCACCACGGTGCAATCAGCCACAGGCCGGTGCTGCATCAGGACCCACCACCAACAATGTCCTGGCCTGCCTCCCACACCTGTGTCACCCTCATGGACACAGCACACACTGTGCCCCCACTGTGCGTGCCTCCACACATCCTGTACCATGATGCCCCCCAGGTGGCCAACATGTGTGTCCCTGCTCATGCCACATGCACCCAAGCACCATGCAGAGTGGCACACTTATGTACACACACACACACAGGCAAACATGCAGTCCGACTGGCACATGATAGTGGTGGTCAACATGCAATGCCACTTACCTGGCACAGACAAAGTGCCCTCATGCACCATGCACTTGGAGCACTCAAGCTGCTGCCGCCGTTGCATGCCAGTGTACTGATGTCAACGCTTTTCTGCATTGCAGGTGATGCCTGTGCGGGCACACAGCTTCCTGGTGACAGAGGCCCACACCTGCATGCATGTGAGGTCACCCTCCCTGACCTCTCCAAAGAGATGTCACTGCCTCTGCTGTACCAACTCCACCAGGTTAGCAGTCTCCACCTTCCCCCAATGCCTGTCCCTGTGCACCACTGCTCTTTGCGCCTACCCCCTGGCATTGCCCAAACTGCACAGTATGCCTGCCACCTATACCACTGCACTGCCTGTACCACACCCTGCTCCCACCAGCAATGTGCCATAGCACCATGCTATCACATGATGTAGCATGATGCTACCCAGAAGTGGCCCCATTGCACATGGGTGACCCCATCACAACCCTGGGCCACAATGCCATGCATGCGTGGAGTGCCATGCTGTGTGGCCTAGCACGGCACTATACAGCACTAAATGGGGCACTAGTGTGGCACAGGAGACAAACGCGCATGTGTGGGCACTGTGCTATGCCACATAGCACTGCACTACAGGGTCAGCATGGCACTGGACACCACATAGACCGGCGCTAATGTTTGCACAGTGTTAAGTGGTTAGCCTGGAGTTAATCAGGCCCATATTCAACCGGCATATGCAAAGGAGGGTACTTGTGCATGCATGGTGCAAACACTGCGATTAGCATATCATTATCCAATGAGTTGCATGCCTAACAGGCTGGATTGCCCAGCTGAGCTGTAAAAGGGCAAGCAGTGCTCCACCAGTGTTGTGATGTGGGAATGTAGCACACAGCCATGGCTGCAGAAGTACACACACAATAGAAGAGCCATGCTACAGGAGGCAGAGCAGCAAGATGCAGGTCTGTAAAGCAGCCGGGGGCCTGGTGGAAGGGGACCGGTGCAACACAGGGCTGTGGTGTACACATGGCATGCCTGTTGACCACAACTGTACAGGCTGGGGACAGGACTGCTGGATGCAGACCCATAGGCCAGCACGGTGCTGCGTGAGGGTGCACATGGCCATTGGGCTGGCTGTCCAGCAGACAGGTCCACGAGCGTGGCCCATGCACCTGCAGTGGCGTGCACCATGTAGGCACTGCCTGCACACTGTGTGTACCAGACCCGGGGGGGCACACAACGTGGCCTGCAGGTATGCCCTGCAACAGTAGCTCACTGACCTATGGTCCATGGAACCTCAGCAGTTGCACTGGATCTGGGCTGTGGGGTTCACAGACGCTCCGAAGGTGGTACACAGCTACACCCCAGGGGTTACAGGGCCATGACTGTGTGGCCACACAATTGACATTGCCAGCACCGTGTGGTCCATGCCTAGTAGCCTGGTATTGTATGTGAACTCTCCACAGTGTCCATGCCCTGTGTGCCGAGCACATGTCCCCTAGGTGGCCAATGGGGGCACTGTGCACCACCAGGTGGCTGTCATTGGGATGGCCCCATTCCAGGGTGTGCATGCCTGTTATGGGTGTCTGCAGTGCTCTTGTGGGTCCAGTGTGTGCAGTCCCAAAGCTGACAGCTGTGCAGTGTCACTGTGCACACAGGAGTGGCCCCACATCACTATGGCTGTGTATGCCATACACACACATGCTGGCCAGTGCCACATCCATGTGACCTGTGCCACAGTTGGGGTGGCATGCACATGCTGTGGCACATGTGCTATGCACCACAGGCCTCCCACAGCTGGTAACACATGTCGCTGTCCATCTCTCCCATAGGTAGTGCAGCATGACCTGAATGCATATGGGCACATTGCTTTTTGAAGGATGAGCTGAAGACGATGGTGCATGGTGTAAAGGAAAGGGAGTAGGTGCTGCTTCAGCACAAGGTGACAGATGCGGTGGTGTACCAGGCATGGGTTGAGGTGATGGCAAGGGTGAACACAGTCGGCAGATGTGGCAGGATAATGGATGCAGTGCGCAAGCGTTGGAGTGACCTGCTACGCCGGGCAAAGGAGGAGAAGGAGGCACAGTGGCTCCGTGATAGGCTGCAAACTGGTGGTGGCCCACAATCCACACAACAGTGGGAGGAGGACCCACTCATGGCTGTGGTGGCATCCACACTGTGCCCGTTGGCCATTGCTGGTGTACCGGAAGGTGGGTGTGAGACACCTCTCACACCACCTAGGATAGGTCTGTATCCACATGTGTGCACCCTGCATGGTGTGATGGCATAGGTGCTGGGTGTTGGTGTTGGCGCCATGCCTGGGGTGCACTGTGGGGCTGTGCTGCTGTGCACACTATGCACCTGGGACAGGTATGTTTGTGGACTGTGCATGGCATGGCTGCAACCACAGCTGCCAGGATGAGGCATGTGCACTGTGGCATGGATGGGCACATATGGCCACAGGCTATGGCCATGAGGCTGGTGTGTGGGGTGTGCATGTCTGCAGTGGGTGGCACATGTCCTAGGGTGTGCATGTACTGGTGGTGGTGGTGCACACTGTGCACATACCGGTGAGTGACCCTGTCCTGTTTCTTCCACATCAGTGTGTGCAGGGTCTGCAGCACACCAGGACCAGGCTGGGATGGCTGCCTCAGGACTGGAGGCAGAGGCAGAGAAGGAGAACCTGCCATCGACATCTGGACTAGGTGCCAGTCATGGACTCTCAGAAGTGCACCATGTGTTGCACTCACTTGGACATGGATTACAGATGCCAGAAGGGGCTCCAATGAAGGCGGGGACCTGTACTTCAGTGCTGCCATGGAGGATGCCCAGGTGGAGGATCTCGGTGGTGGGCAGGTGATCCTGCTGACAGTGACCAATGACATGGAGATGGATGTGTCAGAGGGGGTTCCCTCCTGCCCATGGAAGGGCCTGTGGAGGGGGGTACAGGGGTGGAGCAGGGTGCAGACCATGGCAAGGGTGCCGGGGGTGGTCAGCCATGCTGGTATGTGTGTACCAGTGCAGCCAGTGGTTGGCTGTGTGGGGGATGGGTGTGCCCCACTGGACATGCGGTGCCCCACACCGGTTGGGGGGCAGTTCCCTCAGGGATCACAGCACACCACCAGTGGCCTGCAGTGGCAGGACAGGCTGCCAATGCAATGGCATCCCGACCCTGGTGAGCTACAGACACCAGCACCAGCTGCCATAAAGGGGGCTGTGGCAGTGGAGCAAGATGCCCTGGGAGCCTGCCCACTGCTCCAGGCTGCACTCACATCCCAGCAGGAGGCTCAGATGGACCTGCATGTCCTGCGGCAGGAGCTCAGGCATAAGCTTTCACAGATGTGAGAGTCACTGTCCCTGGGCTTTGCACGTGTGGAACAGCAGGCCGAGGACAGGTTGGGCTGCATGGTTGCTACACTGGCAGTGGCTTTGCTGGGCTCATGGCTGTGATGGTCGACCTCACCACAGTGCTGGGCAGGGTGCATGGAGGTCAACAGACTGTGCAAGGTGGTCAGGGTGCCCATGGCACAGGAGCCCACAGGCGGGCCACTCATGGCTGCAGAGCTGGCACTGGCTCAAGTACCACTGCATTATGTGCATCTACAGGCACCCATCACCACCATGGCTGTCTGTCTGTCTGCCCTGTCCAGCTCCGCTGGTCACTAGGGGGCACAGGCAGTCAGCCCTGCCTGTCTTACCGTGGTCCTTCCCTACTGTGTCCTCAGCCCAGAGCTCTCCTGGTTCTGTGTCCCGCACCCGTGGTGTGTGCCATGTGCATGGTGGTAGTCACCAGAGATCGGCATGGCTGCCATGCACCTGTGCATGGTTGACAGCCCCATGTGCACACTAGCACACCCACACATCTTAGCACACACGCTGACTCGCATGTTCATACACACCATCACTTGCACCATCTCACATGCACAGCCATGGTGTCTCTCCCCACACTGCCACCACACATCATGCATTGCCCATTCCACTGTACCATGGCTGTGTGTCCTCTTCACATATGTGTCCTGCACAACCCACCCATCGCACCACCCACACAAGTGCATTCAGTGTCACTGTGTTGTGCTCCTACTGTGTTTGTTGTCGGCACTGTTGTGGTTGTCTGTACATATTAAACTGTTAACCATTGTACTGTTTCATGTTGCTGTGCAGTCTGTACTCACCCTCTGTCTTGTGACCGTGTCCAGATGATGTCAGCCCTGTGCTCTAGGACCCAGCGAGACATGCGAGGATACCTCCTCTCAAGTTGCTCCACTATCCCCCTGACTGCTGACTCTGGGTTACTGTTGGCCTGTCCCTCAGGTTCAGATGCCTGTATCCCACAGTTCATTGCCATGTTGTGCAGCATACAACAGGCTAGGAAGATAAGGCATACCTTCTGAGGCATATACTGTAGGGCACCACCTGACATGTCTAGGCATTGGAAGTGCATCTTCAGTATGCCAAACACCCTCTCTATGATGTTTCTGGTGCTGACATGTGCCTCACTGTACAGCTTTTTAGCCACTGTGGCCAGCCAGGGTCCTGGTGTCAGCAACCAGGGTTGCAGGGGATAGGTGCTGTCCCCTGTTGAGAGATGTGCACCTATTAGTGTTGTACTGATGTCTGCCCATTGCTGTCTTGCACCACCTGTTTTGCCCTCCCATGCCCCTTCCTTGGCCTCCCATGCCTATCCCCAACCTTGCTGTGGTGTGTGTACCTTGTTTGCTGCTACTCTCTAACTAGGTGCCCACTGGGATCCTGCCCTCCTCAAATGCCTGGCACAGCTGGGACTGGTGCCAGATGAAGACATCGTGGGCACTGCTGGGGTACTGCGCATAGATATTGCTGATGCTCCCAGTCATATCATACACCACCTTGCAATTGATGGAGTGGTACCCCTTCCTGTTGATGTAAACCTCACTGCTATCACCAGGTGGTGCACAGATGAGGACATGGGTGCAGTCAATGGCACCTACTACTGCTGGTAGGTGCACAACTCGATGGAATTGCTGCATAGTTTCTATGCGCTCTGCTGCCATGCTGGGGAATACTATGAACTCCCTAGTGTGTGGCAGGAAAACTCAAGGAACTGGGTCAGGAGGCATGAGGTGGCAGACTGCAATACCCCGATGGTGTCTCCCGTTGGTCATTGGAACATCCCTGTGGCAAGAAAGCACATCGCTGCTGTTACCTTCTCCTCTACTGTCATGGTATGGCTGCATCTGGTGTTGGGGTGCAGCTGCTCATGCAGGAGTTCAAATAGCTACCTCAACACTCCCCTGTTAATCCTGTACTGGCCAGTGATGTGTTCATGTGGTAGGGTCTCAAATTAGACCCTTGGCCAGTACCACCTGTTTGCAGTATACCGTCTCCTTGGCCTGCATTGCGGCCCATGTTGGGCCTGCTCTCTCCTCTTCTCCTCCACTACAGCTGCCATCAGAGGCAGCATCACTGCTATCGGTACAGCACACATTTCCACTTCCTGGTGTGGTCACTCCCTCAGATGGTTTGCCCTGGGTTAAGACCAGCCTTTTATAGGCGGTAGCTAGCGCCTCGCTACATGTCACGCTACGTGTTCTAGCATGGCACTATGGCATTGAATATCCCATAGTGTGTGCATGCAGGCCACCCCCACTCTCTTTGCCCCTTGCATACATTATCGGTTTGTCCCGTGC
Source organism: Neoceratodus forsteri (assembly GCA_016271365.2). Classification (NCBI taxonomy): domain Eukaryota; kingdom Metazoa; phylum Chordata; order Ceratodontiformes; family Ceratodontidae; genus Neoceratodus; species Neoceratodus forsteri. The sequence continues at coordinate 1,174,360,086 of CM057449.1, read as the reverse complement.
TGATGCGGTTAGCGCGCGCTGTCCGGTCCTTTCAATATAGCTGATCTGCACTAGTTCTGCGCTATTCCCATGCTATTGGTTTGCGCACTGCACTAAGCTTTAAATATCTGGCCCCTAGACTTTTAAATGGATAATTATTTTGCAAGCAAAAGAAAAACACGGCACCAACACTTCACACAAATAGAGCTGTATTAAAACTTACAGAAAAAAGATGGCATAACATGTAAAATGCAGTAGCGCCATGCAAGCCAACATCAGCTCAAGACAAAAAAACGCCCGACCGGTTTCGCGCCAAAAAGCGCCTCCTCAGGAAAACAGCTTTCTCAAGTTGGCTTTCATGAACTTGCTTAAGAATCAAAAGGCTCACAAGGGGGTGAAGGTAAGTGCACTTAATTTTATTGTTTTTATTAATTTGATTGGGTAAAATGAAACTTATAAAACTATAACCTAACTTTTTTATAATTTAGGTTTGCCAGCCTTGTCTGTAAAAACAATTCTTTGGCAGTTCCTGATTCAGCTACACATGGTATGCCAAATTAAGTTTTTTTTTAAATGTTATAATTGTGTGTATAGTAATGTATTTACTTTAAAATGTTTTGCAGTTCATCATACAGAGAACCATTGTCTATTTTATAGATGTAAATAGGACTAGCAATAAGATGTTATGCTTAACCTTTTGTGCATTTATATCTATCACTGCATGCTGTGAGCCAGGGTTTTAAACCTCAAACAAACTGATTTATTAAAAGTCTGAACTTTGTAGAAAGATGTTTAAAATTTTGCTGCTAAAAAATAAAAAGCTGTTAAAGTTGGCTCTCTTATATGTAAAACTGTAAAAATAAATTAACAGCAGTATATACAGTAACTAGTGTTGACTTATAAACTGTTTTTATTTTTGTAATAGAAATGGAGCAACTCAGGGCCATCATCCAAAACTATAACATTAAGGAATGAGAACCAAAAAGAAGGTATGCTGCAGTTAAAGTAGCCAAATTTGTGTTACTGCATTACCAAAACTCTTTACCGTTTTTTTTACAATGCTGGTTAATAATGGGGCAGATGTGTTAAAGATTGCAAATTAGCTGCTGTGATTTTTTTGTGAATTTAGGATGCCTCCTTGTGAGAAAAAGTATACTATATAGCCATATGTTTCTAAAGTATACATTAAGAAGATCTGGTGTGGCAATGCCACCCCCTGGTGTTTATAGTTTGAAATCAAGGATGTTTAATGCAGCAAATTATTTAATATGCTAACATTTTGTATGTGTTTATTGAGGGTACCAATCAACTAAAACAGATCAAAATACAGTAAAGGAAATGCATATATGTCATGAAATGTACCTAATATATAATCAGCCTGCAAAATACAGTACTATTATAAAGCAGTATGCATTACAGGGGCTATATATTTATGTATTTTTTTATTTAATGTTTCCTAGATGATGTTGATTTTAAGCCTCTAGAAGCAGTATTTCCAAAGCATGCAAGAGGCTACCAAACACATTCAAGGTTATCCAGACAGAAATAATCTTCCTAACCAGACAAGACTGATGCTACCTCCTGTGCTTGCACCCCCAACAGCAAACAAAAGGGATGAGGGCTGTGTGAAAATTTGTTCAGCCCTACCCCGAGAATCTTTATGGACAGACCAACCACCCCCCACAAACAGAAGTGAAAAACGTGAACACCGTTGCCATATAGGTATTGGGGATAAGCATTGCTGCAAACATAACAATAAGCAAACTCAAATACCTGTAGCCTTAACCAGTGACCCTGATGGTGTATCTGCAGAGCTGTCACAGATTAAATCACCTGCTGTGTGTGTGAGTAAAGCTGACCCTGTAATTATGCCTACAACTTTGACACCTCAAAAAGTGTCACCACATGAGTGAAACTCAACTGTGGCACCCTTGTATATGCATATAGTTATAATTTAGATCCTTGTTGCATACCTGTAGTGGTTTATTCACATGTGACGCTGTCCCCTGATTGCAAACTAACATCTGAAATTTTTAATAACATGTTTAAAGGGGTCAGCTTCACAAAAAACAAGACCATCATAATCAAGGCCACTGATTTACGGTGATTAAAACAATGAAATTTAGTTTTCAAGACATCAGATTCCAGAACTGCACTGGTGATTGTTACTCTACTTTCCAGAATTTATCAGGATTCTGCAGTCATTCTTTTAGTATGTGCTTAAATAATCAGAATAAAAGACGGCTTAATATACAGAGCATTAAATAAAGCAAACTGAAAATAGTACAGGAAGCAATTATAAGAAAAATACAAGTTTTGTAGATTTACTGATCTGATATAAAATGCCACATTCCATGAAATCTTTTTTTTACTGGTGTTCAGGCAGCTCTAATTCCAGAATTTTACCAGGTTTTCCAGTAAAAAACGAAAATCAGTGGTCTTGATCATAATACAAGATTTTAAACTGTAAATATACATTTTGGCAGTTGTTTAAATACCAGAAATGGTGCCAACATTTCTACTATATAAAATAACTGTGACAAAATGATTGATAAAATTATACAATGTATGTGGGTCATTAGAAACACTAGGCATAACATAGTGAATCAGTATACTATGTGCAGAATTAGAAAGGCTAAAAAAAATATTGGTTACCCGTAACAAAATGCAGCATCATCAGGCAAAAACACAGGGCACCACCACAGAACAATGTGGTATCTGCATCTGCCACACCATGCTATGAGTGTGTGATTGTTGTGCAAGTTCCCCATTTCAAAAAACTCCTGAGTGTCAAAGTAGTGAGGGTGAAACTGAGTGTTGTATGTGTGAGCAATGTGGGTGGGGACAATGTGATAATTCTCGTGTGCACACAGATATGACAGACAGTGAAGTCCTGCACAAAATAGTACCCCTGAAGACATACATATAGGGGGTGGTGCCACACCAAGCCATGAAGAAGGCATTTGTAGTCAGGAGGGCCGGTGAGTAATAGAAGAGGGTGTAGTGGAACCTGTCTACACAGATCTGACAGACAGTAAATATTTGATGAGTCCTGTACAATATAGCACCCCTGAAGACATACAGATAGGGGCGGTGTCACACCAAGCCATGAAGAAGACTATTGTAGTCAGCAGGGTCAGCAGTTAATGGAAGAGGGTCTAGCGGAACCTGTCTAATTAGAATTGATAAATGAATATGAAGTACCCAGAAATTATTTCAATGATGTTGAGTATCGCCAGCAGTTTCGCTTTGCCAGTCTAGACAGTATAACATCCATAGATCAATACTATTCTGCCATCCATACAGCTGTGCAGCAGTTGTTGGACAGAATAAGGCCTACTTCAACTCACTTATGCTACATCCAGCGATTTTACAGTTATGAACATCAATTTACTTCCCTGAGTCAATAACTTCACTTCCATTTTTTTCTTTTACAAGCTGGTTTAAAATGAAGTTGCCATCATACCCTTTTGAATTGTGAGCTATGAAAGTGTACCCCATAAACCCTTTTTGGATAGACTTTTTTACAAATTGGGCAACACAGTCAGTGCCTTCAAACTCCCACTTTCGACCTCTTTCAAGGGCATAGATATAATTTGGAATATGTCTAGAGTCACCTGGGCTGACATCTTGCATGCATTCAAAATCATAATATAGATATATAACTAGCTGAACAAGGTGGTGACTTTAAGGGCTGGATGTACATACAGTAAGTGAGTATCAAAAGGGTGTACAGCTGTAAGACATTAATGGCACTTTGGCTTAAAACAAATATGGTTCTCACCATGAGGTTTTCCACATGATGTGCACAATTTAGATAAATGACAATTGGGGTATGCCAGTTTATGCCATCCGTAGCAGGCTGTGGAGCTACAGTATTTATGACAGCCAGGGCACTATACCACCTCACTTTGTACTTTACTACAACCAAATGATCTGCATGCATAGCACATGTTAGAGCATGTGTGTGAACCTTTGTGTGTGAAAAGAGTGTTACAATGCTCACATACATTTCTGGCCCCAAAAAAGCCTTTCAGGTTTTTAATACCATAGTAATGGTTTTTGTGTAAAAGAATAAATACAGATTTTGCCTGTTTATTAGGAGATGAAAGAAACCTCTGCCATGCACCAGCTTTGTTCATGCTCTGCCTCAGATAGATGTACAGTATATGGCTCAAATCTACCATTATTTGTTCTGACAGCCCTACCCTTCTCTGTAAATATCTAGCTTTTGCTAATATCTGTTGGTCAACTAGTTGAGGGTATAGCAAAGCCACCACATTCCTGGAAAAACATAATGCATTATTTTGATTTACCAAATTAACTAGATGCCTTGCTTTCTGATTGACAATATGGCTAGATAAAACACTTCTAACATCTCTGGAAACTTCCCCATGCACATTTCTCACAACAGTGACTACCAATAGTAATGTCTCATTAGCACACAATTCCATCTGACTGTTTAATAAATTTGCAGTATGCTCTAAAAATTCATCAGCATTTAACTCCTGGGCATTTCTACGTATTGAAAACACGGGGTCATTTAAACTACCACAATCCAAGTGTAGCTGTACAAAATCATTACTACCTAAAGAAGGCCTTATTCTGTCCAACAACTGCTGCACAGCTGTATAGATGGCAGAATGGTATTGCTGTATGGATGTTATACTGTCTAGACTGGCAAAGTGAAACTACTGGCGATACTCAGCACCATTGAAATAATTCCTGGGTACTTCATATTCATTTATTAATTCTAAATAGACAGGTTCAGCAAGACCCTCTTCCATTAACTGCTGACCCTCCTGACTACAATTGTCTTCTTCATGGCTTGGTGTGGCACTGCCCCCTATCCATATGCCTTCAGGGTGCTATTTTGTGCAGGACTCAGAATATTCACTGTCGGTCAGATCTGTTCTGCTAGACCCTCTTCCATTAACTGCTGACCCTCATGACTACAAATGTCTTCTTCATGGCTTGGTGTGGTACCACCCCCTATCTGTATGTCTTCACTGGTGCTTTTTTGCGCAGGACTCATAAAATATTCACTTTCTGTCAATTCTGTGTCACATGAGAATTATCACATTGCCCCCATTGTTCACACATACAACACTCAGTTTCATACTTGCTACTTTAACACTCAGGAGATTTTTGAAAATGGGGAACTTGCAAAACAATCACACACACAGCATGGTGTGGCAGACCCATATACCACATTATTCTGTGGTGGTGCCCTGTGTTTTTGCAGGGATGCCTGTTGCTGCTGCATTTTGTTATGGGTAGCCAATATTTTTTTAGCCTTTCTAATTCTACACATAATATACTGATTCACTATATTATGCCTAGTGTTTCTAATGACCCGCACACAATGTATAATTTTAGAAATCATTTTCTCACAGTTATTTTGTATAGTAGAAATGTTCACACCACTACAGGCTAATTTTTTTATTAGTTTTCTAGTGCTCACTATTGCTGGTATTTAAGCAACTGCCAAAATGTACATTTACAGTTTAAAATCTTGTATTATGATGGTTTTGTTTTTGTGAAGCTTACCCCCTTAAATGTGTTATTAAAAATTTCAGATGTTAGTTTGAAATCAGGGGGCAGTGTCACATGTGAAGAAACCACCACATGTATGCAAAAAGGATCTAAATTAAAACTATATGCATATACAAGGGTGCCACCAGTTGAGTTTTACTCATGTGGTGACACTTTTTGCGGTGTCAAAGTTGTAGCCATAATTACAGGGTCAGCTTTACTCACACACTGCAGGTGGTTTAATGTGTGACAGCTCTGCAGATACATTATCGGGGCACTGGTTAATGCTACAGGTGTTTGTGTTTGCTTATTGTTACGTTTGAGGCAACACTTACCCCCAGTACCTATACGGTAACAGTGTCCACATTTTCTACTTCTGTTTGTGGGTGGTGGTTGGTCTGTTCATAAAGATTCTCAGGGTAGGACTGAACAAATTTTCACACAGCCCTCATCCCTTTTGTTTGCTGTTGGGGGTGCAAGCACTGGAGGTAGCAGTCTTGTCTGGTCAAGAAGATTGTATTTCTGTCTGGATAACCTTGAATGTGTGTTGTGACCTCTTGTATGCTTTGGAAATACTGCTTCTATAGGCTTAAAATTGATATAATCTAGGAAACATTAAATAAAAAAAACATAAATATATAATCCCTGTAATGCATACTGCTTTATAATAGTACTGTATCTTGCAGGCTGATTATATATTAGGTACATTTCATGACAGATATACATTTCCTTTATTGTATTTTGATCTGTATTAGTTGACTGGTACCCTCAATAAAAACATGCAAAATGTCAGCACATTAAATACTTTGCTGCATTAAACATCCTTGATTTAAAACTATAAATACCGGGGCATTGCCACACCAGATCTTCTTAATGTATACTTTAGAAACAATACTTTTTCTTACAAGGGGGCATACCAAATTCACAAAAAAGCACAGCAGCTAATTTACAATCTTTAACACATCTGCCCTATTATTAACCTGCTTTGTAAAAAAACGGTAAAGAATTTTGGTAATGTAGTAATACAAATTTGGCTACTTTAACTGCAACATACCTGCTTTTTGGTTCTCATTCCTTAGTGCTATAGTTTTGGATGATGGCCCAGGTAGCTCTGTTTTTATTACAAAAATAAAAAGTTTATAAGTTAGCACTAATTACTGTATATACTGCTGTTAATTTATTTTTACTGTTTTACATATTAAAGAGCAAACTTTAGCAGCTTTTTTGTCTTAGCAGCAAAATTTTAAACATCTTTCTAAAAAGTTCAGACCTTTAATTAGCCAGTTTGTTAGAGGTTTAAAACCTTGGCTCACAGCATACAATGATAGATATAAATGCACAAAAGGTAAACCATAACATCTTATTGCTAGTCCTATTTACATCTGTAAAATAGACCATGGTTCTCTGTATGATGAACAGCAAAACTTTTTACAGTAAATACATTATTATACATACAATTATAACATTTTTGAAAAACTTAATTTGGCATACCATGTGTAGCTGTATCAGGCACTGCCGGATAATTGCTTGTTACAGGTAAGGCCGGCAAACCTAAATTATCAAAAAGTTTGGTTATAGTTTTATAAGTTTAATTTTACCCACTCAAATTAAGAGAAACAATACAATTAAGTGCACTTACCTTCACCCCCTTGTGAGCCTTTTGATTCTTAAACAAGATCATGAAAGCCAACCTGAGAAAGCTGGTTTGCAAATTAATTAGTCATTTAAAAGTCTAGGCCACAACAGGTTTTAAAAACTTGAAACTATTCAAAAGTCTTACCTACCTCTGGTTCGCTGGTTTTAAATAGGCTGTTGTGTTCTAATGCTCAGAATTTTTTGAGGTACAAAGGATCTAAACACGCCCCCAATCAGGGGCAGAAACCGAGAACCAGTGTAACATAGACCAATAATGGCCTAGAAGACTCATTAATTAGTAATCATTAATCAAGAAGCACAAATATATTTTAGATGGAAATGGTTTAAAACAGATATGACCTGAAATAAGACTATGATACAATACAGCACATATTTACAAATGTTAAAGGACAAACTGTGTGAAGCACAAGCAGATAAAATAAACCAAACTTCTTTCAATTAAAATGAATGGGGCCTTTGCTTAAATTGGGGAAAAACATTAAGAGGGAATGTTTTAAAACTTAACTACTTAAGAATCAGAAATAAAACTATGATATAATATAACACTTCTAATACATATTTACAAATGTTAAAGCAAAAACTATGTACAGTAAAAGAGAAGCAGATGAAATAATTCACACTTTCTTCCACTGAAATGAATAGGGCCTTAGTTTTAAATGGAAAGAAACATTAAGAGGGGTTGTTCTGAAATTAATTATTTAAGAACCAGAAATGAAACTATGATATGATGCAGCACTTCTGACACATGTTTACAAATCCTAAAGCACAAACTCTGTGAAACACAGCAGATAAAATAAACCAAACTTCTCTCAATTAAAATGAATGGGGCCTTTGTTTAAATTGGGAAAATACATTAAGAGGGGATGCTTTAAAACTTAATTATTTAAGAACCCGAAATAAAACTACGATATGATACAACACTTCTGACACATATTTACAAATGTTAAGGCACAAACTTAAGTGTGTGTGTGTGTTTCTCCAATAAAAAGCTTTACAGTAGGGGTTCATTGTATAGACTCATTTTAGGATAACCATGCCTGCTGTTTAACAAAAGAGACACTCTCATTCTAACATTTTATTGCTTATGAATGTAATAACTTTAGCTACAAAGCTAGAATAATTGACATGTGCTGGAGATGATCATAGTTCAGCTGGTAAGAGTTTTCCAGATGTGTGTGTGTGTGTGTGTGTGTGTGTGTGTGTGTGTGTGTGTGTGTGAGACCACTCTTACAGTCAAATAGGTCTAAGGAATATCTTAAGCCAGCACAGTTGTTATTCTCGTGAAGAGATGAAGACTTTACTGTGCAGTTCTAGATAAAGTGTTAACGGTTTAAACTAGTCAGGAGTCCTCTCCTATCAGTTTGGACACAAAAGGTTTCACCCAAACATAAGTCCAAGCAACAGTGGACAGCATTGTGTTTCACAGGGCATAACAGATAACTTCAATTGATAAATTTCAAGCATGACATATGCACCCTAGACCACCATAATTTGAGTTTCAAATTCAGCTCTTGAAATAAATTAATTTAAAAGATAATATTTCAAGACATGCACATTTAAGAAAAACATGTTATAGTTTTACATAAAGTAAATATTAGCATACACTAAACAGCATGTTATAAAGACATGTACTTTTTGATAACTTGCAAAACAATGCCTGTCTTTTCCTGTAAAAAGAGATTAGCTAAAACAATGTGTGCAGCTATTCTTAAAATGAAGGATACATAACACACTGAAAACATTTCACATTTGGGGGTGGAGAGACTGATGGTTATAGAAAGAAGGACCTCTCAATTTATAAAAAAATTAAATGAGGAGGGGGGAACATAACTGAACCACTATAAGTCTTTTAGGCTGTGACAAACTAATAATATGAAAACTGTGAGGGAACAACATCTTTAGGCCTTCAATGTTGATATAAAGTGTACTAAAACATGTAAAGCAGCATTTTTTGAAACAGATAACAATACTGCACAACATATTTTAAACATTGTGCACTTGATCAAAAGTTTTATCGGTTTATTCAAAAAATACAAAAGCACATCTTTTAAACAGTGTAAAGGCAGTATCTGATCAGAGGCTTTACCCCATTTATTAAAGAACCTCTCAATTTATTAAAAAAGAAATAAAATGAACAGGGAAAACATAACTGAACTACTATAAGGCATTTAGGCTGTGACAAAATAAAAATATGAAAACTGTAAGGGAACAACAGCTGTAGGCATTCAAAATCGATTAAAGCATACTGGTATAGGAGTCATTTTAGTGAATCATAGTTTGTATTGTATTATGTTTATTGTATTGTTTGTAGTTTCATTGTAAAAGCACTCTGAGCATTGGAAGGGTACTTTTTATAAATGCAATGTTACTTACTTACCTACATACTAAAATGTGCAAAACGGCAGTTTAGAAACAGATAATACTGCACAACATATTAAGCACTGTGCACTTAAACAAAAGGTTTACTAGTTTATTCAAAAAATACAGAAGCACATCTTTTAACTGCTCTGACATGTCCTGGGCAAGCCTAAACATGACAACATTTGTACCACCCATAGCAGCATCACAATATGGATGGGGGGGCTGTGTCATATCCAGTGCACAAAGGTGAGGAAAGGGTGGTGGGGTGCATCATATCCAGTGCACACGGAAGGGGAGGGATGTTGTATCGTTTCCAGCACACATGGGAAGCAGAAGGGGTGGGACATTGCATCATTTCTGGTGCACACCAGAATCGAAAGGGGCGGGACTTTATGTTATATCCGGGAATCAATCGTACGTCATTTCCAGCAATCAAATTTTGACAGTTAATATGCATGTATACTACTTTCACATGCTTGAATGTTTCAGTCATGTCCCCTCTTTTCCTTCTTATCTCCAGAGGATACAAATCCAGTTCCCTTAGCTTCTTCTGATGTGCCATCCCTCTTAGCCCATGCACCATTTTAGTAGCCCTTCTCTGCACCCTTTCCATGCTATCTATGTCCTTTCTTAGATGAGGCCTCCAGAACTGTACCCCATACTCCAGGTGTGGCCTCACCATGGAGCTGTAAAGTGGTGTCAGCAAATCCCTCCTTCTGCTGGTTATCCCTCTCCCTATGCATGCCAACATCCTGTTAGCCTTACCCGCTGCTTTGCTGCACTGGGTCTCCACCTTAAGGTAATTTGTGATTATAATCTCTAGATCCTTCTCCTGCCTGGTTGCCATTTTCTCCCCACCCTAGTGTGCATGTGCTATTTGCATTTCCTAGCATTGAATTTCAGCTGCCACGTTTCTGATCACTCATGCAGTAACCTAATATCATTCTTCATTGCCTCCACACACCCCAGGTATCCACCCTGTTACTGAGTCTTGTGTCATCTACAAAAAGGCAGACTGTCCCCTGAAGCCCCTCTGCTATGTTGATAACTTAGATGTTAAACAGAATGGGCCCCAGTAACAACCCCTAAGCGACCCTGTTTGACACCCCAGTCTCCCAAGAGTGCACCCCATTGACCACCACCCTCTGGTTTCTCCATGTCAGCCAGCTCTCCACCCATCTTACTATTTTCTGCCCAACCCCTAGTCTCCCCAATTTATTAACCAGTCTTCTGTGGGGCACTGTGTTGAAGGACTTCCTGAAGTCCAGGTAGGCAATGTCCATTGCCCCACCCTGATCAACCACTGTCGTCACCACATCGAAGAATCAAAAAAGATTGAAGCAAGATGGCTACCATACTAAAGAAGATTTTTTTTCTCATAAAACTGGATTATCCCATCAGAAAACATAATCTTGTTTAATTTGTCCAAATTCTTGTTTTCCACAAGACTATATTGATCATGTTCAAAACTGAAATGTTAAATTCTTGTAACTCTGTAACAGATTAATAATTTTTCACCAGTCCAAAGTCCAACTCAGAGCACCTTTCTATGACAATTTTTGTCTCCCCTGAACATTTCAGGCCAATATTTGAAAACATCTGAGCGCTAGGCAATGAAACAAATAGAACCCCCCCTACATTTTTCCAGTTTCTACAGTATCTAAATCTCAGAATCTACACATCTAACCAGAATGAAGCTTCACACATCAAGAGACTTTGCCACTAGATGGTGCATTCAAAATTTCATGGAAATCTGTTGAATAGGGATGAAGCTATTAAAGTGCAAAGTCAGGGGTTTGTCATTAAACATCCTCCTAAACCATAACTATAGTGGTGCTACTGTGCCACTGTAATATGTATCTGTCTGTCTATATCTATCTATCTGTCTGTCCATCTATCTTTCTTATATAGAGAGATAAATAGATATAGATAAATATAGATATAGACATTGATAGCGATATAGATGTAGACAGAGACAGAGACAGCGATAGAGATAGAGATAGATACACTGTATACAGTGCCTTCAGAAAGTATTCACCCCCCCTTGGATCTTGTCACATTTTGTTGTGTTACTACCAGAATTTTTAATGCATTGAAATGATTTCCCCCCTTTGTTTCACACAGCATACTCAACAATTTAGAGGGGCAAAAATATTTTTATTGTGTAACAAAAATTTATGAAACCTTAAAAACTGAAATATCTTGTTTACTTAAGTATTCACCCCCCTGAGTCAATACTTTGTAGAAGCACCTTTGGCAGCAATTACAGCTTTGAGTCTTCTTGGGTATGTCTGTATCAGCTTTGCACTTCTGGATTTGGGATTTTAGCCCCATTTCTTCCCTTGCAGATTTGCTCAAGCTCTGTCAAGTTGGATGGGGAGCGTTGGTGAACTGCAATCTTTAAGTCTTTCCACAGATTCTCAATGGTATTCAAGTCTGGGCTTTGGCTGGACCACTCAAGGACATTCACCTTCTTGTTCTGAAGCCACACCAGTGTTGCTTTGGCTGTATGCTTGGGGTCATTGTCCTGTTGGAATGTAAATCTTCGCCCCAGTCCAAGGTCTATTGCAGACTGATGCAGGTTCTCCTCAAGGATGTGGCTGTATTTGGCTCCATTCATTGTTCCCTCTATCCTGACAAGTGCCCCAGTCCCTGCCACTAAAAAGCATCCCCATAACATGATGCTGCCACCACCATGCTTCATGGTAGGGATGGTGTTACACGGGTGATGAGCTGTGTTCGGTTTGCGCCAGGCATAGCGCTTTGCATTCAGGCCAAAGAGTTCAATTTTTGTTTCATCAGACCACAGAATCTTCTGCCACATGGTCTCAGAGTCTGCCACGTGCCTTATTGCAAACTCCAGACATGCTATTATGTGGCCTTTTCTCAGGAGTGGCTTCCGTCTAGCCACTTTCCCATAGAGGCTACATCTGTGAAGTGTTGCAGAGATTGTTGTCCTCTGGACAGGTTCTCCCATCTCAGCCATGGAACTCTGTAGTTCTGTCAGGGTGGTCATTGGGTTCTTGGTCACTTCCCTGACCAAGGTTCTTCTTGCCAGTTGCTCAGTTTGGGAGGACGGCCTGCTCTAGGAAGAGTCTGGGTGGTTCCATAATCTTTCCATTTCCTAATGATGGACTTGACTGTGCTCCTGGGAACTTTCAACACCCTAGAAATGTTTTTATACCCTTCCCCAGATCTATGCCTCCTCACAATTCTATCACAGAGTTCTACGGACAGCTCCTTGGTCTTCATGGTAGAGTTTCTGCTCTGACATGCACTGTCAACAGTGGGACCTTACATAGACAGGTGTATTTCCTCTGAAATCATATCAACCATTTGAACTGACCACAGGTGGACTCCATTGAAGTTTTAGAGTGATCTCACAAGGAAACTGGATGCATCTGAGCTCAATTTGGAGTGTCATAGCAAAGGGGGTGAATACTTATCAAATCAGACATTTCAGCTTTTTATTTCAAATTACATGTACAAAAAATTCCTGAAGTTTCATTCCACGTTGACATTATAGGGTAATTTGTGTAGATACGTGACAAAAAAATCCCATATAAATGTATTTTAATTTGAGTTTGCCATCACAAAATGTGACAAAATCCAAGGGGAGTGAATACTTTCTGAAGGCACTGTATATGTCTAATGAGAGAGTATAGAAACTAAAAATGTTATCTCATGACTAGGTGAAACACATCACATGACCATGCATCTTTCCACAAGGACTTCGTGCTTGCACTTGTTTCAGCTTTTCATTCCCCTCCAAAACAATGCTGACTATTTTATAAGACAGATAATCCATCACAGGGTGTGTGGTCTTACTCAGATATATGCATGGCTTGAGTGATTGGTGATTGAACTCACTCAATCTGCAGCCTCATGCCTTTCAACGCACACCAAGGCATGCATATATCCAGGGCCCCTGGTGTTCTGCAGCAGAATTTTCTGATTTCTGCGGCAGGGCTCCTTGACTTCTGCGGCAGCATTTTCTGATTTCTGCGGCATGATTTATTCATTTCTCTGGCAGAATGCAGTCCTGTCATTGGCTAAATATGATGCGATGTCATCGATGACATCATATGCTGAGCATAGAGGAGGGGCTTCAGGATAAACGGGGTGGGAAAGAAAGCCTGACACTATAGAAAAACAGTATATTTATATGAAAATTCACCAAAAACTATGAATTCTGCGGCACTATATATATTCTGTGGCATGTTGCAAATTCTGCAGCAAATTCTGCAACTGCAGAACTGCAGAATTCCAGGGGCCTTGCATATATCACAGCATGAACTAAGGGGCACAATAGCACCTCTCTTGCTAGGGTTCAGTAAGCTGTTCAATGTTAAACACCCATTTTACACCTTAATATCTTTGGCGTCATCTGACAAAATAGCATAACATTTGGCATGTGCAGTCCTGCTGTCAGAGTCTCAAGTCATGAAAAGTTTTGTGATGACATCTTGCATGTTTTTTGAGATATAGAACACCAACAAAATGTAAAAAAATCTATAGCTAACATTGCATATTTTTTGCTCTGGCCTACAGCCTAGACAGTGTGAAAATTATCATGAAATTTTTAGGTTTGAAGAGGTCTGTGCCTAGGGAATGCCTTTTGATGGTCTGGTGAAAAAATATCATACCATTTTAGAGTTATAACAATTTTAGAGTTAACATTCAAGTTCAATAGCTTAAAAAAGCTTTCACAATTGTGATTTACTTGTGTAGAGAGAAATACTGATCGTGACAGTCACCATCTTGATTTTTTTTAATTGTACAAAGTGGAATAAGAAGGAAATATTGAGGTTAAATCAAACCCCAATACCTTTATTTTGCTAAACAGCAGTTGTTTAGCTCAATTCTGGTACTAAATTTCAAAAAATATCTCCCTAAACCCATCTCTCTGCATTGGGATTACAGAACTTTTGGCCATTTGTCAGACTTTTGCCATTTGTGGCTTGTAATTTTTATCTGTTACGCAGTAATTTGCAACAGTTTTTTTTTTACATGTTTTTTCTGATATGTAATTTGGGAAATGTATTTTTAAGTGGAACTTCAACTGGAAAAACGCATAAAATACCAAACCTGCATCACGGCCAAGAAAATTATAATGGGTCTGGCCCCACCTGGTGTCTGTGCCCTCCTTAAGCCTAGACATAGGAACGTCACTACAAGGAGATCCAATTCCCATCTACTACATATCCTACTATGTCGCATGACCCAAGGACAAAGATCATTCACCTATCGGGCATCCAGCTGGCTCAACTCTCTTGGCAGTGACATAGCAACAGCTCCAACACTTGGCCTCTTCAAGTCCAAGCTGCGCCTCTCACTGCTTGTATCCTGTGATTGCCCATCTTAACATTTCCACCATTCCAGTTGCAAATGCCCCAGCACCCAGTACTTACAATCAGTCTTTGCGCACCTAGCACTTTACCTGTCATATTCCCTCGACAAGGCCCCCTGGCTGCACTGTCTTCCACCCTCATCCACCTCCCCCGTATCTCCACTCCTGTCCCCACCCCAACCACCTCCCGTTCTCCCCTTACCCCTGCACCTCCTTCCCCTCAATCTCCTACCCTCAGTTCCCTCACCACCCCCTTCCCTTGTCTTGCTCATAGCTCAAGTCTTTGTACTGGTTATTACATGTCTGTAAGTCAATGACTATATGTTTGTAACTAAAAATGATGACTGTTGCACACGCTGACATGGAACCTTTGTAAAAGAGCCTCGGCTCAAACGTATTGTAATCCTAGATTGAAATAAATAAATAAAAAAATAAGTAAATGAAGTTAAGTGTGGTTCAATGTATTTCAATGGGTTTTGAACTTTGATTCATAATGTTGTCATGTTTGCATATTTTAACCCCAAATTTGTAACAAGTACTTCTTGGAACCCCACCTCATGACCAATGGTAGTGGAATTATGCAGATCAGGGATGAAGGGCAATTTCTTGGTCACTAGTTGAAATACCTATTGGGTGTGATTTGACAATTTTTACCACCTGTGTAAATGAGGAGGGGTTATAAGAAGGCTATTTTGAAAATTATGAATCTAAATATGTAAAAATGACAAAGTTATGAGCATACATTGAAATGTTTCTACCATTTTTCATAAAGTTGGTAATTGTAACCTGTATTCCCTGACTCGAGGGGATGTGCCAGGCCCTATATTTCTGTAAGTGGATAGGGTCTTCCCATGGCACAGGGCCCAAAGGGCCTTTCACATCTGAACCAAATCAATTTATTTTATTTATTTATTCATTTTTGGATTACAACCTTTGGACGCAACTCATTACAAAGGCTCCAAGTCAGCAGGAGGGGAAAACATACATACATACATACATGCATACAATTGGATATTGGATAAGTAACATACATACATAAAATGAGATATTGGATAAGTGACAGCTTACAGTTTAAACCAGCTTTAAATGAGTTGCAGAGAACCCTAGCAAGCAGTGAGTCAAAAGAGTAGCCCGTGAGTCAAGCTAAAGTTGCAATCCAGAGGGTGTTGTCAAATGGAGGAAACAAGGGATGTAAGAAGGTTAAGGGAAGGTGAAGTAGGATCCAGTAGGAGGCAGGGGAGGGATGGGTGGAGGGTGAGGGCACAAGTGGAGGAAAGGAGGGTAGGGCAAAGGACAGAGCTAAATGGGAAGAAGAGGTCAGGACAGTGCGCAGAGAGTAGGGGAGGCTCTAATGGATGGTCAGAGATTACTGTAAGACAGCCCAGTTAGGTGAAACAATTACAGGAACTGTTAGCTATGAGGTGTTGGCTAAGGATTGTTTTGTACAGTCCCACTTTCGGTATGGAGGAGATTTCCAACTGCAGCGCATTAAACCACAGTGATACCCTATAGCCAAATGACTGTTTCCCTTGGGCAGTCCAGCATCTAGGAATAGAGATGATTTGATTGGCTGAGCTATGTGTGTGCTGAGAGCAGCAGTAGGGCTTTGGAAGTTTAGCCACACCAGGAGGAATGAGCCTGAAAAGTGCCCTTTTCATTAGTTAGCATATTTGGTATGGATCCTCCCAAATAACTGAAGCCAACCACAATGTTCATATAGTTCACAAATATGAGTGAGGCATGCTGCACCAGCAAGCAGACAGTGGGCTTTGTTAAGTTCCATTGATATTCTGCAGAGGGAGGTGGAAGTGGCTGAGCCGTAGATGACCAGGTCATAGTCAACAGTGGATACTACTGAACTATAGATAGCTAGTCTAAGAGCATCTTGCATTAGATTGTATTTGTGTCAATGTAATAATCCAATCCTGCAGTTAACAGGCCTGGCAACTTATCAATGTGCTTGGCAAAGAAAAGAGAGCTGTCAACAGTCACACCTAGGTACTTGAAGTCTTGAACTTGTTTAAGGAGGGCACCAGAGGAGTTCCTAATGGTTAGAGCACTGTTTTGGTGTTTGATATGATTACAGCAGAACAACATAGCCTTCTTTTTTTGTAGTTTAAAATCAATTTGTGGATTCTGAACCATTCCTCAACTTCTTTAAAGCTATATTGAAGTTGTTGTTCCAGGGACTCCAGGTTGGGGCTGCTGGGAAAGATGACTGTGTCATCCACATAGAGGAGGATTGGCTGCTTATAGGAGTGAGGAAGGTTGTTAAGAAAGACACAAATAGGAGTTGTCCCAGGATGTAGCCCTGTGGCACTCTGGAGTGAACTTGGTGGTCTGAGGTGACATTAGATGTTTTCACCTGTTGAGAGCAGTCAACCAGATAGCTTTTGACCCATCACAGTACTTCAGTAGAGATGCCAATGGAGAACAGTTGCTTGAGGAGAAGAGAGTGATTCACTGTATCAAAGGCCTTTATAAGGTCAATGAAGGCCGCGCACACAAGCTTACCTTGATCCAGTGCATGGTGAATGTACCCAGTGAATTCCAGTAATGCAGAGGTGGTGCTGTGTCCCTTTCTAAATCTGTGCTGCTGTGGGCATTGTATAGTGTATTTTTCCAAGCACTCCTGCAGCTGATCAGCAGCAATACTCTCAAGTGCCTTAGGAAGAGGTGTCAGGATTGAGATTGCTCTATAATTGGAATGTAGCATGTGGGACCCACTTTTGTGTACAGGGGTAACCATGTCTGACTTCCAGATTTGGGGAAATTGACTAAGCCTTAGAGAGAGGTTCAGAATCTTAGCTAAGAGCAAAAGTATTACATCAGTGGTAAGGGCTACAAGTTTAAGGTCAAGGGAGTCCCCACTATGCCTTGACTTCTCAAGAACTTTTTCAAGGTATTTCCTGACCAAGTGTGGCGGGACCTCTTTGAAGTAGAAAGGAGGTGGATCCAAGGGTTGATCTTTAGCCCCATGAAAGCTGTTGTCAGCAGTATTGTCAAAGAAGTCAGGTGGAAGAACACTACTCAGGTCCTTGAAGGCACTATTAAAGGTATTGGCTACTGTCTGAGGGTCTAGGGTGGGGACACCATTAATACTGAGCATAGTGGGTGCTATTTTGGAATCTTTACTAGTAACATCTTTTATATTGCTCCAAAAGTTCTTACTGCTGTCCCAGGTATTTGTGAGATCCTTCCTTTAATATTTGCTTTTTTCAGTTCATATAGCCTAAGTGCATTTATTTCTGGCTGCCTTCTATTGTTGTACATCAGCTAGCTTACCAGTAGCCTTGGCACAGTGTCAGCAGTGATCCCTATGCTGCATCTGGCTGATAAGTTCATCTGAGAACCAGGGATTGCTGGCGCCCCAAATGTTCCTCTTTTTCAAAGGTACATTGGTTGCACAGACTTCATTAAAGTGTGTGATGAAATAGTCCAGGACAATGTTAACATCATTAGTGGTATCCAGTATGGACCAGTCAATGTTCAGGAGATGTTGCTTCAGAGAGTTAAGGTGTAACCATTTTAATACTCTGCTGAGAATTATCTGGGGGGGGGGCTTATTAAATTTGTTCAACCAGATACAGGTAATAGGGGAGTGGCCACTAAGTTCATCAGGGAGCAAAGACACATTTGAGATTCTATCAGGGTGACTGGAAAGAATCCAGTCTATTAGGGTACTAGTGCCTGTATTATAATTAGTCCTAGTAGGTGATGAAACAAGCTGAGTCAGGTTAAGTGCTGAGATTATATCCTTAAAGGCACCGACTGCAGTGGAGTGGTAGTTGACATTAAAGTCTCCCATAATTATCGTCTCCGAGTTATAGGGCAGATTTCTAGCATACTCCATGAAGCTATGGAAGCCAGAGACATGGTCCTTGGGTAGCAGCTAGACACTCACAATTGTAAGGACTTTGTTATGTGCCCCTAGTAGTACCTTGATGGCTAGCATCTGGGTTGCATTGCCAAGGCTACAAGTTGGTAGTGCATATCCCATGAGAGTGTCCTTAAAGGAAAACTACACCCTCATATCTTCTAAATCTTATTTGTTTCCATGTCAACAGACAAATCTTTCCATGTAGCTGTTAAAGAAGTATGCAAATGCTTTAATCTGTTTCCACAGTTCATACTAGGCCCTGTTACTGTCCTGGGAGCCTCCATTTCGTGGTTGCTGAAATCTCATTTTCCCTGAGATCTGCATTAACATATGAGAACATGATGTGTAATCATCCTTTAAACTTCCCACTATGCCTGTCTGCTTAATTAGTCTTAAAAGAAACAAGCTGCAAGAAGATGTGAAATACCACATTTATCTTCAGTGAGCTTTGCAAACTATCTGAGATATAATGCTGTTTTTTTTCCCCTTTAAACTTCCTTCAGTTTATGTATTTCCAGAGAATTTTGGCAGGGTTTTTGTTCTTTCAGCATAGAGATACATGGTATAAATGGGGGCTCTGACATCATGTTCTCATATGCTAATGCAGTTCTCATGGACAATGAGATTTCAACAACCATGACATGGAGACTCCCAGGGCAGTCACATGGGGCTACCATGAGCAGTGAAAATAAATTAAACCTAACACATACGGCCCTAACAGCTACAGGAAAGAAGTTGTCTGTTGACGTGGAAACAAATAAAATTTAAATGATATGAGGGTGTAGTTTTCCTTTAATATAAATGATAAATCCTCCTCCACTTTTTGTTTGCCTATCTAGTCTGAAGATGGTGTAGTCAGGTATAGTAACAGCTGAGTCAGGGATCTTTGATAATAGCCACATTTCTACTACTGATAGGATGTCTAGGTTTTTCTGTGCTACCCAAACTTGGAGCCTATCCATTTTACAAAGCAAACTGCAGGTGTTGATTGAGACCATTGCAGTTGACCCAGTCTGATTTTGGTTGTTGGGAGAAAATGGTCTTGTCGGTCCAGGGTTGAGATGAACATTCCTAGCCAATAATAGCAACATGAGAATGAGTCTAAGTAGGAAAACTTTCACTTGCTTGAGAAGAAACTTATGAGATATCTGGTGATTTGAGCACCTACTCCACTTATGGTGAAGCACAGTGATGTTGTAGGGCAGAATCAGGAGCAAGCAGGGGGCATGAACTGTAATGGATAGCAGGTGAGATAATAGTCAGGGGGGCATCCATGATTTTATGGTTTTGTAGCTGTTCATTGGCTACCATGCCAGTGACATAGTGAAGGTTGTCTTCAAAAAAGATTCCGCCATTTAGTTTGGGGCAACACTTATGCAGAGAATCTTGATTGACCACTGTAATTAGAATGATAAGGAGTGGTAGCAAGTGATAAATAGGACGTGATTTAGGTGGCATGATTGTGGAGTGTGGATCATGTTAACGCAGCACTTTAATGAGGAGAAAGCCAGCAAGAAGTTTACAGTAACAGGTAGGGACCTGTAGTGGTGGGTGAGTAAAATCTGCAAATGGGGATGTTAACACTTAGTAAATTACACCCTAGTCAGGTGACCAACTAACATAGTAAATTACACCCTAGTCAGGTGACCAACTAACATTATATTAGAAAATACCCAGGTAGGGCAGGTGGGTGGGGAGCGGGCATGAAGCTCCGGTGGGGTTAAGATCCTAGGAGAGCTGATTAGTAGCCTGCAGAGATTGCTTGCTGGTGCCATGGAGCTGAAGGGTGGCAGCGCTTTCTTGAGGGAAGCAGTTCAGCTGGAACTAGATAGGCAGGCAGCAGCAAAAGATCAGGAGATGCACCACCAGTGACTTCAGAGCACCTGGTCAGGGGGCTCACACTAGAGAAAGGAGAAAAGACAGGGATTAGTTATAACCAGGTCCCAGGGGGTGTGGAGTCTAGGACTGAATGTGGGGTCTGTTAGGACAAAGGATGGAGCTAAATAGGGGTGGGGAGGTAGCAGAACAGTAAATGGCAGAATGCTGAATAGGTGAGAATGAGGGATGGTCTAGCCTGGGGGAACCAGGAGAAGACATTACTCAGAGGGGGAGATAGCAGGGGTGAAACAGTAAGGGAGAAAACAGACCAGTGAATAGAAAAGCAAGCAAAAAGGAGGAGATTGGAGTTAGCAGGAAGAAACAGGCATGGAAGCCACTAAGACTATCAAGGGTTTTAAACAAGCAGGTTTTAAAATACTGTCTCTTTCTTGGAGAAGAAGCATACACTGAGAGCCTAGAGGAGCTGTAACATTTCAGGAGGCAAGCTACGGCTATCCACAAGCTATTTCTAAATAAGCAAAAAATAGTACTCTTCCTAAGTTCTGGCACTAAATCCTTAAGGAGCTGTAATTACAATGACTACCTGGAGAAGAGCAGTAACTAGCCTGGTAGACCTAAAACTAATAAAAAATCATTCAAGTGAAAACAGGTCATTTTTGTAGATGGAGGATTAAACTAGCTTTAAAGTCTTTAAAAAGCTGAGCAAATAAGTTCCAGAGCTAGGTTCCAGTGAGGGCTTGAGAAAATATTCATTCACGGCCGCAGCCTCAGGGAAATGTCAATCAGGATAGAGTCAGTACTTGGTACCTAATTTGGTCCTTCAGGCATAGCACCTTGCGGCCAGTGGGGGAAATCTTTCCTGATCTTAGGAGAGCCGATTAACAGCCTGCAGCGCTTGCTTGTCAGTGCCATGGAGCAAAAAGTCAGTGGTGCTTTCTTGAGGGAAGCTGTATGGCTGCAACCAGAGAGGTGGGCAGCAGTAAAAGATCAGGAGCCGCACTGCCAGTTACTTCACAGTTCTTGTTCAGGTGCCTCACATTTGTGGCCATTGGGGGAAATTTTTCCTGATCTAAGGAGAGCCAATTAGCGGCTTGCGGTGCTTGCTTGCTTGCTGGTACCGTGGAGCCGAGAGGTGATGGTGCTTTCTTGAGGGAAGTCATTCAGCTGGAGCCAGAGAGGTGGGTGGTGGTAAAAGATCAGGAGCTGCACCACCAGTGACTTCAGAGCACCCGGTCAGGGTCTCGTACTTGCGGCCATCAGAGGAAATCCTTTTTGATCTTAGGAGAGCCAATTAGAGGCCTGTTGGCCATGCAGATCATGCAAGTCCTGAAGAGAGCTGCATGAATGAAGATATGATTCCACTATCTCAAAAAGAAAGGAAATTCTTAGCAAAAACTTAGTTAATCCACCATTTAGGGTAACTTAATGCCACAAAAGTAGGGAATTGTGGCATTAGGGCTTCAAACCCGGTAGCACATTATAATAGTGAACTAGGGGGCATGGCTAGCCTACAGACATGGCAGACATGTGCTAGTTAGCTCTTCTGGACATTGCATTTTAATTAGTCTTAAAAAGCTGTAAAATGTCTTAAAAACCTTCAGAATTCAGTTAGACTATTCCCCTGCTACCTATGGAGTTGGGCAAGACTACAAATCGACAGGGGAAACTACACTTTGAAGCTGAAAGCTCGTTTCAACCAAGGAAGATGGCGGAGGCTGATTCCAGCCAACAGATCTCATGTTCTGAGCCCGTGGGCACCAGTGGAGAGAGACTGAAAAGGAGGTGCTGACTAAATCATTGGCCGGGGTTCCCTCTACACTGCTACAAATGCAGCAAGAAATGAAGTCCAGTTTTGTAAATATAACTGCCCAACTCACTCACCTACAAGGAGTGGTAACGGGTCTCTTGGAGACGTTTGCGGAGCAAACGAGTCAGATTGCTGAGCTGAGCAGAGAGTGAGCACTCTGGAGGATTCCTTGTCGGCAGTCTTGGTGGAGAAAAATGGCTTAAATCCTTCCTCAAGGAACTGATGTTGTGGGTTGATGATCAGGAAAATCATTTGCGAGGGTCTAATCTCCATATCATCGGTCTGCCAGAGGGGGGTGGAGGGTCAAAATGCCGCTAAAGGCCTTCAGAAATGGATGGTACAGCAGCTGGGCCTTCCTGAGGACCACGAGGGGTTTGAAATAGAGAGAGAACATCGAGTTGGGCAACTGCCTAAACCTGAAGAAAGGCAGAGACATTGCCTGATCAAATACCTTCGGTTTACTGATAAAGAAAAGATGCTGCAAAAAGCCAAGGAAGCAGGGCTCATATCTTTAGAGAACTTTCCCATATCTTCAGAGAACTCGGAGGTATTTATCTACCAGTACTATAGTAAGGAGTTACAGAGCCAGCACCAGAAATCTACCCAAATTAAGAGCAAGCTGCACAGTCTTGGGTGGTCATTCAGCATTAGATATCCAGCTTGCCTTCAGGTTGACCGCACAGGCCAAGCACCGCGTTTCTTTGTGTGCCCTATAGCTGCTGAAAAGTGGGTTTCTGAGGAGGAGACCAGGAGGGACAGGGCACAAGCCACTGAAACCTGACTTCAGTTAAGTATGATGTAAAATAGTTTAATGTCCTGGGGCTCTTATGTCCTCAGCTCAAAGTCCTGAAGCGACCTCATCTTTTATCTGCCCAGGGCCCAGTATTTAGTGCGTTAATATTATTGTGTTCTCTTATGCATAAAGGGCTACGGGCAGTTTTTGACTTCTAGCTGCTTTGTGTTCCCACTCAGACATGCCTCCCAACCATGTCTGGAGACACGGGTATCGGCAGGAAGGCTCAGAGTGTCATCAAGGGGAATTATGTCTTGGAACTAAGCCATGGAACTGTATTTGCCCTTAGATTTAAATGTTAGAAATGTATTCCCTAGATTTTTGGACTTCTGCATTTATGCTGCTTCCAGCAGCTTCCTTTCTGTTTACTAACATAATGGTTCTGGAGTTAAAATCTTACCATTGTGTCTGTTACAACTTTTTGCAATACCCATAGTTTTTATGGTGTCCCAATGCTCACTAATTTAATGTGGTTACTCTTTCTCTGCCAAGTATTTGCAGTGAGGGTCTTGGCTGGTTTTGTTCTGTCCGCTGGAGTGGGAGGGGCAAAAATGGAACTTCACTTGGAGTTCCCCTTGTGGGAGTTATGAGGGGTGAGCTGCTTGGTGGGGGGGGTAACTGTTGTGGGTATTGTTTAAAGTGTCTGGAGAATCGTAAACAGGGGTGGCGGGTGGGGGGTCGAATAATGCTAGGGATGTGGCTGGTGCGATGCTTCATGCTGGCTCCAGACAGCAATTTTATACTGTCACAGCTTCTCCTTTTGGGCTGGCCGTAACGTCTCCTAGTTCACATTCACAGTGTGTCTTGAGGGGGAGTTGGAAGTTTTGAAAGTTGCTTGGTGGGGAAGTGGGAAGGGGAGTACTTCTGGGATATGTTTGAAAACGTATGTTCAGAAACTGGTTCTGGGTGAACAATGCTATCTATTTTGTTGAGTTATATGTCCTTTTGGTGGGGATGATGGTGAGTGACATCAAGGTGGTCACATGGAACATCAATGGCCTTAAATCGATTTTGAAACATAAGAAAGTTATGGCAGAGGTGCATAGAATAAAACAGCAGATCATGCTGTTACAAGAGACCCATTTTTCTGCATTGGAGCCCAAAAGACTGCCATATTTATGGGGGGGATGTGGGTGTCCTCCACGCACTCATCAGGGTGCTTCAATTTGGATTTCCTGCAGCCTCCGTGTAGAGGTGGTGGAAACATTGGTGGACACCACAGGCAGATATGCACTTGCAAAGGTGAACATCCCAGGGGGTGGTATGCCATTGATTGAATCAATCTATGCCCCAAATGTTGAGGAACCAGGGTTTTTTCAGTGATTGGCCCTGGACATGTGCCAGTGGTAGGGGGTTTGGGTTATCAGTGGCGACTTTAACTGTAGGCCTGAGGCAGTCCTAGACCATTCCAAAGCCACCATAATCCATTCCTCTCAAAATGCTAGGGCTTTGGAAAAAATGCAGGAGGAACTGGGGCTGGTTGACGCATAGAAACATGCCAACCCAGCTGGGAAGGATTACAGTTTCTTCTCCCAGGTGCATCAAACATATGCTAGAATAGATAGAGTACTAGTCTTGACCACATTGCTGATGAGGGCTGGGGAGGAGGACTATCTCCCATTCCTGGTTTCAGACCATGCATCTCACTGTCTTACACTGAGGCTTTTGGGATCCCCCCATTTGCCCTGCTGTTGGGAAACTGGACGCACTTTTTTTAAGACCAGGGTTATCTAAAATACATGAAAGCGAGCATACACAAATTTCTCTTTCATAATGGTAAGGGTGACACTTCTCATGGAAACTGCTGGGAGGCCTTGAAGGCTTTTATTAGAGGTCAATCTATCTCTTATGCTTCACATTGAAAGAGGGGGGAAGAAAGTGCCCTAGCTTCTCTGAGAATAAAAATTTCTGCGTGTCAGTCTGCCCATAAAACCAAGCCAACCAGAGAGCTATACAAAATTATTCAAAAATTAAAATGGCAATATCACACCTTAAACAGCTCCCAATTGGATAGATCTATCTTGCTGGCTGGTTCTATGTGATAACAGCAAAAGCCAAAAGGTGATCGCCATTATCAAGAAGTCTAGAGTGCTGAAAATATTTTTTGGCACTCTGACACCCTGGCGCAAAGATAAATGGCATTGTGGACTTACTTTTTAATGTGCCCCCCCATATGGGGGGCTTCACCCACTGCACCCTCCTACTAAATGATTCTCAACTCCAGGGGGGTGCATGTTGGGTGTGTGAAAACATTAAAAAATGAAAGGTTTGGTCTGGGCCCAATAAAATTGCATCAGCGCCCGGACCCAAACCCGGTACCATACCCACCACAGCCACGGACCAACTCCTGACTCCACGATGCAGCTCTGCAGCCCACCACAGTACCACCCCCTACAGCTACTCCATCCCCTCCCAGCCCATACTCAGCATGCTCTCTTCCCCCCGTACGCATACGTATAGCGACATCCTGTCACTATTTTCACCGACCCCCCATCCAGCCGCCCTACCCTCCCATCACCGTGAGTGATTCGCTGTGGAGCTGGTCACCATTGCGGATGGCACCCTTCCCCATGCACCCTCCCTCACAGGATACCTTGCTGGTCAATGCAGGAGCCTACTTTGATAGGGATCATGGGAGTAAATTGCTAGCCTGGCAGATCAAGAGGAGAGGAGAGATGCTAATAGGATGGTGGAAGGAATTAGTGATTCCTGAGGGGGCTTGCTGCAGGACACAGATAGTATTGGGAAGGCATTTGGGGAATTTTGCAAACAATTATATACTTCAGAAAGTAGACTTACCCAGGATGACTTTCAGTTGTTCTTTTGTGTCATCCCCTTGTGGGAGCTGGCATCAAATGCCTTACTGGAGGTATTTTATGCACATAGAGCCCTGAAGGTAGGGAAGTCACCTGGGCCAGATGGGTTACCCACTGACTTCTTTAAATCTTTTGATTCTCTCCTGCTAGATCCTCTATTTGACACGCTGGATAAGGGCCTGACTTGAGGTGAGTTGCCCCCCTCTACATGGTCTGCTGTAATCACAGTTCTGCCCAAACCTGATAAGGACCCTACTAAGTGTACCTCTTGTAGGCACATTTCTTTACTGACAGCTGACTATAAAATCCTAGCTAAAGCAATGACCTTTTGCTTGGAACCTGTACTGCCTTCATTGATCCATCAGGACCAAATGGGATTTGTGAAGGGTAGACAAGTGAAGCACAATATAAGATGCACTTTGAATGTAATCTATTGGTGGGGATGGGTTAAAAATTCTCATGGGGCAGCAGTGGTGGCACTGAATGTGGAAAAGGCTTTCGACCATGTGGAGTGGGGCTACCTCTTTGAGACTCTTGGTAGATTGGGTCTGGCCTCAAACTTCTGTCACTGGGTACACACGTTATACACCCTCCCATTGTCTCAGGTGTTGGTTAATGGCAGCCTGCCTCAGCCCTTTGTTTTGGAGTGGGGTATGTGTCAGGGCTGCCCGGTCTCCCTTTTGTTGTATATGCCTTCTTTGGAGCCACTTGCAGCATCACTATGCGCACAGCCAAGAATAAGGTGCTTTGTGGTGGGGGGGACCGAACATAAGATAGCCATGTACGCAGACGACCAGCTCCTCTATCTGCAGAATCCTGCACAGGATTTACTGCTGTCCACCAGCTAATGAGGGAATTTGGGGCCATCTCTGGCCACAAAGTGAATTGGACAAAAAGCGAGCTGCTACCAGTGGGAACTCGGGACAGGGCACAACTAATAGCCAATTTAGGGGTCTTGCAATAAGCGGCTCATATGAAATACTTAAGCATTCTGCTCTCTGCCTCAATTGGGCAGTTATATGCTCTTAACTTTAAGCCCCTCCTCACTAAACTGTCTGAGGACTGTGACAGATGGATGGCACTTCCTCTATCCCTGCTGGGTAGGGCTGGTGTAATAAAAATGGCCATCATACCTTGTTGCTTGTATTTGTATCTGTCTCTTCCCATCAAAATTCCACAGTGGCACTTCAAACTCCTTCACTCCTTGATACATAGATTTCTTTGGTGAGGTGGCAGTGGCAGAATTCGGAGAGCTATGTTGCACCTACGGACTGGAGGGGGGCGGGGTGGGTCTACCCAATTTTAGGGCTTATTACTGGGTTGCACTGATGGCATTTCTTCCTACTGGATCGGGTGTGGACTTGTTTTCCTGGCTGGGATTGGAGGAGAAGATGTTAGAGGACAATCTTAGGAATGTTACCTTAACCAGAGCTTTGGCTTCCCTGATTGGGCAGTCGGTTAAGAATCCCTTTACAAATACCACTCTGGATATCTGGGTTCGGGTGAACTGACATGTTGATTTTCAGGAGAGTGCCTCCCCTTTTGCAGGTTTGATTTCAGCTACGCATGGTGGGGGAGTTGTTCCCTTTGTCTGGTACAATGACTAAGGAATTGGAGGAGGAAATGACTGGTCTCTGTTGAGCAGTTGTACGAGGAGGGTTTAATTTGAAGTTTCCAGATGCTTTGCTCCAAATGGGACTTCACCCTGATGATTTGTTTTGTTTACCTTCGAGTCCATCAGCTGTGTGGGAGTACACTGTCCACTGCACATGGGTGGGCCTCTCTTTCACCATTTGAAGAAGAGCTTTTCAGGCCTCAGCCTGGTCAAAAGCTGCTCTCAGCCTTTTACTGTACTATAATGGGTGCTTCTTCGGGCTCACTGACTGTGATCCGGCTCAGATGGAGTGAGGATCTCCTGTTCCCTATTGATACCCATACCTGAAAGATGGCCTGCTCCCACTATTCAACCTGATCTCATTGCAATAGGCTCTGGCAGATTCAACTGAACTTTTTGCATTGGGCCTATATAACGCCAATTAGACTGCATGCCATAGAAAATTCACATTTGGAGGCATGCCCTAAGTGCGGAACTGAGGCAGGTGACCTTCTCCACATGGCACTGACCTGTACTAAGGTTGCCCCCTTCTGGTATACTTTGCATGGGATAATGTCCCAAGTGCTGGATTATGTCCCGTCGAAATCTCCACTTGAACTACTGTTGGGCGCAGACCCTGCCCATCCAAATTGGGTTGCCAGTAACCCTTTATGGTCTCTTGTCTTAATTAACGCCAGAAGAATGCTGGCCCAGGTGTGGATGCCCCCCCCCACAATAAGTAGATGGGCAAATAATCTGCTGTCGTGTATGGCCTTAGAGAAAGGGTAGATGGGTGCACTGGGCTGCTTGACCCAATTCCATGATGTGTGGCATCCTCTGATTGTCACAGTGGAGAGTGGGCTGTTCCCAACGTGACTGGCTGAGGTAGTTCCTTTTCTCTAGCTTATGAATTGTTGCCCTATGCTGGGCCCATAACCTCTTCTGGCTATATTTGATGTCCTGTGACCTCCTTTACCAATATTTTCATAATGATACTAAAGCGTTGGTGGCGGGCCACTCCTGCACCTATATGCCTGTATTTAGTTATGTTTATGACTGTTCCTGATCTGTCATGAGCTTATATCTCTTTTCCTAACAGCCTGAATCTTGCTGTAATGTTGTTCATTTCAATACTGAATTGGTGGTTTTCTGTGCTCTTGACTGTATCTGTACTTGCTATATCTTTTACCACCTAATTTGCAAGCTGTATGTATTCAGGAAGTTATTCTGTAATTTGTTCACCTTGAACCAATCAATAATCAATAAACTATTTTTGAAAAAAAAAAAAATAATAGTGAACCAAATTTAGTGACTCAGAAATGAGCGATTCAGTTTGGTCACTTTCAGGATCAGCTATGGAGAATGGATAGCTAGGGGAGGGAATAGCGAGGGAGGATGCAAAGAATGGCAAGTGGAGGGAATAGCAATTGAGGGTGAGGAAGAGGGATGGGCTAATGGTCACATGGAGCCTGATGCTGCCAAGTCACCCACCTAACGTAGCTGGTAGGGACATAGTCTGCAGTGCTGGTGGTACTTTTTTGGGACTGCATACAGTTACTTTTTTTTTTGCTTTAGCATGTGTTTTTTTTTAATTATTGCTATCACCAGTCCCTCTTGTTTCCTCCAGTATCCACCCACCTTGGAGATGATTATATAAGTATGGGGGTGTGTGGGGCATAGCCCCCTGCATTAAACATAATTTTAAATGTGTGTTGAGTTGGTCTTCAGTATTTATTGTTATGTGCAGAATTGTTTTTTTGGCAGGGTGTACTCACTGTATAATGAGTCGCCCAAGAATTTTCACTGTTGTGACTTGAAACCATCAAACACTAACTCCCCACCCTCACCTCCCAAGCAGCAAAAGGAAAAAAAAATCAGGGATTTTGTTTTTTGGAATCTTGTCGAATCAGTGGTGGGCTCTTCCCTGAAGTTGTCATCCTTAATATAAACCCCATTCCATGAGAAAGCAACTTTAGAGATGCTCTCCTTTCTTCTCATTTGGCCCACAGGACTCTGTGTGAAGAAAGCTACAACACTTTGTGTTTGTAAAATGTGACAAAACATACTTCTCTATCTTTGAAGACTGGATCACTATGAGGTACTAGCTTGGAGCTGCACCTTGTGCTTCAGACAGGAGGCAATAAGCTGGGGGAAGGGGAGAGCATTAGGGTTGACAACCCCATGGAAGACCCCACCACTGATTTGTCAAGACTCTGGAGACTCAAGACCCTATTTTTTCTCCTTTTGCTTCTTGGGGGTGTGGGTATGGAGTTAGGGTTGGAAACCCTAAAACCACAATTCTCTATGTTTGTGGCATTATTATATCATAACTGGTGCATTGACAAATTTTTTTGCAAGGAATATATTGAATATATATATATATGTATATATATGTATATATATATTCTTTATATATGTTTACATCAATAATAATAAAGCTGTTCATTGTTTTCTTCCCCAGGGTACTGTTTAAATTCATTGTCACACCAAAACAAATGTTGCACAGTTCCTTTTGAAGAAATTGTTCTGTAAATGAATGTGAGGTACCTGTGGCATGAGAGATAGACTCAGAATTTTCGCAACAACTATAGATGTTTCTGACATAGCATCTCCTATGACTGCTTTAATAGTAGAGTTACAATCCATATATTCACAGTCCACTGGCAAACAACTATCAGAGGATCTTTCTTCAGATGAAAACTTCATAGCTGCAGTTAAAGCTTTAGTTGCATGTGAACAGGTATCATGAATTTCATATCCCAGTTTTACACCTTGTAAGAGTGTTGAATTATTTATCATTTCTATGGAATATATCATGGCCAGGGCCATTACAAAACCTCCAGTTGAGAATCTGGAAGAAATAAAAAAAATATGAACATAATTTTGTGAGTTGTTTCTAAACTGTGCATGTCATTCTTCTTTCTATTGCCTCTTTAAGATCCTTCATCCTGCCCTATTTTTTAAATTCACTCGCTAAATGTGTCTGTTCAATATTTCTAATGAATGCTGGGATGGCAAACTATCTAATTTGCATACCTTTCCGATGTGTCTAATATGAAAAGTACAATCTTTTTATTTGAGTGTTTTACTCATGTAATAGTGCTTTGCATTACATTTTGAAATGTAGCACTATTTAAACTGTGATAGTGATCACAGACAGTAGTTGATTAGGCTGGTGCGGTTCTCTGCGGATGACATTGGGAAAGCTGATTATTTCAAATGACCTGCAGGTTGATCAGGACTGCAGCAAAGTGACAGATTATGGCCCTAAATTTGTCAAGTCCCTGTTGCCCATCACAGGACAAACAGATAAGGTAGCTGGGAATTTATCCATATTTAAAGTTTGCTCGGGTTGGGTGCACAGATGTGCCTGGATAGTCAAGTTCCACGGGGTGGTTGGGTGGGTGGGTGATCAAGATTGCCTCATTTATATAGTGTGCGATTGTATTTTCCATGTGGATTTGTGAGGCACTAAAGTTTCAAAACATTTCAATTGATGGCGATGCTTTCACATGTTACTGCACCAGCAGTGTGAGATCATTATTGCTATGCAGCTTTTGTAGGTACTACACCAGTGGGGATTATTATGTGTGCTTAGAGTTCTGATGTGGCTGTGGCATGCATTACACTAGCAGGCATTACTAGGGGATTAATCCCCACTGAATTTTAGCCACATGTTGTGTTTGAGCCAATTGATTTTTGTGTTTTTGCATGTTATTAATTGCCATGTTGCAAGTCAAGTTAGACAATCAATCTGTGCAGAACACTCAGTCATACAAAACATGTGATGATATTAAAATCTGCATTGATAAACATTAGCAGTAAGTAACATTTGTTTTACAGGTATTAGTAAAGCAGTATAAGTAGCATAATCATCTAACTCATCTAACAATTCATTGCATATGTAACCCCTAGATGGCGCTATCCCAGGGGCTACTACCCCTGCCTGATTTGCCACTAACAGGTTGAGGGGCCTGGATCTGATGGCGGGTGCCTCCACCCAGAGGTCAGGGTTTGCAATAGTTAAACTAACTTGGTCACAGCCCTCTGGGACACTGCAACCCCCCTTTCTTCCCACTAGTGGCCCACACAATATATCAGAGTTACCTTCATAGTATACACTTACCCCCAGGACTGGTTCAGGCACTGGGACCTCCTGTAAAATAAGATACAGTGCAACAATCACAGTACAATACTTTAACATAGACAAATACCTCAGGCAGTATAACTTTGCTGAAGCAAGCAGCTCTGATTTATTTAGGGTGATATAACAAGGACAGGGGGGAATCAGGTTAATTAGCTTATCACTTTACTCATCTACCTATGGCTCTGTGTACAGGCCCATCCCTACCAGTTACTGTCCCTGGGTACCCAAGCCCTAGTGGCTAGTCCAAACCGTGGCAGCTGGTAGGGGCCCTTTCACACAGAGAAAAGAAAAATTAGTTAAACAGTCAGCAGTACAGTAATTCCATTTGGATTCAGTGTGGCAATTCAACAGGGAGCGACCCTGAATTAGTACTCACGACCTCCAAACAAGATAGGGTCCTTCAATGTCAGCAGGGCTACTCTTGAGCTCCACGAGACTCCTCACACATTTATATGGCAAACTGCAACAGGCAAAAGTCCTTTAATGGCAGCAGGATTCACTTGAGCTACACAAGCCTCCACACATTTATATGGTGAACAGTAACAGGCAAAGTCCTTTAATGCAGCAGGATTCACTGAGCTACACAAGCCTCCTCACACATTTATATGGTAAAAAGAAAGTACTATACCAGGCAGGCTGCTTCTCTATCCCGATCGCAATTACTGCACAATACCCGGGAGAACACATAGCAGATTCAGTTCCTGACAGACCGAGTGCAATTCAGCAATTTCTCCAGTCTTCTACAGGGTGAGCCTGGTTTCTACTCTTCAGATATCCTTTGATTCTCTTCACAGGATGGATTCAGTCCTAACAAGCAGTTACACAAGCTGCAGACCGGAACTCTGGGCCTTACACACGTTTCCCGACTAAAACTGCACACCGAAAAAGCACAGGGCTCCTTCCCTCTTCACTGCCAGAGCTCAACTCAAACTCCAGCGGACAAAACCGGGCACTTCCTTTGAGTTCCTCCCAGTTCTTGGCTGGATTGGCTGTCACTCACAATAGACTGCCCCTGTTGGTCCAAAAAGGCGCCGAAGTCCAAACTACATCTCCCAGAGTCACTGCCCATACAATCCCTCTTGTGGCTGGCTCAGATTACGAGTCCAAGTTCTGATTCGTCCAGGCACCATTTTAGAGCCACCTTAACCCACACTGATTGGTCCAGTTCAGCAGTTCAAAACTAGAATGGGGAACTAGGCAAACACAGTTCTGACTGCAAAGAAAGCAGGTTAGACAAACTGTAATTTCATTATTACTCTAAATGATTTCTGGCAAACAGTTACATCTTTCAGATAGGTTCCCTTTGCACTCCTAGTGACTGCAAAAATGGAGTGAATTGGCAGCAGCTCGAGTGGTACTCAAGCAAAGAAGCACACAGTCCTACCATACAAACTAATTATGTCTGCAAGCAGACAGCTCTTAAAGAGACAGTACCAGAGGCTCTAAAAACACTCACTGATAAATGGCTTAAACGCCAAACACCATTCAGGCTTGGAGCATTCAAGCAAGCTCCTGGAAGTCTTTTGGGAACCCCCATTTGCAGAGGGGTTACACATAATTTGGCAGACCAGGAGAAAAAAGATATTTGGCCACATACAGTTCATCTAAAGGGAGTAGCCATGGTCTAAGATCTCATTGGTCTAATATTGTAAACATTAGTCAAAAATGTAAGCATTTTCTGTAACCCTGAAGGAGATTTTCCACTAAGTGATTTTTTTCATAGATTTATTCCATAAAATATTTCTTCCTTAAATCAAGCTGCAGCCAACCTGTTAAGGTACGTAATTCACCATGTACAATAGCAGCAGTTGATCTGGCAAATTATTTTACAAAATCCTTTTATATTTTCTCTAGGTATCATCAGATAATCTCAGGAGATAACTTGTTGAACTCAAAACATATTGGCATACCTTGTCCATGGATGTTTTCAACCTAGTCAGAGGATGTTGTACCTATCAACCCTCCCTGCTTTGCAGGAGGAGAAGATCATTCTCTAGAATATTCAATCCTCCTCCTGCTGGCCCTCTTATAGCCTGAGCCTGGGGCACAAGCTTAGGTCACCTGTGGCCCAATATTCAAAACTTTGCCCGGTGGGCAAACAGATTATGCGCACTTTGTGCACTGATTGTGTGCTTGTGCTATATTCAAAAGCTTGATTAGCATGGGTAAAATGGAATAGCACCATGCAGATAGATAATGTATGCTCTGGGAAAAGAGAGGGGTGTGGACATGAATACAGGTGCTATGCAATAGTCAGAGTGTTAGTGCTGCACAAAGTGAGTTTATGCAACATCTTTGCATGGTGCAAACACCTCCTATAAAAAGGCATATTTATTCCAGAAAAACTCAAGAGATGGGCAATGACACTGCAGCCAGCGCAGAAATGGTTGTATTTAACACTCACATGCTGTTCCTAAAAAAACAGGCCATGGAGGAGAAGAAAAGGACAGAAGGCCACGCTGGTCCACTCCAAAAGCTGCGGAGGCAATATGCTGTGCACAGAAGGCACTGGCCACAAGTTTCCTTTGAGACCTTCACTGAGGACCATCTGGTGGGCTGGTACCATCACAGTAAGGCCAGGCTACTGCAGCTATGTGAGCTCCTGCATAAGCAACTGTGCAGTGACATCAAGTGCAGCCATGTCATGACAGTCAAGCAGAAGGTGACAGCTGCAATATGCTTCTGAGTCACCATGTAATTTCAGACACCGGTGGGTAATACCATTGGTGTTTCACAGTCCTCATCCTCGTGCCTGCTGACCCAGCTTCTAGATGCCCTGCTGCCACACACTGTTGAGCTCATCATATTCCCCAGAACAGCAGTGGAGCACACAGAAATCATGCAGCAGTTCTGTTGGGTTGTGCACCTACCTGCAGTAGTCAGTGCTATTGACTGCACCCATGTTACTACCCAGGTATCCACTGGTTATGGGATGGATGGCTACTACCATGCCATCAATTGCCAGGTGGCATGGAATACAGCTGGGTGCATCACCAATGTCCTGACATGGTACCCTGGCAATGCCCATGACTCCAACATATGGCACAGTTCAAGACTATGTCAGGCATTTGAAGCTGGCCAACTACCCAATGGATACCTTGTTGGTGAGTACACACTTTCCACTTCCACAACCCAATAGGGGATACACTGCCATGACATAGCACAGTCATGCCTCACTGAGGGAAGGGTGTGTGGGTAGGGGAGGGTGAACCGGTGCACAGGATTCACCATAGACCATGAGCTGTGCTGTAGATTCAGGAAGTTACACTCTGTGAACAGGTCCTAATATATGTTGTCTAACTTACAGGGGACAGTGACAATCTCTTGTGCACCTGGCTCCTCACACCAGTCCTCTGTCCTCAAATGTGGACTGAGGACAAATAGAATGTGGCACACACCTCCATATGCAACATCACTGAGTGCATCTTTGGCATGCTGAAAATGTGATTCTGGTGCCTGGACCATTCAGGTGGTGCCCTACAGTATACCCTTCACAAGGTGTGTGGCATATTCCAAGCCTGTTGCATGTTACACCCATTGAATAGGCCCCTTTGTACATAACAAACACAGTGACAATGACATGGAGCCAGAGATGCAGAGGATACCAGAATAGCTTCACAGACATGACCCTGCTTTTTTGGAAGGGCCCTGGAACACAGAGTCAACATCACAAGAGGACATACAGAAAGGAGCTGGAGAGTGCCAAAATAGAAGTACACTATTGCAGTTCAAAACTGTAATGTAAACACAAAATGCAAAGTGACAGTTCATAAAGAGTGCAAAATAGAACAGAAGAATAACAGTGTGTGCAACAGGTGGGACAGGGCTTGGGTGGTGGGGATGCCTGTGAAAACAAAACCAGGACATGGGAAGAGGGTAGGGGATGACTGGGAAAAGCAGTATTGGTCTTCAAACTCAAGCTCTCTGTCTCCCATGTATGTGGGGACAGGTATCTGTGACCCTTGTATGTAGGGATCATGGGCCATGGGGATGGGAAGGGTAATGTCTGTAGGGATGAGATCACTCTGTCCCATGCACACCCACACCTCTAGCTGAATGATGGAATGTTCAGGTGACACCCTGGGGTTCAGGGAGTGTCCATGGATGACAGTGTTACTGGTGTGCTGCCTGACCCCAACTTGCCACTCTGTGGGGTCATTGTATGCCATGGGATTGCCACTGCTCATGTTGTGTGGCTGTCTGCAACTCTAAAGCAGGCAGCAGCAACTGCTGAGAGTCAGAAGGTGCCTGCCATTTGGTACACTGTCCTATGGAACAGTGCTTGGTGTTTCTCAAGAGCACTGAGTGGGGAGTGCATGCACCATGTCCAGGGTGGGTGGGTGGTAGAGGTGGCAGGATTCATGGCTGATGTGGTGGCACACATAGGGTGGGTGTGGGATGGTAGGGGATCCTGATGGCTGCACACATCCACCCATTGTGCAGGGTGGGTGGTGTGGGAGGTGGAGAATATGGAGGCCAACCCAGCAGTGGTGGTGGTGGTGGTAGTGGTGGTGGTGATGTTTGTGGTTGTCTCCGGGACATTGTTGTCGCCAGCAACACAGTACCACTCCCAGAGGTGTGGCTGTCAGCAGGTGCATCTGTACTATAGGGCACCACCAACTGGACAGCAAGGTGGGGGGTTAGAGTCGGTGAACCCTCTCCGCATGCAGCTATAGCCTCCAGGTTTTGATGTGTTGGAACATATGTGTCCTCATCACTGTTCTCCATTTCCTCCACAAAGGAGTTCAGTAGGTTCTCCTCTTTCTCTTTCTCTTTCTCTTTCTCTTCCTCTGGCATCGTCTCCGGGTGATGCACCTCAGAGGATGGTCCAGCCTCCTCCTCTTCCTCCCTGGATGATGTATCCTGCACTGTAGAGATAGGAGTGCTCTGTCTGTGTGTCACTCATTACACATTAATCGAGTCTCACTGATGTCATGCATGCTCCAGCAGTCCAATCTCTGTTGTCCATAGTCATCATGCAACTAGTGACTAAAGAGCAAACCACACCACACTGCATCCATACTGGCCAGACAGCTAACTGTGGATATTGGCTCTTGCATGTGTAACAGTACCTACTAACAATGTATCCCACAAATGCCACATAAATGCACACCGCCACCCACAGTGAATGTCAAAACTTCCCACACAGTAACACACACAGCACACATGACAGCATACAACACCACACGTGGCAATCACCTTGGCAGATGTGACACACACCCTATATGCATGGGCAAATGCCAGGGTATCTGTGTGCAGAGAAGTAGGTTTCGAGTTGTCTGTGGCAAATACTGCTGCAATGGACTCCTGGTAAACACAGCAGATACCCATGTCACAGAGCACACTAAGCTAAAAAAGCACACAGGATGAGTGCTATGGTCATGGCTGCAGTGTGCCACAGCACCTATAGGATCTACAGGTGAACTCATGAACATATTGATGTGCCAAAACCATGTACTTACACATTTGGAAGGACACAACCTGGACTCAAAACAACCCCCCTTGACCCCTGCCACCTCCACTGACTGCAATGTGGAAGCCATCACCGCCTCTGCAGGGTAAAGTGATCTTACAACCTCTGATGGCCAGTGTTCACCACTGGTTGCACATTGCTCATGGTGCTGTGCAGTCATATTTTCTTTGACATGGTGCTGAAAGTCTCTGAAGCTCTTGCACACTGTATCCACTGGTCAACTATGGCCATTGATGGCATTGACTATTGCAGTGATCTCCTCCCACACTTGCCTGACAGTGGCATCTGTGGCATAGCTTCATGTCAGCAGGGACTTCCTGGCTTTGTAAGTGTCTATGAGAGATTTAAGCTCCTCACAGGAGAATTTGTGAGCCCAAAATCTCTCTCCTTGACCAGAGGCACCTGGTGGAGGAGCTTACAAGACAGTGGTAAATGTCTCGTGAGTAGGATGTGTGTGTGTGTGTGTGTGTGTGTGTGTGTGTGTGTGTGTGTGTGTGTTTCCCAGTCTGAACCACCATTGCAGCATTGTTGTGTACCATGTACCTATGTTATTGGGGTCAGACAATGACCCCTGCCAACCTGTCATAGGCCATTATTGTTCCACACATGGCCAATGTGGAGCACCACACAAATGTTGGTCTGTATGTGACACATGCAACTCAACCAGTGTCTTGCAATGGACAGTTGGCACCATGCCAAGAGCACAGAAGCTACCTCACAGATGTGGGGGTAACACATGTGTCATACAGTCCTGTGGTGTTGACATTCAGTTGCAGCCCACTGCTGTGGATGTTTCCTGCACTGCAGGTATAAGACTAACACAGTTGCCAACACAGGGACAGTACGTGACACCATGGTGCCTATGAGTGATGACTGTGCCATGCAAGTGCATGTGGCATTAACATGGTTCCCCCCACCAAACATGGTCACATACATGTACAGTGACCTTGTCGTCCATGCCCTGCAGTGTGTATATTGTTAGTTGAACTCCATGCTGCTAGTGCATGGGTTTATGTTGACAATTTGACAGTGATGCACACTGTTGGGACACACCTGACAGCTGGGGCAGGATATTCTTTGATAGTAGCATCCTACATTAGGTAACACACATTGTTGCAATATATTTTCTGCCACAATACTAGCAACCCATGTTCCTGCACTGTGATGTACCCTCCCATCAACAGGTTTTATTATGTGTATGGCATGCAGAGCACCTATCTGTGCCTGCAGATGTTATTTCCTGTGAAGGAATTTCTGTCATGCAGTGTGCTGGTTATAGTTCCAGTGTGCTGTGTAGCAGGGGCTCTTGTCTCCTTTAAATAGTCCAGACAATTTCCACATGTAAATGTATGCAAATCTGGCTACAGTGATATGCTAATGTGTTGTTTTTTCTGCTGACTGCCCAATGAAGCTTATTTGCATGCATAGCCTGCCTGAATATAGCAAATTTGCCCACTGTGCTGAATGGTTTTGCACGTAAACATCGTGCTATGTACCGTGTAAAACATACAAATGCAATGATGTTATGCCGTAGCTGTAATATGGATCTGACAAAGGTAAACCAGTTTTGCCACTCCTGTGACTCTAGTTTATTTCTTGTTATGTACATCTGTTGCCAGCTCATCCTTATTGTGTAACTATGCAGAGTTTTCTGTTCTTGTTTGCACACCTGTTGTAATGTGCATCAATTGAATGTTATTTATCTTGTGATTTTATCTGTCGTTTTCAACTCTAAATCCTTTGAAAATAGACACTTGACTGAAGGATTCTATGTGAAGGAAAGAAATCAATAAATCAATAAATAAATACATTTAGCTATATGCACTGCTCATTTGCAATATTCAGAACTATCTTTCAGTGATGTGCCATCTTTGATTTGCACTCTGGGCTATTTTTTGCACAGCTCCCTTTTGCCCACTATATTCAGCAGTGTTTTTCCTGTTGGCTTATCCTTTAAATATTGTGTGCAACTGGATGTGGGTAATGTTTCCCACTAGGTAGTACAAAATCTGCCCACGGGCAAAGTTTTGAGTTTTAAATATTGGGTCCCTAGTGTCATTTATTTTTTTGAAATTCATAGTTTTTTATTTTCGAAATTTCCAAGAAACAACTTCTTAGGTACATGTAGGCAATCTAGTATGAGCACATGCCTGAATTGCAACAACATAAAACGTGACATGTCCTGGCCAGGTAAATATCCATGGATGAACAGGCTAATAGAAAAATAAAAGAGTTGCGAAGATAGTTATAAAATCACAGGTTTTTAAATCCTGCACAGGTGGAGTGAATATATTAATTAAACAGTACTAGAATTCCATAAATATGGATGGACAGACCACAGATTCAAACCCCTACCCAAAGGGGGGGAACAATGTGCCATGCTCAGTGGTGTGTGTAATATAGAGTGTGTTCTGCTCTAATGGATGAGTGTGTTCATCTCTCCCTGGGGCCCTGGGGAGCAGAATTTGTGTTGCACTTTCATCTGGTAATTTGCATGGGGATGCTAAGAACCACCCCCTAGGTGGCCTGGTATAGGGTCATATTGCCTTGCACTATGTGATGAACCCTCTCATAGCTGGCTAGCTTTCCTAACTCCTGGATCCACTCCTGCAGGTCTGGGGTCTGTGTGTCCATCCAGTTCCTCAAAACTGTTCTCTTGGCCATGGTTAGGGGCCCTAGTAACCATCCATATTCATCTGCTGGGAGTCCAGGCCCTATGACTGGTGGCAAGTAGTAGTTCAACAGCACTAACACTGTGGATAATGGTGTTTGATTAGACAGGATTTTGTTCAGGGTAAATTGGACTGAGGTCCAGAATGGGGCTAACATGAGTCAGGACCACAGAATATAGGTAATCATGCTACAGTCCATTAGACATCTCCAGCATCTGTCTGAGGGTGATAGGCCCCACCCATGCAACTGTTGCAGAGTCCTATGCCACCTGTGCAGCACTTTAAATTGGACAAACTGGTTTTGAGTGGTTTTTTGGACATCTTGACTGATTTCCAACAGGAGTTCCAGATCTGGGTGGTGTTATTCGTGCCTATCTCCCTTGACCCTTTCTCTCTGACCATTTCCAGTAGATCAATAATGTGCACATATATAGCACCACTACTTGAGGAGGGTTGCTTATGAGGCCATAGAAGTGTGTCTAACTCATTATATTGCAATACCCATATTCGGGGCCAAGTGTTTTAGCGATGGAATGTCTTATTTGGAGATATCTCCAAAAGTGCTGTTTGGGTAGGTCATAGTCTGCTTCATCATGGAAGCTGGATCATTGAGCTTGAGATCTTTGAGACATCTTATACCTCTATTTGCTCAGACTTTGTCTGCCATTGGTTTGTTCCCAGTAGTTAGGGAGGGGTTGTCCCAGAGTGGATAGAATTTAGTCCTGCCTGGTTCCCAAGTACTAAGTTTGTGAAAGGCTTTCCATACTTCCAAAGTCACCTCCACAGTGGGAGGTATGGGCTTCTCTTTAGGGAGGCAGAAGAACAGTGCTGCTAGCAGCAGAGGCTTGCCCAGTACTGAAGCTTCACATTCTGCCCATCATTTTTTTAATTTTTTTTATTTTCAGTTTTTGTTGACCGGGTAAGTGCACTAGACAAATCCTGCCTATTTTCAGGCACGACCCGGGGCAGGGGAACACAGATGAATGCCAACTGACCTTGAACCAGATTAAGCTGTTGGTGGTATTTTTAGTGAATGAGGGAAATTTAGCCAGGACACCAGGGAAATTCCCCTACTCAGTCGCTGTACTGCTGCCAGTTGGGGTACAGGTCATTTCCAAGATGGCCACTCGAAGTGGACCATGGAAGGAGGAGGAAGACTGCAGAGTGGGAGAGCTAGCCTCGACTCCTGCTCTAGGTATTATGGAGGCTTCAGCCTTGGTTATGGCTGAAATGGATTCAGACACAGAATTCCAGGATGCAGTGGTAAACTGGGAGCATTCTGCATCTAAAATAATTGAAAAGGAAAAAACTTCACTTGAAACAGTGCTGACTGGAATGGAAATCGAGTCGACGAGAGCTGAAACAGTACAGGACACAGATGAGGTAACCACTAACCTGCAGAGCGGTGGTCAGAGCTGCGGAAAAGTTACGTTATTTTTACCAGGCAAAACGAAAGAGATAGCTCCTGCGGGAGGTCTCGAGGGGTGCGACAGTGAAGCAAACCTTCAGGCTAGAAGGACAGAAATTAAGCAGATGGCCAGCTGGACGACGGCGCTTGATGAGGAGCTGAAAGAGCTTGCAGGTACTGTGTCCCCTTCGATCTTTATTTCGGGCGAGCGAAAGCCAAAGGCGAGTGAATCCGCCGTAGTTTCAAAAAAAAAATCTCTCCTCAGTCTTCAGAAGCTCCACAGCACTGCGCTGGTTTATTTGACCACAAGTTTGGTGTGAATGACAGCGGTGCAGAGAGCAGCGTGAACACTAAGGCAGACCTCAGAGACGTGAGAAGTCTCGTAGAACAGAGCGTTGAAATGCACAGCTCTAGTAGTTCTGCCGGAAAGCAATTGCATATTTTAAACTTCCTTCAGGCTGGCAGTATTACCTCGGAGAATAGCGAGTGCCTACAGCCTGTTTTGACTTTTGGAAACTCAAAATGAAATGATGCTCTTAATAAAATCTCAAATGCTGACTTAATAGCACTGCCTTCTACTGCTACCTTTGGTCAAAATGAAGTAGCTCCTTTGAGCAAAGTGGCGGGATTAGTGTTTAAGCACCAGAGTCAGGAAGAGTCTTTAGCTGTACCAGCAGTGATTTACCAATCATCAGAAGGCTCACAAATTGGGGTTACAGATTTTTATTTTTCTAGTAAAAAAACTCAAAAAAATACACTAACCCCAAATCTGCAGGATCGGAAGACAAAATCCCCTCATTTACTGGAAGAAGGTATTCAAGATTCTTGGACACCGGATAAGGCTTTACGTGAGGCTAGTTGGAAACAGGCAGACACAGGTGTGTGGAAGCCTGATCCAGCTTGGGACTCTGATTTAACTTTATCTCAACATTCACCTGAGTGGGTTCCAGTTGGTCAGCAGCAGAAAGGGATGAATAATGGGAAAAATAAACAAATTGAGAAGGAAGTTTTTCATCTTCCTTTGGGATCCTCTGGGTTGATCAATCATTCTCCTGCATCTCCACATCAGGAAACACAACTGCAGGAATCTTTACAGAAGGCTTCAAATGAGACTATTTTGCATTACCCCCCCCACACACACACAGAAGCCTTTAATGTCAGAGCTCTTTTCAAATTCTCATTGGGAAGCAGCTCCCAGGCATAATGCTGTGCGGTTGAGGTATAAAGGTTGGTTGGAGGTTAGGCCAGACAGGCACTACGTGGGGAAAACTCTATTAAAAGATTCATTGCATTTTACCCCACAGGACGTTTATGCCTTCATAAACATTTCAAGGGAAGATAATTATGATATAAGCTTTCGTTCACAGCATGCTCTAGATCTTTTTTGGGTTAGGTATGGTCAGGTAAAGTTTTCACCTATATGGACACCCTTTATTGTTATCCCCCTGTCCAAGCCTCTGATCAAATTCGTTACAGTCATGTTTCGGAATGAAGGGGTTTGGGTAGAGGACATAACCTTTTGGTTAAAAAAAAGATGTGAAGTGTTGAGTGAACCAGAACCCATTTTGGATTCAGAATGTTTCTGGACTGGAGGTTGGAAGTACAAAATTAAACTAAGGAAATCAGAGGCAGGGATTGAGCACATACCTAACTCCTTTTTATTGGGGAAGGATAGAGGAGTATGCTTGTACAGTGGGCAGCCCCGTGCATGTTACAATGTGGGGCCAGAACACACCTTTCTAGCGTGGTGTGATCAACCTCGCTGTGATAATTGTGGGGAGGTAGGGCATTTGACTATGTTTTGTAATAATCAATCTTGTTGTGATTTGTGTGAAACTAAAGGTCATGTGTTTAAAGTATGCCCTTGGGCTGCTTAAAATAAGTCATCCTGTTCTAATTCTGAGGTGTTCATCCAAAAAGCACAGGAAGCCATTGCTCAGGTACCCCCCTCTCTTGCTTGCCCCCCTCCTCCTGTTACTACTCAGGTAAAACTTCCCTTAGTTAGGAAGCCAACCGATTTTAAAGGGGAGTTTAAAGATAAGGTTCTGGATAAAAATAAGCTAACGTTGGTGAGTAATGAGGAACAGCAAGGACCTACTTTAGATATGGTCAGTTTAACAAAGGTTAATATGGGCCCTCCTAATACCTCAGGTTTTCCCCCAGTATGTTATTCGGAAGAGGTCACAGAGGGGGTAGGTGTCATTGCTTCAGTAAATGAACCATTGACAGTGTTGCCCCAAAGAAGATCTTCCAGAAACTTGCATCCTAACCCCCCCCCCAGCTGTGCAAATTGAAACTAGCAACTCATATGCTGCACTATTTTCTCCATGGGACAATACTGAGCTAGAGGTAGAAGATTCCGATTCACAAAAATCCTCTCTGTCAACTAGGTCACAGACAGTAGACAATTATAAGGATAAAAAAAAGAAAAAGAGAAAAAAATAATGGTATGAGCATTTAAACTGATAATGAGGCTGATTTGGGGCTCTTTGAATACTCATAGTCTATTGAATAAGGTTAAGAGACAAGCCCTTTTTTATTATATTCGTGATTATCCTCTTTCAGTATGTTTTTTACAGGAGACATGGATGTATTCCATAGAGCAGCTTGCAGTATTTAAAAGAGATTGGGTTTGGGGCCCTTCCTTTTGGTCATTTGGGGAGGATTCTGCAGATGGTATAGGTATTGTGTTTAATTCATACGCCTTTCAGTTACATAATTTGATTGATCTGATACCAGGAAGGGTATTGATTGTGGATGGGAAGTGGCAAGGCTTATGTTTCCGGTTTATCAATATCTATAACCCTCAAACAAAAGCAGGTAGAGTTAATTGTCTAAAAGCAGTACAGCCCTTTTTATTAACAA
Source organism: Neoceratodus forsteri (assembly GCA_016271365.2). NCBI lineage: Eukaryota > Metazoa > Chordata > Ceratodontiformes > Ceratodontidae > Neoceratodus > Neoceratodus forsteri. Next base: position 1,174,315,911 of record CM057449.1, on the reverse strand, counting down.
CAGTCAGAGTATTATGGGGGGGTGATTTTAATTGTTCAATTCCGGTCCTCTCTCATAAAATAAATAAAAAAATATATTGCGATTCTAATGCATTAGGCAAAATTATTAAAGACGCTGGCCTTTTGAATTGTAATAGCACTTTGAAGGCAGGAGCTGGATTTTCTTTCAAAAAGGGGAAAAACTTCACTCTGATCGATCATATGTTAGTTTCACCTAATATGCAAGTGGAGTCTTTTAAAATATTGCCCTGTGAATTTTCTGATCACTCATTTCAGCTAAGTATTTTTTGTTTTTCAGATATACAAGAGAAAAGACAAATCAGATGGAAGCTTAATAACTCTTCGCTAGAACTTCCCTTTATACAATCAGGGGTTAAATACCTTTTGAGAGCAAGGTTATTAGTAGCCTTTTTATATTCAGACTTAGGGGATTGGTGGTTAGAGACAAAAGCAGATTTAAGGAACTGGTTTAAATCACAGGGAGTAAGAACAAAAAATTACAAATTTTTACGCTATTTAGGTTTTAGGCAGCAATTACAGAGACTTATGACTATAGCTTATATATCTAAGTGGGATTATTCTGAACAAATCTCTTCTCTGAAAGAGAAAATGAGAGAGTTTCAATATAATAGGGTCAAAACCATGCAGGCTATTCTAACCAATGGAGTTAAAAAATCACCCATGGGGATCCGTTTGAAATGTGTAAACAATTAAGGGATTCCATGAGATTGAGGTGCTAAAAAAGCTGGATGGAAATTTACGGACCTGTGGTACAACTGTGAGGTGATAGTGGTATCATCATTTCCTTAAACCCCTAGAAAACAATCTCAAAAACGGCAATGACTGACTATTTAAAAGAGATTGTTGTCCCAGTTAACCTGGCAGGAAGGTCAGAGGTGTGGGGCCCTATTACGCAAACAGAGATTTTAACTACTATTGGGTCACTGAAACTGAATATTTCACCCGGAATAGATGGTCTTTCAAATAATTTCTATAAAAGTTTTTCAGAAGAACTAAGTCAGTGTCTGGGCTTGTTATTTCAGGTTTTTTTAGACAAAGCTGTCATTTTCCCTTCTTTTTCAGAAGGGTTGTTAACTTACATATTTAAATCAGGGGATGAACAAAATATTGTCAGCTGGAGACCAATCACTCTTTTAAATTCAGATTATAAAATCTTTACTTGTATTTTAAATAACCGGCTAAAAAAATATGCAGGAGGAGTCATTTCACCTTACCAATATTGTGGCTTACCAGACAGACGGGTACAGTCTGCCCTTATGTTAGGTAGACAAAGTGGTTAAGAGGTAGAGCTGCTGACTCTGACTGCAAGGGTACTGGGTTTGAGCACAACTTAGGGACAGAGTGTAGAAAGTTTTGATGGAAGGAAGATACTGGGGATCACTGGGAAGGCAAGACAGGAGGGTGAGCTGGATGTCATTATCCACCTAGGTACTAATGACTTGGCAAACGGGGAGCCAAAGGAAGTTCAGGAAGAGTTTAGGAAACTGGGGAGGGGTCTCAAGCAAGTAGCTACTTCTGTCACTTTCTCAGAAGTACTACCTGTGAGAGGCAAGGGAGAGCATAGGAGTGCATGCACCAGGAACTTTAACTCATGGTTGAAGAACTGGTGCTGTGAGGAAGGGTTTGATTCATTGGTGACTGGGGACCCATCTGAGGGGATGGAGGTTTGTCTGCCTGACGCCTGCATCCATCCTGGAGGGGAATCCAAGCATCAGTGATAAGTTTAAATGCTACATTGAAAGCATTTAAACTAGCAAAGGGGGGTGGCAGGCCAGCAAGGATGGTACCTACTTGCTCACCCCCCCACAGCTAGTAATGGAACCAGTGAACCAGAGGAGTGGCTATCTCCGCAAAGCAGTGTGCAAAAGATGGAGATTAGTGCCCAAGAGGTGGATAGGCAGAAAATGGGCAAAATTCAGCAGAAGGGCAGACAGCAGGAGAACCAGGGATAAATGACAACCAAGGAAGGGCTGGAGTAACAGTGAAGCAGTCTAGGGAGGTCAAATCATGGAAAGCCATGTGTGCAAATGCCAGGAGCCTTAGCAACAAGATGGAAGATCTGGAGGCTGTCATGGTACAGTCAGACCTGGACATTGTGGCCATCACTGAAACCTGGTGTAATGATAACCATGACTGGAGATGGCCATACCTGGCTACAACATATTCAGAAGAGACAGAGGCAGGAAGGGAGGAGGAGGGCACTGTATGTGAAAATGACATAAGGGCCACAGAGATCCAGGAGGAACAAATGGGGAGAGATACTGTGGGTTGCTTGAAAGGAAAATGGGCCAGCCATCCGACAGGTGTGGTCTTAGACCACCAGCCCAGGAGGAAGAAACAGATAGGAGTTGATGCTAGCCATCCAAAGGATGGCAGACAAGGTGAGGTAGTACTGGTTGAGACTTCAATATACCAGACGTGACTGGAGCATCCCAGCAGCAGCATCAACTAGGAGCAGATTTATCCTGGACTCCTTCAGGGTGCCTTCCTCAAGCAACTGGTCATGGAACCAACTCGGCAGAAGGCAATACTGGACCTTGTGCTCACAAACAGGGACAGTGTGATGGGGGTAACAGTGGGGGAGCACCTGGGTAACAGTGACCACCAGTCATTGTGGTTTGAAATCACAGAAAGAGCAGAACCAAACCACACAAAAACGCGATCCTGGATTTTAGGGGCAGACTTTGGGAAAATGGGAGATGCTTGAAAGAGGCATTAAGGGAATGGGACAGGAATCAGGGATTGAGGAACAGTGGGCAGTATTTAAAATGGGGATTATAAGAACAACAGAATTATGCATTAAGCAGGTTAGCAAGAGGAAAAGAAAGAGGAGGCCATTATGGTTTTCCAAAGAGGTAGCAAAGAAAGTGAAAGCCAAAAGACTGCATTCAGGCAATACAAAAAGGACAGGCAGAAGGGGATAGGGAGAAGTACCAGGAGAAACAAAGGAGGCAGGGAAGTCAGTAAGGGAAGCCAAAGCTCAGACAGAAGAACACATTGCAAAATCAGTGGTTAAAGGGACAAACCTTTACAGGTACATAAAGAAAAAAGAAGGACAAAGGGAGGGATAGTGAGACTGAAGGGGAGGATGGGAGTCAGCTGGAGGATGACAACAGTAAAGCTGACATATTGAATAGGTATTTCTGCCTGCCCTTACTAAGGAAGAGGGGGTAATGGGTCTGAAGGGAGTACAAGGGTGAGAATGGTAGAAATGGACACAAGTCCCTTTACACTAGAAAGGGTCCTGAAGGAACTGGAAGTAATAAGAGCTGATAAAGCAATGGGGCCAGATGGGTGCAACCCTAGGGTCCTTAAAGAACTAAGAGAGGTGGTGGCTGAACCTCTGGCTATCCTGTTCAGCCAATCACTGGAAACAGGGAGGTACCCAAAGACTGGAGGACAGCAGATGTAGTCCCTTTATACAAAAGTGGGAACAAAGAGGAAGCAGGAACTACAGACCAGTCAGCATCACCTCGGTAGTGGGAAAGATCATGGAAGCACTACTGAAGGAGAGATTGGTGGAACATCTGGTTGTCAATGGACCACAGGACCCAAGGCAGCATGGTTTCACCAGGGGAGGCATGCCAGACCAACCTCATTGAATTTTTGACTGGGTGACTAGGAGGTGGATCAGGGAGGGCAGTGGACATGGCCTATCTGGACTTCAGCAAGGTCTTTGACACTGTGCCATATAGAAGACTATTACACAAACTGGGGAATATGGGTGTGGGCAGGACAGTAGTGTGGTGGGTGAGTAACTGGCTGGGTGGCAGGACACAGAGGGTGGTGGTAAATGGCTGTCACTCACAGAGGGAAGAGTGACCAGTGGGGTACCACAGGGATCAGTGCTGGGACCGGTCCTATTCAACATCTTCATCAGTGACATTGCACAGGATATAGAAGGCAGAATTTCACTGTTCGCTGATGACACAAAGCTCTGTAACAGAGTAGACACACCAGAGGGTGTAGACAGAATGAGAAGGGACCTGCAGAAACTTGAAGAATGGTCAAGGGTTTGGCAGTTGAAATTCAATGCAAAGAAGTGCAAGATAATGCATATGGGGCACAAAACCCTGGCACAATATATCAGTTGGGGGTGAGGATATAGCATGCACCAAGCAGGAAAGGGATCTTGGGGTTGTCATCTCTGATGACCCTCAAGAGGGAAACAGTGTGACAAGGCATCAGGTAAAGCAAATAGGATGCTGGGATGTATAGGCAGGGCATCACCAGCAGGAAAAGGGAGGTCATAATCCGCTATACAAGACACTAGTGAGGCCCCACCTGGAGTACAGTGTACAGTTCTGGAGACCATACCCACGTAAGGACATAGACAGGGTAGAGAAGGTTCAGAGGAGGGCAACAAAGATGGTGCATGGTTGCATCACAAGTCCTATGAAGACAGGTTGAAGGAACTGAACATGTACTCCCTAGAGGAGAGGAGGGAGAGGGGATATGATAGAGACATACAAGTATCTTACAGGGAGGAACAGGGTGCAGGAAAACACTATTTTTAGCGAAAAAGATGTTTCAGGACTAGAGGGCATGGGATGAAGTTGGAGGAGGACAATTCAGAGGAAACATAAGAAAGAATTTCTTCACAGAACGGGTGGTGGACAAGTGGAACACCCTGCCAGAGGAAGTGGTGGGGGCTGAAACAATCACGGGATTTAAGAATGCATGGGATAGACATAAAGGAATTCTAGAGGTCAGGGGTAAGGGGAAATAGACTTCTAGGAAAACAAACTGAACTTACAAGCTCAAATGGGCAGACTAGGTGGGCCATAGGCCCTTATCTGCCGACACTGTCTATGTATCTATGTATCTATGTATCTATGTTAATACGGGATGTTATTGAGCATCTCACTGATATGGGGATGACTAGATGTTTGGTAGCAGCAGACTTGGATAAAGCCTTTGACAGAGTGCATCTGCCATTTCTTTTCCTTACCCTTGTACATTATGGGGTCCCAAATCAATTGGTGAAAATAATTGAGAAATTGTATGATAGCTATATGGTATTTCCCTTCTTGAAAGGTTATAAGGCAGAAGGCTTTCAATTAACTGCAGGAGTTCGCCAGGGGTGCCCTCTTAGCCCCCTTCTCTATACTTTTGCTATAGACCCCTTTTTGCAATCTGTAGCTTTGGCGCAGAAATGGAAGGGTATCCCAGTTAATGCTCGAAGGGATTCACAATTAATGATACAAGCCTATGCAGATGATCTAGTGTTGTATTTTGAAGACATTGCTTCAGTAACTCATTTTGTGGTAGCTTTTGAGGCCTTTGCCAAGGTTTCAAATGCGAAATTAAATTTAAACAAAACTAAGGGATTATTCATTGGTGCAAGAGGTATTGAGGAGATGTGGCTGGAGGGTATCCATATATCCAGGAATCCAGTTAAAATTTTAGGGATTAAGTTTGGTTCCCAGAATATGCCAAGCGAAAATTGGAAAGGTGTCATTTCAAAAATAGAGAGTAAGGTTAATAGGTGGAAACAGTGGAGGTTGTCTAAATTAAAAAGGGTGCAGGTGATTAAACAATTTCTTCTACCCACAGTGCAGTATGTGGCGACGATTTTCCCGCTTCCAGTGGCATTTGAGACTAAAATTTATAGTGTGTTTTTCCAAATGCTTTGGGGCAATCGTTTAAATCCCGTAAGAGGGCTATACATATCTAAAAAATCAGGGAGGTTTGCATGATAGACCCAGTAATTTTGTGCATGCATTATTTATTTCAAATTCAATTAAAGAAGGATTGAAAGCGAGTCAAGGGCAGAGGATTCTTGGAATCTAAAGTCAATGGGTAAATATTTTAAGAATTGGCAAAATTTGCCCCAAAACTAAATCACCATTTGTATATACCTTCAGTATTTTAGGTCTACGCAGAAACTGTTTAAATGGAAAATGCAGAAACAAACAATACTGAATTATAACACGAAGGGGTTATATCATTATTTAATGCTACTGTTACTCCCCTCAGAACCTGGATTTAAAAATTGTCCTTCAGCTTTAAATTCTATCGTATTGGCACAACTAAATAGTCATAGGATGCCGCAGAAACAATGGGAAACTCAGTGGCTAATTTTTTATGGAAGATTGAATGTTAGAGGCAATGCTAAGTACAAGATATTACAGGAAAGACTATGTCCATACTTGGAATGTATTAATGTAGAAGAGTCTATGGAGCATTTTTTTCTTAGATGTACGTATGCTACAGGTTTATGGGCATACTTAGCAAATTTATGGGGTTTTAAGTGGTTATACAGTATGTCATACGAATTACTGATTCTAGGCTGTTATCCAGTCAACTTATCGGATTTTCATGAAGAGACATTATCTTTATTTCTGGGGTGTTTAAGATATTACTTATGGCAAGCTAGAGTTCAATGGGTTCTTTATCAAAAGAAAATGCCCTACTCCTGTGCTAGTAGGTTGATTATAAAGGAACTTGTACAAATTTATACTCTGGATGCATTAAGAGTAGCGCCAGGAACCCTACGCAAATGGTGGAAAGGTTTTTTACATTTTATTAAGTTTAAATAAGAGGAGTGTAATTAATTTGCAAGGTATCTCTAGCTTATCTATTCATGTTATCTTTACAAGTGTTAAATTAGATAAAATTTATGTTTAAAAGTTAATTATTTATTATATTTTGTTTATTTGCTGTGTTCAAATGAACTGCGTAAGTTTCTTTTTTTTAGGTATTGTCTGTTTGGATAATGATTGTTTTGTTTATTTTTCTGAAAAGTGTTGATGTTTATATTTATCTTGCTAATAAAAACCCCCCTACTCTTTTCAATAAGTGCCATGGGATCTTTAACATCCACCTGAACTACCACCAATCCAGGCAGATGGGACCTCGGTTTAACGTCTCATCTGAAAGACGGCACCTCAGAAGTGCAGCACCCTCATGCTGCACTACAGTGTCAGTACTGGGATATTAACCCACGTGCCAGATGTGGGAACTGAACCCACATCTGGCACTTGGGTTAATATCCCAGTATCATGGTGGAGGGGAGCCCATAGCCCATGGAGCCATCTTGGCCATCTGCACTATGGTGTGCACCATTATTCGTAACTGGAAGTCAGGGAGTTTGAGCCTACCTTCTAAAAGGGGTAGGTAGGTAGTTAGGTAAAAACTTTATTTTTATACAGAACAAATGCCATTTGGACTTTGTCAGTCCAATTCACAAGATAATCTTGTTTTCTATCTAAATTACACATAAAATATAAATATGCACTGTACAAATACAATTACAAATCACATAGCCATCTTACAGTTACAATTATTAGCACAAGTAATTAACAGGGGAATCAAGTGAGTAAATATGGTGGAGATAAGAAAAGGAAGATAGTTCTAATTCATATACTGGCAAGTGAAAATGTAGCAATCCCTCAACATTTGTGTAAAAGAACTGTGTTTAGTTTCAGCTCATATAGGGGGAGTTAAACCATTCCAATATGAAGCTGCCAAAGATCTGAGAGTGCGGTCACCAAATCTATCATTACATATTGTCTGTTGAATTTTGTTTTGGTGAACAGACCTAACCAAGTATATCTTGTTATTTGGGACACTAGAAAATAACATTTTTGAGATGGTATGGTCAGGGTAATTAACCTTGTACTTATGAATAAATGTTAAACAGCTCCTTACATAATCCATCTCAAGAGACAACCAGTTGAGTCTACTCAGGAGTAAACAGTGGTGTGTTCTGAAGTTACAACAATGAACATATCTGTCCACTCTATACTGTTATTTATTAAGTTTGTTTAACATGTGTTTGTTTGTTTGAGTTTGGCCCAACTGACATGATTTGGACCCTTACCCCAAAAGAAGGACTTTACCTTGGCCTAGAGTAACTTCATTACCTTGGAATCAAAGTGTAAGGGTAGGTTGTCTAGGATATATTGAAAATTGGGGGTGGCCATCATTTTGAAGGCCTGAGCCCCACCCCAGTGAGAGAGATGCAGCTGCTCCCATCTCTTGAAGTCCTTCTCCAACTCCATCAGCGGGGGGGCCAAGTTGTCCCTTCCCAGTTGCCGGAGGTTCCAGTGGATGGTCACTCCCAAATATGTTAGCTGCTTTCAGGTGTGTGCTCTAGTCCCCAGGGGTACTCAGGCAGTGTTGTAATTGATGCATCCAGAGTGATGAACTGGGATTTTGTTATATTCAGCTTGTGCCCTGATAGTGCACTGTAGGTGGCTATCAGAGTTATTAGTGCAGACATGGACTCATTTGGGACTCTGAGGGTAAGTAAGATGTCACCCGCATAGGGCATAGCATGGTCTTGTGTTGACCCCCCATTTCCACCTTCGGTGTTTCCTGATGGCCTGAAGCAGAGGCTCTAGTGCTAATATAACAAGCATTTGTCAATGCCGAATGTTTGCTTGCTGGCATTGGCAGTGGTAGTGTAGAAGTTACAGAGCTGCGTAATAGGAATGGCAGTGAAGTATTGAACTGAAGCCAACCCCACCACCACACTGCAGAGAGTGACAGGCATTGGGGTGTGCGTTTGGGTCATCAGGCATAACGGCCACGCCATTTCACCACACCCCACTCTGCAGAGACTGACAAGTGTCACTTGTTCCTTGGGGTGTTTGGCTCTATCGCACCCCATTTCATTAGGAAACATGTGAGATGGGTGCGACATAGGAGAATGGGGAAGTTTAGTCAAGAGTCCAAGGCATACTCGATGCCTCTCAGTGACTGCAGGTGTGTGGAATGGTATGAGCATCACAGGCAAGAATCCCAAGTCACACCCTGATTCCTGTCATTCTCTATAGGATTGCGATTTGAAGGAAAAGCCTAATACCTCAGGATTCGTTGGTATTTTAACTCCAAATTTTCAACATGTTTGTTTTGTGACCCCACCTCATGAACAGGGGAATATCAGTTTGGTAGCCGAAAGCAGCTTATGCACAGTGACTATGGCATTTAGCACCACAGGTGCAAAATATTCCGAACAGGATGTAAAAATGACAGCTGTACTCTTTCATGGGGAGGTGTAAAATGGCTATGTTGCAAATGTGTAGTAAAAATATTTAAAAATGGTGAAGTCAATGCAAGATATAGAAACTGCAGACGCACACCTGCTTATATAATTAGGTTGGGGATTTTTATAGCAGATTGTCAACTCAGGCATTTGGTGCCTCCGATCATGAACAGTGTCACTGTGATTTTCTTGTATCTGTGCCGAACAATGATTTCCACAGCGACCACGCGATCTCTGCACTGAAAGTGTGAAAACACACTTCGCCATGTTGTGAAAATGGCAGTTGTACTGTTCATAAGGAAGTGTGGAAAATGCCACTAGTAAAAATCTGGACTGAAAATATTACAAAGTCATGAACTAACGAGGATGCGTGGAAACTGCACAATGCTCACTCTGTAACACAGTCATTTTATGGACTTTTGTCACCAAATTTTCAACATAGCCATTTTAAGACCTCTGCTCATGAACAGTGTAACTGTGATTTTCTTAATCTGTCCTAAACATTGCTTTGCACACCAACTGCACCATTGTGCGCAACATGTGCGATAACACATTTTGGGTGACATATGAAAAATTGCAGCTGTACTGTTCATAAGGAAGTTTAATAAAATGGACATGTTGAAAATCTAGAGTGAAAATATTAAATTTGCAAACCTACGAGCATGCATAGGAACTGTGCAACGCACGCTCGTAAAAGTCATTTTTAGGAATTTTTTCACCAAATTTTCAACATAGCCATTTTAAGACCTCTGCTCATGAACAGTGTCACTGTGGTTTTGTTAATGTGTCCCATACATTGAGTTTGCACACCGACTGCGCCATTGTGCGCTACATGGGCAGAAACATGTTTTGGACAGGATGTGAAAAATGACAGCTGTACTGCTCATAAGGAGGTGTGGCAAAATGGCAATGTTGAAAATCTGGAGTGGAAATATTGAAATTCCAAACCTTACTGAAGGCATGGGAACTGTGCAACGACACCGTGAAACAGTCATTTTAGAGGTTTGTCACATGTTTCAACATTGCCATTTTAAGATCTCTGCTCATGAATAGTGACACTGTGATTTTCTTAATGTGTCCCATACACTGAGTTCGCACAACGACTGCGCCATTGTGCGCTACATAGGAGGAAACACATTTTGGGCGAGATGTGAAACATGACAGCTGTACTACTCATAAGAAGGTGTGGAAAAATGGCAATGTTGAAAATCTGGAGTGGAAATATTGAAAATTCGCAAACCTGTAAGCGTGCGTAGGAACTGCGCAATGCACGCTCGTTAAACAGTCATTTTTTTGAATTTTGGCACCAAATTTTCAACATGGGGGTTTTGGGCCCCCTTCTCATGAATGATGTCACTGTCATGGCGGTATTCAGACCCAAAGGGTGATTTCGCAGTCACTGCACAGTCACTGCACGAAATCACCCTTCGGGCCTGAATAACGCCATGACAGTAACATCATTCATGAGAAGGTGTCCCAAAAACCCCATGTTGAAAATTTGGTGCAAAAATTCCCAAAAATGGCTGAGATATGCAATAAAGTTGAAACCCCCTATCTAGCCCATTATACAGCTTACTGGCATTTCTTCAGTTCAGGGTCGGCTTTGAAGAGTGCAGACGTGTTCCCGTCCCCGAAGATCACTGCACCGGAGTCCGAGGTAAGTATGGGGTGGGGGTGGGGGAGGCTGGTGCCAGTGGGTGGGTGCGGGTTGTGGGAGGGGGTCGGGAGATGCACCGCTGGACTGTTTTTGTGTTACAGGTAAAAAAAATAAAAAAGACATTGTGGGACCGTTTGCCACACTGGGGTGGGCTCCCAGCATGGCACAAGGACTTTGGGGGAGGCGTTCAGCCGATGGGGAATTGGGCACCCCCATCGGCAAAATGAGGGAAAAAACCTCGTGGGACTGTTTGCCACGCTGGGGTGGGCTCCCAGCGTGGCACAAGGACTTTGGGGGCCTTCAGCCGACGGAGGATTGGCACCTCGCTGGCAAAATGATTGCCACGCTGGTGGGCTCCCAGCGTGGCACCAACTACTGGGAGGGGGAGGCGATGCAGCTCAGCCGATGGGGATTGGGCACCCGTCGTTTGCTACACTGCGTCTTGGTCTGGCGCACGCCTGCAGCTGGGGGAGCTGCGTGAGCAGCTTCTTATCGCTGCTCACTCGAGCGTAGCCCCCCTTTCAACTGTATGCTACTGCATTTTGGAGCGTGTCATAGACAGCTCCAAAATGCATTGGCTTACAGGGGCCGCGCCTGCCAGCACACTGCCTGAATTGGAGGAGGAGGTGACACACCTCCGAAATCTCCGATGATGGCACTATGTTTCTTGCACATGCGTGCAAGCAAACATAAAAAGGAGTGGAGGCAAAGGGTAACCCTACTGGGTACTGATATGCAGCCCAAAGGGAAGGGTGCAGACGCTTGCCCATTGATAATCACCTCTTCCGAGACATCTGAGTATGGTACTTGGACCCATGATCTGAAGGTGGGGCCACTGTTAAAAGCTGCCAGTGTGGTTAGGAGGTAGTTCCATTCTGCTCTATCAAATGGCTTTTTGGCACCCAGGGAGAGAAGTGCTACTGGGGGAGGCCTTTTTCATCTTCCAGAGAAGGTTTACCAGTCTTCTGGTATTGTCTGTCCCTCTGTCTCCTGGGACAAACCCTACCTGATCTCTGTCTACTAGGATCATAATGAGATTTTTTAATGTGGTGACCATGGCCTTGGCCCATAGTTTGCAGCTGGCATTTATCAGGGAGATAGGTCTACAACTACCGCAATTGGTAGGGTCCTTTCCAGGTTTAGGGATGATGGAGATTTGTGCTAGTCTCATGGATGCCAGGAGGGTCCCCTTTACGGCCGCCTCTTCCTGTGCCTCCATCAAGGAGAGGAGGATGACATCCTGGAAAACCCCTAGGAATTTGGATGGCAAACTGTCGCCTCCTGGGGCCTTCCCTGTAGTAGTGGATCTCGCTGTCCAGCCACTTCAGCTTTTCTTGACTGAGCTTCATTAGCTCAAGTTTGTCTAAGAATTCCTGGATGGCCTCCTTGGGTGGATGCACCTCGGAGGAATATAGAGAACTGTAGAAGGATAGGAACTCATCTGTTATCTTGTTCTCTGCTCTGGTCAGTGCACCCCTTTCTTCTTAATTGCCAATATTCTGGAGCACTCCTGCCATTTTTTAAGTTGGTAGGTTTTTGTGCTGCCACCACTGCATGGGTCACCAGCTACATCTCTGGCAGAACCAAAATGGTTTGCTTTGTGATGCCTCCTCCTCCCCTCTATCTGTCATGGTGTAAGTCAACCAGGGTTCTGTTCTTGGCCCTCTCCTCTTCTCCCTCTTCATAAACTCTCTCCCGTCAGTGGTTCCCACCTGCAACTCACTTCCCTATGAGGATGATCTTATACTGTTCCTGAGTGACCCTTCACCCATCTCCCTATTAAACTCCCTTAGTGATCGCTACCACAAGACCCACCGCTGGTTCTCTGACAAAAAACTTCTCATCAATGCTGCCAAAACAACAGTCATGTTATTTGGCTCCAAACCAAAACTCTCTGCCCTTGCTCCTTCTGGCCTCAATCTCACTGTCCTTTCTCCAGGCAGTTATCCACTAGAAACTGTTACTACCTTCAAATACCTGGGGGTCATCTTTGACCCATCCCTTACTTACACTGACCACATAGCCTCTCTTATAAAGTGCATAAACAGAAAGACTGGACTCTGTTATTGGATCATTGATTACCTCACTCCAGACACCTACCTTGCTGTGGCCAGAGGCAATCTTCTGTCCCTCCTAGACTATGGGTGCCCTTTCTACTCCCTCACCACTGCTGCCAACCTGACACAACTTAACTCTACTTTTTGCCAAATTTGTCACCTTGAACTCTGCACTCCTTTTGCTACCCACCACTGTTCTCTCTATCAGTCCCCAAACTGGCTCCCCCCTCAAGCCGATGCTCCTACCTTCTGGCCCGTACAGTTGTAGATGCCCTCCACAATCTCTCTCTCTCTCTCTCTCGCTCTCGCCTCTATCTACTGTGTTCAAACCCAGAATCTTCAGGTGGAATTTGCATCAGTCATCCCACCTTCAACTTGAACATCCCCAAATCACCACAAATATGGGCCTAAGAGCTCTCTTGGTGGCTACCCCCTCACTTTGGAATGGCCTCCCCTCATCCCTTTGTTCACATGACCCCCCACTCAACTTGAATGCTATGATGAGAGCTCATTTCCTGTCCTCCACTGTCTGTGATTGAACTTTGGTATCTACTCCTTCTATTTCCTCCTCAGTTGCTCCCCTCTCCTCCACCCTTTGAGCTTCTACCTGTTTGCCCAGTGCTCTTCCCCCCCACACTGCCTCACCTGTACCTGCAGTTCTTTTCTCCTACACACATGTACCTCTCTCTGATGTCTCTGTTATGGTCTTAACAACTTAGTTATTTGATTGCCTATGTACACATTTTCAATTGCCCTTTTGATGTATGTTATGCTCTCTACAATGTATTTGCTGTATTCAGTGATAACCACTGCACTCCCCCCCACACACACTACTGTATTATACCTTTCTAGTTGTACCCCCGGTTCACTGTTTGTATGCTCACTGTACATGATGGTACTATGTTTATTTTGCTTTGTATTGTTGCTTTGTAATTGTTGGCGCCTATGTTGTTTGCCAGTATCTGGCCCGGGCCAGGCCTGAAAAAGGTCTTTGGATCAGTGCCCCAACCCGGTTATCAAATGAACAAATAGGAGGTGGCCTGGTTTCTCCCCTGCTTCCCACAACATTTGCTTTGGGCAAAACAGGGTGTATTCAGCCTTTCGGTGTAAGTGTATGTGTTTATTTTATATCTCAGGCCAATAAACTCCACCCGTAGACTCTCAGGTGGGTTTGGGGTGCTATATAGTTGCTTGTCTAGGGCCTCCAAGTCCTTCCTGCATCCCCTTAGTATTTTCTCCTTTGGCTTGCACATACAGAAGGAATGGCTGAGGCACTGGCCCCATGTGAAAGCCTTGAGGGCGTCCCATCAAATGGCTGCCGAGGTGTCCCCTGGTCTGTTGTTAGTCAGGAACTCTGATTTCACCTTGGAGGTTGAAGCAGAACTTGGAGTCCCTCAGCACTGTTGTGCTGAGTCTCCATTTGCCCCTATCCACCTGGTTTGTGTTTGGGGGGAGCTTGGTGAAAGACAGTGGTGCATAGGCCAATATCAAAGTGGAGCCAATGCATGCATCAGTTATGTGGGATGTCCATGCCCCTAGAGTAAGCCACACATCCAGCTAAGAGTGTGTTTGGTGTGGTGGTGATCAATAGGAGTTGTCTCTCCCTGTGGGGTTGACCAATCTCCAAATGCCCACCAGGTTTATCTCCTGTATAAGGGCCTTGAGTGCTTCGGAGGCATGGGGTGGTGGGCTCTTGGGGGGTACGCTCCTGACTAGGACATCATCCAAAGTAGTGTTCATGTCCCCTCCCAACTACCAGCTGGCCTTTGTGGGCTTCTTGGAGAGATTGGGTGAGACCTGTGTAGAAAGAGGCCTCCTGGTCATTCGGCCCATATACATTGCAGAGAGTGACCAGTTCCCATGAGGTCTCCCTGCACTATCACTAATCTGTTCTCTGGATCACTTTTGACTTTGTTCATCTGTAAGGGCAATTGTTTATGGATTAAGATTGCAACTCCCCTACTGTTGGAGTTAAAGGTAGACCCATACACCTGTGAGACTCATCCTTGTTTAAGTTTCTGAGTTTCTCCTTTGGTTAGGTGGGTTTTGTTATGTATAAACGTGATGCCCGCGCCCTCTTTTATGAGATGGTCCAGGAGCTTCCTTCTTTTTACAGGGGATTTAATCCCTTTAACATTCCATGATACCCATTTTATCCCCTTGTTAGCCATAACTGTTACAGTCGTGAGTGTCAGGGTCAGTGCTTAAGTCTATCAGCCTCTGGTACAGCCTTTCCCATCCCAGTTTCCTTTTTGTGTGCACTTGGGTGGGCTAGGATCTGGATGTTATCCCTTTGTGGTTCTCTCTCTCTGGTATCTATCTATCTATCTATCTATCTATCTATCTATCTATCTATCTAGCTATCTATCTATCTATCTATCTATCTATCTATCTATCTATCTATCTATCTATCGTGGGTGGTCTGTCTTTTGGGGGTCTAGTGACAGTCCTTTCCATCTGTGAGTAACCTGATCTATGCCACACGGTGTGAAGCATCATATCTGTATGTAACAGTCTGATATGATAGGGGGTTTAAACTCCCCTGGCCTAGAATTGTCTGGTATCCTATCTGAAACTCTAGAATCAAAGGCACAGTGTACATATAAAGTAAGAGCACACTCGAAATTAACAGTAGCAGCAATCCTGTGGTTAGCTGCTTTACATGCGGGGTGACTGGGGTCTACCCTCTTAAGTGAATCAGGAGATCTTTCTTTTTTTTTTCATGTACTGTACTTTTTTGGTGCTGGTTGCTCATCCACCAACACCAGTCCCTAGCACTTGCCCTGTTCTCTGATCGCCATGCCCCTGCAGATACCCCCTGGCTTGCCCCCCAGGGCAGGGCTGTGGCACCAGGCGGACACATCTATGATGGGAGAAGGTGTCGGTGAACTGACATTGCCTCCCTGGCTTCTTCCCAGGGTGGAGTTCAGGGCCCGTTGGTGTCGCAGGGCTGTAATTGCTTAGCAAGGAGGCGGAGGGCGATGAAGGCCAAGCTCCGGCGGGCTTCTTCCGTAGTGGCCAGCAAGTGTTTTTCTAGGCTGCCCCATGGGCAGGGACATACAATGATGTCCAGCATCTGCTCCGCCCCTCTTGTGTGCTGGCACCGGTCACCTGTGGTTCCTCCAGTCTCCGCAAGGGGTCCATCAGAAAGTGGATACTTTATCCCCCCCCCACCAGAAAAAGGAGAGCAGTCCATGGGGCACTCAATCCTTCTCCCCCGGCCGGTCTTCCAACTCCCTGGGTCCGTTCCTCAACCCAGGTCGCTGTCATCGCAAGTGGAAATCCAACCATTGCACTGGCAGGTGGGCCCAGAAGTTCTTTCTTAAACATTATGAACCAGTGACTAAAATAACAACATAATATGAATAACAACAAAATAAACAGTAACCTGTTTAGTTTAACCAACCTAACTAAAAACAATCTTGCAGTTAGCATGTGGTGTTGTGCGGGGTGGTAAGCCCTGAAACTCCCATCACTAACTGCAGGCATGGCAGAGTCAGTGTCCACAGACCTAGGATTCATGCTATCACCCCAGCTCCCAGAGCTTAGCATGAGCTGAAATCAGGGGGAAAGGGGGGTTGCAGAAAGGGTGAACGAACTGCATCCCTGCTTCTTGCTTCCCAGGGTTCCACCAAGCCACCCTCCAGTTCATCAGCCACTCCCAACTTCCATCTGCTGCTCCATGTGTCTGCCACTGACCATGTCACCGCTGGAGCTACCGGCTCCTCAGCCTCTCCACCAATCCATGTTTGAGGAGACCAGGATCATAGCAGCTGCCAGGGCTCAGGAATAAGGAATACGGCGAGCAGTTGGTCTACCTCAGATCCGAGTGGACGACTGCCACTATGGGGAGTAGGCTTGTGGGGAGGAGGAGGCTTGTGCCCCAGTCAGGCCTGTGGCAACTGCTAGCCATCAGCTGCGATCCCTATGGTGTGCACCGGGGGGAGGGAGAGGTCTGGCATCCCAAAGCATGTCTCTGAGTCCCTACCTCAGAAATCTACTATTGTTTGTCTGCCCTTGATGCTTGACAAACAGCTCCCTCCTCACTCATACAATGTGTCCAAATGAAAATACAATGTGCTTAGCACTAACTGCCATTTGATGCCAGGCCTGGGATCTCTGAGCTGTGTGTTTACTCAGTGCCCAGCCCTCTTGGACGGTATTCCAGGTTGTGCCATTTTTCAGTGGAAAACAACCATCTTTGCTCTCATTACTCGAGGTATATGCCTCCCTGATAGATTCAGCAAGGCAACCCTGCTGACCCCCGGGCTTCCCCGTCTGGGACTGTATTTGCCAGGTGTGGGGGGGGGCATCAGGAGGTGGTGTAAGCAGTTGAGGGGTCAAGCACCTCACAATACCGTGCATCCTTGTGTCTGATTCTGCCCTCCATCCCGGTCACCTCGGGGCCCTGTGTAATATCTGATGGCTAATTCCCCCTTCACATCAATCAATACAATAAAATGAAGAGAGGTCTTGATTGACAAAGAGGGCACTCAGACACAGTGGCTTGCACTATTTGCCTATATCTCATGAATCAAGATCTCTCCTCCTACCATGGCACCAACATGCCCTTACTTAAGGGGCTCTGATTTCCCATTACCCCTGGCTACTGCCACCCACCCATCTCGCACCCCGCACCAAGAGCCTCGGCTCCCTGCTTCACAGTAATGTGCTTCTTGGGTTGCAACCTGTGCTTCAGGGAAACATTTCCAATGGAATAGAAATACAAGAAGAGAGGAGGTGGGGGAGGAGAATGGGGAGCTACTCTGCCTCTCCCCTGGAATGGGGTTGGGGGGTGGATAAAGAAGGAAAGGGACAGGAGCCAGCACTGGTCAGAGATAGAAAAAGAATGGAGAGGGGGTCATCCTGAAGGGGAAGAGGCAAACAGCACAAAAGAGGGGGAGTGGGGGGAGAGGAAAAAGGAAAGGGAGGCTGTAGGGAGAAGAGAGACCAGTGTATGTACTTACTGTGGCTTCATGGCAACAGAAGAAATTGGAAACAGAGTATTAGTCCTCAAGCAAACAGTTCATAGGTCTCACTTCAAAAGTCCATTCCCCAGATGCCATTTCTGGGTAGCGGGCGACAGGGCGTTCAAGTGTCACCCTTCCTGGCCATTAAGGGGCTTCAATTCAGCAGGGTGCTCCAAGGTCCGGTTGCATCTGCTGGGCTCCAATCAGTGTCTGTACCCTCTGGCATGACTTGACTGACTGCATCAGCCCAGGATTCAATTATTTGTTTCTGTAGAGCCTCTTCATCTATGTCAGCTTGCAGAATATCGCCAGTGGCTATTGGTTGGGACATCTCAGAGGTCAGGTTCAGATCTTGACCCTGTCTCTTCGGCACCGGCTCACCAATGAATTCTGATCCCATTGTGGATGAGGTTCTGTTGCATTGTCTGTTTGGCTTGTCCAGCATCTCCTCAGCCCCTGCCTGGGAGCTTTTCTTCTGCTGCTTTCTCTTTGATTTGGAGGTACTCCATTGCATGCCCCACTCCCGTGTCCGCTTCTGCTAGGGATGCATATCTGTTTGGTGTGGTCTGCTAATCTCGGCCCTGTCTCTTGGGGGGACAGCATCATTGGAGGTCGAGTGTCATTTTGTTCTGAGGGTTTCTGGTTGGGTTTTGGGATGGCCACTGCCTCTTGATATACTCCATCACCTCCTCAGGGGTCTCAAAAGTGTTGTAGACCACATTCCTTAGGATTTTCAATTTGGCAGGGTAAATGAGATGGTACTGGATCAGTGCATCCTGCAAGATCTTCCTCACCTCAGTGTAGGCTTGCCATTTCAGGGCAAGCGCTTTTGAATAGTCATTAAATATATATATGCGGTGCCCTTGCCATATCAGCTGCCCCCATTCTCTGGACATGCTCAGGATTCGTTCTTTTTCTGGGAACCTCAGCATCTCTGAAAGGATGGGCCTAGGTCTGCCACCTTCATTGGGCTCTGGTTCCAGTGTGCAGTGTACCAGCTGTACCTCTAGGGCCAGTCACCACTCATACGGGAGAAGCTGGGGTAGCTCAGCCTTCAAGAACTTGGCAGCAGCTCTTCATTCCACTCCCTCCAGGAAGCTCACAAACTGGAGGTTGTTCCTCCAGCTACGATTCTCCACATCTTCAGCTCGGGACCAGAGGAACTGTACCATACACTCCAATTTCTGAATTCTGGTCTTGTGTCTTTTTCATCTATGTAAGAGAGGTAGGTCTCGGCATCTAGGGTATGGTGATTGAGTGCCTGGACCTTGTCCTCTAGAGCAGCAACTGAAACCTTGTAAGTCTTGATGTCGGTAATGACCTGCTGCATCAAAGTTTTTAGTTCCTTGAATTTGTCTGAGGTATCGGTGCCAGTGTCAGTGCCAGTCTGTTTTTCTGGTGCAGTCGCTGCTATTGTGCTTGACCACATGGCAGTCTGAGATGCAGGAAAAACTGTCCATCATCTTTTTTACACTTTCCCATCCAGTTATCCTCCTCACACTTTCAGGTTCATTAGTACTTCAGCTCCTTTAACAAAAAAGTTCAAGTGTAATTGAAAAGATTTGCTAAATTATTTTTTTCCAGGTAAACAAAATGATTGGTAGGACAAAGCTTTTGTTTGAGCTACCATTCCTCTTCCCGGGTCACGCAAGCGCCCGTGTCATTTATGAAAATTCTGTCTTCATGAACAATTCTTGAAATAATACTTGTACATATGTGCATAATATCACAATATAAGTACTGAATCACATGTATTGGTGGAGGCCCTGCGCTCCCACCACATTGCCCAGCACTGCATAACAATATACTTCTGCCATGCCTTTTGAGAGGGCCCTGCTTTCCCACCACATTGTCCAGCACTGTGTAACAATATACTTCTGCCATACCTTTTGAACTGTCCTATACCTTATAATGAGATCTTTCTTCGCACCCAAAAATGTGCTCACCATGGTTTTCACAATGCACATATATACTTCCCCATTAAGTATAATGAGCATGAACCACGATTCACCAACTGTAACTGCCACCACCATGAAAATTGTTGCAATTGAAGATCTATGATTAATCTTTCTACATTCTAAATTTCAGGCAAATCGGACTCACGGTTCAAAAGTTATTAACATGGAATGAACCAACTTTTCATTTGTCCGAGTGGCATAATTCTGCACCTGTTGAAGTTTTACACACCAAATCACTGAAACGCACCTCCATGGTACTAGGGCTACCTACTCTATAAATTTCAAGCCAATAGCACCATGCTTAAGCCTATGGGCAAAATGTTAAGTATATCACTCAATATCTCTGCAACAAATTCATTTTCCACAACCTAAACAGCATCAGTCATACCTCTAGGACATCCTCTCAACACCATCCAAATTTCAAGTACAAAGACCAAAACATTTCAGAGATATTTAATTTTAAAGTTTTACCACCTTTAAAAATTCTTTGGTCATGAGAATCGGCTGTGACCATCCGACCTAAGATACTTTTTGTCCTTCAGGAGACATCTGGTCATGACATCTGGGCTATCTAGTCCCTCCTAGGGAGATCTGGTCAAGAAAAAACCTGGCCATCTGGTCAGGAAGTCATGAAAGAAGTTTGTGAATGAAAATGATCTCGCGACCAAAGAATTTGCAGGCTCGCGATCAAAGATCGTTAGAGAGCCGCGACCAAAGAATTTCAAACTTTAAAACTCCATTTTTGACACAACTAGATTAAACCACAGGCATGGGTCGACCTTAGAAAAACCCATCCTAGTTTTATTTCACAAGTCACCCCTGGGCTGAGATATTTGTTTTTTTTTTCAACCCCAAGCCGAAAACAAGATGGCAGCCACCGTGAACAATAAATTTCTCACTATCAAAGATTCTTTGATTGTAAGCCTTCAAATTCTTTGATCATGAGGAGTGACCAGATGGCCAAAATCCAATTCTTCTTTCGCAAAATAACCATATAAATTTTCCCATACCCTTATAATGGGAGCCAAAAACTTTAATCACTTTTGGATGGATTAATATTTTTTCACCAAACAAAAAGTGGCATGTTTCTTCACCCAAGCTCTTTCTACGTGCCAAGTTACAGACTGGCAGGTCATACAGTGGCCGTGCAGCACCACAGACAAAATCCGAAAAACTGCACACAAAAGTGGCGAAAAGTGCATTTTTGAGCGTTTCGCTAGCCAAAACCGTAAGTCCAACTGAAACACAACTTGGCACATCAAGAGATTTACCATGCCTGACTGCGCATACCAAATTTTATATAAATCCATTTAATGGGTCCAAAGTTATTAATGAGCAAAATTTTAAGTTTAACGTTAAAGTGCCTTCTCAACTCTAAGTATGGGATAAACTGCTTCTTATTATCTATATATATATATGCATATATATATATATATATATATATATATATATATATATATATATAGTATTCTTCTTTCTCTATATATATATATATAGAGAGAGAGAGAGAGAGATTTATAGAAACATACTGCCTGAGTCCAAACACACCCTGAGGACAGCCTCCCCACCCCAACACTCGACATTGGTACCCCACAGCAGTTGAGGGTGCAGTAACAGTGGGGTGTTACAAGAATGCATGGGACAGGCATGAGGCAAGGGAGGGGGGGAGGATGTAGGCTGTAGGTCTACTAGGCCCAACAGCAACTCCATACTGCAGGAAAATGGGTACACAGGGTGGGCCATGCAGTCCATCTTGGCTGTCAAGGCCACTGTTCCCATATGGGGGATATAGTCCCTGGTCGTCTAGGCCCCCACATCATGATCCTTGATCCCCATAGTTGCTAGACTAATATATTATCCATGATAGTCTAGTGGTTCCCCCCACTGTGATCCCCGACCCCCATAGCTGCTAGCATAATGTAGTATCCATGGTAGTCTACTGGTCCCCCAACCCCCCCAGCATACCTCTCAACTGTCCCTGATTATGAGAGACATCCCTCATTGTACCCTTTAAAACTGCCCTGTGCCTCATTTGTCCCTCAGGGAAAAGATTCTGCCCACACAGAGAATGTGATGTAAATACAGACTTTAAAGCAGACATTCATAATATTCTAAAGTGCTAAATCAAAAATAATCTTTGTACATGTAAACTACAATGTTCTGAGCTTGTATCTTCATGTTCGAGGATGTGTCCCTCATTCTGAGGGTCTGCATCTCTGACAGTCCATCATTTCGAGTGTCAAACAATGTCCATGTCCCTCATTTCAATGACAGATGGTTGAGAGGTTTGCCCCCCAGTATGATCCTCGACCCCTGAAGTTGAAAGAGTAGAGTCCATGGGTTCAGGCCTCCACCCCCCATACGATCCTCGAACCCTCAGAGAGGTGAGTAGTATCCATGAGGTTCAGTGGTCCCTTCCCCCAGTACGCCCTCGATTATTGTTATCGAATAACCCGATGGTTCAGGCCACCCAGCAGTGATGACTTCCCACTTCTAAAGCACGCCTTGACCAGTACTGGCCCAGTGTCTTTCTTTCACCACCACGTTGGTCGTTAATCGCGTGTGATTGACTGAGCAGCACTGAAATGAATGAGCACGCCCTGCATGGGAACATGCTCATTCATTTCAGTACTGCTCATTCATACTGCAGTCGGTGGCAGGCCATGGTGGTGAGAGGAGGGCTGAGCCAGTCGCTGGCTCCAGTCGTAGGATGTTTTTGAGGAGAGCAGGAGTTATCACTGCTGGGTGGGGGCCACTATACCACCAGGTTATTCAGTGCTGTGGAACCAGGGACTGTGCTGGAGGGGAGTGGGGAACCACTAGAATACCATAGATACTACTGCCTTCCGTGGCTACGGGGTCTGGGATCATGCTGGGGGTTGGGGACCACTAGACTACCATGGATACTACTGTCTTCTTGCAGCTATGGGGGTCAGGATCATGCTGGGGGGGATGAGGGGACCACTAGACTACCATGGATACTACTGCCATCTAGCGGCTATGGGGGTCGGGGATCATGATGTGGAAGGGGGGCACCATCGCATTACTGTGAGCTTTGTGTTGGTGATATTTAGTGCCACGCTACAGGTGGCACTAATGCCTGTAGCACAGCACTATATGTTTTAATATGCCGGCTACGCTGGCATCCATTGCCACTCCCCTGACCCCCACCCCTGCATACATTATCTTTCAGTGTTGGGGCTACCACACAGCGCCGGTATTATTAGGGATTTTGAATATTGTAGCCTTGCATAAATCCAGCACTATTCCAGTGCTATGGATTTGAGCCAGGCACAAAGCTTTGAATATCTGACCCATTAAAGAGCTAGTGTACCGACTGGAAGCTGCCTGCAATTAATTGTAACTTTCAGATGTAGTCAGCTATCACTTTTTTTATCTCAAATATTTATTCTTTTCTGTTTGCTAATGAGGAGGCAATATAGTGTAGTGGTTTAAGGCTCTGAGCTGCAAACTTGGAGACCTGGGTTTGAATCCCACAGCCCCCACTTGCACACTGTGTGACCCTGAGCAAGTCACTTAACTTCCTTGTGCTCCCAGATTGCATCTGGAAACAAGCTTCAGCTTAGTGTGCCTTTCCTGGTTAAACAATCCCCCCCTTCCCCTAGGAGATTTTCCACCTGGCAATACTGGGGTGATGCGTGGAGCAGCATTCCTGTCTGGAGGAAAAAAAAGACAGTTCTGTACCTCCCACTACATCAACACTGAAACCACACTGACTATGACATCACTAGTAACCAATGAGAACCATTTCTCACTGCCTGGTTTCACTTTCACATGAAGCAGCAAGGACTGGTTCTCCCTGGTTACTAGTGATGTCACAATTTCCTGCATTTTGATTGGTAGCTTGCGAAAGTCACTGCTCAGGCTTTAAGGATTGTGGTGCCCCAAGGTGTTTGGTCTCATTTCTGACTATGTAGTGGGAGGAACAGAACTGACTTTTTTTTTCCTCCAGAC
Source organism: Neoceratodus forsteri (assembly GCA_016271365.2). Lineage (NCBI taxonomy): Eukaryota > Metazoa > Chordata > Ceratodontiformes > Ceratodontidae > Neoceratodus > Neoceratodus forsteri. The sequence goes on along the minus strand of CM057449.1, from coordinate 1,174,292,282 downwards.
AGAGTGCTGCTCCACATATCACCCCAGTACTGCCAGGTGGAAAATCTTCTAATTAGCAAACAGAAAATAAAAAAAAATACTTCAGATACTGGAAGTGATAGCTGACTGCATCTGAAAATGACTATAATTCCAAGCAGTACACTAGCTCTTTAAATCTTAAAATATTGGTTGAAAAGGGAATATGTATTAGTACCAGATATAAAAACATATATTACTAAGAAAATATGTAACACCTGGAACCAAAAGGACCTGTGTCCAGTTGCACAAAACTTGGCTTATAGATAGCCTAAATATATTGTCTTAAGACTTAAAAATGGTATTGTCAAGTCTCAGAGGTGAGACTGTTGCACAAACAAAAAACTGTCTTGACTTACATACAGTAGCGTAGCAAATTCCCAGAGGGCCTGGGTGCAAGACAATGTTACAGGGCCCCTCCCCAGTTTTAAATAAGCATCAGAATTATGATTTGGGCCCCTCAAACCTCTTGGGCCCGGGTGCCACTGCATCCCCCTGCACACTTGTAGCAACACCCCTGCTTACATAAGACAAGGCTTAGCTTGAGGTTTCCTAGCAACACAGACAAAACTTTAAGCTGGACTTCACTGTACACTGCTGGTGGAAAAAAAAAGGTGGCTATCAACAGCAAGATTAGAGAGGTATGTTGATACAGTCCCGAGTTAGATAAATGCTATAGAAGAAACTGTTATTTAAGCAATAAGCCATGAGGGGGTGTGGGTTATCTGGGGATTTACCAAGGCTGGCGTGGTTTGCCCAAAAGGCACAGCTGAGTGGGTAAATCTGCCCCAGCCATGAAATCCCTCTAATTAACCTTAGATCCTTCCTCAGGCGTTTATTATGACATACCAAGTACTGCTTTTTTATTATTTTAAAAAGCAGTACTTGGTATAATGCTTAATAAGTCTGTCACTATTACAGCACTGTTTTTATTTTGTTTGGTTTTTACTGATATACGGAGCTGCTCTTTTACGGTCTCCGCTTAGTGGGGAAACAAGATGGTGGTCAGAGTTTCGTGATTTCGGCCTCGGATTGCTTTTTTTTAAAGATGCGGCTGGCTGGCATGTTTTGTGGTGGTTATCAGTAGATAATCAACAGAGGTAAGGTGCTAGCCTGCCGATCTCATTGGTCTGTGTCCGTGGTCCATGGTCTAATGTGTAGTACAGTACTGATGCTAAATGTTTTAAAACTATTTTTATTTTCTGCCTATTTCATGTGTTGATTTGTTTCCTTTTACATGTTTTTCCCCCAACACCTCTGGTAAACTGGAATCACCTGTTGGATGTGATGCAGCTACTTTCCTTGTAGCTTTTTTAGCACCTCCCACACCCAGCAATGCCACCCCAGTCTCAGTCTCCCTAAATGCAAGAACCCCCTGTAATACTGAGTCCACCCGTGTAACACAGAGTGCTCCCCATACTCAGCCCACACAGTGTCATTACCTCACCAATGTGGTCAGTCCATCCAGCAAGACAAACAATCAGACGCAGTGCATTTTCTCTTGTTCCTTACTTGTTACTGCATCTGAGGAATTCTTTATGTAAAGAAAGCCCCTATGGACGTGTAGAAACCATCATGTGGCTAGTTTGTGACTTCTTCCACTCCTAACTGGGAGCTTGTAGCAGATGCTAGTGCGGCTTACTGTATGGGAACTTCCCGCTGCCTTTCCAAGTCCTGCTCCTAAACTCTGTAACCGTCGGAGCATCAGTTTGACTCACAAGAGTGAAGGGAGACACTGGCCTCCTCCACACAAGATCCTGTCCCCCTAGCTCCCACTCGCACGGAGCAGGCTGCTGCCTGAGTACCATATAGTCTGGGAAAAGAAAGCTGCCACCAGTGGTGCCTGGCTGCCTGACACTTTCTATTCATAGCGGTCGCTCGCGCTAACAGTGGCATTGCCCATAGCTTGCTTGCCTGCCTCACTGCGTATCTCGCTGCCTGCCTGCAGCAAAACCTCTCAACATATTACCCCCAGATTGTGGAACATCATGTCATAAAATGGTGTACAAGTAGGCAAAATTTGATACACTTACATACAGCACATCGTACAGTATATATGTGAGTGAAATGCACAACCTGTGCTGTTACTATAATAATACATTTTTCAAATCCATTGCAAGGGATCTTTGCATCAAATTTCTAACACTGAATGTGGGACAATCCTCTTAGTTTGGAACAGGGGGCTTTGATGAGATAAAATGGGGAACAGCATCATGATCTATTGAACCCCCAACACTACACAACATGGAAAAGATTCTTTGTTTAAATACATTGTCCACTAGGAAAACTAGCCCTGTAGTCCAACATGGTATGATATAAATCTGACTCCCTGTGACACCTCTAGCCCCTGGATCACCAATAATAAATTATTTTTATTGAGCTGGGCCACTATTCCAAAGCCCTCTCCCTTCAGGCTACTGCTTATAATTACTGGCAGATAGGCTATCTAGGTGGCAGTCAGTTGTTTTTGTGAGTCCCCCCCCCCCATGACAACAACACTTTCTCTTCAGTTTACAGTTTTTCTTTCCCTATATCTCTGCTCCTTCCCAACTTGCCTTATCAGTAACTTTTTTTCAAAAGCTGATGTCTTGAATTCCTGTGTTGTCCTATACCCTCTTTGTATCTCTCTGCTCTCTGTCTCTGCACGCACTACTGCATTTTCTACATTTTAAATTGTTTTTCTCTTTCCTTTAACTGATATGGCATGATGCTCACTGCCTCACCATCAGATAAGTATTATTCTATGTCTAAACTGTCCTAACCTTCTTATTCACGCCGTAAGAATAATGGATCCTTTGTGACCTCTTTCCTACATTTTATTATTTTATTTCATAGGTCTGATGGACTTCATCTCTTCAAGTCCTACTTCTGGCCCCATAGCCCCCAGGTAAGAGACCCTCTACATATTACCTATACCGACCCTATGTAATGATTTGTGTGTGTGTGTGTGTGTGTGTGTGTGCACACGCGCACATGTGTGCATGTGTGTGAATTAAGGTTACACATACCATATCACTTTTCTTCAAAAATATTTTTGCCTTTGCGGTCAATGAAGGTGGGCTTGCAGCTCTGTCCCCACCTCTTCCATCTGACACTTACCTCCCTCAGACTGCTGAACACAAAGTCCCCCCATGAAGTTCCCCTTGTGGTGGGGCTGGGAAGGAGAGGGCTGCCCTCCCCCCATGCAGTGACTCCCATCCAGAATTGTGCTAGAGGTCCAGGTGGTGGCACGAGACAGAGGTTGGTGGGCAGGGCTTTATGAAGCATACACAAACCATTTTTCCATTCCCTCCCCTTGGATCCTCTGCAGTTGTGGCATATAAGCATGTACATTTGGAGGCACACACATACTATGGAATTGTGGTCCCTCCCATCGATGTCACTCATGCTTCTGGCAGTACCCCCAGGCCTTCACTTGTGGCAGCCAGTTGCCAAGTCAGCATGCCTCCCTACCCTGCGAGGGGAGAACTGTTTGGCAATTGCTCGGTCCTCTCCTCCACTGGCCAACTGAGCATGTTCCTGAATTAGAGTCATTGTCTTGGTGGGAGGTAAGGCGCACAGCGCCTACAGGGCCTCAGCCCTCTGAGCCACTGGGTCAGCCTTATGTTGTAGCTATTTTTTAATTGCATGAAAGTTTACCTGTTTGGTGGGATGTATGCTATGCTCAACAATTGCCACTGAGGTGTGTGTGTGTGTTTATGTAGGTGTGTACTAAACATAGTCTGTAGATATTTGTAAATAGCCAATAGTTTTCTGATGTTGATGGGGGGGTGAGAAGTGCAGTTGTCAATACCCACCATGGAAAACTACTTCTGTACGTGTGTTTCTAATGTAGGATGCACGCACCACTACTTTTGTATTATACTGGAACTGCTGAATTGGTAGTGCTATGGTCAATTGGTGTTTCTGTTCAAGGGGGTGTGTGTGTGTGTGTGTGTGTGTGTGTGTGAGTGTGCACGTGCCTTCAAGTCTTCAGCATTTTGTTGTTGGCGAAGAGTGGTGCATTTGATATTGTCAACATTTGACTGTGTGTCACTGTGTGAATGTATGGGTGGCAAAGTCCTTATCACTTTGTTGATATCAAACCATTTGATCACTGGTATTGGGGGGGGTGGATGCTTCATTAATCCCTTGGTCATGCTTTACAAATGTCTAATGCATGACCCTCTGGTGCAGCAGAAAGATTCCCGACTGTGGTGCCAATGACCTGGGTTCAGGAACAGACTTGGGTGTCAAAGGGCCAGCTGGGGGAGAGAAGGCTTGAGCACTTGGCGACTGCTTGCCTTCTCTCGGGGGGATGGTGGGGTAGAAGACTGGTGCCTACTGACCCCTGGCAGAGGCCAGGAGACAGCAGTGTCTGGTCCCATTATCCAGGGGAGCGTGGTGACAGATGCCAGTGTACGCCATGCATCCTGCATGCTATGATCCTGGGGGAGAAAACTGGAAATGGCAAAGAGGCCAGTCAGGTGATAACCTCCTGGACCCTCGTCACCGAGGACTCTTAATCCACGAACTGTGCAGCACCCAGGACCACTGGATTGCTGGTAAGGAGCCTCCCTTCATAGGAAGAGACCCCTCTCAATGAAGAGATACATCAGGGTACCCGAGGGTGGCTTCTATGTGGGGCGGTGGGTGGATGGGTGCTACAAGTGAACAAAAATCAGTCCTTGGATGAGGCCTGAAAGAGTGACTGGCAAGTGTACAGGGTGGAGAGAAAAAAATAAAAGAGAACCATCTAATGCACACACCCTCATGTCATATTGCTTACTTATTTTTATTTATTTATTAGATCATCAGTTTACAGACCTTTGAGTCATTGACTCATTTACAAAGGTACCTCGTCAAGAGAGCAATACATCACAGCAAACAAAACAGTACAGTGCATAACGCTTAGATTAAAAAAGCAACCAATGTTACAGGCATTCACTGGTTGGCAATAGGTAGATCACAGCAGTCATAATATAGGTATACGAGTACCACGTTAGGTAGCAGCCAGAGATATTTTATTACATTAGTCAACAGATGTTGCATGAGACCCCAGGTATATACAAAAAAAGTAGACAGGGCAGACACAGCCTAGGGGTGAAGGTAAGGGGCAGGTGGATGATTATGTGCAGTTGCAGCAGTGAGTGCTTGTCAGATGGCTTCTGAGGGAGACCTTGAAAGGACCAAGCTTCATGGAGTCAGCTATATTGGCTGGGAGGAAATTGAACCAGGAGGGAGCCCAATAGCAAAAGGATCTCTGGGCCATAGAGGTCCTTACCCTGGGGACAATAACGAAGGTTTTGACAGTGCCTTGGGTGGAGACTGAGGGCGAGGTACGCTGCAGGGAGATGGTGACCCCAGGGGGGAGAGAGCCCTAGCAGGGTCTTTTTTACAAGAAGGCAGGTTTGGAAGTGGAGTCTTTCTTCAAGGTTGAGCAAGTTGGTGGTTGAGTACAGCAGGCACGTATAGGTGCACCTAGGGGCTCCCAGCATTAGCCTGCAGGCCTTGTTTATAGAGAGCTGGATTCTTGCAAGTGCAGTGTTGTCGGCTGCAGCATAGATGGGCAGGCCATAGTTGATTAGCGACAGGACAGAGGAGTGATTGCCAATCTAAAGGCCTCTTGTGGTAGGCAGTCCCTATGGTGGTATAACAGTCCAATCCTGACATCGGTGGCAGCAGAAAGGGCATTGATATGGGAGTGAAAGAAAAGGGCTGAATCAAAGGTAATGCCCAGATCTTGTAGGAGGAAACCTGCTTAATGGGGTTTAGTGTGCTAGGCAGTATCATGAGAGGGGAACCACTGGCTTTGCTTTGGCGATGCGAGAAAAACATAGCTTTGGTCTTTTTTAGGTTCAGGACTAGTCTTTGTGATGTGAGCCAATGCTCAGCTCTGTCAAAAGCTTGTTGGAGGGTGGCCTGGAGTGTATTGGGGTTGGGGTTGGGGTCAGCGGTGAAGGGCACAGCGTCATCCATGTTGAGGAAAATCTTAATTGGGCAGGCCAAGGGGAGGGAGTTGAGGTAGAGATTGAAGAGGAGAGGGCCTAAAATGGAGCCCTGGAGAACTCCAGAGTGGACAGGTCATGTGTCAGATAGGGTGCTACTGATTTTTACACACTGAGTTCTGGCAGAGAGGTAGCTGGTGAACCATGCAAGGGGGCCGGGGAGAAACCAAGGCATCTGAGGGAGTCAAGCAGGAGAGGATGGTAAACCGTGTCAAAGACCTTGAAGAGGTCAATGAACACGGCACCAGCAGGACTTCTGGCATCAAGAACAGAGTGCAGGAAGTTGGAGAATTCAAATAGCCCGGTTGTGGTGCTGTGACCTGCATGAAAGCCATGCTGTTCAGTGCACATTATATTGTGCATGGCCAGATATTCGGCAAGCTGGTTGGCAACTACTTTTTCAAGGGCCTTAGAGAGTTGGGGGGAGGATGGAGATAGGTCGATAGTTACCCGGGGTCACTCTATCTCCGCTCTTTAGGATGGGAGTGATGATGGCTGTTTTACATGTGCTGAGGAACTGCCCCAGGCACAGAGAGTGGTTGAGCAGCTCGATAAGTGGGACCAGGATAGCATCCAACGTCAGACAAAGTAGCCTACTGTCCAGTAGGTTGGTGCTGGGGTTGTTACTACTAACGGCTTTTTGCAGAAGGGGTCTAGCCTCCAACGGGGAGATAGTATGTAGGTAGAAAGGAGGTCTCTGGAGAGTGGGCAGGGGTGCTACTTGGATGAGGTCAAAGAAGTTACTGGGCAGGACTGAATTCAGGTCTGAGAAAGTGTGGTTTAGGCAGTGTGCAATGCCAAGGTGGTCAGAGCAGACAGTTCCATTAAAGAAGAGTTGAGAAGGGGATGGGGAGTAGGATTTCCCATTCAGCTCCTTTACATTATCCCAAAAGTTTCTAGCCGACTCCCAGGAGGAGACAATAGCAGATTGGTAGTACTGGGCTTTGGCCTGTCGAATGGCTCAAGTATACTTATTGCGCTCAGTGTTGCACACTTGCCTATCAGCTGGCTTGCCAAATTCCACGGCAATATGCCATAGGTTGTCTTTCATTTTAAGTTTGTGAAGAGGGAGGGGGGTAATCAAAGGCATGCTTTGCTTTTTGGTGCGATTTCTAGTGAAGGGGGCATAGAGGTCACAGGCAGTGTTAAAAGTGCGAGTGATAAAATCCAATGCTTCGTCTATGGACAATGCAAGCAAGATTGGGGACCAATCTAGTTGTGAGAGGTACAGTTTGAGGTGATGCAGGCCACCTGGGAGTAGGCAACATCGCTGGGTGGTTTGTGGTGCAGGTTTGCTGTTGGCAGAGGACCAGAGAATCACGACTGGGGAGTGGTCACTAAGTGAGTTAGGAGGTACATTGATATTGAGGCACCCTGTGGGGGTTTAGTATGTGATATCCAGGAGGGTGCTGGAGCCAGTAGAGGGGATGAATCTAGTTGGGGTGGTGACAAGCTGGGACATGTCAAGGGTGGCAAAGATATCTCTGGTTTGGGAGGCCATGGCAGAGAGCCAGTTGATATTCTGGTCACCAACAATCATCTGGGCCATTTTGGGTGGTAGGCCAGCGAAGTAGTCAGCAAGCACCAGAATGGCGAGATCTTGCTTTCTGGGAGGAATATAGGCAACAGGGAGAAATAGTGAGCCCTTACCAGGGTTGGGGGAGATTTTTAGTGTCAGGGCTTGTGCCCCGTTATCAGGCTTGGATGGTGGAAGTGCATGTCCAAGAAGGGAGTCACGCATATAGACAGCTCAACCACCTCCATGCTTACCCACCCAATCTTCCCTGCAAAGGGTGTAACCAGGGAGGGACATGAAGGAGTCAGGGGTGGAGTTGGATAACCAGGTATCGACGAGTGAGACAATGTTCAGTTGGTGCTGAGTAACCCAGCATTGGAATGCAGCAGCCTTCTTAAGGAGGCTGCAAATATTCACAGAAGCTATGTAGAGTCCTTGAGCCTGGGCAGGCTTGTTCATAAGATTTGGCACGGGGCCAGGGTTTGGATGAATGGTACCTGATAGAAGCAACAGGAGGGTGATTAGGTGCGCCAAAGCGTGGTAGTGATTGTGGCATCTCCCCTTGCGTCTGGACACGGGGCCGGGTGCTGGGGTGCAAGGGGTGGGAAGAGTTCAAAGGGTGGGAAAGGCATTGAGGAGAAGAGACCAAGGTATGAGTGGGAAGTAAGAGGTAGCAGGGGTGGAAGTGTTGGGGGGGGTATGGGGGGGAGGTGATCGAGCATCAGGGGAGGTCTGGTAGAGGTGTTGCAGACAAGAGGGGGGTACTATGCATAGAGGGTGATGGCCCTAAATAAGGTGGGGCTGATGTAGGAAGTAGGAAGAGGATCATAGTTGGTGTCAATGCACTTAATCCCAGATGCACTGAGGATGATAAGTTATTTGAGCATGAGAGAGGATCACCCGTTTAAGAAGTTACAGAAAGGAAAGCCCCTTTAAGGAGTTGCTGTAATTGACTAGTGTGAGGCCTCAGGGGGTGGGGATCACTGAGGAAGTGTACTCAATAATGCAGGGGGGGGTGGGAGAAAAAATTGTCCAGAGAGCAGTACAGCAAGGCAGTGGCCGAGCTGTGTTATGAAAAAGATGCCTTGTATGCTTTCTTTCTCAATGGGGATCTGCAGCATCCAATAAGGAAGCAGCCACAGTTCCCAGGACCCAGTCCATTTACGGGGATTGAAGCCTGACAGTTCTGAGCTAGGAACTGACCAAACACACCTGCTTTCTTTGGTCAGGGGGTGGCGGGTTGGATGCAGAGGTCCAGCCACCAGCAGGTAGCAGTGCCAGGGCCACTCGGCTGAAGTGGAGACCCTGGTTTGGGCTTGTAGCTAAAATAGATCAGAAAAAAAGGTGAGCCATTAGTTAAAAAGTCAAAGACAAAGGTCAAGTAAATTGGTGGGAGGGCCCTGGGCAATTTAGTTCTCAGAGCAGAAGTAGGTGCAAATAGTGGGAGAGAAAAGGTTCCTGCAGAGAGGTCTGGTCAAAGGTGCCAGGTGGGAATTCAGCAAAACAAAAGGCTGATTCAGGAGGTTGGGGGGGGGGGGTCTTGAATGAGACCAGGGAGAGCTGGGAAGGAGGAGTGTGGTGAAAAGGACTCAGGGTACTCTGGAATGGGTAAAGAAGAAGGCCCAAAATGCCAAGCAATATTTACAGAATGTGCTAGTTTAGCGGGTGTCAGGAGAGGGAATCAGGGGTCCAGTAGATGGCAGAGAAACATTGTGGGGAATAGAGAGAAAGAAATACAAAATGGAAAAAAGCAAGAGAAAGAAGGAAGCAAAGAAGGCAGTCTGAGGATGAATGAGAGGATCTGTGATGGGAAAAGAGTGTGGCAGAACAAACAGCAGGCAGTAGTCAGTTCTAGCTATTCTACAATATTGGGCAATTAGCAGAAAAAAATAAGTAGTGCAAGCAGTAAGCTATATAGATGTCAGGTAGTTAGTTAAGGTTCGCTACAACTCTGCTATACTCTGCTAGGCAATTTCTACATATACAGTGCAATAGTTTAAAGGTAAGCAGTAAAAATATTCAGCAGTGCAAGACATAAGCTATATAGAAGTCAGGCCGAGATAAAACAGCAGGCTAAACAGCAGAAAATTCCAAGAGGAGAGAAAACAAAATATATATGAATATATATTTCCACATGAGCAGTAAATTCAGCAAACAAATTGTTCAGAGACCAATACAGCAAGGCAGTGGCTGAGCTGTGTTTTGAAAAAGGTGCCTTGTATGCTTTGTTTCTCAATGGAGATCTGCAGCATCCAATCAGGAAGCAGCCACAGTCCTCAGAAACCAGTCCAATTATGGGAATTGAAGCCTGACAGCTCCAAGCTAGGAGCTGACCAAATGTTCCTGCTTTCCTTGGTCAGGGGGTGGTGGGCTGGATGCAGAGGTCCGGCTGCCAGTATGTAACAGTGCCAGAGCCACTTGGCTGAAGTGGAGAGCCTGGTTTGGGCTTGTGGCTGCTTTCCTTGGTCAGGGGGTGGCGGGCTGGATGCAGAGGTCCAGCCGCCAGCAGGTAGCAGTGCCAGGGCCACTCGGCTGAAGTGGAGAGCCTGGTCTGGGCTTGTGGCTGCTTTCCTTGGTCAGGTGGTTGCAGGCTGGATGCAGAGGTTCGGCTACCAGCAGGTAGCAGCTCCATGGCCACTCAGATGAAGTGGGAAGTGAGGTACCTAACTTATGTGACGGCATGCATGTTATACTTTAGATATTGTATGTTTGGTAGCAGGGCAGGAGGGGAAGAGAGAGGTGAGGTACCTAACTGGTGCGCAGTGTAGACAGATGCAGACAAGCAAAATCTGGTGTGGCAGGAAAGTAAGTTGGATGTCACTGTTCATCTGGTGAAAAATGACCTGACAAAGGATGCAGTAGGGGTGCTACAAGAAAGGTCTAGGGTGCTAGGGAGGGGCCTGAAGTAAGTAGCTTATTCAGTGGCCTTAACTGCGGTACAACATGTATACAGCTGGTTGGAGAAACATAGAAACAGAGACTTTGATAGCAGGTAAGGACTGCTTGGCCCAACTAGTCTGCCCATTTCCCTATCTATTGGATAAGCTGCAGATTCTAGTTAACCAACAGCCTACTTCCTCCTACCCCTGTCTATAATTGCCTAATGTCTGTCCTATGCATTCTTGAATTCCCCCACTGTTTTTGACCCCACAACCTCCTCAGGAAAGCGGTTCCATGCATCCACCACTCTCTCCATGAAAGAATATTTCCTCACGTTGGCCCTGAGCTGTCCCCCCATCTTCAGATTGTGCCCCCTTGTTCTTGCACATCACTTTTTCTGAAAGATGCTCCCCTCTTGAACTTTGTTGATTCCTATGAGGTATTTGAAAGTTTCTATCATGCCCCCCTCTCTCCTTTGCTCATGGGTATGCATATTAAGCTCCTTTAGTCTCTCATCGTATGGCTTCTGTTGCAGACCCTGAACCATGTTAGTTGCCCTACTCTGGACTGCCTCCATCCTGTCTATGCCCTTGCAGAGATGGGGTCTCCAGAACTGCATGCAGTACTCTAGATGTGGTCTCACCAACTGTCTGTACAGAGGGATAACAACTTCCTGTTTTCTACTGGTGATGCTTCTCCTTATGCATCTCAGTATCCCCCAGCCCTCCTTACTGCCCTCCCACATGGCTTCCCTACCTTAAGACCATCTGATATGACTAACCCCAGGTCCTTTTCCATTTTTGTTGTTGTTAGTACCTCCTTCCCCCACTGTGTACTCTTCCCCTGGGTTTTTGTTTCCCAGGTGCATTACTTTGCACTTCTTTGCATTAAATCTAAGCTGCCATACTTTTGACCATTCTGCCAACCTTGCCAAATCCCTTCTCATCCTTTCCACCTCTGTTGTGTATCAACCTTGTTGCAGATCTTTGTGTCATCAACAAAGAGCATACTTTTCCTTCCAGCCCCTCTGCAACTCTCCTATAAAGACATTAAAGAGGACCGGTCCCAGTACTGAACCCTGCGGTATCCCACTAGTAACCAGGAAGCAGAGGAGTTGACCAGGTAAGTAAGGGCAGCAAATGTGTCAAGGGAGCGCAGGCTGTCAAAGGGAATTAAAGAGGGGGGAAAGACTACTTCAGGTACATCAGGGAGAAATGGAGTTGTAGGGACCAAATAGTAAGGATTAAGGAGGGGGGATGGGTGAAAAGGAGAGGAAAAGGCAGAAGGACTTAACGACTATTTCTGGGTTTTTACTAAAGAGAAAGGGGCAGAATACCTAAGGTTGGAGAGAGGATAGGATCAGAGGGGGAGGAGGTGACAGATGGGGAAATCACAGAAGTTGCTGCATTTTGGGGTAAAGAATCCAAAGAACAGCTATCATCTCGGGGGGGGGTGCAGCTAGCTGTGACTGAGGAGGAGAAACAGCTGGGGATGCTCATTATGGGAGAAATGAACAACTCAGCACAGTGTAGGAAAGCAGCAGCAGTGGCCAACAAGATGCTGGACTGCATTGCAAGGGGTATAACCTTTAGGAGGAGGGAGGAGATTCTGCCATTATACAGACTGCTGGTCAGACCCCTCCTGGAGTACTGCATTCAGTTTTGGTGCCCTTACCTAAAGTGGGACATTAGACTGCTGGAAGGGGTGCAACGCAGGGCAACAAAGATGATCAGGGGTCTGGGGGAGTTACCATATGAGGTTAGACTTGAGGGAGTTGAACATGTACTCTCTGGAGAACAGGAGAGATGGGGGAAGGGGGGTATAACTGAGACCCTTAAGTACATAAGAGGAATAAACAGGACAGGTACAAAGGGACTGTTCAAGGGGAGGGTGGAGAGAGACACTTGGGGTCATGACATGAGACTGAAGGGTGGAAGGTTTAGGAGGGAGATGAGGAAGCATTTCTGTATGGAAAGGGTGGCAGCTGAGCGGAACACACTACCGGCAGAGGTGGTGACCTGTGAAACAGTGGGATGCTTCAAAAGGAGCTGGGATAGGGCAAAAGAGAGGGTTATGGGAGGTAGGCTGGGAGGGGCAGCTGCAGAGTATGGGTGCTAGCTGCAAAACTGAACAGACTCAATAGACCAAATGGCCTTTTTCTGCTGGCGGTTTTGTATGTTCATAGACCCTGCACGCCTCCAACCTAGACTCATCCTGGTTTCCCAACTGTAGCATTTCTTAAGGACCTGGTCCAGCCTGAAGCTCTCCACAAAGGGGAGGAGACTACCACAGGGCACCACTCTAAAAGACAGGCAAGTCCAAGGGAATGGCTGAGGTAATGGGTTGGGTCTGCATGGTGCTCTCAGAAAGGACAAGGTTGACTCTGAGCAGGAGAGATAAAGGAAGTTAAAAAAAAGAAATAAAACAGAAAGTTTCAGGTCCCACCCAACTGACCCATCATGGTTCAAGTCAAATCCTGTCCAGCAGGTTGAGACTGGCTCTCTGCCAAGCCTCCATGAGGGGGGAAGCCATGGTCAAAGCTGGGGCAAGAAAGTCTGAGAGCTTCTATGGTTTGGTGGCTAAGGGAGAGAGCAGCAAGGAGTGGTAAAAAAAAAAATGATAAAAAAAAAAAGAGTGAACATTAAGTCATGGTGTAGCAGGAAAGTCAGCCTGTTGGCACCGCAGTAGCACTAACATTTGTGATGCTGGTGACCCAAGTATGGAAATTGGCATGATTCATCAAGAGCCAGCCAGGGAATAGACTGAGTGTACCATAGGATGCCCAACCACCTCCAGGGAGGAGGGGTGCCAGCCTCCGCTGCACTACCACCTCCTGGGATACTACAGGTGGTGGTGCAGTCAGAGCTGAAGCAGGTGAGGGAATGGCACTGGAACTGGGGACACCCCTAGGGCGACTCCGTAACAGGCACTGCACCTGGTTGTTCACCCCAGACTGACACCATGGCTGGAAGGGGGCCTTATCCCTCCTCATAGTGTCACAAGGAGTACCAAGGGAAAGGACCACCACCACCTGGGTCAGCTGATGCTTAATAGCCCCAGTATCTATCCTGCTCATCACGAATAGTGTCAGGAGTGGACCTGATGTCACAGCCAGTGCCACACTACTCACTGGCACCATAAATGTTGCTAGGAGCAAGGTCAGCAGCAGATTGCATCAGTAATAGTCAACTACTGGAATAGCAGTATAAGTACAGTATAATGTGAGGTGTGGTACAATGCCATGGATGTGGGGAAGCCGTATTCAGGCAGACCTTTTGATGCTGAGTCGCTGCCCTATCGGCAGGCATCTCTCTGGACTGCAGGACAAGGTAGTCAGTGGGGTATATATATATATATATATATATATATATAGTAAAATATTTTGGCCACCCCAGTGGCATGAAAGACTCAAGCACTTACATCTCACATGCTGCCATGCCAACAACCCAAGTTTGGGTATGACCTCAGATTGCTAGGGTTGACCAGGGAGAAGAGTGGATTGAGCATCCCAGAGACTGCTCTCCTCCCTCAGGAGGGGTGGCCAAGCTGTGTTAGCATTTGACTGTCACCTGTAGAGGCCCACTGCTAGAGCAGGCCCCACGAGTCTTCGAAGGATAGGGACTGCAGTTCTGTAGCCTGTGCATGCCTCAACGCTCATGCACTAGTGTGCTACAGTGGCCAGGGGGACTGGGGAGAAAAACAGAAAAATGGCAGTCAGTAGAGCTTAAGGAAGCCTAGCCAGTCTTCCTTTGGCCTAAACCAGCACTTGGTCCCTGGGGCGCGCCTGCATAATTGTTACTGTGAGGGGCTCCCTCCTCCCCTGGACCACCGAGGGAATCTAGGGGGATTCAAGCCCCTGGGGAGGCAGTAGCTGGTCATGGGAATCGGGGACGGGGTTGAGCAGCCACCCCTCTGAGCTCGTAACATGCAGATATGCTACCGGAAATAGCATTCCCTAAAACAGGGAATCAATGCACTCAAAAAAAAAAAATATATATATATCTTTTTAACTGTAAAATATTCAGACTGGTTTTATACAATAAAGTACATTTTCCTAAAATTGACTATGGCAAGATATGCCTACTGAAAAAAAACAAGCCTGGTACATAGGAGTATTAAATTAAAGTCTCCAGTTCAGACCAATTAAATGTTAGACAATTTTTGTGCAACAGACTTACATTTTTTAAGGCTATCTTGCTTTTGTAAGACCAAAAACATGTCTTAAACATAGACTTAACTCTTTTGTCCAACCGGCTGCTAGATTCTACACAAAAATCTTACTTCTCCAAATGGTACTCAAAAATGTAATCTTAACTTTGGATATAAACCATATCTTGATGTACTAACACATACTGAGTCTCCAAGGAATTGTATTTAATACAAATTTGAAAGATTCCCTAATAATATATTGTTGATGAGATATAATAAATCACTAAAAGAGCAAGAACAGTGTACTTGTTTTTTGTTTTTTTTTAACAATTCCTTATTCATTTTTCAAACTTTAGGCAGACATACATATACCTGGACAAGCCAGGGTACACAGTCCCAAACTGACTGTGTGAACTATATACAACCCACCTATGTACATACACAGCAGATGGAACCATCCTTAAAATAATAATATATTCCTATATCATCTATATCATATAGCAACAGGGTCCGCAGAGGAATTTAATCAACTTAAAAATATTCCCAAAACCATTACACCTGCTACCCTATAGATGGCATCAAACCATAGTCTCCTTTTAAGAAAGCATTCCCTCCAGGAGGTGGCTCCCTGCTGTGTCCCCTGGAAAGAGAGAGAGAGAGAGAGTCCCCATCCCCCCATATATCCTGGCAGACCAATACCATCATCCTATTACCCTTGTGTTTAAACCATAACATCTCCAGAGCAGTTGTTCAAATAGTCATTTAGACCAACATAGTACCGTACATAACTGTTTCTCACTCCAGCATAACTTTCTCCTGCTAATCACAACCCCAACAGACAGGCCTGTGTTTGGGTGTTTATGCCCTGAAGCGCATAAATCGCTTCTAATGCCAACCACCTTTTAGCATATAACCCTTTTCTCCCCTCTGAGCATAGATGCCTCTTTATTCTACCCAAAGCCCCCATAAGATCTCTCACCCATTGATCATAAGCATAGACATGATCATCCTTCCAATGTTGTAACAAAAAGGATTTGACTATTGCTGTCATTAAAGAAAGATGGTATTTAGGTATAACACTAGAGATTTGCGAAAAATCCCCCCTAAAACACAAATCTCCGGTATTATAAATTCTGAATAGTCCAACAGTGGGTTCATATGCTGTTTAATTTCACCCCAAAGAGGTGATATTTTACTACATTCCCACAGTACATGCAGGATGTCACCTATTCCTGTCTCGCATCTAAAACACAGGTCTGTCTGTCTAAGATTTCTATCACATAGTTTTGCAGGGGTAAAATACATATTAGAAACAATAAAAAAATGCATACTCTTGTATTTGGGTATAGATATATACTTGTTACTCTTCCGGATATTATCCCAAGCAAGGCTCCGAGGAGCCATCGTTTTGTCCCAATATGAAACTTTTATAGGAGAGTTCAGGCTAAGATAATCCAGGAGCACCTTATGTACTTGTGAAAGAGAGTTAGATTTCTTATCAACTTCCTTTAACTTGTCCCACGTAAAAGAATTATCTGTAAAATCCCCAAGCCTTTTCATTACCCCTTCCAACATTCGTGTAGGCTGCAACCTTGGAAAAAAGGACATTCCTTCACATCGGGCTGGAAGGGCCACTCAATTACCTTGGATGACATCCCTTAGCTTCAGACCCGACACTTGGTTAGCCCAACGCATATTAGTTACCTGACACCCAGTTACTAAGTTGGGATTATCCAGCACAGGTTGGTCTCAGGCCTTCATTTGGTCCTTTCTCTGTACAGGAGTAAGAAATGACCACCAGGCTCCTGCCGATTTCACAACTGGATTCCCATATACTTTCCTAAGACCTTTTTCTGCATTAGCGTACAACAATGCCTCCAGAGAGAGGCCGGAATCTTTTAATATTTGCCTCTCCATTTGTAGCCAGATTGGTATGTAAGTCTCCCCTACCAGATTTCTAACCCATCGAATCATGAGACCCAACTGTCCCGCCACATAGTATACATGGAGATCAGGCAATTTAATCCCCCTCAATGTATGTGATAAGCACAAAACATTATGCATTTTCCTAGGGGGTTTAGAGTTCCATAGAAATTCTGAGAGTAGCTTCCTAATTATACTGAACCATATTTTGGGGATGCTATATGGAACTAGATACACTGGATATAGCAACCTGGGCAATAGATTCATCTTAATAAGACCCAATCTAGCCATAAAGTTCAGAGGAAGTTTATTCCATCTTAGTATGTCCCCTTTAATTGCTGATATAGCTCCCTTCATATTTGTTTCAACCCCCACCTCCATATTCACTGTAATCCATATGCCCAGGTATTTGATCTTGTCTGTCCTCCATTGTAATCGCAGTGGTGCAAAATCTGCCCTATGAACATACGGCGTCAAAGGGAGGATCTGAGCCTTAGTCAAATTTAATTTGTAATTTGAAACTTTAGAAAATCGCCCTATTAATTCGCTTATTCTCTCAAAACTTAATGCCGGATCTTGTAAGTGTAGAAGTATGTCGTCTGCAAAAACTGAAAATTTTAACTCCTTCCCCACTATCTTAATCCCCTTTATATGCATGTCCATATTGATAGCTCTCAACAGGGGCTCCAAATATATGTTGAACAATATCAGTGAGAGAGGGCATCCTTGTCGGGTCCCATTTTCCAGCTGAATTTCTTGAGAAACATAGCCATTACACAATACCCTGGCTGTTGGGGCTGCGTATAGGTTTTTGATACCTCTGAGCAGACCCTCCGGAAAACCCATCTTCTCCATTGTAGCAAAAAGGAAAGGATGGGAGACCCTGTCAAAGGCCTTTTCCGCATCTAAAGATATCAAAGCTAGGGGTAATTGAGAATCGGGCGCATAACTGAGTATGTGGTGTAATTTCCTAAGAGCGTCATGTGCACCCCTCCCTGGCATAAATCCCACTTGCTCCTGACTAATTAAACTTGGGGCAATACACATAGTTCTATTGGTCAGTATTCTTGTAAAGATCTTAATATCTTGATTCATTAAAGCTATAGGCCTGTAATTGCCAAGTAGATCCTTGGGCTTATCTGGTTTAGGAACCAGTGTGATATATGCTTGATACAATGGAGAATGACACACCCCCTCTTGATTTTATAGTACTAAAAAAATCTTGGAGTATGGGAAGTATAGTATGTATATGTGCCTGATAAAACTTAGCTGTGACACCATCCCGCCCCAGAGTTTTACCGGCGGGCAGAGATTGCACCACCTCAATTATCTCAGATGCTCTTATGGGAGCCACTAACTCCCTGGCCTGTGTTAAGTCTAAGACTGGGAGCAGAATTCCCTCCAAAAAAATGTTCTGATTTCCTCCTCCCCAGCAAGATTTCCAGCCTGGTATATTTCTTTAAAATAGGATGCAAAGGCATCCGTCATTTCCTGAGGATCTGTTAAAAGTTTTCCCTCATACTGAATAGAAGTAACTTCTATTTGCTTCTCATTCCTCGAATCTTGGCCGCTAGGAGGCGCCAGGGATATCTCCTTGCATGAAGTATTTAGCTTAATCTTTTCTAACCAGTATTCCACTTTACCATACAAAATATCCGCCAATTCCCCTCTCAAGCTTTTAAGTTCAGTGTCAATTTCCCGGAGGACCCTTCCAGAGGGGACAGCGAGTCAATTGCCTCCAAAATAAATTCCTCTTTTTCCCTTCTCAGTCTATTTCTTTACGCTGCAATACCCTGCGCTATCCCCCTTATACAACACCTTACAGGCTGGCCACACCAAATTTTTATTTTGCAGCGTAGGTAACTGTTGCTGAATAATCTCTAGAAGGGCGTCCTCTAGTTTCTCCCGCACTGAAGTCTCCATCAATAGACAATCATTCAGCCTCCACTGATATGGTCTAGAAGGGGAAGGACTTGGTTCCCACGTCAAATGAATAGGGGAATGATCCGAGATAATTCTACCCCATTGTCACATCCTTAACCTCCCTGAGTGCCTCCCTGTTTACCACAAAAAAGTCAATGCGAAATTGACTCTTATGGGCCGCCGAGTAAAATGCCATATTATTGCCCCCAGCAGAGTGGATCCTGATCGGATCTACTAACGCTGTAACTTCAAGTAATCTATTCAGGGCAATCTGAGCCCTGGTCAGAGGCCCTCTGGATGGTGGTATCCTGTTCTCCAGATTATTAAAACAAAAGTTCCAGTCTCCTGCCAGAATAAGAGAACGTGAGGAAAAAACAGCAATATCCCTTTCTACTGAAGCAAAGAAATCAGGGTTAGATGGAGTTGGTCCATAAACAGAAGCAACTGAAATTGCCTTACCAGACAGGGTGCCAGAGAGATAAATCCCTCTGCCATCCTCCCTCGCAATCACTTGCTCCACCTTGTACAGACACGTTTTCTTAATTAAAATCACCACCACCACCCCCGATGCTCTTTCTTTACCTACCCCAAAAACTTGGCCCACCCATAACCGCTTAAGACAACCTAGTTCCTCTGTCAGTAAATGTGTCTCTTGCAGAGCAGTGATATGAGCCCACATTTGATCAATATGTCTCAAAATCACCATTCTTTTACGTCTACCCCTGAGTCCTTCAGTATTCTACAAAATTATTTTAACACATGACATTATCAAACATCAAAATTATTTTGATTAAGCCATCACTCTGTGCCCTTTCAAGGTCTGCTTCCCACTCTCTCCCCTATATTGGACTCCCTCTCTTTCCAGATCCCATTAACCCCCCTCCACCCTCCGCCCCCGATCCTTAGAGCACCCTCCGGCCAGATATCGAATCATGGATGAACACCCTCCTGTGCTCCCCCCAGCCCCTTCCATTAACTAAGCATCTCCTAGGACCTTCCCCATAACCACAAAACATCTAATACCTATTGACCTTTCTTCCCCTGGATCCCTCTTTCCTCTCTTCCCACCGTTCCCCTCCCAACCCTCCACTCATCCCTCTCAGGATTCGGAAACTGCCCATACCTCCTAGGTAAATATAATTGACTATTATCCTTCGGACTTCAGTTTGGCAGTAGATTAACAAACCTAATCAACTCTTCAATCCCTGTTTCCCTTCTAATTGGGATATCCCTCCTGCATTTTGAGAGCTAATAGTGAGCCCCTGAGCCTTAGTCCCTATCCCAATGCCACTATCCTCTCCTGTCCCATAGTGATGGGGGCCACCCCCCCATCAGTTGCCTCTTATACCACCCATCTCTACCTTTCCTCTTTCCTTCCTCTCTTAACCCCCCGAGGGAGGGTCTTCTTTAAGTTCTAAGCTCTAAACTGCACCCACAGGAACCCCTCTACATCCAACCCCATATTACCCTACCCCATATCTCTAGCCAACTTTTTGCTTCTGCCTAATTCAACCCTTGCAGCTTCAAATTGAAATCAATCTCCCTTCACCCCAAAATTGACCCTCAATAACCAGTCTTATTTTAACCCCTTGAACCCAACATTTATAACGTTTAACTGAAGAACCTACATAACAATATAAGCTTGTCATATCCTTTCACTCTCCAAAGTCTCAGTTTTTTAGATCAGAGCAGCCCCCTACTTGTCTGCACAAATTCAGGTCAGCGACTTGAATAACTCACAGAGTTCCACCCGCAAGCCTTCTAGAGTGTCCCGCGTAGTTAAGTATCTCTCTTCTGCCCAGCTTGGAGTCGCACCATCAGTGTTGTGGCGTATTGTAAGCAGAATTTAATTCCTGCAAGGTATAACTTTTTCTTGACCTCTGAGTATTCCTTCTGTTTCTCCCTAACCATTGTTGTTTGATCCTGGAACAACCAGAGAGATGCACCATTCCAATGTAATGTCTTATTCTGTCTAGCAGTAAACAGCACATGTGGCTTTTCTTTATAATTAAGAAAATGCATAATTATCACCCAAGGTCTTGCTCCCGGCAGGGGCATCTCTCTTAATGCTCTGTGAGCTCTCTCCATGTTATAAGCTTCCCCAAACGGAGTAGGGCCCAGCAATTTAAGAGGCAAGTCTTGCATGAAGGAGACACAATCTGACCCTTCAGCCCTCTCTGGTAGCCCTGCTAATATCAGATTATTCCTCCGACTTCTCGATTCTTGATCATCCTTTCCCTCTTCGAGTTTCTTTACTTGTTTTCTAGCAACCACTAACTTCTGTTCCATCGTGGATACTTTCCTTTCCTGTGAGGAGATCCTAACTTCTGCATCCCCATTCTCTGTGCCAGCGAGCGCAACGCCAGTTTCACTGCTGCAAAATCAACCACCAGCCCCTGTAGCATTTTTTTAATTTGTTGTATGTCTTCGGTAGTCTTACAAGCACCCCCTTCATTTCCTAACTCATCCTCCTGTTCATTTGGAGTAGGGGATTGGGGCTTCGGTCTTTTAATCGCTGAGGTTCTCGCCGCCAGAGGCTCCATGGCTTCAGCTTCCATCTCGATGCTGAGAAGCGGCCTGTTACTACAGCCTAAAGCACGCTATCCGTAGAATCACCTCCGCTTCCTTTTCTCTCAATCCTTCAATAATGCCTCCAGAAATCAAGCCCACAGCACCTCACCAGTTAGATACCTGTATATGTATTTTTAATCAAACTTGACAGGTCCCGAAGATTTTATTGCCTTTTGCCTGTTTTGGGGCCTCGGAGCAGCACAGAAGACATCTATTCAGACTCAGCTCATCATGTGATCAAGAGCAGTGTACTTGTGTGGAGAGGGTACTGAGGAACTCAATTATGTACTGTGGATATCTTCATGGTATTCTATAGAAAGGATACATTGGCTAAAAGTATTTTTAGACCCTAGATATTCTGTCAGTAATGAATTATTAACTAACATTTTAATTCATACTGCAGATCCCTGGGCAATAACTAGAATCAACAAATATGTCAGTACAATATATAAAAAAATAAGAAAATTATGGCTAATCAACATCAGTCATAAAATTTTTGACCTATATTTATTGCAGTACTCACATTAGAGAAGCAAGCCATGATAGGATATCAGTTACTTATTTTACTATTAGACAGCATTGTATATAATCTGGTTCTTTTAATACTTATTGTTGCTACTATGATTGTATGTCTGCATTTATTTATTATATGTTTTATTTACTTCATTTTGCACATAACTTGTGAATAACTTTTTTGAGCTCAGCAATAAAGATTAAATTGATTAATGCATTAACAAAGATTTTTGCAATGTATATATCTAGTTAGGGTTGAGTTGCACACTTGTATGTTAAACCCCACATTTTGTACCTTAATAACTTTGCAATGGTTCAATGGATTTGCATGACATTTTGCATGCATAATCTCTTGCAGTACATCTCTTGATGTGGCAAATCAAATTCTGTGTGAATCATTGTGTGGTTTCTGAAATACAGGGCCAGATATTCAAAACTTTGCCCCAGGGCAAAATTAGCCCTGCCCGGTGGGCAAACTTAGCATGGACACAAAACCCTGCTATATTCAAAGGGAATAGCCTGTGGCAAACAGCTTCAGAATACAGCATGCAAATGAAGCCAGAAAAACTGGGCTGGGAGTGCAGGGCAAACTTAGCCCTTGAATAAGACAGCTCTGAATACAGCAACCAGGAAGTGCAAACCACAACAGCAACACAGTGCACAGCGACATGAAGGTAGGTAGAGGTTAACTATGTGGCCAATGTGTGTGTGCCAACAAATGTGTGGATCCAGTACAGCTGCAGGCAGCAGCACATGTGAAAGTACACTGTGCAAAACTGTATAATATTCCCTGAACTGTTTGCACGGCACTAACATGTTTGCGTGTGTTTTGCACAGAGCTAAGCCGTTTGCCCGGTGCAAACATGTTTTCCCAGAGCTAAACTTTGCCATATTCAAAAGTGACATACAAATGAGCCTACCTAGGAAGTCTCTGGGCAAGCATCCAGATTAGTATCTCATTATGCCTGATTTGCATGCAGTTTGCCCAGCGTTACTTCAGGGTCCCACAACTCCACCTGTAGGTCAGTCTGGAAGTACAGGGACTGGCTGGGTCAGCCTGCAGCTCCACCTGTAGGATAGTCTGACAGTGCATGATGGTAGCTGCAGGCTACATGTATACGGTACAGCATAGCATATTGTACTCCAGGGGACAACACACCATAGGCACAGGTGGTGTGGGTGCTACATGCAACTGTCACACTGTAGCTCATGCTACAGTGCACAGCAGACACTACAGTAGCAAGGGGGCCAGTAGTGTGAGGGTCACAGCAATGCCTATGGTGTATAGGGCAGTGATGACGACTGCACTATACACAGTGAAAGGCCCGACTTGCAGGTGTTTACTGACAGTGGACATTACTGTTATGCTGTTGTGTGACCCACAGATGCTGCACCTCTGGCATGGGATGCTCACAGTGATATATACATGGCTGGCTGTGTGAGCGTGGTGTTTGTACAGCTGTGCAATATGTGGCTGGAGGGACATGTATGATCAGACAGGCACACTGGTGTTGGGGTATTCCCAATACTGGCCCATGTGCACTGTGTGATGTGTCCCAGCCTTGTGGCCACACCTGAGCTGTGGTGCAGCCTGGCCACCCGCACACCCTCCCCTCAACACCCTCCATGCCCACAGCGCTGCATGCGTGTGCTGGCACCTGTTGGTGTCCACAGAAGGGTGGTCTGCAGGTGTGTGCTGTATGGCCAAACTGCCATGGTGTCCACTGGGGGCCGGGTCATCACTTACTGCCTGGCATAGCTGGGACTGGTGGCAGATGATGGCATCATTGTGATGCCATCAGTGAGTAGTATGTTTCCTCTATGTTTGGCTTTTTCTATGTGTCATACTTATTTGTTAGTGTCGCTCAAAGCCACACAAAAGCCACACAAACACCGCACAAAGCCACAATGTTGTGCAAAGCTGGATTGCCCAGGGTTAAGACTACCTTTTCCTGGGCAATAATTTTTACCATGCAAAGAGTCACTCTAAGTCGCGAAAACCACTTTGCATGGTGCTAGTTGATGAATATAACATTGCGCCTGTATTCATGTACACACCCCTTCCTTTTGCTCCTTGCACACATTATGAGATTCTCCAGTGCTAATTCAAGTTTGAACACGCTATTTGGCCTTTTGAATATAGCGGACCCGTGCTAATCCCACTCTAAACCTGCACAAACAGTTTGTGCCCAGCACAAAGTTTTGAATATCTGGCCCATAGTTTCAAAATCCTTAAATGTATGTGTTTTTTGTTATTTTCTGTCCACCTGTATCTCAAAAATTGTTTTATGTTGTGGGTATGACATTTTTAGGGTAGAACGCCTTTGCCACACAGATGTGCCTTTATTATTCCATTCAAAGGTTATTGTATTGTAAAGTTTCCCATTATTTCCTATGGGAAAAGTTAGATGTTCCACATGAAAATACTATTGTTTTTGTAGGAGATGTTGTATTTTTGTAGACAGGATCACATATTTCACAGAGGGCTCCTGTGTCTGCTATCTTGTTTTTCAGTTAGCAAGAGACAGAAATAAAGAAAACACATATCAAAAATGAATGGATTTTTAGAAACAAACATCAGAACTTAGCTAAATGGGACCCATGTTGCTACATTCTGTTTGCTTTTTGTTACTTATGCAAGAAACACCTTTTCTGGGCAGTCAAATTCCCAGGTGCCAAGCTTGGCAATAGGACTGTTTCTCCCACATTCTCTGTATGAGAACAGCAGAATTTTCTTGACTTCTGCAGCCACAGCTGGAACCTGTGCTGCTGGCTGCAGTTTCAGCTGTGAGCTGCCCTTTTCTTTCATGTCTAATGACGCCTCCTATCCACCGATCACTGTCCCTAGTGGTCCCCCCATATCATTCACTAATGTCTAGTGGCACCTGCACCCTCTGATTCCCTTAGTTTATTTTTTTTTTGTAAAACCTAACACAGGGATGCCCACCCCAGGTGTCCGATGCTCCCCCAGCCCCTTCTGTTAATATTTGCTGATACTGGGGGCCAATCCCCATGTTGGCATTGCAATCCCCTTCCCCCTCCAGCAGTGTGGGACTCTGGGGAGCCCACTACCAGTGTCCCCAAATATATATTTTATTGATTTATTTATAAAATCTGACAAGGGGATGCCCACTCCCTGATGTCAGATGTCCTCCCCTATAGCCCATTCTATTTATATTTGCTGACATCAGGGGGTCCAATCTCCTTGTTGGCATTACAAGTGCCAGCAGCATGGGACCCTGGTGAACCCACTACCAGAGTCCCCAAAAATGTATTTAGTTGTACCGGTAAAAAAGAAAACAGTCCCCCAATATTTTTTGTTTTAACTTGAAAAAAAGAAAACAGAGCCTCATCTCCCCCGCCATCCCGCTCCCCATCCCGATACTCTCACTGAGCACTCACCACTCCACACACACACACACACCCTTAACCCCTATACATACCTTCAGAGATCATAGGCTGTCATCTTCTGTGGACGGACACACGTCTGCACTCTTCAAAGCCAAACCATCAACTGAGGACTCCAGGTACGTGCTGTTTAATGTATTTCAATGGCAAATTGAACATTTGTTCATAAGTTTGACATTGTGAGGTTTTTTTATCAGATTTTCAACATGGCCTTTTTGGGACCCCTCATCATTAACACTGGCACTGTAGTTTTGTTAATTGGGCCTGTAAGGTGATTTTGCGGTCTCTGCACCAAATCATCTTTTAGGACCAAATAATGAAATTTCACTGCCAGCGTTCATGAGGTGGGGTCCCAAAAAGACCATGTTGAAAATTTGGTGAATCATTTCCTAAAAATGCGCAGGCTAATCGTGTTCATTGAATTTTTTTTATGCACATGCATAATTTTTTCAACATTTTGACTCCAAATTTGCAACAAAGGCATTTTTTCACACCACCTCATAAACAGTACAACTGTCACCTATGAAATTTATGAAGTGGGGTCATAAGAAGACTATGTTGAAAATTTTGGTCAAAATATGAAAAAAAGCCAAACTTATGACCATTCATTGCAATTTTGCTAAGCCCACATGTAACCTCGGAAATGTTAAATATATTTACCCCAGATTTTCAACATAGCCTTCTTATTACCCCACCTCATTTATGTCACAGCTGTCATTTTTCAAATTCTGACCAAAATGTGTTTTTGCACCTGTGGCATGGAATGGCACTGCAGTTGTGCAGAATTATGTTTTGATGGGGATTCCAAGATTTTCTGTATGGGGTGCATGAGATGACATAATAAGATGGCTATGCTGACAATTTGGTCACTGTTGTCCCTATAAATGGCTCCAGGCTCTGTGCTTCATCAGCTACATAGACAGGAGGGCATTTCCTAGGAATGAATGCATGGTTGGGGGGTGCAAAAGACCACAGGCTAAGTGCTTCCCATCACCCAACCATGCATACATTCCTGGGAAATGCCCTCCTATCGACGAGATTAATGCAATTGTAACATGGAATGTGAAAACTAGGTATTGTTTAGGTACAGTTTAATTGAAAAGAAATGACATACATTTTTTTATCAATTGCCATGTATTTGACAGCAATGTTATGCATTTTTGGAACCACAGTTGTTTATGTAGTTATGAAAAAAATTGCTCCTTTTTTTTTCACTAATGCTGGTATCAATTGTTACACTCATTGGAACCTAGTTCAATATTTCACACTGTGTTTTAGGTGGTACATAAGTTTGCAAATTGTTCGTTTTGAACTCTCACACATTTGCTGTGTATTGTGGGATACATTGATGCCTTTTGTTTTTTAATCACTGACACTATGACTATTACGCCATCTTGTGAGTGCAGTGCTTGGCTGCGTTAGAACTACTGCAGGACATTTCTGGGAAATATTTCCTTTTTATCGGTAATAGCAACATTACCTGACAGTGCATATCTAGGGAATTAATGCACGGTTGGAAATGTGTCAGCTGATGGATTTTGACCAATCACATTACTAGTTTCCACTCATTTCATTAATGCCATGTTACAAATATATATGTATATATATATATATATATATATATATATACTGTATATATATATATATGTTATGGTAGCACGGTAGTGCTACCATAGTTAGGGTTGAGGAGCCATTTCTATGTTAAACCCAACATTTTGCACCTTAATAACTTTGCAACCGTTTGATAGATTTGTGTGAAATTTGGAATACACATTCAAGACCCATACACCTTGGAATCTGCTAAGTTTCGTATCAGTCGGATATACAGCTGTGGAGTTATTAAGCGTGATCTGTGCGTGCATTTACGCTTTTTCTGGAATTCTACAGTCGCGCCTACAGGTTGCACAGTTTGCATGACCAGCCCGAAATCTTCAGAGAACATGCTGCCGGGGTCCCCTATGTGCCTTTCAAAGATTTCGTGAAAAAATATTAAACAGTTCAGAAGTTATTCAAAAAACAATTTCCCATTATAAGTCAATGGGAAAAGTTAACAAAAAGTTCAACAGTGTCGCAAATGCATTTTTACTTTCGCAAATGGCCCTCTTACTTTCACAAATCCACCATCTTGTTTTCAGTTAGTGATCAGAAAAATGCTTGCCATTTAAATTTGGGACCATCTAGCAACCTAATTATTTTTGTATTCACCTAGTCGGAGCCTGAGGATGCTAGCCATGTCTTTATTTTGGGGTAAAACACCCCAGAAATATGTTTTTCAAATTTCTGGAAAAAGTACTTTCGCAAAGTACTTTTGTGCTCCCGAAAGTGTTGCAAATTTTTGCGAAATCTTTCGCAAAGTTCGACAGTACTTTTCCAGGGTGTCTGAAAATACCAGCAATTCTTTGGCACTGTGCTGCAAAAGAACGGTTGGGAGTTTTGGGCTGAAATTTGGAGGGAACGCAGCCGACATCTCACAGATGTGACTTTCAGTATTGTGTTGAAAAAATATTACATGGTGGCAACGTTACAGCACTCCAAAGTTGATGGTTTTTCCCATAGGATAACATTACGGCACCCAACGCATTAAAGGAATCCTTTGGCACCCTGCTGCAAAATAATGGTTTGGTCTTTTTTACTGAAATTTGGAGGGAACACAGCCAACAGCCCACAGATGTGCCTTTCAGTGGTCTGGTGAAAAAATATTACAGGGAGGCAAAGTTATGCACTCCGAACTTCTCTTTTTTTCCCATAGGATAACATTACGGCGTTCACCGCACCTTTCAGGGCCCGATATCTGGAAGCGGTCTGAGATACAGACTTTTCGTCGGAAAAGTACTTAACCCCCCCATTGGGGGCTAAGGACAAAACTAGCCAAGACAGTTGTAAATCATATGACTTTTAAATTTTTTTTCTACGTTGTACAGTTCCTGAGATATAACCTATTTAGTATTCCAAGTCCTCATTTTCTGCTCCGATACCCATTATTATGCATACATTCTTTGTACTCACTGTCTTTCTCTATGCAGCTTTTGGGGAAAACCAGCCTGTGAGCTTACATTACTGTTACCATTGCCCTTTCCGCTTGAGGTTTCGTACCCGTTTCACTTGACGTTGACGTCTACGCCACCATGTGCGTTATCCTTTGTGTTTTCCTTTGCGCTTACGTTTGTGTTATTTTTTGCCATTTGTGTCTGCAGTACTGTTTCTCTTTCTCTTTCACTTTGCGTCACCATGCCCATTGACATTTCTGTTTGCAGGCACCATGTTACTATGTGACAACACATCACGTGGCAGACCGTTCCCGTCTACACCACCTTATGCGTTACCCTTTCTGTTCTCATTCGCACTTGCATTACCATGTGTGCCACTGTTAGTGCTTCTGTTTGCATTGCTGTTCCTGTTACTATGCCACAAGACATCAAGTGGGCGGGGCCCAGCTCCGCCACCCGCATTCGACTATTTCTCCTTATCATTCTCAAAAGAAGGGAAATAGAGGCAAAAACTCCGTTTAATGCATTAGTTAGGGTTGTTCCACAGTGACAAAGTGAGGAAATTCGGTGTTGGGTTGAAAACCCCTTGCAATCCCAGCCCACCCCCAACCGGCATTGGGGTGCTCATTGGGGTCGTTGGTCCTAACTCTCACCTCATTCTTCTAGCTTCTGCTGCTTTACACATGTGATGGGGTGAGAGTTAGGGCTGGCACTGTATACCCCAATGCCGGTTAATGAGGTGAGGCTGAGGAGTTTTTTCAACCTAACACCTCAATTTCCTCTGTCATGATCAACTAACTCATTAAATGAGTTTTACCTCTCTATATATATATATATATATATATATATATATATATATATATATATATATATATATATATAAGTGCGTGGTCGCAACCCTATATTTATTATTATAAAGCCACTTCTATGTTAAACTCAAATTTTGCACATTAATAACTTTGGATACGTTCAACAGAGTTGCATGAAATGTGGTATGCAAGGTGGGGCATGGTAGATCTCTTGAGTTACCAAATTAATTTTCAGTCGGACTTACAGTCTTTGCACACCAAAACACTGAAAAATGCACTTTTCACCAGTTATGTGAGCAGTTTTGGGGATTTTGTCTGTGGTGCTGTGCAGCCATCATGTAGTGTGCTGGTCTGTGAGTTGTATCATCTGAAAGAGCTTCGGGCAATGAACATGCCACTTTTTGTTTAGTGAAAAAATATTAATCCATTCAAAAGTTATTGCAGTTTTTAGTTCCCATTATAAGTCAATTGTAAAATTTATATGCTTGTTTTGCGAACAAAGAATGGGGTTTTGGACATCTGGTCCCTCCTCTTGATCAAAGAATTTGCAGCCTCAAGGTCAAAGAATCTTTGACCCCGAGAATTCTTTGATCGTGACAGCCATCCTCTTGTTTTAAGGTTCCAGTCAGAAAAACTCAAATATCTCAGCTCAGGAGTGACTCCTGAAGTAAAACTTGGATAGGTTTTGCTCAGGGGCTTCGCTCTATCGAGCCATGCCTTTGGTTTTGTTCAAAATGGTCAAAAAATAGAGTTTCACACATTTTTATTATTTGATCGTGACTCGCTAACAATCTTTGATCGTGAGCCTGCAAATCCTTTGATCGTGAGATTCTCTGACCACTATCTTTGATTGTGAGCGAGGGACAAGATGGCCAGATGAAAAAAAACTAATTTCCCCACTCAGGGGTAGGTTATGAACACAAATGAGGGTGGGATTTGCTCTGGGGGCTTTGTTTTATTGAACCATGCTAGTGGTTTCATGTATTTATGTCCAAAACTTGAATTTCACCATTTTTTATTCTTTGATCGTGAGCCTGCAAATTCTGTGATCACGAACCTGCAAATTCTTTGATTGTGATATTCTTTGACCACGATCTTTGATTGCGAGGGAGGGACAAGATGGCCAGTTGAAAAATGCTAATTTCTCAGTTCAGGGGTGGGTTATTAACATAAATGGGGGTGGGTATTGCTCATTGGGCTTCGTTTTATTGAACCATGCTGGTGGTTTCATGCATTTATGTCGAAAATTTGAATTTCACCATTTTTTATTCTTTGATCATGAGCCTGCAAATTATTTGATTGCAAGATTCTTTGATTGTGATCTTTGATCACGAGGGAGGGACTAGATGGCCAGATTTCAATGCAACAGATAGGCCAATTTTAATAATTTGTAACTTTAAATATCTCGGAACCAGTTTGGTCTTTTTACTTGAAATTTGGAAGGTGTTGACAGCATGTCCTGTAGATGTAAATTACAGTGTATGTGTGCTGGACAACACATCTTCTGTGGAGATATTGCGTGGTGCAGTTTACATTTGTGGGACAGCATTTTCCATTCTCGTACTGGCTTGAAATTTATACCGTAGCTAGCCTTACTGCCATGGATCTACATTTCAGTTGTCGGGTGTCTAAAATCTTAACAGGTGCAGAACTCTGCCACTCCAATTAATGAAAATCTCAAACTTTCACATGTTGTATTTTGGAAACGGTTTTGTCTTTTATATTGAAATTTGGAGGGTCTTCAGGAGATGTCCTGTTCATGTGAATTATGGTGTTTAGGTGTTGAAAAATTAATTTGCTGCAGACATATTGCGTGACACACTGTATGTTTTGTATATGGTGTTTTGCATTGTGGTAGTGGGCTCACATTTATAGGGTGCCTACTGTTATTGCCATGGAGGTAATTTCCAGTGGTTACATGTCTGACATGTTAGCAGTTGTTGAATTATGCCACTCTCATGACTGATACTTTGCTTTCTTTCAATGGGATGGGACATTTTGGGCCCCATTCTCCCACCCATATGCACTCCCAGCAATACATGTGATATTCAGTACTTGTAGTCTTATCTCATGCAGAAATTTATAAGTTGGTGGAAGCACGGGGCCCAAAGGGCCTGTGCTCCCACCAACTTCAGCGACTTTTTACTTTTATATTCTTTCTCAAAAAGTAAGGAAATTCTATGCAAAAAAACTTCATTAATGCATCATTTAGGGTTAAAACAAAAAAAGTAGTAAAATGAATCTTTTAGTGTTGACCCCCCCCCAGACCTGATCATCATCCTGAGATTGACAGCCAAGGGACTGTGTCCTTGGGGTTGTGAGGCATAACACTCACCCCATTCTTCTTTTCTGTGGCTTGTGTATATGATTATACATGGAATGGGGTGAGATTTAGGCCTTACAACCCCAAGGACACCATCAACTGTCAAACTCGGATGATGGCAGGTCCATAAATAACCTTAAAAGTTTAATTTCTTACTTTTTTGTGTTTTAACCCTAAATGATGCATTAACAATATTTTTACATAGAATATATATATATATATATATATATATATACACAGTGCACAGAAGTTCTTTGTCTTTTAAATTGTTTTTTGCTTTAATTGGGTTCACCACAACATAACCCAGATAGACCATCTTAGGGTAGCTGGTTCATTCCATTTCACTGGGGTGTCAAACAGACGAGGCATACTGATGAGTCCTGGTAGGACGAAACATGTGTCTATGTCTTCTGTTGGCACCCTTTGCAAACTGTGTGAGATGCCTTTCGGCACCATGCATTTCTGCTTAAAGTTGAACCAGCATAATATTCTGTGGTGATTTGCATATGCAGCCCATGATGCTTTGCATTGTGAGGGAATGTGTGATTTTGTATTTCTTTGAAACTTGGCTTCCCAGCCAAATGCCCTTTGGGGTAACCATTGCCTCACTGCTTGTGCACAGAGGTTCTTTGTCTTTTAAATTATATATATATATATATATATATATATATATATATATGATACAGGATGGGCAGGGGTGGGATATGGGAAATATTCTGACTCCTGCAGAGTGAGATCTGCATTCTCATGAGTGCTGAAGGCACAGCTCACTCTGCAGGAGGGAGAATATTTCCCATATCCCACAATCTGCAGACCACGTGTGCTATTTATACAAATCGGCTGAGAGCTTATGAAGTGCCATATTTGGCTATGTCTTTTTCCTGTCTTTGGTAAGCAGGTGAGTTTTTAGGAGTGAGGTGGGAGTACTGGACAGTTAAGAGACTTGTTCGGAGTCACACAATATGCAAGTGGAAGTGGTGAGAATCAAACCCAGGTCTGTCCTTCTGGCTGTACCAAAATACTGTTCAAAGCACATTACTCTAACCTCTAGGCTATACTGAATGCACTGTTTGTTTGTGGTTTGAGAGTATGGGAGTGTTTCTGAATGGGCTGGGATTGTTAGAAGCACTGTGGGACACAGGTGATTGTGTTTTGCTATGCTAATTGTGTTAGTCACAGCTTGCAGTGAGAAAGAGAAACTGCTTTGTAAATGAGTTTCATTTGAATTCAGTTTGTTCTGAGCTGAGATTAGCATAGAAATGGGCTAGGAGTTTTGGAAACTTTGGGTCACACGTAAGTGTGTTTTGCTATGTTATCTGTGTTACTTGCAGCTTGCAGTGAGAAAGAAACTGCCTTGTAAATGAGTTTCATTTGAATTCAGGTTGTTTTGAAGCTGAGATTAGCACAGCAATGGGCTAGAAGTGTTGGAAACTTTGGGACACTGGTAAGTGTGTTTTGTAATGCTAACTGAATAATTTGCTGGCTTCAGTGAGACACAGAAACTAATTTTTGAAGCACTTTCATTTAAAATGCTAGCTTGAATGGGTGAGTGAGTGAGTGAGTTTTGACATCAACAGAGTATTGATAAACATAATATATCTCACTTCACTGATGTCATCAGTATTTATCTCACTGCAGTAAGAATATCTTCATTCAATGCACTGGAATAGCTCTCACCCCCATCGTATAAATATATTTATACAATGGGAGGAGGAGCTCCACAGTGACAATAAAACATATTTCCACTGGAGTGAGATATCTGAAGCTGATGTCAGTGGAGTTAAAATATCTACCATTTATACATATCCCTCTGACATCAGCTTCACTACCACCTGCACTCCAAATAACATCCACTCAGATCCAACTCCCTAAATTACAACATGTCTCACAAACCAGAGAGCAAACCAAGTACTGCACAAACGGCACCTCCAGAACCTTCAAAAACTGCACCAGCAACTGCATACCTACAAGTAAATGCCAGCTTGCTTACAAAACTCCATAACTGATGCCTCACATGGAACTTTTTACATCTAACTGGGTGAGTAACAGCCTACCAATTTCAAACTCAAATCACATTTATGCAACATCGGGTACTAACTATCTTCCTTTTCTCCTTGCAGGTCACCAATATCAGCAACTCCCAAAAACACAACAGCGTCTCATACCTTCTGACTCTGACTCTCACTAGAGAACCCGGAGAAACAGGAAGATGCATTGATGCACTGAACTCTAACTTCCAAAGCAAGAACATCCAAAAGATGCACCGATGCAGCCAACAACATGAACTAATTAAAAATACTACTGACATATGGTGCTAAAAAGCACAACCTTTTCTGTGAATAAAATACACTGACAGGCAATAAATAAATTTTGCCTACCAAAAAAAGTTTTTTGTTAACTGGACTCTGTGTACATCACCAAACCGGAAGGAGTATTTTTTGTTAACTGGCATAGGTGAACATAACGAACTGGACAGAAAATAAACTATAAAGAAGTACACTGACCACCATCACTGCATATAAAACAAAACCTACACCCCAAAAGAAATGTACACATTTGAAAATATGTTGAATGCTCAACACCATACCACTATTCTCAATCCATTCCTGTATCACTTCTACCAATGACGTCCCACCCTATAACATATACAACATGAGCTCCCACTCCCATTGTATAAACCGCACACATGATGTGCAGATCATGTGATATGGCAATATATTCTCACTCCTGCATCATGAGCTGTGGATACTCTCACGCGTGCCTTCAGCTCTCGTGGTATCCATAACTCACTCTGCAGGTGAATATATCTACTCCTACCACCTACCCATCATGTATCCCATATATATATATTTATATAGATGTAGGTGTGTGTGTGTAAATACACACACACACACACACACACACACACATATACACACATACCTATAGAGAGATGAGAGTGCAGGGCCACCACAGTATATTAATTATATGATTATACTGTCTGAAAAGGTAAGGAAATTCATAGCAAAAAATGTAATTAATGCATCAGTTATGGTTGTTACTAAAGCAACAAAAGTAGGGAAGTGTGGTGTTAGGGTTTCCAACCCTAGTACTCCACCCCCACTGTGCTGACACTGACAGGTGTCGGTGGTGTGCCTTGGGGTTGTCAGCTCTAACGCTCACCCATTCTTCTATACTATACCTATCTCAGCTAACTTACTTATGAAATTTTAGTAACAACTCTAACTGATGCATTATCAAAGTTTTTTACAAATATATATATTTATAGCCAAAGACGTGGTTAGATATTTCATGATATTTGTAAGGAGATTCTCTCTGCTGCCCCTACTGTGGAACTTCAAAAAGCAAGAGATTTCTCTAGAACTATGACAGAAATTTTAAGAAATATTGGTCCATGTCTGTAGCTGTGACTGTATGTATATCTTAGTTGCAAAAAACGTTGTAAATGCACTAGTTAAGAAGACAAAAGTAGGGAAACGTGCTGTTAAAGCTTCCACCCCTAACACCCCACCCCCAACCTGCAGCCTGCAACAGACATTGGGGGGCCTGGGGGTTCTCAACACTAATGCTTACTCTATTCCATGGTCTAGATTTTCAAAGGACCTTTAGATCCATGTAAGTTGTGTCAAACAACCCATTTGAGTCAAATCCAGGTGTGCCAAATACTGTGCACCATATTTAGCAAGAAAAGTGTTCTCTGTGGCAAAGTCCTCCAAATTGATACAAGAGGTCCACTGCATCAACACAATGGAGTAAGGGATGAGAATGACACAAGCTGCACCAAAATGAATGGTCAAGTTGAGTTGAAAATGGTGCAAGTTGAGTCAAAAAAAATGAGTCAAGGAACAAAAATGATGTAAACTGAGTAAAACAAGCATTTGTTAATGCCAAAGTTTGTCGTTTGGAATTGATATTTGTACGCACTGATTGGCAGGACTACAGTTCCCAGCGGAAAGAACAAGTTATGCCACCAAGTTCTCATTCCTGTTGAAACACAATGAAGTGCATATCTGTTTCCTCAGTTCATGATCTGGCTTTGAAGAGTGATGATGTGTCTACAGTTCAGAGAAAATAAGGGCACTGGAGCCCCACCATGGGTTGGGAGGGGACATTATGGTTTGAAACCCTAATGCCCAGGTGTTTGTTGGTATTTGCACTACAAATTTTCAACATGGCCTTTTGTGACCCCCTCCTCATGAAAGCATTTGGGACCTCTGCTCATGAATAGTGGCACTGTGATTTTGTTAATCTGTGCCGAACATTGATTTCTCACAGTGACCATGCCATTCTACATTAGATGTGCGAAAACACAGTTCAGCCAGGATGTGAAAAATT
Source organism: Neoceratodus forsteri (assembly GCA_016271365.2). NCBI lineage: Eukaryota > Metazoa > Chordata > Ceratodontiformes > Ceratodontidae > Neoceratodus > Neoceratodus forsteri. Next base: position 1,174,256,943 of record CM057449.1, on the reverse strand, counting down.
ACAGCTGTACCATTCATAGGGAGGTGTGAAGAGAAGGCAGTGTTGAACATCTGGAGTGAAAATATTAAAAATGCTCGAACGTATGAGCATACATGAAAACTGCTCAACACACTCTCGTAACAGTCATTTAGTGGAATAATTTCACCAAAATTTCAACGTAGGCATTTTGTGACCTCTGCTCATGAACACTGTCACTATAATTTTCTTACTCTGTCCTGAATATTGATTTTCCACAGTGACTGCACCATTGAGTGCCAGATGTGAAAAAACACATCTCGGGCAGGATGTGAACAATGACAGCTGTACTGTTCATAAGGAGGTGTGCAAAACTGACAATGTCGAAACCCTTGAGTGAAATATTAGAAATCCTTGATGTTATCCTTGACTAGTCAAGGGGGGGAGGCACTGATAAGCAGCAGGAAAATCCAAGCCTCCCCCTACAAAACAGGGTAGTAAATGAAAGAAAGACCAAGGTAGAAAGGTCAGTGGGGGATGCTGCCACAGAAGGTAAAACCGTCAAAAAATGGAGAGCAATGAGTACCAATGCCCGTAGTCTGGGTGACAAGCTTCCTGAATTAGTGGCCTTGATGGAGGAGGAACATCTGGATATCGTAGGAGTCACAGAAACATGGTACACACAGAACCATGACTGGGACGTAAACATACCAGGATACACTATCTACAGGATGGACAGGGAGTGTAAAAGAGGAGGAGGAGTAGCTCTCTACATAAGGGAAGGAATCAAAGCAACAGAACAAAAGGGTAAACAGGGAGGAGAAGAAGCACTATGGGTCAATTTTGAGGCAGGCAATGGCACCACAATCCGCTCAGGGGTTGTATACAGACCCCCCTCTCAGGTGGAGGAAATGGACAAGGAAATGATAGAAAGTATTCTTAGAATGGCAGATAAAGGGGAGATACTGCTGATGGGTGATCTGAATATGCCAGATGTTAACTGGAGTGCAGTTGCAGCAGCCACTTCGAAGAGTGGGGTTATTCTAGATGCCCTACAGGGGCATGCCTTAGACAACTAGTATTGGAACCCACTCGAGAGAGAGCAATCTTAGATCTGGTTCTCTCAAATGGAGATGGAGAGGATCACAGATGTAGAAGTGGGTAGCCATCTGGAACTAGCGACCATTGAACAGTATGGTTCACAATAAACACAGCAATAGAGTCAAGCCACACAAGGCAAAAGTACTGGACTTCAGGAGGGCTGACTTTGCCAAAATGGGTGAGTGCCTAAGGAATGCACTAGCAAATGGGCAGGAAGGAGGGGTGGAAGAACAATGGGGAATAATAAAAACTACCATCACAGAGGTAACAAGCCTTTGTGTGAAGCAAATAAACAAAACAAAACTACGTAAGAAACCACTATGGTTCTCAAAGGAGGTAGCAGTGAAGGTTCAAGAGAAAAAGAAAACATTCAGAAAGTACAAGGAATCACAGAAGGAGCAAGACAGAGAATTGTATCAGTTAAAACAAAAGGAAGTTGGGAAGGCAGTCAGAACAGCAAAGGCCCGAACTGAGGAAAAGATAGCCAACTCAGTTAAGGAGGGGGATAAAACCTTTTTTAGGTACATCAGGGAGCAAAGGAAGACTAAGGGATAGATAGTGAGGCTTAATAAAGGGAGGGGTGGGCAGAGGGTGACGGTGAAAAGGCAGAGATACTAAACAAATATTTTGCTCAGTATTTACAAATGAAGAGGGCAGGTACCTAAAACAAACAATAGAAACACTCTGGATACAGAAGTTGATACCCAGCCCATTTACAGAAGAAAGGGTTCTGAAAGGACTCTTAAAACTGAAGGTGGACAAAGCAATGGGGCCTGATGGGATTCATCCCAGAATTCTAAAAGAACTAGGGTAGAACTAGTGACACCACTGACTACCCTCTTTAACAAATCATGGGAGGATAGGGTGGTACCTGAGGACTGGAGGAGGGCAGATGTGATTCCCTTCACAAAAGTGGGAACAGGGCAGAAGCAGGAAACTATAGACCTGTTAGTTTAACCTCAGTGATAGGGAAATGATGGAATCACTTCTGAGGGAAAGAGATTGTCAAGTACCTAGAGGCCAGAGGGCACAGGACTCAAGGCAGCATGGATTCATAGCAGGAAGGTCATGCCAGATGAATCTAATAGATTTCTTTGACTGGGTGACCAAAGTAGTAGATCAGGAGCGGCTGTGGACATGGCCTACCTAGACTTTAGAAGACATTTGACACAGTCCCACACAAAGATTAATATACAAGTTAGCCAGCCTGGGGTGGGTCCCAAGATGATAGCCTGGGTAAAGAATTGGCTGGAGAATAGGACACAGAGGGTAATAGTAAATGGAGTCCCACTCATGAAAGGGGTTAGTAGTGGGCAGAGGGTTCAGTATTAGACCGGTCCTCTTCAAGGTCTTTATAGTGACATTGCAGAGGGACTGGAAGGAAAAAGTATGTCTCTTTGCAGATGACACAAAGATCTGCCACAGAGCTGATGCACAAGGTGGGGCGGAAAGGATGAGAAGGGACTTGGCAAGGTTAAAGAAATGGTCAAATGTATGGCAGCTTAGATTCAATGCTAAGAAGTGCAAGGTAATGCACCTGGAAAACAAAAACCCAGGGGAAGAGTACACAATGGGGGTGAGATACTAACAACAACAAAAATGGAAAGGGACCTGGGGGTAGTCATATCAGATGACTTAAAGGTGGGCAAGCAATGTGAGAGGGCAGTAAGGAGGGCTGGGGGGGATACTGAGATGCATAGGGAGAGGCATCACCAGTAGAAAACAGGAAGTTGTTATCCCTCTGTACAGACAGCTGGTGAGACCCCATCTGGAATACTGTGAGCAGTTCTGGAGACCCAAACTCCGCAAGGACATAGACAAGATGGAAGCTGTACAGAGGAGGGCAACTAAAATGGTGCAGGGTCTGTACCAGAAGACATATAGAGAGAGAGACTAAAGGAGCTTAATATGTATAGCCTCGAGGAAAGGAGGGAGAGGGGGGACATGATAGAAACTTTCAAGTACCCCAAGGGAATCAACAAAGTCCAAGAGGGTAGCATCTTTCAAAAAAAGAGGTGTGCAAGAACAAGGAGGCACAATTTGAAGATAGAGGGGGCAGCTCAGAGGTAATGTAAGGAAGTATTTTTTCACAGAGAGGTTGTAGATGCATGGAACGGCCTTCCGGAGGAGGTTGTGGAGTCAAAAACTGGTTGAATTCAAGCATGCATGGGACAGTCATAAGGCAATTCTAGGGGGTGGGAGTAGAAAGAAGTAAGCTGCTGGTTAACTAGGATCTGCAGCTTATCCATTAGGTAGGGAAATGGGCAGACTGGGTGGGCCAAGCGGTCCTTATCTGCCATCAAATTCTATGTTTCTATGAGTGGGCGTGGAAACTGTGCAATGCATGCTCATAAAATAGTCATTTTATGGACTTTTGTCAGTGGCTCAGCAGGTAGCACACTCGCCTCTGAGGCCGGGAGATCAGTAGGCTGTGGGTTCTATCCCCACACCAGGCACTTGGGTTAATATCCCAGTACTGACACTGCAGTGCAGCATGAGGGGGGTGCTGCACTTCTGAGGTGCCGTCTTTCAGATGAGACGTTAAACCGAGGTCCCATCTGCCTGTTCTGGTGGTAGTTCAGGTGGATGTTAAAGATCCCATGGCACTTCTCGAAAAGAGCAGGAGAATTTCCCTGGTGCAATGGCCAAATTTCCTCCATTCACGAAAATTACCACCAACAGCTTAATCTGGTTCAAGGTCAGTTGGCATTCATCTGTATCCCTTCCCCCTGGTTGTGCCTGAAAATAGGCAGAATTTGTCTAGTGCACTTACCCGGTCAACAATAAATAAATACATTTTCAAAATAGCCATTTTGGGGACTCCACTCATGAACAGTGTCACTGTGATTTTCTTAATCTGTCCTGAACACTGATTTCCCACAGTATCCATGCTATTTTTGCGTCAAAAGTGCAAAAACACATTTTGGCCAGGATGTGAAAAATGACAGCTGTACTGTTCATAAGGAGGTGTAACAAAATGCCAATGTTGAAAATCTGGAGTGAAAATATTACAGATTCATGAAGTTACATGTGTGTGTGTGGAAACTGTGCAACGCATGCTCGTAACACAGTCATTATGTAGACTTTTGTCACCAAATTTTCAAGATAGGTATTTTGAGACCTCTGTTCATGAACAGTATCACTGTGATTTTTGTAATCTGTCCCAAATTCTGATTTCCAACAGTGACTGCGTTATTCTGGCCTGGAAGTGCAAAACTGCATTTTGGCCAGGATGTTGAAGTTCATGAGGAGTTGTAAAAAAAAATACCAGTGATGAAAATCTGGGTGAAACTACTACAGATTTGCAAAGATTTACGATCTATGCGCAGCTGTGCAATGCACGCTCATAAAACAGTCATAGTTTTGATTTTTTTCATTATTTACAACATAGGCTTTTTGAGAACCCACCTCATGAACAGTGGCACTGTCGTTTCATTAACCGGTCCTGAAAGGTGATTCCATGCAGTGACCGCAAAATCACCTCTTGGGACTGATTAACAAAATGGCAGTGCCGCTGGTCATGAGGTGGGCTTTCAAAAAGCCTATGTTGCAAATTTAGTGAAAAATGCACCAAAGTAGGAAAAACCCTATTTATGCCATTATAGAGCTTACCGGCATTTCTTCAGTTTGCAGTCGGCTTTGAAGAGTGCAGGCGTGTTCCTAGTCCACCGAAGGATGTTGTGCTGGGCTCCAGAGGTAAGCATGGGTTAGGGGATGTAGGGAGGTCGGTGCGCAGAGGGTGGGTGTGGGTTGGAGGGGCCACCAGACTCAACAAGGGACCGTTTCCTATTTTATAGTTTAAAAAAACTTTATATTATGGGAAGGTTTTATTTTTTTACAGGGACATTTGGCATGCTGGGGTGGGCTCCGAGCAGGCCACCTGAGTGTTTGTGAGGAGGGAGTTGAAACCAATGGGGATTGGCACCCCTGTCAGCACACGACAAATTGGGGAGGAACAAGAGCTGAGGGGGATTGGGCACCCCTCTCGGCACACAACTAATTGGGGGGGCATTATGCCTACAGGGAGTGGGGTCCCCATCAGCAAAATAACTGGGAGGTGGCATGCCAACAGGGAGATTGGGCAACCACATTGGTTTGTACACAGTCGCACATAACAAATTGGGGGGGAGACATTATGCCAATAGGGAGTGGGCTCCCCCATCGGCAAATGAACTGGGAGGTGGCATGCCGACAGGGAAAATGGGCACCCCCATCAGTTGGTTGGTTTGTTTGTTTGTTTAACTGTGAGGTGGAAGTTCTGCGCTCAGCACATTCACACTGCTGTAAGCTACAGCAGTGTGAATGCATACCAAGGAATGCAATGCAGGAATGCAACTTCAAAGGACCAAGCCACACCACTATTGATGCGGCTCTGTCCTTTGAAAAGTTGTTCTGCTCAGCCCGGACAGCTGAGAGTGAGTCATCACCAGCCTGCCAACTGATTCGCCTGCCACTAGAATTGGAGCTCTCCATTGGGCACACCCCTATAGAGCACTTTATAGCAATGAGTTTGTCTGCTCCTGCGTGCCATGACAAACTCAAAAATGGTTCAAACTGAGTAAACAAATGGTGCAAGTTGAGTAAAAAAATGGTGCAAGTTGAGTAAAAAATGATGCAAAGGACTAGAATGTTGCAAGTTAAGTAAAAATAAATGGCTGATGAAATGGCAAAGACAAAGCCCCCAAAATTTTCTAAACTAGTCCTGCTAGAGAATAGTAACATAGTCAGGTCTGACCACCAGCAGTGGGTCTCTTTATATGCTCTAGTGTCCCTTAGACCAGCTCTGGTTGTTCTAACAGTGACATGCATTTTAGGCACAAGGACAGGACTGGCATTCTTTGAAAATCCCAAATAAGGGGATGGTGCATCATTTTGCTGACGCAGGTATCCCTTCCGACATGGTGCAGGCATTTTTTTGGTGCAAGAATGGGCCAAGCCAGTCTGGCACATGCAGACCTGTTTTTGATGCAAGCACCATTTGAAAAGAAAAATTGGTGCAAGGTTTGATGCATCCTGCTTCTTGCGTCAGTTGTTCTTGACACAAGCACCCTGCATCATTCTCTGGCCTTTGAAAATCTAGCCCCATGAGTAAGCAAGCTGAGGCTGGTACAGTGTATGCAAATGGAGTGAGCATTAGTGTTGAAAACCTCAAAGCACACCCACCATGCCTGTTGCTGTCTGCAAGGTGGGGATGAGGTGTTAGGGTTGGAAACAGTAACAGCACATTTCCCTGCTTTTGTCACTGGAACCCTAACTACCGTTCAATTCACATTAAACTGTTCCTCCAATGAGTTACTTTAGCATTTCTGACTGAGTTGCATAAGTGTTGCTCAATGCAGTATAAACCCTTGGACAAATTATTTCTTAAGAGGTAGAACTCAGTTTTGCATTGAATTGTGACTGGACTGCAGATGCCTTCCAAATGCATTGCAAGAACATGTTATAAACATTGCTGTTGAGCTGGTTAAGCATTGAAAAACAAAGTAATATGAGTTGTCAGTGCATTACCAATTATAAAAAAAACAATGTTTAACCAACTCATTGACAGAACAGTTTAATGTGGCTTGTAGTGCATTAAAAAAATTTTTGCAATGAATTTCCTTACTGTTTGATATAGTATAATCATATTCTTTCTGCCTGCAGGAGCACAGGGCCCTCAATGCATAATTTTTGAGATAGTGTAATTGTATCTTTATTTTCCTGTCTAATCAATCCATAATTGAATTCTTATTTATGTGTGGGAGCCTGTACTCCCATCCCTCCATACTGTAGATGCATGCATGTATGTTGCTGTAGAAGCATTGCAGACAGACCAGCAACCAAACTGTCAGCATAGCCTTGTTATGAGCCCGCCTCATGAATGCTGGGCTGAGAATTTTCAAATCCACACCAAAACACCATTCCTTGCCACTGCAATGTCATTCCATGTCACAGAAGAGAAAATACATTTTGATTAGGATCTGAAAAAATGACAGCTGTCATGTTTATGAGGTGAAGTAAAAAATGGCTGTGTTGAAAATATTGGGTGAAAATTTGTGTGTAAAATTCTGCTGTTCACTGTCAAAATTCTGCACTTCACAGCAGAACATCGCCATGCAGAATTCATGATTAATTCATGGAGCAAAATCTTGCCAACTTTGTCCATATATAGATGGTTCTTTATTTCAGCTGGAGACAGTGATGAGGGGTGCCACTAGATACCAGTGACATATAAAGGAAACATAGGGAGAGCAACTAAAGGGGAGAGGGAGAGGGACCACTGGACTACCAGGGAAAATACTTTTTTTACATGGGGATGGTGATTGAACATCAGGGAAGGGGGAAGGACCACTAGACTATCAGGGAATCATATATGTAATGTGTGGTTGGCAATCAGAGAATGAAGGAGGGGCAAGGAACCTCTCGACTACCAGGAAAAATATTGTATTTATACAGTGATAGCAATGGGACATCAGGGGAGGGAGGAGGGACCACTAGACCACTAGTTAAATATTTTCTTTAAATGAGGATGGTGATTGGACACTGGGGGATGGGGAGAGACCACTAAACTACCAAGGAAAATATTTTCTTTATACAAGTATAGTGATTGGAGCATCAGGTAGGGGGGAAGGACCACTGAACTACCAGGGAAAATATTTTTTTATACAGGGCTGGTGATCAGACATTAGGGAAGGGGAAAAGGACCACTAGACTACCAAGGAATCATATATGTAATAAGGGGACAGTGATCAGAGAATGAAGGAGGGACCATCAGAGAAAATATTATCTTTATATGGGGACTGCGATCAGACATTGGGGGGGAGGGGAGTGACCACTAGACTACCAGGGAATTATATATGTAGTACAGTGACAGTGATTGAAGAATGGGGGAGGAACCACTGGACTAACAGGGAATCATAGGGGTAGGATGACAGAGAACAGGGAAGGGGCTGGGACCACTGGACTCCCAGGAAAATATTTTCTTTATATAGGGACAATGACTGGAGATCAGGGAGGGTGGTGGGACCACTTGACTCCCAGGGAATTGTTTCTTTTTATGTATGGAGATGGTGACCTGACATCATTGGAGGGGCAGAGACCACTAGACTACCAGGGAATCGTGTATGTAATACAGGGACGGTATCTGGGGGAGGGTCCACTAAACCACCAGCATGAAGAGGGTGTAAAGCAACACGTGTCCAGCTAATCTGGGTCCATTTTACTGGATTGTGCAGTTCAAACATCTTAAAATCCTTTTCCATGTTCTTTTTTACGCAATTTGTGAAAAGAGAATTTCTTTTTTCACAAATTGCAATGCAAAATAGGATCCTTTTTCTTGCTTCCTTTTTCACTATTTGAAAAAAAATATTCCAGAGCACAAAAAAAGACACAGAATAGGATTTCAACATGTTGAAAAAAACACATTTACAAGTCTTTTTCCAAAAAACTAACACCAGAATCATCTGAAATAGGTCCCAATTAGAGGAACACATGTGTTGGTTACTTCACAAAACATAATTGTTTTCGTTTGTTTTTTTTTATTTGTTTGCCTCACTAGGACAAAAACAGATAGAATGGCAGCAGCATAGAAAAATAGTTCACATTTGTGACAGAGGATTACCCATTTTCGACAAAGGATTGCCCATTTGTGACACAGAATCCTTTTTCAAGGTGAACATCTAATTTTTTCACACTGAAAATAAAGGGGAATTTTAAAATGTAATAATTTTTAAACAGATTAATATGTCTTCACTGAATTTTCAAAAGGCACATCTGTGACCCAAGACCTTTCTGCCCTGAAAATTTCAGACCACAACTCCACACCACTTTTGTGTGGCTACATGACAAAGAATTTGACCCAAAACAGTAATTTATATGTTTTTGTTACTCAGTATCTCCACACCCACACATCCAACTGAAACAAAACTAGCTACATCAAGAGATTGTTGGTCCCTCATGGCACATGCAAACGTCCATTCAAATAACTTGAATGGTTGTGAAGTTATTAAAGAACAAAATGTTGAGTTTAACAAAGAAGTGAAAAACGAACCCAAACTATAGGGATGTGACCGTGCCCCTATAATATACTACATTGTTGGGCCCTTTTCCCCATTGAAATAGCCATTATTTATTTCCCCATATATGGTGGCATCAAGCTGCCTATTAGGATTTATGACTTCAGCTTGTTACCAATTAGCATATTGTGACTTCAACTAGCTGACAATAAGGGTATAATGACTTGAATTGGCTGCTAATTAGGGTATTATGACTTTTAATTGCCTGCCAATTAAAATATTATGACTCCAAGTAGCTAACTGAACTGAATTAAAGTATCATGAACATCTGAAAAATACATTTGCACCCAGTACACACTGGCTAAGCAATGCTGTTCCTCAGAAGTCAGAACTAACACTAACACATACAACTACACTATCGAAATACATAGGGGACAGCAAAAAGTATCCTACCTTATGTATTACAGGTACATAAAATAAAATATGGCAAAGTTCTATGTGATGAAATAATATCATCTCAGGGCTGAACAAGCTCATGAGTGCCACTTGCCCTTACGGCTGGTATCCAGTGATATGGGTGACACAAATTGAGTGACTCAAAATGAACAACTCAATTTGCTCTCCCACATGAAAAGCGACTGTGAAAAAATAGCAAGGGGTATGAATAGCAAGTTAGGAGGAACATAATAGTAAAGGATAGGGAGGTTATCAACTGTAGCAGAAGGAAGATAAGTAGGGAAGTTGATCAGACCACTGCAGAGCCAACCGCCTGGCATGGTGGTTATGGGCACCACCTACAGAGCACATAGGCCCATGTTCAGGACTGTATGCAGGTTTCTTTTGTTTTTGTTTTCCGGGTCCTGCAATTTAATGTAATTTTATATGGTGAGCTTCCATTCTCCTTCTTTTCCTCTGAGGTTGTTCCCCTCCCACCCACAAGTTGTCCCTCCTGTGATGATTGCCCCCTCTTGTGTTTTCCTCCCTGCCCCAGTGTCCGCCCCCCCACCGGAGTTGATTATATTCATTTGGGGGAGCACAGAGGGCTTGTCACCACAAAGGGGTGTGTGGGGGGCATTGACCCTGATTTAAAACTTATGTGTATATGGCTCCCATACAGGGTATGGTGTCCTGTCAGCACTCTTGTTGTAGTCGGTGTAGTGCTAATCGTTGATTTTGTTTTTGGTGATTAGCACTCGCTCATGTGTCCATAGCCATTTGATTGTTGCTCTTGTGACATAGAAACATAGACTTTGATGGCAGATAAGGACAGCTTGGCTGACCCAGTCTGCCCATTTCCCTACCTATTGGATAAGCTTCAGATCCTAGTTAACCAACAGCCTACTTCCTTCTGCCCCCCCACTATAATTGCCTTATGTCTGTCCCATGCATTATTGAATTCCCCCACTGTTTTTTGACCTCACAACCTCCTCAGGAAGGCTGTTCCATGCATTCACCACCCACTCTGTGAAAAAATACTTCCTCACATTCCCCTGAGCCATCCCCCCTTCTATCTTCAAACTGCGCCCCCTTGTTCTTGCACATCTATTTTTGCTGAAAGATGCTACACTCTTGGAATTTGCTGATTTCCTTCAGGACCTTAAAAGTTTTTGTCATGTCCCCCCTCTCCCTCTTTTCCTTGTGGGTATACATATTAAGCTTCTTTAGTCTCTCTTCATATGGTTTCTGGTGCAGACTCTGCACTATTTTAAAATGCAAAGAACTGTTGTGCAAAGAACATCACTGGAAACCAAAGGCTAGAATGCTAAAGTGCTTTAATAAAAGAATGGGTACACATATACATAGAAACATAGAAACATAGAAGCTGACGGCAGATAAGGACCGCAAGGCCCATCCAGTCTGCCCATTTCTTTTTCTACCTTATAAATGTGTCATCGGCCTTTGCTCTGTCAATGGCCTATCTATTCATACTCATCTGTATTGCTCCCTTATGCCTATCCCATGCTTGTTTACAGCCCTGCACTGTATTCATATCCACCACTTCATGAGGTAGGCCGTTCCATGCATCCACCACCCTTTCTGTGAAAAAGAACTTCCTCACATTACTCCTTAATCGGCCTCCCTCTAATCTCACGCTGTGTCCTCTTGACCTGCTATTTTTCTTATATTGACACATGTTAGACTCTTTCACCTTGTTAATGCCCTTAAGGTGTTTGAATGTTTCTATCATATCACCTCTCTCCCTCCTTTGCTCTAGGGTATACATATTGAGCTCCGTTAATCTGTCCTCATATGTTTCCTGATGCAGTCCCTGCACCATTTTGGTTGCCCTTCTCTGGACTGCCTCAATTTGGTTAATGTCCTTGTGAAGGTGTGGCCTCCAGTACTGCATGCAGTACTCCAGATGGGGCCTAACCAGTGTCTTGTAAAGAGGGATTATTACCTCCCTCTTCTGACTTGTGATACCCCTACTAATACACCCCAACATCCCCTAGCCTTACCTACTGCTTTAGTGGTCTGCTTGGATGATTTCAGGTCATCGGTGATGATGATGCCCAAGTCTCTTTCTTCCCTTGTGACTGCCAGCAACTCCCCTCCCAGCCTATAGGTGGCTTCAGGGTTTCTCTTCCCTATGTGCATGATCTTGCACTTCTTTGCATTAAACCCCAGTTGCCACTCTTCCAACCATTTTGCTAGTTTATCCAGATCCCTTCTCATTCTGCCCACCCCATCTGGATTATCTACTCTGTTGCAGATCTTGGTGTCATCTGCAAACAGACACACCTTGCCCTCCAGTCCATCTGCAATGTCACTAATGAAGATATTGAAGAGGTCTAGCCCCAGGACTGATCACTGAGGTACCCTACTTGTGACTTGCATCTCTTCTGACTGTGTACCATTTGTCACCACTCTCTGTTTTCTTCCCGTCAACCAGTTTGCCACCCAGTTGACCAACTTCTGACCCACCCTGAGCCTACCCAGCTTATTAACCAATCTTCTATGTGGAACAGTATTGAAAGCTTTGCTGAAGTCTAGGTAGCGACATCAACTGCTCCCCCTTGGTCCACCACTCAGGTTACCCAGTCAAAGAAATCAATGAGATTAGTTTGGCAGGACCTTCCTTTTGTAAACCCATGCTGTCTTGGATCCTGTGCTCCTATGGATTCCAGGTGTTGCACTATCCTTTCCTTAAGGAGTGCCTCTATAATCTTGCCCACTACTGAGGTAAGACTGACTGGTCTGTAGTTCCCTGCCTCCTCCCTGCTACCACTCTTGTGGAGCGGGATCACATGAGCCCTTCTCCAGTCTTCTGGAACCTCTCCTGTGCTCAGAGACTCACTAAACAGTTCTGATAATGGCTCTGCTAGTTCCACCCTTAGCTCCTTTAGTACCCTGGGATGTATGCCATCAGGTCCCATTGCCTTGTCCACTCTGAGCTTATCAAGCTCTTGTAGGACCCTTTCTTTTGTGAAGGGACTAGTACTCACCTCCCTCCCCCTGTGTCCATTGTGCTGAGCTGTGGGCCCTGCCCTACCTTCTCTTCAGTAAATACTGAGCAGAAGTATCTATTTAGGATAGATGCATTTACATGGTCCTCCTCCTCACACGCCCCCTTATTTCCTTTGATCTTAGCAATACCCCCTCTGGACTATCTCCTTTCACTAATGTATCTATAGAAAGTCTTGTCACCTTCTTTTACTGTTTGTGCTAGTGTTTCCTTAGTTTGGGCCTTTGCCTGCCTTACTGTCTTCCTCTTCCCTTAGAAATTTGGTATGCCTCCCTATCTTCATCCCGCTGCATTTCCTTATATTTCCTGAAGGCCAGTTTTTTGGTTCTGACCTTTTCTGCTACTGTTTTTGAGAACCAAAGTCGTTTCCTTCTTCTTTTGCACTTCCTTTTCTCTCTAACACAATGGGATGTTGCTTCAAGTATTGCATCCTTAATGCTTGCCCACTTTGCCTGTTCCTCCTCACCTGTATTTCTTTTTGCACGGGCTAGCTTAACTCTGTTGGCCATCTTATCAACTTCAGCTCTTCTGAAGTCCCATATTTGTGCCTTGGAGTGGGATGATTTAGTTGTAGTGGCCAAACTGAACCATACCTTGTGATGGTCACTGGTCCCCAGGTGACCTTCTACTTGGAGATCTGTGATCCTTTCCCTGTTAGTCAGTTCTAGATCTAGGATAGCCCTGTCTCTTGTAGGTTGTTTTACCAGTTGTTTGAGGACCTCCCCTACAGGGAGCCCACCATGTGTCTAGTTCTGGCAGATGTTCCTGCTGGTATTGACCAATCTGTATCTGGCATGTTGAAGTCTCCCATTATCAGAACCTCCTCTTTAGCTGTCATATTTTGTATATCTTCTAACAGTAATGTGTCTATGTTCTCCCCCTGGTCTGGGGGCCTGTAGATAACCCCAGTTCTTATGGCTGTCCCATTTCCTGTTTCTAGGGTGACCCACAGTTCTTCTGGCTCCTTATGTGTATTCTGAATTTCTGTAGCTTTGGTATTTTCATTGACATACAGGGCCACTCCACCCCCCCTTTTTGCACCTCAGTCTCTTCTGAACAGTACATAGTCAGGTACTGAAGTCTCCCAAGTGCAGTTACTGGTAAACCATGTCTCGCTAATTGCTACTATGTCCAGTTTAGCCTCTTTCATTATTGCCTGTAGGTCTGGAATCTTGTTTCCAAGACTGTGAGCATTTGTGTACATGATTATCCATTGGTCAGATGCTGGTGTGTTAGTTGCTGGGTGAGGTCTGGCATTTCCCCTGTGCATCGTATGGGGAGCTGGACCTTTTTCCTTTCCTGGTGCTGCAAATGAACTACAAACATGCTCTACTCCTATTTGACCACTAGCTGAGGAGGGAGGGGTGTTCTTTCCATTTCTCATATGGGGTGCTACACCCCTCTCCCCATTTGCTAGTTTAAATATTCTGCAAAGACGTCAAACTTCTGCCCCAATGCACTGACTCCCTCCTTAGTCAGATGCAGTCCATCAAATTTAAAAAACTTTTGCTCCCAAAACTGTTGCCATTACCCTACAAATTTGTGTCCTTTTTCCTGGCACCAGCCCTTGAGCCACATGTTTAGCTCCCCTATCTCCCCTTCTCTGACCTTCCGTCCCCCTCTCCCAGACTGGTAGGATCTCAGAGAAGGAGATGCCAGATGAAATGGATGATAGTTTGTCACCCAGCCTGGTCAGGTGTTCCTTGGTCTCCACAACTGACCAGCTGGCTAGATCATTAGTCCCTATGTGTACCAGGACGTCAGTGTTTTCTCCTGCTTCCTGAACAAATTTAGAAATGTGGTCAGTGTCTCTCCACGCTGATGTACCTGGGAGACATCTGACCATTACCCCTGGCTTGAGATAGGTATCAACTCCCCAAATCATGGAGTCTCCTATGATCAGAAGTTTTTTGAATTTCCTTGTTGCTTTTTTTGTTTTGGTTCCTGTTTTGGGCAAGTTTTGTTGTGCTAGCTCCTGTGTTGCAGTGTCCTGCTCTGCAGTGTCCTCTGCTCCTTTGTTTGAGTTCAGAGATAGAGGCAGATACCTGTTTGTAGTTTTTATATGGTTTGTGGAGGTAATATGCTGGAGAGCACCAAGTGATGGGGCACCGATTTGCCCTTCCTAACCACTTGCCAACCTCCCGGACCAACTACCCTCTGCGGTTGGTGCTTCTGTTGGATGTTGGGGAAATGGTGGGTGGTTCTTATAATATATTTCCTCTTGAATATGAAATTTGAGGTGCACAATCTCTGCCCATATACAGAGGCAACAACAACAACAAAAAACACACAATACACTCCTGGTGCTTCGGATCACTCTGATCCTTTCTCATTTTAGTCGCCCTCCTCTAGACTGCCTCCATGCTGTCTATGTCCTTGCAGAGATGGAGTCTCCAGAACTGCACACAGTACTCCAGATGGGGTCTCACCAACTGTCTGTACAGAGGGATAACAACTTCCTGTTTTCTACTGCTGATGCCTCTCCCTATGCATCCATTTTTGTTGTTGTCAGTATCTCACCCCCTCACCCAGTGTGTACTCTTCCCCTGGGTTTTTGTTTCCCAGGTGCATTACCTTGCACTTCTTTGCATTGAATCTCAGCTGCCATACATCTGACCATTCCTCCAACCTTGCCAAGTCCCTCCTCATCCTTTCCACTCCATCTTATGTATCACCCTGTTGCAGATCTTTGTGTCATCTACAAAGAGAAGTACTTTTCCTTCCAGTCCCTCTGCAATGTCACTTATAAAGACATTATAAAGGACCGGTCCCAGTACTGAACCCTGTGGTACCCTGCTAGTAACCCTCCTTTCTTCACTGTGGACTCCGTTTACTACTACCCTTTGTGTCCTGTTGCCCAGTCAATTTTTTATCTAGGCTACCACCTTTGGATCCACTCCAAGGTTGGCTAACTTGTATATTAATGTTTTGTGTGGGACTGTATCAAATGCATTGTGAAAATCTAGGTAGGCCATGTCCACATCCCCTCCCTGGTCTACTACTTTGGTCACCCAGTTAAAGAAATCTAATAGATTCATCTGACACGACCTTCCCAGTGTGAATCCATGCTGCCTTGGGTCCTGTGCCCCACTGGCCTCTAGGTGCTCAACAGTTCTTTCCTTCAGAAGTGATTCCATCATTTTCCCTACCACTGAGGTCAAACTAACAGGTCTGTAGTTTCCTGCTTCTGCCTTGCTCCAACCTTTGTGAAGGGAAATTGCATCCACCCTCCACCAGTCCTCAGGTACCACACCCTCCTTCCATGGGGTAGTCAGTAGTTCTCACCTTAGTTCTTTTAAAATTCTTGGGTGAATCCCATCAGGCCCCATTGCTTAGTCCACCTTCAGTTTTAGGAGTTCTTTCAGAACCCTTTCTTCTCTAAATGTACTGGTATTGACCCCCTATCCAGTGTGTTTCTATTATTTGGTTTTGGTACCCTCATCTCTTCTTTTGTGAATAATGAGCAGAAGTATTTATTCAGTATCTCTGCTTTGTCACTGTCATCCTCTGCCCACTCCCTTCCCCTTCATTAAGCCTCACTATCCCTCCCCTGGTCTTTCTTCACTCCCTAATGTACCTATAAAAGATTTTATCCCCTTTTTAACTGACTTTGCTATCTTTTCCTCAGTTTGGCCCTTTGCTAGTCTGACTGCATTTCCCACTTCCTTCTGCTTTAACTGGTACAGTTCTCTGTCCTTCTCCTTTTGTGTTTCCTTATACTTCCTGAATGCCATCTTTTTCTCCTTAACATTTCCAGCCACCTCTTTTGAAAACCATAGTGTTTTTTTTCCACCATTTTGTTTTGTTTATTTGCTTCGCACAAAGGCTTGTTGTCTCTGTGATGGCAGCTTTGATTTTTCCCCTTTGTTCCTCCAGCCCACCTTCTTGCCCATTTGCTAGTGCTCTTCTGATGCACTACCCCTGTTTTGCCAATGTCAGCCCTCCTAAAATCCAATACCCTCACCTTTGTGTGGCTTGACTCTGTGGCTGTGTTAATCATGAACCACACTGTTTGGTGGTTGCTAGTTCCCAGATGGCTATCCACTTCTGAATCTAAGATCCTCTCTCTGTCCCCATTTGAGAGCACCAGATCTAAGCTTGCTACCTCCTGAGAAGGTTTCAGCACTAGCTGTCTAAGGAATGCCCCCTGTAGGGCACCGAGAGTTACCCTGCTCTGTGGCAACAGCAAAGGTGCTCCAGTTAACACCTGTCATTTTCTTGTCCCCCATCAACAATATCTCCCCCTTTTCTGCCATTCTAAGGACACCTTCTATCGTTTCCTTGTCCATTTCTTCATGCTGACAATGGGGTCTGTATACAACCACCATATGGACTGTGAAGCCATTTCTTGTATCCAGGATGACCCACAGTGCCTCCTCTCCTCCCTGTTTACCATTTAGTTCCATTGACTTGATCCCTTACCTTATGTAGAGAGCTATTCCTCCTCCTCTTTTACCGCCCTGTCCTTCCTGTAGATTGTGTACCCTGGTATGTGGACATCCCAGTCATGGTTCTCTGTGTACCATGTTTCTGTGACTGCCATGATATCCAGGTGTCCCTCTTTTGATATCCAGTGATATTGGCAACTGCAAATGGATGACTTTATCATGAACAACTAATTTGCAGAGCCTCACATGCAAATGACCCTGTAAGGGTAGCGAGGGAAAGTACAGTGAGAGTAGAGATGGGCAAGGGAGGATTAGCAGTAGTGTTGGATGGTGACCAGAAGGGGAGGGATAGGGAAGATGGTTTGTGTAGGGTAGTTTGTCATGCTGCTGCCAAGCTAGCAATGTGGTGTGGTGGTGAGGTGGCTAACTTCGGTGCAGCAGGTTCAGGGTTCTGGGCTTGGGACGGGCCTACTTTTTTGCTTTGGCCAGAATTTGTTTTTTTCTTTGGGACTTTCTCCTCCTCCCCCACATGAACCCCCCTGGAGTTGGTAATCTAAAATCAGGGGGGTGTGGGTGGCAAAGCCCCTCACATAAATGATGCTTCTGGCTGTCCAGCTGTGGTGTTGTAGATGAGTGTATGTTGCCATTTTGCTTTTCGGTGATGTACACTTGATGTAATGACAATCGCTGTTTGGTGATCACCATTATGACACAGAACCCCCTCTTCCATCAAGGCCACTAGTTTAGGGAGCTTGTTACCCAGACTATGTGCGTTGGTACTCATCGCTCTCTATTTTTGATAGCCTTATCCTTTTTAGCCTCATCTCTGTCCTTATTGTTTTGCCTTTTTCTCCATTGACCCATGTCCAGCTCCCTATCGACTTCTCTACCTAAGTGTTTACCTTACTAACAACCCTGTTTTGTGGGTGGGAGGTGGCACTTGGATTTCCCTGCTTCTTTTCAGTGCCTCCCCTTGTGGCTAGTTTAAATGCTTGCCAATGGAGCATTTAAACCTATTCCCTAGGATCCTGGTTCCCCTCCTGGACAGATGCAGACCATCATGCCAGTATAGGCCTGCATCCCTCCAGGTGGATCCCCAGTCCCCAATGAAGCCAAAACCCTGAGCTCTGCACCAGTATTTCAAACATTCATTGAATCCCATGGTGCAGAGTACCCTAGCCTCACCCTTGTCATAGACAGGCAACACCTCTGAGAAGGTTGCAGTGCCTGCTACTTTTCTAATGCCCTATCCCAACTCCACAAACTCCTCCTGCACTGCTCTGATCCCATTCCCAGGCAGGCCATTTGTCCCTAGGTGGACAATGATGTCCTGATCCCTCTCCCTTGCCGCTGCTCCCTTGATCCTGAGGATTCACATCCTGTCCCTCCCAGTCATGGAGCCGGGCAGGCACCTAACCTCCCTCTCCGCCCCCAGTTCTACCCTCCTAATGATTGAGTCCCCCACCAGAAGTTGTTTCCTTCCCCTGTGGGGTCTCATGCCACCCTCCTCTGGGTCTCCTTTGTGGAGGTTCCCAGCATCCTGCTTGGTCTCCACTGCAGGTGCTTCCATAGGGGAACCATGTTCTGCCAGGATGGTGTATGAATTGTGGAAGGGGACAACTGGAGGGATACACCTCTGATCCACCACCCTCACCCTCACTGAGCTCACCATGGTCTAACTGCTCTTTTTTCTTGGTAACCTCTGAGGCAGTGGCCCTGGGGGTCCCTGGTGGGGAGAGAAGGTTTCTTGAATCTTCACCAGGTTGGCCTGGAGATGGGCAACCTCCTCCCTCAGATCAGGTGCCTGCAAATAGGGCAGCATCGCAGCTTCCAGAACGTCTTCCAAAAGACTGCTGCCCCACAGCCAGTGCATTGCACCACTCTGCACATGTCTCTCTCCCTCTTCCTGTTTAGTTATTTTTTTTTATATGTGTGTGTGTGCATGCATCTACACCCTATGCAGCATGCTGGGTTGTTAAGGTTATGCCAGGTGTATGTCCTCTGTCCTTTTGGGGACGTGATGTCAGAACCTCTGGTATAAAGGAAATTATGTGCTTGGCATGGGTGGGGGGAGGGACCAAGCCTGTGCCCTCCAGAAACAATCCGTTACAGCTCTGACCCATTACCCTAGTGAGTGTTTTCCTTCCTTTCAACAAGACAACCTGCAGAGCAATTTAAAAGAAAATATACTCTGCAAAAAATATTGTCAATCAGAGAAAAATAAAGCAGTAAACTGTACATCCTTTAAGCACAAAACAGTAATAAAACCTGTAAGCATAATCTGTGAGCAGAAAACAAAATAATAACACAAGAGTAACTCTGCTTTATCCAAAAGAAGCCTTAATATTTCTCCTTGCTCCATTAATGTTGCTCCTTGCTCTGTGCAGTCAAGCAAACCCTAGAAGAAAAGTGCTCGGGTAAAGCTAGGTGTTTTATGCCAGCAAATCTAGCCTTAGACTCTTAGTTACAATGCTACTTGTTTCAATGTATACCACCATACATGTTTAATAATGAGGAGAGGAAAAATTCAGTGCCTGACATTATTCAGTCTGACATCAGCATCCATGAATGTTATGGGGTTAGGAAAGATGCTCACCACCACTCTGCAAAATCATTGCACTGCACCCCTTATGTAGCCCTACCTGATTTTTTCTGTCCTCATTATTAAATGTGCATGCTGGTATACACTGAAATAAGCTCCTGAAACATCTGGCATTCAGGGCAAATTGATATCAGTTGCCTCAAGCTGTGTCTCAGTTTCCACATTCAATGCCGCTGTACAGGTGATGCGGTGGATATTCAGTAGTGGGAAATGGCAAGTGTTGGGGACTGGGGGAACTATCAGTCATTATTTGACATTCCAGAAAATTCTTGCAATGTGGAATGATACTTGGATGTGGATCCTGTTATATGGGAACTACCTCCGTCTCCTAGTGCTGACAGATGGCCACTAAAGCACATAGTGTATACATATAGGTTTTAAGTAATGACCCCTGAAACAAAAACAATCTAAACTAATGCAGAGCAAGATGTTTTTACCTACATTCAAAACACTTCCTTTGTTAGATTTAGAGATAAAATCTAAAAAATGCACTGTGGAGGACATAGGAAAAAACATCTTGTTCTAGAGTAGCTCAGATTTTTTTAAACAGGGTCTCTACTGCACAGTATGTGCTTTATTGGTCAGCACTAGGAGATGGGTTAATTCCCTTTTCACATGCCTGATTGCACCTGGACTATATGAAGGAGTACAGTGGATGCCTAGATTCCACAGATGAACTGCGGGTGAATGGATGTATGTGTCCTGTAGAATGCCCTAGAAAGGGACATGGATGAACATTGAACTTTGTGTATACAGTGGCTACAACATTGCTTCAAGAATGATGTGGCATGCTCCCTATAGCTCCAGGAAAATATTCTTGTTTCCCTGTCAAGTGTATTATTTACCATGTACGCCAAATAACTAAGTTTGCCTGATAATCAATGTACATCTATAGGAAAACATGTTCCAGTATATGGCTCTATTTCCCTGTAACATACAGGAATCCCTGTAGATCTGGGAGCTCTGCTACACTGGTAATGTTTAGGTGGGGGAGCTCTCACATCTAGATTTTTAGGCAGTGGAACAGTCATTTGTAGGTGGGGAACTCTCCTATAATAGTCAATGGAAAAAGAAGACAGAAGTGGTGGAACTGTCATACATTATTAGGACAGGTTGTAGAATTGAGTTCCTGTGGCTCCTGCCCAGTGTTACCCCTGTATGTATGCTGTGTGCAGTAATACCCTGAACATGTGGTGGTAGTGGACTGCTGACATCTACATCTAGTGGTGGTGGTGGTGGTGTTGTCCAGCCTATTTTGAGGCACCCTCCTACAGTAGTCTGTGTTGCATAATGACAGCAGGTGTGACCCTCTCACATGCATGCATAGGTAGAGATGGCTCTGGGTTCTTGTGGGTCTCTGCCCATG